>OX387324.1:6788161-8135389 GCA_947562085.1 Eudonia lacustrata | reverse complement strand
CAGACTTGCAAGTCCGAACTGAGATATCAATAGAGTAAGTGACGCCTTTTTATGGAATTTTTGCATGTGAAATGAAATAAACCCTCATGTCATACTTAAATAAGATTTACTCACTCATTTACTTACATAAGATATGATGCTATTAGACATTTCATTTGGATGTCGATTGTTGCAAGCTAAGCAAATTTCGCAACAGGGGGTCACCAGATGGGTGACCAGACCAGGCTTTAGGATGTTTATTTTAACTTAGTACTATGTAAGCTAGTTGTCTTTGCATTTTGTTTCAGTACTTAGATATTTTTTTATATACTTATTTATCAAAAAATTACATACAGTACCTACTCAGAACCTGAAAGCAGCTAAATGTCTATGACAGAATGCTGTGTTGAGCAGGATTCAAAAAAAAAAAAAAAGTACCTACTCATGCATGTCATACTTTATTTATAATATTAAAGTTATAATTTAAAATTTTCAGGTTCAAGCCAGAGTCGACTAATGAGGCTGATACAGATATTTCAACGAAAAAACGTAACAGAAGCATCAAACCAGATCCCGAGTCATGGGCATGCAATGTACGCAAACTGAAACACCAGAAAGGGGAGGCGTACATCAGTCGTCGAGGTAAATTCGTGCCAGAGAGGCGAGTGCGCACTGTCAAAGACTGCCTACAATCATGTAAATACAAATGCAGCTTAAGAATTAACGACACAGACCGTGAGCACATATTCAAAGCGTTTTATTCCCTTAACGCCAACGAAAAGAAACATTTCTTACTGAACACTACAGAGAGGAATGATGTCAGTAAACATAAAACGCAGCACGACAACTTTAGAAGAAAACATTCCTTTAAGTATTTCTTCTTAGTTAGAGCTGTAAGGTATACCGTTTGTAAGAATTTCTATTTAGGCACTCTAGCTATATCACAGAAGCCTGTTTATAATGTCCATTTAGGAAAATCGGAAATGAATATCCCCAAACCTGATGGAAGAGGGTTATCAGAAGCTAGTGCACATTCGTTGCCATCAGAAGTGAAAGATAGAGTGAGAAAGCATATAATGTCGTTCACAACTGAAAACTCGAAACCAGTAAAACAGTTTTCTAGGAAAAAACAATATTTAGATCTCAATTTAAGTGTGAAACAAATGTACACAATGTACTCTACTGAATGTGATAAGGACAATGTAGTGCCTGTAAAAGAGTCTATGTACCGGAAGATATTTAAACAAGAATTTAATTTACATTTTAGGAAAGTTAAAACGGAACAACAGCTGTGTTGCAAATGTAAAAGTGTGATAAAGAAAAAATAAGTGCATTTTATTGAAATTGAAATTTATACTATTTTCATGCCTTGGTGGCTGAGTGGCAAAAGCGCTCCGGAAACCGGTCCTAGATTCGATTCCCAGGTCCGGCAAAAATTTCGGATTTTTCGAAAGGTTTTGTGATCACTGCATTTGGAAAGTGTGGTGATAAATCGATCGATTGTAGCGAAGACTTGATTTTAATGATGGAGGTCTTTGTATTAATTGACTTATAACAACTACAAGGTGAATTATTTCAAAAAGGGCATAGTTAGTTAGACCTGAAACTACAAGGTAAAACGATAAAAAGAGGCTCAGGATCGATTTAATGAAATTATGAGAGTTGATTGCCTAATGGTAGGATTTAGGCTAAATCCTACCACTAGGCATGATTGCCTAGAGTTGATACTCTCTAAGGCACTTAGCTTTTAGAGCAAAAACTAATAACTATTTCTCCGCCAAGCAGCTCCAAGCCCCATTTCTACTTTATTTAAATGAGAAGTTTGTGTTGAGCATTTTTCGCTATTACTCTTAGTTTCGGAGTTTTTCATTTACGCCTGTACGAATCATAATTCTATTGGTAGGTATCTTTATTATGGTATGTTACAAATTGTATATACTTTATCTACTACATAATTTACAATATAATAAAAAAATATTTTACAATATATTGTAGTACCTATTAATTTGTTAAATTTCTTATTAGTTTTCAGACAACTTAGGCCCATAAATAACCAACCAGAGGAGCTTGATAGCGCAGTGGTTAACGCGTCCGGTCTGCGATTGCTAAGGTTAAGCAATGTTTGCAAAGTCCGGTAATCGGATGGGTGAGCAAAAATGTATCATCTCGAGCTTCTCCGCGTAACCAACACACCGTAATGCTGGTTTGGTGATATTATTTCGCAATAGAAGCAGTGATAAATAAAAATAACTCCTTAATTTTTTTATTGGTAAAGGAGCGTCTTATGTGTCTTATAAATAATTGGCAATTAAAACAAAATCAGTTATTTAACTTTATATATTTTTGCACTTTCATAACTTACTATCTATAGAAATAAAATGTACACACGCCTGCACATCGGGCTACCACAAACTGTCTGACTTTGAACTTTAAATATATGACATAAGGTTGAATATGTATTGAAGCAATTTCACAGTTCTGGATAGGTTGATGTGCAGGCGTCTGTACAAAAGATACAATCTTAGATAAATGATTGGTCTCGCGCGCTCGACTAGATACCGCCGTTAAATGCGGCAAAAAATACTACGCCGAAGTCGGCGTACCCGAGTCAGTCGCCTGCTGTCAGTCGCGTTGTTGCAAACTGTGTGTGAGGTGCGCGTACCGAATGTTTTGTTAAATTTTGGTCATACACCGAAGTAAAATGCCAGTTTGCGTATTTAAACTGTGTAAAAATAATACTACAAGAAATAAGAAGGACACCGTTCTTACACACACTACAATATTGAGTTGCCGCATTCACGGAGCTATTGTTTTTAGGTAGCGCGGTATCTAGTCGAGCGCGCGAGACCAATCATTTATCTAAGCATACAATATATAACTTTGGTGAACTAACGCAGAGATTAGAGAAACTACTCGCGTTATTTTGTACATTAGTATTTTGTATATATTTTGTACATTAGTATTATATTTTGTATTTTGTTCCCGTCACGTAAACGTCATTTCATATTAGAGTAAAAGAGAAAACCCAAATAACTATTCGGACCTTATTCTCTGTTTATTTGTAAGGGGTAAATGTTTATCCTGACGTTTCGAACCCTTTGCAGGGTCCGTAGCCACAGGGAGAATGAGGTTTTGGTTGTCTCACAATTATGAGACGACAACATTAATTAAAACTAAGTATAAAATAAACGCGAGTAGGTCCGTAAAAGTTGTTTCATTTCAATTTGGAGTGTTCGCGTAAAAAGAAGTTGATATAACTTTCATAGAAGCATCGACAAATTCTGGCGTTTGTCGACAAATTACGACAAATTATCCACAATTTATTGGTGTAATCAGATCTTCGCTACGACCCGTAGTTTCAGGGATACAAGGCGGCCACGCCAGGATGAGCGCTCATCCTGGCTCATCGCTCATCCTGGCGCTGGCGGGGCCACCTTGAACCCCTTATAACTTTTGAACGGTGGACCGAATAATTCAGATTTTACGACAAATTACCGACAAATTATCTATAAAGTCAGATTTCCAGTTAGTGGCCACGCCAAGATGAGCCACACAACAATATTTAACACATGTTTTTTTTAATTGTATATGTTGTTAAAAAGATCGATTACGTCTAATTATTCTTACTAAACAATAAATCTCAATTAAGTGCGAGATTTATTTATTTAGCAATAACTTGGTTAAAGCCCGATTTTTCAATGCTCAGATAAATTTTTATCCAACGAATAATATTGTCATTTTGACATATTTTCTAAGAGAATCTGTCACTAAGTCAAAATTATTCAATGAATAAAGGACATCAGGCACATTTGACCCAAATATGTATAAACTTATTTCTATTATCACTAAGCACTATGTGTCATTAACATTATATACCTAAATCAGTATCACCTTTATTTTTAAACTCCTTTAATTGGCTGAAATTAATTAATTAGAAACCGAAACTACGTCTATGAAACTGACACTTTTGTGGCCGCCATCACTATTTTTTTTGCGTAAGAACACTCTGAACTATGAAAACTTCAGAGTAAGAACATGGCACATTACATCAGATGACAATGACATTGACAGAAGTTGGCTTGATTTCTGTATTTCTGAGGATCTGTCAGCCAGCCTGTCACTGACAATGTCAATCACTGTCAACTGAAGCGTTTGGTTACAACCACATGATTAAATGAACGGTACAGAACTCCGCACTCTCCATCAGTATCATGTTTTTTTATTTTAGATCTTTGTGATCAACAAGAAAGCATAATAAATAATTTTATTTTGAATCGGTACACCCACTTTTAGTCCAATTTTCGAGAAACTGGTGTTCATTCAGCACTTAACGAAACGTTTGGTTTGAATTACTAGTGTTGCTATACTAGTGTCAGTGTTACCAAAGAAAAATATTTCAAATATGAATAACTCTTCTAATAAAAATCTTTGATAAACTCTGAATAGTTTTCACGATCCACTATTTACATACCTACATTGTTGTGCAAACAGAAATGCTATACATTCTTGGGTCTATTGTCAAAGGAATTTGTCTGATGTCCTTTAACTGACGATTGAAAAATCGGCCTTAAGTATATCTACTTATTTGAAGGGAAGTCGAGGATTTTTTTAAACACAAACCTACAGCTACGTAATTATCTAAATTATGCCAGAATTCAAGCGTAAATGGTACTTTAGAAGTATTTTTGCAAAATAAATTGTTTCTTCTTTCCTTATAAGTTGGAGAGCGCAACTCCCACTGTATGTTTTTGGAAGGCATTGGTGACTTGTGTGTGCTCTTAGCCTAGGTAGAAAACGATAGAGCTGCTTTTACATATATACCTAACCTATATACTATTTTACATATATATCATCATGTATTTGTTTTTATGTCAAAAAGGTAAAGTTAGGGAGAACCCTAACTACACATACATACATGTACATGATCTAGAAATAAAGATCATGTGCAGTAGGTACAATCAAACACGCTTCGCACGCATTTAAAAATCATGACACTATAAATCTGACACATCGCTAGTTCTTACAAGGTCCTTACTCAACGATAAGCGATTAACATTTACAGTGATAATATTGTTGTTCAACCAAAGAAATGATTCAATTAGTGACAGTGCCGACCTATTTGTCATTTTACAAATATATTAAAGTTTATTTAACGAAGTCGTTACAAACAGTTACATACAATTCGATATTATAACCTAAAAGAATATCTGTAGGGAAGTGATTCAGAATTTATGATCGACGCATATGGTGCGGTTAACTTTGACGCTTCTTCAAATGTAATGAGCATAGTACTCTACATTGCCTAATTATATTATGGCTGAAGATTGTTTTCAACCTCAATTTAGCAAAAACTTTTTAGAATAAGTTACTATCAGTAAGGAACTATTAGCAACTTAACTATGCACTTTATATTCTATGCCCCTTACAAATAAACAAAGAATAAGGTCCAAATACTTATTCCGTGTTTTGTTTCTGATAACTAAACGTCATTTCAAATTAGAGTAAAAAAGACAAAACACGGAATAACTATTCGGACCTTATTCTTTGTTTATTAGTAAGGCACTTAGGTCACAGAATAAATAATAGTACTACATCTTAGGTTTACCATGGAACGTTAGTCACTTAAGTATGTATTAATAAATGTTTGAGAAACCTTCCAAGGTTCTCTCGTTCCGTTAACGTCTAGTGTAGTGACGTTGCAAAGGCTATATGCAGCTTGATATTACTAAATAATTATCATTCGAATAGAAGATAACAATTCGTGAGGCATTTGGGCATTGAACATTTGATATAAGCCATTTGAACGTTTTTTTTTGTAGTAACTGTTGGCCTCCTATGGCGTTTACAGCATCACAGGACGTTTTTGTCGGCGGCGAGAAACTCAATCGCTAGGGGGGATGGCATAATGCAAAAGCGTATCCGCGGGGATACGCTTTTGCACTCCCTCTAGTCTCCACTCTCCTAGGCTAGGTACAGTCAACAGCAAAGGTAACTGATGATTGGTCAAGTTTTAAAATATGAAATCAATATTAAAATCAAAACTTTTTAAACGCATATCGAAAAACCTTCGAGTGTCTACTAGTACCTGCAGACTTTGACTGTAGTAGAAAATACCGACTTACACTATCGAAACTTAATTTTGAAATCTAGTAAACATTATCTACTTTTGCTATTGACTGTACTAGATTCTTAGAAGAGTTCGGATCGGATCAAATTGATCGATTCTGTTATTTTAAATAGGTAATCATTTCTTGGCGTTTACTTTTTAATCTTTGATCAATTATGATTGTTGATACTGAGTCATTCCCATTTCTCAGTGGTCTGATTTTGTCAATTTTTCTTATAGACCTAATGTCAAAACCAGGATATGGATTTTGTAATAATCAGACCTTAATGAATTACCAGTTTAGTCACAGCAAAACATTACTCAAATAAATCATCGTATTAGTAGGTTTAAGACAACGAATTGTAAGGCATTAGGGCATTGGACAATTGGTCAGCTAGTTGTAATGATTTAGTGGATTCTCGCGGGTATGATGACGCAGACGAGGTCGTCTCCGTTCTCGTTCTTCAGCTCCCATTTGACATCAACCTTTACTTTGGGGTAGGCCTTCAGGACGGGCAGCGTCGTCTTATAGCTCGCTTTCTGGCCGCCCTGCAAATGGTATTTATATTAGGATTACCAACAGAGTTTACAATCGACCAACGATCTGGTGAAAGTCGCGGGTAGACGCTGGATGTAAACCCGTCGTCGTAGAGGCCCTTGTCCAGCATTGGATTGGATCGGCTGAGATGATGATGAGGATGAACAGAGTACTATTTATCATCTATTTAAATTAAAGTCAATTGCCTGTCATTGTATGACGGAGCATCACTTTGGAACGGCTCGACCTATTTGGCTGGTTTATTTTTTGTTGTGTAGGTACTAGGGAATGCAATCTCGCGAGATTTTGAACCCAGCCGAGCCGAGAGACCAGAAAGTCAGTCTCGAGATTGGGTAATTTCACTGAAATTTTATGTAAGTAATTTTTTTTTCTGCTGTTTTGATGGGACTTTAGTTGATTTCGACTATGTCAGCTCCATAGTTACTTCTTTATTAGATTAGGTACCTACATCAAAAATGAGTTCCATAGTTTGTTCTTTAGGGCATCAGTTAGGTACTCCTAAGAGCAACTGAGAGCCTGAAAAAGCTAACCGCTTCTCTGAATTGCTCTGAGTTTGGAGTTTGGCTCATAAATTTTTAAAAAGCAAGTTTAATCGATCTGTTCTTAATGTTCTTTGTAATTCCACGTGCGATATGCTGCCGCTCAATTTCGTAATCTCGCGAGATCTCGTACGAAATTTGTACGAGATTCAATCTCGCAAAATACGAACGAGATGTCGCGAGAACGAGATTGCATTCCCTAGTAGGTACCTAGGTAATTGTCAGGACAAGGTTTGTATAAAAAAAAAAGGTTTTTCAGCTGGTAAAATCGTCTTAAATGATATTGCGGCCGGGACGCTAGCAATATATAAAATGAAAACAACATACACTGGATGATAGTTCACGACTTTATTGAAACCAATTATAGGCAATCAAAGGATGTACCATACAATTAAAATTGGTATTTGTGAGAAGTGAAGATCGGGCTTGGAGTTCCCAAGGTGAGTTTTGTTTAACTATCCGTATCATTCGATTATGTTTACGAAAACGATAATTTGTATGGATTTTTTTTATCTCTTCTCGTATGTCGCCAGGAGACACAGCTGGATGGCATTGGCGTACTCATTTTCGTTTTCGTTAACGTGATCGAATGTCAAATTAAACTAACATTAGGCACCCGGGTGAGATGAAGGCCAAGTGTCTACCCGTATGCAGAACCGGATTAAGCTGTATAGGCCCCTAAGCACTGCATGTTCTAGGCTTAGTAAAAAAAATTTTTTTCTTCTCTAACCGAGGGACCAAGGGACCGGGTACTGGGTACTATTAAGTATTATGTGCCGAGGTGTCCCTAAACGTCGCGGGGCTTATAGGCACGTGCTTTATTTGCCTTTAAGTTAATCATAAGCTGCCCACATAGAATAAAACCACAAGTAAAAAAAAATAACGAATGTGACGGTACCTTCAAGGGGCAGGAGAGCCCGTTGTCCTTGCAGGCGTCGGGCTGCGGGAGCGGGAAGGGCACCGGCAAGTTCATGATCACGCCGTGCACCTCCGTCTCTATTGTCTTTACGTCTTGCGCTAAAACAGAAGTTATTGAAATTATTTTCTGTTAGTTTCAATCGACGAACTGGCTCATTCATGGGCCACCTGGGTGGGGATAATATACCGTTGTTTTTATAATCTGAGGTATATACCTAACTTAGGTACCTGGTCACTAATTGGAAGATAATTGTTTAGCTACGGAGAAAGACATTATTTGTTCTTAAAGTAGTAGAAATGTTAAATTAAATTAAATATTTATAAAATTGATAAAATACAGTGAAATAATTAAACGCCTACCCGACCCAGCCAGGAATCGAACCTGGGTCTTCCGCAATCCGGGCGGGTTTAATTAAATTAAATTAAATTAAATTAACTCAGTGATAATAGTAGGTAGGTACTCGTAGTAAAAGTGATCATTTGATATTATTTAAATGACAATAGACGAAGCAAAGTATTGCTTTAGAACTGACTTGATTTCCGAAAAATTTCGGCTGATAGGTAGGTATTCCTACTTTAATTTCTGTTAAATTGTCGACTTCCCAAGCTTTGTAAAACAGGGCTCTAAAGTCGCTGCTTCAATGCAATACAATTTCTTGTTTTCGTTAACGTAATCGAATGTCTAACTCGACTCTCACTACTTAGGCACCGATGGTGAGCTGCGGTACAAGCCTCTAAGCGTAGTAAGCGAATACCTCTTCCTTGCGACGAGGGAGGGGAGAGAAACAGTAATTATTTACCTACTTTACTTTTACAAGTAGGTACTGTAAGGAGGTTATATGCAGCTCATAGTAAAAGTTACTTTATTGTATTTGTATGTAAACCTCTTTAGTCTGGATGAATATTTCATTTGTAAGGTTTCCAATACTTAGGGAATCCTACTAGGATATAAAATAAGAATAACAGTTGCACTTAACTTTGTGTATTATAATAAAAACATCACATTAGATTAAATCGATCTTAGAGCACCTCGGCTCTTCGCCGGGCTGTCTACATAGAGAAATATAATTAGCTCCTCTCTACCACTGTCAAACCGTTGCAAGCCTTTTTAATTTTACATGTTCGATGATTCAAATATTCATCTAGACTAAAAAAGCTTACATACAAATACAATAAACTTATTTTTACTATGAGCTGCATATAACCTCCTTACAGTACCTACTTACTAATAATAGTATTATTAATTCTTGTGCTTTGACTAAAGACAAGTTGGTTCTACACGTTCACCAAATAGTGGTAAATACCTACCTAGTTAACTTTAATTCTATCGAATAGTGATGACAATGTGGTATTAGATTGGAATAGATATACGTACTGATAGGTACTTCGGTGATATATAGGTAAGGACCAGTCACCAAGTCTTAGGAAACCTGTGATTATAGCATTTAATTCGTTGCACATGCATGTCATAAAAATGTATTAGGTATGTTCTATATTCGCTTGCAATAGATAAAAAATACATAATACGTGATAATGTTGTTGGCGATATTTCTTATTTACAAGATGGGTTTAACCACATTTCTAGAACAGTTCCATAGACATCAGTGTCTTTTCTAATGGCACACGACACGTGTCTACACAACAATGTGTAGTTTATAGGTGTATTGACCAAACAATACCGACATAATGCTTCAAACATGAAATACCTTGGTACTTAGGTACTTATTCATAAATTTATGATTACATCTGACTAGGTGTAGACGTTCCTCATGTAGTAAATTAACTGTCTTTAGCGTAGGCACAGAAGACATAATAGTAAGTAGGTACAGTCGAGTTCAATAATATGTAAGTATACACTTTTGACCGTTAGTAACCTTTATTTACCTTGTAATAAGAATCAACATCTGTCAAAAGTGTATACATATTATTGAACTCGACTGTACCTACTTAGGTAAAGAAAAAGTGTTGAAAAAAAATTATGAGCTGGATTCGAACTAGGGTCGCCAACCATAGTTTTAAATAACGTTTCCTACGTTATTTTCCATCTCCATACTTTATTCTTTTTAATAAAAATAAAGTAGGTATGGAAAATAATTTCTTTCCGAATAATATTCCTGTTGACTTAGTTTCTGAACTACTGAATGATACTCAAACTCAGGTGAAGTGAAACGAAACGCAATGCTAATTTCTGAACGCGCTATAACACAATAAAAAAATATTAGGTAGTGCCAAGAGTACAAAGAAATATGTTTTTAAACATTTAAATAAATAAATTTGGAAAATACTTTATTTTTTCTTCAAATTCTTTTTTTTACTAGTGATAGATTTACTTTAATTTTCTAAAAAATAGTTAGCAACCCTAATTCGAAACCCCCGGGCACAGTATAAGACTGTGCCCCGGGTCAGGTGCACTACCAACTAAAGAGTAGTAGATATATGGGTACCTACCAACTATGTTATCGTGGCCACGATACGAGCCAAAAAATTTACAAAATTGTAATTTATTCGCAACAAAATTTGCGTAAAGTTATATACTTACCGTATTTTTAACCATAGACATAGTTGATACGTTGTAAAGTATCTAATTAAGTACCTATTTTTTTTTAATGTTAAAAGGAGGCAAACGAGCAGGCGGGTCACCTGATGGAAAGCAATCACCGCCGCCCATGGACACCCGCAAAACCAAAGTAATCGCGGATGCGTTGCCGACCCCGAGGATGGAGTTGGATCTTGAGGAGGGAGTAGGAATTGGGAGAGGAGAATATCACGCCGATATTCTGTGAGATGGTGGATATTATGCCATATTCTAATCATTCTTAGCGGAAACCGATGAAAAATGTCCTTCTATGGCAAGGATGACATTTTCCTATAGGTAACAGACAACAGCAAACGTAGATGATGTTTACTAGATTTCAAAATTAAGTTTCGATAGTGTAAGTCGGTATTTTCTATATAAATACAGTCAAAATCTGCAGGAAGGTACTAGTAGACACTCGAAGATTTTTCGATATGCGTTTAAAAAGTTTTGTTTTTCACACTGATTTCATATTTTGAAACTTGACCAATCATCGGTTACCTTTGCTGTTGACTGTACGTGACGCTAAAAGAAAGGGAGAAAAGAAATGCCCTTCTTCTCAGTACAAGCTCTTCCGCCCTGTGTAGACTTACGAACCAACGGCATATTGACATTCATACGAGCTAATTTCTAAACTAAACAAATGATTTTGAATTTAACATGATTCATGCATATGCATGTCGATAACAAGAATAATATAGTCCTCATAGTTCCAGATACAACGAATTATCATTATTATTAATTTGTTATCGTCGCGTCGCGTCGCTGACGTATGCATAAAATTATTATTCGTCGAAGTGGTAATTAAATACGACAATCAAAACATTATGTTCGTTGATTGGTTTGTTTAGTTGGTGGTGTTGTTGTTGGGTGAAAATACTAATTAAACGAGGGTCATTTCATGCTAATCGTGTAGTTATCAGAATGGTATAACGAACTGCGTGTGTGTCCGACGAAATGATTTTAGCTATGCCGTTTGTATTAATTAATGGGCATTACGGCAAGTGAATAATTAAATTACGGGTCTCAGGCCAGAGGAGATTCGATTCCCGGCGGAGAGTACTTAGTTAGCGCTCACAGATTTAACTGCTCTAAAATACCTACTAAATAACAAAAAATACCACACAAATCAAAATCAGTTCAAGCTTTTAAAAGCTATGGTGGAACAAAGGAACTTACACTTATACCATAAATCCTGTAAACTTACCATGTTTTTGCAGCAGTAGGTAGTGCATAAAAAAAATTCTAGGGTCAATAAAGGTTCTTTATTCTTATCTATTCTATTCTTAATCTATTCTAGGGTGAATACCTACTAGCAGAATAAAATAGAAAATAATATGTCTTACCCTTCTCTTCAAATATCTGCCTTCTCCAGAGTGTACCCTGAATGAGTATTTTAATATAATTTTTTAACCTTTCTTTGCTTAGTGCCTGATCAATACGTCCTACAAACAATTAAAACTCTATTGTGTCTGTACCTATTCACAACGACATATTAAACTATCACAGTTACGTGCTTAGTTACCTTAGAACAATTATTATAAACGGGATTATTCAGGAAGGAGTACCTACACTTCACTTTTCATGTAGTTAACGTTCTCACCTGGTGTGAAGTCTATGCTGATCGTGGCGTTGGTATTCCTCCTGAGGATGCACTCCTTTGCGTCGTCTGCGCACCCGCTCACCCCCACGGACTCAACCGTCGCCATTTTTGAACCTGCACAAGATGAATCATAATTAGTTCCTACTAAAAGTATTTATTTGTACAAAAATACTTAAGAGCGTTTACGCCGCACACTAGCGCCGCCAATGAAAAAAAAAAACATATCTAGTAATTAGAGATAGAAAATCAAATTATGCTCAACAAACTATTTGAATGAAGTAATTTAGCATTTTTATGTCACCTAATGAGCACCTGACATGTTATGGTTTAGTTAAATATGGCGTTATAGTTAAAAGTGGCCGTAACGTCTTATTTAACTAAACCATACCACGTAAGGTGTTCATTAGGTAACGTAAAAATGCTAAATTACTTCATTCAAATAGTTTGTTGAGCATAATTTGATTTTCTATCTCTAATTACTAGATATGTTTTTTTTTCGTTAGTGGCGCTAGTGTGCGGCGTAAACGCTCTTAAATAATAGCATTAGGAATTTTATTGCGACTTAAGATAATGTTCAAATAAAAAATACTATAATATGAAAAATATCTTTATATAATATAAATCTTCTTTGCGTGTGTATGTTATTGAACTCCTTCTAAACGGCTGGACCGATTTAGATGAAATTTATTGTGTGAACAATAAATAGATTGACTTGGCTATCGCCAAATTAAATTAGATTGTTTAGTGCGACTGCCAAGTCAATCTATTATTTAAAACATAAAAGATTTTTAATATTGATTTGGTCACTATATGATGTTAGGTTAGCTAATTACGTAATAACTTAAGACAGAAGCTAAATTAATCGACTTTGTATTTTTACGGTAGAAGAACTGAGTTGCGAGACTTGTTTTTTTTTACAAGTTTGTTTTTGATGGTATCTCATTTCTTTATGTAGATAGTCCTTCTTTTTTTCTTTTCCGGTACTAACTAAGTACCTATCTACACCTATTATTCCATTATATTACACTTAAACAGGTACACTGATTTATTAACTGCAAATGTAACTTTGTAATCCTATACATTTATATGGGATTACAAAGTAATTTATGCAGTTGGTGTATCTAAAAAACTGGACCGAAATTGCAAAATATTTTAGTTTTTCCTTGATTTATACACTAAACACTAATTGTATTCTCAACTCATCAGTGAGTGAGTGACTAAATTAAGAAACTTTGACTAGTTATAATTCTTAAACTACCGGTTCAAATTGAATGAAATTTGAAATAAACCTAGTTTATACAATGCCTGCTGGAGTACTGAAAATTCAGGTTTCTAGTTTGATCTACAACGAAGTATAGGGGGTCGAAAATGGCCTGAACTGTTTCGAGAAAAGGATGGTACGGCCATGCCGCTTTTTTGCTCAACTTGGCGGGGGCACTGCCGTGCCCCCAGATTGTTGTGTCTGACAGCAGTTTTCTAAAGGTATCAAACCATCAGATGAAATGAAAGCAAAGCGAATATCTGTTCTTTAAAAATAAATAAAGTAAGTTATGGGCTGGGCAAATGCTTCCATCAACGGAATCAAGTTACTGCTACAAATGGCTATAAAAAAAAAAATAAACATCTGTCCGTTAACACAACTAACAACAAAATATTAATGTCGTTACTTCTTTAAGCTGTGGAGTTTCTTGCGCCCATTCTTCTCCACAGCTAAAAAATAGACGTCCTGAATGGGTACCTAGTAGATAAAAAAATGTTCGGACGATTCTAAGGCACCTTTTAAAAGTTTATTTGAATAAAAAAACTATAACAACCATACATCGAGATCCCCGAGACGTCCTAGATGTCCTAGACCAGTGGTTCTTAAACTTTTAGCCGTGAGGGACCATTTTACAAAATAGCTGTCTTGCCAGGAACCACCCATTTGTTTTACATCACGCACATCAAGGTCGTCAAGTCACTTGTGTATTGTTTATCTCGATTACGATGGCTTCGCGGACCACTTGGAATGCCTCCAAGGACCACCAGAGGTCCGCGGACCACCGGTTAAAAGAACCACTGTTCTAGAGGGACTATTTGTCTGCTTAGCACTGGCACAATAAATTGGGCAACCAAAACGTATTAATACAAGTCACGCGGCAGGCTTATTACCAAAAAAGCAACCAGTTGTTGTAACTAGTTGCGGTTGATATATTGGTTAACGCTTAATGTATGTAAACTATTACATACATTTTAATCACAAATGCACTAAGCGAGCAATCATTGAGCGATTTGAGTCCGTAACACCAATTTATCAACCGCAACTAGTTTATAAAATATAGTGAAATAATTAATGCCTATCCGACCCAGCTAGGAATCGAACTTGGGTCTTCCGCAAGCCGGGCTGCACTGACTATTATGCTACCACGAAGGCTGACGTAAGCACTGTATTTTTTCACTGCTTTTTAGCGGCAGTCTTTTGTTCTAAGGCGGCAGTGCCATCTATTCAAACGGTTATTGCAACCGATTGACTACACAGATTCATCTTTACAGATAAAAAAACACAACTTTGATATGATACCACAACGCTATAGTATTTTTTTTAATTTTTTATTTGTAGGTTTAGTTTGCTGCACTTAAGCTTATTTCAATATTTATAAAATATAGTGGAAAAATTGGCTGGGTCGGGTAGGCATTAAATTTTTTCACAATCTTTATAAATATTTAATTCAGATTAAGTGCAGCTTAGCATTAAAAAAACTTAACAACTGGTTGCCATTTTTGTTAATAAGCCTGCCTGCCTGCCGGTTCCCCGTACCGCGTATTATACGCTATCAAGCTATCAAGTTGCAGCACTGGAATTCAATTTGCACTCGTTTTCGTACAATATTCGACTCCGTTTAAATATATCACTTGTCTGGATTATTGCGATATCAAGTTAACCTTTGGCGTGGCGTTGTTATAATTGAAAGACATTGGGTGTCTTAAAGCGATGATAATATATAATATAATATAAGCGATGATAAACAGTCACTCAACTACGTGTCGCATCATTACGCAGATACAGTCTTCAATATTCGTCACTTTTGTAAAATCACCGTTGGTGCAGTGGCACAAGCGCCTACTTGCGGACTAAAGTTCTGTGGATCAAACCTCGGAGGGAAATCATATTTAAATTCTCTTTTTGCGAACTCATAATATTCTTTTCAACAATGTCAAACATTACAAGAAATAAAAGTAACGACAGCGGCCGTAAACTAAACTTGACAAAATGTTTTAAATGCAAACGGCAGGTTGACGTAAAAAAAACTGTGCTGTGTTCATTGTGCAAAAATAGTTACGATTTTGATTGCATTGGACTCTCTGAGAAACTATACACAAACATAATAAAGAAACCAGGCTCAAAAAATACATGGCAGTGTAAAACATGCAAACTCAAACCAAATGAAGCACAAAACACGGAAGTAGCTAGTACGTCCAATATCACGATAAGAAAACAGCAGGGACCCGCCAAAATAAGTAGCAGCAATAAGACGCCCTGCTCCACTCCAAAATCATCGCCGATTAATGACTCCCACGTTCTTACACCTAATACAACATCAGAGGAGGAATCAACACCTCATAAATTATCAAGAAGTGTGGATTTCACTATAACGGATGTAGCTACATGCCAAGAACTAAAAGATACTATTACCCAATTAAAGACGGATCTATGTAGCACGCAAAACGAGCTTGATAATACGCTTCTAGAGAACAATGACCTCCGTAAACAAGTTACTAAACTGATAAAGGAAAATGACACCCTTAAATCGCTCTGCCAATCGCCACTTTCGGACAATATAATGAATCGCAGCGCTAAAAAGAAAAAAAGAAACTCTTTGCTTTTGTCAACTTCAAAGCATTCACCAACCTGCAATACTGACGGCTTGGATAAAGGCGACATGTTTGTGAACCTTCAGCAAAACATATTACATTTAACAGAGCAGCTAAAAATGGCGGAACAAGAAATAACAGTTCTAACAAACAAATTGAGCATCCTGGAACAACATAATAATATGCAACCTACGAAAACGGTAACTAAACCGACTCCAGTGGCGAACGCTGTACTAGAAAACGACACAAAAAACATTTTCATTATTGGCACACAGCAATGTGTTGGCTTAGCATCCGCACTGTTACGATCAAGAGCAAAATCAAATTATGAACAGTACAAAATAACTGCGTTGATAAAGCCTTATGCGATCAGCAATGAATTATTAAGGAATTGTCAAAACATCGATCTAAAAATAGGAGACAAGTTGGTAGTATGCGTGGGTGAGAACGATTATGACTGGAAAATTCTGAAGTCACAGTTACGCACTACGTTCCATAGATTTACCAAAAACACTATTATTGTATTAAACACGTTCAAGAATGACTATATTGATGTGAATTACCTAAACTATTCTATTGAACAGTTATGTAAAGAATATTCAAGTTATGTACATTTTTCTCATAGCTATCGTAACAATTTATCCTTTATGTGTAAATCAGTTAGTCACGTTATTGATTGTATTGATTACAAAGAGAAATATTTAAACATTAAGAACCTTAAAACACTGATGGCTGGCAGTAAACCAAATAATCAAAATATAACAAAAAAACCTGTAACATATAGTAGGGGAACAATTCCTTTCTATTTCCCGCTAAAATCGTTCAACGATGACAGGAGACAAAGCATTATCAATGAAAATGCAACACTTACAAAAACGGCATCTAAAGGGACTATCCCACACTATTTTCCCATCATAAATAAAACATGTCATTTATTTCGAGACTAAACAAATTTATTTTAAAATCCTTCATCAAAATATTGCCAGTGTACTCTCCAAAAAATCTATTTTGGAACTGACAATACAGGAACTGCGTGATGTACATATGGACCCAGATGTTATTTGTCTAACGGAAACCTTTTTAAAGGCGGGTTACGAAAATTATGTACAAATTGACAACTATGTCCTTGCTGATGCCTTTTCTAGAAATAAAAATAGAGGAGGATCGTGTATTTTGATTAAAAAAGACATTCATTTTAAAAAACCGGCTTATATTCAGAATTATTCTTCTCAAAATACATTTGAAGCATGTGGTATTGAAATCCTTACAAACAAATTAGTAATTGTCTCCATATACCGAACCCCTACATCTGACCCAAACATATTTTTTGACAAATTAGACTGTCTTCTACGAACCGTCACTGAGAAAACCAAGTTTAAAGCAAAAATTGTTGTAGTAGGTGACATTAATATAAATACTTTGAAACCTGGGAAATTAACAAATTATCTTCAAGATCTTTGTGACAATTATAATTTAAAAATTCATATTGACGTACCTACAAGAAGAAACTCTTGTATTGATCACATTTTGAGCAATATAAAGAATGCAACCACAACAGTTCTTCCCCTATATTTATCAGACCACGAAACGGCACAAATGTTGAGCTTTCCAGTACATAAGAAAACAACGAAACCTAAAACATACTTCATTTACAAGAAGGATTATTCATGCGACAATGTGAATAAATTCAGGGAATCCTTAAAAAGTCTGTCATGGTCTGACGTCTATGAAGAACCTAATTCGAATATAGCCTTTAATAATTTTCATACGACCTTCTGTCTGTTTTATAACTTGTGCTTCCCAAACGTTAGAATTAAAATCTGTGATAAAAAAAACAATAGATGGATGAGTCGAGGCATATTAAAAAGTTGTAAAACTAAAAGACTGCTTCGATACCGATTCTATAAACGGAAAACTACACTAGATAAAAGAGCATATTTGACATACTCAACAGTTCTTAAGAAATGCATATATAAGTCAAAAAAATGTTCAAATATGAAGTTCATTAAAAACAGTGTTAATAAATGCAGAGCGACATGGTCCCTTATTACTAATGAAACCACCAACACAAATATTGACAGAACTATTCCGGCAATACGAATTGGCGACAAAAGTATACATAATCCGACTGACATAGCTACGACTTTTAATGACTATTTCATTGACATCTCAAATAATAATGTATCCAATTCCGATAGTGACAAGATTTTTGATAAAACTCACTTACCTAATACGATGTTCCTAATACCCTCAACACAATATGAAGTTAAAAGAGAAACATTAGCTTTAAAGAACACGAATTCCTCAGGTTATGACGGGATCAGTACAAAAATACTTAAAGCCTGCATTAACGAAATATTGCCTACCCTTACACACCTTATCAACGAGTCGTTTTCTTCTGGAACTTTCCCCGATGCACTAAAGATCTCCACAGTTAAACCCATACACAAAAAAGGGAATAAGGAAGAACATAGCAACTACCGTCCCATCACCATTATACCAATAATATCGAAGATATTTGAAAAGTGTATGTACAAAAGAATACTAGAGTTCTGCAATAAGTTCGAAATTTTAAACAATAACCAATATGGCTTTCGTAAAAATAAATCTAGAACTTTAGCAATTTACGATTTTCTAGGAACAGTTTTGTAAAATATTAATAGTAACCATTTTACTACTGGATTATTTTTCGATTTATCTAAAGCGTTTGACCTTGTTTCTCACGAGCTACTAGTAACAAAATTAGACAACGTAGGAATAAGAGGTATACCACTTAAGTGGATAGACTCTTATCTGGCTAATCGGACTCAATGCGTCACGGTGTCAAAGCTGCTTGATGGCGAAATGTTGCCATTCCAATCTAGCTACCAAAAAGTGAAAAATGGCGTCCCACAGGGGAGTATTTTGGGCCCGATCCTGTTCATTCTATATATAAATGACATAACTAAAATAACTCATCACAAATGTATTCTATACGCCGATGACATAACTATTATTGTGACGACTAAAAAGGCAAATAATTCTATAATCAATCATGAAACTGACATTAATAACACCACGGACCGAATTATTGAATGGCTAGATATTAATAAATTAAAAATTAACATAGAAAAATCAATATTTATACAATTTAATCACTCTAAACATAATAAATATAATTTTAAATTAAACGTGGACAAGATCAGACAAGAACCCCAGACTAAGTTCTTAGGTGTCACCATAAGCCAGACCTTTGGCTGGGATAAACATATAGAAAACGTTTGCGAAAGGATAAATAAATTTTCGTACGCTTTTCGTCAGGTTAAAAATATTACCAATAAAAATACCGCAATAATTACTTACCGAGCTTATATAGAATCTGTGTTACGTTATGGTATAGTACTGTGGGGCAATGGTACAGACTGGAACAGAGCTTTTATAGCACAGAAAAAGTGCATTCGAGCAATTGCGGGAATTCGACCGGATGAATCATGTGAACCTATTTTCAAAGATATTGGTTTACTGCCATTTCCGTCTTTGTATATATATGAAATTTGTAATTT
Organism: Eudonia lacustrata; assembly: GCA_947562085.1. Lineage (NCBI taxonomy): Eukaryota > Metazoa > Arthropoda > Insecta > Lepidoptera > Crambidae > Eudonia > Eudonia lacustrata. Next base: position 8,115,716 of record OX387324.1, on the reverse strand, counting down.
TGTTAACAATAACATGCATTTGTTCAAGAAGTCTTGTGAGGCACAAAATTCACGTTCTCGTAGGGATCCTTACAGACTAGTTTTAAGTGACATACCGAAGTCTACTAAATACGGAAAAAGCTGTCTCGCCATGTGTGTACGGATTTACAATAATATTCCGAAAGACCTTAAAGATTTAAATAAGTCTTTATTTAAAAATAAATTATATAAATGGCTCAATTTAAACAATTTTTATAGCCTGAAACAGTTCTTCGATAAGTAAGGTAACCAAAAGATACTGATTATTATTTATTTTAATTTATTTTTGTTTCTGTTATTTCTCAATTTTATTATTAGATATTTGTTATTGAAATTAGTTAAATGAAGATTAACTACACCAACATGTGCACTAAAATTTGTATGCTGTGTGAAACAAGCAAAACATGAGATCAAATAAGGTACTTAAGTATAACATCTCCACCATGTAAACCATGTTTTATGCAAATAAATATTCTTATTCTTATTCTTATGTGCAACCCAATTCTCGGATACCACTCAACCGTGTAAATTCACGTAAGCACAGGACGTAAGTGAGCCTTAATCTTATTTTAACCTTTATTTATTTACTTATTTATAATCAGCCTATATCGTCCCACGTACTGCAGGGCAAAAGACCACCTCCTTATTTTCCAACATTCTCGGTCTGTAGCTTTCTGGGACCAATCATTCAAAAATGAGTCCAATTTAACCTTTGTTGTCTTAAAAACTGAGATGTTATTGCATTCAATACATACAAAATTGAAGAAGGAGTCCAATAATTAAGTTATAAAAGTGACATTATGGCGACGCACCGCTAAACAATAAATCTCATACGTTTTGATACGAGCGTTTGCGCCCCGTACCATAAGAAAAACTGTTTTTTTTCCTTCAAATTAAAACTACAAATTATTTAAAAAAAATTAACTACAATTTTAAAGTGTGTGCTAAGACTAATCTACTAAGAAAATTTAGATGCTTAAATCGGTCTGGTTAGCCTGTAAAATGTGAATCTATGTTTTAAAAGAGGTTACTTTGATATTTTTTTCTCTAAAAGTTTAAAAATCGTATTTCTGCAAATAACAAAATGAAGTCAATTAAATGAAAAATTATGTCATCAAATATCACTTCATATGTTTTGTAATTGTTAAGAAAAATCAAGATCCCCGCCACGTAAATTACCAATGCGTCGTCTTAATAAAAGTAACAAGAAATATTCTGAAAACGGTCAGTAGAAATCGCAAAAACAAAAGATTAAGAATGCCTCAAACTAAAGCAAGATGTCGCTTAGCGGATAGGTAGAGTAACTCCGTACTTCAGAAGTCATGCGTGGGCCACGATTTCTAGTATTCAACTTCCATAACGCACTTTGCACAATCTGGGAAATGTACCCAGGACCTCCGAATCAAATTTATCACTGGGCTGGGTCACCGAGGCAATTTCAAGTTACTCCTAACGGAATTTTGGATTCCATGGTGAGTCATCATGAGCTAAGAAAACTCGGTGTCCTGAACAGAGTGCGGCGATTCTTTACGCCTGACCAGTTGTGTCTTTTGTACAAGACTCAGGTATGGTCTTGCGTGGAGTATTGCTTGCACATCTGCCCCGCGAGCACGGATCTTTTATCGACTGATAAAGTGACATTAGACGATAAAATTTGACAGTTCAAGTCGACAAATTAACATCGGCAGCATGGGACTTGCTTTATCGACCCGTAGATATTATCGGTAAATTTTATCTATTTAGCATGGGACTCGAAAATCAGATTTCTTGTGGATAAATAATATCGATATGTAGATAAATTTATCGGCATCTAAAAGTTCGTAGATAAAGTTATCGACGCTTTCGACGCCATTGGAAAGTTACTAAATATTACACTTTTCTTGGGCGGTCGTGAAAAAATAGATTTCGGGCATCTTTAGCTGATTGCAAAAGAGACGCAACAGTGACGTCGCGAAGAAACTAACATTGTCCGGCGCCATCTGAGGCAGAGAAACAACCCCATGGATTTAGCAGATTCTGATTCATGAGGTTGTTTCGCATGTCCCGAGAATTAGCCTTTGTGGTTATCGAAAGCATTTGGGGCGCCATCCGACGGATTAGATCAAACGGATTGCCCGTCCATGTTGTTGTAAGTAGCAGGAATTTAGTTTTTTTCTTTTCCTATTTCATATTTTTATTCTAACCTCAACAATCTACTTTTTGCCGGTCCTCACTAGCAGCATTAGGCAAGAATATAACTTGGCGTTGGGACAATGCACAGTTAGCAAACTTGTGAAGGAGGTCTCTGAAGCTATTGTGCGTCGTCTTTTGCCCGTCTACATTCGTTTTTCCAGCACCGCTGCTGAAAGGGCTCTAATTGCTGACGGCTTTTTACAAAAGCATGGAACAAAAAATCTACTAAAAGTAATCCACTAACAGCTATGTAAATATTAGGTACGATGTTTTTTAAACGACTTAGAAAATGTGATACTTAGGTACTTTGGTGGTTCCGACATAGTAAAATAATTTTAAATAAATAAATGGATAATGTTAAAATTCCTTTAAAAACCCTACACGATAAGAAACAGAACACAAAACAAAGAGAATTTAATCACTAACAATTAAAATATAAGATTCGAATGAATGATGAACGAACGGGACGATAAAATTGCCGTGTTGCCATTTTTAAATATCGCTAAAATAGAACACTATAAAACTTACCGACCGAGTCCCGTGCTAGCGGTTGTGGATAAAATTCGATAGATAAACGGTTTTGTCTACCGATAAATTTATCGATCGGTAAGATCCGTGCTCGCACCACTGGGATAGTTCCGCAAAGTACCTTCTCGATGCCTTAGACTAAGCCTTAGACAGATTGCAGCGTCGCGCTGTACGCATTATCGGCAATGCAGAGGTCACTAATACTCTCGAACCCCTGCAATTGCGTAGAGATGTTGCGTCACTCAACGTTTTCTATCGCTTATACCACGGCGAGTGCTCTGAAGAACTGTTAGACCTTATCCCACCTTCTCCCTTCCTCCATGACTGATGAATCCAGAGAGCAGCACGTGTACTCCACGTGCTGCTCTCCGGAGTCATCGCTTCACTGTCACACATATCCCATCGCGCACAAAGAAATTTGGTGACTCGTTTCTTTGTCGCACCTCCAAAAGATGGAATACTCTACCAGCACTCGTTTTCCCTCCTTCCTATGATATGGGGTCCTTCAAACGAGGCGTGAAGAAGCACCTTGTGGGCCGGCAGAGTGAGGTTGACTGATGCTGCGTTGTTTTCACGCTGCACCAGTTGTCTTCGCGTCTGGACTCCATTTCCACTTAACATCTGGCGGTATGGAGTCATTTGCCGTGCTAGGTTTAAAAAAAGACGAGGTCCCAGACTTAATGCTCTTAAGTGCCTAAATTGAGTTTTAATTGCCATTCGATGACGTTTACGAAAACCAACTTTTTATGTCATTGAAACCCTTTCTGAAAGCGAGGAGAGTTACAATTATTATTGTGCCATTCAAATGATCAATTACAACGCCTAGGTGGTCGAGTGGCAAACCGGTCGGTCCAAAGCCGAAGGTCCAGGGTTCAATTCCTAGATCGTGCAAAGTATGTTTCGAATTTTTCGCCGCATAGCTCGGGTTTGTGATCACTGTTCACCAACTAGCATTTGGCAAGGGTTGTGATTAAGAAATTACCCATCAATTTATTGTAATGATAGGTACCTTGATTGATGTAAGCTATTGCCACCCATATAAATTATCGTTTCCGTAAATGTGATCGGATGGCAAATAAAACTCGCACCAGACACCCTGTGTGGGAACCATAATAAGTAATACCGAAATGTAATACCTACTACGTAGGTATATGTTATGAGATTCCAAACACATAAGTATCTCTACCTATAAAATGTTTTTGTTTCGGTTATATAATTTTAACAACTTTAACAAATTCATCATCATCATCTCAGCCAAAAGACGTCCACTGCTGGACAAAGGCCTCCCCCAAGATGGGGGTATTTGCCATAATCGCCACGCTTGGCAGGCGGGTTGGCGATCGCAGTAGGTTGAAAGTAACCTCAGAGAGATGCTGCTGCACATCCTCTGGAATGGTCCCTTAGTCGGCTTTTACGGCACCCACGGGTTGAGATGGGGTGGTGCAATTCTTTATCCCCGGCACCACACAGGGAACAAATTACAAAAACACAAATGTTGAAAAAATTTCCACGAGCAGGATTTGAACCTGCACCCTTCTGACATACCGGGTCAGGTGCTCACCCAATTAAGCTATGAAATCCTGCTCGTGGTTTTCTTTTTTAACATTTGTGTTTTTTATATCTACCTACTTACATATTATTACATGATGTAATGATGGATTCATCGGTCGTATACAACTAGAAAATAATGGAGAGTACCTAACATCCGTGCTTTCTTACCAAAGTAAATGATAAAGATTTATCTAAGCATAATAATAAATGACGGATAAAAAAATATCAGATTTCTGCCTCAAAGGTGCCTCAAAGAAGAGATCGCTTTAAGCGATAAGACCACCTTTGCTCATCTCCTTATTAAAATGTTTGTTATTCGTTTTCCATGTGTGTGAGCAATAAAGTGTACTTACTTAGATAAGTAGATTTATTTTAAATTTTCCTTTCCCAAAAATAATATTTAAGTACCTAATATAATAATAATATTAATTATAAAATATTAATAGTTAATATTAATTTGAAAGAAACATTACATTGCTACGCTTAATGCTATTACTTATAATGTCTAATAAATCATATTGTGACGTTGTTTCTTATCACATTTGACAAATAGCTTATACCTATTCGAGATTTCAATTTCAAATTCAAACCAAAAATAATAATATAGGTAACTATGTATTCTACTACTTAACTAAGTACTTAAGTATATCAAATTATGCTAAGTTGTTATTTAACATTTACAATAAAATAAATAAATAAATAAACTTTCCTACACTCACACCAATTATCTAGCCCAAGAGAAGCTTCGTTATGAAACTCGTTAAATGGTTACTAGACAACGGATAAACATACTTAAAATACTTAAATAATTATTATACATAGAAAACAGCCAGACCCGAGACAATTTAGAAAAACAATAATTTCTAAATTGACCCGGCCGGGGATCGAACCCGGGACCTCAGAGATGGCGACACCATGAAAACCGGTGTACAAACCACTCGACCAAGGAGGTCGATATATACAATGACTAGCTGTGCTCGCGACTTCGTCCGCGTGGAATAGTGACTTTCGGCAGCATTTTTAATTTTTTAGGCTCTTTTCCCGTTTTTGCAACATTTTTCACTGATGCTTCGCTCCTATTGGTCGCAGCGTGATGTTATATAGCCTAAAGCCTTCCTCGATAAATGCACTATCCAACACAAAAAGAATTATTCAATTCGAACCAGTAGTTCCTGAGATTAGCGCGTTCAAACAAACAAACAAACAAACAAACAAACTCTTCAGCTTTATAATATTAGTATAGATATAGATATGTACCTACCTACCTTATTATATCATATTATTAGAACTTTACTCGCGATTTCATCGCGAATAAAATGAAATTTTGCCTTTTACCGCCAGGAATGTAGTATTCTATCAGTGAAAGAATTTTTGGAATTGGGCCTGTAGTTGAAAAAGATTATCCTCCGCAAACAAACAAACAAGGTCACAAACTTTTTACGAAAATTGCGCGGACGGAGGAGTACCTATGCAATTTCGCACACTTTTATACATAGTTTACATAGGTAGAGAAGGAGTGCAGAATGCTAATATTTTTTAAAAATTATGCATAAAATACATAAAATGAATAAACCATTCATTTTGAAATACTCTTATTTGAAAAATGTATGTATGTAAATTTCAAAAATGGAAGAAGGAGCGTCCGAAATCTGTCAATGCCAATCCAAACTCACATTATATCTTTTTTAATTTTTCATTGCCTAGGATAAAATCCGTTCAGCCTTAATAAAATATTGTTTAGTAAACAGCTTTTTATAAAAATTATGGTCGAATTTCGACCACTGGGCGACCACTACTAACTTTAATTGTTTAACTGTAAATTCCTTTAAACATTGCAAATAAGTATTATCTTATTTGTGGAAAAGGTTAAACGTAAGTATGTATAAATACCCATTAAAGTTAAATAAACAAAGTGCTAAATAAATTTGTTATGTTGCAAATCCGCTCACCATACTTCCAATTAATGAGCAAAGTAGATCATGGTGGACTCCCACAGTAACTAAATTGAAAGATCGTAATTCTCAAATCGTGCCCCAGTTTCGCAATTCAATCGAAATAAGCATATTTAAACATTCTTTTAAATTAATACTTCGAATTTGTTATTTAATTTTGTTGAGTGATCGATCAACCAAAATTGTTTCTGTTGATTGTTTGGAAAGCACTTTAATATTTCGGAGCGAACGATGATCCCAATTCTCACTAGATTGAGGTTAAAGGAAGAAGTATCGCATCTATCAAAATTTATTTTGTGAGTGAAAAAAATCCACGAGCGGTTTTTGAATCCGCACTCCATGACATTCTACAAATTGTAATTTGTTCGCAACAATATTTGCGTAAAGTAATATCTATAACCATAATTAAGTATTTTGTGATCTTTAAGCTTTCGCTTCCCGCTAAAAATAGAGACCCGATACCCGATACCTCTGTCTCTGATGCCGGTGGTCTTATCACTTGACCACAAAGACTGCATTCTTACAAACAAACACTTTATATACATATTATTATACATTTATTTACCCATTGCCGTACAATCTTAGAAATGAGTAAGTACCTACTACTTATTTTATTTTTACGTAATAAAAACTATTTTCTTTTGTATCTACCTACCTAAACAAAAAATCAATCCTACACACATAACCTATTATGTATTCTGTGACATAACTAGCGATTTAGTTAAAGTGTGGGGGTTAAAGTTACTCGCGTCCGTAGGTTTACCCTTGAGACCCTACACGTGACCCCTGGGTGGTGCTAAATGATTAACACTGTCTGAGTGGTAGAGCCACGCTGCGTTGCAGCACGAAATGGGCCGGCTCGCCCGGCGTAATACCACCCTCTCACAGAATATCGGCGTGAAACAACGGCACTCGTTGCTGTTGTGTTTCGTCCGGTGAGTGAAAGTACCGGAGGCCCATCCTTCACCCCTCCCCCCTCCCAATTCCTACTCCCTCCTCAAGATCCAACTCCTTCCTTAGGGTTGGCAACGCATCTGCGATAACTTTGGTTTTGCGGGTGTCCATGGGCGGCGGTGATTGCTTTCCATCAGGTGACCCGCCTGCTCGTTTGCCTCCTTACCATAAAAAAAAAATAAAAAAATAGTTGTTCTTAAGCCAGACACAATAGAAATTCATTGTTCTATGGCACTGTGGTTACATTGGGCGTCCAAGTATCTAAATCCAACGCAATAAGAAATTTTTTAAATGAGTAAGTAAAGTACTAAACCTACCTACATGAAAATAAAAGTTCAAGTAATATTAATTAAGTTTAACAAACATCACAAACATGAATTTAATGAAAGCAAAGAAATTTCGAGCAATGAAAAGGTCAAACCTGGTTATGTAACTTCTTAGAACATTAAAGCTCTTTGTAAGGCTTTAACCTTTTCCCCATTGATTTCACAACATCCAGTGAGGAAAGGGCTTATTCCACTGCGCTCCAAAACCATTGTTCTCATAACTGCGACAATCCATACTTAAAAAATACAACATACATTGCCTTACACGGAATCTATGTCTATGCAAGTGTAGGCCGTTTCTTAGTTTATAATAGTTTTGTAAATATTTATGAATAACGCTGTATACCTACATTATATATATAGTAAGTAAAAGTAACGCTAACTGATAATGCGTCGATTGTAGGTACCTCATGACCACTCGAAGATCGATAGTGCATAGTGGCATAATAATAATGGCTTTATATAAAAAAAAAAATTTTGGTGTTTCGTTCATAGTAAATAATTCAATTATATATAATCGATAGATATCTAAGGATTAACCCAAAAAAGACAGGACTCAATTTGTTTAAGTATGGAATAGAAAATATATTTTTACAGACAAATCGAAACCATTTAAAATTCAAAATAAATGACACTGAAATGACAATTTAATTTTCACTTGGACTTATCTGTAACTAGCGGCTGGTCGCGGTTTCACCCGCGCCCCATTCCCGTGGGATATCGGGATAAAAAGTACCCTATGTTTTAATCCAGGTTATAAACTATCTGTATGCCGAATTTCATCCAAATCCAACCATCCGTTGGAGCGTGAAGAAGCAACAAATATCCACACATACATACACACAAACTTTCGCATTTATAATATTAGTGTGATTGAGTGCCATTAGAGTATTCGGTCATCATAAGTGTATTGGTAAAGAGACACACAGAAGTCTGGCTGCAATTCGTAAATAACTACATCCTCTACTGCACACTTGAATAAAAACTCACTACTGACTCATAATATACATAAGTGTATTCAAGGTTTTTGTAAAACCGCCTCGCCGCCGCGCCCGCCCAACCGGATCGATTCTAATTGGTCGTATTGTCAATTTCTGTATACACAAGACTAGGCTTAACGGTCAAAATAAAACATATTAAAAAGGTCATATACCACAATCAGTGTAGAATTTCGCTTGAGCACTGGCCACTAATACCGACACTGCTATTATAAACAACATTTTTGATAAACAAATGACAGATTCGCGCGCTAACGAGGTGATACGACTCGCGCGTCGGTTACAAACTGAACGATTGGATGGACTGGACTTGTGTGTAGCGACCTTTATTGCCCTATTATATGCGCGAGTCAAAGAACGCTCACATAGTTCGTAGAAAAGACAGTATGTAATAAAACATAAACATAAAAACTAAAACATAAAAAACTAAACATAAAAACGAAAACATAACAAACTTAAAAAATGTTTTTTTAAAAATAAGTCCGCCATGTAATATTTTATTGCAAAAGTTTAAATAAATAAATAAAAAAATGATTTTTTTCAGTCTTATGGGAATAACGTAAACTGCTTGGTCTGGTGTTCCTATAGGTCTTAGCCATAACTCACAGTTATACGTTTAAAATTCTTCAATCTTTATTTAGGTTACCGACGCAACGACCGACGCTCTAAAATGTGTCTTAAGTTATGGCAACACAAAAAAGCGTATTGCTGTCATATTATAGCAGCTGGTTTAGACCAGACACAAACAATTAGTAACAATTAGTCGTTAGTGATTCAGACTGCAAACCTAAAGACCCGGGCTCGAATCGCATAAGGAAAATAAGCATTTCTAATTGAGTATGTGAGTTAAGTTGTTCATGAATAAGTAGCAATGGACCAATCTCTGCTAAGTTGGAGTTTAGACAAATGGTTTAAAAAAATGTTTCTAACTTCCATGCAGCCTTACAAAACTGTAAAAGCGATGAATACCTGGGATAAAAAGTAATTTAAACATGTTGATCCAGGTTTGTGCATTAAATTTCATGCAAAACTCTTAAGCTATTTCGTTTGTCTTGAAGCACAGACAACATTAAATATTTTTTGAGCCCAGTCGTGGTACATCTGTCGGCTGCTGTTATTTGAAAGACAGCCTTTGAGAAATATTATAAAAATTAAACCATAAATAATTTCCTCCCAAAGTAAAATTCAAAGTTCATTAACTCTGTCATTATTCCGCCAGGCTGAGCTTAATTTAAATAGCATTTAGCCGTAGAGGTAGAGATAAATTTTGTTTCATCTTTGTTAAAGGATTTCCGGAGTAAACTAACTATATCAACCAATTCATTTTCGAAGTCATCTTCACTGAGGGAGAAGAGTGGAAGGATGAGGTTGCACCAAAGATACTGATGAAGGGTCCAAAGGCTGCTGAGATAATGAAACCAAACCACGGCAGGCACTACAAAGGTAAGTTAAGATAAGATATCACCAAATATATTCTATATACACGCAGTTATGTTACGAGTATATTCGTGAAGACCCGTAAACATCGCATTAGGACAGCTTCCGATTAGTGTGTGTATGCAACGAGAACGAACGTGACGGTTGTGTGATCATTTAAAATGTCATTGTGCGCATTGTGTACGTGTTTAAGCAGTGCAACAATAAGAAAGTAAATAATACTACCTACAGTATAATACCTACAGCGATTGCGTAGGTAGATAGATTGACGCTCAGTCAATCTAAAAATAAATTACTTCATGCATTAATTATCGTTATAGAGAATTAATAAAAAAGTAAGGTTTGTATAATGTTATTGATATCGACGCCGTATACGACGTGTGCCTTGTATTGAAATGGAATCGATCGATGTAAGTGTGGCATTTGTTGTTGCAATCGGGGTACAAATTTTTTGTTAAGCAAAAATGGGTCCCCCTTCTGTTGCAACACAAGATACATGCAAAGTTTTTGATGTTTCTTTCTTTATTTATTATAATTAGACCAAAAGTGGTTTATTTTTAAACATTATTGGATCTATTAATTTTTCATTTACAAATTCAATAGGCAGAAAACTTTAACAATCAACCTCTATTCTTCTTTGGTGAGGCCGGAAGTTCATCGCGCTTGCTAATCATACGCATGTTTCAGGAAAATGTACGAATATTGCGAATACGTAGTATGCCAATGTAAACAAAGAGATTATAAGGTATTTGTCAGTCATTTGGCATCTTATACAATTGAAAATAAAATAAGGGGCGATGGCATCAAAGCACTTGGTATTGGTATCATGGTTCCGCAAGGCATTATTAAAAAAAATACATATCAGTCAGCAACTGGCACACTATGAGATTATGCTACTTTAAAACAACCACAATCATGTATCATTCTTAAATATTTCCTCATTTTCCAAATGTCAAAATAAAGCTGTCAGACACAATTACAAACGTATAGTTCGCAGAATATCAGGAGTTATGCAAACTGACTAAGCCCTGGGTGCGGGTAGGTACTAGATATCTGGTGTTATTATAAAATATATAAATAAAAAATACATAAATAAAAAATACATCGTATAGACATAGTATAGTATAGACACTTGTTAAATGCGCAGAAAAAATTGGTGAGAATTGTCACCGGCTCAAACATCGCACCCCTCACTTCAAGTAAACACGGCCGGCCATTGTTGAGTGTTTATGCAAGGGCTCATTTCGCAACTTACCCAAAATTCCTTTTATCTTTTAAATTTTTCTTTCGAGCACGTGTACGTAAACGAGAATTTCTATTGCAACATTTCAACTCTCCTTGTTTATGGCGCCGCGCGCCGCGCCGCTGCTGCTTCAATGCCATACAAACTAGTATAGTAACCCATATAGTGGCAATTCCGACATTTACTATAAGTTTTAAAACACATTGGTTCTATATTAATTTCGTCTTAGTTCTACATCTTCTGAACTAATAATATACTTATTAACTATTAAGTAGCTTTATAGTTTATGTAAGGTATTAATGATACTATGATGCTAGCTACCACCATCTTATCTAGATATGTCGCATTGTTGTGTTCCGGCAGCTAGAGACAAGATAGCCAGTGCCTCACTAGTTGAGGATCCCGGGTGAAGTACGCTTTCATCATTGACCTTATCCTCACTTAACATCAGGTGAGATCAAGGCACTGTGCTTACCCGTAAAATATATTTTTAAAAAACCTAGTGGTACTCAAGTTATGGCTGTGATATATTTGTACATAATAATATATGTTGCTTTCTTTCACACTCACACCTCACTCACGAGTCACATGTTAGGTTTATGACATAAAGGCATTCTTTGTATGATTTATGTCATTGTTACGACATAAATTATACAAAGAATGTTCAACCGAGACATCGTCGAGTTAAGACATTTCCACCAGACATATTTTTTGCGTTAGCTATGTTTTTATGTTAGAAGTCATTATTCACATTTATGAGGAATAAAGTCCTGGCTATTAAGGTATTTACCGAACTGGGAAAGCATATAGAGTGGTATATAATAAGATGATCGTAGATGGTTTTCGTGTTTCTGAAACATAACAAGTAATAATTAAACAAACAAAATATTATCTCTCTCCTCTCCTCCTCCTTGACGTCCTCCTTGGTCGTGTGGTTTATACACCGGTTTTCATGGTGTCGGCATCTCTGAGGTCCCGGGTTCGATCCCCGGTCGGGTCAATTTAGAAATTATTGTTTTTCTAAATTGTCTCGGGTCTGGGTGTTTTCTATGTATAATAATAATCTATTTATGTATTTTAAGTATGTATATCCGTTGTCTAGTAACCATTTAACGATTTAACGAACCTTCTCTTGGGCTAGATAATTGGTGTGAGTGTAGGAAAGTTTCTGTATTTTATTTACATTACATGGATAATTATGACGAAATTTAGATAGCTTGTGAGTTGACAACTAGATATGGTAAAAAAATAATTTCATGCAGTTTATCAGACCGTCGTCGTCGACTACTTAATAGTCAGACTCAGTTTTGTCATTAACAAGTCTTATGATTTATTTATTTACCTATTGCTTAAACGATTAAATCCCTAAACAGGTACCGTAAAATGATTTAAAGGAGATTGACCATTTATGAAATCGCTTTGTATCAAAATCAAATTAATAAAGAAAATTAGTGCTAAGTATATTTTTTTCGTACTTGATCCTTTTTAGAATATTAATTTAAAATATTAATAATGATAGTTATGTAAGTGGTTTTATCACTTCCTTCCATCCCATAATCAACCATCTTTGACACTATTTTTCAATGTTGCAAATTTTGTTGCAGACAAATTACAAAAACACAAATGTTGAAAAAATTTTCACAAGCAAGATTTGAACCCGCACCCTTCTGACATACCGGGTCAGGTGCTCTCCCAAATGAGCTATCGTGGTTCTGACCAGTCCGCCGAAATTATTCAACACTATTTACTTTTTACTTTGAAAGCCAAAGGCGCCCATTCAATGTCAACAACTACCGTCATTAACATCTGATCATAATATTTTTACAAATACTAAAAATCAGTTAAGAAGTGGGCAAGCTATTTATAAAATGTTTATATAATTTTTAAGACAAATAACATTTAATTGCAAACTTTAAAACTATCTAATGCTCTGTATTATGTGAGGTAGCGGCAGGAGCGTTCAGCCCGAAATGCGGAAGTAAGCTCTGATTTTCCGACTCATGGCTTCGGTCTGTGATTATCAACCTATTTAGCAAGCGTGGCGATAAAGCCAGTAGGTATCCATCATCATAGCTATGTTTGATTAAAATTATGGATGCCTTTGTCCAGCAGTTTATTATTAGCTAATTAGTACATGTTTAGTACAGTCGGCGGCAGATCAACCTACTCAAATCTGTCAAATTTCTCTAATGAATAATAATCAAAATTGATTGTAGAAATTTGACAGTTTTAGGTAGGTTGATCTGCCGCCGTGTGTACATGTTCGTGCTAAACTTTACTTACTATCCTCGGTATCGTGTCATTGACGACCTCCTTGGTCGAGTGGTTTGTACACCGGTTTTCATGGTGTCGCCGTCTCTGAGGTCCCGGGTTCGATCCCCGGTCGGGTCAATTTGGAAATTATTGTTTTTCTAAATTGTCTCGGGTCTGGGTGTTTTCTATGTTTAATAAGTATGTATTTAAGTATTTTAAGTATGTTTATCCGTTGTCTAGTAACCATAATCACAAATCTTCGTTATGAAACATAACGAAGATTCTCTTGGGCTAGACAGTAGGTGTGAGTGTGGGAAACATTTATTTATTATTTATTTATATATTTATTGATATTTTTAATTATAATAAGCACCACTGGCAGTGTTACAAAAATATACACAAGCTGGGAATTAAGTTTCTCGCTGCTTACAGAAAAGTCTGGTGACGTTGTAAAGGCCGTCTGCGGGCAACATATAGATAGATAGATATATAGATAGATATACACTTTATTGCTTACACAATTATACACAAAACAAATAACAGGAAATATTAAAATAATAATAACAATTTGAAAAAAGCCAAAGTGTTTAAAAAAATCCACGATCGGGATTCGAACCCGCACCCCATGACATAATAATAACAGCAAACTTTCTCCAAAAAGAAATGTAAATAAATGTGTGGTATAAAATGGTCAACCTATTGGAAAATACCCAAACAAAACCAACGTGAATGGATTTTTAGAATAGAATAAGTAACTTAAGAGATCCTTATTAACAAAATAAAATTTTACTAGAAAAATCTTGTCACTATTTAAATATATAGCATTATCTTGTTACTATCACCACATGAGTAGATATATGTATATTAACTATCAAAATATATCTCACTAATACTCGTATTATAAATTCGAAAGTTTGTGTCTGTATATTTGTTCCTTCTTCACGCTGCAACGGATGGATGGATTTGGATGAAATTCGGCATACAGATAGTTTAAAACCTGGAATAACACATAGGATACTTTTTATCCAGATATTCCCACGGGAACGGGAACCACGCGGGTGAAACCGCGAGCGGCTGCTAGTAATTATTATAAATGCGAAAGTTTGTGTGTATGTATGTCTGTACATTTGTTCCTTCTTCACGCTGCAACGGATGGATGGATTTGGATGAAATATACTATATATAATATATAATACAGATAGTTTATAATCTGGATTAACACATATAATAGTTTTTATCCCGATATTCTCACGGGAATCACACTATACTTAAATATACTAAAAACGACAATTTAATTTTCCAATACAAAATGATTTGTTTGTTTTGTTGTCATGGAAACCAAAGAGAATTTAATCACTTGATGGAAACTGTCAAAGCGGTACGAAGTCCGCCGGGTCCACTAGTATACGTATAAATATAGCATTGTGAGTGCAAAATTCAAAATAAATAAATATAAAAAATCCATTTTGAAGCTTTAAGCTATCCGGTCTATCCGGTCGGTTACCTACCCGGTAACCGACCGGATAGACCGGATAGCTTTAAATCTGAGACCGGTGTGGTCTAACCACTAGACCACTCAGACGGTATAAATAAGTGATAGGAAGTTCACGTCAGTTGTCTAATGAAGTTATGGGGATTGAGCTACAATATCTCGCATTCCCCCCGAGCATCTGTTTTATACAGACTTACCGACTTGAGCCCAAAGTGTATGAAGGAAGGGACCGTTTAATGGCCATCCGGTGACAAATCGACTGTTGTCATTGTAACTCCTGAGAACTCACCAACGGACCAAACAACAAGATTTAAGAAACAAGATTTCTGACCCGGTATGTAATTGTAATTAGGTGCGGGTCCGAATCGATTTTTTTAACAATCATCATCATCATCATCATCATCATCTCAGCCAAAAGACGTCCCCCAAGGATCTCCACAACGACCGGTTTTGTGCTGCTCGCATCCAGCGGCTTCCCGCGACCTTCACCAGATCGTCGGTCCACCTTCCCACACTGCGCTTTCTGGTACGCGGTCGCCACTCCAGGACTATCCCGCCCAGCAAATTTTTTTTTAACAATATTTTTTACAAATTGTATTATGCTCGCGACAAAAATTGCGAATAGCTTATCTACTCTTAACTGTCTTTACTATTTGTAAAAATATTAAGATCGGATGTTGATGACGTAGTTGTCGACATTGTATAAGTGGCGGTAGCCAAAGTAACATTAAGAAAACGATAACGAAAACGATACTGGAGTAAAAACTATTTTCGGTGATCCTATAAGCAAATAGGTCTACGATAATCTCCACAACTCTATAAGTTAATGGCATCATGGAAAAGCAATACTGGAGTTAAAACTATATTCCGTGGTCCCATAAGCAAACGGGTCTACGGTTAAATGATTTTTTCCATCGTCCCATCAATGGGACATCCAATGGGACTACGGAAAAGAAGCGGAATAAAATGTATGGGATTGACATAAAATTGACCACGTGATTTAGCGCGGCTTATGTCAATCCATTCGGCTAAGCCTAGGCTGCTTTAGCTTATAAATTAAGAGTAGATAGTGTTGATAATTTCTGGCGGGTTGGACAGAACCACGGAACAGATAAATGAGGACAGAACCACGATAGCAATAAAGGTAAAAAGCAATAAAGGTATAAAGCGATAAACGTATTGCACCTGACCCGGTATGTCGTGTGGTGTATGTTCGAATTCTGCTCTTGTAAAAAAAAAAACACAAATGTTGGAAAAAAATTCCACGAGCAGGACTTGAACCCGCACCCTTCTGACGGCTGCCTTTGGCTTTCAAAGTAAAAAGTAAATAGTGTTGAATAATTTCGGCGGTCTGGTTAGAACCACGATAGCTCAATTGGGAGAGCACCTGACCCGGTATGTCAGAAGGGTGCGGGTTCAAATCCTGCTCGTGAATTTTTTTTTCAAGATTTGTGTTTTTGTAATTTGTTCGCAACAAAATTTGCGTTAAAATACTTTATTATATTATTGTTTTCTAAAGTTTACGCGAACACTACACATTGAAATGAAACAACGATTCAAACCCTTTGCAGGGTCCGTGGTCCCTGTGACCACGGACCCTGCAAAGGGTTCGAAACGTCAGGATAAACATTAAATAAGTAATGTGTCAAATAAACGCGAGTAGATCCGTAAAAGTTGTTTCATTTGAATACTTTATTAGTTAGATAAAATATAACGACTTAATTTTTATTTATATTCAGGCAACCCGATTTTAATTGTAATGATATAAGTATATATTTTTTATTTATATAAGTAAAAAAAAAACACAAATGTCGTGGTCACCACGATAGCTTAATTGGGAGAGCACCTGACCCGGTATGTCAGAAGAGTGCGGGTTTAAATCCTGCTCGTGGATTTTTTTTTAACATTTGTGTTTTTGCTTCGCTGCGAGAACAAGACTACCGAGTGACTACGAGAATTGGTATGACATTGGAGCAGCGCGTTCTTAGCGCTACGAGAACAAGACTACTGACTGACTACGAGAATTTGTATGACATTGGAGGAGCGCGTTCTGAGCGCTTCGAGAACGAGACTACTGAGTGACTACGATAATTTGTATGACATTGGAGCAGCGCGTTCTGAGCGCTACGAGAAAGGCTACTGAGGGACTACGACAATTTGTATGATATTGGAGCAGCGCGTTCTGAGCGCTACGAGAAAGACTACTGAGTGACTACGACAATTTGTATGACATTGGAGGAGCGCGTTCTGAGCGCTACGAGAAAGACTACTGAGTGACTACGAGAATTTGTATGACATTGGAGGAGCGCGTTCTGAGCGCTACGAGAAAGACTACTGAGTGACTACGAGAATTTGTAAGACATTGAAGCAGCGCGTTCTAAGTGCTACGAGAACGAGACTACCTATTGAGTAAATACGAGAATTTGCATGCCAAAGATGTTTTCAAAAGGCAATCAAATCTCGCACTAAGCACCCAAAGTGCGAGTTTTATTGACCACCACCTGCTAGAGGCGTTACTGCGAAGTTTCGAAGTGACACATGCTTTTATTTCTCACTCTACAGACCTAGGATAGTTGCACCCGTAATCGACAGGGATTACGGGAGGGGTTTTTTACTTTATTCCTTTAATCATTAAAAATAGAGGTTAAGGCAACGCATTGGAAATTTACGTGGCAGGGATCTTGATTTTTCCCAACAATTACAAAACATATGAAAGTGATATTTGATGACATGATTTTTCATTTAATTGACTTTATTTTGCTAGTTGCAGAAACACGATTTGTCAACTTTTATAACAGAGAAAAAAATATCAAAGTAACCTCTTTTAAAACATAGATTTGCATTTTACAGGCAAACCAGACCGATTTAGGCATCTAAATTTTCTTAGTGGATTAGTTTTGACACACACTTCAATATGCTAGTTCATTTTTTTTAAATAATTTTTATTTTTAATTTGAAGGAAAAAAAAACAGTTTTTCTTATGGTACGGGGGCGCAAACGCTCCGTATTAGATTAATTGTTTAGCGGTACGTCGCCTTAACAACTGATTTTTTAATTTAGCAACAATTTATTATAGACCACCTGCTCTCTGCTTGACAGCTGTCACTCATTAAAATATTCGTTGACGAAACTGGTGGCTATATCTGGGTTACAGTGTCTTCAGAATAATAACTAAAGCTATTATTGTTCTGAGCTAGTGCTTACAACATAAGCAATTTTGTGACGTGTCCTAAGAAAACACCACCTTAGCGGAGTAGGCTTATTACAACGTTTACTTTATTTGGGTGGGCAGTGCGGTAGGGTGACTGCAAAATAGTGATATTGCAGTACAGTCGGCGGCAGATCAACCTACCCAAATCTGTCAAATTTCTCCAATGAATATTGATCCTAATATCCAAACATTAAAGTTCAAAATTGATTGTAGAAATTTGACAGTTTTGGATAGGTTGATCTGCCGCCGTGTGTACAAAAGATAAATGGCTTACCGTGGCTCCCTCGTTCGCGCCACTTCACTTCATGTGGGGGCTGCTGCGGTGAGCGCTGAAATTCGCAAACGGCACAAACACGTTAGGTCGAAATTATTTATTTGTACCGTTTGCGGTGGAAACAAGGGGTCCATGGGGGCCGGAGGCAAAGCAGCTTGTTAAAGAGTTAAGTGTTCACCTTATCGAGGCCTCCGGTGACAAGAAAGCTGGCAGCTACCTCTGCCAGCGTATTAGTTTGGCAATCCAAAGGGTCAATGTTGCCAGCATTCTTGGGACCGTTCCCATGAGCCCACAGTTGGAGGACATCTTTTATTTGTAGGTCTTTAGTTTTTAATTTTCTAATTATTTTTCTCTGTTTTTTTAAGTTAAGTTAAGTTAATAATGTTTTTTTTGTTGTAATACGTAATACATATTTATTAAAGATAAATAATATGATGTATATGTTAGTTAGTAAGGTATATATTTATGGGCCTTTTTGTAAAAAGACCAAGTGACAGATACTTACGTTGTCATCATTGACAATGAGCCTTAGCGAAATTTCATTGTAATGGAAGTTTTTGTAAAAGTGATAAAGCTGTTTCATGGTCGACTATACATGTATATTAATTTAATAACTCTTTGAGGCATGGTGGTTGATTTTTTGACCACATATTTCATTTGATTTTTAATCTTATCTCAATCACATAAAGTTCAAAATGTATATTAATTTATTAATAAATCACACCACTATCACTTGTGCTCTGGCTAGACCCAGCAAAACGTCAAAATAAATAGATAATTATGTGAAATAACGAGCGGAGATCATTAAAGAATGTTACAATTTAGTGTTTAAAGAACAATAGGTATAATATATTTTTATATTTTTAGGTTTTTATTCATTAATTACCTACATTGTACATGCCAACTATATATTGTACTACATTTTTTGTATCATTGCTGTTTTTATCTAGGATCGAAAGTTATTAATGAAAAGATAGGTAGGTATTACAATAAATTGGCAAAGTTGGTAACTGTGGTAGTTAAACTCTAAAATCTAACAACATTCACATTACAAGATCCTCAAAACAAAACTACGTTATTTATATAAATAAAAACAGATAAACGAAAATTAATTTAAATTATTTTCTATATGACTAGGGTACGACCAGGAGGAGGACCCTGATGCCACTATGCTATATAAATATATACAGGGTCTAACAAAATCAATAAGCGAACGTTTAAGGGCGGTATCTATACATCATCCTGAATACAATGACAAAAAATGGGCTCCCGTTTTATAGTGATTTTTCATAGTTATGTTTTCTAACAAACTAAATCAATTAAAATAATGCACATCATGAAACATGCTGTATCTTTACTAACACGCACGCAAGCGTTAATAAAAAGATAGTGTACAGATACACGCACACAATTGAAAAACCATTGTATGACATTCATACACGGCTATCTTTGTGTGCGTGTAGTACAGCTGTACGGGTTTGGAAATGATGAATGTTTTGTTGATTATCTCGGTAACGAGCCTGTAGTTTTGGACCAAATTTGGTGAGCATGCTCAGTGTGATGTATAGATGCTGGGGAGCAAACCCAGGGTTTAAGGGGTTAAACGTTCGCTTCTTGATATTGTTAGACCCTATAGATTTATGTTAATCCAGTAAAATTGAGAAATAATGCTCATCCTACCAGCAGAGTGTAGTCCGCGTAGCGCAGTCGTATCTTATTATTACGGAGATAAATTTTATATGTTGGCTCACTAAGGTTAATGAAGGCTGATATACCGAATCAGTGGCCGAGAATATTGTCATTCGCTATGAAGATCTATTTATAACTGTTTAATTTGCAGATACCACTAACCAATAATAATGCCTCTTACAATAATCCTATGCACCGAATGTGTCATGCATACCATAATTTAAATTCTGATTACAATATTTTTAATCGAAATTATCAATTATTTAAAAAATCATTGCAATCATTGTAATTTCAATTTGCCCAATTTAATCTATTAATTATGATTTAATTTTTTTAATTGTAATTTATATTAACTTTTTTTTCTCTCTTGCATGTATTGAAATATTGAAAAGGTATTGTTAAGCTTTCACATATTATTATTATTTTTTGTGTTTTTTCTTGAATGCTGTGCATAGCAACAATGGGTCAATTGACCGATAATGTTATATGTGTAATTACTTCATTTTTATTTTTAATAATGAATCTGTCAATTAGACTGTTACTGTGCCTTATTAAAATAAAAATAAAATATATAAACCTACTATTCAAGTAAGTGCTCAAGTGCCTAGTGCGTGTTTTACCATCCGATCACGTTAGTCACCAGCTCAATTTTATGTCCCAATGCTGTGGCACGTGTTGCCATTTGTACTTTTTCTTGTATTGTCCTCTTTATGTATTTTGTATGGTGTACAATGAAAATGAAATAAAAATACACTTTCATGAAAATGAAATGCAAATACACTTTGTATTTTCATTTCATTTTCATTTCACGAGCACGAACCTTCCTTATGGATGGATGGGGAGAACGGGCCATAAACCAGCACGCGGGCCCAGCGCAGATTGGTGGTTGTTAACGACTGCTAGCAACCGGGACCAACGGCTTTACGTGCCTTCAGAAGCACGGAGGAGCTAAAATTTTTGGTCATTTATTCGATGACCGGCATTTGCGAAAGTTACTTAACCTTAGCAATCACAGATTGGGCGCCAGCTCCTCTCATTACTTAAATGTTTTTTTTAATATATATTCTTTATTGCACAAAAAACACACATACAGAGAACAGTTTACAAACAATGGTGAGCAAATGCGGACTTATCTCTAAGAGAGATCTCCAGCCAACCTAAGGTGGAATGGGAGCATCATGTTTAAAAGGAAGCGACAAAAGTGCAAATAAAAATATCTCAAATAAAAATAACAATATTAGGTACTATACATATACAATACATGTACTACAATATTATTAAAAACTACATAACATACATAATAATCCTACTAATATTATAAACGCGAAAGTTTGTAAAGATTATTATTACTACTTATTATATCTAAACATATATACTTATTATATATATTATCTTTGACGACCTCCTTGGTCGAGTGGTTTGTTACACCGGTTTTCATGGTGTCGCCATCTCTGAGGTCCCGGGTTCGATCCCCGGTCGGGTCAATTTAGAAATGATTGTTTTTCTATATTGTCTCGGGTCTGGGTGTTTTCTATTTATAATATAAATGTATTTAAGTATTTTAAGTATGTAACCATTTAACGAGTTTCATAACGAAGCTTCTCTTGGGCTAGATAATTGGTGTAAATGTAGGAAAGTTTATTTATTTATAGTATAATAAAACAAAGTCGCTCGCTTCCGGCTGTCTGTCTGTCCCTATGTTTGTATGTATGTATGCTTAGATCTTTAAAACTACGCAACCGATTTTGATGCGGTTTTTTTTTAAAAGATAGATGATTCAAGACGATGGTTTTTAGTATCAGCATTACATCCGTGCGAAGCCGGGGCGGGTCGCTTCTTAATTAATAAAATAAATTCATCTTTACAATTTGTATGGTACGTACCTACACAGTAAAGTGTTAACGCTTTTAAATACTTACTTATTTAAGTAATAATGCTTATCAGTAGCATTTTATCGTCAGTAACCGCAAGTACCAAGCCAAGGTACCTATCAACCAATCATTCATTTCACTGGCCAAAATACACAAAATTAGTGGCCATCAAGATGATTGCCACAATGAGGATGTGATGCTCTGTCTATCGGCTATTGAGAGAAAATTGATTGTCATTGATGGTACAGTTAACAGCAAAAGTCGATGAACAAAATCAGAATACCTACCATCCATATACATATACATACCTACATGTGTCCTTTAGATATGTATTGTTTTTGTCATGTTATTTATTTACTGACTAGCTATCCCGGCAAACCTTGTTCTGCCTTATTTCTCTAAAACAAAGTTACATTGATTTTTTTCCGAGATTTCGTTCTGTCAAAAGTTATTGGCCTGTTGCGTAGTCTAATAGAAATAAAATAACATTGAAAGACTTTAGTAATATCTAATGTGATGATATTTTTATTGTTATTCCTTATGGTACACGATATTTTTTGTTTGATTACTTGGCGCGTAAATAAATAAATCTGACCTCTAATCAACTTGAAGGCATACCAAAGATAATCCTAACGCGCCTTCGGTTTGTTTTGATTGACGTCAAATGTTTGACAGCTGGGGACAGAGTGGTTTGTATGGGAAAAGAAAATTGTTGTTTTTACTATTTTCCTCGTAATTTTTTTACGTTTTTTCTCTCCATAAGAACCTTTCTTAGACTTCATCAAACACAACAAAATAGAAATCAGCCAAATCGGTTCAGCCGTTCTCGAGTTTTCCGATTAGCAACACATTTAGCGATTCATTTTTATTTATATAGATTACAGCTGACCCAGCGGACTTCTTATCGTTTTGACAGTTTCTTTGTCATCAAAACAAACAAATCATATGTTTCACAGCTAGGAACATTTTGTATCGGAAAATTAAATTAAAAAAATTGTTTTATTAAGTCATGACAAAATAAAATAAAAATCTTGCCAAAAAAATTAAAGTTTTTAATTAGCAAATAAAAAATAGGGGTTGATCGTAGAAAAGTGAAAATTAAGGGTTGTATGTATTTTTATATGCTGTATCATAAAAAAATAAAAACAAAATTTTTGTCAAAAAAAAAAAAAAATTGGGGTGGACCACCCTTAACATTTAGGGGGATGAAAAATAGATGTTGTCCGATTCGCAGACCTAACCGATATGCACACAACACACGTGTCCTGACGGTCACGTGTCCTGACGCGAATTTAACATTTTTTTACCCATTACAAGAAAAGTGTAGAACGCCGCTAAAGAAGCTTTCACTTCAAAAAATTGTACTGAAAAAACAGAAACACACTAAAACAATTTACTGAAACGCCTAATGTGCGCTTAAAAAGGTACAACCATAAAACGCAAATAATCACTGCAAAAATTTTAAAACCTAGAAATACTTTAAATAACTTAGCATATACATTCACTCATAGAATTGTGTAGATCTTTTGAATCATATGGAGAAAATAATTTACTGATTCCCTGTACAATTACGTCGTCAGTTGAAGCACGGGACCTTATAAGTCCCCGTGCTTCACCCAGGTGGAGAACCTAGGTGAAGCACGGGTCCGGACCCATTTTATTTATAAGTTATTCATGCTACATACCTACTAATTGAAGCAATTCGTGCAAAATTATAGTATTCACATATATATATATATTATAAGTATTCACTTCTGCCGGCACTCCCGGAGTGCAACCCGTCGTTTTTTTTACCACTTTTTCGGTATCGGGGTCATTTTAATTCTGACCGTACAGTCACGAGCAATAACATTTAAGTATATACTTTTGACTAGTTATGACTACTTTTATTCCATTGTATTAAGAATTTTATTGTTTACATGTTAATGCTAGTGACTGTACACACCATGTCAAAAAAGCTAGCACCACGAATGGATTGCATTGAAATAAACGTAACAGGATTTTTTTTAAATAGTATTGTTAAAATAGTTTGACACTGACACACGGTTGAAGGACGGCGTGACATTAGTTCCGTCCTTTTTCAAAATCCATTCGTGCTAGCTCGTTTGAAACTACCAGGACCTCAGAACAATAACTAAAGCTATAGAAGGATGGCTAAAATAAAAATCGTGCAACTATGTTTAGTTCCGTTCTATCTTATGGCTAGAAAAGGAGGTTGGAGTGCGACAAATGGTTGACACTTAGTTTTTAGTTTTTGTATTGTTATGTCAAACGGTCATCAGATAATCGGTGATCAAAAAAAATCTTTGAGTCCTTTATAAAGTCACTCACTACATTACCTCAAATATGACGTCACAAATCTGGTGACACCTTCGAAATAACGAAAGAAAAGGGACAATCGATCTCTTTCCAATACATCACTTAGGTTCATTAGTTAAAATAGTACGAACTGATGAATGAGTGTTGCTATTTTAGTCCGGTTTCTATAGCTTTAGTTATTATTCTGAGACCAGGACCAACAGCTTAACGTGCCTTTCAACGCACACAGGAACTCGAGTTATTTTTATTTGACCACCCGTTTACCCGGCATTGCGGGAATTGCTAACTATCAAGGTTGCACAACCACCAATCCACACATACGAATGTCTATCGGAGATCTACTTAAAATACTGAGCTTACAGGCATATTAAAGTAACTAAAGGTAAATTATAATAAAAATTAAAGCTAAATTATTAGCACTCAAAAAAAAAGCAGTGACAAAATTCAGCGCTTACGTCCTTTCCGGTAGCATAGCGGTCAGTGCAGCCGCCCGGATTGCGGAAGACCCAGGTTCGATTCCTGGCTGGGTCGGGTAGGCGTTTTTGGTACCCATTTTTTTCACTGTATTTTATAAATTTTATTAATATATACATAATAAAATTTATTTTCAGGCACCAAAATTAACAAACAAAGCTGTAAACTAGCATTTTCATATCAAAATAAACACATTAGCCTTAGTAAATAAAACTTATAACTAGGGTAGTGGCACCCGTAATCGATACGTTATTCATTGATCATCTATACTAATATTATAAAGCTGAAGAGTTTGTTTGTTTGTTTGTTTGTTTGTTTGTTTGTTTGAACGCGCTAATCTCAGGAACTACTGGTTCGAATTGAATAATTCTTTTTGTGTTGGATAGTCCATTTATCGAGGAAGGCTTTAGGCTATATAACATCACGCTGCGACCAATAGGAGCGAAGCATCAGTGAAAAATGTTGCAAAAACGGGAAAAGAGCCTAAAAAATTAAAAATGCTGCCGAAAGTCACTATTCCACGCGGACGAAGTCGCGAGCACAGCTAGTTAGAAATATAAGGGTCAGCTACTGATTTGTGATTTTATCAACAACTAAGTAGTTGTCGCCCGCGACTTCTTTCGCGAAGACTCCACTATCTATATATGTCTATGTGCAAAGTTTCATCCAAATCCGTTCAGCCATTTCACGTGATGCGCGGTCAAATAAACAGATAAACAGACAAACAGACAAAAAATCTAAAAACTGTTGGAATGTGTTCTGTTATCGATTCTAAGTCTTAGAGCATTAAACCAACTTAAACCAACCGGAGAGGCCATGCGGACTAATTTCTTAGAGCATTTTTAATGCTCTAAGTTCTAAGTATCCCCAGCCAACTTTTTTTGGAATATCTTCCATGTACAGTACAGACTTTCGACCCTTTTTAGCTTTATGATATGTATAGATTGAATACTAGACCACCTGCTAAGCAAAACAGCGTCAAACTCGTCGTTGAACCCGCTCATAACTTGCAAACGAATTTCAATCTACCTAGTAATAAAGTCGTTTGCAAGTTATGAGCGATTTCAATGTCAAGGTCGACGCTGTTTTGCTTAGAGAATAGCACTTCTGCTTTCTAGCAGACTTTGTTCTTTCTAGATGAAATTCTTTATTATTTTTGGCTACGAAAACTGTGTCGAGCATTGGGCTTGTAGCGACGAACACTGGTGACTGATGCTACTATGATAATGTTAGTATTTAAGCACATACTAAAGGGGTCAGTCCCATCGTAACTCGCAAGTCCTACCCATTTCGTTACAAGTATCAATAAATTTAGATCGTTTACCTTACTGAGTACCGTCTACATGTTATTAGAAATAGAAATAATCTTTATCTATAGGTACTAATAGAGGAAACCTTTGTATCTTTGTTTGTATGTATGTATGTATGTTTGCAACGAATAAACTCAAAAACTACTGGACCGATTTAAAAAAAAAAGAATGAAATTAAAAAAAAAGAAGATTAATAATAAATATATATTTGGAGCAGCTGCACTGACCGCTATGCTACCGGGAAGGCTGAATGACGTAAGCGCTGATTTTTTTTTACTGCTTTTTTTTTATTAACTTTTTATTTTAGCAGCAATTAGCACTTTAAAATAAAAAGTAAAAATTTAGTAATAATTATTATTAGTAATTAAATTATCCCCATGTGCTTTATTCTTCATGCTGGAGTGGGAAGGTCCGAGCCCAACATTGGGATGTTTATAGGCTGACGAAGATGATGATGATGATACTAGTTTGTAGGTAATCGGTTATATTCCGTCATTTATATCACAAACATTCGCCAATGTCATTAGGTCATTACATACCTCATTACCTTTATTTTTGTAGGTATATTATATGAATTTCTGCTAATCAGCTCCTGTACGATCATTAGCTATAGTACAGGGCTATTAAAAGTAACAAGTTTCGTATATCCAAATTTTATATTATGTAAATTGCTTAATTTTATGCATGACAGAGCTTAGTAGTGACATTATACAATTTTAAATCGCTTATTTTAGGTATTTTATATTTGTATATTATTGTTATACTATGTAACTTCCGTTTTCTTATGTGATTTCGGTCAATCACCTAACCTAGTGCAAACTTTGGAAAAAGATTTATTCCGAGATTCATAAAGAAAGGAATCCTACGTAGTGATCCAGGTTAAGCTGTACAAGCGTACAGTCGATAATCAAAATCGGAAAAACAATAATAAAGTAACCAAAAAAGATACTTTAGTTAGACTATAGATTATTAGGCGTACTTACACTCGAGAGCAATGAATCTTGGTCACTTAAAAAACCTATAAATCTCGGAAACTAAGAATGCTAGCATAATGAAATAAATTGTGTTTAATAGACAATTAAATACTCCTTAAATGAAAGTAATAAAACTTTTTAGTTATTGTAAAGTTATGTCATAAAAAAATAACATTTGAAAAAGGGAGACTTTCGAAGATGGAACTACGAAATTACTGCATTTGTGTTGCAGTCATAAAATGGCATTCGTTTGCTTCGTTCATGGTAATTCCTTTTGCTTTTGTTTCTAATCCCGTGGGAATATAAACCATGTTGATAGTGTTCAATATTTATTGTTCAAGCTGTAATCATGTCGCTTACACCTGAAGAATGCACCAGAATTCTCACAACGCTGGATAACGACCGGAGTCAGCGCGATGCAGCCAGGACTGTCGGTGTGTCGCTGTCAACAGTACAAAGAGTCCTCCGACGTTACGAGGAAACTGGCTCTAACCTACGCAAACCAGGAAGAGGCAGAACCAGGTGTACCACAGCACGAGAAGATCGATACTTGGTGAACACCATACTTCGTAACCGCTTTCTCACAGAAACTGAACTTACAAGTCAGTTTCGACGCCTTGGAGGAAGTAACCCAAGCGCATGGACAGTAAGACGACGACTTGCTGAAGCTAACTTAAAACCACTTAGACCTGCAAACGGCCCTAAACTGGAGCGTGGGTATCGTATTTCAAGACTAAGATATGCCCAGAACCACTTAAATTGGACTATTAAAGATTGGTCAAAAGTTATGATTTCCGAGGAATCAAAATTTACGGTCTTCAAGCACGATGGAAGACCAGGGAAAAGATTCAAGCAAGCATGCATCTGCTCATGCTATTTTTATGCATGACAGTGGCCGAACTCATTCATACAGGTTGGATTGTGAATGACTACCTTCGAGAGATGAACATTACTCGTATGGAGTGGCCAGCACGCAGCCCGGATATCAACCCGATCGAGCATGCTTGGGACGAGCTAGCGAGATGCGTAGGTAAAACAACAAACCCCTCCCCAATCACGCTTCGTGAGCTCAAAATTGCTCTCACAGAGGAATGGGAGAATATTCCTCAAAATCGTATAAGGAACTTGGTGTACATGCCAAAGGCAGTAATGGAAGGAGCACGAGGAGGCAATGCGAAGTATTAAAATTCAAGAAAATCGTAATGCTGTTCAAAAATGTCATGTTTCCTATTTTTGTTTTAAGGCGAGATCAGCAGTTTTTTTCTTTATGTAATTTTTTGTAAATAGAATATAGTGACTCATAAATTTTATGCTATTGAATTTCTATTGTGTCTTGGACCCGCGGCGTTCAACCTGTTAAGGAGTATTTAATTGTCTATTAAACACAATTTATTTAATTAAGCTAGCATTCTTAGTTTCCAAGATTTATAGGTTTCTTTAAGTGACCCGGATTCATTGCTCTCGAGTGTATATACTTTTAAATTTTTTACAATGATCGTAAATAATTAATTAAAATTAAACATTCACTTTTTGTTACTTTTGTAATAAGTTGTGCTAACCAGATTTCATCGCAATCTGTGCAGCCATAACAGCTTGACGATTTAAGAATAAACATACGTATAAAACACTTTAGTCTTTCATTTTTAATAGAATTAATAGCCGTTGGCGATTGTCAAACAATTATGAAAATTGTATTCTAATAACATTATAAGGCTACAAAAGGAACTTTTTTGGAGTATATAAGTTAATATACGTACCTAATGGTCCTTAAAATGTATGGAAAATTACCCGTAGGAAAGGAATAATAATGCCCTCACTGTGTTTCTTACCGCTTCTTCACAGTACCTACAAGGTGACCCAAAGTTTTTGAATTATAATTTGTTTACAGTTATATTATTACGTATATTTATCTTTCTCCATTTTTTCTGAACTCAAAGAGTGGTGGTTGTAACCATTTTTCCAGAATTCTTACAGTTAGATGAATAATTAAACAACCGAATTGAACATTTACCGAATTCAGAGAATATAATTAAATAATCACCATTATAAAAATATTTTCTTCTCTGTAATTAGCATTGATCGGAATAGGTAGAGTTTTTTGTAGTACTTGCATCATAACGTTATCAAAGTATGGATAAGCTTCCGGAATCTGAAATGTAAGATTAAATTTTCGTGTCTTAAATTTTAGGTCTCTTATCTTTGTCCAGCGGCGGCCAAAGGATAACAATTGATTTGCTAAAGCAAGTACAATACAACAGGTACTGTACTTGCTTTCGAGCTTACTATGAAGAAATTAGATAGTGAAGCGCAGGTATATAATGCAAACTTGAAATGAACGTTTCTATTAGAGAATTTCTTTTTATTTAATTTTCACTATTTGCATGCCTATCTTGCACTGGTCTTAACACTCTGACCCAAGAATGTAAATTGTCGTTACAGTATTGGATTCGAAAAAAATCTTTGTACACATTTATTTAAATCACTCACACACACAGGTAGATAGTTTTCATTTGAAATATATTTAATAGAGGAGCTCGTTGGCGCAGATGGTAAGCGCCTGCGGGCGCGATTGTGGTGGTTAAGCAACTTTCGCAATGGTTGGTCATTGGATGGGTGTCCAAAAATTTATTAACTCGAGTTCCTACGTGCTTCGGAAGGCACGTTAAGCTGTTGGTCCCGACTGCATTGGCAGTCGTTAATACCTACCAATCCACATTGAGCCCGCGTGGTGGGTTATGGCCTAGTCTCCCTATACCTTATATATTCGGTGTCCATCCATAGGGAAGACCTGTACCCCAGCAGTGGGGGCATTAATAGGCTGTTAAAGCGAAGAAGTGAAAATATTAAATAAATGTATTAAGTTTACCAGATACCGGAAATAGCAAAATCTATATGGGCATATCCATGTTATGCAAACGTTGCAAAAGTACATGAAAAAACTCTACCTATTCCGATCAATGCTAATTAGGCTAACGAAATACTCTACGACGTGCGATAACTTTGCACCGTTAGCTGTTTGCTTCTCAATTATCTTTATTTCATCTTAGATAGTTAGATAAAAAAATGTTTCCATACATACCATATCACACGTTTTTTGTAGCAATATTGTAATACCAAATAGACAAGTTCTACTGTTTTGTTTAGTCGCCCTGATTACTAATGTTACATGACAAAGGGGATGTGTACAGGTATATAGGTAAGTAATAGTAGGTATATACAGTTTCTGGTTTCGAATCCTCCCAACCCCACAAACCGGTCAACCTGAGCCGAGGTCCGAGATTCAAACGCCTCGAGAATCTGGTTCTCCCAGGGAAGGGAACAAGCTTGAGTGATGCGATGACATTCCCTCTAGAAACCCTATAAGGATGTTGAGGAACCTATGCGACCTCTTTCCAGCAACCAATGTGCAATCTCTTCTCAAAAAAAATAAAGTTTTTATCCAATGTTGCCATATTTTTAGTTTTTGACCTTTGTTTAAAACCACGCAGGAGTAATGCCTAACTAACTATGATTATTAAAAAATCACCCGTACCTAATGGAGTTTTGACATCGTTACCAAACCAATTAAAGTTTATTTATTGTCGAAAATCCATATGGGCAAATTAATAGAAAATAAATACTCTTGTAATGCAATTGCGCATTTAGATACTTTAAGCCTTGCTACATAAAATATGGAGCTGAAGCGAAACTTTTATTCATATATCTTCTAAACATTTTTACACGGAAAACCATGCTTTTCCGGTGTAACAAGTTTTACTAGTTATTCTTACCGTGATCGACAGTACAATTAAATGTCTGCCATGGAAAGTTTAACAGCCTCCGGGTTTGTTTACGAGATGTGGCTACGCTGCCTTCGGCTTCGTAAATGAAGACACAGTAACTTCAGTTGCTGTGTTGATTACAATTGAACTTTAAGTTCTTTAAATTACGAGGGCAGTACTTGTGCTCGGTTTGGTAAGGATATTATCCTTTCCGGCTTTTTCGAAGTCCGCCTGCCTAGATACTAGGTACTACCTATTCCCTAAAATATGGTTGAGTGAAGCGATGGCTGATTCATATGTCATACTCGTGAACGGGTGCCGCCTGTGGAGGCTGGTCTGCTCTTGCGTACTTGTCTTATTTTTATTAACTATAGTTTAACTTTGTTTTTTCTTACAGTTTTTGACTTTTACTTGTACTGTGTGACATTGTAAAAAATTAAACTGGTAAATGATGTTTGTAAACTTAAATATGTAATTTATTTATTTTTTCTTTTTTTGTGTTTTTTTTACGTGTTGTGATTGTCCTTTATATTTTGTGTTTTTATTTGTGATGGAATGTGTCCTTTTATGATAGGGCATTTTCCAATATTTATGACGCTGTAAGGGAGAAAAGAGCTGGACACTTGCTGAGTTTCTTGCCGGTTCTTCTCAGTACAAGATCTCCCGCCCAGAATAGATAGACTTACAAACCGATGCGATGGCATAATGACGTTCATAAGAGCTATTTGTAGCCTAAACTGAGTAAATGATTTTGAATTTTGAATTTTGAATCTTATTTAAGTCTGTCGCTAAAACTACATTGCTAAAGGTAAGATTGCCAGTAGTTGAGGTCTAGTCGTTACGTACCGTAAGTAAAAAGAAGGCTAACAGTTTGTGTGTTTTTCGATGTGTAAAAACAAAAGATCTTAGCGAGCTCGCACGGCCTCGCTTCATATAGCTCTGCTTTTGGTGTGACGAGGGCTTCATTGATTGATGCACAGATCAATCAACGCAGCCAATTACTCCATGTTAAACTGGAACCCTAAACTACCTGTGTACATCCATTTCAGATCAAAGCCGAAATTGCACATCTCTATAGCAGCAATCACAGATGAAGCTATCTGACATTTCTGTGAAAAAATCACGCGGCATCACTCCTTTTAGACGGGAATTAATGTTAGAATCATTAGGGGCTACTGCCCCCAACATTAAGGTTGAAGCTACTGCTTCAACCTTAATGTTGGGCGAGATAAGTATGGAAACCAAACTGCATTGTTCAAATCGTATTCAGCTTACTATACCCTTGCTTGTCGTCTTGCAATTGTTAGTCGGTATACATCCCTATTTAACTAGGGTAGGGGTAGAACATGTAGAGACGGTATAGATAGAGTCGCTGGAAAGAACTGGTTTGGGATGGCTACCAATAGAGAGAGATGGCATGCAAAGGGAGAGGCCTACACTCAGCATTGGGTGACGATAGGCTGAAGAAGAAGAAGGGGGGTAGTTGCACCAGAGTTCGGCAGGGACCAGTGAGCGACAGTTTTTTTTTACTCATTAATAGGGGTCAGCAACGGATTTGTGACTTTAGCGACAATTGAATATAGACCACCTGCTTCTTTATTTAAATCAATGTTTGTAGCATTGTTGTGTTCCGGCAGCTAGGGATAAGATAGCCGGTGCCTCCCTAGATGAGGATCCCGGGTGAAGTGCGCTTCCATCATTGGCCTTATCATCACTTAACATCAGGTGAGATTAAGGCACTGTCCTTACTCGTAAAATATAAAATTAAAAATATAAAATTATTTATTTAAATATTTATTTATTGGGAAACAAACAGCATTTTATAGTACTTACAGAGGTAATAACTTAATCTTTGTTTCACATTTGCCAAAGAAGTTTCCACTTATAATTAAGATAACTATGTTAAAAACATAGGTACTTACTTTAAAAAAAATATATTTCCTATATAAAAATAACCTCAAATACAGAGTGATTTTTTTTGAGTCTACAATTAAATAAATATAACATACTAGATGGCCCGGTGAACTTCGTATCACCTACATGTATTTGTGAAAAATATGGTCAAAACTTAAACATTATTGGCTGGGGTGGGAAATTACTCTAAACATATCTTGGCCAACATGCAAAAATATCACAATTGCTTTTAAATGACGTCGTTTGGCGCAACGCACATTGTACAGGAAAATTTCATGCCCACTTTCAAGGTAGTATACCATAATTATTGTTTTTGATAAATTATTAATTTCCCACCCCAGAAACTAATGAGCGTAATGGATCTGGTGGTGGGACCATGTGGTGATGCTGGTTGTGGCAATTTTACTTAACCACCAGCACAACATAATCCAGTAGATTCACCGCTGTATTTTAACGATTTACAATATTGACAAATGGTTGTCATTTCCCCAATTGTTACGGCATAATAACCTGTAGTGTAATGCTACTCGTTACAGGTTTACAGGAACACTGCGTCTGCGAAATCGCTCTTTTTCATTGTGTCGCGCTCGCTGTTGTTGTGTGTTTGGTGTATCCGAACTCGTTCCATTCTAAGCCTATCTACCTACTTCATTATTTATTATTCACTGTGGAACGCAATTCTGCCATACTTAGACCAAAGACCTAATACTTAGACCTATACGAATGTTATCATTATCTGTCTCTCGCTGGTCGTCAGTGCGGTTTGCACGTGAGGTAAGGTAGCTCGTCGCACATTTGATTGACTTCGACGACCTAAGTCAGTTCCTCTTCTCCTTGGCATTTTAAAACAATAACAGTAAATAAAGTTCTCACGCACTGACAAACTGATGATAGATTTTAATAATCGTCTTGAATTTTATTTATTTATTTTCATTTTCTTTTTACGACAACCAACTCTGAAACAGAACTGTTTTGTATTCCAACAAAACAAACCAAAGAGATCGGACCTCATCTACAGCTATGAAACATACACACACTTACAGTACCACAAACTTATCTGACCCGGTGACAGCGTCGCTGTTGTTGAATTTAGTGTTGCTGCTAAATATAATTTCCGCAGTTTGTAGGGTATAAATAATATATACATTGCCCAGGTGCACTAGGAGTGATCAAAATATTTATTTGCTGTTTTAGACATTGTTATAAAGGGTCTTTCAACAAGGACGGGTCGATGTTAAAATTGAATAAAACTAGATGTGTGTGAGATATTAACGAATTTTTTTTAATTTTAAAAGCCCATAAATGCCATTATGAATGGAATATAACATCGTTCAAATGTACGCCGCGGCTTCGAATGGTGGCACGAATCCGAGAGGTCCAATTTACAAAAGCACATACAAAACAATACAAAAATTGTATGTATTGTTAATGGTTTTGTTAATAAGCAAAATTGCCGTATATGGGATGACCACAACCCACATGAGGTTCGCCAGGTGGAAATGCATCCACAAAAAGTTACTGTTTGGTGCGGATTTTGGTCCGGCGGCGTCATTGGTCCGTACTTCTTCGAAAACGACGTTGGCGAGGCCATCACCGTCAACGGCGAGCGCTACAGATCAATGATTAACAATTTCTTTGGGCTTGAATTGAACAATATGGACGTGGACGACATGTGGTTCCAGCAAGACGGCGCCACGTGCCACACAGCGAACGACACAATGGACATTCTGCGTGAACGGTTTGAGGGTAGGGTTATCTCGTGAATTGGCCACCAAGATCGTGTGATTTGACCCCGCTAGACTTTTTCTTGTGGGGTTTTCCGAAGTCACAGGTCTATGCCAATAACCCACAATCGACCGTTGCCCTGAAAGCCAACATAACGCAGGCCATCGCTCAGATTCAGCCGGATCAATACAGCAGTCATTGAAAATTGGACCTCTCAGATTCGTGCCACTATTCGAAGCCGCGGCGGAAAAATTTCGTTAATATCTCACACACATTTAGTTTTATTCAATTTTAACATCGACCCGTCCTTGTTGAAAGACCCTTTACAACACGATATAACTAGGAACAATAATTAAAACACATTTTTATAGAATTATATTTTAATGTTATAATTATGATCATGTACCTAGATAATCATTTGTGTAATTCAGAGACTGGATTTCAGGAATGCCTGTGGTTGAATTATCGAAATCGTTCATTTCATTGTTAGAATCACTGCTTTCACTTTCACTGTCACTCCCTAAAGTAATAATGAAGGGTTCGTCTAAATACGCGTCTTTTTTCATATAGTCATTTTCAATGCTTTTTACATGGGCACAGTGTTTTTGCCACTCTTCAGGTGATATTCTGTTAAAAGCATCTTCGACTAACTACGGCATTTCAGCATTTGATTTTCCAATATTATGTTCTGCAACATGGCGTTTCATTGAACTCCAGATCATCTCTATTGGATTATCTCTATTGGATCATCCTTCCCTTTGTTCTTTCTCTTTTTTTCCCCGGAGTAGAAATTTTTGAACCCGTTGCATCAGCCTGTTCTTGTTCATTGTTGTTGTTCATTTCTTTAACCAACTTTCGTACGAACCGCTCACTAACACCTGCAAAATAGTACACATATTTTTATATATATATACCATAAAGAAAGCAAAACGATAGACATAGCTTATAATAAATAAATAAATGATTATTTCACAACGTTTACAGCAATTATTCAGCCAGAAATTTATCCGAATAGAACAATTAAACTAAAAATAATTTAAAGCACAATTAATACAATACATTAACATAATTTACTATAGAAACATAAAACTAAATAAAATGAATGGGTATGGGTGATTAAAAGCAACAGCTGGCAACACTAACCTGTAGCAGCAGCAACTCGTTCATACAATTTTTCGAATGGTATTAATGGCAGTTCGAGACGTTATTCCTCCTGCATAAAAGCTAAAACTTTTAAAACAATGTTCCTTGCGTCACTTTCAATGCTTATTTATTTCAATAAATCTACCAAAAACTATATAAACACTACGCGTCGTGCACAACTTCAAACAACAACAATTTGACAGCAAAATGACACTGTAAAATGGCAGACGCGTAGTTCCAGTTTTGGCCACCGGGTCAGTTAAGTTTGTGGCACTATAATAAATATTTGACAACCAAGTGACAAAAGACATCAAATGTTTCACTGCTAGGAACTTTTTGTTGTACGTACCGCTTTGACAGTTTCCATGACAACGAAATAAACAAATAATTTTGTATTGGAAAATTAAATTGTCTTTTTTAATATTTTCCGTTACTTATTATTTATGTTTCTCACCGCTTAAACCTTCCCTAAACTTCCACAAATATTTCAAAATCAAAATTAGCCAAATCGGTCCAGCCATTCTCGAGTTTTAGCCCGACTAACGGACAGCAATTGATTTTTATATAGACAAGATACAGTAGTATAGTAATAAAATTACAAACCCAAGCTTTTTTTATATCTGATTTAAATTTAGATAAGTAGTAATCTAAAAAGATTGAAGATATTTATCTATAGTCCTTGGCAGATATCGATGTGACCATGACTCCCATTATAAATATTCAAAGTTCTGCCAATAAACCTATTTTTAGCAAAATTTTCTTAGTTGGTTATCATTATTAAAATTTCAATGAAATTCCATATTATTTTTGGTGACGAAAATAGATTTTCTGGTATAGGGTAGCGCTACCAGTAAATCTTTAATGGTAGTCTCGCCTTTGATTATATAGAGTCTCGCCTATCATTTTGCAGAACTTTTGGGACGAACTCTGAAATTTAAAAAAATATCAACATTATATGAAATATACTTAGTTGTTACCATAGTAAAAGTTCTGCAAATACGGGTACAGACTACCCTTAAAGATTTTCTGGTAGTTAAACAATATGCGAGGTGTAGAGAACCACCAGTATTAAATCTACTTAGTCATGTCGTACCATTTTATACTAGATTTGGTTAGTGGTAAGGATTGTCCTAAATCCGCCTAGTCAGCTAAAGATACCACCATTTCAGCTCTCTCCCCTCTTCCGGCCTTTGATGTCTTTCATAATACGGCCTGTAGGTCAATTCTATTAAAAAACTGCAACTGCACGTTTACGCCTGTCATTTGTCGCGTGTAGGAGCAGTGCAGTGGAAATAGACGTATTCATTAAAACTCTCTGCACCACAACTACACTACAACTGTGCGACTACTACACTACAGCTGCACGAATCCTGCAATAACCCTGCAATTTAGAACTATAAGGACTAATGTTACCTACCTTATAATAATAAAAATTAGTAAAAAATATTTTTAAGTTAAACGGTTTTATTGAAAATTGTACTAACAGCTAAAAAACAATACGGTAGGTCCTACGTGCAGATGAAGGTAAAAAATAAAATCGTTGGGCGCACGTAACCTACGTAAATAGCATTTTTTATAGCTTTTAGTACAATTTTCAATAAAACCGTTTAACTTTTAAAAAAAATTAACTTTACGTTTCAAAATGCTTATAAACCGTTGTGCAAAAGTTGCTCACGATCTACTTCAATAAACCTGCACAAAAACTGCACCAATACTGCTGTCATTACTACACAAATGTCAAAATATTGTATTGGAATATGATTATTTTGCAGTAAACGTACAGGTGTAGTGCCGTTTTGTTAGTGGAATACCTATTTGCGTTACTTCTCCGTCCCTGCAACACTACGGCCACATGAGTAGATATATGTATTAGTGAATACATATATCTACTCATGTGCTACGGCAGCAGCGCTGCTTATTAGAATACCGAAACGTCAAAATTTGTTCATTTTGACACAAGCGACGCTGCAGTGTAGATGCAGTTCAAGTTTAAAGTAAACAGTACCTAACAGCAAGTTGGACGACCTCCGTATCCGAGTGGCTTGCGCGCCGGACTTTGGGCGGCGCTAACTCTGAAGTCCACGGGTTCGATTCCCGGTCGGGTCAATGTCGAAAACGAACTTTTCAATATTGTGTTTGGTCTGGGTGGTTGTGGTACCGTCGTTGATTCTGATTTCCATAATACGAGTGCTTTAGCTACTTACTTGGGATCAGAATAATGTACCTATGTGATATTATCTAATATAAAAAAACAGTATTCTACAGAGTGTAAATTTATGATTGCTGACAAACGGGCAGTGCCTCGATAGTCTGCTTGATTGTGCACCTGACCCCGTTTGCCAGAGTGCGGGTTCGAATCTTGCACGTAAAAATTTTTTAACAACTCGAAATGAAAAAATTTTTACGGATCTACTCGCGTTTATTTTACACATTACGTTTAAGGCGACGCACCGCTAAACAATAAATCTCATACGGAGCGTTTGCGCCCCGTACCATAAGAAAAACTGTTTTTTCCTTCAAATTAAAACTACAAATTATTTAAAAAAAATGGATTACAATATTGAAGTGTGTGTTAAGACTAATCTACTAAGAAAATTTAGATGCTTAATCGGTCTGGTTAGCCTGTAAAATGCAAATCTATGTTTTAAAAGAGGTTACTTTGATATTTTTTTCTCTGTTATAAAAGTTGACAAATCGTGTTTCTGCAACTAGCAAAATGAAATCAATTAAATGAAAAATCATGTCATCAAATATCACTTTCATATGTTTTGTAATTGTT
The DNA here is from genome assembly GCA_947562085.1 of Eudonia lacustrata. Lineage (NCBI taxonomy): Eukaryota > Metazoa > Arthropoda > Insecta > Lepidoptera > Crambidae > Eudonia > Eudonia lacustrata. The sequence continues at coordinate 8,077,348 of OX387324.1, read as the reverse complement.
GGGAAAAATCAAGATCCCCGCCACGTAAATTTCCAATGCGTTGTCTTAATGTTTATCCTGACGTTTCCCTCCCTAGCCTCCCTGTGACCACGGACCCTGCAAAGTGTTTTGAAACGTCAGGATAAACATTAAACGTGATGTGTAAAACAAACGCGAGTAGATCCGTAAAAGTTGTTTCATTTCAATGTGCAGTGTTCGCGTAAACTTAAGAAAACCATTTTGAACCCCTTTTCCAAATTGTAAAATTTTGGCAACAACATTTTTGCGTAAACAATACATTTTGCAATACCTACCTAATTAATGGAATCAGGCGTTACTTTGCGGAAATCCATGGTACAAAAAAGTGTAATATAAATAATTATGTACTTAGTGTTAATTCCGCCAACTAGCGAGTTAGCGGAATTAACACTACATATTATTTATATAACCTTTTTTTTAATACCTACCTACCTATATTTATTAATAAGTGTACGTCATATATAGATGTTCTACTTTCCAGTTACATTGTTGCCAGTCACAAAACCTTTAACAAAATAACAATTTTATGCGTTTGTACCTGGCTTTAAGACTAAGTTTAGAAAATGAGAATGATAATGATCTTGTAATATGCGAATTTTATCCTATAAACTATATTTTGAAGTGGGTAGTAGGTACTTGGTTTATCATTCTCTCTGCACATTTCTTTGCTCCTGATCCGATCCGAACCTTTCGGAGAATCTAGTAGGGAACACGCACTTTTAAGTGTGTTATGTCGTTCCCTCTAAAAAACCTCCGAAGGTGATTCATTTCACACGGCTTGACCACGCCGCCCCCAAAAAAGCCCGGTGACGCTGAAATTGGCCGTTTGAAGAAATCAGCAATCTCTCTCAAAAAAAAAAAGTTCCTTTGCTGTTTAAAGAAATTTCACTTAGGAAATAAAAAGCGTCCAGGGTGCCTAGTGCGATCATCATTCGCCATTCGATCACGTTAACGAAAACGAGAATTTGTATGGCAAAACGCTAACTCTTCTCGTATGCCGCCAGGAGGCGCTGCTTCAATGCCATACTAATTTTCGTTTTCGTAAACGTAATCGAATGAATACGGATAGTTAACAAAACTCGCCATTCGATCACGTTAACGAAAACGAGCGTTTGTATGGTAAAATTTTAACTCTTCTCGCATGTCGCCAGGAGGCCATAAGTACTAATTTTCGTTTTCGTAAACGTATTCGAATGAATACGGATAGTATACAAAACTCACACTAGGCACCCTGTTATACCTCCTTGTTTAACTTAGCATATTTGGCCTCTTTTAATATAGTATTATTTATTATTATTTATTTTTTATTTATTTATCTTTGTTTATGTACCAAAATTATAAGGAATTCATATTTTAAAACTTCAACTTTTCAAAATTATCGTTCTGATTGTATTGTATACTCGTTTATGTAAATATATTGGTTTTACGTTTATTTCCTCATAAACGTTATCATTGATCTTGGCTTTATGAACTATTCAGCAATACAAGGGTTGGGTGGTAATTAATTAAAACACGTAATTAATGGCACAAATATTTATGACAGTTAATAGGTACAGAACACGAACAATATCTTTTGACACAGAACAATTCGTAGATACATAGTTATGATAAATAAAATAACGGAATAAATTGTGACAGACGACACTTACCTACCATACAAAACTATGTTGACAAATGTTACAATTTTATTATAAACTTTAAATTTATAAATTGATTTTTTAAAGTTTACATAACTGTTTTAGGCGAAAAGAGTGTCTAATGATTTTTTTTATTATATAATTATCGAAAATTAAAATATAGTTTTAGATTCAATACTAGCCTTAACGTCTAATACTATAAATAGTAAATCCCCCTTTTTTCTTCACAGATAATATCAATATTCTATCGTGATTTAGGTATATTCATTTACTAATTTTTTTAAACATAGGTATAATATAATAAACTCTTATAGCTAATGGTTAAATCATTAATTAAGCTAACGACAAAGTATCTTAATATTAAAATAAATAGAACACACAATTTGCTGTATTTTCTAGTGACATGGTTGCGTATTGACAAAATTATATTTTTTTATAAGAGTGGTTGGCCAAACAACATAATCATAATATTAAAAGATCTGTATACTACCTACCTACTTAGAAAACAACACATTGCAAAACTATACAGCTGACTGCCTTATGTTTTTAAGTACGAGGGAGTTTATAATTAATCAATGCACATAATATATAAGGTTATTAACTGCAAATATTTTGAGGATAAATTCAACAACATATATAAACATTTTTTTATGAAAAAACCTTAAATTTTTATACGCTAGTTTTCAAGAAAAACGCCAAAAGACATTTCGATTAAAAAGTAAAATAAAGCACTTTCGGTAGTTTCAATTCAAAGGAGCCGAAACAGAGAGGCCGCAATGCCTCCACCGCTTACACGTGCCTGTAGTTATTCAAAGGAGCCGACAGAGAGGCCGCTCTTAAAACTATAACAATTTTTGTGTCAGGAAAAGTAAAAAAAAAACTAACCTGAGTTTTTTTTCTCTGATATAATTAGATGTTTCGTCAAAATATTTGCAGTTGTAAAATCTAATCTCCATAAAACCTGTACGGAAAAATAACACAGGACCTTTCACATAACATAACAGTGTTTAAAAAAAGCTATGAGTTCGGGCGGCGAAAGACGTTTCACTGGTTTCACATAATGCCCAGTGTTATGTATGGTGACGAGTGGTGGCCGGATACGGTTGGTTCTGTAGTGGCTGTTCGCAATGACGTAGGCTTCGTTTGGCATCTCTTGGTAGGCGGGGGTCGCTGAGGGGGTACCGGACCAGGGAAGTGGTCTACCGGCCAAGGCCGGTCCACAGCAGGCCGGGGTCGTGGTTGTTCGCCCTCGGATATCCCCCGTCCGCCGCCCCGTATGATCTGCGGTTGTAAGATCTATACGTACACCATTATTTAGATTTTTTTTTTACAAATAGTTAGGTATTTAATAAAACCATTGTATAAACGAAAAGTATGGTAAAGACAGACGCCTGCACATCAACCTATCTAAAGTTTTTTTTTTAATTTAAAGTTGACCAAACTTCAATTAATGTTCAACGATATGCTATTTATATAAAGTTCAAAGTCTATTGAGGAAATTTGACAGTATGTGGTAGTCTGATGTGCAGGCGTTTGTACATCAAAAAATAAAATATACTATAAAATGAAAAAAATTAATAATTAAATAAAAATGTTTCCCACACTCACACCAATTATCTAGCCCCAAGAAAAGCTTCCATAAGAAACTTGTTAAAATGGCTAACTAGACAACGGATAAACATACTTAATATACTTAAATACATACTTATTATACATAGGAAACACCCAGACCCGAAACAATTTAGAAAAAACAGGTATTTCTAAATTGTTCCGACCGGGGATCGAACCCGGGACCACAGAGATGGCGATACCATGAAAACCGGTGTGCAAGCCACTCCACCAAGGAGGTCGTCAAACTGTCGGATGATGATGATGATGATAAGTTATTGAACTGTAAAAAGTGGACCTTAATTATTATATTTTTTTGCTAGACGCTAAGACGGTTTGTAACACAATTAGCGTACCTACACTGAAAAAAATTATTTTCTACAATACTACCAGAATGTATAGTTGATTTTATTTTGTCTCTAATACAATATTTTTGTGACTATAACAGTTTTTTTAGTAACGTATGCTTTAAAATTATTTGTCGAAACAATTCGTATTGTAGACTTTACGGCGCTATTATAGTTAATGTAATATTGTAATGATCACATCAATATATAGTAGTAGGAACATACTGCTTTGTTTAGACATTACTAAACTGTACAATTTGTAACCATAACTAGATGAAAAGTTGCATTAACAACTTTGCGGAGTAATAGATACCCACTAAGTAAAATTTTACAGTACATTTTGTACCAAAAACGAAATGAAGTGTTCCGACTATAATGCATGTCGTAAAGTGCGGGGGCCGCGGGGCCGGGCGGGGTTGGAATCGGCCATGTTTTTTTCAATATGTCCAAGCCGATCGCGGAGTGTGCAGCTCTGTCGTTGAAATTTATATTTCAGTTTGATTTCAGCGCAATTCATTAAAAATCATTCTGACATTCTATCCAAGACGATTGCGCACAATTGTTGAGTTTGATTTCTGCGCAGTTCGTAACGGTACGGTATACTTAGGTACCTGCCTAATAAAGTTGCAAGTGCGTGCGTACCTGCGTTTTAATTTACGAATAGTGTGGCCCAGCAGGGCAACAGGTATTACCTATGAACGAAGACATCGTCAAAATCCTCACGGATTGGTCGCTAGAGGAGTACATCAACGTATTCAAAGGTAAGTAAGTAGGTACCTGCTTATTTCTGAAGTATTTATTTCTCATGTGTTATTAATTGATGAGCTTGAGTAATATTCAGTGCAACTAATAAGTAGGTATGTATGTACCTACCTAATTAACTTGTGTCGGAGGTCTAGTGCCTGGGTACTTTACTAGGGTCGCAGTGTCGGTAGGTAGTATGTACCGGGGCCCCATCCATACCCAGCGCATTACGCGGTCAGACTCGACCGCCTAACCGATCGCTTTGACTATCTACGCGTATAGTTTATGACGTCATCTTGTCGTTTCGTGCCGCCTATGAAAGCAATATCGAAAGCCTTTAGCTTTTGATATTGCTTTCGTACGCGTATAGTTTATGACGTCATCTTGCCACCTCGCACCGCCGCGCCTATGAAAGCAATATCAAAAGCTAAAGGACAAGATGACGTCATAAACCACACACAAAGTCAAAGCGATCGGTTAAGCGGTCGGGCCCGGGGTCGCCCGTCGCGGCCAACTAATTCTTCACACGTGGTCGCTGGCCGCTGCTGGTCGCCTAGTACGCGCGCCTTGTATAGGTCACGGTCACGGAAGAATTTAGTTGGCCGCGGCGACCTGTCCGCGTAAAACGCTGGGTCCCTATGGTATGTATCTATGAAAAGTACGTAGTACCTACGCTAAAAAGTATCTACACGGCAAACGAATGACTAGGTACTAGGTATTAGGTATTCATTTCATAATTTCAAAATAAATTGTAAGTAAGTTTTTTTTCTTATAGAGAACAAAATAGATGCAGACACATTAAACCTCTTAGACCGGGACATGGTGGCTCAATTAATTACGCCTATAGGTGATAGGGCCAAATTTCAAAAAAATCTGTCTCTTTGGCAGAAGGTGTCTAATGACAGTTCATTATCCCTGGTAAGTGTTATTAAAAGTAGTATTTTTTAAATCAGGTATAATTTCTAAATTCACAAAACAAAAACTCCTACAAAAAGGTACTTACTTTTAAATTTTATCTTTTTAACAATTATACATACATATCTATCTATACCTGAGCAACAGACAACTTATTTGAGAGTTTTTCTTTCAGTCAAACTTTGCTTGTAGCTTGTATACCTACTTACACATTTTTAAACTTTCGCGTTACATGTTCCATTATAAACTATATTAATAATTAATATTTTATCTAGGTAGGTATATTAATAAATAATTTAAGTATGCAAAGTAAAGCCAAAGTATGCCTTTACTAATGTTAATCTGCTCTGAACGGGTAGTAATAAAATTTATTGACAATTTTTCAAAAGAGAAGAATTTAAGGCATTACTATGTAAATCATTATATTTTATTTTAACAAATCTGTTTCTATTTTAGAAAATTATTGAGTGTGAGGATTTTTTACTAAACTCCTCAAATGTGTCGTTTTTGAACGACAAACACAGAACAAACAGTTGGAGTGGATTATATTTGTCTGATGAAGAAACAGGAAAGCAAAACGAAAATGTTTGTTCTGCTGCTACATCTGTCACAAGCATTAAAGATACAGATAAAACAACAGTTTACTCTACTGCTACTGTCACAAGCATCAAAGACATAGACCAAACAACAGTTCTTCTTTCACCACAGTCTACACCGTGGTCTACACATTCAAGTTCCCATGCAAAGGAATTTAAAGTAAGTCTATTACCTACGCTGGTTATACATACACCCATTTCATTGTTATATATCAGTATATTGGTATAGAAATTTCATAATGCCAAACTGTTTTTTGTGTCGCTTAGTTTTACCAGATATCAAAAGTTTATGTACACATATTAAATTTTTTTTGAGCAAATGCTTGGGCTTTCTTTCTTAGATAAACATTAATTAGTACATTAATAAACTGGAGGTTCGGGGCAAAAAGTATCCTACATATTGTGAACTTTCTGAGTTCATAAATGGCTACATCCTGGTCCTTAGTTCCTGTAGGATTATGTAGGTTTCAGAATTGCTTGAATTGAAATGAAATAGATAGATAGATAGATAGATAATACTTTTATCGCAACACTATAAAACATCAACACAATCATGAACAAAAAAAAATTAATAATTTACAAAGTTACAGTTTGACAGTCTTATCTCTTTTAAGCGATATACATACAGGTAACTATATACATTTAAGTAGGTATATATTAAATTTCATATACATGAAATTAATTATTTTCTGTGGTCTTTTAATTTGTTAGGTACCTATTTATTGCAAATTTGAGTTTAGAACCATTTAATTTTTTTCATTACAGCCCCTTCAGGATATACTCAATCAAAGCTTTGATGGCAGAAACATTTTAAAATTACATAAAGAAGAGGGAGTTTTATCAAGTAACAGCCGCAGGAAGCTTTGTAACTTAATAATTCAACATTTGTTAGCGGATGATGTAAATATCAGAATACCTCATGAAACGCTATTTAAATATGCTCAAGAAATAAAAGGTATATTTGATAAAGAAAATGCTAGCACATATTATGTGCCCTATATAAATAATCAAAAAATGAAAATCAAAGCTAGTGCAAAAGGCAAGTTATTTGATTGTTTACATAACAGGAAGAGAGATTACAGACACGCACAGACAAAAGTGATGAAAGGAGATAAAACTGAAGATGTCCAAGATAAATATAATTTGGAATCAAATGAAGGTAACTAATACTTTATATAAATGAAATTGAAATAGGAAATGAACTTTTCTATAATCGAGTTTTGGTGGTTCTAGTACCGTACTTACTTCTGATTTCTATCACAAATTACTTACCCTGGGATCAGAGCAATGTGATATTGTCCAACATTTACACTTGTTTAATTAAGTAATCAGTTAACAGACTAAAACTATAATGACGTAAACTTATTTTATGATAAACTTATTTTATTATTAACTTAACTTATTTTTGATTATTTTTAATATTACAGATTTAGAACAAAATCTTCAATGGCTAAAAAATTCGACTGAACCTTGGGAATTAGTTGAAAAAAAATGGCAGACCACCACCACTTTCAGGACCACGGAATTAAACACAACTGATAAATCAGTAGCACAGTACTTGTCAGAATTCCCCGTACTACAAAAGCCAGCCGGTTACCAGTTACTTCTCTTAGACTTTAAACATCTTTATCCAGGGAAAGAAACCTTGTTATATGAAAATTTTCCTGTCTTAAAAAATAAGATACTAAGCTATGCACAAAAAAAAGCTGATCGTGACCCTGCATTAAGAGAAATAATTGAAGTACAAAATACATATGGTTAGTATTTATAGTAAATATTTTATGTTTGCCTCATCTCATGTCACTATTGCAAACAATTTATCTTACTATCAAATAATTATAACATCATCCTTTTAAGAGTAACTCTTAAATAATTTTTTGTGTTTCATACATATATCTGGTATTTTATACCCATAATAATTTATAAAACACGTGCATGCACATTTATTTGCGTGCGTGCATGCTTATTTTTGCAACACCGTGTAATTACTATTATAATTATCATTCCATTTTGATTTTAAATTAAGTAGGTACCATAACACAAATTATTGTTAAGAAGTTATTGTGTTTACAGATAAGGGCGATGTAAGGGCTACTGAAGTAAACACATTAAGAGCATTGTTGACATTGCCACTGTTGTTGGGAAACCCACTAGCAAAAGGAAGAAAATCTAGCTGGCGGCCATCAAATCAAGAAGCAAGTGAAGGATTTATTACTCACATCTGCACCTCAGCAGATCTACTCACTACCATTAAAAGAAGGAGAGATAAGTTCCAACAACATAATATTACTTTACAACCTTTTATTATTATGGTAGGACGGGACTATATGAGCATTGAAAAATATTATGTGGTAATAAACGACACCTTCTATTTGCTGCACACAATTCTAGATGCTGTCGATGTATGTTTCAAATCAATCCAAGTTCTAAATTGTAGATATCCAATAGAATGTGTATCGACTTGGCAGTTTATCCAAAAAGGTGTGTATCAAATACACACACCTTGGGACAAAAACTTTGTTTCAATTAATACATTGTTATGTGACATTGGTATAGAAATTTCATAATGCCAATCGACTTGGCAGTTTATCCAAAAAGGTGTGTATTAAGTACTAACACCTTGGGACTAAAACTTTATTTATATTAATTCATTGTTAACTGATATTGGTATAGAAATTTCATAATGCCAAACTGTTTTTTGTGTCGCTTAGTTTTACCAGATATCAAAAGTTTATGTACACATATTAAATTTTTTTTCGAAATTTTTTCGATCATGTATGAGTAGACGTGATGCACGATTTACTAGAAGGTGTATGCAAATACGATTTAATACTTTTACTTAATATTTATATAAATGATTTAAAATTATTTTCGTTAGACACATTAAATAAAAGAATTACTTCATTTAACTATGGCCCTGATAAAAGTAATAAACCACCAATTATAGCTATTGATCATTTCAAAAAAAATAATATTAAAATGTCTGCTTCGGAAATGTTTTGTTTTATAAGATATTTTGGGCTTCTTGTTGGGGATTTAATTCCGTCTAATGATTGATAAGAAGATTGATAGATAAGAAAAATCCTCGATATAGTTACGTCTACAACTATTCACAAGGACAATTGTGATTTGCTGCAGTGTTTGGTTTTAGAACACCACAGGTTATATCTTTTGTATAGTAAAAAGACTAACTCCCAAATTTCATTTTTTAACCCATTACGATGAAATGTTGCAAAAATTTGGACCATTAGTTTCTATTTGGTCAATGCGGTATGAAGCAAAACACCGCATTTCTAAATTATGTGCTAATGTATCCAATAGTAGAAAAAATATTTGCAAAACATTGGCAATAAAACACCAATTACTATTAAATGAACCGTTTTTGAAAGGCAGTTTAGATGAGAAGATCAAATTAGGTCAGACAAAACTAGCAAATTTGGATATAGTAAAAAAAATAAAACAAAGCTTTAATTTAATGTATACTGGTGATGATATATTAGAAGTTAATTGGATTGATGTCAATGGAACCAAATACATTAGAAATATAACACTTACAGTGTTTTTAAGTGAAGATGACGTTATGCCATTGTTTGCATTAATTGAGAAAATATATGTTGAAGTAAATCATAATAGCTATAAGGATATTATTTTTGAGTGTAGTTTATATAAAACTTTGTTTTTTAATAAAAGACTTTACGCTTACGAAGTTGAACCGACTGAAACTATTCGTTTTTATAAGTATGAGTCATTATTTAGCTACTTGCCAAATTGTGTATGTGTTACGCCTAATAATAGGACACACATTGTTGTTAGATAAAACTGATTGTTAATAATTCCGTTATTGTGATGATATTGTTTTGTTACATTAGAAATATAACTGTTACGGTGGTTTAAAATGAAGATGACCTTATGCCATTGTTTGCATTAATTGAGAAAATATATGTTGAATAAAATCATAATAGCTATAAGGATATTATTTTTGAGTGTTGTTTATATAAACTTTGTTTTTTAATGAAAGACTAGTCCCGTTAATAATTATTATTCTAATGATGAGTACAGTCACGAGCATGTGTACACTTTTGACATGTTTTGACTCTTATTCCATAGTATACGCTTTCGAAGTTGAACCGACTGAAACTATTAGTTTTTATAAGTATGGGTAATTATTTAGCTACTTGCCAAATTGTGTATGTGTTACGCCTCATAATAGGACACATTGTTGTTAGATAAAACTGGTTGTTAATAATTCCGTTATTGTGATGATTTTGTTTTATAATTAATTAATGTTTAATTATTAGTCTTTATTTTAATAAAATACACCACCAAGTCAAGTCGAACTGACTGAAACTATTCGTTGTAATACAATGGAATGCTATATAATCTACTCGAACCATCGCATATGTTTCCTTAAAAGTTATCAGCCAGACCCTTAACCATTTGATGTCATTCAAACAATACTATTAGTTTCAAACCTAGTCAGGTCTTGATTTGAGTAGATTTTTTTGCAGTCCAGTGTAGATAGAAATCATTATTTAGCTATGTAGTCTAGTGTGATTGATGTGTGTAAAAGCTAATTCTCTGTTAGCCCATGACTATATGACTAAAAGCAACCATTTAAACCAAGATTCAAAATGATACCATAATAATTTAAAAAGTGAAAAATTAAAAAATATTGCACTAAATCGCTACGTCTTGCATAAACATAGCGGTAAGGTATTTATGCATTCTCTGACTCCGGGAATGAATGAGTTTAAATGATAAATGGAAGAAGTGGCTATTTTCGTGCAGTATTTTTAAAAAATTTACTTTTTTAATTATTATGGTAGCGATTTGAAACTTGGTTTAAATTATTGCTGTTGGTCTGCAGGTTTTGTCATTTTAATCCTTTGTAATAGTACTCGTGAATTCAAACATCTTTTTGTATGAAACCATCCCTGAAATCGTTAGAAAAAAATCAGCTGATCCGTATACGAACATCTGTTTTTTTCTAACGATTTCAAAGTCGTTTTCATACAAATAGTTGTTTTTTTAATTACCCGAGAAACTTCAGGAGGAGAATAACCAATCTAGTTATTCACCTACTGAAAGATATCGGGTGATTTTTGTTGTAAACATTTTAAAAATAAATACTATTGAACTCTCTTAAACATTTTTGCACTTGACTGTACCAAATTGTATATGGGTTACGCTTACGCCTAAATAAAAGGGTGCACATTGATGTTAATGTTATTCGTCACATGGTTATTGTTTTTATTAGGTACTTAATACTTAAATAAAAAGAAGATTGTGATGAAATAGTTTTTTATTTTCTATGTAGGTACCTACTCTCTTTGACATTGTCATCAGTATACCAATACTGAACGTAACTAAATGTGCTTATTTTATATTAAATCATTTATTAATAATGGGGCACATGCTTTGTTACGATCAGTACTTAAGTACTGAACAATGTCAATAACCCCTACTGCATCTACCTATGTACATGATATTTTTTTACCAGTGCGCAGATTTTCTGGAGCGACTGAATCGGTAAGTAAACAACTTTCTTATAGTAACATGGGTTGAAATATGTCAAAAATTTTGAGACATCATACAAATCAGGCTAATCAATCAGTGTTCGCTAAAGTATGGGAAGTCCAAACATTTTTGACATATTTCACCCATGTTACTATGAGAAAGTTGTTTACTTACCGATTCTGAGTCGCTCCAGAAAATTTGTGCACTGGTAAAAAAAAATATCCTGTATAGTAGATGCTACATATAGGTATAGTAGATGCTACATATAGGTATAGTAGATGCTACATATTGGTATAGTAGATACAACAAATATTATAGTAGGAGCAAACTATCTGTACGGTAGGTGAAACAATGTGTATAGTAGATTCGACGATTCTGTATGTTGGTGCAACAGGTCTTTATAGTAGGTAAAACGTATTTTCATAGTAGTAGCAACGTTTCTGTAGTTAGCGCAACAAATCTTTATGGTAACAAGAACTAAAAACCAATGTACATACTACTAAACATATTGTAAATACTACCATATTATCATGTAGAGTCTAATGGAGGTTATGTAAATAAAACAAGATTTTTTTGTTGCAGACAACATAATATTATAGTGCACTGTACAATAACAAATTGTGTCAAAAACTATTTATATCGTAACAAAAACAATAACATTTAACTATAATTGTATAGTAGACCTTACTAACCGTCAGGGTTGTCACATATAGCACTATAAAAATTGTACAGGGTACGAGATATTCTCGTTGGAGTAACAATTTTTTTTTTCAGTGTAAGGGAACAAAGTACAGATTTTAAGGACGAGCAAAAAACGACTAGAAGGCTATTATAACATGTAAGTATTAGGATGTAAGGTTTTTATTTAATGGTTATAGCCGAAAACTACTCGGAAATATACAGAAAGAAAATGGAGAATAAAGTAAGTAGGTAAGTACTATATCTATACTAATATTATAAAGACGAAACCTTGTATGTATTATATAATATGTATGTATGTTTGTTTGAAACGAATAAATTCAAAAACTACTGGACCGATTTAAAAAATCTATACTATTAAAAAAAAAAGTCCACCCGTGCGAAGCAGGGATGGGCCGCTAGTGTTGCAATAAAGAAAAACGCCCGATGTCCTCACGCCAATTGAATTTATGACCAATACGATGTAATTTATGTTTTTACATCCTAACCGAATGAGGCTATCATAAACTTAAAATGTAGAGGGAGGTATTTATTGTTATAGCGGCAACAGAAATACATTATCTCTGAAAATTTCAACTGTCTAACTAATCACGGTTCATGAGATACAGCCTGGTGACAGACGGACAGACAGACGGACGGAGAGCGGAGTCTTCGTAATAAGGTCCCGTTTTACCCTTTGGGTACGGAACCCTAAAAAAGAAGTTGTATTGGGGTCTCGTCCATCCCAATTTAGACGAGCTTTGGGTCAAACGCACTTTCGGCCTTATGAGGGCTGACGCAATAAGGCGTATTGGCAGGCGGAGGCGACGACGACGAACGGGGCGTGACGAGCTAGACCCACACCTTTAAAAATAATAAAAAAAGATCTTACGCCATTATGAAACTTAGTGCTAGGCTTAGGAAATGTTGTAATAGATTATGCCCACCTGATGTTGCCAGTGGGTCGCAAAGGGTGGAAGGCGTGCAGCTTCCGAATACCAGTGCCGCTGCCGCCGCCGCCTGCGTACAAATCATCATCATCATCATCATCATCGTCATCAGCCTATATTAGTAAAAAAAATAAAATTAATGTTAAACAGTAGTTGTATTGTATTCCGTAATAGGCAAAATTATTTGATAAATTTATTCGTATAAATTTGATTTTAAGTGCTGTTAAAAGCCTAAAGGTATGATTCCGAACTCCGCTGCACGCAGCAGTGTTGCCGCAGCAGTGCTGCCGCAGCAGTGCTGCCGCAGCACTACTGGTCCCCATATATTCTCTATAAGTTTATATGAGATTACATTCCGAGCTACGCAGCGATGTCGCGGCAGCAATGCAGGACCAGTAGTACTGAGGGCAGCACTGCTGCGGCAGCATTGCTGCGTGCAGCAGAGTTCAGCGGAATCATACCTTTACAGTAGTCGCTTATATGTGTAACATTTGACATCTCACCTTAGTAATAAGCAATTTTAACATTATATTCTGAAAACAATGGGTCTATTACACACGAAAGGATTGAAATCAATATTACAATAGAAAATAGATTAAAGAATTAACAATGACGTATATTTTATTACAAATCATAAAGAGAATGCAGTAAATACTCATTCCTCTCACTTTCCCTATAGAAGACATTTGACATATCAAAATGACCTTTGATAGTCAAATGACACAATATGTCACATAAAATAATAATATGTCATGTTCATAATGATTACAGAATTTACAAAATGGCGCGCGCTTGCGCGCTTCCCCGACTTCCTGTTACAACTGTTGGACACTTCCGTCCCATTTCACGAAATCACTCCCACAAATTGCAAGAAAGCGAGAGGAATGATCTATACATCAAAAATGTTTTAATAAATAATTAATAAATTATTTTCTATATTAGTTTCGCATCGGTGGCCGAGTGATAGCAAAGCGATTGGATGACCTAATTTCAATGATGGAGACATTTCTTTAGCAGTGGGACAGTATAAATACAATAGGTGTACCTCAAGGGTTATTCTATAAACAGGAGAAGGCACACCTTTATACCATACTTTTTTAAAGTTTACGTAAACACTAACACGGTCCTACGGCTTGAAGATGGACTCATAAGCAACGTGGATCTGGATCTGGAGATATAATAATTATTTATTTATTAAACAGGTTGACCGCCGGGCCCAAACACAATAGAAATTATTTTTTTGTCGGTCACATGGCGTTTAAGGTGTTAAGATTAAAATAATACATAGCCTATTTTGTTAGTAAAGTAGTGAGTAACAATTTTCCCTAAAATTATGTTAATATTGTAAATCTTGCTTAAAAACATGCAAGATCGCAATGTGAATGCATAAGCCACTGCGCCATCGAGCCCTCGCTCTCCTTGGTTATCTACTAATGAAAACGTTTTGTTTAAACCATAAAGTTACAAAGCCTTTAATTACAAAGTCTAGTCAACCGAGTCATATTTCTTGTTCATAATATTACAAACTTGTTGTTTGTATGTCCAATTGTTTATTCAGCCGTTCAAAGGTCGTGTTATGAAATGTTCGACATTCATTTCTATTGTTTAAAATAAACGGATGACAAATTCTTAATATGTTTGCTTTCTAACGAAAAAAACGGACAAGTGCGAGTCGGACTCACCCACCGAGGGTTCCGTACAAATTTATTTGTACATAATTATAGTATAGTTCAGGAATCGAGTCTCGATTTTTTCCCGAAATTCAGTTTCAAAGGTATTTATTTTTTCATTCTTCGTCATAAATCATCATAAAAATAATTAAAAATCTGTATAAGCTTGTGCAAATGAAGCCCTTTCATACGATATCTACTTCAAAATTTGGACCCCCGTTTCTTGCATAAAGACCCTGTTTTTTTGGTGATTTAATTAAATATGTATATATAGTTTTCAGACTTTTCCCTTTATACTTGTAGTATAAGACGATATTACTTGCCAAAATACTTAGTTCTAGGTCAACGGCAAGTACCCTATGAATTTTGATTCACTCAAGAGTGTCAAAATATATACGTTTTTTGCGACATAAACGGCCGTATCTTTTTTTTCGTTTACTTAGAAGATTGATTTTTTCACAGCTTCAAGGGACCGCAGACCTGAGTATAGATATGGTTTTAATTTCAACTCGATAACTCTACGCGTTCCTGAGATAAAGGGATACACAGACAGACGGACAGATGGACAGACGACGGACAGACGGACAACAAAGTGAGCCTATAAGGGTTCCGTTTTTTTCCTTTTGAGGTACGGAACCCTAAATTAGAGTGGAGGGGGAGGGGGATTTGATTTGTTATTAAATATAAAAAAAGACAGTGTTGAAAAAAATTCTCTAGCGGGATTCGAACCCATGACATGGCGGGTCAGGTGCACTACCAACTGTGCTATCGTGGCTCAATCCAACTCGCCGAAATTAATCAACACTATCTACTCTTACCCTGTATGCCAAAGGAGGGCTCCTTTGGTATATTATTTTAATTTTATTAAAAGTCATTTTACATTTTGGTACCAAGCAAATCCCAAACTAATTTCATAGTTCTATTTTTTTTAACTAATAATGGTCGATCACAAAAAAGTGACAAATAAAAAATTAAATTTGCATATTTTTAAAATTTTTCAAATCTTGAGTTTCTTGGTTCTCGGCTCGTGTTGAGATGGTCGTAGAAGTGGGACCACATTAGGTAGAGCGGAGTCATCTCATTAATCGTCAACTCTTTTACAAATAAAATATAGTGTGTTTTTTAAAAGAAAAACAAAGAAAGTATCTTTAACCCAAGTAAAGTCTCATGAACCTGTTTATGAATGTGTTTTAAGCAGGTTAAAGATAAATAATCAGCCTAGAAACGTCTCAAGTCCCAATGCTGAACTTAAAATTGGGTCCTTAACCTAGACTGGCCCAATGCGTGGTTGTAAGATCTGACTATGCTATTTAAAAAAAAAAATAGAAACGATCGATTTTAAAGCGAGTCAAATCAAAGATATTTTACTACGTCACGGAACGTAAAACATTTTATTCAATTAGGTATTCAGTTAATTATTATAAAATTCTTATTGTTGCTACACTGCAACTATCAACCTTGTGAATGATAAACAAATCCTTTCTCAGATTTTATTATTTATAAATTGTCCCACAGTTAGTGGTTTGGTGGAAATGGTTTAACTTAGAAATGAAACAATTTTAGATTTCATATAATATTAGCAACTACACTTTTATCAACAGTTTTGAGACCGAAGGATGCTAAATTGAAACGGTTATATTCTAAATAAGTAGTTTTGAAATTGAGACGGTTTTGTTTCCAGGAACATCGAGAAAATGTCTGCATACAAGGTCAGGGTTGTCGAAAGTAGGTGATAATTTTATCTGTGGTTTTGTATTAAAATCAACAATATTCCGCTTAACATTTTTCCAGAGCTTTCGCGAACTATGGGAGTTGTTATTGATATTTTACTGAAAGTATGCCTTCTTCTGTATATAATGCTTTACTGACAATCCCCTTCATTTCCTTATAGTGATCTGCCTCCTGTTTCGTGTAACGACTCTTGGCATGGGCCTCATCTCTTGTATGGGTTCACGTCAGTAGTAACAAGGTATGGGAGATGAAACACGATTTTTGGAACTCCATCCAAGCGTTCCGTTCGGCCATCGATGCTTCTTTCTGAAACCTTCGCGGGCGCGTTTGCATAAAAACTTATCAGTTTATTTGCAATCGGATGAATGTCCTCAAAATCACCTATTATTGAGTTACAATATTTTTCCTTGTAGGTGTCGTGTAATATAATAAATAAATTATGTTTATTTGTTTGCCCCCGTTCCTATACCATTCATCCAAATACAGTGGGATTTTAGTAAGTTTTTCCCTTTAATTATTTCATTCTCAAGTTAAGTAATTAACGATTTATATTATCGAGAAAACATTTCCTGTCAAAATATAATTTATAAACTTTAATTATAAAGAAATAATAGAATGAAACACACTCTATTTCAAACAGACGTAGCCTACCGATGAGTTGCATTTGAAAGGAATCTGTGAAGTTGATGCAGTCTCCATTTTTCTTATTTTCCTTATTAATACTTCATGTAGTTACGGCCATCAACACTAACCAACATTGACGCGTATGTCGCACGCTCGTGCTCGAATTCCAAGACACACAGCAGTGTGGGAAGGCCTTAATCGCCCGTAATTGACAAGCATGCGACGTAGAGTTCAATGATAGCGATAAAGGTCGCTTACATCATATCGTAAGGAATACAGTGCCAATTGTCATCTTAATATAACAAGCAATAATGCACCGTACGTCATTATGAAGAAATTCCAAATTGATTCGCATCAAAAGAGGATATTTGGTTTATAGTAGGCATAGGAACTTCCTTAACTCTGCTAATGTAAAATGCAAGTTTAGTAACGAGTTTTGACAAGGGTATGATTACAGTATTAGCCAGTTTAAAAAATTATTGCTCTTTTCCTTCCTGTCCGTTAATGCGATAGTAGTTTCATGAGTATCATAATTTGGTGAGATATTATATAGGTAGGTACCTTACAGTTTTATTTCTGTAGTGTGTGCTGAATTATTGATGATGATGTTGAGTTGAATCGTATATACTGCTGTCTCGCCCGAGAGTGTACAGGGGGCATAATAATTATAAGATTATTATAGAAATATACATTCAAATATGTTTAAAATTATGATTTATAAGATTTTTTTTGCACACTTAACCTGTAATGTAACGCTATGTTAAGGATGTTCTAAAAAGTTAAAATTGACTAATTTAGGGGTTGAACATGGACTTATGTGTAGGTATTTTGTCAGGGGTTGAAACTCTGGGGGTTGAATGTGGACTAAACCATAAAAAGATGTTTTATTTACAAGCTTCTTTGATAGCTTTAAAACAAATAACTTTAGTTAGCCTATAACGTTAGTTAGGATATAGTTTTTATATATTTTACGAGTATTACTTTGGATTACAAAAGTACACAAAAGCTTATCTTTAGAGAGTGATTTCGTGGTGATTTCTTACAGCAGACCAGGCGACAGGATTGTTGTAACTTTAAAATATGGATTGTGAATTAAAAGTTAAAAATTGTTTACATAAGAATATTTATGAAACATAAACATAATATAAAATATTTAAATTGCACTGACATGATTATTTCGACACGCCCAATCAGTAATGTAGGATCTTCAAATGCATGTTTGAATTGAATGAATTTAATTTGAATGAAAACAAATAATGTCTACTTAAGAACATTCAGGAAAAAGGAAACTCGATACAGAGCACGAATACGGTAGCAGGAAAACTGACACTTGAATACGGGCTGGATTGGTATGATAGGAACGGTGTCTTCCGATTATGACCTTAGAGATCAGAATTTCGATAAAGAATGATTCTTTGTCATCTGATAATCCCTAAATGAGGGCTACCACTCTTATTGCCTTGTGTTTTAATGCCATTTATTTTTAGGTATTTGCCTATGAAGTCTACTGTCATTCAAAACGTATTCATGTCTTAATTTGAAATTGTTTTGCAGTTTGCTGGTTATGACGCAGAATATCGAATAAAATAAATAAATAAAATAAACTTTCCTACACTCACACCAATTATCTAGCCCAAGAGAAGCTTCGTTATGAAACTTGTTAAATGGTTACTAGACAACGGACAGACATACTTAAAATACTTAAATATATACTTATTATACATAGAATACACCCAGACCTGAGACAATTTAGAAAAACAATAATTTCTAAATTGACCCGACCCGAACCCGGGACCTCAGAGATGGCGACACCATGAAAACCGGTGTACAAACCACTCGACCAAGGAGGTCGTCATGACGAATCGAATGACTACAAGATGTTTGGTTGTATGTGTAATCCCGAAATATAGTCATGCAACCAATTATAAAGAACACCATGTTAACATGCAGTCCTATTTACATAGATTTATTTGTCCATACAAAAACTCAAATTTATTTTATTACTAGCGGCCGCTCGCGGTTTCACCCGCGTGGTTCCCGTTCCCGTGGGAATATCGGGATAGAAAGTATCCTATGTTTTAATCCAGGTTATAAACGATCTGTATGCCGAATGTCTTCCAAATCCATCCATCCGTTGCAGCGTGAAGAAGCAACAAAAATACGAACATACATACATACAAACTTTCGCATTTATGATATTAGTGTGATTACTGATTACATAATTTTTGTTCATCGCGGACATGTTTTGACTTTTGTTTTTGTTGGACCACGAGGTGGACGACCGAGAACAATGTATCAGCTGGACCTAGGGTTGTCACTTTACAATTTTACATAGTAACAAACAACCTCATTATCTTAGTTATGGTGCTTTTAAGGTATGTTTTTAAGTTTCCGGAGGTCTATGCACGGTACCTTATCTGCCATATTCGGGATTATACAGGTATTACCAAGCACCATGTATAGATAACAAAAAATGTGTTTCGACACAAGATAAAGTTTCGGTCAAATAACAATATGATTTTTATAATTATGGTAGTCTATACTACTATATAAATCTGTAGGCTCTGTGTGTACATGCAATTTTTCTGACAAATTTTGGGATAAATATTCATTTTATGACTAACTGACACCAATTCTACGATTTTTGAAATTTTTGTCTGTCTGTCTGTACGTCCACTTTTAACTCAAGAACGGCTTGACCGATCTTGATGAAAATTTGTATGTAGTAAGAACATGCGATTGTGCAAATGATAGGCTATAAAAAAAAAAAAAGTTAACGCTTAAAATTTGTATGTATAATATATATTTTTACGCTTTTGAAAGAAGTAAAATGTAAAGATGATTTAGATATAAGATTTAGTAAGATATATTTTAGACGTCTTTATCACATCACGTACACTACACGTCCCTAATAATAATCGATCCCGATCGACAGGTTCCTAGCCCGATAGTGGGTGGCTGAGTAAAGGTGCGTATAACACATTACATCCTATCAAAAATACTTCTGATAGGTACATCTCCTGTAAAACCTGCAATTATTAATATTAAAAAACGTGTCAATAAATATATTTTTATTATGTAAATGAAAACAGCAACTAAAAATGCATACATTTTCTACACACTGTCTGTGCTAGATGCTCGCCTTTGGACATTGGTACAGCTAACCACATTCTGTACAACAAAGTTTAATTGGCTGTGCTTTCCGTCCACTTCAACTCTCATAGGAAAAAGCTTGACCAAACTACCTATTGTCAAAGCTAATTATACTAGAGTTATAAAACAAATACCTTATTTTGAACCTCAAGGGCCTTCTTGAATAACGAATACGTATTATTGTGTAGTGAAAGCATTATATCGAAAAATGCAAAGTCAATTAAAAGGGTTAACTTGAAAATTGAATTTGAGAAACAAAAATTGCGTTACATCTTAATGTAGCCATAACTATTGAACATAGAATATTTTGCAAATAATCAAGAGTTTTCAAATCGTACTTGGCGACCGTGTATCAGCAGAACAGGTCCTAGGTTCGGTTCACAGGTCTGGCAAAGCAAGTTTCGTATTGTAGAGATCGATGACATTGATTTTAATGATTGAATAATATTACAAGAACAGCAAAGAAATATTGTTTTCTAAAGTTTACGCGAACACTGCACATTGAAATGAAACAACTTTTACGGATCTACTCGCGTTTATTTTACACATTACTTATTTAATGTTTATCCTGACGTTTCGAACCCTTTTGCAGGGTCCGTGGTCACAGGCAGACTGAGGAAAGATACTGAAAGATACCAAAAGATACTGTAAGCTCTTTCTGCGTAAAACGCACCTGATTAAATTTAAATGAGGGTATACAAGCTAACTACTAATTATGAGACGTGTTGCTTGTATACCCTCATTTAAATTTAATCAGGTGCGTTCCGTTTTACGCAGAAAGAGCTTACAGTATCTTTTGGTCTGGCAGTATGGTGTTGGGGCTGGGATTTAATATTTTGTATGATGAGATCCCAGGCTGGTGGTAGATTCCAACCATCTTCTCTATTGAAATTAGCGTATCATCCTATGGATGAATCGTTGTTCTCTAGCGAGTATTTGTGGTATATCAAATCTAATGTAATGGTTGGGCCCCTTTAGAGAACTTATTTTCGCGCCTATGCTTGACGTCGGCTATATGTTCTTTAACGCGGGTTCCTACATAGGATAAACATTTAATAAGTAATGTGTAAAATAAACGCGAGTAGATCCGTAAAAGTTGTTTCATTTCAATAGCAAAGAAACTTAAATTTGAATTACAATTCAATGAATTATCTAGGTTTCATTGAAGTTTAATTACAAGCAGTAACTAGTTAGGGAAAACAAATTACTGGTCCTCCGACATTACTTTCTACGTAACTTCGGCTTCGGGTACAATATTCTATCAAAAAATCCGTCTTATAGTGTAAGCGGTAGCTTTAAATGCGATCATTTGTTCATGAAGTAGGTAACTGCGCTATTTTGAGCGACAAAAGATTTTAATTTACTCCAGTTGCTTGGTGTCGGTTTCCGTGTATCGACGAGATCTTACTCTATGCCAATCTACTCGATTTAACCCAAACATTTTAGGAAAATATCCAGCCAACAATGTAAAATATGAAAATATAAATGTAGGGGCAATGTTGCCAGCATTCTTGGGACCGTTCCCATGACCCCACAGTTGGAGGACATCTTTTATTTATAGGTCTTTAGTTTTTAATTTTCTAATTATTTTTCTCTGTTTTTTAAAAAAGTTAAGTTAAGTGTAAGTAATGTTTATTTTTGTTGTCAACTCCAGCCAACTAAATAATATACCTACGAGTATTATTTACTTAACGATTTTTTTAGCCTAGGATTATTCGCACCTGAGTCGTCCTGAAGGTCTCTACTCCGCGGTATGTAGGGTTAGTTAGCCTTTTGATAAGTTATGGCCGAAACACTAAAACCGTCTACCGCTTGGGCTCAGAGGAGTCTCAAGAATTATGTAACTAACTCAATGTGTTGTTTGTGCACCAAATAAAAAAATTCTTATTCTTATTCTTAACTCGATCAACTGTGTCCTAGAGGCCCGATGAGCGCTTGAAAAACGGTAGGCGACTTTGGGGCCACGGAGCCACAATGAAGTTTGTGCCTGTATCAAGTACAAATATTTTGAAACCTTAACTTTTAAGATTTAAGGTTCATAGTAAGCTGAAGTTGTTGACGCTATCCAATGTTTTTTTAGATTTTGTTATTCGAAAATGAAATGTATTGGTATGAGCAACTAGGACCACTTTCGAAAAGCATTTTTGTTCCGGATCCTTTATAGACATAATTGATTAATAATCATATTTGATTAATAATTAGGTATTACATGGTATTACCGATTAAGGTGAGTCCAATTTAAGTAACATTACATAACTATGCTACAATGTTACAAAACAATAAGTAGGTACCTAGGTATGTTTGATTGACACTTATCGTCCAAACTAATAAAACATGCTAGGTACATAACTATAACATACTCGTAATAGTATAACATGTTTGCACACGGCTGCAAGAAGAGGTAGTTCTCACCGTTAAAAACAAGGGACTTACCAGCAGACTGTGCAAGGACTACAGATGGTGCGTCCTGGAAGAATGTGGACCGCTGTTGTGAAGACAGCGATGTCTAAGTCTCAGGGTTGCATGAAGTAGTAAGTAGTTCTTATTGTTAAAACCAGGCTCTTACCAATAAAAGGGGGCGTGGGCGACAGAACGTGCGTCCTGGGAGAATGAAGACCGCTGCTGCGGAGACGGCGACGCCTATGTATCTGGGTTGCATGGAGTAGGTTCAGCAACGCTGACATAATATCTGAGTTACATAGAGTAATAGGTCTCATCATTAAAGACTAGGCTCTTACCAGTAGACGGTGCGTGGACGACAGAAGGTGCATCCTGGAAAAAGGTAGATCGCTGCTCAGGAGTCAGTGAGGCCAGCCCCTGGAGGTTGTCGCGTAGGTAGTCGAAGAAGGAGCCCACGTCGTTGAGGACACCTGCCGACCAGACACGATTAATGCTATAATAGCATATACCTAAACAACATTTACAAGTTACATAACATTTAAAGCGAAACAGAATTAAATAACTTTAAAGAAGCAGTACTAAAAAGGTTGGCTTGACTACTTTGCCTTTTTGGATTGCCAGGCTAAAACCACTAAAACTCTTGCAGAGAAAAGGAAAAAGGGCACAACTAACATTTTAAAAAAATTTGAGTTAGATATTTTTAAAGTTTAGTTTTAGTTAAATTTGAGTTAGATTAGATACATATTTGGAATCAGGAGAAAAAGGCCTATCTTTTCAAACCCGTTTTTCTCCTGATTTAAAAAATGTTAGATGTGCCTTTTTTAATTATGACGGCAGTATAGCTGTCCGCTTTTATGTCATATCGTCGGTGAGCGTGCGAGACTGCGTAAGAGCAGTTTGTAAAAACCGCGTATCTGCTTTCGCACTATTTTACAGGAAGACGAAATAAGTGATTTACCTGTCTTGGACATTTAAATATATTTTTTCGACTGTACTTGGTAGCTTTCTCTTTGGGACAAAAACTACAACAAAATATAGTTAAATGGTGTTGGCGATTAACAAATCTCGTCTGCCCGTAAAATTGTGTACGGTCTCGCACGCCCACAAACGATATATCGGAATCCTCTATAAGGCGAGCATTCTTTTTTCTTACCTTTTAATTTGTTTTCTAAGGTTTAGGCGTAGGTACAGTACATAGATAAAACACTTTATACGAATCTCTTCGCCTTTCTTTTACAGATTAAGTATTAAGAATGGTATGCGAGGTTTTTTTAAAAAAAATGAGATTTCAGATCATTCTAGAAGACGGTTGGAATTAATTACCTGCCTAGATGCCTATAAAGTGTTTTATTCCCAATACAAGTCTAGCTAAATTAGTAAATTATCTTTCTATGCTATACATATACAACTACTTACAGTATGTTTGGTAATAATCTACGAAATGCAAAAAAATAAGACTAATGGTGTTTTGTTGGAGATTTAATAAGTGATAGAACATAAGCCAAAAGACATGAGACTACGCGCAATGAACTGCTATAAACTTGTTACTCCCCAGTCCCCACCCCCACATAACCAATTTCGTCATAATATATAAACAAGCTTTAAACGAAGTGAAAAAATACATTGACACCGATATATATCAAATCGCAGCACATCACTTTGATAAATGTTGAGATAAGTAAGTGATCTTTTTTCGCTCAAGTTTTGATTAAATGGTTCGTTGCTTATTGATTTTATATCAAAAGAGACTGGTTAATGGCTGGCAATTTTGACTGCGACATCCACACGGTTTTAGGTTCGAGTCCCGGAAGGTACATTAATTTGTATAACGCTTGGTTCTTGGCTGTAATTTGTATTAAAATGTTAATTTATTGTGTTTTTTTCTACCGTTCCACCTAATGTTAAGCAGACTGAAGTGGAGTCCAAATGCGAAGTCAGTAAAAAATAGTTATCATAGTTATAATATATCGACTGTAGTTAACCCCAAATGTCACTGAGTTCGATTCCCAGCGGGAGGTTTTCTGAACACGGCGACAGCGGTATGGCTTGTAATAAGTCTATCTGGCTGTCGCCATAGCAATAAAATTAGTAGCTCTGATGTATTTCTACAGTTCGATATAAGACAGCCAGATCTTCAATAGCTGAGGGTTTTGAGTGATATGCGCGTATCTTATTAGGCGTTATCGTCACTACCACCTTTGAGATAAAGGTTAAGTGTTTCTCCGTTTTGATATTTCGAATCTTAAGATAAGATGTAGTCCTGTGGCATTCGCTAATACACTTTGTACATGCATTATATAATACCTACAGTATATGTATAAGGAAATATTTTGTACATCCACCCTCCATGAATGACATGGAGTGTTGGTGCTCATTCTTAAAACATACAAGACTCGTTTGTTACCTACATTTCAGGTTTATAACCTCAGTGAGCGAGAATAATAAAAAATGTTGAGAAAACACACACATTTGTGTTACATATAAAAAAAACATGTTTCAGGGAACCGACGCCTGTACATCAGACTATAGAAAACTCAAATTTATTCAATAATTATTCAATTATACCTAAGACATGACGTACATAGTCTATTGAGGAAATTTGACTGTTTGTGGTAGATGTGCAGGCGTAGATACGATGAGATAAGATAAGATAAACTTTTATGGCCATAAAATTAAAATAAAAAACTTTTCATACACTCACACCAATTATCTAGCCCAAGAGAAGCTTCGTTATGAAACTCGTTAAATGGTTACTAGACAACGGATAAACATACTTAAAATACATAAATACATACCTTAATATACATAGAAAACACCCAGACCCGAGACAATTTAGAAAAACAATAATTTCTAAATTGACCCGACCGGGGATCGAACCCGGGACCTCAGAGATAGCGACGCCATGAAACCCGGTGTACAAACCACTCGACCAAGGAGGTCGTCGTGTAAAATTGTGTAAATACATAGCAGGTGTTATGCATATAATAATGGGAACAAACAAAAGTAGGTATAAAAAGATAGAGTAGGTATCAGGAAATATACGGAGCCCCTTGCTTTGTCTTGAAAAAAAAAAACAAAAAACCAGTGCCTAGAATATCATAATATGCTTGTTTTTTTGGAAGTTGTTAGCAGTTAAAACTATATTATTGGTTCCGACACTATAAATTTTTGTTAAATTTGCGTTATAAAATTTTGAATAATCTTATTTTTCATCGAGGTTTTGAGTAAAGCAAGCCGAGCGATTCAGTTTCAATATGAAAATTATGCCACTGCCTACAACTTAGTATAATGTTTAGTTAAGGCCAGGGGAAACCGGACAAGAACGGGTCGCGGACGTTTGTTTGTTTATTTCATCAGCAGGCCTGTGTTTTTGATCTTAATAAATAATGGAATATTTAGAGGCGACACGGGACGTGGACGCGCCATATTATGTTACATTCGTCCGTATCTCGTCCTTAACCGTTGTACACAAAGCGAAGTGCTTCAGTGAGACTATAAGGCCACAAACTGCATGACAACGGCAGCGGCAATGCAAAATAATAATAAAGGACGCAATGTATGATCCCTCCAAATTTAACTAAATTTGTTTATGCCGGCACCCATTTAGGTTGTACGAGAGGTCCCAACTCGCACAAGAGACCATCTGTACATCAGGTGGCGGGGCCTTCATTACGTGCGCTCTCAGTTGTGATCTTCGTACGAGAAGTGAGCACCGGTAACCTATCTGGAAAAAATTAAATGGATTATACTTGTCCTTAGGGCGACTTTCAAGAGCCATTAGTCACAAAACTACTGGAGGACAAATGCGCTTCGGCGGGTTCTATCTGGCTTTTAAAACCTGACGTAAATGGTCCCCTGTGCGAGTTTTGCTTGCATTATCTAATACCTATCTGAATAGGGGTGGACTATGTAGGTTCTGTGATCGTGGCCGAGCGGTAAGAGAACGGGCTGTAGTCACTGAGCTGCTTTTTCTGCCGTTGTCATTAAGATTATGGTCGAAGCGAACACATGACAGTGAGTATGCGTGAACCGGCGGTGCTTACCGACGCCGACATACGGCGTAGCGGCCTTACCGAGCGCCGGCGTTGGCTGGCGTCTTCGCCGACCAGCGTTCAGCGCCGTCGCGACCGCTGAGCGCTTCGCGGAGGCAGCCCTGTGCAAACATACAAAGTATTCATTGTAACGATTCAACATTTATGCCTGTTGTAGGATTCTGCCTAGAATCCGACTGGACGGCGACCATCCTAATTACTACTTACGCATACCACAGCGCCCGAAGAAACGCAGATAGTTATGTGGGTCCCTTTACCCCCTTATGGGGGAATGGTATTTAAACCTACTAAAAACTCCAGCACCTCCCCTCCGTGTCGCCAGGATGATCCGGAACCAAAACAATCGCAGAAGTCCAACTCCACCCCAGCATGACCATCCTACGCCTACTTCGGCTAAGTAGCATTGTTTGGCATTCCTATACTCCCGCTGAAAGAGAAACCTAGTGAAAATTACAATGCTTAAATCATAAAAGCTGAAGGTTTCTAACGAGATACCTCATTATACCCATAAGACGTGTCGTCGTCGTTCATTGGCTGTGGTAGACAGCGTTGCTTCAAGGAGAAGGGTAAAAAGAATGTTGCACAAAGAATCCTGATGGGTCGAAGTGCATCTCGGAACAGCAGGCCCCACTAAAATAAGATAAAGTAGGAAGGTAGGAAGGATACTCATGTCATTGTCTACATAAGACGTTGTCCAGTGGCTGTGGTAGATAACGTTGCTCCAAGGTGAAGGGTAAAAAGGATGTTGCACAAAGCATCCCGATGGGTCGAAGTGCATTTGGAACCAGCAGGCCCTACTAAAATAAGATAAGATAGGATACCTCATGGCATTGTCCATATAAGACGTGTCCTCATTGTTCAGTTGCTGTGGTAGAGCGCGTTCTATGTCCGTGCCGAAATCAAGGACATAGCGCGGATAGCGGTAAATGATACGGTCGGAATCGGAATCCGGGTCTTCATATGGTTGCTCCGCCAGTAGCCTGGGCCCCCTGTACGAGCTGTGACCCCTGTAGTCCCTTAGCTGGGATTCAGCGGCGACAGCACCTGGTATGACAAAGGTTAAGAAAAATTAGCAATATTTTGGGATGTAGCAAATCTTTATATAGCAGCAGCATCTTATACTCGTAGATGGAGTGGAGTTCGTTGTCTGCTGATGTGTTCAATTTACTTTTTATTTCGGCTTGCAAGGCTTGAGTGAATAGGCTATTTCTAGGCATGCTTCACCGTACCCCACATATATGTCGTCACTTGCAACTTTAATTGGTTAATTGGTTTAATTGACATTTTGGTGATTTTGAGTAACAGTCATAACCTTAATAATAATAGGGCTGTAATTAAAAATTACCTATTGTTTATTATTTATAATTTAACAATTGTGTTACAGTTGTGTTAAATTTTTTTTTTACATATTTTATTTACCTCTAAGTTTATATAAATCTAACTTTACCGGGTAGCTGTAGTATTGTAGACTTATGGGTGTCTGAACGATTTTGCATGCCCAAATTATGTAATTACTTGTTGATTTTTCAATTTTATTAGTTTGTAGATTTGTATGTTCAAAACGATTCAGATTATTAATATTAACAAAAGATAAACAAAAAGAAAAAAATAAATGATCATACAAACAAAATCAACTAACTTTTATTTCACCTAATATTTCTATACAATTCAACTTACTTATTCATATTTAAACAAAAAAAATACATAGTTCAACTCAGATTAACATAATTTATTATTTTCTTTTAACAATTTTAATCGCAACAGTACTTTCTCAAGATAATTGCAAAAAAAAATAAAAATCATGAGCCTCGCGGCCGAGGGCGTCGCGGCCGAGGGCGTCGCGGACAAACAAATTTTGAAAATCGTGGGCGTCCCGGCCGAGCGCCTCGCGGAATGAGGGCGTAACGGCCGGACCCACCAAATTAAGCCACACCATTTAGGGTAGCAGAGGGAATGTAGCCAACACATCCTTATTTATAAATTTGCGTTATAAAATTTTGAATAATCTTATTTTTCATCGAGGTTTCTAGTAAAGCAAGCAGAGCGATTCAGTTTCAATATGAAAATAATGCCACTGCCTACAACTTAGTATAATGTTTAGTTAAGGCCAGGGGAAACCGGACAAGGACGGGTCGCGGACGTTTGTTTGTTTATTTCATCAGCAGGCCTGTGTTTTTGATCTTAATAAATAATGGAATGTTTAGAGGCGACACGGGACGTGGACGCGCCATATAGATATGTTACATTCGTCCGTATCTCATCCTTAACCGTTGTACACAAAGCGAAGTGCTTCAGTGAGACTATAAGGCCACAAACTGCATGACAACGGCAGCGGCAATGCAAAATAATAATAAAGGACGCAATGTATGATCCCTCCAAATTTAACTAAATTTGTTTATACCGGCACCCATTTAGGTTGTACGAGAGGTCCCAACTCGCACAAGAGACCATCTGTACATCAGGTGGCGGGGCCTTCATTACGTGCGCTCTCAGTTGTGATCTTCGTACGAGAAGTGAGCACCGGTAACCTATCTGGAAAAAATTAAATGGAATATACTTGTCCTTAGGGCGACTTTCAAGAGCCATTAGAGTCACAAAACTACTGGAGGACAAATGCGCTTCGGCGGGTTCTATCTGGCTTTTAAAACCTGACGTAAATGGTCCCCTGTGCGAGTTTTGCTTGCATTATCTACTTATCTGGATAGGGAGTGGATTATGTAGGTTCTGTGATCGTGGCCGAGCGGTAAGAGAACGGGCTGTAGTCACTGAGCTGCTTTTTCTGCCGTTGTCATTAAGATTATGGTCGAAGCGAACACATGACAGTGAGTATGCGTGAACCGGCGGTGCTTACCGACGCCGACATACGGCGTAGCGGCCTTACCGAGCGCCGGCGTTGGCTGGCGTCTTCGCCGACCAGCGTTCAGCGCCGTCGCGACCGCTGAGCGCTTCGCGGAGGCAGCCCTGTGCAAACATACAAAGTATTCATTGTAATGATTCAACATTTATACCTGTTGTAGGATTCTGCCTAGAATTCGACTAGATGGCGACCATCCTAATTACTACCTACGCATACCACAGCGCCCGAAGAAACGCAGATAGTTATGTGGGTCCCTTTACCCCCTTATGGGGGAATGGTATTTAAACCTACTAAAAACTCCAGCACCTCCCCTCTGTGTCGGCAGGATGATCGGGAACCATAACAATCGCAGAAGTCCAACCCCACCCCAGCCATCCTACGCCTACTTCGGCTAAGTAGCATTGTTTGGCATTCCTGTACTCCCGCTGAAAGAGAAACCTAGTGAAAATTACAATGCTTAAATCATAAGAGCTGAAGGCTTCTAACGAGATACCTCATTATACACATATGACGTGCCCTCGTTGTCCAGTGGCTGTGGTAGATAACGTTGCTCCAAGGTGAAGGGTAAAAAGGATGTCGCACAAAGCATCCCGATGGGTCGAAGTGCATTTGGAACCAGCAGGCCCCACTAAAATAAGATAAGATAGGATACCTCATGGCATTGTCCATATAAGACGTGTCCTCATTGTTCAGTTGCTGTGGTAGAGCGCGTTCTATGTCCGTGCCGAAATCAAGGACATAGCGCGGATAGCGGTAAATGATACGGTCGGAATCGGAACCCGGGTCTTCATATGGTTGCTCCGCCAGTACCCTGGGCAGGTACGAGCTGTCACCCCTGTAGTCCCTTAGCGGGGATTTAGCGGCGACAGCACCTGGTGTGACAAAGGTTAAGAAAAATTAGCAATATTTTGGGGTGTAGCAAATCTTATATATAGCAGCAGCATCTTATACTCGTAGATGGAGTGGAGTTCGTTGTCTGCTGATGTGTTCAATTTACTTTTTATTTCGGCTTGCAAGGCTTGAGTGAATAGGCTATTTCTAGGCATGCTTCACCGTACCCCACATATATGTCGTCACTTGCAACTTTAATTGGTTAATTGGTTTAATTGACATTTTGGTGATTTTGAGTAACAGTCATAACCTTAATAATAATAGGGCTGTAATTAAAAATTACCTACATGTCAGTTAAACCAATTGAACCTGCATATGTGTGAGATTGTGGTCAAATGCTTCCTTATTTGTATTTTTTTAAACTTTGAATAATTTACAACAACGAAAGACTTTCATTGTTTTTGGTCTTGGGTTCCCTCCGTAAAGGCCATTTCTTTTGCCTGTAACGTAGAGCGTAAATAGCATTTAAAATTAATTACACATTAAATATAATGTAACGACTTTAACTACATATTACAATTTTACTTTATATTTTTAAGTGCTAATTAGCTTAGTTAATCATTAGTAACATTTTACAAAAATATGCAGTAGATTTTTTCAAGTGGTATTTTTTCCTACTGTATTACGTTCGTTGCTGCCTTAATTCATTTGAAAGCTTTAAATCACGTTAAATAGCTTTGACGGCTGTGATAGTAGGCGCTTAGTAATTTGGCCAGTGGAGTGGAATGTCCCGCCTTTCAGTTGATTATTAACACCAGCCTTGGCCGTACGCGGAACGGTGACGCGGACTATTATTGACCGTTTGGGAATAGCAACAATTTACATAATTATATTTCATGTGAAAAAGGGGCCAAGGGTCATGGGTTAGAAACGAAATGTTTGTTAAAATATTTCACTCGAAGAATTATTTATTTGGCAAATAATAATTATTTACATTAGCGATATATAGCGATTTTTGAAACGATGACTTTTTTCACGCTATGATGATAACAAATAATATGGAGCAATCTTCACACTCTTTTTTGAAGTCACTGATAACAGTTTTCCTGGCGCTGATAATTCTCGAAAAGATAAATACCTATGTATCTTAATAATCAAATTGTAAATAGTGCAAAAGCAATTATATTTCATGTCAGTTTTAATTTCGAGATCACCGTTGAGATTTAAAAATCCCTGAGCTTGAAATTCAAACATTACTAATTATTTGTGTTCTGTTCGGCGCAATATGTTTTTCTTCATCCGTTCTCCTCGATAAGCCGTCATCTCAACATTTCTTTGCCATATCATCTTTCACACAGTTTTTCCATTTTTTCTTCGGTCCTCCTTTTCCCATAGCTTGTTCCATCACCTTATATGCACATCATCTTTCTCGTCAAATGTTGGTGGTGTCTCCTTATTACATGTCCAATTGTCTCTATATGGTGTGGTGACATAGGTATATGCTCTTGTCCGTATAGTCACTTTGTAAAATGTCGAGCAAAATTGCATTCCGACCGCGCTTTGAGCATTCAAAAGGAACTAAAGAGCTCACCCACACGATGCTTGCTGGACTGATTGCATCGGTTTTTCCTTTGCCAAATCGATGAAACTTAAAACGATACTTAGATTATGAGACAACCTTAAGATTGAGTTTCTATTCAGAGGAATACATGCGGGACAGAGTTGAGAAACATTTTTTAAAGAAATATTTGCATAAATAAGATAACCTTAAGATTTTCTTTTTGTGAAGTGGAAGAGCGAAATTTTCTAATACAAGCTAGATATTGCTAAAATGAAAGTTACGCATACTTAAATTACAGAAACATGGTTTTTTTTATTCAGTGTGTTAGTTGTTGATTTCTAAGGCACCTATTTTTATTAATTGCTCAGTAAATAAAACTTAATTAAATAAAAATTTGTGAAATTGAAGTTCTCTAATTCGTCCCATTTTCAAGTCGATTGTTTTGTTCGTATTTTACTTTTTTTTTTGTTATAAGTGTAACGTTTTAACGATGTATTTCAAGCTGACTGTACAGCCTAGGAAAATGTGATCTTATAACAGTACGGTACTAATTATTAGTTACTTGTTTTAATTATAACGAGGCAACGTACATAATTTGTGGCCGGACTTGCGAGCTCCGCACCTTTGTTAATGCAATTTAGTAAATAATATGACTATCTATATATAATAATATCAAGCAAAACTTTGTAGGTACTTTGTAACACGTGAAGCAAGAACTTGCGCGGACGGAGGTATGAAATAAGGTTATCCAAATTTTAATATTTTTTTAAATTATGCATAAATCTTTGACTATTAATCAAAGGCATAAATATACATTAAATCAATAAAACAAATTACACACAATACCATGTATTTGACACACACGCATATGTACCAATTTGACACACACGCACGCAAAAATGGAAGAGGAGCGGCCGAAATATGTCAATGCCAATCCAAACATCAGAACAATATAATATTAGCTTTATTAATTATTATTCTGAGATTCTGAGATCCACACTCACATTCTATTTTTTTTAATTTTTCATTGCTTAGGATACAATCCGTGCAGCCTTAATAAAATTACGGTCGAATTTCGACCACTGGGCGACCACTGTATTAGTCAATAGCGCATGAGAGCGCATGTTGCATTATATCGTGTGGCTCGCTTCAGTATTTCTAGGACCGTCGACATTTCATCCTCTCGTCTTCTCTAGATTCTTTAGATTCTCTGGGCGCCAAGTGCGAGTTTCATTCGCTACTCGATCACGTTAACGAAAACGAAAGCCAGGAGGCGTTAATTTCGTTTCATTGTTAACCGGGGTGCCTTTGTATGGCATTGAAGCAGAGCCTCCTGCGTGCTAATTGCAACTTTTACTTACTATTCGATCAAGCTAACGATATTCACCTCGTTCTCACCATGAGGCACTTCAATGTCATACAAAGCTTTATTTTTAAAGTGATCAAATGGCAAATAAAACTCAGGGTACGACAAATAGTTTGCCGTCTTTGTAACATTAAAAATCATGAGCCAGGAATGAGATACAAAATATTAGGACACTAAAATAAAACATAGTTCACATTTGTTTAAGTCTTGTATGACGTCTGTTTTAATATGTGTTTTATATGTACAATAAAGAATTAATTAGGATTATCGTCAAAATACAGGAATTCTGCGAGTCTTACATGTCGCAGACAAAAAGCAAATAAAAACCATATTCAACTGCATGTTAGGAATTCTGTAAAACTGTGTAGTGGTACACAATCGCGTCGTATATTGGCAATCCATCCGTTTTTCAATCGCTCTCGATGTTTTGTTCTTTAGAGGTAACACGTGCCTGTCCTATGAAGATAAATGACTGTCCAAGCATTGTTAGATCTCTTAGGGCTGTGCGACGGATGGAATAGGGCAGCATTCTGCTAATTTGAAAACACCATCGATTTGACGTCGTTTATTGAAAATGATACAACCAATAACAGTTAGGAAAATGATTTATTAAATATTAAGTAATGTCTCAAATAAAGCTGGACTAGTGATTAAACAACTAAATATAAGACGTTTTAAAGCGCAGAGAGCCCAAGAAATTATACAGACTAAAATGTATAATTGAATATCTCAACTGCTTGATTGATCCTTTTTATTAAAAAGTCTTTTGTGGGCTAGAGGTCTCGATTCTGTTTTTTTAGTCAGTGCTCTAGTTTTGACAGTTTTCCTATTGTGCCAAATTCAACATTCAAAATGTTTTAGTCAGTTGAGGCTTCGAAAAAATTGGCTCTTATGCATGTCACTACGCCATCGGGTTGTAAGTCTACATAGTACAGAGTAGTACAGGTGACCTTGTACTGAGAAGAACTGGCAACAAACTCAGCAAAGGCATTTCTTGCTGATTTCTTGCCGGCCGGCCGCCCGCCCGGCGACGACGTATGACAAAATTGCGTGTGGATCCAAGCAATGATCCAAGTGCATGATTTTAGCTGTCACCCGTATTTTATGGTGACAGGTATAAATAGAAGTCACCAAAATTACAATACCTCTAAAAGTTAAATAATCACAAGGACATGTGATAATATTTTCAGTTCAACTTTTGTTATCATTATTTTATTATAGGCATATACTAGATTACATACTTTAAAAGCATATTGTTATTTAGCTACCTTTTTCAAGTGTCTTTTGTGGTAGGTAGATGTAAATAAGCCCATTGGGCGCATAATCTTCGTCGACGAGTCCTCATGCCTGAGGGTCATGAGCTGATGCTGATGAGCGCATAATACTGGTTGTTAAATGTACATTTAAATATTTCTTTTAAAAATGGCGCCGCGTGCCATGCACGAAGCGTATCGGCCACCTGCAAAATATTCTCGTCAGCAATTTTGTTGACGGGCCGTGCATGCATGGTGTGCGACGATGTTACTCTGGGCCGGAGCGGGCATAGCATACTTTTCAATACGAAAAATATTTTTTTGCCTGACACGTTCCTAGCACGGTTGTGGTATGATATGGTCTAGTGGGCATCAGAGACCTCAAAAGCTCATCTCATTTCAATACCATTGTTTTCATAAGGAGCACGAGCGATGGTATAGTCATATGTCGGCCAGGCTACGATTTCTATTCATCACATTACCGGGAATGTTGGGATTGGGGACCCTTGTCAATATAAATGACTGGTATCCAATGTGCCAAGTGATAACTTGATAGGGATAAATCTCTTACCAAAGTAGGTACGTACCTATGGAGAAGGCGTTTGAAATCTTTGGGCGCTAATAATAAAAGTGATTCTTGCATATTATAATGGCGAACAATAAAAAAACGGATTGTCGCTAAAAGCGTAAGATCTTCGCAAAATAAATTAGACAATGAAGCAAGAAAGTCTATCCGTTGTATTGTTAAGGTTTAAAGAGTTTATTCTCATAAAAAGACAAATGCCACTTACATGAGTTACATAAATAAAATAACAAAACAAAATATAAATCTCAGAAAAAACATTACCGAAAACATTAATTTGACCGCTTGGTATATAAAATAATTGATAATTGGGTACGTTTGATAAATTTAAGTCTTACATAAGTAGTGCATAGTTTTCTATAACATACCTATTTGGACAATTTTGATTCGCAACTGTTGAATGCACATGATCTAAATATGAGCTAGGTATATCTTTTAAACAGGAAGAAATGTCAGGTATTGCTAAGTTGCGCTCCTCAAAAGTTACACTTTTTTAGAACAGTTAGTAGGTACCTACTAAGTGCTAAGTGAAACATAAGCTTGACCGACGAGGACTGCGTTTATTATTTGAGACTTTTTGGTAAAAGATAAGTTGGTATGGGCGACAAATGCAAAAAAATTGTACATTTCTGAATGCGTGAACGTCCTATTAGAATAAACGTTCAATACATAACTTCTTTCATATATTTTTTTTAAATACGTTTACAGAATTACATTATAACAAAAACTAAAAGAAATAAATAATATTTTTCCGATAAATCAATTAAATAAAAATCAAATCATCAGGATACGTTTAGTTTTCTTCATACAAGTACGCGTGTCCTTCTCGTCCGTGTTCAGCTTTGTGTATGGGGAAAAAATACAGTTGAGTGATTTTATACTGTTAAATATTTTTAGTTATTTACAGAATACTACATACATTTTAATACTTTAAACAATAAATCAGGCCTCTCTATTAAAAACTGTTTTAAATATCATTTTTAAAGCCGTCCGTAATTTCATTCATATTTGTTATTCAGCTTTGTTTATTGTTATTTGTAGAAAAATAAGTTTTTAAAAGCCATTTAAACTGCATTATTGTGCTGTATAATAAAACATTATATACCATAAACGGCGTACTTCAATTACCAGCGAACCTGATCACCTACAACCTGGCTACACTAAAATCATAAATAACGTCTGTAGGTGTCGCTAGTTCTGCACGACGGGCATTTTGCTGGAGTTCTAGACGGTCTACAAAAATTTTACTAAATTGTGCGGGAAAAATACACAAATTAGTTTCATTTTGATAACCATTCCATTAAACTAATTGGTTAGTGTATGTTTAGCTTTCTATATAGTATATTTCAAGGATACTTCATGATATATTTAGAAACATATAAACAGTTTGATTCAAAGACATCTCTTAGTATTTTTCACACATTTTAGGTTGTACACACGAGTGTTTTGTTCCTTTTTGTTACGAATTTGTTACATTTCTTTGTGACGTAACAAATATGAAATAACAAATATGAAGTAAAGTCGCACTCACATTGTAATAGTTGACTTGGATTACTAAAGTTGAAATATTATGATCACAGTTAATTTTAAGGTTGATTTGCAAAAAAAAATGTTAAGTAAGTCGAAAGTAATACAAACTAGACTTGCTGCCATTCTTTATTAAAATAATCAATCAAGATACTGCTTTTTACTCATTAACAAATTTACCTTTCAAATAGAATGCACAACATGATCTAGTCCTTATAGTTCATCTTTGTTATTTTTTTGAAACATCAAGTTATTTTCATCTTTGTTTCCTTTTTGTTATATGTACAATTTTTTTGCATTTGTCCCATGGATGTTTTTTTTAATTGAATAGGTAAGGTAAGTAGTACCTAATCGTAAAGTTGCTTAATATTTTTTTTAATTTATTTTTTTACAAAGTGAATTAAAGTAAATAGTCTGGGCAGCATACAGCCCACAGCTGGGCAAAGGCCTCCATCATTAAAATTTCAATTTTAATACAGAGACCTTTGCCCAGTTGTGGAAAGCAATAGCTTTACTTTACAAAATACTGTTGTAAGTGAGCTCATTTGGATAGGAAGGTACACTTAATAACCCCGTTTGCTCGGCCGAAACACATTAAATCCGTGTGTCCGCACATTTAAAGACTTTGACGGGACTTTGACTCTGGAACATGGTTATTTTAATTAATTCTATATGTGTGTACGATATGAGACAAATAAAGACAAAATTTGTACTTGTTGAACTGAAGAAAGCTTGAGAAAAAATATTGTGCCTTAAAATCCTTATTTCAATTAGATTTATAGCTGACCTCTAAGGGCTCTTTACATACGAGCCGTTTTCTGCTCAGCAGAAAACTGCAGTTTCCATCACATGTCGGCGGCTAGCGGTCGAAAAACGTCGACGGCAGCCGTTGACAAACCGCTGTCACAAAATAAGGAAGACCCAGTAAGCAAGCTAAACACGTTGACTGCACAATAGAAATTTAATTGTCGCCTCGCACATGTAGTAATATCCAAAAACTTGATAAGTATTAATAAATTTGAAATCGCCATTAAAGAAAAGCTTTTTATAAAAGCTTATTATAAAGTGTCTGATTACATTGAAGACAAAACAGCATGGGTTTAAAATGCTCCAATCACTCCAACGGGTGTTTCTAATTTAAAATATTGTTAAGGTTTTTTAAACTTGTATAACTTGGTAACAGCATATAATTTTGTAAATGTTACATATTATTAAATCTGTGGAGTTTCTTGCGCCCATTCTTCTCCACAGCTAAAAAATAGACGTCCTGAATGGGTAGTAGGTAAAAATATGTTTGGACGATTCAAAAGCACATTTCTAAAGTTTATTTGTATAAAAATATTTGACTTTGACTTTGACTTTGATGTGCGGGGTCCGGCACTGAATGTGTTAATACATACCGCGCTCTAGCGACGCACACATAGACCTCTTGCATGAACACGAATCTCGGCACAGCTCAGAACAGTCCGAGCGCAGCTGTTCCTACATTTCGTGTCCGTGATGCCTGTTTCACACGAGGGCAGAACAGTGAGGCAGAACAGTGGGCAGCACAGTACTGCTACTGTTTGAACGCACAGAACAGTACTGTCTTGACAATAACCAAGGCAGAACAGTTACAGTTAATAGCTCGCCGGTCTATTTTTTCGGGGCAGTTTTCAACCCACACCACCTCTCTCGCTCGTCTGTCTTGTGGCTAGACTCGTGTGAACGCGAGGGCAGTGCAGTGCAAAGAGCTTTTCCTTTGTCATACGCATAATCAGTCTAAACTCTTTGGGATCTTCAGCCCTTATTTCTTCTAAAACTTGAATTGAACAACCAAGTTCTGGTCTTCTTGCTATCCAGGGTCTGATCCAAAGTCTGATCCAAAATCTTTCCTCATCCAGAGCTATTTGTACTGCAATTTTGAGTAACTGTTGTAAATGTTGCCGTTGTCGTCGTCGACGTTCCATCGCTACTCACGCGAACTGACTGTCCTAAATTTAAACGCCACTGTCATTCCAAACTGTTCTGTC
Organism: Eudonia lacustrata; assembly: GCA_947562085.1. Classification (NCBI taxonomy): domain Eukaryota; kingdom Metazoa; phylum Arthropoda; class Insecta; order Lepidoptera; family Crambidae; genus Eudonia; species Eudonia lacustrata. The sequence continues at coordinate 8,038,718 of OX387324.1, read as the reverse complement.
CCACTGTTCTGCCTCACTGTTTTGCCCTCGTGTGAAACCGGCATGAGAGGTTGTCTATGTGTGCGTCTGTCGCTCGAGCACGGTGTTCTGCTTCCATTCTGGATAGGTACTGTTTATTTTGTGCCGCTATTTTTGTGGATCTATTCCAATCCAATACTACGAAACTAAACCAATGGTATTAGTTTACTGTCATATTGACGACCTCTTTGGTCGAGTGGTTTGCACACCGGTTTTCATAGTGTCGCCATCTCTGAGGTCCCGGGTTCGATCCCCGGTCGGATCAATTTAGAAATACCTGTTTTTCTGAATTGTTTCGGGTTTGGGTGTTTCCTATGTTTAATAAGTACTTATGTATTTAAGTATATGTTTATCCGTTGTCTTTTTTTTATACTTAGCACGGCAAATGACTCCATACCACCTGATGTTAAGTGGAAATGGAGTCCAGACGCGAAGACAACTTGGTGCAGCGTGAAAACAACGCAGCATCAGTCAACCTCACTCTGCCGGCCCACAAGGTGCTTCTTCTTCTTGTCTAGTTAACCATTTCTCGAGTTTCTTAAGGAAGCTTTTCTTGGGGCTAGATAATTGGTGTGATTGTGGGAAACATTTATTTATTTATTATTTATTTTTATTTTGTATTCCAAACGAATATCACTTTCAAAACGAATATCAAAACAAGTTTATTAGAGATTAGGTACAGTCAAGTAAAAAGGCTTTTGGTTGTATTCATGGTGTTGTATTTTCACGAACAGGTTTGAATTAAAATATAAATCAAATAAAATAAGAAAAATATAAAAAAACATTCAGTATTAGTAAATACCTAGTAAAATTTACTTAGGTCAAATATAATAGACGGTCGCTTGTGAAATTAAGGTAAAATCAAATAATATAAATAATTTACTTAAAGTCTAATAATGAATAGTTATGCCATTAATTTTCCTAAACATTGTCTAATAAATCAAGTTTTCCAAAATGTTGTACTTACAAAATATTTTAAAAAATGTAAATAATTAGGCACCTAGTAAGGATTTCGCTCAATAATGACAGACAATCGACTACATCAACTAGTAAAAGCAAGTAACTAGTACTAACAGATTCTTTTTTTAATCAAATCACATGTTTGAATAATTTAACCTACAAGTATAATTATTAATTATTATGATTTTGTATATAATATAAAAAACTTAGTGTCTAACATGAACTCTTAAAAAATATCACAGACAATCAACTATTAATTTGATAAATCCCTAACTAGTAACTGCATAAATAGCACTAACAGTCTGATTTTTGGCAAACAAATCACATGTTTGAATAATTAACCAACAAATGTAGTTATGAATTATTATGATTTTTTTATCCCTATTTTAATACCGCAGTTCTTTCATTTCACTGTAATATAAAAATATCCATGGTGATGGCGGTATATTTCGTTAGATCATCAGTTGTTGTCGCATCATGTTATGTTTGATGTATCGTCAAATTCGACATAATTATTTCTTTGTTTAGTTTGAGGAATGGATATTAAATGTAAGTAGGTACGTTTGGTTTGCTTGCACCAACAACAAATCAAAATTATAGATTTATCTATAGATAAATCTATAATTTATATATTTAGCTATAGCTCTAGCTAGCTCAACCAAAAAACAAATAATATGTGGTCGTTGTTTCATGAAAACGGATAGTGGAGGAATCATAAGCGTTTAAATCCGGAGCGCCCATCAAAATACTGGATCGATCCAAAAATCTTATCAAATCAATAGGATCTATACTTGGATTAAAATTTAAAAATATTTTTTTTATAATGAAGTGTATGTTTTAGTAAGGTTTCACTTAAAATTAAATAGGAAAATACTTATTTCCTCTTGACTGTACTTCATTTCATGTTTTGGTATTCGTTTGGAATAGTAAATTTAATATATTTATTAGTTTGAAAAAGTGGTACCTATTCGTTTGGAATACAAAATAAATATGACAGTAAACTAATAGCATTGTTGGTATTATTTTCGTGGTATTGGATTGGAATAGATCGAGGAAACCACAAGCCGCCGCCCGCGCCGTCTCATTACCACCTCTGTGCAGAGTAATTCGACCACCAAAGATCCTAGATCCTATCTGTTGGGGAGATAAGATAGCCAGTTTTTTTAAGGTGAGAAAACCATAATCCCTATGAAAATCCAAAAAAGAATTGAATATTTTCCATGTTACTCTGGCTTTATTTCTTACAAAATGTTTCTACATTTATAGTAAACAAAGATAAGTAACACTTTTAAATAAAAATAAAGCATACGGAGTACATTGAGTTATATAATGTACTAGTAACTGAATGACGGAGTACTCATATGTGAAGTTTGTGTGTTACTTCGAGTGTGCAACTGTGCATGCGCACCACCATAGACTGTATTGCGCACCACTATAATTATTTGAACACACATTTCACGAAAACAGCCGACGACCGCCGAGCGCGCACTCGGATGTGCACACTTAGCTAAGTGTTATATTAAATAGCTTCTGAATGTCATCGGCCTCGATCGTAACGACTGTGTTATTTGTTGTGACAAACGTTATTCTGAAATACATCTTTTAATCGTGTCACCTACCTTTCCTGTTTTGGTAAGTTTCAAAGAATTTTTGGTGTTTCTCTGTTCTTTAATCCTGAATTCCTGACTGATTATAAAACGATTAACAACGCACAGACGACGTACAGAACCCCACTTTGTGGTTTTCGAGTTTCTGGCAATTCACTTGTATTCTTCCATTTTACTGATTTATTCCGCAATAAACCTTTCTTTAATCTACTTGTTTTTCTATACAGGTCGGTTTTCAATGACAGGCTGGTTTCATCGTGTCAACGAGAAAACAACTAGTCTCTGAATAGTCACGCAAAGCAATATCATGATGACCGACTCCTAAATGTCTTTCATTAATACAGAAGCGAATGAAGTAGTGCGTTAACAATTTGTTTACAACGACCGACACAGGCGGCGTCGGCGCAATAGTGATCTTACCCACCAACGAGTCGCAAGGAACTGCTATTTTTAACCTGGAGTTTGTGTTTACATAGTGTGAATTCATATTCGTGGCTGATAACAACACAGACATTTTCTCGCGTTATCGTCTTCTCAAGTTGACACTGACAAATTATTGTGAATTCAACGAAACATCAAAGTTTTGAATTCGAAATAAACCTAAGAGTGAAGTTTCGAAGCATTTAAAAATGAGTTCTACAGTGCAAACAGTGTTGGGAAATATTGACTCGGAACAACTCGGACGCACTCTCACTCATGAGCATTTGTCAATGGAGTTCGAGCATTTCTATCGTAAACCACCGACGCATTTGCGACACTTGTTTTCCAAAATAACCTTGAATACAGTGGGTTACGTTAAGCAGTATCCTTACAGTTCCAAGTACAATCTTGTGCTTAATGATGAACTATCAGAGAAGGCTGTTCTTCGGGATGTTGCCATTTATAAGAAATTTGGTGGTCGTGCAATTGTTGAGAACTCTACCGAAGGACTCGGGAGAAATATAAATTTTTGCAAAGATGTGTCTATGCAAACGGGAGTCCACGTGATAGTAGGTACCGGCTACTACATTGCTGATACACAACCGGCCAACTATCTTCACCATAGTACGGAGGATATGTATGACCGCATGCTGAAAGAGTTGACTGAAGGTTGCATTGATGATAACAATATAAAAGCTGGTTTTATAGGAGAGATCGCTAGCGTTTGGCCTTTGAGAGACTTTGAAATTAAAGCTATAAAGGCAGCAGGTGAAGTCCAGGAGAAGGTTGGCTGCGGAGTAAGCTTCCATCCACATCGTGTGACTGAGGCGCCTTTCGAGATAATTCGACTGTATTTGGAGGCTGGGGGTACAGCTGACAAAGCTGTCATGTCACACTTGGACCGTACACTTCTGGAGAATGAAAAGCTTTTGGAATTCTCAGAATTGGGCACATACTGTCAGTTGGACCTGTTCGGGACCGAAGTATCCTACTATCAGCTCAATGTGGACACTGATATGCCTTCGGATGCGCAGAGAATCGACATGATCAAATGGCTGGTCAACGCAGGGAAAGAAAATAGGGTCCTTATGTCCCATGACATTCACACGAAGCATAGACTGACAGAATACGGTGGTCATGGTTATGCTCACATCATTAACAACGTTCTACCGAAAATGAAGACCAAAGGTTTATCTCAGGCGACGATTGACAAAATTACCATCGAGAACCCAGCAAACTGGCTGAGCATAAACACTTAAGTTCTGTATTCAAAAATTGGGTAAGTTTTTACCGTCGGCAAAAACAATCAATAAAAGAATCAACATTTTTGGTAGGTATTCAAACCATGATTACCAATTCACCATACATTATGCATTTACACCTTAAATTTTTTGATATTCTTAATACTAATGAAATAACAATTCGATCTCATGAACGAACGAACATTCGGTTCAAGTTCGATGTTAGATTTTATAGCAATCCGGTTATATTTGATTTTTCGGTTAATCACTTGATATTCGATCATATTGGCACGATATGGCGTAGGTAAACCCGTTTTACGAGGACGACGTCGTGGTTAATCGCTAAGTAGCACTATAAAAAATATATTATTTATTTCTAACCACCGTAATATTTTTCCGCCGCCGCTCGTATTCAAATGTTCCCTTTATAATGCTAGGTATAATTTTATTTATTTGTCATTGTTCGCTACAAATGAGAATTCAGGAAAGGTGTTGAAAATTAAAGCCACGATAGCTTATTTCTTCAAAGCCATTTTTAATAAATTAAAAATAAGATTCTACCTTTGTATTTGAAATCGAGTTATAATAAAAAAGTAAAGAAAACAGCATACATTTGTCCCACTGCTGGGCAAAGGCCTCCATCATTGAAATCAAGTCATCGCTACAATTGATGGGTAATGGCTTTAGCGTGGTGAATTACAATAATCCAAACTAAATTCAAACTAAGGCTTATTTATTGGACGTATCGATATTATCTGGAGTCCGTTGGGATTGTTTTAATTCTATGCATACCTAATAAGAGGATCATTCGTGTCAACGATAAAGCTGTCTTATAGTCTTAGCAAGGAGGATTATTTGAGCTGTAACGTAAAACCTAAATTACGTACGTAGAGGTACAAAACATGAAATCGTAATGCGGAATGGTAATCATAGTTACAATGATTGTTTGTTAAGGTTTAATGATAATGGTTACACTATGTTATACATCCAGTTGGTAGTGCACCTGACCCTGTAAATCATGGGACGCAGGCGCAGGTTCGAATACAACTCGAGGAAATTTTTCAACACTTTTTCAAAATTGAAGTATGTTTAAAGCGATGTTTTGTATATAATCATAGCGAATTTTGTATTATTGGTAGTCACTAAGGGCATTTAGTTTTTAACAGAATTCTTGGTAAATAATTTTAGTTATTGGCTTTGTGAGCAAAACTAGTCTCCTTTGATATATATATACGTTATATCTACCACAGATTAAATAACTGATACATACTAAGTTTTTATTTTATTTGGAGCATCCTCCTCTCCTCTTCAAAATTGCGATGCCTTATATCCATAATTTGTACTTTTTTTAGTGTGCGTATGAAGGTGGGTGAAGCCAGGCACAATTTCATAAATCTGGGGGCACTGCAGTACCCCCCGCCAAGTCGAGCAAAAATGCGGCACGGCCGTACCATTCTTTTCTTGAAGCAGTTCAGGCAATTTTCGACCCCCTATAACTTTGTTGTGGATATAACTAGAAGCCTGAATTCAGTAACCAAGCAGGCATTGTATAAACACGGTATATTTTAAAGGAGATGTTCTAATTTTGTATGGAGGCTGGACCCCCTAATTCTTACAGTGATGAAATTATATTTTATGAAAAGAGCACAAAATGACCCCCTCATACCGTGCTGACCATCAAGACACGTACCAAAAAGTTTGGACAATCGTTCCTTTGTCGAACTGCCCGTATGTGGAATGCGCTTCCCGCACACGTGTTTCCCTCCTCTTTCTCTCCGGGTTATTTAAGCGGGGCGTGAAAAAGCATTTATGCAGGCCGCCATAGTGTGAGCATTCGGCATAGCGTGGTAGCGCTGTGATGAACGCTTTCACTTCTTGGGCTTCACTGGCTGCTTTTCATCAGGCAGGGTGAGGCCATTTTAGCGTGCCACAATAAAAAATAAAAAAATAAAAAATAAGAAACCTTTCCATGTAAACAAACAATTCGACCCCTCCGGTGGTCAAAGTACATTCCACGACACCGCCAACATCTCAAGGAACTCCTAATATTTATTAAATGTGACGTAGATATTAATGTGAAAACTCGCATTTTCTTTTAAGAAAGTGCATGTAAAAGTACATATTAAATAATCGTATTGTGTACAAGTTTGTGTAATTTGTGGTAAAATGTATAATATATATTTTTAATTTCACAATATAATTGTAACAATTTAATTCACATAACGTCATTGGACATTGTAAAATATCAATAGAGTACCTATTGTATTGTATTAATAAAATTATTATCAGCATCAAGTTACACTATGTAAACAAAGTAACTACTACCGAGAACGGGCTACGATCATTACATTGCAATGTCATTTATACTTTATACTTATTACTTTGTAGTTTGATTCAAAATTAATTTTCTAAGTTGTTTAATAGTTTTTTTTTCTCTTTTTAGAAGGGGGTTACTGTAGGCACACATTGCCTTACACTAGCGTGTGTGCGTACAGGCGCGCCATAGCGTAATCGTATTTCATTGTATGGTGTAAAGGATGATGAAATAAAACTCAGTTCTCATTGCGCGCCGGTTTTGGCCGCTCGTTACTCAATCACTTGTTTGATTTACTTCCTATCCTTCTGAACATTATAGTTAACCGGGCACATCAATACATAAGGCCCAAAAACCTAAGATGGTGGTGGTAGCTAGCGAGGACAAATAAGCCCTACCACCAACCAAACCGATATACAAACATGTACCCCCGCTGGGAATCGAACCCGGGACCTCTGGGTCTGAGGTCGATGAACTTAACAACTAGTTAATTAAAAAAGTCATACTTTTTATCTTGTGTTTTGGGATTTTTAATTTTACAATACAATTAGTACAAATTCTTGTTTTCGTAAGAGTGATCGAATAGCAATTTAAACTTGCTCTAGGCATACTCGGAACTTTTCCATCGAACTGGATTACAATAGTGATTATAGATAGATATAGAACTATATGATAATACTTTTATTGCAACACCCTAGGATTAACAATTAACAAAATAATGAAATTAAACAATTTACAATTTGCCGGTCTTAACGCTTAAAAGAGGTTACTTTGATATTTTTTTCTCTGTTATAAAAGTTGACAAATCGTGTTACTGCAACTAGCAAAATGAAGTCAATTAAATGAAAAATCATGTCATCAAATATCACTTTCATATGTTTTGTAATTGTTGGGAAAAATCAAGATCCCCGTACGCCCGCCACGTAAATTTCCAATGCGTCGCCATAAGGACGATCTCTTCCAGACAACTACCTAGTCGGATGGAGAGAGCTAATGAACTGTAAAATCGGAAATGCAAACTATTTATAAGAATAATGTGTATTCATAGTTTAGTTTATTCTTCAAAAACATTACTAAGTTACACTAAGTAGCTAGTAATTTTACAATTTGCATCTGTTGCCGAGCTAGGAAAAAACCCGTAACACGGTAAGCAGCGTCAGACCCTTCAGATTTCAGACCCACTTAGTTAAGCCAAATCCTACTTAAGTAAGTAAGTAAGTAAACAGCCTATAACTGTCCCACTGCTGGGCAAAGGCCTTCATCATTGAAATAAAGTCATCGCTACAATTGATGGGTAATGGCTTAATCACCACGCTTGCCAAATGCGGGTTGGTAATCACAAACCCGGAATATGCATCGAAAAATCCGAAATGCATTTTGCTCGACCTGAGAATTGAACCCGGGACCTTCGGGTATCGGGCCGAGCGCTCTGCTACTCGGCCACCGAAGTGATCCTACATAGGGCTTAGGTAAATACTTTATAGAAAGAAGCTGAAGTGCTCCTTAACGGCAGCTTCAATGTTTATAGCCGTGTTAATTTCATTTCATGGTTCATTGAGTGGATGGGATTTGGCTAGTTTGAAAGCAATACTTTCACTCATTTAGCCCTTAACTAAAAGTTTGCGAATAAGTCAGGCAAGTAAGCAAAAACCTTGATGCTAGGAGGCAGAATAGTTGATCCCCTTTCCGTTTTCAATTGAGGAGCTCAGATGGGGTAGTGGTTAATCGCACGGTCTGCGAATGCGAAATATTTTTTTCTAAAATCTAATTATGTAAAGAAAACAAAGAAAGATTGCTCTCTATTTTTTAAACAAGGTGCCGTTCTTGCGCAGGAATTGAAAAAAATGCCACCAATTATTATTATTAATTATATTATATTAATAATTAATTATATTATTTATACAAATTGTCCATTGCCCTTTGATAGTTTTGGGTAGGGTAGGTTGAATTGCGGCCGTGTCTCGTGTACCGAAATGATACTGACTCAGAGCAATAACGAAAGCTAGATGTAGACAACTTTATTTAATCTGTGATTAGACGATCAAGAGAACGAAAAGCATCCTTTTATCATAGGGCATTTTCCAATATGTTGACGCTGTAGGAGAGAAAAGAAATATCCATGCTGAGTTTCTTGCCGGTTCTTCTCAGTACAAGTTCTCGCGCCCTGTGCAGACTTGTACCTAAATGGCATAGTGACAATCATAAGAGCTATTTGTAGCCTAAACTGAACTAACTAAGAACTGACTTTGATTCTGAACTTGAAGACTGCGTCGAGGGATGATGTTATGAAGCAGGGCGTTCCATTTGTACAAAGTATGTTTTAAATATGTAATAACGAGTATACCTACGCGTAGCACAAGTTATGCCACAGAATAATTAATTTAAGCATAACATAGGTACCTACACGCCTTCTGCTTCGCTCGCAAGAAATTCTGTCTAACCTGAAATCCCGAAGGTAAGTAGTAAGTACCTATATTCTCCGTGTAAAATATGTCTTATAATACTCAGGGATATTGCAGCTTTTTATAAGTGAAATATTTTTTAAACCCCTTTATTAGTAGTAGACCAGACCATAAACAAACAAACGTCTTTTAATATATTTAAGTTTATAATATACCCCATACAAACAAACCAACTTTACATTTCTATCAAAATAAAATTTATAAATAACTAGTTGCCGCTCGCTCGCGGTTTCACCCGCGTGGTTCCCTGTTCCCGTTCCCGTGGGAATATCGGGATAAAAAGTATCATATGTGTTATTCCCGGTTATAAACTATCTGTATATATAATTTCATACAAATTCATTCAGTAGTTTTTACGTGAAAGAGTAACAAACATCTATACTTACAAACTTTCGCGTTTATAATATTAGTAGGATTATTGAATATTACTATTATTTAATTTTTCTAATTTTGTTGTAGTGTGTGCCAATAAATGCATTTTCGTCTTTGTTTCTTTCAAAATGGTGAACAGAGCCTGCGCATCAACCTACCCAAAACTGTCAAACTTCATTAAATGTTCAACCCTCAGAATAATAACTAATAGCTTTAGTTATTGTTCTGAGGTTCAAACATGTGCTAATTTTTAAGGTTCGATCGAAACTGCTTTTTTTATCTCGGCCTCTCTCAGAGACTAACCGAGACTGAGTGTCCGAGTGAGTATCCTACTAATATTATAAATGCGAAAGTTTGTGTGTATGTATATTGTTGCTTCTTCACGCTGCAACGGATGGATGGATTTGGATGAAATTCGGCATACAGATAGTTTATAACTCGGAATAACACATAGGATACTTTTTATCCAGATATTCCCACGGGAACGGGAACCACGCGAGTAAAACCGCGAGCGGCCGCTAGTTAAAAATAAAATAAAGTAACTCGCTGTAATATTATGGAAATCGATTAAGCAGAATTAACTTTTTTCAGAGCGTGCGTCTATTATGTTGTAATTACCTATACTAGTGTCGCCCAGTGGCCGAAATTAGACCGTAATTTTTATAAAAAGCTGTTTACTAAACAATATTTTATTATGGCTGCACGGATTGTATCCTAAAAAATGAAAAATTAAAAAGATAGAATGTGAGTTTTGGATTGGCATTGACAGATTTCGGCCGCTCCTCTTCCATTTTTGATTTTTTTGAAAAATGTATTGTTTATTTAATTTAATATATTTTTTATGCACAATTTAAAAAAAAAAATAGCATTATGCACTCCTTCTCTATATAAACTATAAGTGTGCGAAATTTCATACTCCTCCGTTCGCGCAATTTTCGTAAAAAGAGGTACAAAATTTTTGCTTCACGTATAGATATAGATATAGATATACCAACAATTTTTCTTCACAACTTAATAGTTTTTATAAATTATATTAAAAGTTATTAAATCCATGGCTATATAACGCTATTAATTTTTTTCTAACAGAAAATCTTTAATGGTAGGTCAATAGTGTAGGTGTAATGTAGGTTGTAGGTAGTCGCTGCAAAACAAATCAGCTGTTTCATACATATGTTTTTAAGAATTTAAAGTTGGTCCTTTAGTACATTTTTTTTGGTTAAAAAATTCACGATCATCTTATTTTATGTCCCCACCACTGGGGCACGACGCATGAGCCTTCCCTATGGACCATGGATAGAGAGAACGGGCCATAAACCACTACGCAGGCCCAGTGCGGATTGGTGTAAAAAAATATTATGATGTAGATTTTATTAAGCCAACTTTACCTTACAAATTAATTGAAAACTATTAGCTGAATCTAAACGGCCAATGGACAATAGTTAAGTTCTATTAGTCGGAATTAATGAATTTGAAAGCGTAAAAGTGTACCGTTTAATTTAAACTGCGTGCTTTTGCATTACTTCTAAGTTTATTTTTTTTATATTGAAGAGCCAATTTTAATGAAAACAGATGTATACGAAATATCTAATAGCTAGTAGAAAACTTTAAATTAAAACAAAAATGTTAAATCAACTGAATTTTTCGTTTAGTGGAGTCCACTATAGAAATTTGCAAATCGCATGTTGAAAAATGTATTAAATGAAAATGGGACAATTTTTAATTTTAATGAAATAATAATTTAATATTTAACTTAAGCAAAGTTAAAAACAGCCGAAGATCGGGCTCATCATCATCACCATCATCATCAGCCTATACTAGTCCACTGCTGGCCATAGGCCTCTCCAAGTGCACGCCACCGAGCACGATCCGCGGCTATTCTAATCCAGCTCTTGCCAGATCGGGCTCATTGGTATATATTATGAGGGGCCAATGTCCAGCAGTGGACTTATACGGAATGATTATGGTGAAGATAACATCAATGTTAATAGCATTGTTGTGATCCGACTTTCCGACAGAGATAAGATATAGCCAGTGCCTCATAAGGAGGTAGTTGAGGATTCCGGGCTAAGTAGTACTTACTTATAAAGGTAGGCTTTATCATCACTTAAGATCAAGTGAGATGAAGTTTAAGTTAGGAATAAAATAAAGGAAAAAAGAATTATGTAATTTAATTAAAAATATAATTGATCTACGGCGTCTTCCCAAACTATAATATACTTACTAATAAAAAAAATCAATTTTGTAAACCAATTTTCAAATTATCTAACTATTTTGTAGGTATACCTACTTACTTACATGATGGATGATGAGTACCTAACGATATTTGATAAAATATCACTGCATTCTAAACAACATATTTGGGTCACGAAATCGACAATCGCTGTAACGAAAACGTTCCATCGACGGGTCACAGTACGCTGCATCGACAATACTCCAAATCGATAGTACGAGTCGATTTCATGAACTAGATCCAACTTATTTACCTATGTATTTATGTGTTACCTATGTATGTATGTATGTACTTATGTAAATTAAGACCTGAAAATATCCGCCCTTGCGGGCTTAATCTAAAATAAACCTAATGAATATCTGACATGTTATGGTTTAGTTAAATACGGCGTTATAGTTAAAAGTGACCGTAACGTCTTATTTAACTAAACCATAACATGTCAGGTGTTTATTAGGTGACGTAAAAATGCTAAATTACTTCATTCAAATAGTTTGTTGAGCATAATTTGATTTTCTATCTCTAATTACTAGATATGTTTTTTTTTCATTGACGGCGCTAGTGATCGGCGTAAACGCTCTTAATTCAGAACTTAAAACCAATTTGTGCTGTTGAATTTATTAGTGTGTATGGAAGCAACCACAGTACTTCTTTTTCATTTATTATTAATACCTTATTGTGTTTCCTTGTGGAAGAAATGTAGCGGGAAGTTGAACCCTTGGTTTTAATATGGCAGTCGTATCGTACGTAACGTACCTAAGTTATTGATGTTATTTTCGTTGGTAGGTAGGTAAATACCTATTTCCTACTTTCCCCTTATTCAAATTCTTATTATTCGTTTGTGACCCAAGGTTGTACGACCTATTTACCTGAAAACTAAAAGATAGTCCAAACATGACCCTGCAAGGGCAATAAAATGAAAATGTGTGCAAAAATTTATAAGTACACCTATAATTTTTTGGTAATGTAGGGTTATTTAGGGTATTATTGTGGGGTTTTTATAGTTTATACAATGGCAAGCCAGTCCAGCAAACAGGCAAAACCATATCTTTCAACTGAACACCATAAAAAGTCCCGTTCCTCCATTTCGCATGGAAATAGAACGCACTCGTCATCAATCATGCACAATATTATGTCGAATACGTCATACCTACGTGCCCTATAGTCCTACCTATGTCACTTCTTATTGCCAATCAGCCTATCCAAAAGTTACTGTCCATGCCGATTCGAACCCCTCGGAGAATCTAGTAGGGAACAGGGCCGCTCACTAATGCGTGATGCCATTCCCATTTCTAGTAAGAAATCCTATAAAGGTGTATTGATCACACGTCTTGAGGATTTGTTCGACAAATGTCACAAAAGCATTTTTTCATAGTAGCGAATTTTCACATCGCGTTCTTTCATATCGCAAATTTAATTATTCGTCTTTTTTCATGTAGCGACTTCTCATAAAGCGTTTTATAATGTTCGCGTTTAATTTTTTCGCTTATTTTACCAGTAGATTCTTTTATCAATCGTATATGTATAGGAACCCTTAGTGCCTTAGAAATAAACGAAGGCTAAGGTCCGAATTGTTATTCCGTGTTTTGTCTCTTTTACTCTACTTTGAAATGACGTTTATAATGACAGGAACCAAACACGGAATAACTATTCCGACCTTTTTCTTTGTATTTGTAAGACCCTTATCGCCTTGACATGACAGGAATAAATATTCGGAGCTTATTCTTTGTTTATTTGTAGGGCACTAGTCACTACAAGTTTCTCGCCGCCCCCAAACAGTGTTTCTCGCCGCCCCAAACAGCGTTTCTCGCCGCCCCAAACAGCGTTTCTCGCCGCCCTCAAACAGCGTTTCTCGCCGCCCCAAACAGCGTTTCTCGCCGCCCCAAACAGCGTTTCTCGCCGACCCAAACAGCGTTTCTCACCGCCCAAACAACGTTTCTCGCCGCCCCAAACAGCGTTTCTCGCCGCCCCAAACAGCGTTTCTCGCTGCCCTCAAACAGCGTTTCTCGCCGCCCCCAAACAGCATTTCTCGCCGCCCCCAAGCAGCGTTTCTCGACGCTCCAAACAGCGTTTCTCGCCGCCCCCAAACAGCGTTTCTCGCCGCCCCCAAACAGCGTTACAGCGGACACGCAGTGAAGGCCGTCACTATTTTAAAAAAAGTTACCGAAACCGCGTCTGTGGTCTTTTGGTAATAAGACCCACCGCCTGGGTTCTCAGTCAGACTTAGAGGCACCAGGGTTCGATTTTTATAATATGTAGGTATACATATTGTTCTTGGTTAGGTTGGTTTTTAATTTCTAAACGATAGGTACACCGAACCAAACAATATTTTCCAAATACCGTTTGTTTTTTAAATTAATTTAAAGAGTTAGATGGCTTTGCTTCTAGCGTGGTCGTGTTGCGATCTTGCAAGTTAAGCAACTTCATCATCATCGGGTCATTGGATGGGTGACGAAATTAAGATTATCATGAGATCCTTCGTACTTTTTAGCCTTTAAGCACAGATGGCGGTAATAAAAAAAAATCTAAATTGTTTATTTCTATTTGAAAAAGGACAAAGTGTAGAAAAATATCCACGATAGCATAGTTGGTAGTGCACCTGACCCGGCACGTCATGGGGTGCGGGTTAGAATCCCGCTCGTGGAATTTTTCAACGCTTTGTCTTCTTTCAAATTGTAGTTTGTTCGCAACAATATTTGCGTAAAATTATATGTAAATAATCATTGTTTATTTCTTGTATATCAAAATTAGATTTAGCTGATGATAGCATAAAAATGCCTGTACCGGGTTGCCAACAATTTTTCAGGAAATTAAAGTAAATCTATCACTAACTAGTATAAAAAAAGGACTTGAAGAAAAAATAAAGTATTTTCCAAATTTATTTATTTAAGCGTTGCGTTTCGTTTCACTTCACCTGAGGCTGAGTATCATTCAGTAATTCAGAAATCAAGTCAACAGGAATATTCAAAGGAAATAAAGTATTTCCTTACTTTATTTTTATTAAAAAGTACAAAGTATGGCGATGGAAAATAACGTAGGATACGTTATTTTAAAGTATGGTTGGCAACCCTATTCCAGATGACCAATTAATAAGTGATACTAATTTTGAGTTTCACCAACTGGATACACGAGTGTCCGGACTCTTGTGTCAAGTGAAGAACTCCGATTTGGACTGTGGTTAAGGCCAAAACTATGCTATCATTTGCGTGGGAAGGTCTTGCTAGTGTTAAAAGGCTCGAGCTCTACAAGCGGCTCGAGTCGCGACTCTTTTGTTATTACAAACTCAATGTTTTTTTTGGCGTCAAAAATTAATGTCAAACACTTGGTTACCGCGTCCAACACTTGTGCCACTAACCTTCCTATTGTTGAGCAAACGTGTATCAACAACGCAACACGTAACGTTGACTCAACCCGTGATGCAACAGGTGTGAAGCTCTCGGTCTTTCCTAAGCAGCCACGTGACCCCCAAATTCCTAAGAGCGTCTATAAATCTCGGTAGATATGCCATACAAAATTCTTTCAAGAATTTAGTACCGAAGTACCGAAAAATACAAGTCATAGGAAACATCCCATAACAAATAAATAAAATAAATAAATAACTGTCCCACTGCTGGGCAAAGGCCTCCACCATTAAAACCAGGTCATCACTACAATTAATGGGTTCTTCACTAACTCGACACAAGAGACCGGACACACGTGTGTCCAGTTGGCGAAACTCTAAATTAGTGTCACTTATTAATTCGTCATCTGGACGCGCCAAGATTTTACGCGTGTCCACATAGTGAAACGTAAATTAAATCACTTTTATGTTTTCGCCAACTGAACAGCAAACGTGTATCAACAACGCAATGCGTAACGTTGACTCAACCCGTGATGCAACAGGTGTGAAGCTCTTGAACTTTCATAAGCAGCCACGTGACCTCCAAACTCCTAAGAGCGTCTATACATCTCGGTAGATATGCCACACAAACTTAGAAGTTGCAAAAATTCTTTCGAGAATGTACCGAAGTACCGGAAAACACATTTTATGAGTAATATTAAATGTACGGTTTTACACAGTCGCCTAGTTTTTCGTTTGAGACTTCAACTTTCTAACGTTGTAAGCTTTCACGCTATGGCATACGTCGAATAAGTATTTTATACCCAATATTCTAAAATAATGCCTTGGTGGCTTAGTGGCAAAGTGCAAGACCCGAAGGTCCCGGGTTCAATTCCCAGGTCGGGCCATATGTGTTTCGGATTTATTCGGTGCAAAGCCTGTGTTTGTAATCACCAACCCGCATTTGGCAAGCGTGGTGATTAAGCCATTGCCCACCAATTGTAGTGATGACTTGAATTCAATGATGGAGGCCTTTGCCCAGCAGTGGGACAGTTATAGGCTTACTTTACTTACTTACTAACGTCTAACGTCTTTTACTTACTTACTAACGTCTAACGTCTTTTCAGCGTAACCGGTCTTAATTAGGGGCGGTGAGTAATTTACGTGGCGGGGATCTTGATTTTCCCCAACAATTACAAAATATATGAAAGTGATATTTGATAATATGATTTTTCATTTAATTGTCTTCATTTTGCTAGTTGCAGAAACACGATTTGTCAACTTTTATAACAGAGAAAATAATATCAAAGTAACCTCTTTTAAAACATAGATTCACATTTTACAGGCAAACCAGACCGATTTAAGCATCTAAATTTTCTCAGTAGATTAGTCTTAACACACACTTCAATATGCTAGTTAATAAAAACTACAAATAAGTTTAAAAAAATTAACTGGCATATTGAAGTGTGTGTTAAGACTAATCTACTAAGAAAATTGAGATGTTTAAATCGGTCTGGTTTGCCTGTAAAATGCAAATCTATGTTTTAAAAGAGGTTACTTTGATAATTTATTATTTGTTATATAAGTAAACAATTCGTGTTTCTGCAACTAGTAAAATGAAATCAATTAAGGCGACGACGCACCGCTAAACAATAAATCTCATACGTTTTGATACGAGCGTTTGCGCTCCGTACCATAACAAAAACTGTTTTTTTTTCCTACAAATTAAAACTACAAATTATTAAAAAAAATGAACTACAATTTTGAAGTGTGTGTTAAGACTAATCTACTAAGAAAATTTATATGCTTAAATCGGTCTGGTTAGCCTGTAAAATGTGAATCTATGTTTTAAAAGAGGTTACTTTGATATTTTTTTCTCTGTTATAAAAGTTGAAAAATCGTGTTTCTGCAACTAAGAAAATAAAGTCAATTAAATGAAAAATCATGTCATCAAATATCACTTTCATATGTTTTGTAATTGTAGGGAAAAATCAAGATAACGCCTGCCACGTAAATTACCAATGCGTCGTCTTAGGAGACGTGTCGGAACACCGTCAGAGGGTTTCTTGAAAGAAAAGCATCACCTAGATTTTCCGAGTTCGGATCGGATCGGGAAATTTAGACTGAAAATTTATGCTCGACTTCAATTATTTATTTAAAATAATTATAGTCTTTTCACATTTCGACATCTCATACAAACTTCGTATTTCGATTTTTAATCATACCAATAAGCCAATTTTAATTAAACTTTCTACGCTCAATGAAAATACAGAGATCTACTCAGCAGAAAACATAAAAAAAAATATTTTCATACAATTTATGCGACTTAAAATTTTCGATCACGGATTTTAAAAAGACTAGAAAATAAAGTTTTCGTATTGGTTTAAAAAAACTGGAAATACTAAGTTTATATTATGAAATTTCAAAATAATGGCTGTAATTATGTAAAATAAGTACCTAATTAGAGTCACGCCGAAATTGTGGTAACTTATAAAATGTACTTTTTGGTTGCAAAAAAAACTCGCACTGTGACATTAAATTAGCGCTTTTTTGTATCTAGTTTAAAAGCGTAGCGTTTGAAGTTTGAAGTACTTCAATTCAATACGATACAAATAATCTCGTTTTCGTTAACGTGATCGAATGGCAAATTAAACTCGCACTAGGCATCTTAGCAGGCGCTGCGTCAATGCCATACTTACAAATTCTCGTTTTCTTCTGATTGAATCTGATAAAAATCGCACTAGGCACTCTGAAAGAGTCATTAGTTTGGACAAAATCTTTGTCATGATCAAAACCTGTAGACAGTAGACACCTAAGTTATAGGCCGGTTCACAAGCTGTTTTTAATATTTCAAAATTTAAAACATTGTCAACATAATTAAAGAACTTATTAAAAAGCTGAGATTTTTTTTATTAGAAGCCTTCTCTATACAAACTTCGAAGTTGCGATTCTTTCTAACCAATGAGCCAATATTTAATGAAATTAAAATCTATCAGAGGTGTCAATAGTTAATGGTAAACAAGAAAAACCTTTATTTAACTGACTTTATTGGATAACGGGCTCACTCTGCGATTGCTTTGGCTAAGCAACTTTCGCAAAGGCCGGTCATCGGATGGTTGTCCAATTTATCATCTAGAGCTCCTCCGATTGGTGGTTTATGGCCATCCATCCAAAGGGAAGGCTCGTGCCCCAGCAGTGGAGACAAAGTGACCTGGTGATGCTTGTGATGATTCGATTTAAAGTCTACTAAGGAAAGTTTGAAATCGCCTAAATTCAGTTGGGTCAACGATTTAATGCCCGATTAACGACCAGAGGTGGCGGGATGTCGTGCGGCGGGTACTGTCTGCTGCCCAACCTACCGGAACGTGATAACCACGACCACTCTGGCAACAGTGAAACGACAAGAAGAAGAAACGTTTTAATAAAAATGTTTTCACTACTTCTACTTACTTAGGTCTCTGTTTTTTTCCTTGTGCAAAGAAAGTTTCATTAAAATTGACTTTGAAAGAATTAGAACTTTGAAGTTTGTATGGCATCAGAAATGTGAAATTGCTCTTAAGGTTTCCCGGACGTTGTTTGTTAGCGATAATGTCGCATATTTTGTGTGTCAATTTATTTGTATTTTTATCCTTAAATAAAATAAAAGTGAGTATATTATTTTATCGTGTCGCTTCAAACCCTTTGTTATGATTTAATCAGATGTTTAGATTAAATAATTTTGCTTTCCCTTTTACGCAAAATAAGCTCGCGGAAACTTTTTTCATATCATATTTGTGATGATTAAAAATGATGATGATTAAATAAAAAATGATTAAAATTAGTTTATTTGTTTCTTTCGGTGGAGACATTCGGTCCCGGGGGGCCGCGGCCGGAGGCCAAGCAACTTGTTAAAGAGTTGAGTGCTCGCCTTGTTGAAGCCTCCGGTGACAAGAAGGCTGGCAGCTACCTCTGCCAACGTATTAGCTTGCAATCCAAAGATCTAATGTTGCCAGCATTCTTGGGACCGTTCTCATTCCCATGAGCCCATAGCTGGAGGAAATTTTTTATTTATAAGTTTTATTTAAGTAGTCTTTAGTTATGTTATCTTAATTTTTGTTTTGCTTTATTTTTTCTTTGATGTAATTAGTTATGTTATGTTTCATTATTATATTTTAAGGCAACGCATTGGAAATTTACGTGGCGGGGATCTTGATTTTTCCCAACAATTACAAAACACATGAAAGTGATATTTGATGACATGATTTTTCATTTAAGGCGACGCATTGGAAATTTACGTGGTGGGGATCTTGATTTTTCCCAACAATTACAAAACATATGAAAGTGATATTTGGTTACATGATTTTTCATTTAATTGACTTCATTTTGCTAGTTGCGGAAACACGATTTGTCAACTTTTATAACAGAGAAAAAAATATCAAAGTAACCTCTTTTAAAACATAGATTTGCATTTTACAGGCTAACCAGATCGATTTAAGCATCTAAATTTTCTTAGTAGATTAGTCTTAACACACACTTCAAAATTGTAGTTCATTTTTTTTTTAATAATTTGTAGTTTTAATTTGAAGGAAAAAAAACAGTTTTTCATAATGACTTCATTTTGCTAGTTGCAGAAACACGAATTGTTTTCTTTTATAACAAACAATAACTTATCAAAGTAGCCTCTTTTAAAACATAGATTTGCATTTTACAGGCAAACCAGACCGATTTAAACATCTCAATTTGTAGATTAGTCTTAACACACACTTCAATATGCCAGTTAATTTTTTTAAACTTATTTGTAGTTTTAATTGGAAAGAAAAAAAACAGTTTTTCTTATGGTACGGGGCGCAAACGGTCCGTATTAGATTAATTGTTTAGCGATGCGTCGCCTTAGCCACAAATTAGTGTACGAATTAAGACGACATATGACGAAAATGCTCTTTTAATAATTTCAAAAAGACTTTTTCATTTGGAATTTTAATATAGTTACTTAGTAATTTTTATTTATATTTTCTTTTTGAAGAGTAAATATTTAAATTTTTACTTTTTATTTTCAAGTGCTAATTGCTGCACTGAAGCTAAATTAAATATTTATAAAATTTTAATTTAAGTTTGATTTTTTCACTGTATTTTGTAAATTTTATAAATGTGTAAATATTTTTTCTTTTTACTGTTTGGCATTGCTATATAAGCTTAAGTAAACTCGTATACTAGATGTCGTAGTTTGTATCGTACATTGCTAATTGAACAATGACGTAAATTAATAATTAGGTCATAAATATCCCATGTCCCATCCCCATAGGGAATAATCATGCTAAAATGGCTAATGAACTAAGTTAATTAAAAAAAATTGTTATTTACTTTTTAGGGTACTAGATAAAAGGGTTATTAAATATATTTTTTTAAATAGTCATCGTTTTTCGATTTTTATATTAAGTAGTAATATTTTTTGAAAACCAAGTTTGAATTTTTTTTACTACGAGCGGGTTTTGAACTGTTTCAAACATTTGGCAGTGTACCTGACCCAGCATTTAATAGGGTGCGGGTTCGAATCCTGCTCATGGATATTTTGTCATCAGTTGTTTTTCAAATTGTAATTTGTCCGTAACAAAATTTTCGAAAAATTATACATAACATAGTAAATAAGCTTTAGAGGGCCAGTATATACTTTATTTACTTTACTAAATATTATATGAATGAATTAGTGAATTCCCCAACATAAACTTTTAAGTACTTACAGATCTTTTATTACATTGGACAAAAAATATTCTTACTTACCCCAATGCAGGAACACACTTTCAACGAAAATAAAAATTAATGTAAAATAAAGAAAACATAAGAAAAAATAATTATGTTAAATTACCTAATTATTGAAATTTTGAAAGTCGAAACTTCAAAAATGGAACGGCACTGCGAAAAAATCATAACAAAATTTAAACTTAATAAAATATCAGAGATAATGAAATCATAATATTTCTTTTTATTTAAAACATAAGAAAAAGTTCGTATTAATTTTTTGAAACTAACCGGCCAGAATGATGGCTATCACGGCAGCGGCAGTGCAAGCGGCCGACTTCATCGTTGCGTTGCGAGTGCCGCATGTGGTTTGCCCGCCCGCCTTTTAGCTGTGGGCTTTATCCGCCCTTGCCTCTAGGAGGTAACCAACCACGTTAAACGCAATTTTATTATTATGCAAGGGATGTTTTGCCAACTAAATTATAAGTTTGTGTTTTTTTTACTATAAGAGCCTTATTAACTAGTAATAAACAAAGTTTAAGCTTGGAATAGATATTCCGTGTCCTTCTGTCATCAGCTTGTCAATAAAATTAAAGGAATGTTCAAATAAAGGATTTGATAATTATTATTCGTAAGTAGGTACTTAACTATACTACAGCCTCAAAGTAAATAAAACTATATACATTTTTGCATCTAAAATAGGAGCTGATCATCACTCCATTAGAGTTATATTTTAGTTATTAGGTGCTTAAATTTAATGACCTACAGTTTTTTTAACCGTTTTTTAAACGTAATAAGTTACGTTCTATCGGTGAAGCGGGATCGCCCACCATAGCTCCCAAAGACAACAAAAAGTGCTAACCTTTATTTATGAGTAATAATAGCCATTTTTTATACTCCCGATACATCAGTATTGCGTACTGATTAAATCGCAAATTGCATTTTTCTGTCGATTCCGATGATCGATGTTGCGATCTTGTTAAATTATTCGCATGCGAGAAGGTTTTATTCCTCTTTGGTAGATCCGATCCGAACCCCTCGGAGAATCTAGTAGGGTATCGGGACTAGTGCGTGATGCGAGAGAGAACGCCTTCTAGAAAACCTCCGAAGGTGATTCGTTTCACACCGCTTGTTCCTCAAGCGGTGTGAAAAAAGCTTTAAGTTTCTCGCCACCTCCAAAAAAGCCCAGTGAACCTAAAAATGCCGTCTGAGGAAATTAGCAAACTCTCTTCAATAAAAAAAAACAATATCACACTTCACTTGGGTCCCCCAACGATTCATGATACAGTGCCCGACTTAGGCAAGGTACGCAACTAAGTAAGTAGTTAGTACGAAGCAGGTGATCTGTAGGCTACAGATAGGGTAGCCAACATTTTTTAGACCAAATATAGTATTTTTGGATTAAGTACCCATAAAAATATAGTAGATATGGAGTTAATTAAAAAAATATAGTACTTAAATTAAAAAATATTTATTTTATTTCATAAATGAATATTTTTTGCTGCTTAGAGCTTTTATTAATAGGTTTTTATTTTTTATGGAACGCTTCGTAACTACGAGTATTAATTTAATTTTAAGTTACAAAATACCTTTATCAGACCGATACTGGCTCTGTTTCGCTCATCTTTCCACTTCGTGTTCATCACAGGAAACTATTGTAAAAATATAGTGGTTTTGCCTACTATAATATATTTTTAAAATAATAGTAGTTAGACGCCTAAAATAGTAGGATACTATATTATATAGTAGGGTTGGCTACCCTAGCTACAGACCACCTGGCTTCCTAGCAGTGTCATCCAGTAATTGTAATAAAATTCTATGTTATTTTATGGCGACCAAAACTGATGTCATACATTGTGTTACTGTGTCGAACGTGTTAGTGCAACTACGATACGAGTATGTAATTAAAGGTTATCTATGTTTTCAAAAAAAATATCATAAAAAAATATTTAGCGTTGATCGCGATTGATGGAAAGCGTAATTCTAATCTATTATACAGGGTGACTTTTTATCACCGCACCGTCCAAACCTTCTGAGATGACTCCCGTGATAGAAAGGAACAACTCTTACTATTGGACGAACTCCCTAACTCGAAAATAAAATTCAGCTGTTCCATACATTTTGGTCGAATGAATATTGATAATTTATGGTAAAATTTTAGGTCACTTCACTGTATCAGAACCGAGCTCCTGCCTCATGATGGTCCTTGAGTCCTTGCCAGTTACCAGTGATCACAATGATGATGCAAATTGTGTTGAAATCAAGCTAAAATCTATATTGATAATGTTTTGTTCACAAAAACAATGATTTTAAATAAAATAACACACCCTACCACCAACCAAACAGTGTAATGTGGTAATATGGACGCCATTAGGCGCCCTGCTGGTAATCGAACCCGGGATCTGTAGGATTCAGACCGGTACTCTAATCGGCACAGGTATGGTAAGTTCAATACATTAAAATTTATTTTACACATTACTTTATTTAATGTTTATCCTGACGTTTCGAACCCTTTGCAGGGTCCGTGGTCACAGGCAGACTGAGGTGTTGGTCTTGGTCGTCTCACAATAGTTAGTAGCTTGTATACCCTCATTTAAATTTAATCAGGTGCGTTCCGTTTTACGCAGAAAGAGTTCAATGTGTAGTGTTCGCGTAAACTCTAGAAAACAATATTCAATACATTACTTTTTCTTGTATATCAATATTTTTTTACTAAAACACTCTTAAATAAATTATTTGTAAAGTTAACATTTAAACCAAACATTAAATCTAAACGCATCATATCATAATTAATTATCAATGAAAACGAGCAATAGTAAATCTTTAAAATAAATAAATAAAAGTATTTATTCCCATTCTACTAACTGTCTATATTCCTACAACAAATAATATTCGATTCTATACAAAACAGTTAAGGAATTTACACACACGATCTCTTTCAACGTTATTAAAGGCGATAAAAAGCTGTATTGTAGTTCCAAAATATGTTTCATCGTGGTCAAGGACTAAGGTTAGGGTGCAAAACGCCATACTGTTTTGTAAGAGCTTGGCGGGGGTGGGTGTAAGGATCGTCATAGCTTCGTCACGACACGACACACCTACGTCACATGAGATATAATTATGAGGGCATTGAGGGCATAGTGCGAGTAAGTTCGCCATTATAACACTTTAATGAAAACGATAATGTGTAAGTATTGCAAAATTATAACTCTCATCGTTTTCCCTTAGGAGTCATTAGGCGCTGCTTCGATGCCATGTATACAAATTTACATTTTTGTTAACGTAATCGAGTGGCGGATCGTGATCGGTGGCGTGCACTTGGAGAGGCCTATGTCCAGCAGTGGACTAGTATAGGCTGATGATGATGATGATGAATCGAGTGGCGAATACCTAAAATTCGCGTTAGACACCGTGGTGACAAAAGAAGAGAGTTATTTTTTATCTTAACTTTCTTGTTTTTGTTATCTTTTTAAGGTTTCGCACCCAAAGGGTAAAACGGGACCCTATTACTAATACTCCGCCGCGTGTCTCCGTCCGTCTGTCTGTCTGTCTGTCCGTCTGTTACCAGGCTGTATCTCATGAACCGTGATAGTTAGACAGTTGAAATTTTCACAGATGATGGATTTCTGTTGCCGATATAACAACAAATACTAAAAAACAAATAAAATTAATATTTAAGGGGGGCTACCATACAACAAACGTGATTTTTTTGCTCGTTTTTGCTCGATATTGATAACGGCAACAGGTAAGCTTGAAATATTCACAGAATATTGAGTTATATTATTCACTTTAAACATAAATAATTATATTAAAACAAACGTGATTTTTTTCCAATTTTTTTCTCGGTCTTAATAACGATAACAGGTAGAAACTTGAAATATTTTTTTACATACGGAACCCTTCGTGCCCGAGTCCGACTCGCACTTGGCCGATTTTTAGAATTTACTAAGTTTTAATAAGCTTACTTGGATAAATAAAGATAAAGATACATTTCATTTCAATTCCATACAAATTTTTGTTTTCGTTAACGTGATCGAATGGCCTAGTGCGAGATTTATTTGCCATCCGGTCACGTTAACGAAAACAAGAATACCTATGCATGGAAGTATTTAAACTCTCCACGTATTTCACCTGGGGCAGGACAATTTGTATAGCATTGAGGCGCTGTTTTTATGCCATACTTTACGTTTTCGTTAACGCAATCGAGTGGCCAGTACCTAAGGGATCTCAGACAGAAGCGTTCACGCGGTCATGCGTTGAAGAAGGTCAGTTTTGCGTTCTTTGTGGTTGTATTACGTTACATAGACATTGTTGACGTCCTCCGTAGCAGAGTGGCTTGCACGCCGGACTTTTTTTTTTTTTTTTTTTTATTTAATTAATTTATTTCCCTGTCCCCCGACGTGGATCATGTCGGAGATTTTGTTATGCTTACTTTTTTACTGCACACTTGGTGCCCTGTGTATACTATTCCCTATGCTATTCTATTTACTTGCTAATACTTTTTACATTTTCTTTGCACTCAGGGTGCCCTATTTTTCTATCTTATCATATTTATTCCTTATTTTTATACATTTCTTTTGCATTATTCATGCTCTATCCTATTCTATTCCTATTATCTTATCCTTATATTCTTTGTTTACTTTCATTCCTGTCCTTCTTTCATACCTCATTATTTCATACTCATGGACCGGGCATTCCGTTATGATATGCAGCACAGACTCTTCTTGTTCGGGGTCGCAGATGCACGATGGGTTGTCCTTGCACTTGAAACGGTTCAAGTACGAGGAGAACCCACCGTGCCCCGTCATTACTTGTGTTATAATTCCTGTTGGCTTTATTTTTCTCACGAGCCTATATGCGGCGGTTGCATCTGGAAGGAACACCTTCGTCACGGACGCCGTCGTCCCCGCGTCGTATCTCCGGGCCCATTCACCAATCGACTCATCACGGATGAATCGCTTGGCGAACGAGACCGGACACCGATCGTAGTCCGGCTTCTTCCGTGACGAAGTTGCAGCCTCCTTTGCCAGTTCGTCCGCGCGTTCATTTCCGGGCAGTCCTGCGTGAGCTTTCACCCAAAACAAATGCACAGTTTTGCCCCGTGTGGAGGCCTCCTTGAGGTTTGCCCGCGAATTGTGCGCTAAGCGGTGGAGCGAGCTACGGTTTGTTACAGTTTCCAGTGCAGATCTGGAGTCACTGTAGATACCGTAGCTCGTTTCACCCCTTTTGAGGATTTCCGCGGTCGCCCTGAATATGGCGAGGAGCTCGGCTTGGTAAACCGTGCAGTATTTGGCTAAAGATAATTTGATCGCTTTAACCTCGGCTCCTCCAATCCAGATGGATATGGAAGCGCCGACGCCTCCGTCGATCTTACTGCCATCTGTATATATCTGGACTTCCTGCACAAAGTACCTATCGAGGGCCTCTTGGTTCTCGAGGGCCACGAACTCACTCCCCACATTCAGCGCGGGGTGCAGAATTTCCGCAAAGCTAATAGGCACCTCCATCTCCCTGTCGTCCGGCAAAGCCCGGGATCTACCCCCCCTCGCGTCATACAAGGCCGAAGCCTCAAGAATGCGGAGGTCTAGGGGCAGTATCCCAGACAGCAAAAGTGCCGAATTCAGGGAGACTGTTCGGTACGCGCCACATAGCTTCTGCGCGAATCCTCGCTGTACTGCTGCTAGTTCCTTCTGTGTCCCTATCTTTTGGGCCGCAGGGGCCCATGCAGCCGCTGCATATGTTATTATGGGCTCTACAGCCATTGTATATATTTGCCTAACTACTTCGGGGTTCAGGCCCCAACTGGCCCTTGCTGCTGTCCTCAGTCTTTTATATATGTTGAGGGCCTTCCTGCATACGTCCGCGACGTGGGTGTTGAAAGTGAGTTTTTCGTCTATGGTTAGATCCAGGACCTTCATCTCTCTCTGCATAACGATATCTCGCCCCCCCATGTTTAGAATTGGTGTGTCATACTTTAATTTTCTGGTTACTGTCATGGCAACCGTTTTATTGGTTGCGAACCTTAGTTTATTTCCTACACCCCAATTCCAAACATCTGAGAGCGCCCCGTTAGCCTTCATTGAGACTTCCAGTCCCGAGTCCCCCACAAACATCATCACTACGTCGTCGGCGAACGCTTGCACGTAGTGCCCTTTCCCGGCTAATTGCCATAGGAATGGGTCCAGCAGCAGGTTCCATAGGATCGGTCCCCCTATCGAGCCTTGCACACATCCTTTACTAGTCATCCTTTCAGCTTTTCTCCCTCCATATCTAACTTCCACGCTCCTATCTTCCAGGTAGCTGTCCATAACTCTCCTCAGGTTAACGGGACATGACTCCTCTGCCAGCCTTGTTCTGATTTTGGGCCACCAGGCCGCATCAAAGGCTCCCTCTATGTCCAATGATACAATAGTAACTATCTTTTTGTTTGTCAGATTACTTTTAATGTGTTTCATTAGGACGTAGAGGGAGTCTTCGGTGCTCTTCTGGGGCACGAACCCATATGTCGAGGACTGAATCGAGGCACTAGATAGTATCTTATTCTATTCATCCGAAGTTTCTCGTACACTTTTCCGAGCACCGGGAGAAGCCCTATGGGTCTATACGATTTCGCCTCAGTATAGTCTTCTTTTCCTGGTTTGCGCAGGATGATGAACACTGCTTTCTTCCATCTTTTTGGGAAGTACCCCAGCTCAAAACACTTATTGACTATTGCCAAGAAGACTTGGGGGTGGTTAGCGATGACTCTACCGCAGATATCTGAGGTAAAGCCGTCCTCACCCGGGGCCTTCTTGGGGTTAAATGTTTTGAGCGTGCTCACCAGTTCTTGCAGCGTAAATTCTGGGTCATGTGTTTCGTCGAGGCTATTTTTATTTATCACCTGCGCAAGCTCCCGTGTTCTTTGATGTTCTTCAGTGTCCCCCTGTCCCCTGTCTTCGGGGTAGAACCTCTCCGCAATATATGCGGCCGACTCATCCAGTCCCAAAATCCTTCCATCCTTCCTCAGGGGCAGATCCTCCTTCCTCCTCTCCGTTTTCTTTATTATCCGGTACACCCCAGCCCACACAGTTTCCTTCTCCTGCCTCTGGCAGAACTCCTTCCAACTGGTGGTCTGTGCATTTCTGGCAGCTTTTTGGTAATTTTCTTTTTCTTCCAGGTATTCTTGCACCACTCTCGCTCGTCGGATTGGGGCAGCGCCGCGGATTCTACGCCTCATCGTCGAGACTCTCCTTTTCAAGCGGTACAGTTCGTCGGTCCACCATGGTATTGTAAGTTTTTGTTGTGTCCTCTTCGCTGGAATGTGTAGTGTGCATGTTTGTGTGATTGATTCCGTGTATTTGTGTAGTATTTCTTCTATTTGTGTAGTGTTAGTAATTTTGTTTATGTTTTGTGTGTTAATGTTGTCTGCTTGAAGTATCTGGGTGAGTTTGTCATCAAACTCACTCCAGCTTGCCTTCTTTGTGTTGTATTTGCGTGTGGTTCTGTTTAGTGTGATGCATTTCCCTACTGTGAGATCCAGTTCGAAGAGGATAGCGTTGTGGTCCGACCCTGTCATCCCTCTGTCCACTCTCCAGTCCACGATTTTATCTAGCAGGTCCGCTGACGCCGCCGTTACATCCACTACGCTGGTGCAGGTCCTTCCGTTTCTTTCCACTTCGAACGTTGGTGTGTTCCCAATGTTAAGGATATGTAACTGCCATTGATGGAGTGCCCCGGCCAGCTCCTGCCCTCTGAGGTCTGTTCTTGCGCTACCCCACCAGACGTTTTTGGCGTTTGCGTCGCCCCCGATAACTAGTCCTGCCGTACCTATCTTCGCAATGATCTTCGTTATCTGGGCGACGTAGGGCTCGATGGGGGCGTTAGGCTCGAAGTAAAACGAGACAGCGTTGATCGACCAAGCGCTGGTTCGGATCCTCACGACTGTAATGTTATTTGTCGTGAGTTCTGGGTGCTGTTCCACATCAAGGCTGGCGTCAAAGACCATGATCGCCGCCTTGACAACACCCTCTTCCTGCCCTGCGCTTTGGTAGACCCTCGCCGGCCCGTAGTTCCTCATCATGCCTATACTGCCCACATACGGCTCTTGCACCAGGGCGAAGGCCACTCCCCTCCTCGAAGCTTCTAGGACCAGCTCTGTGGTCACTAGGTTACTTCGTTGGAGATTGGCCTGCGCCACGGTTGCACGCCGGACTTTGGGCGGCGCTAACTCTGAGGTCCGGGTTCGATTCCCGGTCGGGTCAATGTCGAAAACGAACTTTTCTATATTGTGTCGGGTCTGGGTGGTTGTGGTACCGTCGCGTCGTTGTTTCCGATTTCCATAAAACGAGTGCTTTAGCTACTTACCTTGGGATTAGAACAATATATGTGATGTTGTTTAATATTTAATATATTAAAAATTTATATATTAATAATAGATATACTCACACAGGAGGCATTCTGACCGCGTGTTGAACTCGTGACCGCTCTCTGTCTGATATTTTTTTTTTTAAATTTATTTATTTTTACAAATTATACAGTTTTTACTAAAAAATCAAATTTCGCCTAACTGATCAACAGTTTATGGGCGAATAGAGCCCTAGACTCGCACTGACACCATGATGACAAAGAAAGAGAGTTAATTTTCTGCCTCAGTAGTTGATTGATGATTCTAGGTAAAATTGCGCTTACAACTTTGGCCTTATCATCACTTATCGAATTGTTACATGCAGTGTGCAGCCTGGGCGGTAATTAAATTCTATGAAAAAACTAATAAAAAACATAACGACATATAATAAATAAATAGTTTATACCGTTTAAGTAATTTCAGTATCAACATCATTACCGGTTTCAAAAACCGTGGGAGGGACGCGTAATTGATATCATAGTGTGACAATAATTATCGTCACTGACCGGATCAAAAACAGCCCAGGGCGGCGACTCCGTTAATTTTATAACGTTAATAATCGCGTGATATTGACGTGTTTGTCATTTGATTTGTTATCGGAGTCCTTACATTCAGACCACTGACACCACGGTGCGAATTACTTACTAACTTAGTGCGAGTTACAATAGGTACCTACCTAACGATACTCCTTTCAAACGCAGATATCGTAAGAAGCAAAGGCAACGTTACGCTTAGTATTTTTACCAGTAAATTAACTAACCGCTCTACGTCGATTAACTAAAGTGCATCTAACGAAATAAGTAACGATACTTTTCTACATAACGTTAACAGAGTAATTATTAACGGAATTCTTTCTTACCATGTGTGTAGTATAAGTAAGTATCCCATATTTCGGCACAGTCGCCTTACCTTCAGTAATTCCGTGATCATGGAGCATGCCACTGTGCCGAAATATCGGATACTCACATATAATAAACATGGTAGAATCCCGTCAATAATTATATTACTCTAATGCACCTGCATTAGAGAATGACCAGAATAGTTTAAATAGTTATATCATTAACAGCATTACCGCTACCAATTTAACTTTATAGAAATACCGTTATTTAACGATACTTATAGTGGGAATTGGTAACGGTATTAAGCCCTAATTCGATCACGTTAACGAAAATGAATATTATAGGTAATAGAAATTTAGGTAGGTATAACCAATCAATGGATTAGTAAGGGGAACTCCAAACCTATACCTATACCTAGGGGATAGGGAAACTAGTCACTTGTTGTTATTATTTACATTAATGTTTGTTAGTATTAGGTGGCCCTAGTGCGAAATTGACGTATTTATCATATTTGCTATCGGAGTCCTTAAATTTAGATCACTGACAAAACGGTACGAATTACTTACCTACTTAGTGCGAGTTTAATACCGTAGTGTGTACCGTTAAAAGCAAAGGTCACGTTATGCTTGGTATTGTTACCTGGGTGACCTTTAAACTGGTTAGTTAACTAACCGCTCTACGCGGATTAGCTAAAGTACATTAGGTAACGAAAAAGTAACGATATTTTTCTACATAACGTCACCTACCAATTTAACTTCGTAGAAATACCGTTAGGTACTTAACGAAAATTATAGTGGGAATTGGTAACGGTACTATGCCCTGATTCGATCACGTTAACGAAAATGAGAATTATAGGTAATAGAAATTTCGGTAGGTATAATAATCAATGGATTAGTAAGGGGAAGTCCTAACTTATACCTAGGGGACAGGGAAACTATTAATCACTTGTGGTTAATAACGGGAATTAACGCAACACAACAACAATACCCGTACCCAGACACATCAATTTATCTATTTCAGAAACAAACAGTCATATATTGACTGTTTGTTACGTCAATAGTGTATTACATAATTCTATAACGTGTCTAGACCTTTAGTTTCCTTATTTAACTTATTTATGAATAACAACTGGCTAAAAAAAATATTGCATTAATGACTGTTAGAACTAGGGCCACCTAATCACACACCACAGTTTCGTTGTAAATAAGTGTAGGTATTCTTATCCGACATCGACAGACAGAGATGAAAAGGCAGCGATATCCTTCATCCTATTATATAAACCCTTCTATTTACTGCTTTTCGAATTTTATACTGGCATCTTCTACCACCATTTAAGGTTATACCTACAACAGGCACCAGACGACTTTGCACAAGTAAATCAAATTGTGCTAGGGACCATCTGCGTCAGGTAATAACGCTAGATCAAGGGAATATTCCCATCCGTCACCCCGGATTGTCCACCAGGGTGACGGATGGGAAAAAAAAGTTTCATCTGTCACCAAAAAAGTTTCGTTGTAATAAGTCAAATCAAAAGACTGATTCGAATATGTACCAATACTGTGATTTATCGGACTGTGCTGTGATTTAAAGATAGGGAAGCAAAAGTTGTATTTTTAATTTCAAGTTATGTATAGGTATTATATTGTTAATCAAAACCACCCAGTCTTTAATTTTATTCACATATTTCTTAGTAGTATATTATATATTTTTTATTTATTTATTTATAATTCATGTACACACAAACAAACAGAAGGGAGAACACAGTAAGAATAGACAAGTACAAGGGCGCTGCTTATTTCACATTGAAATTACTTCCAGCAGACCCGTAGAAGGAGAAGACACAAAGAAAAGTAAAAGTGTGCACAAAACAAAAAAGAGTATTTAAGGCTAAACATACAGTAAGTAAAATAATTACGACACAAATTAAACATACATAAAATAACGATGACACACTCAAGTGGATAGATAGTACTCCTTAACGCGCTTCTTAAACGAGTAAATCGACGTGGACTCCCGAATACTGGGTGGTAGGTCACATACACATTCTGACTGCATGAACGGAAAAGGAATAGGAAAAGAAGTCGGTTTTATGGGAAGGCATATTGAGATTGAGGAGGAGGTGTGAGCGACAAGGAACATTAGAAGTGTGGGAAATGGTAAACCGCTCTTTCAGGTAAGAATAGTAGGAAGGGCTGAAAATGATATTAAAAAGAAGGCAAGTATTCTAGTATTTCTGCGTAAACGGATTGGGAGCCACTTGAGTAGCTTGCGGAAGCTTGAAACGTGGTCTTATTTCTTAAACCGAAAATAAAACGAATACACAGGTTTTACAGACGCTCAAGTTTGTTAAGAAGCTCCTCGGTGGCATCTAAGTAGTTTTCTATAAATAGCAAAACTCTAAAAGTGTTTATTGGCATACAAAATAAGTTCTAGTAGATATTACACACGGCGGCAGATCAACCTACCCAAAACTGTCAAAGGACAATGGGCAAAAATATATGGAAGCTGGTACACCCTTCAATAGCGAAGACATATATGTCGTTGGATAGTTATTTTTAACTGGAATAACATTTACTATGACAGCTTTGTTGAAATGTTTGTCCGTTCTGAGTTATAGGTATTAAGAAAAAGGTAAAAAGGGATATCTATTAATATTGTAATATCTTAGTGTCTACAGGAAAATAACATCAATATCGTTGTATATTATGTATTTCGTAAAATATCAATTGAAATATAAAGTAAACACCACGTAAACACATAAAAATGTTATAAAAATATAAAAACTTAATGTAGAGTGTTATCTAAAATAACGTCATTTAGGAACATTGCCTGTGCAGTAAATCCCTCGTGAACTGCATATGCTAAATACCATATAATAGATATAACATGCGCACATGTACCCATGGTGCGCCGGCAGCGGCGCCGCCGTCGTGACAAACACGTACAGTAGTGTTACTATGACGTTGTTGCTGCCTTCGAAGTAGTTATTATTTATCAAGTACTTACGTGTTTACGTGGTTTTTACTTTATATTTCAATTGATAATTACGAAATACATATACAACGATATTGATGTTATTTTCCCGTAAAAACTAAGATATTACAATATTAATAGGTATTAATTTTTACCTTATTCTTAATACCTTTTACTCAGAACGGACAAACATTTCAACAAAGCTGTCATAGTAAATGTTGTTCCATTTGAAAAGACCTATCCAACGGCATATATGTCTTTGCTATTGAAAGGTGTACCAATCTGCCCATTGTCCTTTCTACAATCAATTTTGAACTTTATTGTTTGGTTATAAGGATCAATATTCATTAGAGAAATTTGACAGGTTTGGGTAGGTTGATCTGCCGCCGTGTGTACCTACTTGCCTAACATAATATTAACATTAACATACATTAACAAATGTTTAAAGCTTTCTTTGGTGTACTAGTAAATTGTTTTCTCAAAGGTGGACAAATGGGAATAAAAAAGTTCAATCTGTCACCCTAATAGCGACTGGTGGACGGATGAAACTTTTTAAATTTGAAAAAGTTTTATCCGTCCATCCCTTAGTAACAGGGTGACAGATGAAACTTTTATTTCCCATCCGTCACCCTTCACACACCGTCACACCGGGGTGACGGATGGGAATACTCCAGATCAAGCGCATTCTTCACCCGGCACTCATAACAATAGTCACACTAGTGTCTCATAACACTAGTGTCTCAAGAGTCCCGATCGAATCGGGAGCAGGACATTCCGAGGGCGCCTCTTAAGGCCGGCCTCTAAAGACCTCTCGGCTCTGGTTGAACGGATTGTGTGGGTGGGTAAGTAGGTAGGTATTCCTAGAGTGCAGCTGTATCTAGGATTTATAATTATGGTTGTAGGTATACGAGTATAATTATACGCAATTTTTTTTTTTTGCATCATCCATCACGATAGCATGAAGGTAGTGCACCTGTCCTATACTATATCATCGGTTGTGGGTTCGAATCCCGTTCGTGGGAATTTTTTCAACACTTTTTTTTAAATTTTAGGTAATTTGTTTGCAACAAAATGTGCGTTAAATTATAGTATACTAGCGGCCCGTCCCGGCTTCGCACGGGTGGACATTTTTTTATATTTTTAATATAGCGTGTTACTCAGCGCTAATGTAGCATTTTAATGTTGAAAGATTTTTTTAAATCGGTCCAGTAATTTTTGAATTTATTCGTTACAAAAATACAAAGCTTTCCTCTTTATAATATTAGTATGATAACTGTAATCATAAATATAGCTTGCCTAATTCTCAACTTATCTTTAATATTTGTAAAAATGTTAAGATCGGATGTTGATGACTTAGTTGTCGAAATTGAATAAGGCTCCTTTGGATTACAAATTAAGAGTAAATAGTGTTGATATTTTTTTGTGTGTTGGACAGAACCACGACAGCATAAAGGTAGTATACCTGACCCGGCATGTCATGGGGTGCGGGTTCGAATCCCGCTCATGGAAATTGTTTCACCACTTTTGAAGTAAAGTATTCTTAGAATCAGGATGACATAGTTAAACGTGGGCGAGGTTAACTTAATAATAGTATGAACGTTAGCCAGCCAAAGTAAACCACTGGACATTGGTGATTGATCTAAGCTCAAGTACTTAAGTCTAACTAAGTATGCGCATAATTGCCATAGTAGCCGAACGGATGACGCCAGATGTTCGGGTTGAAATCAAGAAACTGTGGTTCAATTTCCATAGACTACCTTACCTTTAAAAACATATATCCACGCGCAAAGGTGAGTCCACTTTAGATAACATGTTATATAACTTTTCCTGTGTGACATGTTACAAAACTAAAAGTATAAGTATTTATATTATACTTATCTGAATTTTGCACCCACAATGCTAAGTATATTTACTAGATATGCTTTTTTTATTAGTGGCGCTGGTGTGTGGCGTAAACGCCTCAATGATAACTTTATATGTCCACAATTTGCGTCAATTTCATCTTATATCTCGTCTAAGATGTCTGAAGATAGTGCAACTATCCGTATAATTACTAGTCCACAGTTTTCCTATACACTTAAGTTTTTTGCTGTTATTGTAAATTTAGGTATATTGTACTAGTGTTTAAATTAAAATAAAAAATACTATATTACTACCAAAATTTCTAGTAAGTCATTGTCATAGTTTGCATGTTGTGGCTACTTTAGAGAGTTTTGCACTTATCTTTGTTTATTAATTAATAATTAAAATACACACGTATTATATTAAATTTGATTCAACAATTTTCAGTGGTCCTAAAATAAAGAAAATAAAATAAAATATATATATTATGTACCTAGTTAGAAAATAGCATGGATGCTCTCGAGCATAATTAGTTTGGTTACCCATCCGTTAACCTGCCACTGCAGAAGTTGCTTGCACGTTTGCTAATGCGGGTTGGTCAATCACTAACCCACGACCTTTGGATAACAGGTTCATTGCACTGACCGCTCGATTTGATTCTCACTTGAGCTTTCTGAGGCTGGTTGTGCCGTCAGCACAATATTCATAGCACGTAATGTTCGTGATATTTAATAGAGATAATTAATAACGTGATTTAATGTAGAGACATTTTATGTAAATTAAGCAAAACTTATTAGTTCCTGTTTCGTGACTTTCTACAGTCAACCTATCTCCCCCGCCAATTTCTTTGTTTATAAATTAATATATATACTTGTATTTTTAGTTATTAAAACTAGTCAGAAATTATACTCCGATACATTAACCAGTTGTGTTATTATTTAACCACGGAGCCCTGCAACACTGGTTTATTATATCTCATCATCAGCTCATTTTTATGTCCCCACTGCTGAGGCACGAGCCTTCCCTATGGATGGATGGGGAGAACTGGCCATAAACCACCACGCGGGCCCAGTGCGGATTGGTGGTTGTTAACGACTGCTAATGCAGCCGCCGGCGCCGGGACCAACGGCTTTACGTGCCTTCCGAAGCACGGAAGAGCTCGAGATGATAAATTTTTGGTCACCCATCCGATGACCGGCCTTAGCCAAAGTTGCTTAACCTCAGCACTCGCAGACCGGGCGCTAGAACCACAGCGCCATCGAGCTCCTCATCATTATATCTAGTAAAATTTTATCTTGTAAAAGTATAAGGTTGTTTCATGGCAGGTTAACCAAAGGATGGTTATCCAAATTAATAATAGCTCGAGAGCCTCCGTGCTTCAGAGGACATATTGTTATGCCGTTTCTGTACAGCATCAGCAGCGTAAAAAATAAATACTTATTAATATACTATTGTTCCCCTGTGTAGTGCCGGGGATAAAGAATTGCACCACCCCCTCTCTTCCCGTGGGTGTCGTAAAAGCCGACTAAGGGACTATTCCAGAGGATGGGCAGCAGCATCTCTCTGAGGTTACCCTCAACCTACTGCGATTGCCAACCCGCCTGCCAAGCGTGGCGATTACGGCAAATACCTCTCATATCCTTGGGGGAGGCCTTTGTCCAGCAGTGGACGTCTTTTGGCTGAGATGATGATGATGATACTATTGTTAAAACGACCTCGATGACCTTCGTCGACCTCCGTAGCCGAGTGACTTTGGGCGGCGCTAACTACGTGGTCCTGGGTTCGATTCCCGACCGGGTCAATGTCGAAAACGAACTTCACAATATTGTGTCGACTCTGGGTGGTTGTGGCATCATCATCATCTCAGCCAAAGACGTCCACTGCTGGACAAAGGCCTCCCCCAAGGATATGAGGG
This sequence comes from Eudonia lacustrata, assembly GCA_947562085.1. Classification (NCBI taxonomy): domain Eukaryota; kingdom Metazoa; phylum Arthropoda; class Insecta; order Lepidoptera; family Crambidae; genus Eudonia; species Eudonia lacustrata. Next base: position 8,002,111 of record OX387324.1, on the reverse strand, counting down.
GTATTTGCCGGAATCGCCACGCTTGGTTGTGGCATATGAGAATATATTTATTCATGTGGTTGTGGTACCGTCGTTGTTTCTGATTTACATTAAAGAGTGCTTTAGCTACTTACCAGGGATCAGAACAATGTATGTGATGTTGTCTTAGGCGAGCAAATGCCTAAGCGAAATACACAGAACAGTTAACTTCTTTATCTATTCCGTGGTGAGATATATCTCTTTTTTATTACTCTTTTTGTTTAATCTTATTTTTTCTCTTGTGTGTGTGTACTGTCTGCCTTAACATTTTTTGTATATTATTTGTATGTGTGTCGATAATAATGCTTTTCTTTCAAAAGCTGTGTCCCAGCTCTGTTAAATAAAACATTCTCGTTGAGTGATTCGTGTACTCGTGTTTGTTTACGCACGTTGCGAATCTTCACGTGGTGTAATGAAGTGGTGACCACCAATTGTGCAACCCTGCGAATTTGGGGCGCCCCTCCCCCTCCCTCCCTCTGCGTCGATTACATAATTAATCCACTCCTACGACGAAGACATTTGTTGTCTCGACAGTGTTACACTCGTGCCTAAAGAAATTGAAATAAACAAAAAATATGGGTAACTACATTAATTATCTTTGTATTATTACTTTACGTAGTTACTTATGTAAGTAGGTACTACCGTTCGCGATTTTGTATGAAAATGCTTGTGAGAAATCTAGTGTTCACTGATTTTGTTCCAAAACTAAAAGACCTAATGTATGTTCTTTATAAATGAATGACTTCCTAATTGTGACTCATCATCATCATTATCATCATCATCTGCCTACTTTCGCCCACTGCAGTGGTCTCTTTCTCGATATCCCATTTAAGCTATAAGTACCTAGGTATATAGATAGGTACCTTTTTTTTTTCTTTTTTTTGAGAGTGGAAAACTCGTTGGCCGCCGTTGGAGTACCACCGCGCTCGGGGAGGCGCAGATGGTTGCTCTATTCCAATCCAATACCACGAAACTAATACCAATGGTATCTAATAGTTTACTGTCATATTTATTTTGTATTCCAAACGAATACCACTTTCAAAATGAATACCAAAACAAAATTATTAGGGATTAGGTACAGTCAAGTAAAAATGCTTGGTTGTATTCATGGTGTTGTATTAAATTTTCGCAAAAATATTTGAATCACAATATAAATTAAAAAGATAAAATAAAACGTGAAAGCAATATAAAATTCTGAGGAAGTATATAGATACCTAGGTAATCCAGTATTATCAGAGTGATATAATGAGCAAACAAAACTGATCACTGGTGAGCATTTCAACAAAATTATTTACCCTAGACTTTAACGCCGCTGTTACACGATTTGAGATTTTATTTAAATTGTAATTTTCTTTACCCCTACGAACTCGTATTGCGGCCATTGAACCAAGATTTTAAATTGATGTAGATGCCTTTAAGATAGAAGGAATGAAAATATGTAGGTAGGTACCTAATAAGATTGTTAAAGTGAACGTATAGCATAGAATTAACCACAGAACAGTGAATTAACATCCCTTTTAGGTAGGTAGCTTTTCTCACTCGTTATGTTGATATTGGCTCCACGGAGCACAGAATACTTCAATCAAATATCAGTGATAGGCTGGCTAAAGACCCGTTTTTTTAACCATTTTTTTTTGACAGTGGAAAATTCGTCGTTTTGCGATGCGCGGATGGTTATGTGGGGTTCTCCCCTCCAGCTCGCGCCTCCCTGCCTAGACCCGAGGGTCTCGACAGGGATTCGGGAGGAGGAGAGGCCTACCCCCTAAAAACCACTGTACATCCCCTTCACGTGCCGCTAGGATGACTGGGATCACCGGTTTGGCCCGTGGAAAGTCTGCTCACAGACCGCCTCGATCGGGTTATTACAATCGCCGGGAGGTGTGTGGGGATGGGCCGACGGTTGCTGGGCAGGACCAAAGAAGAAATAATGACTAGCAATAATTGAATAATGCAGAAGATTACCCTCTTCCGAGCTGTAATCTATAAAAAAATCTACATTATATTTTGGCGACGAACACTGGGCTTAATGTGCAATATTAATGCCACTATGATATAAGTATTTTAAAACGGTTTTATTACGTCATCATCATCGTCATCATCAGCTATTTTTATGTCCACACTGCTGTGGCACGAGCCTTTCCTATGGATGGATAGGGAGAACGGGTCATAAACCACCACGCGGGCCCAGTGCGAATTATTTTACACTAGCGGCCCGTCCCTGCTTCGCACTGGTGGTTTTTTTTAATATAGCCTATATTACTCAGCGCTTATGCAGCATTCTAATGGTGAAAGAATTTTTTAAATCGGTCCAGTAGTTTTTGAGTTTGTTCGTTGCAAACAAACATACATACATACGAAGATACAAAGGATTCCTCTTTATAATATTAGTGCCTGTAGATAAAAAGCATTTTTCCATGTTATCACATCACCGCCGCCGTCGCCGTTGCGTAGGTGTAGAACTCATACCTATTTATTGACGTTGTTGTTGTGCAAGCAATAAATAACCAAACTATTGTAGTTCTTTTAGGTTACATTTAAAAAAAAGCGATGGATGTTCATTGGTTCGGAACAAAGGTGATATATTGCTAGGTGCGAGATTTATTTGCTATTGGATTACGTTTACGAGTTAATTTATATGGTTACAAATAATGGCACGAGTGCCTAGTGCGAGTTTTATTTGGCATACAAGCATGTTAACGAAAATGAAATTTTGTTTGACAAAAAATACCTGGCTTCTCATCTAATGCGTAAATAATGCTTTTTCCTGTATTAAAAAAAGTTGGTTGGCTGCTGGTTGACTAGTGCGATTTTTATTTGCTATTCGATCACGCTATTGAACACTAAATTTGTATGGCATTGAAGCAGCCCCTCCCGTTGAAAAACGAGAGTCAAAGTTTTATGCCATACCATCTCGCGTTCTCGTTAACGTGATCGAAAAACAAATGAAATTCGCTATAGGTGCTCTGATCCGAAATCAAGTCCTTAAGGGGTTGTATGTTGAAAATCTTTAATCCTAACACCACCTCACTTGTGGTGAGTTATGGCCCGATATCCTCTTATGCTATGCCTCCATGTCCCATGTGTTTATGCAGTGTGCGTCAGCACAACGGTGCCACAGTGGGAAACTGTCTTTTTGACTATGCCAGGAATTAGTCGAAATTAGTCGCCAAGTAACAAAATTAGTCGGTCTCGCGTTTAAAAGTTATAAGGGGTTTTTTGTGGCACAGCTGTACTGACATCAGTACGGCTGTGCCACACCTGTATCTCGAGAATGGAACAACGTAGCGAAGATCTGTTTGCATGGAGAATTAGTCGATAATTAGTCGAAATTAGTCGCCAATTTCACTGTCAAACCATTTAATGATATTGTAAATTAAATTACATCTCCTTTTTCAAATTGCATATCTGTAATGGGTATATCTACTCTTGTTTTTAATGATTTTTTTGCATTACTATTTGCACAATTTGTACACAGTATTGGCAATAATAGTTATTTGTTATACAAGAGTGCAAAGTTGCTTTTTAACCGCGTGCTCAATTTTGATGACCGAGAGCAAGCGAAGGATTCTAAAATTGAATCACGAGCGCAGCAAGTGATTCAAAAATTAGAATCCTGAGCGTCAGCGAGGGAATCAAAAGAGCACAAGGTGAAAAATCTTTACACTCGAGTGCAACACGTAACTTTTCATCCCACCTCAGTGAGGAAATGACTAAATGCAAAAAAAACATTTACAATCACAAGATACTTTTATTTCAGTTTAGGTATTAACTACTACATTATGATAGGTAAGTATTTCTGTCATACTTAATAGTTGTTCCTTAAGATTCATCGGATTCCCTTGATTTTTTTGGTTGACGAGCAGATGAGGCTCTTTTTAAAAATGCCACTAATTTGGGATAGGTGTTGATATGTATTTCTGTCTTTTTTCATCTTCATTGTTGCTTTTAGCATTAAATACGTACCTACTCCATAGAGTGCTTCATTTCTTGGTCTCGGATAATTCAATAAAATATGCCAATAATATAAACTTTTTCGGAGAAAGTTTTGGCTCCTTTAGCTGTCGCCACGTGTTAAACATATCGTACTGTTTCAAATGCTTCTCGTTGAGGGAGAAAGCTCATTTGCGCATTATTAACAGTTTCAGTCAATTATGTTGGCGTCAAATAAACTTCATCGTCGCTAGAATTACTCATTTTAGGTTTTTCACTTGTTTTCAAGTTTCATGTTTTTAACCTAAGGTTTTTTTTTAACAATATGACGTGAAAAGTAAAAGGCGCGCGCAAAGCATATTAAAAAAAGTACACCAAGAAGGTTTCGAGTCTGAGTTTTTAACAAATTAAAAAAGGTTGTATGACAAATTCGGCACCATGGAGGTAGAAGTAAATAGGTTTAATGATGTTTTGAATTCACAATTTTAGTGCACACGATGTTCTAAATTCAATTTACTTTATCCTCTAGCGATTAAAAACTGCTTTTGCACTCAGATATCGAAGAGCAAAAATACTTTTTCCGAGGTGGGGGGATGAAATAGTAGATTGTACAACAAGAGCATAAAACGAGCCATTTTACCCGAGTCGTGCATATAGCCACCCGAGCCGGTACGGCAGGGGTGGATAGTCACGTCTAGGGTAAAATAGGTTTTATACTCGAGTTTTACTCTGCTTTTCACTTCGATTGCAAGGAAATAAAACAAACCAACCGCAACATAACATAATCTAGTTTCTAGTTTTGTTTGACGATAATAAAATTAGCTTCCCGCCACACAATTTTTCTTAATTCTTTTTTTAAATTTTCAACTATGTGACGTTCGACTATGGTCTGAGCCGTAATGCCAAGTTATTATAAATATTTGCGTTATATTTTTTTTACGTAAATGCACGCCCGTATTAATCGTAAATTTGTATTTAGATAGTAATACATAATTATGTCGTAATTAAATTAAGATATATCCTAAATCTCATAAAAATATATCAATTAAATGAAGGTGTATTTAATTGTGTATGTGGTTGTAAGGCTAATGGCCTTAGTCTTAAATAATAAAAAAAATACTTTATGCACAAGAGCATAAAACACATTTTATCTACACTAATATTGTTACATTCTACTTATGTTTCCAATACTTGACTTATAATTACTACTGTTATAGCGCAGACAACAAAACACTCAATTTAAGCAATTTCACATGATGGTATAATATCCACATCGATATCGTAAAATCTCATTATAACATCAATAAAACGCGACCAATTATCCTGGCGAGCCTTATGTCAAAATCCTCATACAAGTTGTATAAAATTTTGATATTAGGCTGGCTTTTGAAAACAGTTGGGTTATACGTGAAAACTTCGTCGAAACTACTAAACTTACATACACAATACTCTTTGGTAAGATCTTGTGCCAATTAAATAAAAAAAGAACAGCGCGCGCTCGCTCCTGATTGGCCCTGCGCGCGCAGCTGCGCTCTCATTGGTTAGATTTTAATGGCGGCAAGTTCACTGTGACAATACACGTACGCGTGAATTTAATGTTTCGCAATGTGTTTTGTTTTTAAAATACAAATTAAAAGTTAAAAATGGACAGCGACGATGATATTTGTACGCCTCCGGATATTCTAGAATTGGCAACAAAAGTAACTCACAATCTTTTGCCAGAAAAATCTAAAAAATTATATGAAAAAGAATATAATAACATTTTGGCATGGAAGATCGAAAAGAAAACTACATCATTTTCTGAAAATGTCATTCTTGTGTATCTCAAAGACCTCTCCGACAAATTCAAGCCATCTTCTATGTGGGCTAAATATTCTATGCTCAAGTCCACACTGAGTATCTACAACAATATTGATATCACGAAGTATTCAAAAGTCATAGCGTTCCTGAAACGCAGTTCAGAAGGACACAAGGAAAAAAAGTCCTTGACGTTTACATCAGGTCAAATAAAGATGTTCCTGAAAGATTCACCAGATATTTTGTATCTTTTTGAAAAGGTAAGTGTATTTTAGTTCTGTTATTTAATCTACCTAGTACTTACGTACTACACACGCAAGTTATCTAGACACTCCGTTTAAGCGCTTTGTGTATAAATTAGGTAGTAGGTACCTACACTTTACTACTTCATAAATCATAGTTTTTGCCTTGGCTATGTACCTCAAGCTTATTATATCGTTTATTGTTACAGGTTGCACTAATCTTCGGCATAATGGGGGCATGCCGAAGGCAAGAGCTATACAACATCCAGTTCGATGAAGTCTCTAACATAGACGACAGTACAATCATGGTGAAAGTTTCGAAAACAAAAACGAAAATAGATCGTTCTTTCGTTGTGACGGGCAACTGCTATGCCGTATGTAAAAAATACATGGAACTTCGACCCACCCCCTGACGAAACCCTGCCTTTTTCTTGAGCTATAGATCGGGGAAGTGCGTCGATCAAAGAACTGGTATTAATAAATTTGGTGCTCTGGGAAAAACTATCGCAAGTTTTTTGAATCTGCCTAACCCAGCGTTGTACACGGGGCATTGCTTCCGGCGCACCTCGGCGACCCTTCTCATAGATAGCGGTGGTGATTTGACCGCACTGAAACGACACGGGGGGTGGAAGTCTTCTACTGTGGCTGAAAACTACATTGATGAGTCTTTAATGAATAAAATTCAAGTCTCAAATACGATCTTGAACAGTATAGAAAACAAGACGAATGAAGTAATTATAAATATTCCAACTCCGTCTACGAGCTCTACTGCTTGCCCCGCGACCGCTACAGCTGCTGGATCAATAATTAACATTAACTTTCAAAATTGTACCATCCAAAATTTGAACAATTATTATAAATAAACTATTGTCAGCTTTTACTCTTGTTGTTTGACTAATTGCATTAGTGAAGATAAAGTAGTGTATGCAACTGCATATAACACGGGTATTAAAACACTCGTTACTATTATGAAACTCGCTGCGCTCGTTTCATAAACTCACACTCGTGTTTTAATACCCTTCATTATATGACAGTTGCATAAACTACTATTATGCCGCCTTCTCTCGACATAAAGAACGACTTTACGAGCATGAGAAGTAAAAATGATATTTATATTTGCCTATGCGTTATCTAACAGAGATATAGCTTAATAGAACTATTTCTATTAACTTAAGCTATATCTCTGTTAGATAACGCATAGGTAGTATCGTTTAATAGAAACAGGGCCCCGACCGCCTAACCGATCGCTTTGACTTCGTGTGGTTTATGACGTCATCTTGTCGTTTCGTGCCGCCTATGAAAGCAATATCGAAAGCTATGGCCTTTAGCTTTTGATATTGCTTTCATAGGCGGTGCGAGGTGGCAAGATGACGTCACAAACTATACGCGTAGTCAAGCGATCGGTTAGACGGTCTCGGGGGGCTGGTAGGACGCGCGGCCGCCACGGCAATGGCGGGCAAGACTGCTTTCAAGCGACACTATACGTTAATAAATAAAATAGTTTTGACTTGAAACTGCCGCTGAACTGCTGACTTCTGCCACTTTGGTGTGGATTGACCCTAAGGATTCTTTTATATCTTTTCGGGACTACGGCATACGGGAGTTCACACGAAAGCAGTCGCAGGCGGTCGCTAGTAGATAAATAAAAAGCTGGACATTTAAATTATTAATTTATTTTATTTTATTTTATAAAACTATGGAATCATTTTTATCAATATGATAACATAAGGCACAATAAACACAGCTGCATTTAATGCATTAACATGGTTTGGAAAATACAACTTAGACATTAAATTAAAAAAGACCATTTCATTACTTTTTCCTAGTTTAAACCAGTTCTGACTAAAATTGCGTTTCGAATGTATCTATCGTATACATTTTTAGAAAAATAAATAAAGAAAAACAATTATTATTAGAAACTACATACACAAAAGCAACGTTCGTTTATCTCTTACTGTACTATCTTACAGCGACAATACTATGACACCTAGGCGACAATACAGGATCAAACAACTTAACCAAAAACACTTTCTGAAAGCCATTCTCATACAAATACAGCAACCGATCTAACAATATTACACTTTCAATCACTTGCGCTAAACATAGTCTTAGTAAATAGAACATCACTATTTGTTTCCATTGCAAATCGATACCAACGCAAAAATCGTCTAAATCCTCACTTGACAGTTTAGTGAACAGTTCCAATTTTAAAATGTCGTCGGCCATTTTGAAATAGTCCACGAAGTTTTGACATTTAATGCGTTTCAACTTGCCATCGGAAAGCGGGAAATCTGGTAAGCGCTTTTTAATGATCACCTGTAAACGAAATGTGTTTAGTTCGTTAGGGCTTTAAAGCCCTATATATAGCCTCTATTTAAATAGATAAAATAAAAAAATAAAACAAAACAAATTAAAGCCAATAAGTAAATTAAAAATATTCACTAAATTAAAAGTGATTTTACTCATATTCAATCAACTGAAATATTTGTGAAATAAGAGTACAGTAAAATGTCACCTTATTAAATTGTTATTAAGATTTATCATTATAGAACTCACATGTTATAGTAACTATTATTAATAATATTGTTTCATTTATTATAATTATTAAGAAAAAAATGATGAAGAGTCCTCCCCACATACCTGCAGTAAAGCTCTGTACAGTAAACTCTTGGAAGGCAACTGCTTCTGGTGGACCACTCTGTCCACGGACTGTGCGGCTAACATACGAGCGTTGCGGCCAAGATTGTAGCCTGCGAACAGAAAGACCATTCATCATCGTCCTCATCGTCATCTTGGCAAGCGTGGTGATTACGCCAAAACCTATCATTGTATGATCACAATTGATCTCAATGATGGATTATTACAGAGTAGACTTACGAACCGATGGCATTGTGACATTCAAGAGCTATTTGTAACCTAAACTGAATATTTTTTTTTCGGATTTAACAAAAAGCGCGATTACTTGAAATTTATTAATATTTTCGTAAATCTAATTCTGAAATGAAAACAACTTTTACGGATCTACTCGCGTTTATTTTACACATTACTTATTTAATGTTTATCCTGACGTTTCGAACCCTTTGCAGGGTCCGTGGTCACAGGGAGACTGAGGTGTTGGTCGTCTCATAATTAGTTATTAGCTTGTATACCCTTATTTAAATTTAATCTGGTGCGTTCCGTTTTATGCAGAAAGAGCTTACAGTATCTTTTGGTCTGGCAGTATGGTGTCGGGGCTGGGATTTAATATTTTGTATGATGGGATCCCAGGCTGGTGGTAGATTCCAACCATCTCCTCTATTAAAATTAGGATGTTTTTTAATTTCAATAGCCTCGCGTATCATCCTAGGGATGAATCGTTGTTCTCTAGCGAGTATTTGTGGTTTATCAAATCAGATGTAATGGCCCAATCATTACATCTGATTTGATGTACAGGCGTGTACAAACTGGACTGCGACTGTGGGCTCTCTTACATCGGGCAAACAAAGAGAAGTGTAGGAACCCGCGTTAAAGAACATATAGCCGACGTCAAGCATAGGCGCGAAAATAAGTCTGCAGTATGCGAACATTCCCTAGAGGGGCCCAACCATTACATCAGATATGATAAACCACAAATACTCGTTAGAGAACAACGATACATCCCTAGGATGATACGCGAGGCTATTGAAATTAAAATAATAATAATAATAATAAATAAAAAATAATTTTAATAGAGAAGATTGTTGGAATCTACCACCAGCCTAGGATCCCATCATACAAAATATTAAATCCCAGCCCCGACACCATACTGCCAGACCAAACGATACTGTAAGCTCTTTCTGCGTAAAACGGAACGCACCTGATTAAATGACAATGGGCAAAAATATATGGAAGCTGGTACACCCTTCAATAGCGAAGACATATATGTCGTTGGATAGCTATTTTTAACTGGAACAACATTTACTATGACAGCTTTGTTGAAATGTTTGTCCGTTCTGAATTTAGGTATTAAGAAAAAGGTAAAAAGGGATATCTATTAATATTGTAATATCTTAGTGTCTACAGGAAAATAACATCAATATTATTATTATTTTTTTTATTTATATTTTGATTTGATTTAATTTTATATTATTTTTATTTATATTATTTTTAATTTATAATAATTTTGTAATTTTTAATTTTTCAATTGTAATTTATTGGTCCATTTGTTGACTTTGAATAAAAGTATAAATAAATATCGTTGTATATTATGTATTTCGTAACATATCAATTGAAATATAAAGTAAACACCACGTAAACATATAAAAATGTTATAAAAATATAAAAACTTAATGTAGAGTGTTATCTAAAATAACGTCATTTAGGAACATTGCCTGTGCAGTAAATCCCTCGTGAACTGCATATGCTAAATACCATATAATAGATATAATATGCACACATGTACCCATGGTGCGCCGGCGGCGGCGCCGCCGTCGTGACAAACACGTACAGTAGTGTTACTATGACGTTGTTGCTGCCTTCGAAGTAGTTATTATTTATCAAGTACTTACGTTACGTGTTTTTTACTTTTTATTTCAATTGATAATTACGAAATACATATACAACGATATTGATGTTATTTTCCCGTAAACACTAAGATATTACAATATTAATAGTTATTAATTTTTACCTTATTCTTAATACCTTTAATTCAGAACGGACAAACATTTCAACAAAGCTGTCATAGTAAATGTTGTTCCATTTGAAAAGACCTATCCAACGACATATATGTCTTTGCTATTGAAGGGTGTACCAATCTGCCCATTGTCCTTTAAATAAGGGTATACAAGCTAATAACTAATTATGAGACGACCAACACCTCAGTCTCCCTGTGACCACGGACCCTGCAAAGGGTTCGAAACGTCAGGATAAACATTAAATAAGTAATGTGTAAAATAAACGCGAGTAGATCCGTAAAAGTTGTTTCATTTCAATGTGTAGTGTTCGCGTAAACTTTAGAAAACAATAAATCTAATTCTGTCACTAATACGCACAAATCAAGAGCTACTCGTGTATGTTTATTCTACAGGCGCACATACAATGGCTTTAGAGATACACGACTCTGCAAAACGTTACTCCAGCAGGAATTATGCAATATCTCGAAAACCTAAAGAAGCACATATTTTATTTTCGGCGCACATTTTTGCACTAAAGTAAGCTCGCACAATCTTTTTCTCTCCGATCATTCGTTTAGAATTTTTCTGCTGGAACAACGTTACTGCAGCAGGAATCGTTTTTTTCGTTTTTCCCCAAAATTACAACACGCACTAATTTTTTATGCGGCGCACATGCACAGTAGATTACGCACTAATTAAACGTTCCACTCATAACACTCTAGGAGCTACTTTCCTGCTGCGGTAACGTACACGTTGTTAACGACTGCTAATGTAACCGGGACCAACGACTACACGTGCCTTTCGAAGCACGTGAGCATGGAGGCCAGTTGCATCATCATCATAATTATCACTCCCCGATCCGATCCGAACCCTTCGGAGAATCTAGTAGGGCACGGGGACGCGCACCTTTAAGCGTGCGATGCCGAAAAGAAAAGGTCTAGAAAACCTTTGAAGGTGATTCGTTTCAACACGGCTGAGGTACCTTTCACGTACATCGCCGCTCGCCCCCAAAAAAGCCCGGTGACGCTAAAAATGCCGTTTGAGGCAATCAGCAATCTCTCTCAAAAAAAAAACATTATTATCAGCTCATTTTATGTCCCCACTTTAGCACGAGCCTTTCCTATGGAACGGGCCATAAACTACCACGCGGGCCCAGTTGGTGGATGGTAACGATTGCTAATGCAGCCGGGACCAACGACTACACGTGCCTTCCGAAGCACGGAGGAGCTCGAGATAATACATTTTTGGTCACCCATCCGATGACAGGCCTATGCGAAAGTTACTTAATAATAATATACCTCTCAAATGTTCCGACATAGGAAAACCCGTTGCGATCTCGTGGCCGCGCCCATAATTGTTCTGGAAGACGTCGAACATCCCAGTGTCGACCTCTTCAGTAAGGAGATGGTAGCAGCAAGGCACGTTGAACACTGCGGCGGTGGTCGGCTGCGAGCTGAAGATGCGGAGGGAATCCGGCCCGAGGTTGCCGCATGTGTGGAGCCCTGTGCCGTAACAGAGCTCTGGGTTATAAGACCTCGGTTCTTGTAGCCTTACAAGCTATAATCAGGAAGAAGCTATAGTCTGAATTTGAAGAAACTCTATGTAGTGCCTTTTTTCATCCTATACATTGTTCTGATACCAAGTAAGTAACTAAAGCACTCGTATTATGAAAATCAGAATCAACGACCAAGACGGTACCACAACCACCCAGACCCGACACAATATCGAGAAGTTCGTTTTCGACATTGACCCGACCGGGAATCGAACCCGGGACCTCAGAATCAGCGCCGCCCAAAGTCCGGCGTGCAAGCCACTCGGCTACGGAGGTCGTCAAACTTAAAGTGTGAAACGAACCACCGTCAGAGGTTTTCTAGAGGGAATGGCATCACGCACTAGTCCGGGTCCTCGTTCCCTACTAGATTCTCCAAGGGGTTCGGATCGGATCGTACTGGCCCTAAAGTTGCATGCACATTGCAAGCGTTCATGGGCTGCGACCTTCGCTCGTATATACAAACTCGTCAGTACCATCAAATATAATACTTACCAGTTAACAGTAGTTTTATTTCTTCATTGGAATGTTCGGGAAACTTGTCCTTAACTATCGCCGTTAAATCAGTATGTCTCGTCACGAAGGCGCTGGCGAAGCGATGTAGGTTGCCATTAGCACCGCTAGCGACGGCGACGGCGACGCGTTCTTCACTACCGTTTGTAACGTTCTTTGCTATGGCATGCCATTGTTTCTGGAACAAATTGGGTGTTTTTTATTTTATTACGTGGCATAATTCGGAATTAGGTAATTGCAAAGTTAGATAAATAAATTGAAGAATTAAACTTGTATTGATTAAAAATATAATCGCTGATAAAGCTGCTCGAAATAAAGTTATACTGATAGTTTTCTTCGATTGCCGCGGTGTAGTGCACTACGAATTTCTTCCAGAGGGACAAACGGTGAATAATAGTAGTTTATGCAACTGTCATATAATGAAGGGTATTAAAACACGAGTGTGAGTTTATGAAACGAGCGCAGCGAGTTTCATAATAGTAACGAGTGTTTTAATACCCGTGTTATATGCAGTTGCATACACTACTTTATCTTCACTAATGCAATTAGTCAAACAACAAGAGTAAAAGCTGACAATAGTTTATTTATAATAATTGTTCAAATTTCCGCCATTAAAATCTAACCAATGAGAGCGCAGCTGCGCGCGCAGGGCCAATCAGGAGCGAGCGCGCGCTGTTCTTTTTTTATTTAATTGGCACAAGATCTTACCAAAGAGTTTTGTGTATGTAAGTTTAGTAGTTTCGACGAAGTTTTCACGTATAACCCAACTGTTTTCAAAAGCCAGCCTAATATCAAAATTTTATACAACTTGTATGAGGATTTTGACATAAGGCTCGTCAGGTTAATTGGTCGCGTTTTATTGATGTTATAATGAGATTTTACGATATCGATGTGGATATTATACCATCATGTGAAATTGTTTAAATTGAGTGTTTTGTTGTCTGCGCTATAACAGTAGTAATTATAAGTCAAGTATTGGAAACATAAGTAGAATGTTACAACATTAGTGTAGATAAAGAATATTATTTAGGTGTCATGAGGCGTTTGCGAGAGAATATCCGCCGAAAACGGCCAGATTTATGGAACGACAATTCATGGATCTTACACCATGATAATGCACCATCACACAAAGCCAGTGCAAGAGTTTTTAGCCAAAAACTCGACGAATGTCATTGACCAAGCGCCGTACTCTACTGATATGGCTCCGTCTGATTTTTTCCTGTTCCTGAGGCTAAAATTACCACTTCGAGGAAAGCATATCTATTCGATTGAATCTATAAAAGAAAATTCGCTGAGTTTGAGACCATACCTCAATCAGCTTACAAAAAAATGTATGGAGGACTGGGTCAAGCGCTGGCGTAGCGGTATTGCAAGCGAAGGGGCTTACTTTGAAGGCGACAAAATAAATTTTGACGAATAAATTACTTTTTTGGTTTTATTGTACAATTCCCGGTAGTTTCTACACAGAATGTATATATAGTATATAGGTATATAAAGTTACAAGATAAAATTTTACTAGAAAAAATCAACCAGCCTCAGGAAGCTCGTGGGGAATCGAACCCACGACCTTTGGATAACCGGTCCAATGCTCTGACCGCTGAGCTACAGAGGCCCCAGAATACTAGTTGAATTTTTCTAGTAGTTTGTAATTTACGCTGCAAGCCAGCAGACACCTCAAAGACAAAGAAAACGTGATATGATGACATTAAAAAGATTGCAGGACCACTATGGCAAGAATGGCAAAAATAAGTGAAGACTGGAAAAAGCTGGAAGAGGTCTTAGTGTCACAAAACATTATAATTAGTCAGCATGTAGAAATTGTACTTAGATATTAAAAAAACTTGGCAATAAATAAATAATCTTTATTATTCACAAAAGCATGATTACAGTTAAAGTTTGTCCTACCTCCAAAACTAGGCTAAAAGCCTGTATGTCAGGAGGCTGTTGCTCTCCAAATGGGGTACATTACAAAGCCGCTTAAGCAGACAATGGGGAAGAAAACACAAAACTTTTACGCAGAGGGGGCGCTGTGTTAGTTACTTGTCAAACATTCTGTATAAAAATCGGCTTGTTTTTCTTACGTGTTTTTGCTATGTGTAGTGTCCTTTAGTGGTGCAAATAAAGTTTTAAGCAATGTATTCTTCCTGGCGAATCGCAGATCTGAAGGAAGAATTGAAAAAAGGGGTGCCTGTGTGTGTTTTGATAGAAAGGTAAGTTTTTTATATAAGTTCCACTCCTATTTCACGCTTCTAGATTACTACTTACAACTAAGTATTTAAATAAAATAAATCGCACAGTTCAGTAATAAAAAGTAGTAAAATATGATGTTTTTTTCACCTTACAGACAAACTAACAATTTATTATAAAACTAACATAACCTAAAAATAATTCATTTATAAAGAAGTTAAACATTTTATTTCTGTTACAGATTGGAGGGGAGGCTTATGAGAAAAACTGCAATTTTGATAGCATCAAAAGTAGACTAACCCCCTTACAAATAAACACTATTTAAGCATTTATTTAGTTAATCATTGTTTTGTCTCTTTTTCTCAAATTGAGAACGACGTTTGTGTGACGTTGACAAAACAATGATTAACTAAGTAAATGCTTAAATAGTGTTTATTTGTAAGGGGGTAAATGTTTTTCGTTCGTTCAGGCTGAAGTAGAAGGTTCTGCTGTGCTATTCCAGGAAAATGATGTTGGCACCGCTGATTTCTTTAAAAATTTACGCCGAAGTAGAAAACCTGTTACAACAAGTTTTAAAATATATAAATAAAAGTTATAACTGGATATTTCGTTTTTATTATAACACTAGCTGACCCGGCGGACTTCATAGCGCTTACAATACCAATTCAAAGGACAGTTTCCATGACAACAAAACAAAAATCATTTTGTATTGGAAAATAAATACCTAGTCGTTTTTAGTATTTCCGTTACTTATTATTTGTTTCTCACCGTTTAAACCTTCCCTCAACTTCCACAAATATTTCAAAATCAAAATTAGCCAAATCGGTCCAGCCATTCTCGAGATACGCAAAGCGTAGATACTTGGACGCCCAATGTAACCACAGTGCCATAGAACAATTGAATTTCTATTGTGTCTGGTTTAAGAACAACTAAGTTGTTAACAACTCTTTGTTCAACAAATGCTTCCATAGTAAAATCGCAGAACACTTGAAACAATGAAATAAAAAAACGGCAGCTGTAATTACACTGAGTGACATAGCGCTCAAATTTCGCGCGGTAACTCAGTACAGTGCTACCAACTTATAGAAAAAAAATAGGTCGATATGTTTACCGCGCGTTCTGTATTTTATAAATTACCGCTACTTTTTACACAGAGTAGTACATGTATAGCATTATGAATACAAAATTCATAATAATATAAATATTACACTAACCTGTATTAATTTAACCCTCTCTGCGGCAGAGTTGACGGTCATCTCGTCGCAATCTATGGTGAGACTGGGTACAGCATACCCTAGACTCAAAGCCACTGGCAGGTGGCCGCGGCCACCGCCGGCCTCGACACAAAAGGTAGTCGAATAGGCACTGTGTAGGGACGCCACGAGCCGCGACATTGTCTGTACCTTTTAACAAAGTTATTGAAGTGATATTTATTTATTTTATTACTTTTATCGCGACTTCGTCTGCATGGATTTAGAATTTTAAAAAGAAACTCTTTTTATATATAAAACTAGCTGACCCGGTGGACTTCGTACCGCTTTGACAGTTTCTATGACAACAAAACAAATAAATCGTATTTCTATTTATTGTTCATTATGCAATTTTTTTTTCTAGTAATAAATATAGCCTATGTTTCTCAGCGCTAATGTAGCATTTTAATGGTGAAAGAATTTTTTAAATCGGTCCAGTAGTTTTAAGTTTATTCGCTACAAACAAAAATACAAAGCTTTCCTCTTTATAATATTAGTATAGATATAGCCTATGATACCCGTAACGAATGGAGCATTCTATTAATGAAAGAGTTTTTGGAATTGGACCAGTAGTTCCAGAGACCCTCCTCAAACAAACAAATAAACAAAGTCACAAACATTACCTTTTTATTGATAGTATAGAAGATCTACGTCATTAGTCGGAACGGGGGTACTAAGCCGAAAGGAGGGTAAAGTATACATGATAGTGAATAACTTCTTTTTTTTTATTATTTAAATTTGATTGGTCTACAAAAATCTAGTAGGCTACGGTTTTGACGTAGGTTCTCAGCAAATAGGTTTGCCTCTAATGTCAATGTACGGCCATTGTAAAGAGTCGAGTTTTCTCTCCATAATGGACTAATGTATCCAATAATATTAACTTTTAATTTGTTTTTTTTGTGACTGCCAGGGCTACCACAACGTAATTTCTGTTAATTGATATCTTAAAAAAGCTGTTAATTTAAAATTATCCATTTTTAAGGAAAGTTCTTAGACAAAAGTTATTCACTATCATGTATACTTTACCCTCCTTTCGGCTTAGTACCCCCGTTCCGACTAACGTTGTATATCTTGTATACAGGGCCTAACAAAATCAATAAGCGAACGTTTAAGGGCGGTATCTATACATAATTCTGAATACAATGACAAAAAATGGGCTCGTTTTATAGTGATTTTTCAAAGTTGTTTTCTAACAAACTAAATCAATTAAAACAATGCAATTTGGTGAGAATGCTCAGTATGATGTATAGATGGTCCCCTTAAACGTTCGCTTATTGATATTGTTAGACCCTATATGTTGTGTACCTAAGTACACAACAGCAGCATTATGATGATTATGATGATAATTATACACCATGCATTTTAATTGGTTCTTTTGCCTAAGGCAGGTAATAGTACTCATATTAATGAGTAATGAGGATCAACTATTTGTATTAGACTAACTTTGAAATCTTTAAAAACAAGTTAGCTGCTCCATTGCTGCTGCTGCAGCTGATCCATACATTTTGGTGAGTAGGTATTACTGTAATGTATGGAAGAGCTGATTTCAGAGTTGGTCCGATACAAATGTTCTTGCCTCAGGCACAACAAACACTTAAAATTAATGTTGCATAATGCATATTTCACCATTTCATATTTCAAGAATAAACATATGGATATGATAACATAGATACAAAAATATGAAATTCTTTTTACCTCATAACTTTTTTTGCTGTTCATAAACTCTTTGACTCTGATCTCATTTTTGATTTCGCCTCCCCAACTTTTAATGTGATTTTGCAACTGTTCCTTACTAATGCAGTAATCATTATTGATTGCCACACAATTAGATTTTGCTTTTTTAATCCACTTGTTGAGGTCACAGTTTGCTGAAACAATAATTAAGTATTAATAACTGTACGGTGCAACCGTGCATATCGCCAAATCATCAATTTGTCAATTGAATTAAATGATTATAATTTTACATTAGTTCACGTCACCACACATATCGCGGCGGACGCGCGCTCATATATCAATCAATTAGCATAGTAGTATCATTTTACGTTATCAATTGTTCGTGTTATAATAAATAGTTTAAATCAATATCATCCTTTTAGTTATTTATCACAGCATCTCTAGGTGTCTCGTACAATAACTGCTGTGGGCCTTCTCTATAGATGGACACACCATAAGAAGAAAGGCCAAAAACATCCATGTGGGCCTAGTGAAGTTTGGCGGTTATTAACGACTGCCAATGCAGCCGGGACCAACGGCTTTTCGTGCCTTCCTAAGCAAGGAGTAGCTTGTAATGATACATGGTCACCCATCTGATAGCATGGGCCTGCAAAAGTTAGTTAACTTCACCAATCGCCGACTACGTTAACCACTGCGCCATAGAGCTCTTCCTATTGCAGATTGGTGGATTTTAAAGACCATAGTTTTAAGACGGCAGGCATAAATCTTGATTGTTAAAAAAACCATCAGCTCAACATGCCTTCCAAAGTAATGAGGAGCTAGAGCTATTGTAATTCTGTGAACTAGGATTTCTATCTCACATAAGGTAATTTTATATTACGTTAACTTAAGGCCTAGGCTGGTAACACATTTAAATGAAACGTGAATGGTAATTGGGGTGATCAGTCGCCCCCATCTATAAAGCAATGAAAAAAACACAGATTTAAAGGAATTAACTTTGGATTTATTAATTAAACAAACAAATAGGAACTTTTCTAGAGATCAAACCGCTTTCAAAAAAAGTTAAGTAAAAAAGTCATGCTAAATGTATACTTAGACACAGTTCATACAAATTTCCTTTCGATGTTCAGAACATACTGGCTTCTTACATTTTATGCACAAACTTTTAACTTTTTTATCATTTTTTCGTGGGCATAACACACACCTGGCTTGCTTCTGTAATTTCAAAGGTGGAACAACTTCTTCTGGAATGCTTAGAATAGCACGAATAGTGCAAGCTAATTCGCGAGGTAAATTTGACTGTAAACGCCGTTTCATATGTGGTTCAGTCAACTGCAACGCCAAATTTTTCAAGAAGCTGCTTCTGTACTTCTTCGCTGGTGTATTAGGACGTCTAGCCTCGAGATACAATATCATAGCATTGATGCCTGCTTGATCTGTCATCCCAAAGAAGAACAAAAAATACACACGTAAATAGTAACAGGGGTGACGCGTCACCCCATACACACCTATATCTCTGAAGCGACGTCCTTTCGCTGCCCGTGCGCAACGACTACTAATTAAACACAACAAAACAAGAGAATACGTGAAAAATTACAAAGAGACAATAAACCACTTTCGAGATATTAGCACCTGATTGGTTGTCTGGGGTGATGAGTCGCCCCTTACCATCCTAGGGTTAAATACAAACAACTACTAACTTGAATACGACATAGCCCGAAGAGTTGCTAAGCTCAAATGGCAGCGGGCAAGGCACATTGCTCGCAGGACTGATGGCCGCTGGGGCGGAATAGTCCTTGAATGGCGTCCGCGTACCGGAAAGCGCAGTGTGGGCAGTCCAACAAGGTCGCGGGAAGCCGCTGGATGCGAGCAGCACAAAACCGATTGTTGTGGAGATCCTTGGGGGAGGCCTTTGTCCAGCAGTGGACGTCTTTTGGTTGAGATGATGCTGATGATGAACTTGAATACTTCAAAATCCTATTAGCTACTTACAATCAAGTTCGGAACCTTCAGCTGAGCACCAAAATTTATCAACAGCTTCATTTAACCCTTGCTTGTCAAGAGACACCCTCAAGTCTTCAGGAATCAGCCTACCCCAATGGTTCTGTGTGAAGAACTCCACCATATGACAATTCACAAGTGGCAAAAGTGGATTTAAAAAAGATAGTATTGTGTCAAGGTGCACTCGAACTTTGGATAATGATGATTCCACTCCCATTTTGGATACTGCTGCAAACAAAACTGTTTTTATTTTTTTTGTAGATAGTTTGTTATATTGATAGACAACATTTTTTTATATCTTTAACAAATAGGTAGAAAATAAAATAAAATTTATAAAATAAATGCGAGTAGAGCTGTATAAGTTGTTTTCTTAAAAAAAAAGGTACAGTCATGAGCATTACATTTATAATTTTTTTACTTTTGATTACCTAATGGAATAAGACAGTAGTATTAAAATTTACATTTTTTACATGTTAATGCTTGTGATTGTACCTATGAGTAATTTCACCAAAGTTAGGTAGCTTTTGACTTCATTTAGTTTAGTAAAATTATTAACTGTAATTTCACTGATTTTGATATGAGGAGATGGGTAATTTAATCTTTACTGTGCAAGATCGGGGCCTGTCTATAATATACTTTTTTTAAGTTATTAATAATTCATCATCATCATCATCAGCATAAAGTAGTTCACTGCTGGACATAGGCCTCTCAAGTGCACGCCACTGAGCATGATGCGCGGCTACTCTCATCAGCTCAAAAAAATAAAAAATAATTACCTCCTTCAAAATGAAACATCAGCGTCATAAGGATTATTAGAAGAAATTTTCAACAAGGCGCATGCTTTCTTGTACTGAGCCCGTATGGTTTCTATCATACCAAGAATGTCGTGCTCTTCAGAATTAGACTGTGGAAAACCATTGATTTGATTTTTAACTTTTAAAAGTTGATTTAGTATTTTTTCAGATAACTCTGTTTCTGCTTTCTCATTTGATTCAATGTAGTGGGTAACTATTCCTAAGTAGTAACCTGAAATGGAAAAAAATAAATATTTAACTAATGAATGTATTCACACTTTTGCCCGACTAAAAAAACCTGACCCAACTTGAAAGGTACTTTGAACATTTACATTTTTAAATGAAACAACTTTTACGGATCTACTCGCACTTATTTTACACATTGCTTTTAATTAATGCTTATCTTGACATTTCGAACCCTTTGGTACCCCCAGAATAAATATTAATTAAAAGTAATGTGTAAAATAAATGCGAGTAGATCCGTAAAAGTTGTTTCATTTCAATGTGTAGTGCTCGCGTAAACTCTAGAATACAATTTACATTTCTGTTCAAATAACATTTACAGATCTGCAACAAAACGGTTCTATTATAGATTCTAGATAATCATTTGAATAGATTGCTTTATTATTTACAAAACAGAAAATTAAAAGTAAATTAAACTACTTACCACTAAACTTGTAAGTACTCTAAACTAAAACTCCTACTAACTATAAATAAAGAAATTTGCCACCGACCATCTCCATCAGGCAGAGTACCTTACTCATTATTTTTAAAATAAATAAATAAAAATAACCTAAAAATATCTCAGGCGCAAGATAGTTCCAATGTAAGTTATTTATATTACCTACACAATAAAAAGAATTGAATATTTTATTACCTAGTTCACGACCGAGTTCTGCTCCCCTATGGTAGCCAAGGTGATACCCTTCTGGATTACCTGCCTCCGAGCCAGCTTTGAATCCCTCTTCATAACTATCTTTGTGGGCTGTTTCTTCGCTCAAAAATATATCGTCAAGTACATCGTTGAAATCCTTGTTTTCAGCCATTTACATAAGATGATGTATCAACTTAACTTTCATGGAAAATACAAAACAAACTGTGCTGTGCTAATTTTTTTATTTTCTTGTGTTTTTTTTTTTATTAGTGGCGTTTTTCTTGTGTTATGGCTTCTGGAGTGTCTTTCCAACACACATAATTCCGCCTATGCATTTTTGGCAGACTTTTTTTTTTTTAATTTATTCATGACCATGGATACAAGTCCGTCAGTCCGAAACTTAATTAGTATAAACGTTTCTCAAAATTTTGGTTACAATAAAGAACATTTTACGTTATAATCACATTTAAACTTTTTGTACTGTAGGTACTTATGAAATACGCTGACTTCGGCGTAGTATTTTTTGCCGCATTTAACAAGTACGCCGGCGGTATCTAGTCGAGCGCGCGAGACAAATCTTTTGTCTAAGGGCTGAACATTAATTGAAGAAATTTACAGTTTTGGATAGAAATAAAACAACTTTCACGGATCTACTCGCGTTTATTTTACACATAACTTATTGAATGTTTAACCTGACGTTTCGAACCCTTTGCAGGGTCCGTGGTCACAGGGAGTCTCCCTGTGTTCAATAAGTAGTGTTCGCGTAAACTTTAGAAAACAATAGTTTTGGATAGGTTGATGTGCAGGCTTCTGTAGGTACACTAACAGATTAAAAGCGTACAGTATGTACAAAGGCCACCATCTGCGATGTATCTCAGATAGTGCCCCTTGTCAAATCTACAAAAGTTATATAAAAGTCCCAGTTTTGGGTTCTACATGAGTGGACATGGGAGATCGAACCACGCTGACCCAATGGGGGTTTGTGAGTTTTAACAACTGCCATGCCAATGCCAGCAGCATTTTTATTTGGTCATCAATTAGTAAGCAGGCACTTTAAGAGTAGCTTAACTTGCAAGATTGCTTCATCATTAAACTCTTAGTTGTTCAAAATCTGAATTTTTGTTTATTAATTTATGTTATTTAAGTGGTGCCTTGTTTCAGGGTAACGCGTCGTAATTTCATCGGATACGGTATCGCTATAGTTTCGTACAAGCGTAGTCATTTATTAGCTTTATCCCTTATTTTAATTTGCAGACAGCTTAATATTGATCGAAGCAACACAATTAGTGAAAATTATATTGGTATTGAAGAAAAAGTAACGTAACGTTTAAAGTATGTTTTTGAAAAACACTTATCATAATTATTGATTCAAGCAGAATCTACTCTTGGTTTAAAGGAGTATGACCTATTTTTTTTCATAAATGTGAAGATGATTTTGATTTTATCGGTTGCTTAGACTAATTGACGCTGTCTGTACTACGCATTCATCACTTGTGTGTGCTTCCTCGTTGTTCCTCGTGCAGTCGGTCGTGCCAAACTATTGGGCGTATATAATTCCCCTAAAATCAGTAAAGAGGTCAAAATAAAACAAATTATTTCCAAGTAACTTATTGGACACTCATTTGATTATTTGAACAATAGTCTTGCAGCTTACGATTTAAGTGCCCAAACAATGCAAGTTATGTTACATTTACAATATACATTGTACTCTTTAATTATATTGCAATATACTTTAAATGCATATAAAACATTTATTTAATTAAGGCTCTCCAATATTTTAAGTCATATTTATTAGTAATCCATTTAAATGGTAAGATTACAGGCATTTATTTAGTTTCTTTATGACAAAGGATGTTAGACATGCTAGACGTTAACTAATAACAAGAGCCTTAACTATAAACTCAAAAGCTTTTTGTTTTGATGATGTTCGCTTATTACAATATGCGTAAGACTGTAATAATATAGTAATGTATGACTGTAGTAATATGCGTAATATGCTGTAGAAATATTTGGGTTAACAATTATTAGTTTTGGCGTTGTTTGTTAAAATCATCGATTCGATACAGGCTGTGTCAACTATTGCCGATAGATAGGTACCTAACTGAGTTTACTGTCTATGGTCTAATGGTTAGACCACAGATCTGACCTAGATACGATATGGATACGATTGCCAACGGGGATACATGTTATGGTATAGGTACGGTTTGGTTGGCGGTAGGACCTAGCTACAACCATCGCAATCTTCCGACCATTTGGCATAAGATAGGCGGTTCCCCAATAGTTGAGGATTTAGGGCGACGTGTGCTTCCACCTTCGGCCTTATCATCAGTTACCATCAGGTGAATAAAGGTCAAGCGCTTCCCATCGTGGAATTAAAAATAAAACCCATAACTTAAATTAAGCTGGCCGAAAGCTCCTATATTTTTTGTAAGTGTCAATTCTATTGAATGATTATCTGCAAACTTAACCAGTGTTTGTAAACGCACCAGACCTCTAAACGGCTAGTTTTAAGACTCACGGGACAAATACTTCTCGACCGTTCTCGGAAAATGGAGAACGGTATTTGAGTAACCCATCCGGGTTCTCACCGCGCTTATGGTAACTTAAATTTTGCGATCGGATCCATCTCCCCAATAAATCACAGTATGATTAGGAAAAGTTTACCTAAATTGTAACTTCTACGCTTAACTGTAACTTTCGTGGAGAAGAAACAAAGCGCGGTTTTATTATGCTACTGACATTTGATAGTTACATACCTACATAACTAATGAACGACTAAAAGTACGAAGTAAGTAGGTAATAGAAGTTAATTAGAGCAAGACCATAAGTAAAGTACCTACGTGTTCAAATTGTATAAAAATTTTACACCTTGCACTTTTCCCTAGATCGCTGCATACTGCGCAGTTGAGTTTAATATTATATACCTATTATACTTATTTTTGACTGTAAGATATGATTTAAGAAGGCAAATGCATCAAAGGTACACACCATTCATATATTAATTTGAAGTAGGTAAGCTTGTAGATCTTGTAGGTGTGTCGTCGCTATATCTAAACGTATTATTTAGCTTATGATAGGGAAAATGTCTAGACTGATTTACGCTCCAATTAGAGGAGTTAGTAGGTATATATTATTACAATAGTTATACTGTGTTATTACTATGCACTAGATTATCCACAAAATTATAACTAAAAGTGATAATTTTGCAATATTTGGCTCTATAGTATAGTACAAAAAAAAAAACCTACTAAAAACAATCCCTTATTTATATCTTTGGTAATTAGTGTATATATGTTTGTTAATTGTTAGTATAGTATTATTTATAATTTATTAGTCCCGCATACTTGTTTATTGCACCACAGCTAGGGTTGGCTGGAAGAGATCTCTTCTAGAGATAAGCTCACCTTTGTATATGTCCTGTGTAATGTGTGTTTAAATGTAATTCATTTGTACAATAAAGGATTAATTAATTAACAATTGAATCTACATAAGGATGACTGTGCTGGGAATTGTATTGAATAGGTAAGTATTATATACCTACATAGTTTGACTGTCAATTGACATTACAATAATTTCTATATAATTTTGATTGATTATGCTATAATCTTTTTAGACATTATATTTGCACTGTTTAATATTTTTCTGTAAAATGCAATATTAAGCACTTATGTATGATTTTATTTGGTTGTTTCACTATACTTATTATGCACTTGTAAAAATCTGCATTATGAAGCAAATTAAGTTTTGCATTTATTGAAACTTCCAGTTGTTGTTCCACTGCTTTTGATTTCAACAACTTATTAGTTCCGTAGATACTTGGACGCCCAATGTAACCAGTGCCATAGAACAATTGAATTTCTATTGTGTCTGGTTCACCGCTAGGTCGTTGAGAGGTTAAGAACAACTAAGTTGATAAGTAACAATTAGCATTTCATTAGATTTTGTGACTATTTTGTAATCTCTTAAATTTAGATTGTTTTTTTTATAATTTTTTATCTGTGCTAGAAATCCTGTCTCTTAAAAATTAAATTATAGAAATTATTTTGTTTTATTTTATGATAACAAAAAAAATTATAAACATTTTTATTGTATCATTTCAAAAAGTAAAAATTTGTTTAAAACATATCTAGTTTTGTTTTTAAGAAACAACTGTAAAAGAATTATGTAATTCAACCATACAATGATAACATGCAAGTAGGTACATAATATACATACTTTATTTTATAAAAATTGACATTTAAAATAAATTCAATCATGTGGAAAACAATATGGAGAATGCCATTACTAAACAGCAAACTGCTACATAGGGGGATTTACGCTCTCCAATTCTTGCACACTTCCAGAATGATCCTAACAACCTGTAAACAAAAAATAATCAAATGCAAATGAGTAGAAAAATATGCTGTGCTCTTAGATGAATGATAGGTCTCGCTGAGCGAGACCAATCATTCATCTAAGGCTGTGCTTATCTTTTTTATCAGATTTTGTTTAGCATTGTGTTGTTGTACATACCCAGTTTTGTTACGGTCCATAATACTCGGAAAGAATGATCTCAAATAAGCACATGTGCAGATTAGTAGCAGTATTACTGATAATAAACTTTGGAAATTAAAAAAAGCACTCTGAAAAAATACCATTAGTTATTTAATTTGTTGAAACAGTATTAAACACCAAAGAAATAAAAATGATGAAATCTTCGAACACTTGCCATTATGTCTGTTATTTATTATCGTTATAGTTAATGAAATATCATTAAGTATATACAATTAATTATGATCTATCTATCAGATCTTTAATTGGACCTATGTAGCGAGCATTATAGGTAGAAAGAAATCACTTAAAATAATAAATAAATCTAAGTAATCATTAATTCACTGGAGTAAACTGACAGATGCTAATGTTAATGTCACCAGTGTTTCCACTTTAATGATTTCTTTTCCCCACGCCTCAATTGAAATTTCCCCTTCTCAGGACTTTTTTCCCCTCAAAAATTATTCCGCTACAGTTTTAGCACTAGTAACTAGTAGTAAAAATCTGGGTTAAAATTTAGAAATCACCCCCCACCAATTTCGTTTTTTTTTATAAAAAAATTTTCTACCTCACCTCAAAATGTATTTTGCACTAAGAGAATTAAAAAACTTGAGACTTCTGAGTGTCTTCGGCACTGCGGGAAGTGCAGCCCCTCCGCCCTTGCGTGGCAAACCGCAGGCACTTCACTGTCTGTGCTGTGGTTTGTCACAGCGGGCGGGGGCTGCCCTCCCTCTGTGTAGAATGAATGATAGGTCTCGCTGAGCGAGACCAATCATTCATCTAAGGCTGTGCTTATCTTTTTTATCAGATTTTGTTTAGCATTGTGTTGTTGTACATACCCAGTTTTGTTACGGTCCATAATACTCGGAAAGAATGATCTCAAATAAGCACATGTGCAGATTAGTAGCAGTATTACTGATAATAAACTTTGGAAATTAAAAAAAGCACTCTGAAAAAATACCATTAGTTATTTAATTTGTTGAAACAGTATAAAACACCAAAGATAAAAATGATGAAATCTTCGAACACTTGCCATTATGTCTGTTATTTATTATCGTTATAGTTAATGAAATATCATTAAGTATATACAATTAATTATGATCTATCTATCAGATCTTTAATTGGACCTATGTAGCGAGCATTATAGGTAGAAAGAAATCACTTAAAATAATAAATAAATCTAAGTAATCATTAATTCACTGGAGTAAACTGACAGATGCTAATGTTAATGTCATGTCACATTGTAAAATTATGTTGCTACATTTATTGTACTAGTGATGCGTTTCGTTCATTGTCATTCGGATCACTCACACAAAATCAGTACGAACGTTTATTATAAAAAGGTACATAATTAATTATAATATAGAGAGGTATATGAATGTCTTTTTGTACCGAGAAATTTCACCTGATAGTTTAGTTGTCAGTGTTTATTTTGCTTTTGGAGCTCTTATTATTCGAAAATTTTGGAAGTAGGTATTTTAATTATTGTAATTTTTACATCATCGAATCTTTTTGAAAAAAATACAGATTTAACCACTGTGTAGGAGTACCATTTACTGCATAACAATTAAGACAAAACAGAATACTATAAATTAATAACGTTGAAAAGGAGATAACCTCAACAATATAGTTTTACGTCAACAATCACTCGATCCCGTTCCAAAATGAAAAAAATCACTCTGACCCGTTCTAAAACCATTTTTTATCACTTTCTCACATAGCACTTTCTCTGTCTCCGAGTGAATTTTCAGATGGGTTGCTTTTACGACAACTATTTACAATTACTTTTAAAATCATCGTTGAACAGTACAATTATTAAAACTAAAATGTTCTTGTCGCATGCAGCACGGATCGCGCTTATACCTATTTTGACGCAGACTAGAATAATAGACAACAAAATCAAATTTCTAAACGTAAACAAATTCCGCCGTCAACTAATAATCAAGTAAAATAAGCCGTATAAATAATAATGTTTCATACCGTAAGACGTCAAATTGAGTGCGGGCAGACTCCGACTCCGACCGGTGCAACTGTCTCGTTTCCGCACGCGCTGTTCGTGTTCGCTTTACTCTCCTTCAGTGAAGTGTGAACTAAATGATATACTTGCTAAGTGGACTAGTCCAATTGAAGGATTCATTCATGAACGACTCATCTCTATGTCTGAAGACGACGAATAAAAATATATCCATTGCATTTTTGTTTAATTTCATATAATTCAAGTATTTCACCTTTTCAAAGTTATCATTTATTGGCATGTAAAGGCTTATATCCATGCTTATATTTTTAAATCGATTAAACAAAACTAGTATAAGAGATTTCTTAATAAAGTAAATAAAAAAGAAGTTTTTAAGATTCAGAAATACTAATATTTTAAACATTACTTAATTTAACTTGAAAAAAGAAAATAAAACAGAAAAATAATTAGAAAATTAAAAACTAAAGACCTATAAATAAAAGATGTCCTCCAACTGTGGGCTCATGGGAACGGTCCCAAGAATGCTGGCAACATTGCCCCTTTGGATTGCCAAACTAATACGCTGGCAGAGGTAGCTGCCAGCCTTCTTGTCACCGGAGGCCTCGATAAGGCGAGCACTTAACTCTTTAACTAGATGCTTTGCCTCCGGCCCCCATGGACCCATTGTTTCCACCGCAAACGGAACAAATAAATAATTTCGACCTAGGTTTGCGTTCAGCGCTTACCGCAGCAGCCCCCACATGAAGTGAAGTGGCGCGAACATGCGAGGGAGCCACGGTGTCAGCACAGGTTGCATCCCACACCAACGGCCTGCCAAGCTTCCAGGGCCCAATGGTCATTCCGTCAGGTCTCTTGCCATCACTGCGAGAGATACCAGCTGGTTCTAAGACAGCCGGTAAACCAATGGTGGCAAAAGCAATGCGGATGATGCTGTTTAGCGTCGAGTGACGCATCATACGGCCAGCACTACGAGCGCAAGAGAGGCCGTGGTGGCCAAGCTCGTCAACAGCCTCCCCACACACACAGCGGTGAGGGTGGACTATTCTGGCGCCTAAACGGAGACAGACCGCTAGAGTAAGAGACGGCCCGTCCAACAAGGTACCGACATTGGCAGATGGCAATGCCTGGAGCCAGTGGCCTGACTCTCTCTCGGAAACGGCAGTGAGACGAGCGAGTTCGGCCGTGTCAGCCGATGTGGATATAAGCCCCTCCAAAACTTGTTTGCATAACGGCTCGTCCCATTGCTTCTGCGATTGTGGTAATAAAGGTAAGCTAGAATTTTGACAGGCGGATAACCAAGCGTTACTAGCATCTGCCTTGCCCGACAACTCTACGGAACCCAAAGAAGGGTTGATAATCTTCTTGTAAAGATTGTGCGTGCTATGGGCAGAAGACAAAAACGCTGGCAGGGCCACACTGGATAAATTCCTAATTCCTAGGCCTCCGAAACGTACAGGAAGCGAAGCCTGTAACGTCGTCATACGTACGTCGTTCATAGAGCAATTTAAACTTTAATAAGAGTTTCTCTTAACAAATTATCTATATTGGATAACATTGCTGGAAAAAGCCAAAGTTGGGAGCAACGTAGAACATAAGTAAAGAACAATGGCAAATATCCATACTAAAAATTGTCTGATATAAAATATGAGCGCACATAAACAAAAAATATGTCTTCAGATTCAGCGTTACTTGTAGATTCTGTATGTAAAGTTATTTTCATCTGAGAAAGCCGGAATTAAAAGATATTGTGGTTTGATTTTTGGTTAGGCAAGGTTAGTTTTTTTTATTTTATTATGACTTCTAACAAGACACACTTATACGAATTTGTTAGTTTCAGTTCAGTGTCAAAAATAACTTAGTCTAAAGTCTAAGTCATAAATAAACTTGTTTATACGGAAAGTCTAAGTACTGTCTCAATTTTAAGATGCCACGGCATGTAATTTTCGACTTGATGTAAAAATTAAAATGGTTTATATTATGTCGCATAGCGGTAAAAAACCTAGGTGCGTAAAGTGCCTAGAGCCACACTTCACTAAGGAGTGTGCTCGCACGCGCGATTCCCCCACCCCCCCCGCATGTGTGCTGTGTGGCCAAGTCGGTCACACTGCAAACTATAGGGGTTGCTCCCGCGCTCCTCAGAGCGTGAAATCTCCACCGCGTTATAGCCGTAAGACCCCTTCAGGGTCTAAATCGGCTAATAAACAGACCCCGCGGTCGACGCCCTCAGCCCCTGCGATTAGCGCAATAAACGAATTCCCGACCATTAAATATGGAAAGGAAACAGCCCCACCGGCGCCGGTCGAGAACTGGAGGACTGACAATAAGCCAGTCCCCAGTCCTCGAACCCGGCGTCCCGGGAAAGCTGAGCCGGGCCTTAAGCCCAACCCTAAATCTCAACAGGAGCCCTCGCTGGCCGATGACTTTAGCACCGTTAATGGTGCTCTAAAGATGATCGACTTGTCGGAGCTCTCTGTCTTAGCCAATAAGTTGCGTAATGCGCGCAATGGTCAGGAGCGCATGCTCGCTTTATGCGAGCACAGCGCACTGATCAAGGCACTGGATTAAAGGTTTTTATTTATTTAAGTAAAAACTTTTAAATACAGTAGTCGTATTTATTGTTGACGAGTGTAGTACTGTAGCCTATGGCAAATAGTGGTACAAGCGTCAACACATTAACTATAGCTCCGCTGCCTTTACTAGCGGGTCGTGCTAAGCCCAGAGGTGTCTCGTTGGTATCATTCAATTGTCGCGGCTTACGCCCAAATATCACCGAAATTAGGGAATTCGTTAAAAATAGGGAAATTGATTTTTTACTCCTCCAAGAGACGTGGTTAGCACCCACTAACTTGAAGGGGCTGTCGATACCTAAATATTCACTCATTCGCAATGACCGCCCTAGTGGCCCTTCTGGCCCTCCTAGAGGCGGCACTGCCATTTACTTTAGGAAGAGTTTGCATTGCTCACCCATACCTACCCCGCCTCTCGCCAATATGGAAGCTACTGTTTGCCGGATTGCCATGACGGGACATAGTTCCCTAATCATAGCGTCCGTCTACATAGCGTCCGGCTGCCCACCGCTGCGCAGTGACTTTGAAGCGCTCCTATCGCTGGGGCGCTCCGTGGTCCTGTTCGGCGATTTTAATGCCAAACACACGGACTGGACGTGTGTTACAACCACCACCAGTGGCCGAAAGTTATTTCGGATAACGGAAGAGCTAGGTTTGGACGTTTTGTGCCCCTACGCTCCTACTCACTATCCGGATAACGTTGAACATAGGCCCGACGTCTTAGATTTCGCTTTAGTGAAAGACGTAGCGTTGAACCTAGGTGCCATCGAAACACTAGATGACCTAGGTTCCGATCACCGTCCAGTCTCGTTAGTGCTCGGGCCTCAGGCCCCGCCCATTTCCTCTAACTCTACTACGACCAAAACTTTCACCAATTGGGAAGGTTTCAAGTCTGCTCTCGCCTCTACTTTAGACGCGCCCGATTCGCCGTACGCTCGGTTCACTCCGGACTATTTCGATAGTACGGATAAGATCGATAGTGCGGTGGAATCCATCACTAGTTTGGTACAATCAGCTGTGAAGGATAACTCGCGGGTGGTCGACGCACCTGTGCGCCGGCCACCGGCGGATATCCGAAACCTGATTAAAGCCAAAAATGCCACTCTCCGCAGAGCGGCTCTTTATCCAACTCCCGAACTTAGGCTCGAAGCTAACCGCGCTCAACGCGCGCTCAGGTCCCGCCTATCCGAATGGAGGAGCGAGGTGTGGGATGACCTCATGGGGGAAATAACACCTTCCCACGTTGCGTACTATAGAGTGGCGAGAGCCCTCCGTATCGACGCGACGAAACACACACCTCCCCTCTCCTGCCCCGATGGCTCCATAGCCTTCGAGGACGAGGAAAAGGCCGAATGTTTCGCTGATAGCATTGCCTCTCAGTGCTCAGTCAGCTCCCAAGAGTGCGATCCGGCTCACATTCGCGCGGTGGAGGAGGACCTTCTTTTCAGAAGCTCCCAACCTCTCACCGACCCCGACACTCCCATTCCCCCGATTTCGACTGACGAAATCGAATCACTTATAAAGGGCTTAAAGCCGCGTAAGGCTCCGGGTGCCGATGGCATCTCTAACAAGGCGCTCAAGTACTTCCCGATCCAAGTACTTACCTTGCTAGCCCTTCTCTTCAACGCCTGTTACGATAATTGCCACTTTCCGGCCGGATGGAAAGAAGCAATCGTAATAGGGATTCCTAAACCGGGTAAACCCCTTAATTTGCCTTCAAATCACCGCCCCATCAGCCTCCTAAAGGCGATGGGGAAGCTTTTCGAAAAGGTCATACTCGCTCGTATGAGAGAGCACCTTTTCGGGAAGAACATTATCATCAACCAACAGTTCGGGTTTAGGCGGGAGCACTCGTGCCCCCAACAGGTTCACCGCATAGTCGAATTCATTTTGAGCGGTTTCCACACGCGACATAAAAAGAAGACTGTAGCAGTCTTCTTTGACGTAGCCAAGGCCTTCGACAAGGTCTGGCATGACGGGCTGATATACAAGCTATATCGGCTGGACATGCCAGATAGACTAATCCGTCTGATTAGATCTTACTTGTCGAATCGTACCTTCCGTTTTAGGCACGAGGGCACGCTTTCCTCCACTCGTCCGATAAGGGCTGGTGTGCCTCAGGGCAGTGCCCTCTCTCCATTGCTGTACGCGGCGTACACCAATGATATCCCTATCCCGAAACACGGCATTGAGCTCTCGCTCTTCGCCGACGATACAGCGCTATACCGTAGCGGGCTTATCCCGAGCGCTATCATAGCTAAAGTCCAAATCGCGGTCAACAACTTAGGTGATTGGTTTCGGATGTGGCGCATCGAGGTGAACCCCGACAAGAGTGTCGCGGTCCTCTTCGATGTAAAACGGAGATCCCAAGTAGTCCCCTTTGGAACCCCCACAATTCGAATGCTAGGGTCCGGTATCCCATGGCAAAAGTCGGTCAAGTATCTGGGCGTAACGCTGGACAAGAGACTATCCTTCCGCCCTCACATCAATACAGTAGGTAAAAACGCTCGTTTTTACCTAAATCGGCTTAACCCTATGTTGGGCCGGTTTAGCAAAATGTCACTTAGAAATAAAAGAACTCTTTTTAAAGTCTGTATTAGACCTACGATGACGTACGCGTCTCCCGTTTTTAGTCATATAGCGCCTTCAGCGCTCCACAAACTTCAACTCATTCAAAATAAATTCACGCGTAGGGCCACTGGTGCCCCGTGGTACGTAAGAAACGCTGATTTGCATCGCGATTTCGAACTACCAACTGTGCAACAACATCTCCGTACAGTCGCGGAACGATTCTTCGAAGTAGCGGAGAATCACTCCAACCCACTCATTAGAAAGGCGGCGGACTATAGCTCCGATCCTCCTCACATTTCTCATTTCCGTAGGCCGAAACACGTGTTATCGGACCAACCCAATCAGCTGTCCCGTGACCTAGATTGCTTAAACGCGGCGTGGGACACGGCGGCACTTAGTTAAGCCAGTTGGCATAGGCAGCTTCACTGCAGTGCAGCGCTCCCCACTAGGGGGAGCGTAAAGTCCTTTTTTGCTGGCGACTCAATCTGAGTAACGCCTACCGCGCCTCTCGGCCACCCGAGGGGCGCGCGTTCCGGTAGCCTTCGCAGCCCTTAAGGCTAAAGGCGAACCCCAGGGTTTTTTTTACTGTGGTCGGTCTTAGCTCTCTTTAGAGAGGGCGAAGGCTAATCCCAGATCTCGGACCATACCCAGGTGTTAAGATCCTTCAGATCTTAAGACCAGTATCTCCGGGAATATGCGAGCATATTTTCTTCCCTGGGCCAAAAAAAACAAAAAAAAACAAAAAAAAGTCACTTATTTTTGTATATCACTCGCACTGTCGTGACGCTCGCACGTACGCGCGCGCACGTCGTAGTTTTCTTGTTAAAAGTTTTACCAAACCAACCAATCCATCATGTCCGGTCGTGGCAAAGGCGGCAAAGTTAAGGGAAAGGTCAAGTCACGCTCGAACCGCGCCGGTCTCCAGTTTCCCGTTGGACGTATACACAGGCTCCTGCGCAAGGGTAATTACGGTGAGCGCGTCGGTGCCGGCGCACCGGTCTACCTCGCCGCCGTCATGGAGTACCTGGCCGCCGAAGTACTCGAGTTGGCCGGTAACGCCGCTCGCGACAACAAGAAGACGAGAATCATCCCGAGGCATCTCCAGCTGGCGATACGCAACGACGAGGAGTTGAACAAGCTACTCTCCGGTGTGACAATCGCCCAGGGCGGTGTGCTGCCCAACATCCAGGCGGTGCTCCTTCCCAAGAAGACTGAGAAGAAGGCTTAAACGCTCAACCAACGGAACGCACCGCCACGCACGCAGTCGCACTAAACTAACATCGCTGCAACGCTGCTCTCTCTCTCTGGTGTGGTGTCTCGTCGTTTTCGCCGCCGTCTTAGTCGTCCGTCTGGTCGCTGCTCGTCTCACGTCTCGAACCATGATGACTATGTTGTAAAAGGCCCTTTTCAGGGCCACAATACGTTTCTATATAACAAGTAAAATATGTTTCATATCGATT
Organism: Eudonia lacustrata; assembly: GCA_947562085.1. NCBI lineage: Eukaryota > Metazoa > Arthropoda > Insecta > Lepidoptera > Crambidae > Eudonia > Eudonia lacustrata. The sequence continues at coordinate 7,967,548 of OX387324.1, read as the reverse complement.
TGGACAAGTCAATCGGATGTCGGGGTCACGTGACCTCGCCACATGCTCTATGTGAATGGATAATAATACATACACATCTACAAAATTTACTATACCTACACCTAGTGTAATTTAGTAGGTAATAGTATTATTGCTGCATAGCCGATTTTTCGATCATGTTTTGTATGTAAAATTTTCACTTTTTGCTGTAGGTCACGTGATAGGTTAGAAATTTAAGACAATCGCGAAGCGCAGCGTAGCGATTGTCTTGAATTTCGAGGTTTTTTTTTTTTATTAGACAACAGAAATCTAGTCTCGATTAAAAAATATATATATATAATAATATATAGGTATATAAAATAATTAAATAAATTCAATCTCTTTCCGTTATGATAGCTATGTTTTTTTCTACACCCGGACCCCGGGGCCTAATATAGCTTAACTTATTATAATGATATGACGATATTGTATTTACAAAATTAATAGAACTTCAACCATATATGTATATATATTTTTTTTTTTTTTTTTTAATTACACAATCACAAATTTTGTATTATTATAAGTTTGTTGTTATTGTCTGCAGCGACGAGACGTACGACCGCCGCCGCCCGCCGCGGAAAGACAGAGTGACGGGGGGGACAGACACGGCTCCGCGACGTGCGTCGCTATTGGTCGATTCTATCGGTACGGATGCCGCTTGTTGCTAACCGACCAAACTGACAAAAAGCGCGCGCACCGCGCGCACAGTGTTATTCCCAGTCTTACGTTCGCACGCGACGCATTCGTGTGACTAGTGTGTGATATACAATACAACCATGCCGCCCAAGACCAGTGGTAAGGCCGCTAAAAAGTCTGGCAAGGCCCAGAAGAACATCTCCAAGACCGACAAGAAAAAGAAGAAGCACAAGAGGAAGGAGAGCTACGCCATCTACATCTACAAAGTGCTAAAGCAGGTGCACCCCGACACCGGTATCTCCAGTAAGGCGATGTCGATCATGAACTCGTTCGTGAACGACATCTTCGAGCGTATCGCCGCTGAAGCTTCGCGCCTCGCTCATTACAACAAGCGTTCGACGATAACCTCCAGGGAGGTGCAGACCTCTGTGAGGCTTTTGCTGCCCGGCGAGCTCGCCAAGCACGCCGTCAGTGAGGGAACAAAGGCGGTCACCAAGTACACCAGCTCCAAGTGAGCTCCATCACCGACCGGCGGTGCTCACTGCGGACGCGGACGCAGTCAACACAGACCAAAAGGCCCTTTTCAGGGCCACAAATTGCAATCCAATATTGATAATGTTTCACGACAAGCGTCAGTCAATTTGCTTACAAACCGATCGATCAAATGCCTACATAACTAGGTAGGTAGGTAGGTAGGTAGGTAGGTAAACGAACAAAAAAAAAACAAATAAATACATACCTACCTACCTACCTACCTACCTACCTACCTACCTACCTACCTAAAAGAAAACTTCCGACGGTGGTTCGTTTGACTAACTAACTAACTAACTAACTAACTAACTAACTAACTAACTAACTAACTTATAAAAGTTATAATAAATATAGGTAAAAAAATAGTAATAATAATAAAAGTAAGATATAGAAGAAGCATATCATCACAATAATCGCCAGCCAGACAGACAGACAGACAGACAGACAGACAGACAGACAGACAGACAGACAGACAGACAGACAGACAGACAGACAGACAGACAGAACGAACGTAAATTATTTCATATTACCTACTTTATATTAGTTTCGTTTGTCTTTCTTGTATTCACCTAAAGGAGGTGCAAGGCAAGCCAAGCTCCATAGAAACAACATCAACAAAATTATTATAACGTTTTTCTCTATCTCACTCTGGCGCGGCGTCCGTCCGTGCGATCCGTCCCATCCGATTGGCCGCTCGCTCGGCGCTCGCTATTCTATTTAAATAAAAGGCAGTGTTCAACGACGAGCGGTTTCATTTCTCATTCTCTCCGCGTCGTGCGTGCGTCGTATCGTATCGTCGTACCCTATTTTGAGTTATTTTATTATTAATCATCCGTAATGGCGCGTACTAAGCAGACCGCTCGTAAGTCTACCGGTGGCAAGGCACCCCGCAAACAGTTGGCCACCAAGGCGGCCCGCAAGAGCGCACCTGCCACCGGCGGTGTGAAGAAACCTCATCGCTACAGGCCCGGCACCGTCGCTCTGCGCGAGATCCGTCGCTACCAGAAGAGCACTGAGCTTCTTATCCGCAAGCTGCCGTTCCAGCGTCTCGTCCGTGAGATAGCGCAAGACTTCAAGACCGACCTCCGTTTCCAGAGCTCCGCCGTGATGGCCCTCCAGGAGGCTAGCGAGGCGTATTTGGTAGGTCTCTTCGAAGACACCAACCTGTGCGCCATTCACGCGAAACGCGTCACCATCATGCCGAAGGACATTCAGTTGGCGCGCAGGATCAGAGGAGAGCGCGCCTAAGTGTTCGTTCGTTACGTTCGCGCCCGCCCGCCGCAGTGTGCGCCGCGCGCGGCTCGAAGCCAGCCCGGTGCTCAGTACAACAAAAGGCCCTTTTCAGGGCCGCATACAGTTCTATAGTAATACACAATGAAAGTTTCAAACGTACATGATGTCAATATAATAAAATACTTCTATCCTAATGTTATATACAAAATAATATCATAACAGCAATGAGTAGGTAGGTAAAAAATATTGAAAATAATAATAATAATATATATTACGGCCAACGGCCTGATGGCCAAGAGCCTCGATCAACATCTCATGAGGCTCTCGTTAGGCGGCTGGATTTTGTTTTTTAGAAAATATTTAAAAATGTAAATTAATATGTATATTGCTCTAAATACAGACGGCATAAGCTCTTGCATTGCATTGCACTGCATTGCATGCTCATGAAGGACATGCGACATGGTCGATATGAATCCGTGTGCATCTACCAGTGTACTACACAGAAACAAAACTCTCCCCCCCCCCCCCCACTCCGCACCCCGCACCCCCGCGCCCACCGTGCCTCCACCCCGGCGACGTGTTGTATCTGTACCTATAAAACAGACGCGGCACGAGGAGCCGCACACCTGGTCTCTAGACGAGGAGCGCAAGGTTAGGTGTGTCCTCCGCGGAGTGCCGTATGAATGCGACAATATGTCGCTTCAAAAGTCACTCGAGGAACAAGGCTTCCCGGTCGAGGCAGTGCACAAGATGCACAGCAACACCGGCAAGTCTTACGACCTTGCGTACGTTATCCTGACTCCTTCAGAGGCAGGAAAAAGTATCTGGAAAGCTGGCCCTCATTTCGAGGGGATGGAACTAGTAGTCGAGCCCCCGCGTAGTCGCAAAGGCCCGACTCAGTGCCATCGCTGTCAACTTTACGGCCATGTGGCCGTAAACTGCTCGGCGGCTTTCCGTTGCGTTAAGTGCCTAGAGCCGCACTCCACTAAGGAGTGCACTCGCACTCGCGACTCCCCTACCCCTCCCGCTTGCGTGTTGTGTGGCCAGTCGGGCCATACAGCAAACTGGAAAGGTTGCCCGAAAGCTCCGCGTAGCTTCAAATCAATATCGCGTAGAGTAGGCACGAACCGCAAGGCCCCTTCAGGGCAAAAAAAAGGCAAACGTGCCTTCTGCGACTAGCGCTTCCGATTTTCCTACCATTAAGTATGGTAAGGAAACAATAATTCCGGCACAGGTCGAGAATTGGAGAACTGACCAAAGGTCAGCACCCAAATCCCGGCCGCAGCCGAAGGAAAAGGCGGAGCCCGGCCTTAGGCCACGCCCCGCCCCTAGGCAAAGCCCACAGTTGGGAACTCCGGAAATGAGCGACATTGACACTATTTTTAGTGCCATCGACGCTGTCGACATTTCGGAGGTCGCGATTCTCGCAGATAAACTGCGAAACGCCCGTAGCGGTAAGGAACGCTTGCTCGCCTTGTGCGAACATAGCGCCCTTATTAAAGCATTGGAATAAGAGTCTTTTATTTAATTTAATTAAGTAAAGACTCTTGCACCAATTGCTCCTTGAATATTGTTGACGTGTGTGCTACTATAGCTATGGCTAATAGCGGTACAAGCGACAACATATTCCCGATAGCTCCACTGCCATTAAACGCGGGTAGGGTCAAGCCCAGAGGCGTCTCGCTTGTTTCTTTTAATTGTCGCAGTCTTCGTTCTAACCTAGTAGAGATTAGGGAATTCGTTAATAATAGGGAAATCGATTTATTACTCCTCCAGGAGACGTGGCTATCTGCTACTATCCGGAAGGGGTTGTCGATCCCTAACTTCTCATTAGTCCGCAATGACCACCCTAGCGGCCCTTCTGGCCGTTCTCGTGGTGGCACTGCCATATATTTTAGGAAGAGCTTGCATTGCTCCCCCCTACCAACCCCTCCGCTCGCCAATATGGAAGCTACCGTATGTCGGTTAGCCATGACGGGTCATCGTACCTTAGTCATAGCGTCCATATACATAGCAGCCGGCACTCCCCCTCTGCGCAGTGATTTCGAGGCACTCCTCTCGTTGGGGCCCTCCGTGATCCTGTTCGGGGATTTCAATAGTAAACACACGGACTGGACGTGTGTCGAAACCACCACCAACGGCCGTAAGTTATTACGGATAACGGAGGAACTAGGATTGGACGTGTTGTGCCCCTACTCTCCTACCCATTATCCGGATAACGTAAACCATAGGCCCGACGTCTTAGATTTCGCTCTAGTGAAAGACGTCGCACTGAACCTAGGTGCCATCGAAACACTAGATGACCTAGGTTCTGATCACCGTCCAGTCTCGTTAGTTCTCGGACCCCAGGCCCCGCCCACTTCTAAAAGCACTTCGACAAAAACCATCACCAACTGGGATGGTTTTAAGTCCACTCTCGCTTCCGCCTTAGACGCGCCTGATTCACCGTGCGCTCGTTTTTCGCCTGACTATTTCGATAGTGAGTCGAGAATCGATAGTGCGGTGGATTCTCTCACTAGTTTGGTACAGTCAGCAGTGAAAGATAACTCGCGGGTGGTCGACGCACCGGTGCGTCGGCCACCGGCGGATATCCGTAACCTGATAAGAGCCAAAAATGCCACTCTCCGGAGAGCGGCTCGCTATCCCACCCCAGCTCTTAGGCTAGCCGCAAATCGCGCACAACGCGCGCTCAGGTCCCGCCTTTCCGAGTGGAGAAATGACGTGTGGAGTGACTTGATGGGGGAAATAACACCTTCCCACGTCGCGTACTACAGAGTGGCGAGAGCCCTCCGTATAGACGCGGCGCAACACACACCTCCTCTCTCCCGCCCCGATGGCTCCGTAGCCTTCGAGGACGAGGAAAAGGCCGAATGCTTCGCTGACAGCATTGCTTCACAATGTTCTGTCAGCACCCAAGAGTGCGACCCGGCGCACATTCGCGCGGTGGAGGAGGACCTTCTTCTCAGAAGCTCCCGCCCTCCTACCGACCCCGATCCTCTTCCCCCTCCGATTTCGTCCGACGAAATACAAGACCAGATTAAGGGCTTAAAGCCGCGCAAAGCCCCGGGCGCTGACGGGATTTCTAACAAGGCGCTCAAGTACTTTCCGAACCAAGTACTAACGCTTTTAGCCCTTATTTTCAACGCCTGTTTCGATAAATGCTACTTTCCAGCTAGCTGGAAGGAGGCTATCGTAATAGGCATCCCTAAACCGGGTAAACCCCTTAACATACCAACGAGTCACCGCCCCATTAGCCTCCTCAAGGCGATGGGGAAACTTTTCGAAAAGGTTATACTCACTCGCATGAGAGAGCACCTTTTCGGAAATGACCTAATCATTAACGAGCAATTCGGGTTCAGGCGGAAGCACTCGTGCCCTCAGCAAGTTCACCGCATAATCGAGTATATCTTGAGCGGCTTTCATTCACGCCAAAAGAGAAAGACAGTAGCTGTCTTTTTCGATGTAGCCAAAGCCTTCGATAAGGTCTGGCACGGCGGACTGGTTTATAAGCTATATCAACTAGATATGCCCGATAGACTAGTCCGTCTGATCAGATCATATCTCACCAACCGTACCTTTCGTTTTCGTTACGAGGGTACGCTCTCCTCCCCTCGTTCAATAAAGGCCGGGGTACCGCAAGGTAGTGCTCTCTCGCCGTTGCTGTACACGTCGTACACCAACGACATTCCCATTCCGACGCGCGGTACGGAACTCTCGCTTTTCGCGGACGACACCGCGCTTTACCTTAGCGGGCTTAACCCGGACGCCATAGTCAAAAAATTACAGCCCGCGTGCGATAAGTTAGGAGATTGGTTCCGAAAGTGGCGCATCGAGGTGAACCCAGACAAAAGTGTCGCAGTTCTCTTCGATGTGAAACTTAGGTCCAGGCTAGTCCCATACGGAACCCGTTCTTCTCGCTTGCTAGGGATACCGATTCCCTGGCAGCGCACAGTTAAATATCTAGGCGTCACATTAGACAAACATCTTTCTTTTCGCCCACACATTAATAACGCGCTTAAAAAAGCTCGTTTTTATTCTTACAGATTAGGTCCTATGATAGGTCCCCATAGTAAAATGTCCTTAAGAAACAAGCGGACCCTCTATAAGGTTTGCATCAGACCTACGTTGACGTACGCGTCTCCCGTCTTCAGTCACATAGCGCCTTCAGCGCTTCATAAGTTGCAAGTACTGCAAAGTAAATTCACCCGAAGGGCCACCGGTGCCCCTTGGTACGTACGGAATGCTGACCTGCATTGCGATTTGGAACTTCCAACCATGCAGCAGCATCTCCGTACAGTCGCGGAGAGATTCTTCGAAGCGTCGGAGAATCACTCAAATCCTCTCATTCAAAAGGCAGTGGACTATAGTCAAGTCCTCCCTAGAATCTCTCAACGGCGTAGGCCGAAACACGTCCTATCAGACCCGCCTAACCAGTTGTCACGTGACCTGGACCGTCTAATCGCGGCACGGGACGCGGTGTCAAATAGTTAAGTCAGCTGACATAGGCAGCTTCACTGCAGTAAGCGCGCCCCACTAGGGGGCACGCCGTTCTTCCTTTTTTTTTGGCAACTCCATCTGAGTAACGCCATCCGCGCCTCTCGGCATCCGAGGGGCGTGCGGTCCGATAGCCTTTGTGGCCCTAAGGCCAAAGGCGATCCCCAGCGGTTGTTTTTACTGTGGTCGGCCTTAGCCTTCTCTTAGAGAGGGAAAAGGTCAATCCCAGATCTGCGGATAATACTGATCTTCAGATCAGTATCTCCCGGAATATGTTTGCATATTTTTTTACCCTGGGCTGACAACAAAAAAAAAAAAAAAAAAAAAGGAGCCGCTACCATTTCACGTCTCGCGCGCGCCCCGTACGCGTCGTACGTCGCCATATATCGTGTTCACAACAAAACCAAATTAAACAAACAAGATGACCGGTCGCGGTAAGGGAGGCAAGGGGCTCGGAAAAGGTGGAGCCAAGCGTCACAGGAAAGTGTTGCGTGATAACATCCAGGGTATCACAAAGCCCGCCATTCGTCGTCTCGCACGCAGAGGTGGTGTGAAGCGTATCTCCGGTCTCATTTACGAGGAGACCCGTGGCGTGCTGAAAGTGTTCCTCGAGAACGTGATCCGCGACGCGGTCACGTACACCGAGCACGCCAAGAGGAAGACCGTCACCGCCATGGACGTAGTCTACGCCCTGAAGCGTCAAGGTCGCACCCTCTACGGTTTCGGCGGTTAATACGGAGGAAGTGATGAAGATGGTCCGCGCGCCTACCGCCAACTACCTACATGCGCGCGCGCGCGCGCGCGGCACTCTCAACATTGCACTCTCTCGTCTGTCCCACAGAACACCAACCAGCAAAAAGGCCCTTTTCAGGGCCGCAAAAGTTTCATTGAACGTTTACTGTGCAAGCAGTAGATAAATGTTTTTCTAACGACAAGACAAGTCATAATAAAATTATAATTATATAGCTATAGCTACTACGTACTACCTACATTTGTATACAATTATAAATAAATAACTAACTAACTAACTAACTAACTAACTAACTAACTAACTAACTAACTAACTAACTAACTAACTAACTAACTAACTAACTAACTAACTAACTAACTAACTAACTACCTACCTACCTACCTACCTACCTACCTACCTACCTACCTACCTATTTATTTATTTATTTATTTATTTATGGAGTACACAACAGATGATAGTCAACATTAGAATAAAATATCATTTACAATAGAACAGTGCAACCTATTACATACACTTTTAAAGGAATAGATACCTATCTATTGTGGTCCGTCCGTGGATTTGTTTATTTATTAATATAGCTATAGGATTATATGTAGGTATAGGTACTTAAATAACTTTTTTTTTTTTTTTAATACAATTTTTACTATACTAGTGCACATGAGTTGTCTATAGACAAGCAAGCAATCAGGTACTGAATTGACTACTACCTACTGAGGTGTACAATTACTACAACACCGCTGCGTGCGTGGTCCGTACGGGGCGGCGTCGTCGGCTGTATGTCTAACAGTACGACAACATGGCGCCAATGTCTATCGACTGTACAGGTGTTAGGGTTAAAATTGTGTGCTATGATACTTATTGAAGTGCATTAAATATATTCGATGTAGGTACATACTGAATGCTCTCAGTCGTCGGTGATGATAGAAGAACCATTCATAGTGCGCGCGGTACGAGTCGATCATGTTTTACGACTGTCGCGATATCGTCGATATTTTCGACTAGAACATGTGTCAAATATAACTGAGCACTGTTACTTTTGAAGCTTTGGATATCAGCTTTTGACAGGACGTGCTAAAAACATGCGAAAGCTAGATCTTACAATAGAAAATAGACTTTTAAACGAACCCCTAGGTACGTGAGGTAGTCGATGACGAAAACAAACTACTCTCGCGCCTCGTCGATCTAACCGTGACAAATTGCACAGTGCCGACAAGGCGGACGGACTACAGAAGATCACTAAATTGTTATCATTTCAATATATTTACAGTATAATCGTTTTATAATTAATTATTTTCATAACAATGTTAGTGAAAACTGCTAAGCGTTCATACGGGAAAATGTCCAACGACATGGCGGTTCTCCTTACGGTATTGCCTGTCGGCTACGGATCGCGCGTTTTAGCGGTCGGATTTTTTAGCTAGCGGCGCCCTCTGTGTTGTTACCTACTACCAGCAGTGTACGTACGTGCGTGTTGTTTGTTTATCAACAATAATTGTGTGTTATTTAATTTGTTGATTGAATAAAATGGCCGACACCGCAGTTGCGTCCGAAACCCCCGCCCCGGCGACGCCGGCGAAGAAACCGAAGGCAGCAGCCGCAGGCGGAGCCAAGAAACCCAAGGCGAAACCGACCCACCCCAAGACCTCAGAGATGGTGAACAACGCCATCAAGGAGCTCAAGGAGCGCAGCGGTTCATCCCTTCAGGCGATCAAGAAATATATCGCGGCCCAATACGACGTCGACGCTGAAAAGTTGGCGCCTTTCATCAGAAAGTATCTGAAGAGTGCCGTCGAGAGCGGCGCTTTGATCCAAACAAAGGGCAAGGGAGCGTCCGGCTCGTTCAAACTGGAATCCAAATCGTCCGCATCCAAGAAACCGGCCGCCGCTAAGAAGCCCGCCGCCGCCGCTTCGGCGAAACCGAAGAAGGCCGCGGCCGCCGCCGCCGGTGGCAGGGGCGCCAAGAAGGGCGCCGCCGCCGCCGCGTCGCCGTCCAAATCTAAGGCGTCCGCCGCCGCCGCGACCAAGGACAAGAAGGCAGCCGCCGCTAAGAAGAAGCCCGCACCGAAGAAGCCCACCGCCGCTGCCGCCGCGAAGGCCAAGAGCGCCGCGGCCGCCGCGCCCAAGGCTAAGAAGACCGCCAAGCCGCCGACGAAGAAACCCAAGGCGCCCAAACCGAAGAAGGCCGCCGCCGCCACGCCCAAATCCAAGCCCGCCGCCAAGAAGGCCGCCGCCTCCAAGAAGTAATTCTCGGTGCGCGCGCGCGTTACACAGTGGCCGACGACGGTGGTGATAGTGGTGATAGTGGTGGTGGTGGTGGTGGTGTTGAGCTCGACCAACGCAGGCAGCGTCGACGTCGTCCGCTCCACTGTTATACTATACACCAAGCGGTGGCCCCCCCCCCCCCCTCTCTCTTGTTTTCGACGGAGGAGCGAGCGCGCGCGTGCGTGCTGCATGCGCAACACTCGAGCGGCGCGGCGCGGCCCGGCCCGCCAAGCCAGCACCGCCCCGCAAGCGCGAGCAAGCGAGCAGCAACCGGCGAAAGAAGTATAGGTACTTAAATAACTTTTTTTTTTTTTTTAATACAATTTTTACTATACTAGTGCACATGAGTTGTCTATAGACAAGCAAGCAATCAGGTACTGAATTGACTACTACCTACTGAGGTGTACAATTACTACAACACCGCTGCGTGCGTGGTCCGTACGGGGCGGCGTCGTCGGCTGTATGTCTAACAGTACGACAACATGGCGCCAATGTCTATCGACTGTACAGGTGTTAGGGTTAAAATTGTGTGCTATGATACTTATTGAAGTGCATTAAATATATTCGATGTAGGTACATACTGAATGCTCTCAGTCGTCGGTGATGATAGAAGAACCATTCATAGTGCGCGCGGTACGAGTCGATCATGTTTTACGACTGTCGCGATATCGTCGATATTTTCGACTAGAACATGTGTCAAATATAACTGAGCACTGTTACTTTTGAAGCTTTGGATATCAGCTTTTGACAGGACGTGCTAAAAACATGCGAAAGCTAGATCTTACAATAGAAAATAGACTTTTAAACGAACCCCTAGGTACGTGAGGTAGTCGATGACGAAAACAAACTACTCTCGCGCCTCGTCGATCTAACCGTGACAAATTGCACAGTGCCGACAAGGCGGACGGACTACAGAAGATCACTAAATTGTTATCATTTCAATATATTTACAGTATAATCGTTTTATAATTAATTATTTTCATAACAATGTTAGTGAAAACTGCTAAGCGTTCATACGGGAAAATGTCCAACGACATGGCGGTTCTCCTTACGGTATTGCCTGTCGGCTACGGATCGCGCGTTTTAGCGGTCGGATTTTTTAGCTAGCGGCGCCCTCTGTGTTGTTACCTACTACCAGCAGTGTACGTACGTGCGTGTTGTTTGTTTATCAACAATAATTGTGTGTTATTTAATTTGTTGATTGAATAAAATGGCCGACACCGCAGTTGCGTCCGAAACCCCCGCCCCGGCGACGCCGGCGAAGAAACCGAAGGCAGCAGCCGCAGGCGGAGCCAAGAAACCCAAGGCGAAACCGACCCACCCCAAGACCTCAGAGATGGTGAACAACGCCATCAAGGAGCTCAAGGAGCGCAGCGGTTCATCCCTTCAGGCGATCAAGAAATATATCGCGGCCCAATACGACGTCGACGCTGAAAAGTTGGCGCCTTTCATCAGAAAGTATCTGAAGAGTGCCGTCGAGAGCGGCGCTTTGATCCAAACAAAGGGCAAGGGAGCGTCCGGCTCGTTCAAACTGGAATCCAAATCGTCCGCATCCAAGAAACCGGCCGCCGCTAAGAAGCCCGCCGCCGCCGCTTCGGCGAAACCGAAGAAGGCCGCGGCCGCCGCCGCCGGTGGCAGGGGCGCCAAGAAGGGCGCCGCCGCCGCCGCGTCGCCGTCCAAATCTAAGGCGTCCGCCGCCGCCGCGACCAAGGACAAGAAGGCAGCCGCCGCTAAGAAGAAGCCCGCACCGAAGAAGCCCACCGCCGCTGCCGCCGCGAAGGCCAAGAGCGCCGCGGCCGCCGCGCCCAAGGCTAAGAAGACCGCCAAGCCGCCGACGAAGAAACCCAAGGCGCCCAAACCGAAGAAGGCCGCCGCCGCCACGCCCAAATCCAAGCCCGCCGCCAAGAAGGCCGCCGCCTCCAAGAAGTAATTCTCGGTGCGCGCGCGCGTTACACAGTGGCCGACGACGGTGGTGATAGTGGTGATAGTGGTGGTGGTGGTGGTGGTGTTGAGCTCGACCAACGCAGGCAGCGTCGACGTCGTCCGCTCCACTGTTATACTATACACCAAGCGGTGGCCCCCCCCCCCCCCCTCTCTCTTGTTTTCGACGGAGGAGCGAGCGCGCGCGTGCGTGCTGCATGCGCAACACTCGAGCGGCGCGGCGCGGCCCGGCCCGCCAAGCCAGCACCGCCCCGCAAGCGCGAGCAAGCGAGCAGCAACCGGCGAAAGAAGACAAACCACAAAAGCCCTTTTCAGGGCTAACATAACGTTCATAATTATATTGAAAAACAGTTTCATAACGGCAGAAGTCAACCTCTATATATACATACATACATACATACATACATAAATAAACACCTACCTATATGGCTACACATAACACTACCTAAATTACATTAAATATAAAACTATTCTATATCCAATTGAACGACGGACAACACAGACCCCTACCTACCTACCTACCTACCTACCTACCTACCTAAAACATACATAGAGAAACGCTATTTTGTTATACACGTCACGTTACTTTAAGTTCGTCAAAAATTCATTCAAAAATAATAAATAACATTCATTACAATGAATCCATGAGGCATCATCTCACGGGAACCACTAATTCATTCGATTTTGTCTTGCCGTGCACCGACACCGCACCGCCCGCCGCACGCACCACGCGCCACGAGAAATTCTCCGCCCGACTGCCCCTGCCCGACTCTCAGTCTGTCTCGCTCGCTCACCTCACCGCAATCTGCAACATCGCCCCGCTTAGTGGACGGCCGCTGAACAATATAAATAGCGTTAGGCGTCGTCACTTATTACATTCCCGATCCGTCGCTCGCCGCGCACCCCCGTGTGCCGCGTGCCCCAATCGCTCCGCTACGATCTCCGATCTTCTCACAAGGTACTCAACGCTATCTGTTTTAAGATAACGTTCGTCTGCGTCTACCATTGTTAGTGACTATTACGCGAAAGCGTAATAGCCAATAACAAAAGTTTGCGCCCGCGTTTGAAGGGCTAGTTGATACTGAACGGTGCCAACTAAGCTAGCCTTTGCACAGCACAGCCCCGGGTGCTGCCTAAGGCCCTTCCGGCCTTAGGCGAAACCGGAAGACCCGAGCCCAGTGCACCTGGGCCTTCCCAGGGGTGACGGTATTAGTGTTGATCATTACGACAACACTATAAGCGTTTTTCTCCCCGCCGCCGAGTACCTCCCTGCCCTAAGCAGGGAGGGTATCGTCGCCATGTCGGCCTCCGAGGCCACATTGGCCATTCTTAGCCAGATTCGCGCGGCCTTATGTCGCGAAGATCTAAATGCGGAGCTCGTCATCAACGAGCTGCGCACAATATTTTTCGCGCTACCGACCGGTACGGAGACCTCGCCCCCGCAGGGCGCAGAGTCCACTCACGTCGCGCCGCGTACGCGTTCTCCCCGCCGCCAGCGCGCCGCCGCTGATGACGTCGACACCGCGTCCCTCGCCCTAGTTCCGTGGAACGGTGCTTCGCGCTCCCGTTCACGCTCACGTTCCCCGTGTTCACCGTGTCTCAGTACACAAGGCCCGCGCCCAGCCGCAGTAGCCGCCGCCGCCGTGTCGACACCGGCGCGCGCCGCCGCCGCCGCTGTAGTCGTTCCCCCCCCACACCCCGCGCCCCTCGCGTCGCTTCCGCGCTCTCGTTCGCCGCTACGCTTCTCGGCACCGGCGTCACCGGACGCCGATGTCGATGAGTCGACCATGGAGACCGACTCCGAGTCGGCCTCCACTAAAAGGACCGCGTCGGAGCGGTCCGACTCGGATGTTGACTCGACAAATCCTTCCGACACGGATTCAGATCGAACCATTAAGGGTTCCGATTCAGAGGGCTACACCCTCGTAGGGCGAAGTCCTAATAAAAATAACAAGCGCAAGGCAAAGCGCGTTAAATCCGCAATGCCCCCCGCCTCACCGGCCCCTCAGGCCACGCCCCCTGCCGCGGCAGAACTAGAGCCGGCTCTATCGAGTCAGCCACCCGCGCAAACGTCTCAGCTACCGAAAAGGTCCGGTCGCAAATCGCCGTCGGTTTCGCGACCCATCCCTTTTGTAGCCAAAGCGCCACCCCCTGTACATTTAAGGGACAAGGGTAAATGGCCGCTAGTTAGTAATCTCTGTAAAGAGTTCAGAATAAATTATACCAGGGTTCGCAACAACCCACGCCACAACAGTGTAGAGATTAAGGTAGTGGACACTGCAATGTTCAGGGCATTGACCCGGCTCCTTACGGAGCGCAACATTGCGTACCACACCTGGTCTCTAGACGAGGAGCGCAAGGTTAGGTGTGTCCTCCGCGGAGTGCCGTATGAATGCGACAATATGTCGCTTCAAAAGTCACTCGAGGAACAAGGCTTCCCGGTCGAGGCAGTGCACAAGATGCACAGCAACACCGGCAAGTCTTACGACCTCGCGTACGTTATCCTGACTCCTTCAGAGGCAGGAAAAAGTATCTGGAAAGCTGGCCCTCATTTCGAGGGGATGGAACTAGTAGTCGAGCCCCCGCGTAGTCGCAAAGGCCCGACTCAGTGCCATCGCTGTCAACTTTACGGCCATGTGGCCGTAAACTGCTCGGCGGCTTTCCGTTGCGTTAAGTGCCTAGAGCCGCACTCCACTAAGGAGTGCACTCGCACTCGCGACTCCCCTACCCCTCCCGCTTGCGTGTTGTGTGGCCAGTCGGGCCATACAGCAAACTGGAAAGGTTGCCCGAAAGCTCCGCGTAGCTTCAAATCAATATCGCGTAGAGTAGGCACGAACCGCAAGGCCCCTTCAGGGCAAAAAAAGGCAAACGTGCCTTCTGCGACTAGCGCTTCCGATTTTCCTACCATTAAGTATGGTAAGGAAACAATAATTCCGGCACAGGTCGAGAATTGGAGAACTGACCAAAGGTCAGCACCCAAATCCCGGCCGCAGCCGAAGGAAAAGGCGGAGCCCGGCCTTAGGCCACGCCCCGCCCCTAGGCAAAGCCCACAGTTGGGAACTCCGGAAATGAGCGACATTGACACTATTTTTAGTGCCATCGACGCTGTCGACATTTCGGAGGTCGCGATTCTCGCAGATAAACTGCGAAACGCCCGTAGCGGTAAGGAACGCTTGCTCGCCTTGTGCGAACATAGCGCCCTTATTAAAGCATTGGAATAAGAGTCTTTTATTTAATTTAATTAAGTAAAGACTCTTGCACCAATTGCTCCTTGAATATTGTTGACGTGTGTGCTACTATAGCTATGGCTAATAGCGGTACAAGCGACAACATATTCCCGATAGCTCCACTGCCATTAAACGCGGGTAGGGTCAAGCCCAGAGGCGTCTCGCTTGTTTCTTTTAATTGTCGCAGTCTTCGTTCTAACCTAGTAGAGATTAGGGAATTCGTTAATAATAGGGAAATCGATTTATTACTCCTCCAGGAGACGTGGCTATCTGCTACTATCCGGAAGGGGTTGTCGATCCCTAACTTCTCATTAGTCCGCAATGACCACCCTAGCGGCCCTTCTGGCCGTTCTCGTGGTGGCACTGCCATATATTTTAGGAAGAGCTTGCATTGCTCCCCCCCTACCAACCCCTCCGCTCGCCAATATGGAAGCTACCGTATGTCGGTTAGCCATGACGGGTCATCGTACCTTAGTCATAGCGTCCATATACATAGCAGCCGGTACTCCCCCTCTGCGCAGTGATTTCGAGGCACTCCTCTCGTTGGGGCCCTCCGTGATCCTGTTCGGAGATTTCAATAGTAAACACACGGACTGGACGTGTGTCGAAACCACCACCAACGGCCGTAAGTTATTACGGATAACGGAGGAACTAGGTTTGGACGTGTTGTGCCCCTACTCTCCTACCCATTATCCGGATAACGTAAACCATAGGCCCGACGTCTTAGATTTCGCTCTAGTGAAAGACGTCGCACTGAACCTAGGTGCCATCGAAACACTAGATGACCTAGGTTCTGATCACCGTCCAGTCTCGTTAGTTCTCGGACCCCAGGCCCCGCCCACTTCTAAAAGCACTTCGACAAAAACCATCACCAACTGGGATGGTTTTAAGTCCACTCTCGCTTCCGCCTTAGACGCGCCTGATTCACCGTGCGCTCGTTTTTCGCCTGACTATTTCGATAGTGAGTCGAGAATCGATAGTGCGGTGGATTCTCTCACTAGTTTGGTACAGTCAGCAGTGAAAGATAACTCGCGGGTGGTCGACGCACCGGTGCGTCGGCCACCGGCGGATATCCGTAACCTGATAAGAGCCAAAAATGCCACTCTCCGGAGAGCGGCTCGCTATCCCACCCCAGCTCTTAGGCTAGCCGCAAATCGCGCACAACGCGCGCTCAGGTCCCGCCTTTCCGAGTGGAGAAATGACGTGTGGAGTGACTTGATGGGGGAAATAACACCTTCCCACGTCGCGTACTACAGAGTGGCGAGAGCCCTCCGTATAGACGCGGCGCAACACACACCTCCTCTCTCCCGCCCCGATGGCTCCGTAGCCTTCGAGGACGAGGAAAAGGCCGAATGCTTCGCTGACAGCATTGCTTCACAATGTTCTGTCAGCACCCAAGAGTGCGACCCGGCGCACATTCGCGCGGTGGAGGAGGACCTTCTTCTCAGAAGCTCCCGCCCTCCTACCGACCCCGATCCTCTTCCCCCTCCGATTTCGTCCGACGAAATACAAGACCAGATTAAGGGCTTAAAGCCGCGCAAAGCCCCGGGCGCTGACGGGATTTCTAACAAGGCGCTCAAGTACTTTCCGAACCAAGTACTAACGCTTTTAGCCCTTATTTTCAACGCCTGTTTCGATAAATGCTACTTTCCAGCTAGCTGGAAGGAGGCTATCGTAATAGGCATCCCTAAACCGGGTAAACCCCTTAACATACCAACGAGTCACCGCCCCATTAGCCTCCTCAAGGCGATGGGGAAACTTTTCGAAAAGGTTATACTCACTCGCATGAGAGAGCACCTTTTCGGAAATGACCTAATCATTAACGAGCAATTCGGGTTCAGGCGGAAGCACTCGTGCCCTCAGCAAGTTCACCGCATAATCGAGTATATCTTGAGCGGCTTTCATTCACGCCAAAAGAGAAAGACAGTAGCTGTCTTTTTCGATGTAGCCAAAGCCTTCGATAAGGTCTGGCACGGCGGACTGGTTTATAAGCTATATCAACTAGATATGCCCGATAGACTAGTCCGTCTGATCAGATCATATCTCACCAACCGTACCTTTCGTTTTCGTTACGAGGGTACGCTCTCCTCCCCTCGTTCAATAAAGGCCGGGGTACCGCAAGGTAGTGCTCTCTCGCCGTTGCTGTACACGTCGTACACCAACGACATTCCCATTCCGACGCGCGGTACGGAACTCTCGCTTTTCGCGGACGACACCGCGCTTTACCTTAGCGGGCTTAACCCGGACGCCATAGTCAAAAAATTACAGCCCGCGTGCGATAAGTTAGGAGATTGGTTCCGAAAGTGGCGCATCGAGGTGAACCCAGACAAAAGTGTCGCAGTTCTCTTCGATGTGAAACTTAGGTCCAGGCTAGTCCCATACGGAACCCGTTCTTCTCGCTTGCTAGGGATACCGATTCCCTGGCAGCGCACAGTTAAATATCTAGGCGTCACATTAGACAAACATCTTTCTTTTCGCCCACACATTAATAACGCGCTTAAAAAAGCTCGTTTTTATTCTTACAGATTAGGTCCTATGATAGGTCCCCACAGTAAAATGTCCTTAAGAAACAAGCGGACCCTCTATAAGGTTTGCATCAGACCTACGTTGACGTACGCGTCTCCCGTCTTCAGTCACATAGCGCCTTCAGCGCTTCATAAGTTGCAAGTACTGCAAAGTAAATTCACCCGAAGGGCCACCGGTGCCCCTTGGTACGTACGGAATGCTGACCTGCATTGCGATTTGGAACTTCCAACCATGCAGCAGCATCTCCGTACAGTCGCGGAGAGATTCTTCGAAGCGTCGGAGAATCACTCAAATCCTCTCATTCAAAAGGCAGTGGACTATAGTCAAGTCCTCCCTAGAATCCCTCAACGGCGTAGGCCGAAACACGTCCTATCAGACCCGCCTAACCAGTTGTCACGTGACCTGGACCGTCTAATCGCGGCACGGGACGCGGTGTCAAATAGTTAAGTCAGCTGACATAGGCAGCTTCACTGCAGTAAGCGCGCCCCACTAGGGGGCACGCCGTTCTTCCTTTTTTTTGGCAACTCCATCTGAGTAACGCCATCCGCGCCTCTCGGCATCCGAGGGGCGTGCGGTCCGATAGCCTTTGTGGCCCTAAGGCCAAAGGCGATCCCCAGCGGTTGTTTTTACTGTGGTCGGCCTTAGCCTTCTCTTAGAGAGGGAAAAGGTCAATCCCAGATCTGCGGATAATACTGATCTTCAGATCAGTATCTCCCGGAATATGTTTGCATATTTTTTTTACCCTGGGCTGACAACAAAAAAAAAAAAAAGTCACTTATTACATTCCCGATCCGTCGCTCGCCGCGCACCCCCGTGTGCCGCGTGCCCCAATCGCTCCGCTACGATCTCCGATCTTCTCACAAGGTACTCAACGCTATCTGTTTTAAGATAACGTTCGTCTGCGTCTACCATTGTTAGTGACTATTACGCGAAAGCGTAATAGCCAATAACAAAAGTTTGCGCCCGCGTTTGAAGGGCTAGTTGATACTGAACGGTGCCAACTAAGCTAGCCTTTGCACAGCACAGCCCCGGGTGCTGCCTAAGGCCCTTCCGGCCTTAGGCGAAACCGGAAGACCCGAGCCCAGTGCACCTGGGCCTTCCCAGGGGTGACGGTATTAGTGTTGATCATTACGACAACACTATAAGCGTTTTTCTCCCCGCCGCCGAGTACCTCCCTGCCCTAAGCAGGGAGGGTATCGTCGCCATGTCGGCCTCCGAGGCCACATTGGCCATTCTTAGCCAGATTCGCGCGGCCTTATGTCGCGAAGATCTAAATGCGGAGCTCGTCATCAACGAGCTGCGCACAATATTTTTCGCGCTACCGACCGGTACGGAGACCTCGCCCCCGCAGGGCGCAGAGTCCACTCACGTCGCGCCGCGTACGCGTTCTCCCCGCCGCCAGCGCGCCGCCGCTGATGACGTCGACACCGCGTCCCTCGCCCTAGTTCCGTGGAACGGTGCTTCGCGCTCCCGTTCACGCTCACGTTCCCCGTGTTCACCGTGTCTCAGTACACAAGGCCCGCGCCCAGCCGCAGTAGCCGCCGCCGCCGTGTCGACACCGGCGCGCGCCGCCGCCGCCGCTGTAGTCGTTCCCCCCCCACACCCCGCGCCCCTCGCGTCGCTTCCGCGCTCTCGTTCGCCGCTACGCTTCTCGGCACCGGCGTCACCGGACGCCGATGTCGATGAGTCGACCATGGAGACCGACTCCGAGTCGGCCTCCACTAAAAGGACCGCGTCGGAGCGGTCCGACTCGGATGTTGACTCGACAAATCCTTCCGACACGGATTCAGATCGAACCATTAAGGGTTCCGATTCAGAGGGCTACACCCTCGTAGGGCGAAGTCCTAATAAAAATAACAAGCGCAAGGCAAAGCGCGTTAAATCCGCAATGCCCCCCGCCTCACCGGCCCCTCAGGCCACGCCCCCTGCCGCGGCAGAACTAGAGCCGGCTCTATCGAGTCAGCCACCCGCGCAAACGTCTCAGCTACCGAAAAGGTCCGGTCGCAAATCGCCGTCGGTTTCGCGACCCATCCCTTTTGTAGCCAAAGCGCCACCCCCTGTACATTTAAGGGACAAGGGTAAATGGCCGCTAGTTAGTAATCTCTGTAAAGAGTTCAGAATAAATTATACCAGGGTTCGCAACAACCCACGCCACAACAGTGTAGAGATTAAGGTAGTGGACACTGCAATGTTCAGGGCATTGACCCGGCTCCTTACGGAGCGCAACATTGCGTACCACACCTGGTCTCTAGACGAGGAGCGCAAGGTTAGGTGTGTCCTCCGCGGAGTGCCGTATGAATGCGACAATATGTCGCTTCAAAAGTCACTCGAGGAACAAGGCTTCCCGGTCGAGGCAGTGCACAAGATGCACAGCAACACCGGCAAGTCTTACGACCTCGCGTACGTTATCCTGACTCCTTCAGAGGCAGGAAAAAGTATCTGGAAAGCTGGCCCTCATTTCGAGGGGATGGAACTAGTAGTCGAGCCCCCGCGTAGTCGCAAAGGCCCGACTCAGTGCCATCGCTGTCAACTTTACGGCCATGTGGCCGTAAACTGCTCGGCGGCTTTCCGTTGCGTTAAGTGCCTAGAGCCGCACTCCACTAAGGAGTGCACTCGCACTCGCGACTCCCCTACCCCTCCCGCTTGCGTGTTGTGTGGCCAGTCGGGCCATACAGCAAACTGGAAAGGTTGCCCGAAAGCTCCGCGTAGCTTCAAATCAATATCGCGTAGAGTAGGCACGAACCGCAAGGCCCCTTCAGGGCAAAAAAAGGCAAACGTGCCTTCTGCGACTAGCGCTTCCGATTTTCCTACCATTAAGTATGGTAAGGAAACAATAATTCCGGCACAGGTCGAGAATTGGAGAACTGACCAAAGGTCAGCACCCAAATCCCGGCCGCAGCCGAAGGAAAAGGCGGAGCCCGGCCTTAGGCCACGCCCCGCCCCTAGGCAAAGCCCACAGTTGGGAACTCCGGAAATGAGCGACATTGACACTATTTTTAGTGCCATCGACGCTGTCGACATTTCGGAGGTCGCGATTCTCGCAGATAAACTGCGAAACGCCCGTAGCGGTAAGGAACGCTTGCTCGCCTTGTGCGAACATAGCGCCCTTATTAAAGCATTGGAATAAGAGTCTTTTATTTAATTTAATTAAGTAAAGACTCTTGCACCAATTGCTCCTTGAATATTGTTGACGTGTGTGCTACTATAGCTATGGCTAATAGCGGTACAAGCGACAACATATTCCCGATAGCTCCACTGCCATTAAACGCGGGTAGGGTCAAGCCCAGAGGCGTCTCGCTTGTTTCTTTTAATTGTCGCAGTCTTCGTTCTAACCTAGTAGAGATTAGGGAATTCGTTAATAATAGGGAAATCGATTTATTACTCCTCCAGGAGACGTGGCTATCTGCTACTATCCGGAAGGGGTTGTCGATCCCTAACTTCTCATTAGTCCGCAATGACCACCCTAGCGGCCCTTCTGGCCGTTCTCGTGGTGGCACTGCCATATATTTTAGGAAGAGCTTGCATTGCTCCCCCCTACCAACCCCTCCGCTCGCCAATATGGAAGCTACCGTATGTCGGTTAGCCATGACGGGTCATCGTACCTTAGTCATAGCGTCCATATACATAGCAGCCGGTACTCCCCCTCTGCGCAGTGATTTCGAGGCACTCCTCTCGTTGGGGCCCTCCGTGATCCTGTTCGGAGATTTCAATAGTAAACACACGGACTGGACGTGTGTCGAAACCACCACCAACGGCCGTAAGTTATTACGGATAACGGAGGAACTAGGTTTGGACGTGTTGTGCCCCTACTCTCCTACCCATTATCCGGATAACGTAAACCATAGGCCCGACGTCTTAGATTTCGCTCTAGTGAAAGACGTCGCACTGAACCTAGGTGCCATCGAAACACTAGATGACCTAGGTTCTGATCACCGTCCAGTCTCGTTAGTTCTCGGACCCCAGGCCCCGCCCACTTCTAAAAGCACTTCGACAAAAACCATCACCAACTGGGATGGTTTTAAGTCCACTCTCGCTTCCGCCTTAGACGCGCCTGATTCACCGTGCGCTCGTTTTTCGCCTGACTATTTCGATAGTGAGTCGAGAATCGATAGTGCGGTGGATTCTCTCACTAGTTTGGTACAGTCAGCAGTGAAAGATAACTCGCGGGTGGTCGACGCACCGGTGCGTCGGCCACCGGCGGATATCCGTAACCTGATAAGAGCCAAAAATGCCACTCTCCGGAGAGCGGCTCGCTATCCCACCCCAGCTCTTAGGCTAGCCGCAAATCGCGCACAACGCGCGCTCAGGTCCCGCCTTTCCGAGTGGAGAAATGACGTGTGGAGTGACTTGATGGGGGAAATAACACCTTCCCACGTCGCGTACTACAGAGTGGCGAGAGCCCTCCGTATAGACGCGGCG
The DNA here is from genome assembly GCA_947562085.1 of Eudonia lacustrata. NCBI lineage: Eukaryota > Metazoa > Arthropoda > Insecta > Lepidoptera > Crambidae > Eudonia > Eudonia lacustrata. The sequence continues at coordinate 7,945,510 of OX387324.1, read as the reverse complement.
CAACACACACCTCCTCTCTCCCGCCCCGATGGCTCCGTAGCCTTCGAGGACGAGGAAAAGGCCGAATGCTTCGCTGACAGCATTGCTTCACAATGTTCTGTCAGCACCCAAGAGTGCGACCCGGCGCACATTCGCGCGGTGGAGGAGGACCTTCTTCTCAGAAGCTCCCGCCCTCCTACCGACCCCGATCCTCTTCCCCCTCCGATTTCGTCCGACGAAATACAAGACCAGATTAAGGGCTTAAAGCCGCGCAAAGCCCCGGGCGCTGACGGGATTTCTAACAAGGCGCTCAAGTACTTTCCGAACCAAGTACTAACGCTTTTAGCCCTTATTTTCAACGCCTGTTTCGATAAATGCTACTTTCCAGCTAGCTGGAAGGAGGCTATCGTAATAGGCATCCCTAAACCGGGTAAACCCCTTAACATACCAACGAGTCACCGCCCCATTAGCCTCCTCAAGGCGATGGGGAAACTTTTCGAAAAGGTTATACTCACTCGCATGAGAGAGCACCTTTTCGGAAATGACCTAATCATTAACGAGCAATTCGGGTTCAGGCGGAAGCACTCGTGCCCTCAGCAAGTTCACCGCATAATCGAGTATATCTTGAGCGGCTTTCATTCACGCCAAAAGAGAAAGACAGTAGCTGTCTTTTTCGATGTAGCCAAAGCCTTCGATAAGGTCTGGCACGGCGGACTGGTTTATAAGCTATATCAACTAGATATGCCCGATAGACTAGTCCGTCTGATCAGATCATATCTCACCAACCGTACCTTTCGTTTTCGTTACGAGGGTACGCTCTCCTCCCCTCGTTCAATAAAGGCCGGGGTACCGCAAGGTAGTGCTCTCTCGCCGTTGCTGTACACGTCGTACACCAACGACATTCCCATTCCGACGCGCGGTACGGAACTCTCGCTTTTCGCGGACGACACCGCGCTTTACCTTAGCGGGCTTAACCCGGACGCCATAGTCAAAAAATTACAGCCCGCGTGCGATAAGTTAGGAGATTGGTTCCGAAAGTGGCGCATCGAGGTGAACCCAGACAAAAGTGTCGCAGTTCTCTTCGATGTGAAACTTAGGTCCAGGCTAGTCCCATACGGAACCCGTTCTTCTCGCTTGCTAGGGATACCGATTCCCTGGCAGCGCACAGTTAAATATCTAGGCGTCACATTAGACAAACATCTTTCTTTTCGCCCACACATTAATAACGCGCTTAAAAAAGCTCGTTTTTATTCTTACAGATTAGGTCCTATGATAGGTCCCCACAGTAAAATGTCCTTAAGAAACAAGCGGACCCTCTATAAGGTTTGCATCAGACCTACGTTGACGTACGCGTCTCCCGTCTTCAGTCACATAGCGCCTTCAGCGCTTCATAAGTTGCAAGTACTGCAAAGTAAATTCACCCGAAGGGCCACCGGTGCCCCTTGGTACGTACGGAATGCTGACCTGCATTGCGATTTGGAACTTCCAACCATGCAGCAGCATCTCCGTACAGTCGCGGAGAGATTCTTCGAAGCGTCGGAGAATCACTCAAATCCTCTCATTCAAAAGGCAGTGGACTATAGTCAAGTCCTCCCTAGAATCCCTCAACGGCGTAGGCCGAAACACGTCCTATCAGACCCGCCTAACCAGTTGTCACGTGACCTGGACCGTCTAATCGCGGCACGGGACGCGGTGTCAAATAGTTAAGTCAGCTGACATAGGCAGCTTCACTGCAGTAAGCGCGCCCCACTAGGGGGCACGCCGTTCTTCCTTTTTTTTGGCAACTCCATCTGAGTAACGCCATCCGCGCCTCTCGGCATCCGAGGGGCGTGCGGTCCGATAGCCTTTGTGGCCCTAAGGCCAAAGGCGATCCCCAGCGGTTGTTTTTACTGTGGTCGGCCTTAGCCTTCTCTTAGAGAGGGAAAAGGTCAATCCCAGATCTGCGGATAATACTGATCTTCAGATCAGTATCTCCCCGGAATATGTTTGCATATTTTTTTACCCTGGGCTGACAACAAAAAAAAAAAAAAAAAAAAAAAAAAAGTCACTTATTACATTCCCGATCCGTCGCTCGCTGCGCACCCCCGTGTGCCGCGTGCCCCAATCGCTCCGCTCCGCTCGCTACCTACGATCTCCGTCTACAGGTACCCAACGCTATCTGGTTTAAGATAACGTTCGTCTGCGTCTACAATTGTTAGTGACTATTACGCGAAAGCGTAATAGCCAATAACAAAAGTTTGCGCCCGCGTTTGAAGGGCTAGTTGATACTGAACGGTGCCAACTAAGCTAGCCTTTGCACAGCACAGCCCCGGGTGCTGCCTAAGGCCCTTCCGGCCTTAGGCGAAACCGGAAGACCCGAGCCCAGTGCACCTGGGCCTTCCCAGGGGTGACGGTATTAGTGTTGATCATTACGACAACACTATAAGCGTTTTTCTCCCCGCCGCCGCGTACCCTCCCTGCCCTAAGCAGGGAGGGTATCGTCGCCATGTCGGCCTCCGAGGCCACATTGGCCATTCTTAGCCAAATTCGCGCGGCCTTATGCCGCGAAGATCTAAATGCGGAGCTCGTCATCAACGAGCTGCGCACAATATTTTTCGCGCTACCGACCGGTACGGAGACCTCGCCCCCGCAGGGCGCAGAGTCCACTCACGTCGCGCCGCGTACGCGTTCTCCCCGCCGCCAGCGCGCCGCCGCTGATGTCATCGACACCGCGTCCCTCGCGTTAGTTCCGTGGAACGGTGCTTCGCGCTCCCGTTCACGCTCACGTTCCCCGTGTTCACCGTGTCTCAGTACACAAGGCCCGCGCCCAGCCGCAGTAGCCGCCGCCGCCGTGTCGACACCGGCGCGCGCCGCCGCCGCCGCTGTAGTCGTTCCCCCCCCACACCCCGCGCCCCTCGCGTCGCTTCCGCGCTCTCGTTCGCCGCTACGCTTCTCGGCACCGGCGTCACCGGACGCCGATGTCGATGAGTCGACCATGGAGACCGACTCCGAGTCGGCCTCCACTAAAAGGACCGCGTCGGAGCGGTCCGACTCGGATGTTGACTCGACAAATCCTTCCGACACGGATTCAGATCGAACCATTAAGGGTTCCGATTCAGAGGGCTACACCCTCGTAGGGCGAAGTCCTAATAAAAATAACAAGCGCAAGGCAAAGCGCGTTAAATCCGCAATGCCCCCCGCCTCACCGGCCCCTCAGGCCACGCCCCCTGCCGCGGCAGAACTAGAGCCGGCTCTATCGAGTCAGCCACCCGCGCAAACGTCTCAGCTACCGAAAAGGTCCGGTCGCAAATCGCCGTCGGTTTCGCGACCCATCCCTTTTGTAGCCAAAAAGCCACCCCCTGTACATTTAAGGGACAAGGGTAAATGGCCGCTAGTTAGTAATCTCTGTAAAGAGTTCAGAATAAATTATACCAGGGTTCGCAACAACCCACGCCACAACAGTGTAGAGATTAAGGTAGTGGACACTGCAATGTTCAGGGCATTGACCCGGCTCCTTACGGAGCGCAACATTGCGTACCACACCTGGTCTCTAGACGAGGAGCGCAAGGTTAGGTGTGTCCTCCGCGGAGTGCCGTATGAATGCGACAATATGTCGCTTCAAAAGTCACTCGAGGAACAAGGCTTCCCGGTCGAGGCAGTGCACAAGATGCACAGCAACACCGGCAAGTCTTACGACCTTGCGTACGTTATCCTGACTCCGTCAGAGGCAGGAAAAAGTATCTGGAAAGCTGGCCCTCATTTCGAGGGGATGGAACTAGTAGTCGAGCCCCCGCGTAGTCGCAAAGGCCCGACTCAGTGCCATCGCTGTCAACTTTACGGCCATGTGGCCGTAAACTGCTCGGCGGCTTTCCGTTGCGTTAAGTGCCTAGAGCCGCACTCCACTAAGGAGTGCACTCGCACTCGCGACTCCCCTACCCCTCCCGCTTGCGTGTTGTGTGGCCAGTCGGGCCATACAGCAAACTGGAAAGGTTGCCCGAAAGCTCCGCGTAGCTTCAAATCAATATCGCGTAGAGTAGGCACGAACCGCAAGGCCCCTTCAGGGCAAAAAAAGGCAAACGTGCCTTCTGCGACTAGCGCTTCCGATTTTCCTACCATTAAGTATGGTAAGGAAACAATAATTCCGGCACAGGTCGAGAATTGGAGAACTGACCAAAGGTCAGCACCCAAATCCCGGCCGCAGCCGAAGGAAAAGGCGGAGCCCGGCCTTAGGCCACGCCCCGCCCCTAGGCAAAGCCCACAGTTGGGAACTCCGGAAATGAGCGACATTGACACTATTTTTAGTGCCATCGACGCTGTCGACATTTCGGAGGTCGCGATTCTCGCAGATAAACTGCGAAACGCCCGTAGCGGTAAGGAACGCTTGCTCGCCTTGTGCGAACATAGCGCCCTTATTAAAGCATTGGAATAAGAGTCTTTTATTTAATTTAATTAAGTAAAGACTCTTGCACCAATTGCTCCTTGAATATTGTTGACGTGTGTGCTACTATAGCTATGGCTAATAGCGGTACAAGCGACAACATATTCCCGATAGCTCCACTGCCATTAAACGCGGGTAGGGTCAAGCCCAGAGGCGTCTCGCTTGTTTCTTTTAATTGTCGCAGTCTTCGTTCTAACCTAGTAGAGATTAGGGAATTCGTTAATAATAGGGAAATCGATTTATTACTCCTCCAGGAGACGTGGCTATCTGCTACTATCCGGAAGGGGTTGTCGATCCCTAACTTCTCATTAGTCCGCAATGACCACCCTAGCGGCCCTTCTGGCCGTTCTCGTGGTGGCACTGCCATATATTTTAGGAAGAGCTTGCATTGCTCCCCCCTACCAACCCCTCCGCTCGCCAATATGGAAGCTACCGTATGTCGGTTAGCCATGACGGGTCATCGTACCTTAGTCATAGCGTCCATATACATAGCAGCCGGCACTCCCCCTCTGCGCAGTGATTTCGAGGCACTCCTCTCGTTGGGGCCCTCCGTGATCCTGTTCGGAGATTTCAATAGTAAACACACGGACTGGACGTGTGTCGAAACCACCACCAACGGCCGTAAGTTATTACGGATAACGGAGGAACTAGGATTGGACGTGTTGTGCCCCTACTCTCCTACCCATTATCCGGATAACGTAAACCATAGGCCCGACGTCTTAGATTTCGCTCTAGTGAAAGACGTCGCACTGAACCTAGGTGCCATCGAAACACTAGATGACCTAGGTTCTGATCACCGTCCAGTCTCGTTAGTTCTCGGACCCCAGGCCCCGCCCACTTCTAAAAGCACTTCGACAAAAACCATCACCAACTGGGATGGTTTTAAGTCCACTCTCGCTTCCGCCTTAGACGCGCCTGATTCACCGTGCGCTCGTTTTTCGCCTGACTATTTCGATAGTGAGTCGAGAATCGATAGTGCGGTGGATTCTCTCACTAGTTTGGTACAGTCAGCAGTGAAAGATAACTCGCGGGTGGTCGACGCACCGGTGCGTCGGCCACCGGCGGATATCCGTAACCTGATAAGAGCCAAAAATGCCACTCTCCGGAGAGCGGCTCGCTATCCCACCCCAGCTCTTAGGCTAGCCGCAAATCGCGCACAACGCGCGCTCAGGTCCCGCCTTTCCGAGTGGAGAAATGACGTGTGGAGTGACTTGATGGGGGAAATAACACCTTCCCACGTCGCGTACTACAGAGTGGCGAGAGCCCTCCGTATAGACGCGGCGCAACACACACCTCCTCTCTCCCGCCCCGATGGCTCCGTAGCCTTCGAGGACGAAGAAAAGGCCGAATGCTTCGCTGACAGCATTGCTTCACAATGTTCTGTCAGCACCCAAGAGTGCGACCCGGCGCACATTCGCGCGGTGGAGGAGGACCTTCTTCTCAGAAGCTCCCGCCCTCCTACCGACCCCGATCCTCTTCCCCCTCCGATTTCGTCCGACGAAATACAAGACCAGATTAAGGGCTTAAAGCCGCGCAAAGCCCCGGGCGCTGACGGGATTTCTAACAAGGCGCTCAAGTACTTTCCGAACCAAGTACTAACGCTTTTAGCCCTTATTTTCAACGCCTGTTTCGATAAATGCTACTTTCCAGCTAGCTGGAAGGAGGCTATCGTAATAGGCATCCCTAAACCGGGTAAACCCCTTAACATACCAACGAGTCACCGCCCCATTAGCCTCCTCAAGGCGATGGGGAAACTTTTCGAAAAGGTTATACTCACTCGCATGAGAGAGCACCTTTTCGGAAATGACCTAATCATTAACGAGCAATTCGGGTTCAGGCGGAAGCACTCGTGCCCTCAGCAAGTTCACCGCATAATCGAGTATATCTTGAGCGGCTTTCATTCACGCCAAAAGAGAAAGACAGTAGCTGTCTTTTTCGATGTAGCCAAAGCCTTCGATAAGGTCTGGCACGGCGGACTGGTTTATAAGCTATATCAACTAGATATGCCCGATAGACTAGTCCGTCTGATCAGATCATATCTCACCAACCGTACCTTTCGTTTTCGTTACGAGGGTACGCTCTCCTCCCCTCGTTCAATAAAGGCCGGGGTACCGCAAGGTAGTGCTCTCTCGCCGTTGCTGTACACGTCGTACACCAACGACATTCCCATTCCGACGCGCGGTACGGAACTCTCGCTTTTCGCGGACGACACCGCGCTTTACCTTAGCGGGCTTAACCCGGACGCCATAGTCAAAAAATTACAGCCCGCGTGCGATAAGTTAGGAGATTGGTTCCGAAAGTGGCGCATCGAGGTGAACCCAGACAAAAGTGTCGCAGTTCTCTTCGATGTGAAACTTAGGTCCAGGCTAGTCCCATACGGAACCCGTTCTTCTCGCTTGCTAGGGATACCGATTCCCTGGCAGCGCACAGTTAAATATCTAGGCGTCACATTAGACAAACATCTTTCTTTTCGCCCACACATTAATAACGCGCTTAAAAAAGCTCGTTTTTATTCTTACAGATTAGGTCCTATGATAGGTCCCCATAGTAAAATGTCCTTAAGAAACAAGCGGACCCTCTATAAGGTTTGCATCAGACCTACGTTGACGTACGCGTCTCCCGTCTTCAGTCACATAGCGCCTTCAGCGCTTCATAAGTTGCAAGTACTGCAAAGTAAATTCACCCGAAGGGCCACCGGTGCCCCTTGGTACGTACGGAATGCTGACCTGCATTGCGATTTGGAACTTCCAACCATGCAGCAGCATCTCCGTACAGTCGCGGAGAGATTCTTCGAAGCGTCGGAGAATCACTCAAATCCTCTCATTCAAAAGGCAGTGGACTATAGTCAAGTCCTCCCTAGAATCTCTCAACGGCGTAGGCCGAAACACGTCCTATCAGACCCGCCTAACCAGTTGTCACGTGACCTGGACCGTCTAATCGCGGCACGGGACGCGGTGTCAAATAGTTAAGTCAGCTGACATAGGCAGCTTCACTGCAGTAAGCGCGCCCCACTAGGGGGCACGCCGTTCTTCCTTTTTTTTTTTGGCAACTCCATCTGAGTAACGCCATCCGCGCCTCTCGGCATCCGAGGGGCGTGCGGTCCGATAGCCTTTGTGGCCCTAAGGCCAAAGGCGATCCCCAGCGGTTGTTTTTACTGTGGTCGGCCTTAGCCTTCTCTTAGAGAGGGAAAAGGTCAATCCCAGATCTGCGGATAATACTGATCTTCAGATCAGTATCTCCCGGAATATGTTTGCATATTTTTTTACCCTGGGCTGACAACAAAAAAAAAAAAAAAAAAATCACTTATTTTTAAAAGCCCGGTGAAGCTGGAAATGCCCCTCGGCAACCAGCAGTCTCTCTCCAAAAAAAAAAAAAAAAATCACTTATTTTTGTATATCACTCGCACTGTCGTGACGCTCGCACGTACGCGCGCGCACGTCGTAGTTTTCTTGTTAAAAGTTTTACCAAACCAACCAATCCATCATGTCCGGTCGTGGCAAAGGCGGCAAAGTTAAGGGAAAGGTCAAGTCACGCTCGAACCGTTAGGAATTATAAAAATTTCTTATAGTTTATCTAAATTATTGTACCTCTGATTTTGTCTAAACAATCATCAATGGATAAACTAAAATTGCTAGACTACATTTTTGATTCATCAAGTGGTTATTTAAATAATATTTTTTTATTAAGCACCTTAAATTCCTCATACAAAATTAGTATGGCCGCGCGGCATCAAATAAATATGGACGACGACATTTCAAATAAAACATATGACACTTGTCACTTACGGACGGCGCACCCTTAAGAAAAAACACATCTTTGATATTCTTTTAAAAAACTTGATTTAACGCCGGCTTTCAAGGGAATATCTAGATATTTGTAAAAACATGCGAAAAACAATAAATTCGTTTGGTGTAAATAACATTAATGGGCGCTTTCAAAAAGTCAGACAATTTTTTGCCATTGTTCTTTAGGAACAAAAAGACAAAAACGAATAATAAACAAAGCCATGTGTGGATTAATTTGGAATAACCGGTCTGCAGTAGAATTGAATTTAGTGATCGCATCGTTTATAAAAGCAGGGATGGCAACATCGAGAAGCGGTGCGCCTAATAAAAATAATGAATCATCGCTAAGAATTTTGATGTTGGGAGCCAGGCGACTGAAAAATTTTGCTCCAAACCTATAGTACCAATCTGGTTTATCAAAGTTTGTAGGTCCTCGAGAACTAAACCAGAGTTTCCCCCTAAAGTGCCGTCATCAAGATACCAGACATAAAGTAAATAAAATATATGAGTAAAGTGATTTGATTCAGGACGTAATGAAAATGAATGAGTGAGTAATTATTGTCAATCTTCATGTCACAACACTATTTTCTGTTCATCATAAACTGGGAACACCGTAACTCCAGTGAATTAATCATTAGACTTTTTTTTAGCTGATGGCTTCGTGCGATTAGCACATTTATCCAGTGTGAAAGTAATTTTTCTTACAAGTAATACATAAATAAACAATATTTCCTGTATGATGGATGATGATATGAATGATAATAGAAATGAAAGTGAGAAATGATGTGGGGCTTTACTAAGTCCTCATGTGGCGGACTTATTGAGAGAATTTGAAAAGTGCCGTTGCTTTGTTTTGTTTCATTTGCCAACCAACACTCATGCACACTCACGAACACTTAACGGTTAGGTTAATCCACCATTATTTGACATTAATATTCGACCTAACACTTTTAGAAAATAAAACAAAACCGCAGACATTACTCTTTACTTCCCCGCCAAGAAGTCAAACTGTATGACTTGTAAGCTCGAACTCGATATAGGTATAATATATCGCGTAACTCTATCTAATCCAGAGGGAGGACACTTCTTTAAAAATGACTTGCATATGATTTATGCAAAGAAAGTATCGCCATCTGTTGCTGCGTTCCGAAACTATTTGAAACACAAAATCATAGGGTTGCTAGAAGTGAAAATAAAATTTAATTGTGCAGGTTCGAACTTCAAATTAAAATAATTACATAAAATTTAGAAAATACTGTTTAACAGTAATTTATAGTAGTAATCACTGTGCAGTTATTTTTAGTACCTCTAGACGTAAAACAAAATACTTTTTACGGCGTTCTTCTAAGCTTAACATACAGGGTTACTGGAAACACGACAACTTCCTTGCAGAAGGTGACAGTCGGCCTAAAATGTGACAAATGAACCCCTCATAAGTATTGCCGAAAAATTCCGAGATAATTAAAATTTTTGTGCTTTTGAAAAAAAAAAAACAAATTTTAGCATTTAATTTCAAATTTTTAAAAAATCATTGATGCATGGATTCATTTTAATTTTAATTTGTAGCTGACATCCTAACACAGCTGAGGTAGCACTAAAACATGTCAAAATACTAAACATTTTGAAATTACAACAAAAACTTTAAAAAATAATAATATTCTTTTTACATTTCTTTTCATAAAGTGTTGCCTAGCTCAAAAAAATACTATAGTCGTACAAATTATAAACAAAACTTCCTCACATAATATAACGTATCCAAAAGGTATAAAAGTCAGCACAATTAACTTTAACTACGAAGTGAAAAAAGAAAAACATAACAGAATACACACAAAAAAGTTAAGTAATAATTAGTTTTCGCAATAAATGGCGTCAAATCGTTTAATTTTTTTTAACATCTTGCTCAATGTGTCGCCCTTAATTCCGAATACAAGTCTGGATCCTCTTCCTCATTTCGGTTTTTGTAATTCTTGATGAAAATATTTGTAAATGTTTATATAATTTTTAACGCTTATTTTAGTTTTTTTTTAGGTTATTTATTTAAGTAGGTACGTTTCTGAATGTCAGCCTGTGATGGTGGCGAAAATACGACAGTGGTTTTACCTTTTAATACTCATTTATTGATTAAATAGTTGTCTCTAATAAAACAATAAACGTTAATAAAAGAATGTGATTTAAAAAACCATTTGTTCATCAAGCTAGATACCATTCATAACTTCTGAATCCGTCCCTGAGATCATGACATTCCACCACTGTCACGGTAATAAGATACGATTACTTACCGTGTTATTTTAAACTACATTCTTTCATAACTAAGACTAAAAACTATACTACCCTGTATGATCTGTGAGTAGGAACCTACCAACTAGCTCAATCAATAACGAGATTTGGGTTTTATATTTTTTATTTATTGTTTTTCTAAATTGTCTCGGGTCTCAAATATTTGTTTCATCTAGTTAAATTATCTCGAAAACTTTTTGTTTTCGGCCTTACATATGGGGGGTTTTTTCACATTTCAGGCCGCCTATCACCTCCTGCAAGGAAGTTGTCGAGTTCCCAGTAACCCTGTATATTAAGATTTTTTGAGTAATAGTAACTTTGACGGACAATTGCACAATTGCACAATTTTCTTTCACAATTCAATGGCGACTTCATCATCTTCATAAAGAAAATTGTATATCATCTTGCTTGCGTACCTACGCGCTGTACTGTTTACCGTTTTTGTTGTAAGCTATTGAAACAGTTTTGTTCTAGTTAACTTTTGTAACACTAAACAAATCCATGAACAAACCAACTTAAAACAAAATTAATGCTTTCTTTTCAATACCGCAAATCTAGCGGATCCGCGTAATTGATAACTTTGTTCCCAAAGGCTTACGGGATTGATATTTTGATGCGGGATGTTCGATTCCCTATTGAGAAAACGAAACGACGAAATAAAATCACTAAAGAAAACAGTACACTGTTACAAAAACACTAATATTGAAATAATTTCCACGAGCAGGATTTGAACCCTTCTGATATACGGGGTCAGGTGCTCTCCCAATGAGGATTCGGAACACTAAGCCAAATGCGTTATGATTCCAGATTCACGTGCTCTTTATGACGTACAAAGGGCATTACTTTTTGAGTTATCGAAATCGGCCCTTTGATTACAAAGATACTAGCATTTAAACATGGGCCGCTCCGGCCGCGAAAGTCAGCGTGCCGCGGATATGCATAGGGACGGACACGCGCTCGCTGTTTACTCACCTTTGCGTGGCTATGCATGTACAGTGCAGTTCAATTCATGAATTCAGTTACTACGCGTTTGTTGTTGTGTAAATAAATACGTGTTAATTGTGATATTAATCTATCTATCAAACTAGTACATAATAACAATAAAAAACTAACATAAAACACATAATAATTATAATGTAATAATGTCTATGGTCCGTTGACGCTGTCAACTGCTTTTTTATAATTTTCTATATTTTTATTGAAAAAATGAAAATTTTGGAACATATTTTACAACAAAAATGAAGAAAAATGTATACAAGGAGCAGGCAGCGAGAGGCAAATCCGGATCATAGCACTCAAAGCGCACGACCACCACCTTCGCCTGCCTCGTGTAGCTCTCCGTTTGGTGCGTCATCGGCCGATGATTTTGCCACTGCATCTGACATAGACGGATCGAGCGACGAGCGCGGGCCGACGCCGCCCCCGCCGCCACAACCACCTGCGCGACGGGGACGACCACCGCTGCCGGCACGCTTGGGGCCTGCGGGACACACTGCCCCGCCTACGGCTCCCGCTGCCGGTGGTGTAGTGCGCCGCATGCGATGGTCTCAAACTATGAACGAGAACTGCATGCGAGCATACTACGAGGCTACAGAGACCAGGCTATCTGCATATCGTGACCGGATGCTGCCTCTGTTTCAGGCCCTTGAAACAACGATAAATGTGGTAGCGAAGAGTCTCGACCAACATCTTAAGAAACTCTCGCTCAATGGTTGGATCAAGGGTCAGATACAGAAGGCGGTACTCTTGGACACGGCGCGGGTAGTCCGAAGGTTCCTGTCTCTGCAGCCCTAACCACCGGCAGCATGAGCCCTGCCCTGTTGCCGGCGGTACCCTAGGCTAGGTTTTTTATAATATTTTTATGTTTTGTATGTGCTTTTGTAATTTACTTTTATATTAATATTATAACAAACCTAGGCTAAGAAAAAAAAAGAAATAAAGAGATAATAATAAATAAAATTAGAAGCTGGTTTTGTACAAGCTCAATCAGATAACTTTTCAAAAGTGGATTCTTTCATAGTGTTTGATTATTGAGGTAATCATTTGAAGTTCACCAGCGCTGAAATTCGTGGTTGGAAACTGCAAAGGTAAGAGAAGTATCACTTTACCTCACCTTGGTATTTGATCTTTAGGTAAGAATGGATAAAATAATAATAATAATAAACTAATAATAATAAACTTTCCTACACTCACACCAATTGTCTAGCCCAAGAGAAGCTTCGTTATGAAACTCGTTAAATGGTTACTAGACAACGGATAAACATACTTAAAATACTTAAATACATACTTTTATTATACATAGAAAACACCCAGACCCGAGACAATTTAGAAAAACAATAAATAAAAAATATAAAACCCAAATCTCGTTATTGATTGAGCTAGTTGGTAGGTTCCTACTCACAGATCATACAGGGTAGTATAGTTTTTAATCTTAGTTATGAAAGAATGTAGTTTAAAATAACACGGTAAGTAATCGTATCTTATTACCGTGACAGTGGTGGAATGTCATGATCTCAGGGACGGATTCAGAAGTTATGAATGGTATCTAGCTTGATGAACAAATGGTTTTTTAAATCACATTCTTTTATTAACGTTTATTATTTTATTAGAGACAACTATTTAATCAATAAATGAGTATTAAAAGGTAAAACCACTGTCGTATTTTCGCCACCATCACAGGCTGACATTCAGAAACGTACCTACTTAAATAAATAAACTAAAATAAACGTTAAAAATAAAGAATGTAAGTAGGTAGGACTTAAAAAAGGAAAACTGTTCGGGCGGCCTTGAAAACTAAGAGATGAATGATGATGATGATGATAATGATAGATAAAATTGGATAATACTAACTAAATGTTATTAAAATGATAGTCAGTACGCGTGGCATTCTAGATAGCTAAACGCGAACTGATGTATGTGATGTAATTTTGTATAAGTTCTTATAGGAGAAAACACCAAAAGCTTTTTATATTTTCATAAATTATTTGATTTTCAGACACTCAAAAAGTGTCTGTGAGTCTTTATATGAATAACAATATTATATTTATCTCGCTTTACTTATTATTATTATATATCAGATCGGCACGTGAAACATATGGAAATGATGCCGTGGGATTTGTGCAGGTCCAAAGATCGTGACATGTTTGCACGGTTAAAGCAAGAATAACGCCAGAACAGATAAAAATTAAAGCTTAGTGTTGTACATTTTTATACGATGAAAAAAAGATTTATGATGATAAGATACATGAAAACTTTGACACCAAAATAATGTAGATATATGTGAAGAAGATTATGATGAAAGTTATTGTTTGAGTGAAAAATCTTCGTATTTTTGGAAAACATCAGTGTTTCCGAAACTTGCTGAGACATAAAATATATCTCATATGTAGTTTTAAGGTTAATAAAAATAAAAAGATATAATACAGGAAGTATTTTATTTTTTAGAGCCTGTTGACTTTTATTTTTTTTAGGTGGACGGAATCTTCAGTTCGAGTCTTCCTCTTACCAACTTAAACGTAATTTTCCATGTCTTCTTTTAACTGAAACAGAAAAATATGTCTACATACAAAATTCAAATTCAAAATTCAAAATTCAAAATTCAAAATCATTTATTCAGTTTAGGCTACAAATAGCTCTTATGAACGTCATTTTATGCCATCGGTTCGTAAGTCTATCTACTCTGGGCGGGAGATCTTGTACTGAGAAGAACCGGCAAGAAACTCAGCAAGTGTCCAGCTCTTTTCTCCCTTACAGCGTCATAAATATTGGAAAATGCCCTATCATAAAAGGACACTTTCCATCACAAATAAAAACACAAAATGTAAAGGACAATCACAACATGTAAAAAAACACAAAAATAAAAAATAACTAAATAAAATATTTAAGTCTGCAAAAACATATAATATATACTACATATAATTTTTTACAATATCATACAGTACTAGTAAAAGTCAAAACCTGTCTAAGAAAAAAAAAACAAAGTTAAAACTATAGTTAATAATAATAAAAATAAAACTAATTGTAATGTTCAATGCAACGCTATTTTGTTATCTGCAGGACACTGTTTATAAGTAGTATTATGTATATGTTTTTTATTATAGCCAGGCTGTTTTATCATCTAAATATTCTTTGACTGTATAATAACCTTTTTTAAGTAAAGAAAACTTTACATGTTTTTTAAACTTATCTAAAGGTAAATCTAGTACAGTATTTGGTATTTTATTGTAATAGTGTATACCTTGCCCCAAGAAAGAACCAAGCACCTCCTGTAACCTGAACAGTTGCATTACAAGTTTTGACTTACTTCTAGTATTTAAATTGTGTACATCACTGTGTTTAGTAAATGAATTGATATTACAACGTACAAGAACTATACAATTATAAATAAATTGAGACGCAGTGGCGTCTCAATTTATTTATAAATTTTTTTTTTATTTATTTTTTTTTTTTTTTTTTTTTTTATTTATTTATTATTATTTTTTTTTTTGACAGTGGTCAAGACACCAATTTCTTTAAAAAGATTTCTTAAAGAAGTTCGTGAACCTAGTCTATAGATTGTTCTTACTGCTCGTTTCTGTAAAATAAATATAGTTTCAATATAAGCCGCTGTTCCCCACAGTAAGAGGCCATACGACATGACACTATGAAAATAACTAAAGTAAACTGTTCTAGCAGTTTCAACGTCTGTTAACTGCTTTATTTTTCTAATGGCATAAGCAGCAGAACTGAGTTTGCCGGCCAATTTCAAAATATGAGGATTCCATTGAAGTTTTGAGTCAAGGGTTATACCTAAGAAAACTGTTCAGTCTACCAAATCTAATCGATCACCGTTTATTCTTATATCGGTTGGTTCATTTTTGACATTTGGTAATTTAAAATTAATACATTTTGTTTTTTTTAGCGTTAAGCTGCAAATTATTAATAGTAAACCAACTGAGTACATCTGAGAGAGCTTTGTTTACATCGTCGTAATTATTCTTACACTTAGTTACATTAAAAATGAGTGAAGTATCATCTGCAAATAATACGATTTCACAGAAGTTCTCTACAAAGAATGGCAAGTCATTAATATAAATCAAAAACAGAAAAGGACCAAGAATGGACCCTTGTGAAACTCCCATTTTTACATGAGAACCAGATGATTTAGTTCCATTAATATCGACAGTTTGTGTTCTAGAGCTAAGATACGACTGAATTAAATTTAGTGCGAAATTTTTGAGACCGTAGTAATTTAGCTTCATCACCAGAGTCTTGTGCTCAACGCAATCGAAAGCCTTGGACAAGTCGCAAAACACTCCAAGGGCGTTTTGAGACTTCTCCCAGGCATCAAATATATGTTTTATTAGAGCAACACCTGCATCAGTAGTAGAACGACCCTTTGTAAATCCATATTGTTTATTATGTAAAAGATTGTTTATGTTAAAATACGATATCAACTGTTCCAATATAACTTTTTCATAAATTTTGCTTAGAGTTGGTAGTATTGAAATGGGTCGATAGTTACTGGGGTCTTCTTTGTTTCCCGATTTGAACAAAGGTATGATCTTACTAAACTTCATAAGATCGGGAAAGATACCTTTATTCACACAGTTATTAAAAATTTCAGCAAGATATGGTGCAATAGAATATATATAATATTCTTTTCACACCACCTGCTCGACAATGCCTCATTATATATCATGCAAACCTTACTCAAAGTAAATCATTATAGCCCTTGTCTTTTGCCGGGGTGTAATGTTGTACTGAATTTCATTATAACCCGCCGGGCAGTAATGTGACATGCATTTCTTCCGGAATGTACCGGAGTTTCCAAAAATTTGGTAAATAGAGTAATAAAATAAAAAACCATATGTAAGCAAACAAAATTGTTTATTGTTAATACAAATAATCATTATTACAGTTTTATTAAAAATAATTATTTTTAATCCTCATCGGTTACAAGTTCTACATTTTGATTTTCTGTCTCTATACAATTAAAATAAATAACTATAATTTTTTCAATATTTTCTAATTTTAAGCTATTTCTTTTAACATCTAAGATCCATTTGTAAGTGGAAAATGATCGTTCAACATCTGTAGATGTCAATGGAGCGAATTTGAAATAAAGTCAAGTAAAACAAACAGTCAATGAGTCATCCTGGATACTTGATTCTAATTGGTCAGATGCGTTGAGCATAGAGATAAGAGGACAAAAGACCCTGTTTGCCGGATGTCGTGTGTTGAAATGAATATTATTATTATATCATTTTATACATGCTTAGGCTTTTACTCCAACACTTTTACTACAACAAGGTTTTTACACACCAGTCATTTTTTACTATTAAATTCTGGTCATCTACGCCACTAGCAGCATAGCGTTGAGAGTATTGATACATTTTTAACTAGTTTCATGTAATAATTTCGATGTTTCGGTATTTTTATCATAATAATCCGGAAACTCGGAGGAGTATCCATATTAACATATACGTTTGATGTCAGTGACCTTAATTCAATATACCTACTCCGACCACTGTTAATAACCTACTACCAGAGAAGTCGAAGGAAAAATACTTGAAAGCTTACGACGATTTCCACAAATGGAAAACTGCAAAAGGCGCAAAGTCTGTGTCGGAGTCAGTGCTTCTTGTTTATTTCGAGTATTTATCGTGTACAAAGAAGTCCAGCAGCCTGTGGTGTATCTATTCGATGCTCAGGTTAACAATAAGCATCAAACACGACATTAAGATAAATACATATAGCAAGTTATTGGCATTTTTAAAGAGGAATTCAGATGGTCATCGAGCAAAGAAGTCAAAAGTATTGACAGCGCAAGATGTGGAAACTTTTCTGAATGAGGCTCCTGATCACAGCTTTCTGGCCATGAAAGTAAGTATGAGTACTGCCTACTTTTTAGTTACGTTTCTAGTACCTACCTATAATAGCTCTATAAAATAGTTAATGAATAAAAGGGTATTTAAATGGCACACATTTAAAAAATACACATTCTAAGGTTTTGTCGCAAGCTTTTTTTATAATATAAAGGTCAAAAAATGTAGTAGTGTATCTATCTATTTACTCACAATCCTATTTTTTGTTACAGGTAGCCTTGATTTTTGGAGTGAATGGCGCATGTCGTGGAAATGAACTCGTAAACATAAAAGTCAATGATATCAAAAAACATGCAGATTTATTGCTGATTAACTTACCAGATACCAAAACAAATAGAGAACGTTCGTTCATAGTTCGTGAAGATTATGCAAGAATTGTTGAAAAGTACCAAGCTCTGCGCCCCTCTAATATAAACACCAACAGATTTTTTATCGGTTACAGTAATGGCAAATGCACCAGGCAAGTCATTGGCAAGAATAAAATCAGCGCCATGCCAAAAGAAATTGCAAAATACCTCAAATTGCAAAATCCCGAGCTCTATACGGGTCATTGTTTGGGGAGAACATCGGCAAGTCTGTTGGCAGATTCAGGAGCAGATATGGCCCAGGTAAAACGTCATGGTGGCTGGAAATCCGATGCAGTAGCGGAGGGCTACATAGAGAATTCCATACAAAACAAAAACAAGATAAGCTGTCGTATTGGTGACAACATTCATCTGAAAACTACGTCCATTATTGATGATCCTTGGAAACCTTTGCCACCACAGCCATCTAGCTCAAAATATATCCCGTCAAGCCCACTGCCTCAAGCACCACCTTCCCCAACCTTTACTGTGCCAAACGACCCTCACACGCAAGGTTCTGATGTATTGGGTGCTGCTACTCAAATAAATTCCACCTCAACTAACATAAGCGTACCAAAAAATATAACCATATCTTTACATAACTGGACTAATGTATCAAACATCAATTTTAATTTTTAATTTACTTTTTATTGTTATTTACTGTGCCAATTATATATAATTAGTAATGAAAATAGTATTTTAATAAATAAAATACTTTTTCTAGTAGCCTTGGTTTTTATTGTCTCGCAAAAGGTGAGAAAAGTAGAGTATACTCCTCAGGGATAAAACTGATTTTGCCTTGGGCGCGCTTAAATCCTTCACTGCTCTCAGGACTCCATTTTAATTCCCTCGCTTCGCTCGGGAATCAACTCAAAACCCCCTCGCTATGCTCGGGAGTTAAATCTGGAGTCCTTCGTTACGCTCAGGATTCAAATATCGCGCCCGTGACATAATACAGTGCTTTATCCCCTTGGTGTACACACGGCGGCAGATCAACCTACCCAAAACTGTAAAATTTTTACAATCAATTTTGAACTTTATTGCTTGGTTATAAAGATCAATATTCATTGGAGAAATTTGACAGATTTGGGTAGGTTGATCTGCCGCCGACTGTACAATCTACTATAATTACTTTTATCTACACTAATGTTGTAACATTCTACTTATGTTTCCAATACTTGACTTATAATTACTACTGTTATAGCGCAGACAACAAAACACTCAATTTAAACAATTTCACATGATGGTATAATATCCACATCGATATCGTAAAATCTCATTATAACATCAATAAAACGCGATCAATTAACCTGGCGAGCCTTATGTCAAAATCCTCATACAAGTTGTATAAAATTTTGATATTAGGCTGGCTTTTGAAAACAGTTGGGTTATACGTGAAAACTTCGTCGAAACTACTAAACTTACATACACAAAACTCTTTGGTAAGATCTTGTGCCAATTAAATAAAAAAAGAACAGCGCGCGCTCGCTCCAGATTGGCCCTGCGCGCGCAGCTGCGCTCTCATTGGTTAGATTTTAATGGCGGCAAGTTCACTGTGACAATACACGTACGCGTGAATTTAATGTTTCGCAATGTGTTTTGTTTTTAAAATACAAATTAAAAGTTAAAAATGGACAGCGACGATGATATTTGTACGCCTCCGGATATTCTAGAATTGCCAACAAAAGTAACTCACAATCTTTTGCCAGAAAAATCTAGAAAATTATTTGAAAAAGAATATAATAACTTTTTGGCATGGAAGATCGAAAAGAAAACTACATCATTTTCTGAAAATGTCATTCTTGTGTATCTCAAAGACCTCTCCGACAAATTCAAGCCATCTTCTATGTGGGCTAAATATTCTATGCTCAAGTCCACACTGAGTATCTACAACAATATTGATATCACGAAGTATTCAAAAGTCATAGCGTTCCTAAAACGCAGTTCAGAAGGACACAAGGAAAAAAAGTCCTTGACGTTTACATCAGGTCAAATAAAGATGTTCCTGAAAGATTCACCAGATATTTTGTATCTTTTTGAAAAGGTAAGTGTATTTTAGTTCTGTTATTTAATCTACCTAGTACTTACGTACTACACACGCAAGTTATCTAGACACTCCGTTTAAGCGCTTTGTGTATAAATTAGGTAGTAGGTACCTACACTTTACTACTTCATAAATCATAGTTTTTGCCTTGGCTATGTACCTCAAGCTTATTATATCGTTTATTGTTACAGGTTGCACTAATCTTCGGCATAATGGGGGCATGCCGAAGGCAAGAGCTATACAACATCCAGTTCGATGAAGTCTCTAACATAGACGACAGTACAATCATGGTGAAAGTTTCGAAAACAAAAACGAAAATAGATCGTTCTTTCGTTGTGACGGGCAACTGCTATGCCGTATGTAAAAAATACATGGAACTTCGACCCACCCCCTGACGAAACCCTGCCTTTTTCTTGAGCTATAGATCGGGGAAGTGCGTCGATCAAAGAACTGGTATAAATTTGGTGCTCTGGGAAAAACTATCGCAAGTTTTTTGAATCTGCCTAACCCAGCGTTGTACACGGGGCATTGCTTCCGGCGCACCTCGGCGACCCTTCTCATAGATAGCGGTGGTGATTTGACCGCACTGAAACGACACGGGGGGTGGAAGTCTTCTACTGTGGCTGAAAGCTACATTGATGAGTCTTTAATGAATAAAATTCAAGTCTCAAATACGATCTTGAACAGTATAGAAAACAAGACGAATGAAGTAATTATAAATATTCCAACTCCGTCTACGAGCTCTACTGCTTGCCCCGCGACCGCTACAGCTGCTGGATCAATAATTAACATTAACTTTCAAAATTGTACCATCCAAAATTTGAACAATTATTATAAATAAACTATTGTCAGCTTTTACTCTTGTTGTTTGACTAATTGCATTAGTGAAGATAAAGTAGTGTATGCAACTGCATATAACACGGGTATTAAAACACTCGTTACTATTATGAAACTCGCTGCGCTCGTTTCATAAACTCACACTCGTGTTTTAATACCCTTCATTATATGACAGTTGCATAAACTACTATTATAGAGATGCCCCACAAATCACTTTTAATTTTCAGTGATTTAAATGTTTTTATAATATCCATTGAATCAATATATTTAAATTGAAAAGAAACATTACATTTTGGTACATATTTTTGGAGTAATGTTTGTGCAGCTTCTGGTGATGAATTCAAATTTCAGGTTGTCAGCACAGGTATATTTACAAAAAAGTCATCAAAAATATTAGCAATTTGTGAATCTAAATTGACTAAGACTACATACTACATTAACATTTCTTGTAATGTTATAATAATGCCTAGTTGAGATAGATACTGACGTATGTAATCGTTTGTGTACCGCGAAGAGAAAAATATTATAACTATACTAACTTAATAATTATTTGTCTTATCCCTGAGTACCTATGACCATGCGTTATTGTTTTGTACTTTGAATATGAGGAATACGTAGGTATTCATTCTCCATAAAGCTCAATAAAATGTAGGTAAGGGGTATTAGACTATTTTCAGCTGGCTTAAATAAATAATAAAATCTTAGGTACGTATACCAGAAACCAAGTTCGCGTAGGTATGGTTTACTTAACGGTGAAGTAAATCCATATAAGCTTTAGCATATTTGTGTTTTTACTATCTATTATTGCATTTTGTACAATACGTGCGTGTTTGCGAGCATAAATATACACTTTTTAACACTTGAATGAATTTGGCCGTACGTGCCTCATATTCGATAGATTGGATAAGTTTATGAAATATCTTAAATATTATATTCTAAGCTAAACTAAAATAAAAGGTTAATACTTACATCAAAATGATCTTCATAACAATGTCTTGTAGCCTGAGACGACAGAGGAGTTTTATCGACTCTTTTTAAAACCGAACGGCATTTTTAAAGCAGTCTCGGGTCTTTTGGCCTTTAAAAAATAGTTTGTCTGGCGTTTTAACAGACGTATTTGTACATTTGGCACTATAAAATACTTATACATGTTAAAAATCCAAGGCGAAAATTATTTTCGAGAGCGTGTTTTAAACCAATGCGGTTTCGTTCGTTCCGTCCCAATGACGTCATCACGTCGTGAGGTGGCAACTTTACGTGAGGCGCATTCATTTGATTATTACTCGCTCATTAATGGTCGTATAACAAAACTAATTACACCAATGTTTAGCTTTTTTCATGGACTTTAATACTACATTCAAAACAAAAACCTTCTTGATCCTCATTGAGCACACTGTTTACATTATAAAGATTTTTAAAGGGTGCTATTTAAAATCACGTCATTGGGTCCTTAAAAATAAAAAATAATAACATTAAAATAATGAGCGACTAAAAATTATGACAACCAGGCCGACCACTAAATAAAAGCAGCATGTCCTGTGACTTCAAAGGCGTTGTCCCGCTGTAATCGCCTTACAAATAAACAAAGATTAAGGTTTGAATAGTTTTTTTTTAGTTGATGGCTTCGTGCGATTAGCACATTTAGCTCGTGTCAAAGTAATTTTTCTTACAAGTAATACATAAATAAACAATATTTCCTTATATGATGATGATGAATGATATTAGAAATGGGAAGTGAGAAATGATATACCCCCAACCCCTCGAGTATCTCAGTAAAGATGTGGGGCTTTACTAAGTCCTCACGCGAGCTTCTTGAGAGAATTTGAAAAGTAACACTTATGCCCACTCACGAACACTTAACGGTTAATAATCCACCATTATTTCACATTAATATTCGATATAACACAAATTTTAGAAAATAAAACAAAACCGCAGACATGACGCTTCACTTTCCCGCCAAGAAGTCCCGTTTGAATAGTTATTCCGTGTTTTGTTCCTGCCATGTTTCTGTCATTTCAAATTAGAGTAAAAGATACAAAATACGGAATAACTATTCGGACCTTATTCTTTGTTTATTTGTAAGGGGGTAATACGCTGTACGGGTCTTTACGCTGTGGTGTAAGTGTAAATAACTCAGCTGTATTGTTTATTTATTACTACAAACTAGCGGCCGCTCACGGTGTCACCCACGTGGTTCCCGTTCCCGTGGGAATATCTGGATAAAAAGTATCCTATGTGTTATTCCAGGTTATAAACTATCTGTATGCCGCTGTCTGTTTATCCAAATCCATCCATCCGTTGCAGCGTGAAGAAGCAACAAATCGTATATTTGTTGCTTCTTCAAGCTGCAATACATACACACAAACTTTACACACTAGGATTAGTAGGACTCGTTATTGCCAATTGAATGTCATGCCTTTTCAATTGGTATTGTACCGATTGGTGGCAGCAATACGACTACTGTCAATTTCAGCTGTCTGTAAACGTCACTGTCAGTGTCAGTGTCAGATAATACGATGGTTTGTCAATTGTCACGCTTCACGCACGACGAATTTGTCATTTGAACTTTAAAGAATTAAATACTAAACTTACTTGGGCGACGTAATCTTGAAGAGTAAAATTAAATAATATTAGTAGGTAATAGTAATACAGTTTAGTTACTTCGTTGCACTTCTTTAAACATGTCCGCAGAAATCAGTCTCAAGGAAGTGAGCAAACACAAAAACAAAAATAGTTTATGGATCGTCATTCACAATCAAGTTTACGATGTAACTAAATTCTTGGAGGAGGTGAATAATTCAATAACTTTTTATGATTTATGTTCTGTAACAATAAACAAAATTATTCCGTACTGCACTGGAATTTATTATTTTTCTTGAATAAGTAGGCGCTCCATTTACTTGTTCTATAATGTAAATTTGGGTTAGATTGGTTGTTTCATTGACCTCTGTAAGTGTTGTGGAGGTAGTTCATAGAGGCCAACGCTAATGTGGCGCCAATTTTACTCAGTTTTAATGTAGTTGCCTAAATAATACAATAAAAATCATAAACTAGGTTAACATTATGTGATGTAAATAATTTTGACCTTCAACATTACAAGAGTGTATGAACTATTTAGATAAATAATAAATTATTTAACGGCAGTAGATTTCTGTGTGTTGCAGATTAAAATACATGACTTTAACAAATGTATTTTTATTTGTTAGTAATAGAAAATTACCTTAGCAAATATTTATTATTGTTTTCTTATAATTTAGCATCCTGGTGGAGAAGATGCCCTTTTAGAATATGCTGGCAAAGATGGCACTATAGCATTTGAAGATGTTGGACATAGTGATGATGCCAGGTATTGAAATTGAGTAAACTATATTTCATGTTTTGAATTTAATAGTAAAAAAAATTTAACTTTTGTGCAGATGTCTGTCTCATTATGTAATTAATATTCTCTTAATCTAACTCTTTATAAAGTTCTATTAATATACTTACCTTTTGTTTACTTCATCTTTCCCAATGTATTGTATTTTTACTGTACCTATTCCCTTGTAAATTATTGTTATATTATTATTATGAACTGTGCTAGTTAGATGGTTATTGAAAACTTAATAAGTGATTATTATTATTTCTTATGGGGACGTCGCCAGCCGATCGGACGATCCACCCGCATTGTTGCGGACCACTTCATCCTTTTCCCGTTCTCCCTTTTGAAGGAGTTAAGGTTCATCCAGCTTTCACGGCGCCTCGTCGAATCTTTTATTTTCTTTGGTAAATCTTTCTATCTGCTCCACCTTCAGATCCTTTAGGTCCTCTATGTGTAGTGTGTCCGATCCCCAGAGCTCCCATCTTGTCAGTGAGTACATAGGGCACTCAGCTAGTAGGTGGAGGCTGGTCTTAATAAGTGATAAAAACTACTATAAGTAATATGAAAAAAAAAAATTTGCTAAATATTAAATATTATTTTTTATTATTTTCCAGAGAATTATTAGGAAAATTCAAAATTGGAACATTACCCACAAAAGAGAAATCAAAAGATGTTCCAAGAAATTGGTATGTATATTTGCTTAGGGCGGTCAGTATGTATGTACATATTTATTTTTATATACTTACAGATAATATTATGACCTTAGGTGAATCTAACTTAAGAATGTTTTAAAAAACTTTTCTGCCTAATAATTAAATATTCATGTGAGAAAATGTTGTGATACTGATAAATTATTTATAATGTAATTACAGTTGCAAGAAATGCAAATCTACAGGACTAACAAGGTTATGTAAAACATTTATTATCTTTGTATATTACTTAGTATAGGTACTAATGTCAGATACTTAGAACAACATATTCAGAATTTTTGGTAATCCAAGTAGTTAATTTTATTCAAAACTATTTAACTAGGTATTAGTAAGAATAAATTATAACATTACTTAATTTAACTTAAAAAAAAAAACAGAAAAATAATTAGAATATTAAAAACTAAAGACCTATAAATAAAAGATGTCCTCCAACTGTGGGCTCATGGGAACGGTCCCAAGAATGCTGGCAACATTGCCCCTTTGGATTGCCAAACTAATACGCTGGCAGAGGTAGCTGCCAGCCTTCTTGTCACTGGAGGCCTTGATAAGGCGAGCACTTAACTCTTTAACTAGATGCTTTGCCTCCGGCCCCCATGGACCCATTGTTTCCACCGCAAACGGAACAAATAAATAATTTCGACCTAGGTTTGCGTATTTGTGCCGTTTGCGATTCTCTAAAAATCTAAGCACTGAAATTTTTGAAGAAACAAACAATTATGTATTCAAGAAGTACCTGTCTCTTGTTTAAACCAGCACCAAATATCCATTTAATTTTACAGAGAACAGTATTCTACAAATCTCTGTTCCTTATTAGTTCAGATTTGTGCATAGACTTACAACAACATTTCTTGTAGAATGTTATATTAAATACCATATTATTATGTACTTTTTGTTATATTATACGATTACATATCTTGAAATATTGTGTAACAGAAATCAAGCTTTGTAAAATCGATTTCATTTGTTTGCTTTGAATCAATAATTAAAACAATTTAACAATGCTTGATTTCTTGTCAAGTATTATCACATTAATTATATCTATTTTTGTTAAGATTGTAGAGGTAGTTGCTTTCTAAAATGTATATAGAAACAATAGTTTTGCACTATTTATTTTAAGTTGTAATAAAATAATTGTAATTAAGCACAAATTTACTTAATGTTATGTTTTTATCGCTATGATCTAGACACAAGGTCGGCAGTTTATCTTAAATAACTAGTGGGCCTAGCACGAACTTCCATCAAAAACGTGTCGTTGCGTAAAGGCGGAATGTTGTATAGAAATTGGTACAGCGCCAGAGCGTCTGTAAATTGAACTAACAATTGACATATAATGACCTCTTTAAGTAATTAAAATAACTCTGATATTTCTTTAAAATTTTGTATACATCCCATGCTGGTCTGGGACGTGAAAATAATGTACTTATCAGCTGCTTAACTTCTTATGAGCCGACTAAGGGACAAGAGTTCGAAGATGCTCGCACATCAGGCGATCGGCTAGTAACCTATCTCTAGGGTTGCCATCTTTTTTTAGGACGAATAAAGTATTTTTTAATTTTGTTAGAACAAAAATAGTGTACCTAGCATAAAAAAGAGTATTTACTTATTTGTCCTTAAAAACGTATTTTTGTTGCTCTTTGTGACATTTAACAAATATTTTGTAGCTGTGGATACTAGTTTATTTAGTCACATAAGTACTCATAACCAGTAACGAGCCAGTAACAATCAGTTTTACGTAAATAGAGTATTTTAGCGTACTTTATTGGTGTCGTAGTTATAAAGTACGCCTACATGAAAAACAGGACAATACTCTATTTTAGAGTACGGGTGGCAACCCTGCCTATCTGTTATCTATCCCACCTCGGTACTTACTTTGATTAAGCTAAATGTGGCGTCGGGTTTTCAATATTATTGACGCTTTAAGAGAGAAAAGAGCTGGACACTCGCTGAGTTTCTCGCCAGTTCTTCTCAGTACAAGATATCCCGCCCAGAGTAGACTTATGAACCGATGGCATAATGACGATCATAAGATTATTTGTAGCCTAAACTGAATAAATGATTTTGAAATTTGAATTTTTTTAATTTTGGGTCACTACTGGCGAGTGTACTCAAAATCGGTGATTCGATTCTCTGTCTATACTTTTTAGGAGAAGGACGTGAAAGTATGTGTGTATGTACTCACGCCTGCAAATCAGACTACCACAAACTGTCAAATTTCCTCAATAGATTTAGAACTTTAAGTGTATAACATATGGTTGAACATTTAATGAAGAAATTTGTCAGTTTTGGGTAAGTTGATGTCCCGGCGCGTGTACCTTTACAAATAACGTAATTTATTTCAATTTAACTTTTATTGCAGCCAGTCCACGTCGTGTCCAACTTGCTTACTATCAAGGTTACAACTAAACTCACTAACACAATATTTTTTTTGATTTTTTTTGATTTTATTTAATCATATTATTCTCTGGCAGTGCAAAACTACATAAAAGTGATTCAAAGCCATGGCGAACGTTTGACGGATCATCCGGCAGGTTAATTTTGTTATTTTATTTCGATTTTATTAAATTTTTTTCTTTAATATTTGAATAATAATTATTGTGATATTATGTTAGCGACCCTCCACCGAAGTCGAATTACAAGAAACCTACCACTCCGAGGGCAGAGAGAAAATGCGATGCGATCGTAGTACCGCGCGAAAGGTTTATCTGCATTAATATAAATTAAAATTTGTAGATAGGTTATGACGTTGACAACTATGAAACAGCGCTCTGCCGATCTGCATACAAGCAAAAGGGATGCTATCTGCATCCCTTGCTTGCGTGATTCACTGGATTCAAGTCAGCAAAACACGTTTAAACGCCATTTATTTAAAACTAGCGGCCGCTCGCGGTTTCACCCGCATGGTTCCCGTTCCCGTGACAATATCGGGATAAAAGTATCCTATGTGTTAATCCAGGTTATAAACTGTCTGTATGCCGAATTTTATCCAAATCCATTCAGTAGTTTTTACGTGAAAGAGTAACAAACATCCATCCATACTTACACACTTTCGCGTTTATAATACTAGTAGGATGTGAAATTCTATTAAGAACAATGAAACAATCAAACGTTAAGAATTCTTCTTCTTCTTGTCTGGTCGTTACTCGGGCACATTCGTGCACGGGAGCGCCCACCGCAGCCTTCACTTGGTCCGTCCATCTCATTGGGATCTCCCTCGTTGTCTTGTGCCCTCGACTTTCCCTTGCACGACAAGACGTTCTATGGAGTCGGTTCCACGCCGACTAACATGCCCTAAGAATTTCAGGATCCGACTGCGCACTTGGGTGGATAGCCGCTCTTTTATGCCAAGCTCATCAAGGATGGAGGCATTTGTTCGGAACTTGGTCCAAGAGACCCCGAGCATCCTCCTCCAACACCACATCCTCAGAGCGTCTATCTTGTGAGTTTCGGTTTGCCGTAGGGTCCATGTTTCGGCGGCGTACAGGAATATGGGAAACACCAACGATTTTACGAGCCTAACCCTTGTGGCTTTTGTTATGTTTCTGTTCGTTAAGAATTAGTATATTTAATGTCATCGGCGTACTTTTGGAAATGAAAAAGAAAATCATGTAAATAGATACTGTTTAAAGGTGACTTCGTATTTTTTCTCTATGGAGAAAATTTCATAATTCTACATTTTGGAAACAATAACATTGTTGCAAATTGCAAATATAGTCTTGGCGTTCTATGTTGTATTATATAAACCATGCATAAGTGAGCACATTTCACAGTTGTCAGCGCCTTTAGTAATACAAAATTATTGTTTTGTTTCCTCGCCATAGTTAAATAAAACAGCGGATAAATTCCTTATTCTGATTACGAAACGTTTATGAAAAAAGCTGTATTATACTTTTTTTTTGCAAAACATTAAAAATAAATAGAACTAGACATTTTTTATTGAATAACTGTGTTTAATATAGTTATTATAAGTTACATAGTATCAAAAGTTTATCCATTTTGGATGTACAATGTGTTAAATAAACACACCAAAGATGTTTTGTAAAAATATTTCTTGCGCATGATTTAATGTCGTGAGAACTTATTTGGTATGGTTATCGCCCGGTTTACGAAAAATAGTGGGTTCGAGTCTCACTTAGGGCTGTTATCATTTCACTGTTCATTCACTGCCTTTTTTTGTAGGGGAATCAAAACAATGTTTCATATTTTGTGTGTACATGTTAGATTAAGTATAATGATAACTATAGCTTCCGCTTGTCGATTTCACATGACATCACACCACCAGCTCATTTTATGTGCCCACGGCTGGGGCACGAGCCTTCCTTGTGGATGGATAGGGAAAACTGGCCATTAACCACAACACGGGCTCAGTGTAAATTGGTGGTTGTTAACGATTGGTAATATAGCCGGGAATAACGGCTAACAAGCACGGAGGAGCTCGAGATGATACATTTTTGGTCACCCATCCGATGAACCTTTGCAAAAGTTACTTAACCTTAGTAATCGCAGATCGGACGCTTTAACCCTGTGGTTAACGCGTCCGATCTGCGATTACTAAGGTTGGCGCAGTCGCCATCGAGCTCCCTGATTTAGATTGCTCGCTCAAGGCTCGAATATAAATTTCCTAAAAAGGTAGATGTGGTGGTGGTAAAAATAAGCGTACCTAACTGAAATACCCCAGCTACCTCAGTACATAAATGCAAAAATGCATTTTGTTATGACGGAGCAACGGATCGACGATTGCACAAGCGATAGCCTAGAGCTTAAAATTCCTTTCGAATTCCATATAAATGAAAACGCGAGCGGAAGCTAGCTTAACTAGATACCGTGACGCAGTTCGTTTACTGCTTGTTGAATATCCCTATCCCATTATATTAGGCAAAATATTTAACGGAGTTTGGTCAAGTGTGATTTATCCTGTCGTACCTTATGCACCATTAACCTGCACCATTAATATACACCCGACAATTCCCCGTCATTTGCGTGCGTTGCACCTTCCGTCATAGACTTGTCACAAAATAAGGAGGAGCCACAGAAGATAGATCCCACATAGACCTTTCCCCACATAGATTTCACATAGACCCTTACACGAACACGGATCTCGGAACAGAGGGCCTAGTGTGAGTTTTGTCTTCTCTCCCTATTCATTCGATTACGAAAATGAAAATGAGTATACGGCATTGAAGCAGCGCCTCCTAGCGACTCATAAGAGTTAAAATTAAGCAATAAATAAATAATAAATAAATCCAAAAAATATGCAAATTCACGTTTTTGTTAAGAGCGTTTACGCCGCACACTAGCGCCGCCAATGAAAAAAAAACATATCTAGTAATTAGAGAGAGAAAATCAAATTATGCTCAACAAACTATCTGAATGAAGTAATTTAGCATTTTTACGTCACCTAATGAACACCTGACATGTTATGGTTTAGTTAAATATGGCGTTATAGTTAAAAATGGCCGTAACGTCTTATTTAACTAAACCATAACATGTGAGGTGTGTGTGAGGAATTACTTCATTCAAATAGTTTGTTGAGCATAATTTGATTTTCTATCTCTAATTACTAGATATGTCTTTTTTTTCATTAGTGGCGCTAGTGTGCGGCGTAAACGCTCTTAAAATGATCGAATGTCAAAAATAACTCAACACTAGGCCCTCAGTTCGCGCAGCTGTTTGCCCGTGAGAGGTTGTCTACAGGATATTTGGTAATTTGTGTATATTCCCAAAACTGTAGCCATGCGACCAAGTATAAAGTACACTGTGTTAACATGCAAAATCATATTTTTGTAGATTTACTTTTCCACAAAAAAAAAACTCAAATTTATTTTATTACAATTGGTTTGTTCATTTTTGTAATGTTTCGACTTCTGTTTGTGTTTGACCATGAGGTTGACGACCAAGAACAACGTATCAGCTTGACCTGGGGTTGTCACTTTTACAGTTTTACTTAGAAAAATGAAATGAAATGAAAATACACTTTATTGTATACCATACAAAATACAAAAGGCAACCATGTGTTGAACTAGACAAAAAAGCTAAGAAATGGGTGGTTAATTAATAGTGCTTTCAAAATTATGAGTTTATTTACAGACAATATAAATATACTTAATTATCATACATACAATGAATATACCTATATATATTATTATATTTAATGGAATAAATACATATAAACTAAATATATATGAATGACATGGACAAATTAAAATAACAAAGAACCGCAATATCTCGGCCATGTGGTGCTTTTTAGTTAAGTTCATAATTTTCCGTGGTTCTATGAACAGTACTCCATCTGCCATATTTGGGATTATACAGGTATTACCAAGCACCCTGTATACATGCGGTGCTCGAGCGCGTTTGTTGCTTGCTTTCTGCAGTCTCCTTGTTTTGTGGTCTCGTGTTAACTCGTTAAAACTCCTGTTAAACGTTTTGATCACCCCTTACGTTATTTAACAATGTGAACGTTAAGCTTAAACGGGCATTAACGCAAACTAATTAGTAACAAATGAAAAAAGAATTTTTAAAATCGGTTCACAAATGACGAAGATAACGCTGGACATACATAAAAAAAACATACACGTCGAACATAGAACCTCCTCCTTTTTTGAAGTCGGTTTAAAAGGTATCATACCTTCTTTATACCCGACGTTCGACCGAGTTACAACGGCCGTGGTCACAGCCCGTGGTCAGCCCGTGACCACGGCCGTTGTAACTCGGTCGAAACGTCGGGTCTAAAGAAGGTATGATAGCTTTTTACTAATTAGTTTACTTTAATATCCGTTTAAATTTGTTTAACTATGAAACGCGAAAGTTAAGAGGTGTATAATGTGAACGTTGTAAGCACTCAGTTTCTTCTTCTTTCAAGACGGCCACGTGGGATGCCATGTGACAGGTTTAAAAATAATACAAATAAAGTAAATAGGTATGTAATTAGATATATAGATAGTGGCTTTTAATTTTAGTTTCATTTTTCATTTTTTATGTACTTGTTTACCTAGGCACTTCTTTTGTGGCGCCCTCGGGTTGTCCTACTCCCGATTCGATTCGAACCCCTCGCTGAATCTAGTAGGGAACGGGGACACGCACTAGTGCGTGATGTCGTTCCCTCTAGAAAACCTCTGAAGGTGCTTCGTTTCACAAGGCTTGAGGAACCCTTTGAGTTTCTCGCCGCCCCTAAAAAGTCCGGTAACGCTGAAAATGCCGTTTGAAGCAATCGGCAAAATCTCTCCCAAAAAAATAGTGTAAATTTATGTAAACTAATTTGTTTTAAAGGAGGAGACCGCCACCACCACCAAGGTTTTAGTTTTCACATTAATTAATGCTATTATTATTGATAGATGTAAATGTAATGAATTTTAGTGTAAGTAATGTAGGGTAGTGGTACCAGTATTCGATAGAAACAAGTGATCGATAGTTTTTCCTTTAATTATAAAGATAGGGTCAGCAACTGGTTTTAGTTATTATCCCTTTAAATTTCAATGAAAATCTATATAATATGATTTATTGGCGACGTAAATTGTGTCTAACACTGGGCTTAAAGTGTCGAACACTGAGCTTAAAGTGTCGAACACTGAGCTTAAAGTGTCGAACACTGAGCTTAAAGTGCCGGACACTGAACTTAGTGTCGAACACTGAGCTTAAAGTGTCGGACACCGGGCTTAAAGTGTCGAACACTGAGCTTAAAGGGTCGAACGAACACTAAGCTAAAGGGTCGGACATCGAGCTTAAAGTGTCGAACACTGAGTTTAGTGTCGGACACCGAGTTTAAAGTGTCGGACACCGAGCTTAAAGTGTCGAACACTGAGCTTAAAGTGTCGAACATTGAGCTTAAAGTGTCGAACATTGAGCTTAAAGTGTCGAACACCGAGCTTAAAGTGTCGAACACTGAGCTTAAAGTGTCGGACACCGAGCTTAAAGTGTCGAACACTGGTGCTACTACGATATGTATATATTATAATGACTTATGTCTTAGATGCATTTGTACGGGCTTTAGCATCTAGTATTTAGCCGGAGGTTTGTCGCTAATAATAATAAATGTGTTCGTAGACACCAATTATAATCATGTAAATAGATGTAAATGAGTTTCGATCGAACTTTTTAAACAATACCTACACATGAAAATAATTATGTATCCAAATTTGGATTTAAAATTTGGATCTAAACTTAAACAGGAAATATGGACTTTCCTGTTTAAGTTTTGATTAAAGGAACATTGATTTGACTTTAGAATTCATTTAATGTTATATTAATATCTTGTACTCTGTATTTAGAAATAACTTACCTCCTAGTGTAAGTTGTACTTGTTAGAGTATTAATGTACTTTTAATTTGTATTGTAAACGTAAATTAATTTGGTTTGAAAATGGGTTTGATGATTTATTATCAAAAAAAAAATTTAATATTCTACAGTAATCTAGGAAAAATCATAGACTAAATGTCAAACTATTGAAAAGAAACATTATAGGGTTCTATAAAAGAATCAATTAAATAGTAATAATAATTATATACATACGAATTATGAACCTCCTCCTTTATTAAAGTCAATTATTTTTTATTTTGTCATAGAGAAGTTATGCAAATTACTCTGCTCTGCCTGATGATAAGGGTGCGCTGTCCGTAAGTGACAGGTGTCATATATTTTATTTGAAATATCTTCGTCCATATTAATTTATTTGATGCCGCGCGGCCATACTAATTTTGTACGGGGAATTTAACGTGTTAATTTGAAAAATAATAATTTAAAAAACCGTTCGATAAAATGTGAGACGAACGATTTGTAGTTAAGACATTGGTTATTGTTTAAACATAATTAGAGGTATAATAATTTAGATAAACTATAAGATATCAACTAAACGCCGCCACTCGTTTTCATGATTTTTGCCCAACTTTAATAATAATAATAATAATAATATACTAAAAATACAACGACAGACAAATTGATGAGAAAAAAAAATATACGAAATAGGCGGCCTATTGCTAACAAGTAGGTAATCTTTTCCAGGCAACCTTGGGCGAAAAATAATAAAATTGAGAAAATAAAAATGGGTGCAAATAAAAATAAACTAAATTATAATAATAATATCAAATAAAGTAGTACTTACATACAAAAGAGAATAATAAATAAATAATATATTATACAGAGTTTATGCAATAAAAATGATATTATAGAAAAAACTATAGTGTGATATGAATTTATGGATCGGACTAATTGTAAACACGTTCCCTTTGATACTAAATATATATTTTGTTTATTTAATACGATAGTCATACGATTTCATCATTTAACAACTTAACCGTGACTACACTTTTGGCTTTTTTTGGTCGGCGCACCCTTAGCAGAAACAGAGTCCAAGTGCGAGGTCAGCTAGGTAGGAATAGCAATGTGTCAAGTTACTTCTTCACATTTTGTTAAAAGAAACCTCATGTTGTAGAAAGGAGTAAAATGTTTGCTGAGAGGGAATCCCATTTTTAGATGATGCGATAAAGAAATGATTTACCAAATTTCTTCTTTCGCGATGGAATAGGTGCCATAGTAAATCGGTGACACCGAAGAACAGCACGCTTCGTTCTGAAGGAAGGGGGAGGGATAAGGCAAAAAGTTTTTCGGAGCACTTGCCATGGTATAGACGGTAGATAGGCGGTAACATTCCTATAGTGTTTCTTGTCAACTACTCGTAGTAGTACTTAGCAAAACAATGTGTCAAACCATTTTCAAACGATGTTTCTTAAGACTAAAAACTTTTTAATTATCTTACATGTTTTTTTCTTTTTTAGTGGGAGCAACCTGAAGTGGTACATACTTGCTTTGGCTGGCGCTATCATCATCGGTGTTGCGATAAAGAAATACACGAGCCAATGAATAACAACCCTTACTACTCAAGTAGTAAGGGTCCAATAGCATAGCATGTCTTAAGGCTAGTTATAAGCCAATCAATGTTACCTATGTACTCAAATGGCTGTATACTTGATGTTGTCTCATTCCACGCTGTAACTATCTGACGAGCGATTTTATTAATTTTAATTTTGTATGTCGAATAAATTTGATTTTTATTGTTAAATTTATATGCAGTATATAATGTTTTCTTTTGATACGTATACTGACCATGATTTAGTTAATTCGGTGATAATCTAATTATTGTAGAAGAGAAGTTATTATACATTATATTTTAATTATAATGTTAACTCAATAGTTTAGTACAAATTTATAAACAGTTTAACTGATTTTTTCATAGAACATAGTGTGTTGAATTCGATTATGTTACAGTATTTTGTGCATTTGTACTATATTATGTACAGTGAACCGCAAGCTATTGTGGTATCGCCACAATTCAACTTTACCTGCGTCATTTTTATCGACGTGTTTATTTTTAAAGTTATTTATTATATTCTCTTTCATATACCTTGTGGTTTGCTGTACCTACACAACAAGAATTAAAATTATACATGTTGCTATTTTGTGACAATAAAGTACTTAGTACGCCTTATGTTATCATTTTTATTGTGCTATATAGCGTTTGTTAAACAAAGGAGATACATTAATACAGAAACTCGTAGTAACGAACAAAAGCTTTTAATAAAAAATATTTTTTTAAGTAACAAATATAGATCTAAAAACAAGTGACTTACGTTAAAAACTGACAGCAATGAACAAAAGTTTTTAAATTATTTTTGTAACAAATAAAAAGGTAAAACAAGTGACTTACGTTAAAAACTGACAGCTATAACGTTACCTATTACAACGGTTATTAGCAGAATAACGTTTGCGTATAAGGTGCGTCCGTTGGAGTAGGTCGTGGCATGCATGATGGCGTGGTATACGTAGTGTTGCTCGTGCACGTTATGGAACAAGTGGGCGTGGGGTCCTGTGGGCAACATAAGTTTTAATGCATCATATACAACCTTATTTTTAGTTTATACGAAAATCGAAATGGGTCAAATATTTTCATTTAAAGAAACAGTACAAAAAAAAAAAATAATATCTTGAAAACTCACGAAGTTACAAGCTTTTTGTGGTGTCCCGTTGTGTTTTTTTAGTAGGGTATAGTTTATTTGAGATTTTGTAAATATTATTTTGTCAAAATGTAACATGGTATAAAAAATATTGAAATCGATTCTATTACTGATTCTATAAAACTAAAAATATAAACTAAAAATAACGTTGTATAGGTAGGTAAATACAAATATAACATAATTAACGCAAACACAAAGCTTGTTAAGCTGCAGTTCAGAAAAAAAACTTATTGCCTTAAGTTTAGTTTTAAGGATCCATGCTCGTCTGGTTCCCTCCCATGCTGGTCTGGGATGTAAAATAAGGGTATCAGCTGCCTAATTCACCGTGCATGTCGTAAGAGCCGACTAAGTGACAAGTCCAAGCTGCTTGCACATCAAGCGATCGGATCAATTCCGCTCAGAGCCCTACTTTAATTAAATTATGCTAAATGTGGCGTGTGAGTTTACCCCATATACTTACAAGTTTCTTTATTGTTTACCCAAAATTGGTGATTTTGATACTCTTTTCTACTCCGATTTGTGAGAAGGACGTAAGAGGTATATCGGTTTTAATGTCGCATATTCAACGAAGGAGTAAATACAATTTGTTGAATTTTTGCTTTATAAAAATCGGTACTATCGGCTATTTTTAATTTATAAAAGTCTTGTTTCGATCACACGGCAAGAGGAAACCTTTATGAAAAAAGTCCGGTGACGCTGAATAGGCCGCCTGGGGCCATCGTGCAAACACTATCAAAAAAAGCGGCTAGCGCCTTCCAAGTACGATTGCGCAAGCACATCCATTTTCATGTTAATTCTTGTACAAATTTTGGTTAGTAGTAGACATAACATGTTAACATATACAAGGGTGATTGGTTTTATGCAGCCAACTGTTTAATCAGAAGAAATTAAGGCCAAAGGTTTTGCTGCAAAAAATTCGAAAGCTGATGAATGATGAAGAATGTCTACTTGCCTCGAGCATAAATAGCCACGTCTCCTCCACCGTGGCTGTTCTCAATCAGCTTAATCCCGGCCACTTGATGATACTGCATACTGTCTGTGTCCTCATGACTCGGGTCTCTTCTCCGCACTACAGTGTCGTTATTCTCGGTGTCTGCGTAGAACTGGAAGGAGTCAGGACCTCCGTTGCTGTAGGACAGCGTGGTATAGTTGACGCCGTCGTAGGTAGACGCTTCAGCTATTCCTGTGAAGACCAAAGACAGTCAACAAAAAGTATTGTCCGGAAAAAACTGTTTAATTTTGTCCGTTGTGTGAGGCATATCGTCATCATTGTTAAGTATAATTCTATGTCAACCGATGTTCAGGCAAGCTGTTCATAAATATAGAAAAAGCGGATGCATATTAGGCCTTCTTTTATATATTGGGTATCTTTTGATAGCCACCCAACTGGCAGAAGATATGAAAGTCTCCAGTTTCTTTTTACGACACTTAAGGCGCTGGGCAAGAGTGGCATATGCTTAAACCCTAGTCGTTTCTTTCAGGATGTTAGTCGATACACATAACCTTAGGACATTACGTATTACTACGCCCGGGAAGACGTAGATGGCTATGTGGTATATAGTCTCACAGTCTCAAAGAGCTTTGCAGAGCGGAAGGCGTATAGACCATTTAAAACTCCAACACTTGCACTTTCTTGCTATGTGATTCAGGACAGCACTTATTAATTATCGAATTTCATCCTAGCGTCAGGAGGTAATTCTTGCCAAGGAAGGTAATTTATAGGATCTAGTTACCAATGTGGGCTTTCTTACCGAAGATATTGGATCCTCTGCTTGGATAGCCATTGATGGAGAGGGTGTGCGTGTGGTCGCTGGTGACTATAAGGAGTGTTTCGTCCTTGTCAGCCATAGACATGGCTACTTTGACGGCTTCTTCCATAGCAGCTGCTTCGTTTATGGCAACTTTGGCTAAGCCCCGATGGTGGGCCATGTCAATGTTGCCGCCTTCTACCTTGAACCAGAAAAGTTTAACATACAAGGTTTATAATTTTATCAAAGTTAAAAAAATACTGAATCTTCATCATCATCGTCTCAGCGGAAAGAAGTCCATTGCTGGACAAAGGCCTGCCACAAGGATATCCATAACGACCGATTTTATGCTGCTCGCATCCAGCAACCTTCACCAGATCGTCGGTCCATCTTGTTGGAGGCTTGCCTACATTGCGTAACTTGTTAAGTATGAAATAACTGATGAGGAATGATTAAATGACATAAGTTCGGAGAATTGTTCATTGTCATCAAATCATCACCATTATTACCAGCTCATCTTATGTCCCCGCTGCTGGAGTCCGAGCCTTCCCTATGGATGGATTGGGAGAACGGGCCTTAAACCAACACGCCCAGTAATTGGTGGTTCTTAACGACTGCAAATGCAGCCGGAGCCAGCGGCTTTACGTGTCTACCAAAGCACGGAGAAGCCCAAGATGATAAACTTTTGGTCACCTATCCGATAACCGGCCTTTGCGAAAGTTGCTTAACCTTAGCAACCAAACCGACCGCGGTACCGCCACCACCACTGCGCCATCGAGCTCTTCATTTAATTCATCATCATCATCAGTCTATACAAGATAGTATGGGGTCATCCCCATATTATCTTCATGAACTAAAGCATATGGGGAGATCGAGCCATAAACTCACCTGCCCAGTTCAGGTTAGTGGGATTTAACGACTGCAATCTTACAATAACAGATAACAACCGGGACCGACGGCTTAACGTACCTTCCTGCCGAAGTATGGATGAGCTCAAGGTATTTTAATTTGGCCACCAATCTTGATTTACTGGTAAGCACCATCAATATTCTAGAGTGAAATTGTTGCGGTGTCTCATTACAGACGATTATATGGCATACTCGTAAGGACTCACTATAAGAAAGTATCCTTTGTGGTTTCTGCTCAGGACTTTGATAGCTGCTTCCACCATGTCGGGGAGCGACGGCATATCAGTCTGGTTCTTTTCATGCTCGTAGCTGAGGTGACTGTCGGCGAATATTCCTGCAAATTATGATACATAAGTACATAATATTATAGAAACATGCTAATGCAAACTCTTAGAAAACCTCCGGAATTTGATCGGTTTAAAAGGTTTTGGGGAACCACCAAGTTCCTCGTCATCTATAAACATAGTCGTTTACGCCAAGCTTTAAGCAACTAACGGGCAGATAGATATTAAGGCAATACTATGAGTTGATGATTAAGATTATGCGTGGACTTCAGACAAGCATCTTACCCAAGAGATAGTCAGTTTTATCTGCATCAAAGCTCTTCAGTTGTGTGTTGTTGTATACGACACTGTATTTCAATCCGCGATTATGCTTGTCTTTTTTGTAGTCATCTATCAGGTTCCTGCCGTCCCTCCTTGCACATATCCAGGGGTCAGGAACCTGCTCGTGGGTTATGAGGCTACTTAAACCTCCT
Source organism: Eudonia lacustrata (assembly GCA_947562085.1). Classification (NCBI taxonomy): domain Eukaryota; kingdom Metazoa; phylum Arthropoda; class Insecta; order Lepidoptera; family Crambidae; genus Eudonia; species Eudonia lacustrata. Next base: position 7,906,477 of record OX387324.1, on the reverse strand, counting down.
CCCAAGATCACCTAAAAATTAATAATGATTTTTTAAAATAAGTAATATGAATTGAACTATAAGCCCATGACCACACGGCTTTCTGAAGTTCCAAATCGATTTAGTTCTTTATTTCTGTTGCTTTGATTTGCTCCAACTCCGACATTTAAACTTGCTCATCTACCAAACTGAGGAATATACCGACATGCACTGAGGAGTAAAATTTTTTCATCTACCAAAAAGGACTGCCGACATAAGGAGTATTTAACCTCTGATATACGCGAGAGCTGGTCAGCGCCGCTAAATAGTTAAAATTCTATTGTGTCTGTATTCACAGCAGACGATGGATTAAATTTCCTTAACTAGCAAACTGAGGACTGCTGACTTACATTGAGGAGCACTCAATTCACATTGAAACTTGCTCACCTACCAAACTGAAGACTGCATCTTACATTGAAACTTGCTCATTTACCGAACTGATTGCTGCCCACTTACATTCAGGTTCCTGCCCGGCTCGTCCTCGATCAGCTGTCTTGCTATGTCTTTGCATTTCTCAGTGCCGTTCGGCATCATAGCCTCACACTCCCATGTGCGGTCGGCACTGTGCGCGTACAACGGGCTAGGGGTGGCGTGCGTCACTCTCATCGTCGTGACAAAGCCTGCAAGCCAAGAAACAGTCTCAATGAAACTAATGAATGTCTGAAACAACCAAAGTCGATAAAAAAACACCGGTAGCCTAACGAGGAGTTGCTCAAGTTGAATGCAACAAATACGGTTTCAATCCCTTGTTATCTCTTGGTAAACAAGGGATTGAAACTGGTTTTGTTAAACAATTGAGTTCACGTACCTAAAGGTTAGTACGTTAGCACCGATATCTCTTAACACAAGCGTATTAACTTTCTGTTAACCAAGGATATGCCATCGTCATCTGAAGTGAAAACTCACCAGCGCTCTTGCCAGTGTCCAGGGCTTCTGCTGCCAGTGACCTCAGCCTAGCCTCCGGCAGCAGAGACCTGGAACAGTCCCTCCGCTTGACCGAAGCGTCTACACCTATTGTGTCCTTGTTAGTTTTCACCCCGCTAAACAAAGCTGTGGCGGTACAAGCTGAGTCTGGCACCATTTTGTCCGCTGAATATGTCTGAAATATAACAGTTGGTACAGAATTAAACATTTGAGTTTAATTAATTAATTAACATAAGAGTTGTTTGAATGCCTTTTTAGCATCCCCGGACTTTTTTTGGGGTCGTCGGTGAGAAACCGTAAGGCTTCCATAAACCGTTGAGATCGAAACACCGTCGATGGTGCCTAGAGGGAATTACTAGATTTTGCGAGCGCTTCGGATCGGACGGAATCTGTAGGCGATCTCTAGTTAAATGCGAGTTTGTGGTTCAATGCTCATGGCTTCAAAGCATAGATGCTTGGGTTGAATGCATATTATGTAATAAAATATTAGTGTTATATGCGACCCATTTTCACTACCTTCTCGTCTGGTCATCAAATATTTAATCGGGTTGGGTAGGCGTTTAATTTTTTTACTGTATTTTATAAATTTTATAAATATTTAATTTAGCTTCAGTGCAGTAATTAGCACTTGAAAATAAAAAGTAAAAATATTTAATATTAATTATTTGAAAAAAGACAAAGTATTGAAAAAGATTCCACGAGCGGGACTCGAACCTGCACCCCATGACATGCTTACAGAGTAAAAGTAGATAGTGTCGATTAATTTTGGTGAGTCGGATTGAGCCACGATAGCATAGTTGGTAGTGCACCTGACCCGGCATGTCATGGGGTGCGGGTTCAAGTCCCGCTAGTGGAATTTTTCAACACTGTCTTTTTTCAAACTGTAATTTGTTCGCAACAGTATTTGCGTAAAATTTTAAGTAAAAATAATCGTTAATTTTTGATTATTTACGTACTATTACAGATTAATCCCATCCATTTTATACATACTAATACCCCCGTATTTATAAACAACGTGTAAGCTGAAGCTGCTGTAAGTGTACTCCAAAGTAGTTACTCCGTGTTTTGTTCCCGTCATGTAAACTTCATTTCATATTAGAGAAAAAGAGACAAAACACGGACTAACTACTCCAAGCTTAGACTTTGTTTATTAATAAGCCCCTTAGAGACTAATACAGAGTGCTGAGTGCGAGTTTTATTGACTATTCGATTACGAAAATGAATACAAGAATTTGTATGCCAAGTTTAACTAGGGCTTGTTCTAGTTCACCATCTTATCTAACTCTGACATCTTACGACAATGTTGGTAGAAAGAATTGTTGCTCCGAGACGGTTAGAGATAAGAAAGTCAGTTCCTCTGAAGTTGTGGTTGCACGAGTGACAGCAATAAATAATTAAGTATTTTGCAGGCGCACGCAGTCCTTTCTTGCCCAATAATTTTGTTAGCTGTATGAATAGGCTGTAGGTACCTACAAATAGCTGATTCCGTAAATCCATTTCCGCCGTTTCCTTCCTGAAGCTATTAATGTTTTAGTATGAATTTGTATTTATTTCCATAACGTTTGCGTATATTTATTTGTTTATGTTGACGACGATTCTGTTTTTGTTTATAAATTATTTGATTTGTTATAAACTATTAACACAACAATAACTAATATACATGATAAATATGATGAAAAGAAAGATAGAGAGAAAACTGTGGCTAACAATTATTTATAAGTATATTTTTTGACCGTGGGTTGCACGTGGCTCACAGTAGCGCAGGATCGAGGCGGATGGCACAAGCAAAGAGAGGCCTATGCCCAGCAGTGGGTCAGGAGGGGCTGATGATGATGATGATGATGATATTTTGAAAAGTGTTTACAAAAATGTTTTTGATCTCGCATCCTCCGGAAAGTTTTTGAACACTTATCCTAATTGTAATTTTTCTCAACAAAATTTGTATATAATTATACTTTATAACTATAATTATACCTACAGGATGTTTGGTAATAGGTGGTATATCCCGAAACATAGCCATGTAACTAAATACAAAGAACACCGTGATAATGTGCAAAATCATCATCATCATCATCATCATCATCATCATCATCAGCTCATTTTATGTCCCTACTGCTGGAGCACGAGCCTTCCCTATGGATGGATAGGGAGAACGGGCTTTTAAACCACCACGCGGAACCCCGTGCGGATTGGTGGTTGTTAACGACTGCTAATGCAACCGGGACCAACAGCTTTACGTGCCTTCCGAAGCACGGAGGAGCTCGAGATGATACACTTTGGTCACCTATCCGATGACCGGCCTTTGCGAAAGTTGCTTAACCTCAGCACTCGCAGACCGGGCGCGTTAACCACTGCGCCACCGAGCTCCTCAAGAAAACATAATATGATTTATTTTTCTATACAGAGCAATGTATCAGTTGCACCTAGGATAATAATTTATATATAATATTTCAATAATTTTACTTAGTCACAAATAACTTCAAAATTTCGGCCAAAATGGTGGATAACACGTAGCGTAGGTATGTTTATAATTTTCCGGGACTATACAAGTATTACCAAATACACTGCAGGTATATTTTTAAGTCAGTTACCTTTAACAAGCCCATATGTGGAAACTTCTCATAGGCTAGCCTGTGGCTTTCCCCGCCCTTGTATATTCTGGTGGCGGTGATGGTGTTGGGTCCCATCCCATCGCCAATGAATAATATAACGTTTTTCGCTGTACGAAGGTTCCATTTCGTATGTAGGGCTTCTTCTAACTCCTTTTTGGCGAGATCCTTCCAGAACTGTTGATCTGTTAATAATTGTTGAATTTATAATATTTCAATAAAATAAAATAGAATATTATTACCCTATTGGCCGAGTGATGAAATGCTTAGTGTTATATCAGGAGGCCCAGGTTCAATGCCCAGGTTGGGCAAAGTGTGTCTCGTATTTGACTTATTCGTCAACTGGCACGTGTGGAAGTGGCGAGTGCGCGCGAGTTGGCACCTTCCGATTTTACCTACATTTTTTGTCGTCAACTCGCTATCGCTAGTTCGTGAAAATCAGACGTAGTATGTACAGACGGCAGCAGATCAACCTACCACAAAATGTCAAATTTCTTTAATAAATTTTGAACCTTAGCGTTTGGGTATAAAGATCAATATCGATTAGAAAAATTTGACAGTTTTGGATAGGTTGATGTGCAGGCGTGTGTACAGTCAGCTACAAAAACGTTTTATTTAACAATAGGTATCAACTTTAGCGATTACTTGATCTAGAAGATGGGGTCTTTGCCTAGGTAGCAGTTTGATAGGTAGGAGTAAAGACTTATTGCTTTAATTGTTCACTTTATCACTTTAATGTTGACACCTTTTACACACTTGGTTATACCAATAAATATTTGATTTGATTTGATAATATTGCAAGTTTTGCTAACGAATAAAGATATTTTCAAATAAACGGATGTGAATGTTACTTTATAAAATAACTAGCGGCCGCTCGCGGTTTCATTCGCGTAGTTCCCGTTCCCGTGGGAATATCGGGATAAAAAGTTCCTATACTGATTTAAGCCAGGTTATAAACTGAGTATCTGTATGCCGAATTTCATCCAAATCCATCCATTCGTTGCAGCGTGAAGAAGCAACAAATATACACACATACATACACACAAACTTTCGCATTTAGGTATATTAGTGTGTTAAACTTAGGGGGTAGATGTTATATTAGGTACCCACTTTAATTATTTTGGATACGCTTGCTGGTTACTAATTATTATTATGTTGATAGTAGTAACAGTATAGAAGCATGTTCATGTATCACAAGAAAAAACATATAAAGACCCCTCGCTACCTCGTAACTGTTGTAACAGCTGACAGAATGATGCTGCGGTTGCACCAATAGAGAAATCAAAAAGTAATAGAAACCAATCTGCACTCCACGTGTAGAAGTAAAAAAAGTAATGGCCAAACTACACTATGACTAAACGCCACTTTACGCCACTGACCCACTAAAAGTAAATAATAATGTAAACCGGCCTACGGGCCTCAAGTCTGCTAAGTACTATATTTTCAACCGTGTCTCGATAGTCTGATTTTGACAACCTATAAGAAAATTGATCGACACACGACTGTGGACGTTTTGAATTGAGGCCTTTACGTCTTTTATTTCACACAATTAGTAAAGTCGAAAGATAGTATGCCATTGCGATGAATGATAAATTATACACACAGTTTCTTAGAAGGTGGCGCTCCAATATGTCAAAAGACGGCGCGACGCCTACCTTCCTCCTTGTTGGTAAAGAAGCAATATCACTTTACCGGTTCGCTGACACCACGATGTCGACAAGAAGAGCAAGAGCACCACAGACAACGAGCGCATGATGAATACTGTCGGTCGACTGGCGCACGCGCACGTTGTGAAGGACAAATATTAGGGTTGGCGATGACAATTTTTTTCCTTTGTTTACCTTATCATAATCATACAGAATTAAAATGTTGTGTTCCAGCAATTTGATGCTGACAAAAGTCTGATATTCTCAGTTAATCTATACATAATAAAGCTAAAGAGGGTCGAAAGTCTGTACATGGAAGACATTCGAAAAAAAGTTGGCTGGGGATACTTAGGATCGATAACAGTACACGTTTCAACAGTTTTTAGAATTTTTGTCTGTTTGTCTGTTTATTTGACCGCGCATCACGTGAAAATGGCTGAACGGATTCGGATTTTGAAACTTGCACATAGATAGACCATGACCCGGACTAGGATAAAGGATACTTTTTATCCCGGTAACAGGTTTTTTACCATCTACCCATTCAGGACGTTTATTTTTTAGTTGTGGAGAAGAATGGGTGCAAGAAACTCCACAGCTTTGATTTTAAGTAACGACATTCATAAAATTATAAGCCGTTACCAAGTTATACAAGTTTAAAATAACTTAACAATATTTTAAATTAGAAATACCTGTTGGAATGACTGGAGCATTTTAAACCCATGCTGTTTTGTCTTCAATGTACCTAATCAGACACTTTATAATAAGCTTTTTTATAAAGCTTTTCTTGTACTGCTAGTTTGTTTTTATTTCTAGTGTTTACATTGTGAATATAACTGTTTTTAGAAAAAGTTTTAATATTTTTATCATCGTAGACCTCATCCATCATCGGTGATCAGAACCGAGGGAGCTTGTATTCCTAAAGTTGCCGACAAGACAACAATGAGGGTGGTTAAAACCACCATTTTTTTATCGACTCCCGGATTCAGTTATAGTTTTACTTTTTCGTATAGTCTTAGTATCCTACTATACATACAGTACAGACTACTAAAAGTAATACTATTTCCGGGATACGGGCTTCAATTAAAACAAATTAACAACATTTTGGTGGTTTTAACCAATAACTGCTCATCACGTATTAAGTGAATATATGAGTTAAAAAAAAATTGTCCAGTTTAGACTTGACAACCCTAATGACTTTCTGAATCGTTCGTTCACTTTGGTTCACTTATTGTAGGAAGCGGGACTTCATTTAAACGCATAGATGTTGATTGTCATTTTAGTATTATCGTTTTAGTACTATAACGCTGTTAGCTAGTACTATAATTAGTTTAAATACCTATTAGATGATTATTCGCTTGAACTTATCTTGTTATCTTTTCAAATTGCATTTTGATAACCAGTTTTATAAATTTTGTTGATATAGTCCAAGAGCGTTGTAACATTTTTATAAAACTTATGTACTAGGTTCCTTTTTTATAGCACTTCAAACATTGATGATTGTTATTATGATGTTGTTGTTATGATTCTGATTGCGCTTTTATTATTACATAATAAAAGCGCAATCAGAATTGCACCTTTATTATATGCTCATGTGAAATTTTAATTACTACGATTTTTTGCCTTTATTTATTTTGCTTTGTAGAATGCCAAGATTTCTTTGGTATTCTAATAAAAGTAAACAAATGCATTGACAGTTTCTGCTATTTTAAAACGCTTACAATCGTGTAAATTTTCCCACCTACCCTCAGAACAATAAGTAAACCTACCTATCTACCTACCTAACACTTAATTGAGACGTTATTGAGTTAACGGACTTGAGCTCCTGAGCCTCGATTCCGCTAGTTTAAAACGTCCACAAACGTGAGTCGGTTGCCTCATTCTGACATTTCTCTCATTTGAACATTCCATCGCGCACAAAGGAATTTCATGACTCGTTTCTTTGTCGCACTTCCAAAATATGGAATAGTCTGCCAGCACACGTTTTCCCTCTTACTACTATGTTCCCTCTTCGAACGAGTCGCGAAGAGGACCTTGTGGGCCGAAGGGTACTTACCTTAACGCAGCATACTTATGCTGCGTTACTGCCGTACTCAGAGACGTCAGTTAAGTATTAATGACAATTAAGTCTCTTGTTGTCACTTTCTTATGTATAGTGCTAAATAGAGAAGGAAAGACATTTAATTGTCATTAAAATTAATTGACGTCTCTGGTTATTTTCACACTGCACCAGTTGTCTTCGCGTCTGGGCTCCAATTCCACATAACATCAGGTGAAGTGGAGTTATATGCCGCGCTAACCATAAAATAATAAAATGTTTATATAATTTTTAACGCAAATTTTGTTGCGAACAAATTACAAAAACACAAATGTTGAAAAAAATTCCACGAGCAGGATTTGAACCCACACCCTTCTGACATACCGACTTCTGACATTTTTTTTTATAAAATAATATTAAATAGTGGTCGTAACGTAAAACTCAGACCACGGACACGCTATTGAAACGATATTGAGTTTGCAGACTGGACGTTGTGAAAACGAGACGCGTGTAGGTATGTATAGTCGACCATGAAGGTTAGGTTTCCTTTGTAAAACCTACATGTATTGTATATCGTTTGTTTCCCAAATAAACTAAAATAAAATAAAATAAATGAAATTGCTTTATCAATTTTGACAAAAACTTCCATTACAATAAAATGTCGCTAAGGCTCATTGTCAACAATGACAACGTATCTGTCACTTGGTCTTTTAAACAAAAATAGAACTTGTTGTTTTATTATACGCAAACAAAATTCACTTCTAAGGTGGTAAAGCAATAGAACCCCTCTGAGAATCTAGTATAGGGAACGGGACACGCACTATTAGTGCGTGATGCCATTCCCTCTAGATAACCTCTGACGGTTCTTCGTTTTCGCTTGAGGAACCCTTTAACTTTCCCGCCGCCCCTAAAAAAGTCCGGTGACGCTGAAAATGCCGTCGCCGTTGCCTCATGCAAAAGCAGCTCTTTCTAAAAAAAAAGTATCTCGTTTTCAACAACACTGCTACAATACCACCAATAGCTCATGGATGGTAAGCCGTCTGGTCGTATGTCCCTGTGTGGCCCGCCCCACGCACACAGGGCCGCAAGCCACCCGGGCCGATATTGATCGACCCAGCCTCCAGTGCGCAGGGTCGTTACGGCCCCGCTTAAGGCGAACGACATCTGAAAACGATATTTTATTTTACGTACAGACGGACGCCTGCACATAAACCTATCCGAAACTGTAAAGTTTCTTCAATAAATGTTCAGCCATATGTCATTTAAGTAAAGTTCAAAAATTTGTCAGCTTGTGGTAGCCTGATGTGCAGGCGTAGGTACTTTCCAAAGGACAGTAGGGTCAATCAGCTGAAATCTATTAATGGCGAAATATAATGCTAATAATAAATTAAATACCATAGTTGCATTATTAATTAATTATTATTATTAATTTTTAAATTAGTTTGCTCTTTGGTATTTGTTGTTTTTTTTTAGTAAGTACCTATGTTACTATGTATGGACTAAGTGGTCTGAATTAAATGTTTTATTATTATTATTATTATCTCTCTATTTATTTTTTTACATATTAATTTACATTTTTAAATATTTTCTAAAAAACAAAACAAACATTTAAAAATATAAAAAATAGGGGTCCACCGGCATCGGGACCAGGGTCCAAACTACCGGTGATTAGGGCTCCAGAGACAGGAACCTCCTCACAATGCGTGCCGTATCGAGGAGAACTGCCTTCTGAATCAGGCCCTTGATCCAGCCGCCTAACGAGAGCCTCATGAGATGTTGATCGAGGCTCTTGGCCATCAGGCCGTTCGCCGTAACAACAATCGGCACGATGACAGCCGAGTCCACATTCCACATGTCGACAACCTCATGTGCTAAGTCGAGATATTTGATTTGTTTCTCTTTCTCAGCTTTCACGAGGTTCTCGTCATGGGGAATGGTGATATCGAAAATCATCGTGCGGCGCGCTAATCGATCTATCACCACAATGTCTGGCTTATTAGCTACAATAGTCCTGTCGGTGATGATAGATCGATCCCAGTACAACGTGACATGATCATTTTCGAGAACTGGGTCGGGCACATACTTGTAGTACGGTACCTCAGAATCCACAAGTTTGTATTTCAAAGCAAGTTGCTGGTGTATAATCCTGGCCACTTGATTATTATTATTATTTTTTTAATTTGTGAATTTGACACTTCTTACATGGTTTACCGTAAGGTGCCGCTATTTAAAATAGAACGACACTTTAGTTACTTTATTATTTCAATTAACACGCACTCAACATCAACACTACATTTCAAAAGTAAGTACCTACACATTATCTAAAATTTAAAAAAAATATGGAGTGATATGATTATGAAAACATAGCTAGGTGGAATGGAAAGATGTTTGCTCTCTGTCCACTCGATTTAATGTTTTTTTTGTAGAGAGTTAGCTGATTGCATCAAACGGCATTTTCAGCTTCACCGGGCTTGTTTGGGGGCGGCGAGAAACTTAAAGCACGTTCCTCAAGCCGTGTGAAACGAATCCTTCGGAGGTTTTCTGGAGGGAACGGCATCACGTACTGCGTGTCCCCGTGCCCTACTAGATTCTCCGAAGGGTTCAGATCGGATCGGTAGATTTAATGTACTGGTATAGACACATGTGTAATGGACGATTGGAAGTAATACAATCAAGATAATCAAGCTCTATAATATACAAGATAATATAATTAATAAAGAAAAGATTTTTTTTTACGGAAATCCGTTATTTAGAGTAAATGGATTAATCTACTTTTATACGGAAAAAAGTAGATTAACCCATTTACTGTAGGAGTATATACATATACGGGGATATGGCGTACGTGATAATATCTATATTATCTATATTAATATTATAAAGCTGAAGAGTTTGTTTGTTTGAACGCGTTAATATCAGGAACTACTGGTTCGAATTGAAAAATTCTTTTTATGTTAGATAGTCCATTTATCGAGGAAGGCTTTAGGCTATATAACATCACGCTGCGACCAATAGGAGCGAAGTATCAGTGAAAAATGTTGCAAAAACGGGAACAAGAGCCTAAAAAATTAAAAATGTTGCCGAAAGTCACTATTCCACGCGGACGAAGTCGCGAGCACAGCTAGTTAGTAATAATATTTAGAAAACTTACAAAATAAAGAAAAAACATACCTAAAGAAAAAGGTCTTTTGTTTTGATTATGTATTTTAAGTTACTTTTAGTTAGATGTACCCTTATTATTAATGAGAGATGTGTATTGTACTTGGTAGCATGACCTATGTGTAGAGCATTTGTTACTTTTTCAGTTACAGCTTCCCCTTAACGAATTCGGAGACTTCAATCAAAGTTAGTCTTACAGGCTGAAGTTGGTCCGTTACAAAGCTTTTGTTAAATGATTGTGTTAAAATGATTTTGTGCAAATAACATAAATTCCGAAGAATAGGTGTGGTGGAATTAATTGCTGGCAAAGCAACTGTGTTGTGAACCGATTAGTTATCTGAAAGATGGTAAGTTATCTTCAAACTATTTACTTAAATAGCTCCATTCTTAAGTTAGATACGAATTTAATTATATACATTAAAAAAAATGATTTTTCTGACCAAAGATAACTGTTTAGCTTAAAAAAACAAATTTGTTTAAAAAGATTGGTTTAATTGTAAATAAGTAGGTAGGTAGGATGTTACTCGTAGTTAATATTAAACGGTTGTAAAATTAATGTTCTAGGTACACTAAATCATGTTTGAATTGATTCTTTGTAAAACATTATCTATGCTTAGTGTAACTCGGACATAATTTATGTCTGAATTAATATTAAGGATACGAAATGTCTTTTTAACGCCCAACTAAACAGTGTTACAATTCGCAGATGTTTATGCACTGATTTTGCACTTAAGTGCAAAATAAGGAAAACATTAAAACTTTTGTTTATTTAGGCAAGCTCACTCTTAAAATTATCTAAATCACTGATTTGATATAGAGTCTTCTATCGATAAGAGTTCGGCAATAAAATCGATAAAATTCAATTATTATTTCAAACCTTAGTCGACGAACATTCACTATTTAAACATTCTAACAAAAAGATTGTGCAGATGTACTTTTGCACTACGTAGGTTTATTTATAACTAAATACAATAGGTATAAGCGGTTTAAGTACCTTAACTTAAGACAATAATAAAATGGAAATCCTTTAATGGTTGTAAGTTGTATCAGAAGTACCTAACAATTGTGTAAATTTAAGATCTTTAAGGTTTTTTTTAACCAAAATCCTTATATCCAGTAAGAAAGGAGTTGTAAGAATTGTCAATTACTTGTATTTCTATAATTTATGTAGTTAATTATCTTCTTCAGTATCCTAAGCTCATTTTATATAGATAGGTATACTAGTTATTTTACTACATGAAACCTAATGAACGCTTAAAAGTAGTTGGTTAAGAATTAGCCACTGGACCGATTTCAGCCTTATAGATTTTGCCTTAATAAAATATATTTTTTTTAAGTTATAGTCACTCCTCTCTGTCTATAGTACAGTAAACCATAAAAAATGGCAATACGTTTAAATAAACATACACATACGTTTTAATTTCGTTATTTTATTAAGAAAAAATCCTTCCCTATATAGTATCTATAAGCAAGGCTTGTGCCCCAGCAGTAGGAACATAAAATGAGCTGATGATGATGATGATGATGATGATTAAGAAAAAATATTTAGAAATGGTCGAAATCGCTTCCGTAGGTATGGCCGATTTTTAGCAAACTATTTTCAGGGTGCGTTTACTGTTGTCATTTATAGGCCTACAACGCACTATCCGGCCAGCCGCAATCCGGCACGCAGTAGCAATAGTAAATGTTAGACGGTTGGCCGCAAGTAGTGCGTTTCAATAATCTGTTTCATATGAAACAGACATGCGGCCTACCGCAACGGCCGGCGCCGGCGCACCGTATTGCGGCTGGCCGGATAGTGCGTTGTCGCACTAACTGTTGTCAGAGGATACCTGACGTAGTGACAATAGTTGCAATAGACGACCCCCGTAGCCGAGTGACTTGCGCGCCGGACTTTGGGCGGCGCTAACTCCGAGGTCCCGGGTCCAATTCCCGGTCGGGTCAATGTCGAAAACGATCTTTTCGATATTGTGTCGGGTCCGGGTGGTTGTGGTGTTGATTCTGATTTTCCATAATACGAGTGCTTTAGCTACTTACTTGGTATCAGAACATTGTATGTGATGTCGTAATTTTTTTTTAATAACAAGATCATCGGTGCCTTATTTTAAAAATAATAAAATAAACTTTTAGGGAGAAAAGTGCTAACAAAAGCTTTGGGAACAACTTAAAGAGAGGACTTATCTGGAGGATCCTTAATAAACGTGAGTTGAAGAGCCGGTGACGGAGCCCCGAGCGCCTAGTACGAGGTTTATTTGATTTTAAGTGACGTTAAGGCTGACAGTGTGCGTTGATTTAGAAGCCAAATGAAACCGTCGTCGGTCCCGGCTGCATTAGGACCAACGGTTTTACGTGTCTTTCTGAAGCATGGAGGAGCTCGAGGTGAAACATTTTTGGTCACCCATCCGATGACCGGCCTCTGCGAAAGTGGCTTAACTTTAAAAAACTTCAATTTAAGACATTTTGGAAAAGTGATGAAAAACACAGTATCACACGGGTTGGACAGCGCCACACACGATAGCATAATTGGATGTGCACCTGACCCGGTATGAGAAGGGTGTGGGTTCGAATCCCACTTGTCGAAATTATTTCAACACGTAAAATCTTACATGTCTACATAACCATAATTCTAAGACATTAAACATAAAAAGGCCTCCTCCAAGGATCTCCACAACGACCGGTTTTGTGCTGCTCGCATCCAGCGGCTTCTCGCGACTTTCACCAGATCGTCGGTCCACCTTGTTGGAGGTCTGCCCACACAGCGCTTTCCGGTACGCGGTCGCCACTCAAGGACTGTTCCGCCCCAGCCATCAGTCGTCAGTCTTTGTCCAGCAGTGGACGTCTTTTGGCTGAGATGATGATGATGAATGATGAATCATGAAAATATTTAGAAATAGGAGCTAAGGAACTAAGAGCCCTTTTCATTGCAGGCCAGAATGGAGCTTCCGGTATTGGATAAATTTTGCTTCATCTTCGACTTGAAAACAGGATGTATCACAATGGGCATTTTGAACTCGGTAAGTACACATTCAATTTGTTTAACGATACGGCCTCATGTTGGTGACTACCACAAACTTCATAACTAAGTCATATGTTTGAACATTTATTAAGAGGTTTCACAGTTTTGTATAGTCTGATGAGCAGCCGTCGTACTATGTGTGAAAACATTATCACCAGCTTATATTATGTCCCCATTGGTGGGGTACGAGCGTACAAGCCTTCACTATGGATAGAAACACCAAAGGGATAAAAGGTCATAAACCACCACGGGATTGGTGGTTGTTAACGATTGCAGCTGGGACCGGACAGCTTTAGGTGTTTCCGAAGCAAGTAGGAGCTCGAGATGATGCATTTTTGGTCACTCATTCCATGACTGGCCTTTTCGCAGACCAAGCGCAATAACCACTGTCATTCATGATCCATCGAGCTAAAAAAACCCTCAATTTCCAGGTGCTGACGTTCACCCTGGCGATTATACTCATAACCTTCGCCGTGGACATACGAGAGGCAACCGAGCAGCAGCTGAAGAGGGACGACGAGGTCACCATGTCCTCGGTGGTGTACACCATCGTGGTGCTGCTGGTGGTACTGCTGTTCATCAAGTTCGTCCTCGACCTGGTCTTCGTGTATGCTGTCTATAAGGTAATTTACTATTACTATCTTTATCTTATCTTACGGAGTGTGTTCAAGTTGTTTTGCATGTATACTACATACATAGTTAGATGGCGCTGTACTGTAGACTGTATTTTCCTGCATCGGGGTATAGAGATTTTTAACACATACCATATAAAGAAAATATATTTATGATTTGTTTTTGCAAGTTCGTAACTAGACGGGCATCTTTAATCCTATAAAATTAGTGAAAAACAGTCTCATTTTCCCCATACACTTCTATGTAAAAAAATATTATCATAAGCTTTACCTTTCATCTGCGGTCATGAGTCATGATGTCATGAGTGTTTGACCTTCCCAGTTTATATGAAAACGAAATAATTTTCATTTGTAAAACTTTTATTTTAAATTTCCAGGAGAAGTGCGGCTTAATGAAGAAGTATTGCATCTTCTGGGTCGTGTTCCTGGTGCTGTTTATCATTGGCTTCCTCAAAAGCCTCTTCCACATGGACGCTGGTCACGTCATCGCACAGATTCTGTTTTTAGGTAAGTTCACCGAGTGTATAAACAATATTTTTTATATAGAGAACGCGCATACCGCAATATCGAGTTTTCTAACTAATCTTACCTAAGGCTCGGGTCTAAGCATGAGTTCAATATATCAAAACGTAACCAATGACGGATAAGAGCCCCATATTATAGATGTAAAAATATAGATATGAAAACTGAATATCGGTTATCTACGTAACCGTTATCACAGAAAACCTTAGAGCATTAAACCAACCAGAAAACCGAAAACGCCCATGTTTACTCGGGTCGAATGTGAGAAAAGATGGTTTGAACCCACTCCTACCATCAGGCAGATAATTCCATCTTTATGAGTTAACTAGACTAAGACTGCACATAGAAAATCACTTTCTTTACTATACGAGCATATACAATAGGTTTTTCACAGATAAATTTATTTTTCAGCCGAAAACTTTTATTATATCATCGTTATCCGAAGCTACCTGATATCAATCAACGAAGACGGTGTCCTTTAAAGATTATTTATTTATAACTGTCTTTTTTTCTATTATTTCCAATTGTATTTGTATGTACCTATTGTTACCGAAGTATACATGAATTTATTAAATAATTTGTATACTTTAATTTACTTGAACAATTTTTAATGGGCAGAATTTATAAACTTAGTTGCATATTTTGATGACGTTATTCTTTCAAATAAAAATCTGCCTATATGTATTCATATTTTTAACCGTATATAGAAATGGTTATGAACATATTTATGAAGCAAATAAATAACAATAATGTTAGCAAAACAAGTGTGTTCTATCTAGCTAGTCGATCGTAATTGTTGTCCTGGGATAGAATTTTGTATAGCATATCGTGCGAATAGTATGAACTGCTACGGTACTAGTGATAGTAGCATAGTACATTTATATCGGTGTTTTTAATATATTATAATATAATTCTATTAAAAACTATTAAATAGTATTGTTAACAATAATGTCAAAGATATTTGTAATAATTATACTAACCAGAGTAATTGGTTGAAATAAAATGTTTATGATTATAATATTATATTTGACATTCATGTTTTGTCTAATATACTTTATAATGTGGGTTTGAGGGTTTAATTTCTTTGGTTTTAACTATACAAGGACCAAAGATGAGGAGTTTTGATGAGCTTTCTGAGCATGATGAAGGAGGTCTAGATGATAAGAATCGTTTATACGGAAAGCGAACTTGGACCACGCATGATACGATAGATAGAAGTGTCATTTTTAAACCAATTAGTAACATTGAAACATTATTATGATCTGGGTGTTTTTTAATGACTTGACTATTATCTCATAAGAGATTTAGTCTGCTATACGTATCTACTTACTTTAACTTTGAAATAAATAAAAACCTTATGTTAATATACAAAACGTAAATCTGTACCTGATCGGTTAATATGGTTTTTCCTTTAAAATTTAAAAAACACCCTATACAATATAATGTAACACTGTACAATATAATAACCATATGTGTTTTTTATTGCTCTGCTATGTTGTTCTACAACTTATTTAATATTTGAGGATTATAAGCAATTAATTGATATTAAATCTGTCAATTCTGCTTCGCACATTCATACTTTACAAAATTGTTTATAATAATAATAATAATATTGTTCCATATTTGCCTAAATTCAGGTTGTGAAATAATTTTGCTTTGTTATCAGCGATACTACGAATTGTGACTTTTGTGAGTTAATTCTTTTTAATGCATTTTTATAGATACTTATACAAATAAAAATGAAAAATATAAAACGTTGTTACTGTTATATAATTTCGACATAAAATTAGGAATTTGTCTTCCATTAATTATAGGTAAACATCATAATTTCTACTTTTAACCGTTTATGCGTGTTTTTGAATTTTCGACAACTAAGTGTATGTTTATCAACTTTGCGTAGGTATATATTTTTTTTGTAAAGGGTATAGTTTCTATTTATCTTTAATTCTGACAGAGGCTGTCAACATTTTTATATATTGCTGTCAAAGCATTTTTTTAAATCTTGTTACTTCTATCGTATAAATATTGTGCCAATATAATAAAAGGCATTACATTTGTCGTCTGAAACGTTCTTCGCATGTCTTAACTTTTAATATACAATGTTCATAAATTTTATTATACAAATTTAACTGTATAATGTCTATAAATATGGAAAGTTTTAATAACAGTTTAATGATATTCCAATCGGTTGTATCTTGAAGACTGTGAAATACCATTGAAGCCAATTAATAAAGAAAATGAGGCCAAAAGTTGTAGGCAAATGACTTGTCAGTTTTGTATAACGTTATAAATTAACAATATGTATGTTTCTGAAACAACAATAACAGGCTCTCGGTTTTGCTATTTTAATACAATCAAAATCAAATCGTGTCGCAATTTTTTTTCGGATATTGCGTTGCCCGCCGATTGTCTTTACAGCATCCCCGGACATTTTGGAGGTGGCTAGAAACTAAAGAGTTTCTCAAGCCGTGGTTTCGGAACACCGTCCGAGGGTTCCTAAAGGGAATAGCATCACGCAAGTGTGCGTTCGGATCGGAACTGGAGCGGAACAACCCGAGGGCGCCTGTAAAGGCTATGACCCCGGATTGACCTTGAGGTGTCTTAGTAACCTATGAAATTGGAGCTTTGTATGAAGATTTTCTATTAAATTTTATTTTTCATACTAACGTTTTTTAAATTTTCTTAGCATCTATTTATTTTAACACTATAAAAATTGTAGAGTAGTGTGTTTGTTTCACTAGCTAAATACAGACATTAAAAAGAAAAAAAATCAAGTACTTTCAAAGCAACAATGAAACAAATGGACAATTCCACGAACTAAAAAGTTAGTCAAGTTAAAAAAAAATTGGGTGATAAAGACTCAAAATTAATAATCATTGTTATTACTGAAGCCTAAGTAACATAGTCCTAATTAAAGGTGTATAATAATATTAACAACCGGTATTGACTTTTAGAAGTAATACACCTATTAATAAGTAAGAAAAAAACTCCAATTTCATAGGTAAGGACCTATTATTTACAACTTTTATGAATTAGCAGAAAGAGGCCCCTGTCTATAATGCTATTAACATAAACTGGCAACAATTAATCATACAGTAAGAAACTTATAAATGTAAATCCCCACTTTAACTGATATGTATAGTTTTCTTGTGTAAATAAATGATAATTTCTGATATGTAAAATTGTATGTCGGTACAATGGATTAGGTATGTACGAATATACGTCACTAAGATGTGTAAATACTCGTGTATTGAATAAGGCTATTGGCCACTTACAATACTTAAGTACTGAGTTAGACTAAATTATGTTATTTTTAAACTTAAATTATTCATGCGTCTTACTTAAATTTAAAAGAGTTTGTAATAAATCAAGAGGTGAACTAACCTATTAATCAATTATTTTAAAGTAAGTACTGTATTCAAATTAATATATTTTAGATTTAGTAGACAATTAACAACATACTTACACCTATGCGTAAAACATGAATGTTCATAGTGTCTAAAAGGATCTCAGAAAGTTTTTAAAACTTTTGTAATAAGATTTTATTATTTAGTTTTCTTGCGCTCCTTGAATATATAGTTTGAAATCAAAAATAACTCAACAGTATAGGACCCTGTCGTATGATTGGTTGCCATGGATTAAAAGTTGACAGAAGTTACCTTGTCAAGGTACAAAAGTACTTATGTTTATTATTGGATTCAAATGCACTTATTTTATATTGAATTGAATAAGGTGGAAATTGTATTTGCCATTTGAAAGTAAAGAAACTTTAGTAATGTTTAGTGGCCAGCTAGTCTTATTCCATATAAGTACATATGTTTGTCTAACGTCCTGTAGGTACCAATGTTAAAAGAACGACAATAATACGTCCTTCGCTTTAATTAGATCGTAATAGTTAACAGTGTTTATCTCTATCCTCTTCGGAAGCAAAGTGATTCGACATTTTCAAGGCTTTTTATAAATACTTTATTTTTGTACTTCCCATGTATCCTAAACTGAGTTTTGAGATTTTTGTTCATATATAAACTAAAATAATATTACGTAACTGGTCCAAAGGTCTTTGCCCATTACAGCGTATGATTTGCAACGTTCTCTAATGAAACATGCAAAAAATATAATATTATGTGATTGACTATATTGTAATAACCCGTTTAATTGCCAACAGAAAACATCGTAAATGCTCATATGTGCCGTTGTATATTCGACGTTATATACGAAAACGAAGGCTGTTAATCAGTTGCAATTGACATAGTAGTATTATAGGCAATTAGGTAACGTCCTGTCCACGGTCATGCATGGTATGTACGTTGTAGTGAGCAGAGTCACTAAAATTTGAAAAAGTCCAACATTTGCTTCCAGCTTGTATAAAAATATGAGATAATCCTTGCAATGTGATGAGACTTATCATATAGACATATCGACAGCTGACATATAATATGAATGGATTTTCTTATATTTTTACTCTCGAATCTTTTCTATTTGTCTATCTATTTACTTATCCCTTTACGACGGATGTATTGTATTGTAAACATATATAGATGTATGTTAGAAGTGTTTTACATGTATATTTAAACTTAATGAGGGCTTATTTACATTGCTTATCTATATATATAAAATTCTCGTGTCATATGTGAGTTGCCATATTTAAATGTTCTGTGGTTGCCATACTCCTCCGAAACGGCTCGATCGATTTTTATAAAGTTTTATATGTATATTCGGTAGGTCTGACAATCGGTCGTGATCTATTTTCTATACCCTTAAGTGATAATCCAATACAAAATGTTCCACGATTTGTTTGGTGCGTAATCCGCTGGGTCAGCTAGTCTCTTGATAAATATATTTTACTTCAAAACTGGTAATTGTCTGGCCTTTGCCTCACTTGATGGCAAGTGACGATAAGTCCGAAGGTACAAGCGCACCTCACCTGAAATCGTCAAATAATGAGGAGTTGCTAACCTTGAATTGTCTAACCATAAAACAGTATATATCATAAGAAATACGTCGCCATAATATCAACAATATTAAAACTTATGTAGTCTGTGTTAGTAATTTATGATTGAAAAAAAACCATTAACAACTACAATAACTACGATTAAAATACATACCTTATTATTATGTATTTTTACTAATATTGAGTAGATATTAAAATATATTTACCTAATTGATATACTGGTTCGTCTATGAGTCAATACGAGTATAATAAAGTTCTTCACATGTCTTAACTTTTAATGTTATACAATGTTTTTTAAAATATATAATATCGATATTATACAGATTTATTTATAGGAAGTTTTAATAACAGATCATCGAGTATTTCAGTCGACTGTTAATGTCCGTTTCATATCTATTTATATATACATACATATTATACCTATAGTGATATAACAAATACATATACTATAAAAGTTACAATTGAAATAATTTTTAATGTAAATGTGCCCAATAATACATATAATATTTAAATGTATTTTCTTACACAACAATACAATAAGTACGAATAATATATTACTAATTTAATACTAATATTTTGTACATTAATTTAAAAAGGTTGGCCGAAGAAAACTATAAATAAAACTAACAGTAGGGTAATTTAGAAATTGATTCCATATCGATTACCAGGAAATAAAATCGGTAAGAACTTCTTGGACGCACCAAGAATTTTCAAGGAGGCATTTAGTCCTTAGACTAGTATTTTATTTGCCTACTTGTCATAACAAAATGATATATCAATGCACAACAAAAATACTCAATATTTTTTGTTTTATTGATTTTTTGTTTGTTTATTTTAATATATTTTGTAGTTATAGACTATATTATTATACCTACCTAAAATAACGATACTCCTTAAATTCATCTCTGTATTTTCCTTGCATATAAAGTTTTATTAAAATTGGCTTATTGGTTTGAAGTTTGAAGGAATTAGAGCGCTGAAGTTTGTTTGGGATACTGAAATGTAAAATGGTTCTTTTTTAACCAGTTTGAAGTCAGCCCTGAGTGACATAATTTATAATGTGACTATTTTAGTTATTTATACATATATATATGTATATTATATACTACTGACTATATCTTAATGTTTCCGCAATGTAAATAAGCCCAAAATGGATGTCTGCACAACTATCGATCAATTATAAACGCTTTAAATGTCGTATAACAATTATTTACAATGTGAATTAAATTTATTTTATAGAAAATTTTGATGTTTGTGAATGTTGTACAACGCTTTGTTAAATGCATTGTGTATTTAAATAAACACGTTATAGTAAATGTTTTGTTTTATTTAAAAGGTAGGTAGGGGCTGGGTCGGACCATAAATCACATAATCCTAAAAGTTTTCTTATGTACCTACTTACTTACATTTTTACTTGGTTTATTGTTTATTGAAAACCTCAAAAAAATATACTAGGTACACCAAAAAGCATGACTAGACTCAATATAACACTTTCTTTATAGCAAATGTGTAATAAATTATTTTCCATACTAAGTATCGCTACAGAAGAGAGATTGTATCGCACTCGGAGACGTCCATTATCGCGAACAAACTATAATTCCTGTGACCACAGATCCTGTAAAGGGTTTCATATGTCACACTTAGTAGTTCTTTGAGACAAACGCCATTTTATCTACTTATAGTGTTTAATTAAATAAATACTTTTCAATGTCATTTTATTGTTAAAAATAAATACGAGTAGTATAAAATAGATAAAAGTATAAATTATACAAATGTAAAACACTAAAGCACTTAAACTTTTAAATATAAAATAACTGCAAAGCATTTGCTAGTTACTTGTCTTAGTCCATGTCTTTCACGACTTATTTATTATACATTTATAATTATTTCTTAATTCTATGCATTTCAGATTCACAATGAGTAAACGTTTCGTGTCCCCAGGCTGGCCGTCGATTTAAACTATTTTTATAACCTACCTTAATTAATTATAAATAAAAGCGATCTGTTCGAGAATACGTATATACATATTTATACATTTTGCTTAGCGGAATAGGATTTGAAGCATGATGCAAAACTAAATGATGATCGGACTCTTTTCTAGTACCTAAACTTATTAATAATTAGGTTAGGTACCTACTGGAAACATTATCATCATCATCATCATCATTTCAGCCAAAAGACGTCCACTGCTGGACAAAGGCCTCCCCCAAGGATCTCCACAACGACCGGTTTTGTGCTGCTCGCATCCAGCGGCTTCCCGCACAAGGTGGACCGACGATCTGGTGAAGGTCGCGGGAAACATTATAATTAGTATAATTTAATTCATAATTTAATATTAATAAAAAATTTTTATACATTATTTAAATTTCGCTTTTACACATTTCGATTTGATGACAACCAATCACGCCTTTACTTTTTACCAAATGTTGGAATGCTCTCCCAGCACACATATTTTCTCCTTCCTAACACATGGAGTTCTTTAAACGAGGTGTGAAGGAGCATCTTGCGGGCCGGCAAGGTGAGGAATCAGTCATTCTGTGGTGAGAACGGCTAGTGTGGCATAATCCTGCTTCACAAGCAGTTTTCACATCTGGACTCCGCTCCCCTGTTTTACATCAGGTTGAACGGAGACTTTACCACCAATCCGCACTTGGTCCGCGTGGTGGTCTACCATGCTTTGGCTTGATTTTTAAGCGATGACTAATTCTCACGCTATAATATCGTTTTTCTCTTATTGAAGTCATCATCAGCTCATTTCATATCCCCACGTGTTGCTGGTGTACGAGCCTTCCCTATGGATGTATAGGGAGAACGGGCCATAAACCACCTCCACGCGGGAACAGTGCGGATTGGTGGTTGTTAACGACTGCTAATGCAGCCGGGATCAACGGCTTAACGTGCTTTCCGAAGCACGGAGAAGCTTGTGATTATAAATTTTTGGTCACCCGTCCGATGACCAGCCTTTGCGAAAGTAGCTTAACCACAGTACTCGCAGATCGGGCGCGTTAACCACTGCGCCATCGAGCTCCACTTATTGAAGTCATCGGTAACCTATTTTTGTCACCGAAACTTTTTGAAAGTTATTTATCTAAATATTAAATTGCATAGTGTATTCTTGTCACGTTCTAATATCGTGATCACCCCCTGATCTCTTGTGGTATTCCATACATAGCGAATGCTCGTAGCCCTGCCTGTTGGTGGGGACATAAATAAACCAGTGATGGAGCGGAGACATCCACCTACCTAAGACATAATTTAATTTCCAACATAAGTCTTTGCAAGATTTTCTCTTCATCAAGGGGCGGGATCGAAGCTAACATTTCTTGGCTTTGCAGATTGCTTACTTAATGTTCTGCATTGTAAGTTTCTTCCCGGTAGTACAACTTCAAACTGTCTGTGTCTACAGCAAGCTGGTCATGTCGCTGGAAGCCGCGGATCAAATGGGTATTGCGGTTTCGCTATCGTCTTTCATAGTTCGATACAACGCGTTCACAATCGTCAGGTGGTACAAAGAGTACGCTGGAATAGAAAATTTATTGATATAATTAGAAGCCTCTTTTCCTCTTGACTACAGACCTGTCTGTACTGGCTAGAATGAGACAGTAGTTACTGCCTGTACTGGCTAGAATGAGACAGTAGTTACTCCCTGTACTGGCTAGAATGACACAGTAGTTACCAAATCCGATATCCGTAGGCCCTGGGTTCGATTCCCAGGTCCGGCAAAGTGTGTTTAGGATTTCTCGAAGCATAGCCCGTGTCTATGCCTGCGCTTACGCTCCAACTCCACTTACTACTTAAAAGGCTATTATAGGCTACTATTTACTACTAAATATTTCCACCACCGCAAGTCCTACCCAGCCAAGCTGCACCGCTAAAAGAAACCTTGTAGGCTTAGCCAAAGTAACATTAAGAAAACGATATCGAAGTTCGAAAAGAATAAAATGTATGGGATTGACATAAGCCGCGCTAAATCACGTGGTTAATCTTATATGTCAATCCCATACATTTTATTCTTTTAGAACTTCGCTATCGTTTTCTTAATATTACTTTGGTTACCGCCGCTGTACAGTAAAGCTCGTCTTATGAACTTAAAATCTATCTAAAAAAAATTCTTGCCATCTATAAATCTAGTTATACTTGTATACACTACAAAAGTGATTTGTAACAAAATCAAGTATCTTCTTCTGTGTTTTATTCATGAATTTGGGAACACCAGTTACTGTTTATACTAACATCAACCTCTTATGTACCACATGTGTAAGCAATAAAGAATTATTATTTTTATTATTATAACACATAATTTAACATAGATATGTAGTAGTGCTAGTTAGTAGATACTAACAATGACTGACTCTAACAAACGTTTGAGGTGACCACCACACGCAATGATAAATAAAATATAAGTACTTACCTAACAAAAAAAGTTTTGAATGAAGACTTACCCGCACCAGCTACCATCATGATAACAACCAGAGCGATGTTCCCCGGCGACTCCAGGAAGCCGGTGTTTTTGAGCTCAGGGCTGAAGAGACACGTCACCACCGCTATCAGGAACAGGCACAAGATGAACACTAAGTTGAAGATGAACGACAACTGGAGGTAGCCTGGCCGTCTCTGCAAAGGAAATAGGCTGTAAGTATTGCAGTTTAATATTAGATTAATAATTAAATAAATAATAATAAATAAACTTTCCTACACTCACACCAATTATCTAGTCCAAGAGAAACTTCGTTAAGAAACTCGTTAGATGGTTACTAGACAACGGATAAAGATACTTAAAATACATACTTATTATACATAGAAAGCACCCAGACCCGAGATAATTTAGAAAAACGATAATTTCTAAATTGACCCGACCTGGGATCGAACCCGGGACCTCAGAGATGGCGACACACCATGAAAACCGGTGTACAAACCACTCGACCAAGGAGTTCGTCGATAATTATGGTTATATATTTTGTTACAAACAAATTACAATTTGAAAAAGACAAATTGTTGAAAAAATAGAGTAGGTAGGTAGTGTTGATAAATTTCGGCGAGTTGGACAGACCTCCGACAGCATAGTTGGTAGCAAGGCACGTCATGACGTGCGGGCTCGAATTCCGCTCGTGGAATTTATGCAAAACTTTGTCTTTTTCAAATACAAAGTTTTGTACACTTAAATGGAAGCTAGATTTTGTTGGTTATTTGCAAAGTATGTGAGTAGAAATAGTCTTTCAAGCATACATATTGTCAGGTGGCTGTATACTTTTATACGTTAACCGCCTTACAAATAAACAAAGAATAAGGTCCGAATAGTTAATTCGTATTTTGTCTCTTTTACTCTAATTGGAAATGACGTTTACGAAAGGAACAAAACACGGAATTACTATTCGGACCTTATTCTTTGTTTACTTGTAAGGCGGTTAATGTTTTATCATTGTGTAACTATATTTAACATTTGCATGGCAAGGTTGTCGTGGCGAAAATAGCAGGCAGAAAAAAGTTATTTTTTTCTCTCCGAGTTGCTTGTTATAGTATAAATCAATTCTAAAAATACATCGCTTAGTTATAATAACATACATAACAACACTACTTTCCGTGACTTTGTTTCCTTCAATAGGTACCTACATACAAACTTTAGCAAAGTTTTTAATAGCGATAAAATATGATGGGTGTTTAGAATGAAATACGTAGGATTTAACTACTCATTTACCTAAAGTGAGGCTATTTGTACCCATTGTTCAGAATCGTAAGACTCAGCCATCAATTATTATAATGATGCAGACATAATTCCTTTTTAATTATGTTCATACGATTTGGTTGGTTAGTAAATGTTATTTTTTGTCCTGCAAGCTGAAGTCTGGCTTAGTACATAACTGCTGTCGCTAGCAATTCGTCTACAAATCATGTTATGACGATGATGGAAAGGTTTTTTTTATATCGTAACGGAGAACTACTTCATCTCATCTAATATGATGATAATGAGGCAAAGGTGGAAGCGCACTTCACCCGTGAACCCTCAACTACAGGGTGCCTGTGTGAGCCAGGATGGATCGCACTCTCGTGAAATTCGGTCCAGCTTCCTATTAAGTGTAGCTTTCTATCAATGAAATAATTTTATAAGAATCTGAGGGTTTGTAGTCAGGGTGCCTAGTGTGAGTTTTGTTTACTGTTCGTATTAATTCGTTTACGTCTCCGAAAAAGAAAATTAGTATGGCATTGAAGCAGCGCCTCCTGGCGACATATGAGAAGAGTTTAAATTTTGCCATAAAAATTCTCGTTTTCGTTAACGTGATCGAATGGCGAATGAAACTCGCACTAGGCAACCTGAGGTACAAGCTAAAAAAAATAAAAAAATAAATAAAAAATTAACGTAATTTTTCATGAAAAAGTCTTAAGGGCAGTCTTAGGTAAGATAGTGGAATAGTGGACAGGTGGACTTTAAACAAGCTATATCACCACTGGGATTTGGAATTCACGAGACCACAGAGACGATAAAAATTAATAACTTACCGGTATGATAAAAAAATATGTTTTAAAACTTTAGTCTCTCTGCTAATAAAGTACTAAATAACACAAAAGATTGAACAGAAAAACCAAATGTGATTTTAAAAGTGTGAAGGCCCTATCCCAGTAGTGGATCGTTTATAGGCTGACGATAATGATGACGATCATGTTATTCTCTCTCAGAGATAGTAGGGTCTTGTACCGAAGACTAATTCTCACGCTATGGTATCAATTAGGTACGAGAGCTCCTTTTTCTCATAATTAAAATCAGTAGTAACAAATTTTTGACCCGAAAATTCTCGAACGGTATGTACACACGGCGGGCGGCAGATCAACCTACCCAAACCTGTCAAATTTCTCCAATGAATATTGATTCTTATAACCAATAAATAAAGTTCAAAATTGATTGTAGAAATTTGACAGTTTTGGGTTGAGCTTTCTGAGGTTGATCTGCCGCCGTGTGTACTTAGTTATCTTAATAATCAAATTGTTTTGCAAAATGCAGAGATTCAAAAATAACCCCCCCTGGAAATAGAAAAGTCTGAATCTACTTCTGGTACAAGTCTTACTTAAAATTTAAGCAAGTAACACGAAAAAATCTTTTGTAATTATCCAATCAATAACTAGTCACACTTCTTAGTGCCAGACAGTGTCATATTTCATACACGAACGGAATCATTCGTTTGAGATGAGCACATGATTTTACTACCTGCTCAATATTCAAGAATACATTACTGTGGGTAATAAATGTTGTAGTACTTTAGTTTTTGCTTAGCAGCTATATTTTATGAGCCTGAGATTTTATTTACAGCCACAGGATCGTAAATGTATGCTTTTTGTTTACAAAAAATATGGCTATAGTTTTTTTCAAATAACGACCTTTTGATAAAACGAATTAAGAGCGCGACTTTCAATATAATTCTAAGTAATATTTTTCTTAATTACATTAAATGTTTTTATCAACTTAATAGAGCATAATTTTGAAAATAAGGAAGATAAGAGTTTTCGAAATGTCGTGATTATTTCACCGGTTCGGAATGCAGTCATTTATCGAAAAGAGACCGGGAATAATCGCTGGTGTGATTGCTTCTTGCAAAAAGTTTTTGCAAAAATACATTTCGAAAATTCTTATTAAGGCGACGCATTGGAAATTTACGTGGCGGAGATCTTGATTTTTCCCAACAATTACAAAACATATGAAAGTGATATTTGATGACATGATTTTTCATTTAATTGACTTCATTTTGTTAGTTGCAGAAAAACGATTTTTCAACTTTTATAACAGAGAAATATCAAAGTAACCTCTTTTAAAACATAGATTCGCATTTTACAGGCAAACCAGACCGATTTAAGCATCTAAATTTTCTTAGTAGATTAGTCTTAACACACACTTCAATATAGTAGTTCATTTTTTTTAAATAATTTGTAGTTTTAATTTGAAGGAAAAAAAAACAGTTTTTCTTATGGTACGGGGCGCAAACGCTCCGTATGAGATTTATGTTTAGTGGTGCGTCGCCTTAAGTATTTCTATCCCAAAAATAGTTTTTATATACTTAAAATTAATTTAAATAAAAACCCTTTTTACTTAACTTACCAAGTAAGCACCAGCACCGGCGATGAGATTGCTGATGCCGCTCAGGGTTGAGAACATCACCATGCTCATGGAGATGAGGTTGTCCTCTGGCTCCCTCTGCTTGTTCCTAGGCAGGTTCCACGCGCCTGCAGCGATGTTGGCAAGGCATGCGACCTGAAAGTGGATTTATGGAGCACTTTTTATATGTATATCGAACTTAGGGACATCGAACCGATCCGATCCGAACGTCTCCGAGAATCTTGTAGGAAATGGGGACGCGCTAGCGTGATGCTATTCCCTCTCGAAACCCTTTCATAGGGTTGGCAGGTGGCGATAAATTTCTTGGAGAAAGAAAAGAAAGAAATTTAAAGGGTTCCATGAAGAGGAACACTTTAAATTTCTCGCCGCCCGGCGCCCCCAAAAGTCTGGTGACGCTAACAAGACCACTGGGCTCAGATCCACAGGTCCCGAGTTCGTTTCCCAGCGGGGTACATATTATTATATTTACTTGCTTGGCCTTGTCTGCCTGACCAGCTAGCTACCACCACAATTTTGGATGAGAGTAGCCGCGGATCGTGCTCAGTGGCGTGCACTTGGAGAGGCCTATGTCCAGCAGTGGACTAATATAGGCTGATGATGATGATGATGATGATGAACATAAATTTTTGTAGCATTGTTGTGTACTGGCAGATAGAGATAGGATAGCCAGTGCCTCAATAGTTGAGGATTTCGGGTGAAGTGTGAAGTGCGCTTCCACCATTGGCCTTATTATCACTTGACGTCAGGTGAGATGAAGGCGCTGTGCTTACCCGTAAGATATATTTAAAAAAATGAGGCCATCAGCAAACCCTTTCCAAAA
This sequence comes from Eudonia lacustrata, assembly GCA_947562085.1. Lineage (NCBI taxonomy): Eukaryota > Metazoa > Arthropoda > Insecta > Lepidoptera > Crambidae > Eudonia > Eudonia lacustrata. Next base: position 7,878,047 of record OX387324.1, on the reverse strand, counting down.
AAGGGACATCGATAGCTGTAAACAACAAGCCCCCATATGAATTAATGCATTGATGAAATTGTATTGCCGTTTGGTCAAATAATCGTCATTAGCGTGCTCCTGTTCCCAATTTTATTTGGGCTGGGGGCAACGTGTCAACGCTGCCTATAAAAAAGGTACCTAACTCAAAAATCGTGTTTTTGCGGTCAGCCATTAAAAAAAATAAGTTAAAATTGTGCTACATGTAGGTATATTTTTGTAAAATTGACCATGATTAGTTTTTTCTTATATTAATATAACAGAACTGGTAATTAAATTGGTGTCTTATTCCTAATAAACATTGGTAGGTTCACTTAATTTTGTCCTTGGTGTCAATTAATGTCGAAACAAGTCAAAGTTCATTAACATTGTAAGCTAATGGAGACATTTAAGATAGATAGATAGATAGATAGATAGATAGATAATACTTTTATTGCAACACTATAAAACATAATCATGAACAGAAAAAAAAAATAATAATTTTAAAGTTACAATTTGGCGGTCTTATCGCTTTTAAGCGATTTCTTCCAGACAACCAGTCGGATGGAGAGAGCTAATAAACTGTAAGATCAGAGGTGAAACTATTAAAACATACTAGAATAATGTGTATTTTATAAATGAAGCAAAATAATAATAATAATAATGATGATAAATCTATATACATATTTATTATTATCATCAGTATGATACTGATGATAATAATAAATATGTATATAAATACCATAATAAATATAAAAATAAACCTACTTATACATAATAGTAGTCTCAGGTAGGAAAGTAGCGGATATGGCAGTATTGCAGCAGGACAGGGTTAATCGGAAAGGTAGAATTTTTTCACAAGCTCTTTAAATGTGTGAATGGATTTTGCACGCCTGATCGCAACTGGAAGCGAATTCCAGAGACGAACAGCTTGGACGGTAAAAGAACAATCATAAAAGGTGGTGCTGTGTGGGGGGGTTTTAAGGCTTAAGTTTTCTGATGACCGTAACGAGCGCGAATCTGAACAATAAAGAAAACTGAAACGTTCCTTAAGATAAGTAGGATAGGTGGGATTAAACAATATGTTATAAAGAAGGGAGAGTATATGAGTATTCCGGCGAAGACGAATAGGAAGCCACTTGAGTTTTAAGCGGTACTCAGAAACATGGTCATATTTGCGCAAGCCGAATATGAACCGAATACAAAAATTTTGAAGACGCTCAAGTTTATTTAGCTGGTCCTCTGTGAGATCAAGATAACAGGCGTCAGCATAATCCAGAACTGGAAGCAGCAAAGATTGCGCTAGCGCAACTTTAGTGGCAGTGGGTAAAAAGTTGCGCAGCCTCCTCAAGGATGCTGACGATGCGTAAAGCTTGCGGCTAACAGCTTGCAGTTGCGGCCCCCAACTTAAGCAACTATCAATAACCACACCTAAATTTGTTACAGATTGACTGAAAGGAATGTCCACGCCATCAAAGGTAACTTTGGGGAGGGTTTCCCAGTTGACCCTAGAGAGCAATCTGGAACTGCCAACTACTATAGTCTGCGTTTTTCCTGGATTGACTCTAAGTCCGAAGGCTCGACTCCAATCAACGATAAGTCCCAGATTTGCATTGGTGGTCAATATAGCTTCGGAAAGATTGCCGAGTGGTGCCTGACAATATATTTGTAGATCGTCTGCATATAGGTGGTAAGAAGTAGAAAGCTTTTCTGAAATTGAGTTTATGAAGGTTGCAAACAGTAGAGGAGATAATACGCCACCTTGTGGGACACCAGCCGTCGAGTCACACCATGAAGAGAATTTCTCCTCAAGACGAACTCGCTGCCTTCGCCCGTTCAGATAACTTTGAAACCAATTAGTTGCCGTTGGAGATATATTAAGTAAACGAAGTAAAGCTAAAAGAATTTCAAAGTTAACGGTGTTGAAGGCATTGCTGAAGTCCAGCAGAGTTAGCACAGTTAAGTGGCCGTTTTCCATTCCAAGGCGGATGTCGTCGGTGATCTTAACCAAAGTAGTGACGGTGCTGTGACCTGGACGGAAGCCGGATTGGAGTGGGTTAAGGAGATTATGACGAGAAAGGAACTTACTGATTTGGTTGTGGACAAGACGCTCGAGGACTTTGGATAGGAAAGGAAGAATGGAAATGGGTCGGTATTCAGTAAATGATTTAGGGTTACTTTTTTTGGGCAGAGGAATTATTTGAGCGTCTTTCCAAGAGGATGGAAATACTGCATTAGAGATGGAGCTGTTAAAAAGGACTATTAGGACTGGAAGGATGATGTCAAGGATCGGTACTAACATGTTGCGGCTAATACCGTCACTACCCACCGCATTGGAAGTTATTGATAACAAGCTCTTCTTAACGTCACAATCCGATAGTTGGTCAAATGCAAAGGGAGTAAAATTAAGAACTGGTAAGGTAGATAACTTGTGCAACGTAGTGGCTTTGTCGGCATCATTGATAAACGATGAAGAGGAGAAATGAAGATTTAGTGAATCAATATTTATGTTATTTATAGCAGCATTATGTCTTGACTTACCAATTCCAAGCGACCTTAGAAATTTCCAAACTTTTGAAGTGTCGTTCGTATTTTCTACTGAGTTATGTATGTGGCGGCGTAATGCATCCCTACACGCCCTATTGCAGTGATTTCGAAACTTAGAATAGTTTTCTCTATTGTGGTCATTTGGACGAAGCTTACATCTGCTTTTCGCAGTAGCCTTTTTATGCATCAACACCTTAATATCGTTAGTTAGCCATGGTGCAGGGAGGTGTTTGATCTTAACTGCTCGAAATGGTGCATGCTTGTCATACAGTTGGGTTACAAGTGAGTAAAAATATTAACTTGTTCATCAGCAGACTATGCGTGTACAACAGGAGACCAATCGATATTACAAGCGTCATCACGGAACACTTGTTGATCCATACCACTAAAATTGCGCTGAAGAATGACTTGGGGTTTAGCTTTAGGAGGACGAACTTTATAGGACAAGAATATGAGATCATGATACGAGAAAGCATCGGCCGAGCATTGACCGTGCTTCGCAACATGCTGGGGAGATGACACTATTGATAAGTCAAGAAGCGATGGAGTGGAGTTCGGAGAATGATGGGTGGCGGTAAGTGGTAAAATACATAAGTTATTAGAAGTGATAACTGATTGAAGCGAAATAGCGCGAGAATCATTCTTAAGAAGGCAAGTATTGAAGTCACCCATGATAATTGAATGGCTGTAGGCAGGAATTATTTCATCAAGTAGTTTTTCAAATGATGTGAAAAAATTTACATGTAAAGAAGGGCTGTAGTAAACTCCAAGTAGGATTTTGTTGTGAGAAAGAAGAACTTCAACCAACAAATGCTCGCCTGCGTTGGAAGGCGGTGGTTGTGTTTTATTATGTTTTAAATATTAACTAGTTTTAAATATTGTTTATAATATCTGTAGTACAGTTTCGTTTTAAACGAATGACTGTTAGTAGCCTAATGGCCTACAGATAAATTAAACATAAGTAACCTCAAGGCTAGAGTGACCAGACATTTCTCAGAGGGTTTCCAAAGAGGATGTCATCATTCAGCCATGTGCCCGTGCTCTATTAGATTCTCCGAGACGTTCGAATAACATATTATGTTCGAGAGCGGAAAATGCGAAGACGCTTTTCATTTCAGGGCCAGCGGTCTATGGCCCGATCTCCCTCTCCCGATCTCTATCCAAAGGGTATCATGCCCAGCGGCGGGGACATTAAATAAACCGGTGATAATAAAAGAAATCTTACGAAATATTATACTAACAGTAGACAGCAGAACTACTAAGTAGAAGCCGGTCTCTAGAGGGACGCATCCACAGCAGCGGCGCACCATTGGCAAAGGCATCTTTCTGAAAATAAAACCATTCTGTTATAATTATTAAGATAAAAATACAACAAAATGAACATAGAAAGCATACGATTTATTTTTAATTGACAGTTGAAATTAGTGAATCGTAATACTTATCAAGCAAATTTGTTTTGGAAAAGTCTCATGAACCCAAGTATATAATCAAAAATTTACTTTTAAACGTTATGCTTTCATAGAAGTCAGAGATATTCACGAACATGAATGAAAAAAATATTAAAGATAAGTAGGTAGGTAGGTACTAACTATTACAGAAACTCTGCCTTTTGAAGTTTTAATAATAAATCAAATATCTTATCGCTAGCATACAAAAAAATTGTGAGCGTGTATTATGATAAGATCAAAGAAAGAAAAGCTCTTTGAACTGGATACTCGTTTATAGGTTGACCAACCCAATGTGTTATGAAAAAGTCGAAAATTATAGGAGATAGCGAAGTTGGTTCTAATGAACTATGTCGTTGAATTTAAAGTTTAGTAAAACTGCATTTAAAAATATATCGAAACGTAAGAATTTACATTAATTTACATGAATGGCCTTACGCAGAATTCTTGCGAGAATATGAAAAGTAACGTTCCACTGTTTTTTTTTGTCAATAAAAAATAATAATGATCACTAACACTTCGCATCCATATCATAAATATGAAACTAAATGTTTTAAAAAAAGACTAATCATTGGTTTGTGATTATAGATTTCGTGAGATGATGGAATAAATAAATAAATTTATTAATTACCTATATATTTATTTGAACGCTTTCACTTCTTAGGCTTCACTGGCTGCTTTTCATCAGGCAGAGTGAGGCCATTTTGGCGTGCCACAATAAAAAACAATACTTTTAGGTACCTAAGTAAGTATCTGAGGGATCTCATAAAGATATTGGGAAAAAGACTTATAAACGGAAGGTCATATACAACAGGGTGCCTAGTGTGTTTTGTTTACTATCCGTATTCATTCGATTATGTTTACGAAAACGATAAATTAGTATGGCATTGAAGCAGCGCCACCTAGCGACATACGAGGAGAGTTAACATTTTGTCATACAAATCCCCGTTTTCGTTAAAGTGATCGAATGGCGATTGTGTGACTCGAACTAGGCGCCCAGAAGTTTCTTAGCTCACGAAGTAGGTACCTACCTACCTACAAGCACTACAAGGGTCTGCAAACAAACTCCCGATACAACAAAAAAAAAAGACACAATGCTTCTGACTATTTCAGTTCCATTCTATTTCAGTCGCAGCGGCGGCGTCATCCAGACAACTCTTTTAATATAACCGGAATGTGGAGATGAATAAAATATTCATGTAATTCCATATTACTTGGGGAAGAATGGGGTCAATACACTCATGGAATAGACAATAGAAGTCTTAACTTAATAATCTCCATGGTAACTATAGTTTTGTTTGATATATTTAATATTGATGACTGTTTCTATGGCCAAATTAATGTTTTGTAGGTACTTAAAGTAATTAATTATTTAGTTAGTGATATCGATGAAATATTTTTTTAATATACTTACCTACTCAATAAGGTTTACCTATTCTTTTTTATTGAAAGCAAAGACAATCACAGAAAAATCATACAAAGTAGGTAAACAAAAAGATAAATAATGAGTTGTTTATAACGCCACACAGGCAAACGTTTGTAGCTTCATATCTATAAAATTGTGTTTAAATGAATCAATTACATATGATACCTAGTTACTTACCGTTTCATAAATATTAGGTGCTCCTCAAAATTGTATTGTTTTTTTGAGAAGCTTTCAACCACGATGAAGTTATAAACATGATTTCAAATAGGTATTATTTATATCAAATAAAACTACTAGCGTTCACATCACAAATAACTGGGTTTTATAGAAGCCCATTTTTTCTCTTGTTAATACTGAAAAGAAAAGTGAGTGCGTTTCGTTTTACAACACCACAATTTTCGTAAAAAAAAAAAACACCACATCCACAACACAATGTTTACTCAACTGTTCCGATTCCGATTTAAGTAAGTAGGTACGTGTTTACGCTCGGGCGAGCCGTTCGGTCAATCCATTCGTTCACACAACTATATTTACACACAGTTCAATTATGAAATTGGTGCATGGTCCGATTCTATTTTTGTTCTACCAACGCGAATCCCAAGAAAATGTCAACTCATTGTACCGCACGATTGATGTTATTGGTCTCAATTTGTTGATTTACAACAGCAGCTGTTCATTGAATTTAATTGTAAAATAAAAACCAAACAAAATTGTTAAACTTTTCTGCCGTTTAAAAACCGAACACTTTTTAAAACAAAACTAATATTAATAAAAAACGTAGAGGTATTATTACAACGGGTATACAAAATCGGCGCGAATTTTCTTTTTTAAATTTCGAACGCTGTTTTGTTTTCTTTTTATTAGACGAAGGCAGCGCGTATTAACCGGCAGCTAGTGATCAACTAGCGTTGTGGCGCTTCCTACATCCGCTGTTTGATGAATGACCGTGGCCTTGTGTGAGCGGTATGACTACGCAACCGCTGCAGCACTTCTTGACTATTGGCCCTTAGTTTTGAATATTAATGCTACTATTAACATAAAATAAATGGTTGATATTCGAAAGAAATCAATAACATAAGTTTTTGGCATTGAAAAGGAATACCTACATGTACTTACGCTTATCTACCTACCATTTTCTTATTTTCAGACGTTTCATAGTAGATGTTTTTTGTTCAAGGACAAGTTTTTTCAATCAAGTGATGCTTTGATCCTAAGGTAGGTACTAAATTTTGAGTTTATCTATTGAGACTATATTTTTCACTATTCTATAAAGTTAACTAAATTTCGTGTACAGTCGAGTTCAATAATATGTATACACTTTTGAAAGATGTTGATTCTTATTACAAGGTAAATAAAGGTTACTAACTGTCAAAAGTGTATACATGTTATTGAACTCGACTGTACAATCCAAGCAGCGCCATCTAGTCATGATCTTGTGAAACCAACTATGCATTGAAGTTGATTTCTACTTTACAGGTAGGTACACATTGGCATAAAAATCGAAGGCTTATCATATAAATCATGCTGACAGCTGAAGACAATGCAAATGGAGTTACAGATAGTAAGCAAGTCATTCATATAGGTACCTACATACATTGATAGCCATGTTTTGTTTTACATCCATCGTGATTCTATTCGTACCTATCTAGCGTATGGTTGATTATAAGATCGATAACATGTTCTCAATGTCATGCCAGCCGAAGTCAGCCCTAGTTAATCTTCTAACAATTCTTGACTATATAATGAATAACCAGAGACCGACATTTTTCCGTTATTAATTACTAACTATTGATACAGACCCACCTACTAGCTGTAATCCAGCAAAATTTTAACGGAATTCTATCTTATGTTTTGGCGACGAAAACGGTGTTAAGCACTAGGCTTAAAGTATCGAACGCTGATGTCACTACGATCAAATTTATTAACCATACATTATTTTTCCTTTAGTTAGCTGGCTGAATTTTCACAAAACAAAAGCAAAATCAATTTGATAAAGTATAATATCCTATCAAGTAAAAATGCCTCCTGTCCTGTAATACAAGAAAAGACAGACAATGACAACACATCTTCAAATTGGCTGGATAATACTGACGAGGTTTTATCTGAGAGTGAAGCTAAAGTTCATCTATGGAAGATATTGTTGGTTACTCGTCATGTTTTTTCTTAAATGCTTGCTGGTTGTTGTTAATCTTAAGAGCGTTTACGCCGCACACTAGCGCCGCCAATGAAAAAAAAAACATATCTAGTAATTACAGATAGAAAATCAAATGATGCTCAACAAACTACTTATTTGAATGAAGTAATTTAGCATATTTACGTAACCTAATGAACACCTCACATGTTATGGTTTAGTTAAATAAGACGTTACGGCCACTTTTAACTATAACGCCATATTTAACTAAACCATAACTTATCAGGTGTTCATTAGGTGACGTAAAAATGCTAAATTACTTCATTCAGATAGTTTGTTGAGCATAATTTGATTTTCTATCTCTAATTACTAGATATGATTTTTTTTCATTAGTGGCGCTAGTGTGCGGCGTAAACGCTCTTAACGAATACTTCAATGAAAATGATATCTGTAATACAGGAGTAGTTTATCCGATCCGAGCCTAACTTTTTGAGAGATTTTGCTGTTTGCCTCAGACGGCATTTTCAGCTTCACTGGGCTTTTTTGGGGGCGGCGAGTAACTTAAAGGGTTCCTCAAACCGTGTGAAACGAATCACCGTCAGAGTTTTTCGAGAGGGAACGGCATTATAATCGCTATTTTGACCGAAAGCGATTTTGACGGTTTTTCAGTCACTTGACCGATTGCGAAATTGACCATACGTGACGAAACGATCACGCACTAGTGTGTCCCTGTGCCCTACTAGATTCTTCGAGAGGTTTGGATCGGATGGAATGGAAGTGAATGGAGGAAGAAAACATGACGGGTAACTTAGCTTAATAGCCTTTTTTAGGGGTACTTCAGTTTCACTGTTAGTTTAAACCTTTTTAGTATTATCCACTCAATTTACCCTTTAAGTTTCTCGTCACCCGCCCCCAAAAAAGCTAGGTGAAGCTGAAACTGCATAGTGGCAGTCAACAAACCACTGTATAGATGAATTCCCCAAAATACGTTATTTCTACCAGTAGATAATTTCGTCACACGCATTTTTTTCTACTCGTTATTTTTGCTATACGCATCCTTACCAATGCAATTTTTTACCAATCTGTTTCATGCACATGTTTTGTTCTTATGCATGTTTCACGTATATGGTATAAATAACTTCTTCTTTCATCATCATCATCATCATCATAAATAATTTATATATATAAACTATCTCACAAATTTAAAACTTCCTGGTTGTAATCTCACCAAATACTCTCTTAGACAAACCTTATGTCACAAACCACTCATCTTTTCTTTAATATTCCTCTTCGGGCAAAACTGCAAATCACTTCGTATGAAACCAGGAGGCACTGCTTCAATATTACCTACTTTAATTTTCGTTTTCGTTACCGTGAATAAAAATTTGCACGCTCTTACCCCCGTATTAATAAACTCTTCTCGTATGTTGCCAGGAAGCGCTGCTTCAACGCCGTACTAATTTTCGTTTTCGTTAACGTGATCGATATTGAATAGAACATGCACTAATCACCCTGAATGCAGTCTTTTATCAAAAAAAGCCAGGTAATGAAGACGATAGTTTGCTCCATAAGAAATACAAATTGCGCTTTGCTTTTTTTTCTTTGCTTGCCAGCATTCTTGGGGGACGTTCCCATGAGCCTACAGTTGGAGGACATCTTTTATTTATAGGTATTTAATTTTTAATTTGCTATTTATTTTTGTCTGTTTTATTTTTAATTTCAGTTGAGCTATTTTTCTTTTTGTTGTGAATATAACTTATTACTAAATAAAATTATGCTTTGTTTATTTTAAGTTGACAAACATGGTAATCTCTACAGATGGAACGAAGCGTATCGGCACTGTGTTCGACACAGTAAGACCAGTGTTCGCTACCAATTTCGTCTAAAAAAATAATGAATAAAATTCATTGAATTTTTACTATACATACATATGAATGACAACTAGGAGGTCTGTATTCGATTTTTATTTACTAGCTGACCCGGCGGACTTCGTACCGCTTTGATAGTTTCCATGACAACAAAACAAACAAATCATTTTGTATTGGAAAATTAAATTGTCGTTTTTAGTATTTTCCGTTACATAATTAATAGATAGATAGATAATAATAAATTAACACATTTACATTATTTTTGTGTAAAAGGTTAAATTCTTATGATTAGTTCTATATATTTAAGGAAATTGTAAATTTTTGTGTCTGTTTATTTATTATGAACAAAACTTAAGAGCGTTGACGACGCACACTAGCGCCACTAATGAAAAAAAATCATATCTAGTAATTAGAGATAGAAAATCAAATTATGCTCAACAAACTATTTGAATGAAGTAATTTAGCATTTTTGCGTCACCTAATGAACACCTGACATGTTATGGTTTAGTTAAATAAGACGTTACGGCCACTTTTAACTATAAATATCATGTCAGGTGTTCATTAGGTGACGTAAAAATGCTAAATTACTTCATTCTAATAGTTTGTTGAGCATAATTTGATTTTCTATCTCTAATTACCAGATATGTTTTTTTTTTCATTGGCGGCGCTAGTGTGCGGCGTAAACGCTCTTAATGATCGCTCGCTTAGTGCAATTGCGATTAAAATGTGTGTAATACTTTACACCATACTATATCAGAAGATGCGAGTTCGAGTCCTACTTGTGGAAACAATTTACAACACTTTCCCGAATTAAATTTGTTCACAACAAAATTCTCGAAAAATCGGTATAACCTTTAAAATTAAAAATACTTAAATAAATTCTTCATTGATATTTTATAAAGTATCTGCAACATACATTAAATGACCAAAAAAAACTCACTCACAAACGCACATAATGCGAAAGTCCCGATTATAAATAAAAAAAAATACAAACAAACAGATCTAAAATTAGCCTAAAATATATATTCTATTTTTAATAGAGTCGTTAAGGCACTGACTACCATGAAACTGCGCTCTCTGTTGATCTGCATACAAGCTAAAGGGATGCAAATAGTGCGTAATCTACTGGATTCTGGTAAAAAAAATATTGAAAAACGCTGTTTATACATATAAAATCAGTATGAAAGTATTATAATTCTGGGTTTTGAAAACGATAACATTTTTAATAATAATAATAAACATTGCTGCTAATATAGTCTATTATAAAACATATTTTTTCCTGGCGTAGTATGTTGTAGACTTGTTAGAGAAAACATGCATAAATAAGCGCATTTCACAGTGTTGTTCAACGCGTTAACATGTACTTGATCCGCTTTGGCTACGGTGGCAATGGCCATATTATGTAAACAAATTAATAACCAGATTGCCTTTTAGTAACATTATTGATGTTGTTGATGAGTGATTTTGTAATTTGTTCGCAACAAAATTTGCGTTAAAAATTATATAAACATTTATAAATAGCTTGCCTACTTCTTAACTGATCTTTAGTATTTGTAAAAATATTATGATCGGATGTTAATGACGGTAGTTGTTAACATTGAATGGGCGCCTTTGGCTTTCAAAGTAAAAAGTAAATAGTGTTGAATAATTTCGGCGGGCTGGTTAGAACCACGATAGCTCAATTGGAAGAGCACCTGACCCGGTATGTCAGAAGGGTGCAGGTTCAAACCCTGCTCGTGGAAATTTTTTCAACATTTGTGTTTTTGTAATTTGTTCGCAACAAAATTTGCGTTAAAAATTATATAAACATTTAACATTATTGACATGAAATATCTCTTTTATCGGGAACGCCAATTTAAGCGTAACATATTATTTATAAATATTTTGGTATCTGGACTTTTTGTTCAGTTCACTATCTACATATAATTCTAAGTGCGCAATATCTTTGTGGCGTACGCACGCAGGATAAATACCATTTGTAATCAATTATAAATTTTGTGTTAAATTAAACTGTATAAAAACTTATTATGGGAATAGTAAACTTATATTTAACCAGTGGCACAGAATAAGTAATAGTACCATTGGTCAAAATTGGACTGTAGTTCACAAAATTTACAATGTTTATAAATGTCTAAGCGCAGCTTTATGCTTAAAAGCTACTATGGCGTAACAAATACTTAAAACTAAATATTTAACTTATTTGAAAAAAGACAAAGTGTTGAAAAAAATCCACGAGCGGGATTCGAACCCGCACCCCATGACATGCCTTGTCAGGTGCACTACCAACTATGTTATCGTGGCTCTGTCCAACTTGCCGAAATTAATCAACACTATATCTAGGTATCTACTCTATTTTTTCAACACTTTGTGGTGGTGCACCACCCACCAACCATGCTATCTATCGTGACACGATTTGTCTTTTTTCAAATTGTAATTTGTTCGCAACAATATTTCCATAAAATTATATATAATAATAGTCATAACTTTAACAGGATGCACGCCGGCGGGCCCAGACACAATAGAAATTCAATTGTTTGTCGGTCAAATGGCGTTCAAGGTGTCAACTACACCGAATCTCACAATACCCCGTGTGCGCAATATGTATAAAAAAGGGACACGAAGTTTTCTCTGCACGTATATATTCAATTCAACTAGTTAACTCCGACAATCTGACTGTGACGGTCTTTGCGACAGACTCCCTCAACTTGGCTTTCAGTATTATAATAAAAATCACAGTAATCGGTACAACATGAAACGAGTTTATAACGCAAAATATTTTGACAGAGAACGCATTAATGTTAAACATAGATAAAACATCAGTGACGAACACCTGCAAGCAAGTCGTGAGCACCAGGAGGAGAGCCACAGAGGCGGTCTTCAATATGTCACTGAAGTTTCTTCTACTCTCCGAGCCTCTTTTGAAGGCGACATAAAATATTCGAAAGTATATAAAGGCATTAACTGTCACAATCACAAACTTTATACACGCGTAAATTTTAAAGTACAGCTTAAGCTGTTTTATTAACAGGTTCTTCAACAAGTAAATAGTGATCACACCAAATGGCAATGATATAGTCCACACTATAACTGATGTGACAAGCAAACTCAATTTCTTTCTGGAGTACACAATGATGATTTTATCGTACAAGTTCTTTGTGAACACAAACATCCAGACGACGAGACTGAAGTCGACGTAAAGGTACACGGTGTATATGAAGTCCTTCCAGAACACTGTTGTGACCGCATTGTAGATGATGCAGTATTCGCAAACAGTCACCATAATACGAGCAAACGTCATTTGCGTCAAAATTTTCTCATCGTCCTTTCTGCAAGTCTTCAATATTGTAAACAGAACAATTTGCATCAGGAAACAAACACAAGACACCGCTAGTCCAGTCAGCCATAACACTTGGAATATTTCTATCGTGTGAACTTCTTGATGTTTAGCTCTTGCTTGAGTGAAATTAGCATCACTCATATTGTACGTTTTGAATTATACGCGCGTCGACTCCGCTCGCTCTCGTGTTCGAATTATTGTATGATTCACAGCGTTCAATTGTTTTTGTGTCTGGAATGAAAAATGTTGTAGTGTTGCAGATAAAACACAATTTAAACGGCCCATTGGTTGTCGTTTCTGACAGCTGTTATGACGAGTATAGGTTCCTAACTGTTGATGGAGATGAAACGCTACATGCAATTGCTATTCCGTATCGTATAACTATTTTACTAGCAACGAGTAGTGCAGCTGAATGTATTAATATTCTAATATACTTAGAAAATTAAAAAAAACTTTTATCATTTACATTTACAGTCATGAAATAATATATAATCAAATTAATGTAGTTTTTGGTAGAGAATACCTAAATATCAACAATGGCTTATTGACTCGGAAAGTATTTAAAAGTAGGTATGCTAAAAATCTTTAACTAAGGTACTGGAGAATTTAATGAATTGCGAATATTATCGTAATTATTAATTCCAAATGCCAAACATAAAATAAAGAATTATCATCATCCATGAGGATGGTACAGATATCACTGAACCAGACGTAACTTATCAGCATACGCCAGTGTAAATTGTTATTGTGTGAAAATAATTGGGCAAGTCATATTTATAAAATACTGTAGGAGGATATCAGGGCATAGTCTTGCAAGTTAAAACCCATTAAATCTCCAGGCGTAAATTCTACCATATTAAAAAAAATATTTCACCAAACGAGCTTACTACTGAAATTAGTTTAGGTATAACACCAATTTGCTGGTCAAAAATAAGAGTTTTAGGTATATTCTGATTTTCTTGTAACTATTAGGTCAGAAGAGGAAATACATCTACATTGTGAGAGCAAACGCAAAAATCTAAGAGCTATCAATCTATAAACACTTCAGCTTTTTCGAATGCGTAATGTAAAACCGCACGTTTATTATTCCAGTAGCCTCTACCATGTGTTTTCTCGAATACTTTTCACTAGCGTCGATGTGAATTGTCTTATAGTGTAAAAACACACTATGCCGAAGGTACGCGACCGAAGTTCCGCGGCTGATTTTACGTTCCGACATATTCGGCTGATATGACACACCATAAATGCCGAACTTACGCCCCGCCCCCGGATCTTCGTCGGCAATCGAAATGAACTTCGGTCGCGTATAATGTGTGCTCTATAGAATAAGTTGCCGCTGAACTTACGCCCGACCGAAGTTAGGCTGTACGCTATAACGCAACGTAATTTCGGTATTATGTGTCGTCAGTAATTCAAATAGCATTGCAGGCGTAATCATGCCGAACTTCAGTCGCGTAATTTTGGCATAGTATGTTCCTACACTTAAAGCTAAGCGTGCTTCCACTCACAGGATGGACCGCACTCTCGTGAAATTCGGTCCAGCTTCCTATTAAGTGTAGCTTTTCTATCAGTGAAATAATTTTATAAGAATCTGAGGGTTTGTAAGTCAGGCTGCCTAGTGTGAGTTTTGATTACTATCCGTATTCATTCGATTACGTTTACGAAAACGATAAATTAGTATGGCATTGAAGCAGCGCCTCCTGGCGGCATACGAGAAGAGTTAATATTGGCTATACAAATTCACGTTTTCGATAACGTGATCGAATGGCGAATGAAACTCGCATTTGGTACCGTCATCATTTTTTAACCATTACTTCACAATTATATTCGACATAACACAATTTTTTGAAAAACAAACAGAACCGCAGACGTGATTTTTCACTTTCTCACCAAGAAGTCCCCTGATTTTACTTTTGTGTACAAAGTGGTGTTTAAAGATATAGGCTGTCGCAAGCAAGGATAGCCTTCGTAAACTCATAGTAGAGCCTCGGTAGTGAAATGATTACGTAACGAACAGTGATCCAAACGTCAATAACAAAATTTGTTTTAGAGCGTTTTCTCTCAAGGACTTGGCTAACTGCCAAGTCGTAAGTAATAAATTAATATATTATATACAGTTAAACATTTTTTTTTTTTACTGTGTAACCCGGTTCGTTTGTAGCGAGAACATTTTGATTCCAGAAGCAGTAGTGAACTCACTAACTCCGACAGTTTTCTGGGGTCTGGTATCACGTGAGCCCACATTTGGGTCATCAGTGGTAGTAGTAGTAGTAGTATCTATATATTAGTAAGTTAAATATAGTATATATTAGGTCCTTACCTATGAAATTGGAGTTTTGTATGAAGATTTTTTATAAAATGTAATTTTTCATACTAACGTTTTTTTATTTTTTTTTAGCATCTATTTATTTTAACACTATAAAAATTGTAGAGTAGTGTGTTTGTTTCACTAGCTAAATATAGCAGACATTAAAAAGAAACAAAATCAAGTCCTTTCAAAGCAACAATGAAACAAAAGGACAATTCCGCGAACTAAAAAGATGTTCAATTTAAAAAAAAAATTGGGTGATAAAGACACAAAATTAATAATCATTGTTATTACTGAAGCCTTAACATAGTCCTAATTAAAGGTGTATAATAATGTTAACAACCGGTATTGATTTTTAGAAGTAATACACCTTTAATAGGTGTATTACTACTGTGGTAAGTGAGAAAAAAAACTCTAGGAAATGGACCTATTATAATATGTATGTGTTATAGTGCGATTATGGTCATTGTTATCTTATATTAATTAATTAGTTATCATTGGTCATGTGCTACCTTACCTTACCTTTTAAGGGATTCTCCAATCGATGAAAAAAGGAACCCTTATAAGATTACTTAAGACGCTGACAATCATGAAACAGCGCTATCCTTCGATCTGTTACAAGCAAAAGAAATAAAAACACAAAAAAAGCAATTTACGAAAACACAAATGTTGAAAAACAAAATTTGCGTAAAATTATATAAACAAAACAAAAACATTTTAAAGCAATTTATTTAAATTGATACTTTATTTAAAAATTAAATCAATAGCGTTTTTCTATTAAGTATTACGAATGAGTACATTTACAAGAAGAAGAAGGAGGACAAACATTGATAAGAACAAAAGAAGATTTTTATAAGAAGTTATAAAAAAAGGAAAAACAATTAAGTGTCTCACCTCACGGTTGTGTCAAAATAGGTTGTCAATTTCATCGACGTACCATAACTAAAAGAAAAAGATAACCATGTAAACAGATACTGTTTAGAGGTGAATTTGGGTTGTTTTTCTATTGAGGAAGTTTCATAATTCTGCATTTGAAAACCATAACAGTCTATTAAAACATATATTTTTCTTGACGTTCTACATATTATGTTGTATACTTTTTATATAAACCATGCATAAGTGAGCGCATTTCGCAGTTGTCAGCGCCTTACGAGTTGTCTTCTGTGTGACTAGTGTGACACAGGTAATTTTCCTGATAACTATTCCATCAAGCGATGAATATAGCTTTCATATTTAGCACAGACGAGCTTGGACACCCAAAAACGGATACTGATATGTAAAAAGTTTTGAAAGTTTTTTAAATAGCATTAAAAAAATCAAGGGAAGCGTGTATTTTGTTTAAATTTTACCTACTTTATACGAATCTTCGGACTAGCGTTTATTTTGCATAATTGGTTTTCCTTAAAAATTTCAGTATTTAGATCCAGTTTTAGGTCCAGTTTGGGCTGTGTTGTTGGTCGCTCGTCAGTCAGAAATATTTTTGTAAATAAGATTATAGTTATAGTATTATTATTGTAATGATAGAGAAATATTTTAATTATTAATGATAAGATTGAAAAAAAAATACAATATGTGTTCATCTCCAAAGTTAAGAATCAGATCTAACGACACATCCTTTAAGGTTATTATTTACAAAAATCAGTTATTGTCAGACAGAACAAAGGTGACAGAAATTACCTTGAACTGAGAAAACTATTAAATAATAATAATACCTAATTTAAAAAAATAAAGTTCGTTGGTTTTTAATGCTCAACGAAGCAATGAAATAAATGTTATTTTTGCATACATAGTTATAGGGCATAGAGTGTGTGGCCTTTTGACCCGGTCAAATAAAAAAATCAGCAAGAGAGGATCATCAGAGGGGACCCGCGACAAAGAGTTTTATGACAACCTTTGTGCCACACAACGCTATCTTTTATGAGCGGAAGCTAGTTGCAATAAAATATAAAAACAAAACTTACCATTCCATATTTAAATGAAGATTCGCCTACCGGCTTCTCTATTTGAACGCCGAAAACATTATTACGTTGCCTTTTTAATTTTAGACCACTTCTGCGAGTCTGGCAGAGGAATATATATTTATTGAGCCCATTAAAGTATTTTTATGACGATAAATACGACCGTTCCCATTAGTGGACAACATTTTTATGAGGACGCCGGACATTTAACGGCGGGGAGCTCTCAGGAATTAGCGCAAATTAAGCTTAATTATATCAGTAACATTATTTTTATATCAATTGATAAGCGCGTGTCATGTCATACTATCTAGATTAACTTTCCATTAAGCTTGTTTAGTATGTTGTAATATTAATATACGCTATGTCAACAACTGCGATTATCTACAGGTATGTGGGAGGGACTCCGATTA
This sequence comes from Eudonia lacustrata, assembly GCA_947562085.1. Lineage (NCBI taxonomy): Eukaryota > Metazoa > Arthropoda > Insecta > Lepidoptera > Crambidae > Eudonia > Eudonia lacustrata. The sequence goes on along the minus strand of OX387324.1, from coordinate 7,860,620 downwards.
ATGCTTTTGGCTTTCCCGGATCACCCTAGCGGAACGTGAGGTGAAGTTCAGGACTTTTTGGGGGTATGCCCTTTTTCCTTCTTGAGAAGGTCAAGTGGAGAGTCGCTCGCACATAACCATCTGGCGTCTCTCCCAGTGGTATGCCTAAAGCATTTTCTTGGGTATTTAAAAGATAGATAGAAGTGCACAAGGCAGTCCATGGACCAACTGGTTTGCAATTGTTGGATAATATTCGTTTCTCATGGTGCGCTGACGTGACGCCAAGCCCACTTTTTATCCTAAATCTTTCTTATCCATCCAAAGGACAGATCACTCTTATGATAAGACCACCCTTTAAACGTGTACTTTTTACGTAATTTTATGACAGCACTAGCGGCCCGTAACGGCTTCGCACGGGTGAACATTTCTTTTTTAAATATAGCCTATGTTGTTCAGCGCTAATAAAGCATTCTAATGGTTTCTTTAAATCGGTCCAGTACCTAGTTTTTGAGTTTATACGTTGCAAACATACAAAAATACAAAGCTTTTCTCTCTGATGTCTTTTGGTGTACACACGCGTGCACATCCGACTACCACAAACTGTGAGGTTTCCTCAATAGACTTTAAAAATAAAAATAAGATAAGATAAGATAGATAAGTTATGATAAGAATTTATTTAAAAGTAACAATAAAGTACACAGCATTTTTACATTTCATTGTTCTTGACACGGTACGGATAAATAAATAAATAAACTTTCCTACACTCACACCAATTATCTAGCCTAATAGAAGCTTCGTTATGAAACTCGTTAAATGCTTACTAGCCAACGGATAAACATACTTAAAATACTTAAATAAATATTTATTATACATAGAAAACACCTAGACCCGAGACAATTTAGAAAAACAATAATTTCTAAATTGACCCGACCGGGGATCGAACCTGGGACCTCAGAGATGGCGACACCATGAAAACCGGTGCACAAACCACTTGACCAAGGAGGTCGTCAACATATAGTATATATACTTTGAACGGGTGTCTATTAGAATACAGATTTTTTTGATATCGAATTTCATTTTACCGAACTATTCCACGATTTTTAATATATTTTATTTTCAATTCATCAAATAGTTAATCATCGCTGTTTTATATCATCGAAAAACGTTTGTTAAAAAAAATCTTTTAAAGATGTTTTGATTACCAGAAAAACGGTATATCGAACTTACATTTCATAAAATTATTAAGTTATCGATGAAACTATTCGTAAAAACATATTACAATATGTATCGGAACCCATAATATCACTTAACAACTTTTTATCGCAGTAACGTTTCATCGAACGATGCATTCGCCTGTTGACGATAAATTGTGTTACGGTTAATCAAATATGCAACATGCACGCAAGCATGCAGCATGCAAGCAAGAAGTCCTGAAACGACACCTAATATCGAGCCGCATATCTGTGGAAAATTGGGATCATTTTGCTTTAAACAGGCCAGGATGGCGAAACAGAATCCACAAAAACGTAGACGAATTTGAAACGATGCCTTTAGAAGATCTTGACGGACAAATACGAAAACAAATACCTTACACAATATACAATACAAGGACAAATACGAAAGACCCGGCCAAAACTATCTTATGACTATACTTACAATGACCGTGGTCAGCTGTACTGTGCGACCTGTAACCGAACCTTCAAGACCAAGTTCGGCTTTGCAAGTCACATTAGGACGCACACCAGAAGATGACGCCAGCCAGAGTGTCGCCATCGGCGGATACGTCGTGGAGGACATCATCACATCTATTAATGCAGTTTGAAATTTTAGAGTTCGTATTATTATTATTTATTATATTATGGCTTGACTAAATGATTTATTTGCTGTTATTTTATTTAATATTTATTAATATTTTAGCTTGAAATATTACCTAATTATGAATCAATTATTATTTATAATTTTATTATAGATATAATTATGATTATATTACTATAGTTCATTCATTTATTTATTAAACAATTCTCGATGCAATAATATTACTTACGTATAATTTATTTTAATTCTAATCACATTTGCGCGACCTCGCAGGTTTCGTTCGGGTGGAAACTGAAAATCAGTGATTTGCTGCATGAGCAAATGTTAATTTATTTTATTTTCTATTTATTTGGGAAACAAACAAATAAACAAAATCATATAAAATCATACATTATAGACAAACTTGAATAAACAAATATATGAATTGAAAAAAATAACATAAATAAATAACTAACTAGATTGAATCATCCGACAATCCCCTGATTAGTTTTTTGTACGATTGTAAATTACAGTTAAACAAATCCAAGCAAAGCATATATTACCTAAAAGAAAACTGCTGTCTATCAAATTAGTAACTATCTTAAATAAAAACAATTGATCTCTCTCTACACGACGGCTCTCCAGAGATGGGACTAGAGGAATAAACTCTGTATCACCATATCGCAAAGCTTTAAAACGTAGATGTTTTTAAAATTTATGATTTATCCTTTCTATCATGTCGATATACACCTTGTACTGTGGATTCCACACCGTCGATGCGTATTCTAGAATGGACCGAACATAGGAGTTGTACAACAACATAAGAGTAGAGCTTTGTCTAAAATCCTACCAGTCCTAATGACGAAGCCAATTGATTCATTGAGTTTTCACCTTTTTGCATCGCTACGGCACACAACATTTCGCTTGTGCACATTGAGCGTTGTGTACATTTTGCGTATGGTACAATTTACCGGTTGTTACATTTTGCGTGTAGTGTACATTTTGCGTATTGTACATTATGCTGCGGAGGGCAATTGATAACTAATGTTTGTGGTAGTTGTATATTTAATTGCTTTTTTTATTTAAATTTTTCTGCTTTTTATTTTTTTTATTATTGTATTATGTTTTAATTGTGTGCATGTTTTGTTGCAAATAAATAAATAATCTATCTATCTATCTATCTATTCTATCTATCATCTATCTATTTATTGTATAAAGTGTATTTATCTTATCTTATCTTATCAGTTCCCAATTGGGTCAAGTCCCGCGACTGTAACTTCAGGTTTCTGCTGTCGGATTGCATGTCCTTCAGCTGTTAGTGGGCCCCCTCCGCCTCACCCTTCCCGGTCTTGGGGCTTTCCCTTGACGGCTGACTTGAGGTTTCTCATCTTGTCAATGGGATGTGGAAAGACAGACGCGTGAGTCCCACATAACCGTCAAGGCCCTCCTGGGTCGGGTACACAAAGAAAAAGTATACTCGTTGCTTATTGCTTGCTGCTTATATATTTTGTCCCGGTTTAAGTATAGCGGGTAATGTCAACACTGGTAGACCGGCAGCGGGTAGACAACTTGACAGTGATGAATCAGGTTTTGCCCTACTGCTAATGGGTATTGTTGATTATACTATTTCTTGTGTGTGTGTGACGTGTTCACCGCACTATGAGATAACCCTTTAGTATTTAGGGTTTAGTTATGCACAGCTGTTTAGATTTTTATCTTGTTTGTCGCTATATTTGTTGCTCGGTGTCATGGATGAGCACGAATCAAGTAGTAGATGTAATGCGTCAAAAAAGTCAGGGCAAGGTCAATTAAAGTAACGCGAAGCGTATGGATGGACCCACGGAATAGATAAATAAGGGATGGACCCTAAGAAAAGGGATGTAACAGTAAACAAGTATTGGAAACAAAATCAAGTACTTTTTGTTGTGTTTATTTATTTATTGTAATAGGATAACCAGATATATGCAGAAACAGAAACATAGCATTTACAGAAAAACGAATATTTAACACTAGCTGTGCTCGCGACTTCGTCCGCGTGGAATAGTGACTTTCGGCAGCATTTTTAATTTTTTAGGCTCTTTTCCCGTTCGTTTTTGCAACATTTTTCACTGATGCTTCGCTCCTATTGGTCGCAGCGTGGTGTTATATAGCCTAAAGCCTTCCTCGATAAATGGACTATCCAACACAAAAAGAATTATTCAATTCGAACCAGTAGTTCCTGAGATTAGCGCGTTCAAACAAACAAACAAACAAACAAACAAACAAACTCTTCAGCTTTATATATTAGTATAGATAAATGAAGTCGACCAAAAATAGTTATACACATAAACTATTCCAACCTTAAACCACTTCTCGTGTTCTGTGCCTTAAACCATAAAGTATCTAGTAATCTTCCAAAAGTATCTTAAACCATAAAGTAAATTTATCCATCCATTCATTCATCCATTTACCTTCATATTCTAGTAATCTTCCATTTTTTTATTTCTCTATCTAGGTACAATATAATAATGACATTGCAATAGCTCTTTGATGTTCCGTAACATACGATACTAAAACAGTTATGAATTATAAGCGAAATCAGGAGCTCAGTGCGAGTGCTGAGGTTAAGCAACTTTCGCAAAGGCCGGTCATCGGATGGGTGACCAAAAATATATCATCTCGAGCTCCTCCGTGCTTCGGAAGGCACGTAAACCCGTTGGTCCCGGCTGCATTAGCAGTCGTTAACAACCACCAATCCGCACAGGGCCGCGTGGTGGTTTATGGCCCGTTCTCCCTATCCATCCATAGGGAAGGCTTGTGCCCCAGCAGTGGGGACATAGAAAATGAGCTGATGATGGTGAAGCGAAATCAACTGTTTGCACATGTGTTTTGTTTTAAAATGGTTAGACCTAGTTTTCACCATTCGGTGACCATAACCACAACCAGTGTTAGCTAGTTTAAACCTTCTTAGTCTCTTGGCGAACACGTCAACCTGTGTGGTGCCGGGGATAAAGAATTGCACCACCCCATCTCTTCCCGTGGGTGTCGTAAAAGCCGACTAAGGGACCATTCCAGAGGATGGGCAGCAGCATCTCTCTGAGGTTACCCTCAACCTACTGCGATCGCCAACCCGCCTGCCAAGCGTGGCGATTACGGCAAATACCCCCCATGATTATTTGGGGGAGGCCTTTGTCCAGCAGTGGACGTCTTTTGGCTGAGATGAGATGAGTCTCTTGGCAGAGTGGTCGTAGCTAATTGTTTATTCTCTATTGAGATTGCAGCTCTTAGTATCGGCCCTATCTTACTAGAGCCACAGAAGATATAGCCGGCAAAATAAACCACTTCTCTGTTTAAAAATATCCTGAATTCCTAATTAGTTATTCCGTTTTAAGGCTTGCAGTTTACACTCACGATATTTTTTGTTATTTTTTAATGGTAAATAATTTGATGGTTCTAATTGCATAATTTTTTTGAGATTCATCACGATTGGATTATTATTTAAAGCTACAATTAGTTATTTAAAAACTAATAAAACAAAAACTCTTTGAGTTGCGCGTCAGCTTTCAATACATTTACAGCCAGCGTGTAAGGTCCGTCTGAAAAAAATAAACATTGTTTACCTATAATTGGATAGTTAATAATTGCTGGCTAATAACTTAACAAGGGTTTAAAGAGTTGCAGGTAAACCAAGGTCTCAGTAGCTTAATTAAAAGAGCAGCCATATTGTGAAAGGTCTCTAACCCCATTTGAAGTAGGTAAGTCGTCTCTAATCGTTTCGTCCTTTGTACATTTTTGTTACTATTGATGGGTACTGGCTAACGCCTCGGTAGCTGAGTGGCAAAGCACTCGGCCCGATACCTGAAGGTCCCGGGGTCAATGCCCAGGTGGGCAGTGTGTTTCGGATTTTTCGTCGATACATACAGCACAGGTTTGTGATCACCAACCTGCATTTAGCAAGCGTGGTCTTTAAGCCTAACTAACCCATCATTTGTAGTGATGACTTGATTTCACTGATGGAGGCTTAAGGCGACGCATTAGAAATTTACGTGGCGGAGATCTTGATTTTTCCCAACAATTACAAAACATATGAAAGTGATATTTGATGACATGATTTTTCATTTAGTTGACTTCATTTTGCTAGTTGCAGAAACACGATTTGTCAACTTTTATAACAGAGAAAAAAATGTCAAAGTAACCTCTTTTAAAACATAGATTTGCATTTTACAGGCAAACCAGACCGATTTAAGCATCTAAATTTTCTTAGTAGATTAGTCTTAAGAGCGTTTACGCCGCACACTAGCGCCACTAATGAAAAAAAAAACATATCTAGTAATTAGAGATAGAAAATCAAATTATGCTCAACAAACTATTAGAATGAAGTAATTTAGCATTTTTACGTCACCTAATGAACACCTCACATGTTATGGTTTAGTTAAATAAGACGTTACAGCCACTTTTAACTATAACGCCATATTTAACTAAACCATAACATGTCAGGTGTTCATCAGGTGACGTAAAAATGCTAAATTACTTCATTCAGATAGTTTGTTGAGCATAATTTGATTTTCTATCTCTAATTACTAGATATGTTTTTTTTCATTAGCGGCACTAGTGTGCGGCGTAAACGCTCTTAACACACACTTCAATATGCTAGTTAATTTTTTTAAAATAATTTGTAGTTTTAATTTAAAGAAAAAAAAACAGTTTTTCTTATGGTACGGGGCGCGAACGCTCCCTATTAGATTAATTGTTTAGCGGTGCGTCGACTTAATCAGAAAACCCGGGCTTTGCATCGAAAAATCCGAAATACATTTGGCTGGACTAGAATTGAGACCAGGACCTCGGGATCTCGGATCAAGCACTTTACCATTCGATAACCGAAGCCACTCGTAAGGTACAACAATTAAAGTTTAATAATAAATCAAATGTAACATAATTACCGACGCCAAACCATTCCTTCCTGGGATATCCGGTCTCTTCGCGAGATGCTGCTATGGCCTCTCGCAGCGCAAAGGCCACGCTTACCGCCAGGCATGTAGGAGGTTCAGCCACAGCTATAATTATTATAAAGTCAAATTCGAATCCTTTATTTAATATAAGCCTTAAGAGCGTTTACGCCGCACACTAGCGCCGACAATGAAAAAAAAACATATCTAGTAATATAAGATAGAAAATCAAATTATACTCAACAAACTATTTAAATGAAGTAATTTAGCATTTTTGCGTCACCTAATGAACATCTGACATGATAAGGTTTAGGCATTATATAGTTAAAAGTGGCCGTATTTAGCTGTAACGTCCTATTTAACTAAACCATAACATGTCAGATGTTCATTAGGTGACGTAAAAATGTTTAATTACTTCATTCAGATAGTTTGTTGAGCATAATTTGATTTTCTATCTCTAATTATTAAATATGTTTTTTTACATTGGCAGCGCTAGTGTGCGGCGTAAACGCTCTTAACCCTTTTTGAGGCTTTGTCGATATATTTGACACCATAAATTAAATTTTCCTTGTTATATTATGGACGAAAACCAACGAAAAAATTCAACATGTTGAGCAATTGACAATTGACAATTGACTTGTAAACTATTAAAATATTTTAAATAATTTAGTTTAAAAAAAACTATCTCTAACTATATATATCTACCACCAGCTAGTATTTCGAAAGTATAGTCGACAATGAAATTCCTTTACCACCTTAGAAGTGAATTTTGTTTGCATATAATAAAACATCAAGTTCTATTTTTATTTAAAACACCAAGTTACATATACGTTGTCATTATTGACAATGAGCCTTAGCGACATTTTATTGTAATGGAAGTTTTTGTCAAAAGTGATAAAGCAATTTCATGGTCGGCTATACTTTCGGCTGAGAAGAGCTAAGAAAAAGCTGAGAAACTCAAGAGGTTCTTTTTCCTCCATCTTTTCAAACAAATAACAATTATATATAACAGACTTTGGCCAGCTGCTGTCATGAAGTTACAAGTCTACTGAGAAAGTTTGACAATTCGTGGTATTATGAAGACTCTGAAGTGCAGGCGTGTGTATATAACTACTTGGCACTAAAATAAAAAAGTTGTACAGAAACTACACTAGCCTTTAGCTCCCAACGTGCCGATTGGATTGAAGCTGTTCCTCCTCAACTTGACTCGGAAGTCGATAGGAACATCTTTGGCGAGGGGCACGTCGTAGTTCCATGTGCGGTCTGTCAGCAGCTCCCCTGTTTTCTTGTCATAGTCCAGGCGTTCGTGAGTCCAGTAACCTATACCCATCGTGAAGGCACCCTCGACCTGATAAATTACGGGAATAGAAACATAAATAATATACCACAGGATTCATGAAACAGAGTAGAATATAAAAGTTTTTCAAAAAGAGCTCGATGGCGGCGCAGTGTTTAACGCGCCTTGACTGCGAATGCTGAGGTTAAGCCACCCGGCCGGTATAAGGCCACCGGTAATCGGATGGGTGACCAAAAATGTATCATCTCTAGCTCCTTCGTGCTTCGGAAGGCACGTAAAGCCGATGGGCCCGGCTACATAACATAAACCACCACGCGGGCCCAGTGCGGATTGGTGGTTGTTAACGACTGCTAATGGAGCCGGGACCAACGGCTTAACGTGCCTTCCGAAGCACGGAGGACCTCGAGATGATAAATTTTTGGTCACCCATCCGATGACCGGCCTTTGCGAAAGTTGCTTAACTTCAGCAATCGCAGACAGAGCGCGTTAACCACGTGCCATCGAGCTCCTCAATTAAACACGACAAGTTAATTACCGGAATACAGAAAACATCAAACTGAATTACACAGTTTACTACTGTAATTTTTTGTTTTCATGTAACTTGCGCGTGACTTTCGCAATGATTACAAATGTGTAATTATATAGATACTTAATAAAGCTATTAATTTATTATTATTACATTCAAGAATTTATATATTTAATGGGCTTATTAAAGCAAGAGCCGACCTGACTGACTTGATTCAATAGCACCCTTTTTAATATGTATAATTTAATACACTTAAGTAAGTATATTAAATACACACTTTTAAACTTTGGCGTTCCATAGTTAACAAAGAAATTGAAACGGTGATTAACGCAAATTAATTATTAAAAGGTTTCATGCCTTCTTTATTTCTTCTTTGCCCGTATACCCGTATAAAGAAGGCTTTTACAAATTAGGTTGCGTTAATCCCCGTTTAAATTTCATTGTTTATTAAATAGGTACGTTATGTATTTATAAGGTGAACAAAAATTACCTGTCCAATATCAATTTCTGGGTTGACGCTTGTGCCAACGTCCTCAATCAAGTCCACCCTTAGTATATCATGCTCGCCAGTCAGTATATCTAGTTCTACCTCAGTGACAACAGCACCCGCCGATCTATAAGTGTCCTGGTCATTGGCTGTCACTCTGTAGCTTGCCTGCAGGTTGATACCTCGGTTGAAAGCAGCTTCTATTAGCACTTCCCATGTTGGGTCTGTCAGAGTCTCCCTGACGACTGACAACCGATCCAAAATTATTTGACAACATTTGATAGCCCCAAAACATGCCGACTGCGTTGTCCGACTTCCACCAACGGAGAAACAATTGGGATTCTTCTCAACTGTTATTGGTTTCGTTTTGATTTTGTCCATTGAAATGTTGAGTGTGTACGCAACCACTTGGATGACTTTAGTGTTGATACCTTGACCGATTTCAACGCCACCGTGAGCCAGCGCCACGGTACCGTCACCGTGGTACACCGATAAAAGGATGTGATAGTCGACAATCGTTGGTGCGGGCCAACTCAAAAAAGCCACTCTCAAGCCGCGCTTTTTCCACCTGTTCATATTGTTAAACTTCTGAACCTCTTCCTTGCGTTTGTAATACTCACTATCTTTTAGCAATGTTTGCACTACTTCAATAGTATCAGTCGATTGCGGATCGATGTTATTAAGGCGGACCTCAGCAGGATCCTTTTCAATTTCATACGATATCCTTTCCATAATATGTTCAGTCAATGCTATTGCTTCTAACGAACCTAAAGAAATGTATATAGTTAAAAATAAATAAATTACCATTTGAAGTAAAGCGATATGAACGGCGGTGATAAAAAGAACTCTACGCCAATAGTCTGACAACTGATCATGTTTTAATAAAATACTAGATTAGCAAACTAGTAAAGATCCTAGCGTATATTTTTATGCCACGTTTTCTTAATGAAACGGAAATCCCTAGTATAAGAATCATTACTACCAAAACAAATAAAATTTATAACTTTTACCTGGTGCTCTGGCGTATGTATTACAGGCAGTATCTGTTAAAACATTAAATAGCTTTAATTGCCACGTTCTGCTGTTATAGCAATTCCTTAGAGCTGGTAATGCTTCTGCTATTATAGGCTCAGCTGCAATGTACCCAGGATTCTCAAAAAAATGGTATTCCAAATATTGTATTTCACCAGAATCGTTGATACCTACCTGAAAGTTTCAAAATATTTAAAACATCTCAATTCGTGTTGTATTTGTTTATAAATAATTTCATTTAAAGTACCTCGTAATCCGATGAACTTGGAAATCTTTTTCCAATCACTCTCATGTTTGACTGTATAGACAATACAAAACGGCATGGCTTGTTTAAAAGATACGTGGCAAGAGCACAGGCACAGGCGACATGGCCTGCGCGACTGATTTTCATCCCATAAGCCCCACCGCATCGAGGAATCGTCACATTAATCCTACAAATATAAATCATCGTACAATTCAAAAGATTTAAAAAGCCTATGAAAAAACTTTGGCAATTTGTGTAGAGCTGAAGATTAGTTACCGGCTTTGTTCCAAATTAAGTAAATCGGATATTCCAACGTGTACTTGATCGGGCCACTGTGTGGCAGCAAACACTTCTAAGCCATCATCGTTGGGCCTGGCTACACAAGTCAAGGTTTCCATTGTAAAGTGATACTGGGCGTAAATATTGTCTCCTCCTTTAATAATTCGCTGAACATTTGCCCCTCGGTCCCGAAAAGGTATCAAATACATTAACGATATTCGACTCGAATCTTCTTTCCTAACATCGGTTATTGTAAGCAAAGGTTTCCTTTTGTCAACTTTATATGTCACACGCACGAGTAAAGCGGCTCTATTTGCTAGTTTTTCGGTTTCAGCTACTATCAGACCAATCGCTTGGTCATAGTATCTAATGGATTTTTCGGCAAACACTTCCTCTGGCACGAGTTGCGTAGGAACTTTTTGTGATAAATATGAGTTTTTCCCAGGTATGTCCTTAGCTGAGAAAAATGCTACGACACCAGGAACTTTCTGTAAATAAAAACTAATGTTGCACATCTGTAGATATAATTTAGTAGAGCATTATTTACAGAATTATTTCTTACTAGAGCTGGCGTAGGATCTATACTTTCGATTTCTCCAACACATATATCTGATGTAACAAACGCACAAAACAATTCTGGATGTAGTACAGGTGTATCGTTGACATAGGCTGCTTCACCGGCACACTGTATCAATGCTTCTCTCTTGGGCATCGGTTCGTTAATAGGCCACAAAATAGGGTTAGTATCATAGACTTCAATCCCTTTAGATACAGGTCTGGTTCTTCGAAAGTTCCTCGCTCCAGACCGATAACGTGGTGCTAGTTTAGCCTCCGGAATCAGTTGAAGTAAACCCTAGAATATATCGTACAATTTTATTATGTTCCGTCATTAATACTACTAAATAAAAACAACCATAAGCTACAACCCTTTTTTTAAAGTTAAAAACTTTTCATTTCGTTTTTTGCAAAGTAAATCAGTTGTTTAACTTTCTGTGCCTGTTATGTACCCCGCGCGCCTAAACCTATGGTCCAACATACAAAAGGCATTAAGTAAACTTATTAATAAAATTCATTAGGTACCTTATAAAACAAGCCAAGGGCACATTTCTTTTTGTACTCTGGCTCTAAATCGCCTGGTATGAATTCTGTTATAATTTCACCATTCAACACATGGAGAGCTCCTTGCAATACTTCGTTGGTAAAGATTTTTTTATGGACTAAAAACTCCTCGGTCCTCCGAGCATGGGTGAATTTTCCCGAAAGACCACCCATGACGATTCTTGCTGATAAAATGGTTTCTTGATCGTGAGGGTCAAATTGATATAGGAAGGCAGCATTCACTTGAGCGTGGGCGTTTTGAGCTCGAGGCATAATCTGAAAAATATGGAGGCAGATCAATTGCTTAGAGTTTTCTATGTATTGAAATTATTAAAATTCAAATGTGTTTTATGAAATTTAGTTAAAATAACTATCTTAGCACTATGCACATAAAGCTTGAATACGTATTCCTTTCCCTTTTCAGATGCTTCAACTGGTCTTAACTATTCTAATTGTAATATTAAAATGAATGAATGATTAATAAAAGTTTATTTGGTATAAATATACAACAACAACTTAAAAAGAAAAAACAACTAAGCCAAATAGGTCGCTCGCTATAGCCCGCTCAGCTTAAGCCGAAAAAAGTATTCATTAAAAAATACTGGCTTGAACGGAGTACGAATCTACGACGAGCCTCATGCAATTGGGGCAAGTCAAGAACCTTCTTAATTAAACATTTTTCGTCCCGTTGTTGTAAGATGGCAGTCTTTAACACACATTTACCCGCATTGGACCAGCATAGTGCATAATGGCCCAATCTTACTGTTTGTTTATGAGTTGAGGATGGTGAAAGATGAATATGTTTTGTTTCTATCCGATTTATGAAAGTTTTACCTTTAAAGAAGCAAAGTGGTAATTCTTTGTGAGTGGCGGAAGTTTGACCAACGTAATAACATGTCCCGTCATGTCTAAAGAAAGAAACTGTTCAGGTGTTACTTCCATGACTGTTTTGTGATGAACTGTAAGTAAATAACAATACCATTCTGTGCGCTGAACTATATTACATAATAATTAAAGAAAAATTAATTTGACAATTACACTTATTTATTTTATTTAATAACTTTCGCAACCAAAGCTCAGACTGCAGCAAAAAAGTTGGGCATCCTGAACAAGGTGCGGCAGTATTTCACACCAAAGCAGATCCTAGCCTGTACAAGGCTAAAGTCCGATCGTGCATGGAATACTGCAGTCACCTTTGGGACGGATCTACCAAATACCAGTTGGCTGCATTCGACTCTGTGGAATGCAGAGCTCATCGGTGATGACGCGCTTGTCGAAGCCAAGCTTACCAGGCTCGCACACCGGCGCGGCGTCGTGTCGCCTGCCTGTGTGTCTTTTACCGACTTTACTACGGAGAGTGTGCTGGGGAGCTTTTCGAGCTCATACCACCATCGCCCTTTTACCACCGAACCTCCAGACGTACTGCAGGATATCATCCCTACCTAGTAGAAATTCCATCATGTCGCAGTAAGCGCTTCATGTCATCTTTTTTACTACGCACTGGCAAGGAGTGGAATTCTCTGCCATCGTCTGTGTTCTCAAAAGCTTATAACCTGAATGCCTTCAAGGCGAGAGTTAATAGGCATCTTCTGGGGCAGCTCGCTCCACCGTAGACCTCATCTACGCTGACCATCAGGCGAGATCGAGGTCAAGAGCTATCTTATAAGGCATAAAAAAAACAAAATAGCAACATAAATTACATGGCAAACTTAATGCCTGGTGGTGCAGAGATAACATGGTAGGTGGAATCATGTGAAGACAAAAATTACAATTGAACAAAAAAATGTAAAATACACAATGGCGTATTAATTATTTACTTGTCAAAATCAAAAAGAGAAGAATGCATAATTTTTTATATATTTGCAAATCGCTTACTTACCTATTGTTAAATATGCTCCAACCGTTTCCAAAAGTAAAAAGACATCTGAAGAGAAGCTTGGATATCTATGCTTAGTCATGAGGTTACCAGCTATCGTTCCAATCTGAAAATAAAATAAAATAGAAACATATGATTTTAAACTCGTCAATTATGACTTGGACCACGTTTGTTTTTTTTCTATTATGCTAGGTAAAGTTAAAAATACTATTAATCAATACTATTTTATAATCCTTTATAAATTTAAATCTCTGATAGTTTGCGATTTAAGCCGCATAATGTGCGATTAGATGGATGGATGGATGGTGCCCTTTGAATTTCTACATAACTCTAAAAAAAGGAGAGTGATCAAATATTATTTAAAAGTAAGATATAGATAGTATTGCTTACATTTCTCACAGGTATATGCGCCACTAAGTCCAAATGTTCATATAACTTTTCCAAATAGGCATATTCCTCGTTTTGCTTTGATACTGTTAGAAATATCTCCATAAGGTCTGTCAAAGTGGTACCGGCCCCAACGACTAGATTCTGATCCAAATAATGCCCTTTAAGTTCTTGTACAGTGCTGACATCTATCAATACCTTAGGAAACGAAAATATTGGCACAGCACCTGAAATAATAAAATTTATCTTTCGAGTTTGTTATTGTTTTACTTACTTACCTTAGTTTAAAGAGTTGTCGGAGTTGAGAAACCTCGAATTGTGTAAGTCCCACCACAGGAATAATGGAAGGAATAATGGAACAAAGTTTATTTTCCACAATTGAACATTGAAAAATCTACCTCTTCCAGTATTGCCACCAACCAGCATATATGAGCCATAGCCTTCACTGTCCAGTATAGTGAAGATATCTTCAACCTCTCTTACTCTGTAGAAAACACGATCGTCTTTCAATGCAATTTTCTTCACTCTTGTATCAGTGTCATTTTCATTAACGAAACGCCAGTTCCTCTCACAAGCAATGTTGCAGCTTTTTTTGTCTTTGCATAGTTTAAGATCTTCAATGTCGTCTTCTAGTTTGGGCTTGGGAGCATCTTTAGCAAAGCTTTTGAATGCATCGAGAATCGGTCTGTATCCTGTGCATCTACACGTGTTACTTCCAAAGGAGTTCTCAATTTGATACTGTGTCAAATCGTAGTGGTTCGCTTCCAATAAACTGAGGAAAAGATTCATGTAATGGATTCACAAAATTCACATGGTTCAATCAAAAATGTCATAATCAGGCCGCTGAGCATTGGTTGTAGACGTTTTGAAAAAGCAAAATGGAGGCCCTGTACAGTTTTCAGTTCCTACCTACCTAGGTACCTATCTTATCATCATCACTACATAGTTTATAACAAAGTCGCTTCCCGCTGTCCCTATGTATGTATGTATGCTTAGATCTTTAAAACTACGCAACGGATTTTGATGCGGTTTTTCTTAATAGATAGAGTGATTCAACAGGAAGGTTTATGTGTATAAATATACATGCTGCATTGCATGCATAATATAATAGAGGAACACTGATAACTTAAGAGGTTTCAATTTTTTTTGCGCTTACATTGCAAACGCTGGCCTAGTATACCTATATAAGATTATCATAGGAACTTTATTAACTATATCACATTTAAAGTAAGTCGAACTGAACATTCGCCACTACAGCAATTAGCTAGGCGAAATACGCTCAGGCGTGTCGCCGTGGCATGCTTGATACAACTTCTGGATCCACCGACCTAAGCTATCGCTCAGTGGATAGGCCGTGGTAGGCCTATCACAGGTTGGTGGTGGTGACGGGACGTAGGTAGGCCGTAATTGTTACTTGCTGGAGTGAGCTTCGTTCATTATTTAGAACGGTCCCGGAGCATCCTGGCGGCACGGAGGGTAATTGCAGGATTTGCCCGTTCTCCCTATTTATCCATAGGAAAGTGCCCCTGCAGTGGGGACATAAAAAGAGCTGGAGTTGGTGATGGCGATAATAAAAAAAAAACCGTAGCAATTACCTGTACATGCTCATGACCCATCCTGGGCTGCAGTAGCCGCACTGCGTGCCGTTGTACTCGGCCAGGGTCTTCTGCACGGGGTGGTAGCCACTGCGGCGATTCCCGATGCCTTCCACTGTGGTCACCTCCCAGTCTTGGCACGATGTTATGGACACCATACACTTTTCCAAAGAAGAAGATTGGTGAGGGAGAAAGCTGCAGTTTTTATCTATGACGCATATCGTCGTTGAAGTGACAACTTCCTACCTAACTGTAGAAACGCTTTGAGCAATAGATAAAAGATATTTCTGTAAAATAATTCGTAGAAAGGTAAATCTTGAGGACCTTTTTCCCTGAAAGCCTATATAAAAATGAATCACAGTAAGAAGTATCTGTGATCGGAAGATTCCGTGTCCGTGCGAGATGATCTATGTGAGCGTGTGCGTTGCTGTTCGCGTTTTTATGTTCTCCAGTCTCCTTATTTTGGACTCTACAATTATAATCTTACATAATTTTATATAAACATACATACTACGATCTTGTTATATACATCGTTGCCGTTTATTTTACACATTACTATCACACGCCTACACATGGCTTCACTTTTACCCATTGTTTTACTGGATCTAATATCCTTCAAACAAGTTAGTAGGTAGGCAAACAAGCGTTAGGAGACAACATCCCATTCCTTAAGTAAACAAAGGCTGAGAATACTAACAGAGTTAACTGAGAAGGTCTTCTTGTGTCCGTTGTGGTCGATCGCGGTGACGGCTACCACGCAGGAGCCGCAGCCGGCCTCCTTGCACATATACTTAGTGCCAGGCAGGTTGAGGTATACGCGTACATAGTCGTTCAGTGTAACATCCGAGTCGATCTCTGACCCAACTGTGTAAAAAAAATTGTTAAAATCGGGGTACTAGGTACCTATTGCCGAGTGCGATTTTTTTTATTCCCCGCCCGATCCTCTAAACTCCACTACACTTTTACACAATACACTAAACATGTACACTAGTTTAGGCCCAAGACACCGTACTCGCAGAACAAGGATACGACGAGCCGGTCCATACACGCTTTATACCAGGTAGAGACTTTGTACCTGGGCGCTTCTCCCCACCACCACGGCCCGGTCAACCCGAGCCGAGGTCCGAGCCATTTGAGGCGATCCGAACAAAACCTCCGAGGTGATTCGTTTTACACGGCTTGAGGAACCCTTTAAGTTTCTCGCCGCCCCCAAAAAAGCCCGGTAAAACTGAAAATGCCGTTTGAGGCAATCAGCAAAATCTCTCCAAAAAAAGCTAATTTTTGTTTTGTGATTTTTCTTAGATGAGGCAACACCCTTTTTCATTTACTGTTAATATTTTTAATCTTTATGTATATAAATCTTCGGTGCGTGTGTTTGTAATTGAACTCCTTCTAAACGGTTGAACCGATTTGGATGAAATTTTTTGTGTGTGTTCAAGTGGATTCGAGAATGGTTTAGATTTACAATGGGGTATCGTTATGAATTTCTTTATTTTTTATGAAAATCGCCATTACAATTTAAATTAATAAAATAGCCGCCAAAACGCTGAAGACGCCATGCATGCAGGTCACGTGATGTCGTGACGTCACCTGCTTGTAAGCAAACTTTTAGCTGTCAAATTAAACATACAAAACTTTGATTGACATTTACTGTAAACAAGCTGGTGACGTCACTCCAGATTTAGCGTCATCCCATGCGTTTTTGATCAGGTGGTCAATCATAAAAAAATTATTATGTTATTAATGATTTTTTATAAAAAACATACTTATTTTGAAATTATGTGCTGGCTAAATTAGTTTAAAAACATGTTTACTATTATGAGATACGGGTGTTCTTAAGCGGACGAAGTCGCGAACGAGCGGGCCACTAAAATTGTAGGTATATAAAATATATTTAAAATTATCTATACGAAGCCCTTACATTTGATAACTAGTATGAGGCGTGCAATTATAATTTTTAATACAAGGGCAAGGTTTCCGGCTTTGATTGTACGAACCGACCAAATATATAGTACTCGTATAACGAAGTGATCAATTTGCACATTTATAAGACACGCATGCGCATCAGACTGCCACAATCTGTTAAATTTCATCAATAGACTTTGGACTTTATGTATATGGAATATGGTTGTACATTTATTGAATAAATTTGTCAGTCTTGGATAGGTTGAAGTGCAGGCGTTTGTACCCGAGTCATAATTTCAAATGGAATTGAGCAATTCGGCTTTCATTTATTCGTAATAGGTAAACCATTTTCGTAACAATTAAACAGTATCTAACCGGCGCCGGCGCTGTGGTCTAGTGGTTTAGAAGAGGTACTCCACGAAGCACACCCAAACGAAGCACACGTAAAGTATTCCACGAAGCACACCCATAGGTGTGCTTCAAATAAAATTTAAAAATGATTAATTTTCTATTCCACGAAGCACCTACAAATATCACTCGCATAGTGCGGGGACTAAGAAATAAAAATGTCGACAAAAGAAAATATTTATTATTTAATAAGACTAACTTTAATTTTTAACATCAATCCGTTTCATTCATAAAGTGATAAGATAATACAATACCCGATAATCTACTTAATGTTAAGAAATTACATGTCACTGTGTTCGTACACGCAAATTTTAATGAAACTTTGCGAATGTGTATGGTTAGTTCCAGCTTGAAAGATAGGATAGTTTTGCACCCGGAGGCTGTAACACCGGGCTCAGGCACAGAGGTAGCAGGTTCGACTCCCAGCGATACATGTAATGATACCCCATGTAAATGTGGCACATGTTTGTAGGTTTGGTTGGTGGTAAACTTGTTTTAAGTCCGCCAAGCTAGCTACCATCATCTTATCTAAATATGTCGCCATAACAACAGTACAATTTGTTGTGTCCCGACATTTAGAGATATAGGCCTCAGTAGTTGCCGAATCTGGGTGAAGTGCGATTGCATCTTCGGCCTTATCAACACCTAAGATCAGGTGAGATAATGCCAACTAATCCCCACTGCTGGGGCAAGACCCTCGTTTAGAATGGATAGAGAGAACGGGCGATAAACCACCAACCGGGCCCGGTCATATTGGTAATTGTTAACGACAGCCGGGACCAACGGCTTTACGTGCCTTCCGTAGCACGGAGAAGCCGAGATAATACATTTTTGGTCACCCATCCGATGACCGGCCATTGCGAAAGTTGCTTAACCTCAGCATTCGCAGACAGTGCGGCGTTAACCACTGCCATCAAGCTCCTCGATGTAAGTGAGTATAAAAGTGTTGCTAGAATATTTTAAAGCTTTATCTTCAAGCTTTAAAATATTCTAGCAACACTTTGATGACTTTGTTAAAACATAGATTTTTTTATAAATGACTGTACTATTTGTCAAAACTATAGATGTAGTTATGCAAGTGTGTGTTATCTTTCTTGTGAGAAAAAATAATTGTTAGAAAGTGAGAAAACAAAAGAATGATGGAACCAGCTGATTACAGTCCAGTACATAAAGTAGTTATTCATGAGTACTATCACCAGCTTCCCTTTTACAGTCAGAGGGATGTATATTCCCACCGCATTTTGAACTTCATTTAATTGAGATAAGATTCAAAACCAATGAAATATTCAAACACTTATGTCAGTTAAAAAAGGTTGAGGTATAGGTTTCCAGATGCTCTTCTATCTACACAGGGAGCGGTTCCGCCGAGTTCGTGTACCCTATGAGGCACACGAGCCCTTATTATACTCTATGGGCTCTGGAACCACGGACTGGTCAAATTAGTTAGTGTTTTCTTGGTGGACTTGTGGATAAGGATATAATCAGTATAAAAAGTCAAAAACATGTCATTGTCAGTTATTTGGGCATCGAATAATGGCCAAAAAATATGAATATTCTTAAGGATATATGGTGTGCTTTGGAACGCTTGTATGGGGACTGTTAACGTGTTAAACTTAAAACTATAACGACTTATATATTTATATCATACTTACTAGAACATTGTATATCGTTGACGCTGAATGTGATTCGATCCATAATTGTGAAGTTGACACAATATTTTGTTAAACTTTTTATATAAAAGGAATAATAGATTATACCAATTGACTTGGCATTATATAGTAAGTAGACACGCGCGTTCTAACCCTCAATCAAGTTCGGTATGATTTCAGTTAACACCAGACTGTTAATCGTAAACCTTATTTCGGTGAGGCAATCAGTAATAACTGTAATTTGCTGGCTATTTAGACATTTCCAAATATAAACGTGTTCGGTGGTGCTCGAAACGGTAAAGTCAATAAATATTCATAATTTCCTTCATAACATTGTAAAACCTTATGTAAATGCATTTTTTTCAGCCTGTTTTATGAGTCTAATAAATAAATAAGTCAAAAATAAGGAAAACAACAGTTTCCTAAAACAGTGTTTAAATGTTAAACTATAAAAACGATGAACTTGTTGAATCAATATTCGTGGATCTATGTCATCTCTATTTTTATTTATATTGTATTTTATATCAAATATATAAAACAATGTCACATTATCGAGCCTATGAGTCACGAAATAATTCAGGGTTAATGTTTATATATTTATTTTATTTTATGATTTCATGATGCTAATAAATATTTAAATAAATTGACAATATTCTTAAGCTCGTTGGCGCAGTGTAAACAACCAGTCGTTAACAACCACCAATCCGCGCTGGGCCCGCGTGTTGGTTAATAGCTTGTTCTCGTGATTCGTTTCACACGGTTTGAGGAACCCTTTAAGTTTCTCGCCGCCCGTCCCCAAAAAGCCTGGTTAAGCTGAAAATGCCGTCTGAGCCAATCAGCAAACTCTATCTTAATAAAAAAACATTCATTAAATAAATATATTTTATCTACACTAATGTTGTAAAATTCTACTTATGTTTCCAATACTTGACTTATAATTACTACTGTTATAGCGCAGACAACAAAACACTAAATTTAAGCAATTTCACATGATGGTATAATATCCACATCGATATCGTAAAATCTCATTATAACATCAATAAAACGCGACCAATTAACCTGGCGAGCCTTATGTCAAAATCCTCATACAAGTTGTATAAAATTTTGATATTAGGCTGGCTTTTGAAAACAGTTGGGTTATACGTGAAAACTTCGTCGAAACTACTAAACTTACATACACAAAACTCTTTGGTAAGATCTTGTGCCAATTAAATAAAAAAAGAACAGCGCGCGCTCGCTCCTGATTGGCCCTGCGCGCGCAGCTGCGCTCTCATTGGTTAGATTTTAATGGCGGCAAGTTCACTGTGACAATACACGTACGCGTGAATTTAATGTTTCGCAATGTGTTTTGTTTTTAAAATACAAATTAAAAGTTAAAAATGGACAGCGACGATGATATTTGTACGCCTCCGGATATTCTAGAATTGGCAACAAAAGTAACTCACAATCTTTTGCCAGAAAAATCTAGAAAATTATATGAATAAGAATATAATAACTTTTTGGCATGGAAGATCGAAAAGAAAACTACATCATTTTCTGAAAATGTCATTCTTGTGTATCTCAAAGACCTCTCCGACAAATTCAAGCCATCTTCTATGTGGCATATGTATGTATTCTTTCAAAATTGTACCATCCAAAATTTGAACAATTATTATAAATAAAAAAGCTGACAATAAGCTTTTACTCTTGTTGTTTGACTAATTGCATTAGTGAAGATAAAGTAGTGTATGCAACTGCATATAACACGGGTATTAAAACACTCGTTACTATTATGAAACTCGCTGCGCTCGTTTCATAAACTCACACTCGTGTTTTAATACCCTTCATTATATGACAGTTGCATAAACTACTATTATTACATTAAACAGTCGAGTTAATGCGGAACTATAATAATACTATCCACTTGTTCGACGGTTTCTTGTGCCCAGCGCTTCCGACGGCCAGTGTTTCGATGTTTCCGTCCCTTACATCAATATAGTGGTTCCTGATTTTTAACAACACGAACCCGCAAAACACTGAAAACAAAAAAAAACATATTGAACCATCCCGCTATATCATAAGTAATATAAGTACCCTTCAATTAACGAAAAGAGAATAAAATTTAGAGGTAGCGGCCGGCATCAGTAATCTACGCCAAATAATAACAGAGATATTTAATTTATTTATTTAATTTACCAACAGCTACTTATTACATTGGAACTTAATCGCTAGGTACATCGCAATGTGGTTTTAAACAGGTAAACACTTCATGCAAATTATGGCAAAGAAGCCGTTAATTACTACTAATATTTAAACACTAAAAAAGAATCATCAAAATCGGTTCATAAACGACGAAGTTATCCGCGAACACACATAAAAAAAATATATATATACGGTTGAATTGAGAAACCTCCTCCTTTTTTAAAGTCGGTTAAAAATATAGTTATTTTTTTATGAACTTAAAAAAATGCTTGTAAAACTACCTACTAAATATACATGAGAAAAAATGTAAATTGTCTATAAAACAAATATAGGGTCACTTTTTTATCACCATCCAAAGCTTCTGAGATGACTCCCGTGTGATCATCATCATCATCATCATCTCAGCGCCAAAAACGTCCACTGCTGGACAAAGGCCTCCCCCAAGGATATGAGGGGTATTTGCCGTAATCGCCACGCTTGGCAGTCGGGTTGGCGATCGCAGTAGGTTGAGGGTAACCTCAGAAAGATGCTGCTGCCCATCCTCAGGAACGGTCCCTTAGTCGCCTTTTACGACACCCACGGGAAGAGATGGGGTGGTACAATTCTTTATCCCCGTCACCACAACGAACGAACCAAACGAACAACTCTTACCATTGGACCAACTCCCTAACTCGAAAATAAAATTCAGCTGTTCCATACAAAACATCAACATTCGTCGAGTTCGACCAAAATGTATGGAACAGCTTAATTTTATTTTTGAGCTATGGAGTTGGTCCAATGATATTATAAACTATAGATATGTTACGTTCATAGTAATTTGCGTTTTAAATCTGTTCCGAGCAGTCAAAAACTGCACACATTGACAAGTTTCACTGATAAGTAAAATAAAAGATACGAAATAGCACGCAAATGAAAGAGATAGCTATAACTATAATGATTGCACTTCAAATGTTTCTTGTTCATAGAGTAACATTTATAGTCGTAGGACTAATTTACAAGACGTCCTAATTAGGTGTTTTGGAGTCTTCACAACGTGCGCGCTTATAACATATCTGCTTCTTGTTTTATATAATATCATTGAGTTGGTCCAATAGTAAGAGTTGTTCGTTAATATCACGGATGTGAGCTAGGAAGCAGCTGGGCTGTATTCAATTGTTGCTAAGCCTAAAATCAGTTACCGACCCCCATTTTTAATGATTAAAAGAAGAAATGTCGATTCCTCTCGAATAATGTTGCCCCTACCCTATAAGTTCCCTGTAAAATGACTCGTATGATTAAAATAAACTTTTGGTTACTATAATTATACCTACTGTCTTCAGGATAGGACTTTAATATTACTTTATAAATTTGCAAAATCACACTAATATTATAAATGAGAAAGTTTGTGTGTATGTATGTGTGTATATTTGTTGCTTCTTCACGCTGCAACGGATGGATGGATTTGGATTAAATTCGGCAGATAATTTATAACCTGGATTAAATCATAGGATACTTTTTATCCCGATATTCCCACGGGAACGGGAACCACGCGGGTAAATCGCGAGCGGCTGCTAGTAATTAATAAATTAAAAATACTTATATTAAACATAGAGGGCCTTACAAGTAAATAAAAAATAAGGTCCGTACAGTTATTCCGTGTTTTGTCTCTTTTAATCTTTATTTGAAATGACGTTTACATGACAGGAACCAAACACGGAATAACTATTCGGACCTTTTTCTTTGTTTATTTGTAAGGCACTAATTATTATTGTCAACACTTACATTTTTCGATAATACCAAGAGCCACCAAAAGTATATACAGTTGGTTGATGAATGTTTCAAACGCGCATAAACTATACAGAAGGCTGGCGATAAACACTAAGACCTCGATGGTATAACAAATTGCAGTTGGGAACAGCAGAACTTTCACCATACCGTGTATCATCTGAAAAATTAAATTTAACCTCGTTCTTAAATTTGTTTATTAAATAATTTCTTGACAATAAATTAAACTATGGAAAAAATGCAAAACAGATAATAATAGAAATGCATACTTTTTGTTAGGTATGTAAAAACACTTTTACGTATTCTTGTCTTTTAATTGTCTAGTTTTGACTTAGAGCATTAAACCATTTGACGTTAACCTTATGGTGGAGATCTGCATCTATTATATTATATCATTATAATATACCTAAAGATGCCGACAGGACAAAACTAACAGCTCGGAGCCCACGACCGACTTTCGACCGATAATCGGACCGATTTATTCGTCGAGGTTTAAGTACCGATTTTGTGACCGACTTTTTGTGGGAAGTGTGCACTGTGCGTTGCAACATAAAATTCCATACGTTTCATTATCACTGACAAAAAAATCGGTCACTGATTATAGGACGTGGGCGGTTAAAACCACTACAATGTTGTTAATTTTATTTTAATGAATTCCAGATCCCGTAGGTGTTACTTCTTAGTAGTCTGTACGAACATGTAATTACTCGTATTGTTGTATTTTATAACAATTCCGACGTCCGTCCGCATAAAAAATATGATTATGAACTAAAAACGTATACCTCTTATCTATGAGCATAAAAAAATCTTAGCCAGTTCAAAATCATTCTTTTTCAAATGCGGACGTTGAAATTGCAATAAAATAGTTATATTTTAATACGATATAATATTTTTAAAATATGTAGTGTACGAGTAACAATAAGTGTACTAAGACTATACGAAGAAGTAAAACCACGTGTATTTCCTGGATTCGCTATTTGATAAAAATTAAACCTTTATGCAAACAAAGAGAAGGACCCCAAAATAAATTTGTGTGTTAAAATAGTGTTTAAACACGGAGCCATAGTCTTAGTGCCTTACGAATAAACAAAGAATAAGGTCCGAATAGTTATTCCGTGTATTGTCTCTTTTATCTTTTACTCTAATTTGAAATGACGTTTACATGACAGGAACAAAACACGGAACAACTATTCGGACCAGTATTCTTTGTTTATTTGTAAGTCACTTATTGTTGGCAACTTTAGGTAAATTAGACCTTCTTTCCGATCACTGCGTAATAAAGCACGCTTGATTTGAACTGGGGGCCCGACCGCCTAACCGATCGCTTTGACTTCGTGTGTGGTTTATGACGTCATCTTGTCGTTTCGTGCCGCCTATGAAAGCAATATCGAAAGTTAAAGCCTTTAGCTTTTGATATTGCTTTCATAGGCGGTGCGAGGTGGCAAGATGACGTCATAAACTATACGCGTAGTCAAAGCGATCGGTTAGGCGGTCGGGGGGCAGATCTCCGTACATGCTGGCCCCGGCGACTTTGGAGTTGGACCCATGGCACAGACCATATAGCCCGCGGGTGCATTTTTAGTGTATCTGGGTTTAGTAGCGGCATTGGAAAAATGGGGCTGGGGACGGATGGAGTTCAATCGTGACTTTAAATTAAAGTAGCCTATATTGTGTCTTATCTATCATCATTATCATCATCATCATCAGCCTATACTAGTCCACTGCTGGACATAGGCCTCCCCAAGTGCACGCCACCGAACACGATCCGCGGCTACTCTACTACTATTGTGTGTCACTGTTGTGGTGTAAAGGCCTACCCTCTGCAAGTGTTTTTATTGGTAATCCAAAAATACTAGGTAGGTATATAGGTAGGAGAAAAATAGTTGCAGAGGCGAGGATATACGAGTACCAGTTTTTATCAAATTGACAGTTTTTTATTATTTATTTTACTCTATAAAGATAAAACAGGTCAAATGTTATTAATAATATGTATTTACGTCCTTTTGTTGAATGTTTTTCGGAGTTATCGCCTACATTACAACGTTGGGATTTTACTAACCTTTTATCAATATAAAAATTCATACCTATTTATTGTATGACAGAGCATTAATACTACGTCGTTAGTATTGCTTGCAGGGGTATCCAAAATACCCCATACATGTTCTCCGATTTTTCGTGGTTTATGAGTTATTTTAGTTTACAATTTTTTTGTGTGACTTAAGGGTTATTCGGTCGGATCGGCTTAAAAAAATTAAAAGCCACCAAATCTATGGTGGCTTTTTGGATATTTTTTAATGTATGATAGAGGTAGATAGGTAGATGATAGAGGTATTCAATATCTTGATTGGCTTTAGTAATGTCAAAAGCATTACGCTTTTAAATGAAATTGTTATTTTATGAAATTTCCGCCTCTGTACCTTTGAATGCCGATTTCAGTGAAAAATAGCACATTAAGTACTATTTTTTTTTGTATTACTATGAAAGTTTTAAGTCTGATAAAGATTTTAAAATTACTTTAAAGCTTAGAATGTCTTTTTTCGTTATCCTCATTAATGTCAGGAAGCTGATTATTTTATGTGTAACTGTACTGCACTGTACTGTGTAACACTAAATTAGAATAATCATACAGAAAAAAATATCCAAAAAATCCACCAAAAACTACTTTTAAATTTTTTAAGCCGATCCGACCGAAAAACCCTAAAATCACACTAAAAAAATTAATAACTCTTAAACCACGAAAAATCGGGGAACATACAAGGGGTATTTTTGGATATCCCTGGATGTAAGGAATCTGTTTAAAATGGATTGACGTCACTATTTAGACCACCCTGTATACACAATTGCACAAATTAATCACATACCCTATTTTTTAGCAAAAAAAATATGATATATTGGGTCTTTTACACGGAGTAACTCAAAATTTTAAAATGCCTCACATATTTACATGATACACTAAACATGCACACTCGTTTAGGCTCAAAACAACGTACTCGTAGAACAAGGGTACGACGACCCGGTTCACACGCGCTCTATACCAAGTACAGAAATGTACCTGGGCGCTTCTCTCATCCCCCACGACCCGGTCAATCCGAGCCGTGGTTCTAGCCTTTGCCTCTAAAGCCATCAGCTTGTTGTTGTTGACACGCACTAGTGAAAATAACGTATGAGCTGCTTAACTTCCCCTGCTCCATCCCCATACTTTAAGACGACGCATTGGTAATTTACGTGGCGGGGATCTTGATTTTTCCCAACAATTACAAAACATATGAAAGTGATATTTGATGACATGATTTTTCATTTAATTGACTTCATTTTGTTAGTTGCAGAAACACGATTTTTCAACTTTTATAACAGAGAAAAAAATATCAAAGTAACCATTCGCATTTTACAGGCTAACCAGACCGATTTAAGCATCTAAATTTTCTTAGTAGATTAGTCTTAACACACACTTCAAAATTGTAGTTAATTTTTTTTAAATAATTTGTAGTTTTAATTTGAAGGAAAAAAAAACAGTTTTTCTTATGGTACGGGGCGGGCGCAAACGCTCGTATCAAAACGTATGAGATTTATTGTTTAGCGGTGCGTCGTCGCCTTAACGCATTTGACGCTGTAAGGGAGAAAAGAGCTTGCTGAGTTTCTTGCCGGTCTTCTCAGTACAAGATCTCCCCGCCCAGAGAAGACTTACGAACCGATGGCATGGTGACATTCACAAGAGCTACATGTAGCCTAAACTGAATAAATGATTTTGAATTTTGAATTTTTATTCTTTTTAATAAAAATAAAGTATGGAAAATACTTTATTTCAGACTAATGCATGCGTTTGAATGGAATATTCCTGTTGACTTAATTTCTGAACTACTGAATGATACTCAGACTCAGGTGAAGTGAAACGAAACGAAACACTACGTTTAAATAAATAAATTAGGAAAATACTTTATTTTTTCTTCAAATCCTTTTTTTATACTAGTTAGTGATAGATTTACTTTAATTTCCTGAAAAATAGCTGGCAACCCTACCTGCTTGTCTAAGAGCCGATTAAGGGCTAAGAATTCCAAGATACTCGCACATCAGCCGATCGGCTCGCAACCCACCACTAGTAAGTAAGTAAGTAAACAGCCTATATAATTGTCCCACTGCTGGGCAAAGGCCTCCACATCATTGAAATCAA
The DNA here is from genome assembly GCA_947562085.1 of Eudonia lacustrata. NCBI lineage: Eukaryota > Metazoa > Arthropoda > Insecta > Lepidoptera > Crambidae > Eudonia > Eudonia lacustrata. The sequence goes on along the minus strand of OX387324.1, from coordinate 7,833,026 downwards.
GTCATCGCTACAATATGGATGGGTATTGGCTTAAAATCACCACGCTTGCCAAATGCGGGTTGGTGATCACAAACCCGGGCTATGCATCGGAAACAATCCGAGATAATACATATATTTTGCCCGACCTGGGAATTGAACCCGGGACCTTCGGGTATCGGGCCGAGCGCTCTGCCACTCGGCCACCGAGGCGTTAACCCACCACTGATGTTGTCTATTACACCTTGGATCCCTACTTTGTTTATGCTAACGTGGCGTCTGGTCGCTAAAGCGCTGTCCACACATTTCCGAATGCCGATTTTTAAAAAATCGGTTACATATGATATCGATACCTTGCGGCTCAAGGGGCGTAACCACCATTTTGGCCAAAATAAGTTTTGAATGCCATCTTATTCAGTTTTTTCTCCGCTATGGAACTGCATATTTAAAGTTCTCAAATTCTGAAAACAATGGTGAATACGACCCCAAATTTCAAGGCTGGTAATGTAGACTTTTTTGTATTTTTGGACCTAAAAGCAATCATTATTAGACATCATCAAAGCGTTGGACGTAAGCGACACTCACACAAATTGTAGGGTGTATGTGCGGACTTGTTCACACATTTCCGTGTCAGGAGGATCCGGATCGTCAGTGTTCCTATGCACGGACAGTGACAGTGCTATCCGATTTTTATCTACGTGGACTGGACGATATTTTATTATTTTACAAGTGCAACATGGACACAGAAAAGTTGATAGAACTATTGGAATCATTGCCAATTCTTCTGTGTTAAACAAGGGCATCGGGTTGTATGCGTATCAGCCACCAAAACATAATTCACTGACACCGATTTCCCTCATATGTGTTGACACGGGTGACGGATGGCACGTCCCTGACCTGACACTGACACGGACAACTCGGAACTCGGATGGCCCTGACCCGGAAATGTGTGGACAGCGCTTAATCGCGAGTATACTCAAAAATTTTGTTTAACCCTTTTTGGGAGGAGGGCGTGAAAAAAAAAAAGTATTTTATAGTGTATATGTATAATTACCTTGCACAGCCCAAATAGTATGAAGACATCGCAACTCAGTTGTATACACAAAGATATCTCTGTGACTATTAAGGTTATTAATCCTATTATAAAATAAGAATGATCAAATAACATGCCATTTTCATAGAACGTGATACGTGAAAGAACCACGATGTTTGAAGTCGTAAAAAAAAGTGTGATTCCCTTTATGATCTGAAAATATAAAAATATAAATTTATATAATAAGTCTATTTTTAATGGTTATTAAGTCAAAGCCTATTTCATGAGCTTTTGCATCAGATGATTTTTAATGAGATGGGTGACCGAATACAATTGTCTCGTACTCATTAGTACATACAAACGTACTAAGTAGTAGTTTCACCAGTGCTCGTCACAGGAACTCAGTGTGTAGGAGCTCGATGGCGCAGTGGTTAACGCGCCCGGTCTGCGATTGCTGTGGTTAAGTAACTTTCGCAAAGGCCGGTCATCGGATGGGTGACCAAAAATTTTCCATCTCGAGCTTCTCCGTGCTTCGGAAGGCACGTAAAGCCGTTGGTCCCGGCTGCATTAGCAGTCGTTAACAACCACCAACCCGCACTGGGCCCGCGTGGTGGTTTATGGGCCATTCTCCCTGTCCATCCATAGGGAAGGCTCGTGCCCCAGCAGTGGGGACATTTAATGACCTGATGATGATGATGATGATGTCATCAGTCATCATCATCATCATGACACAAGTTTTCATTGAAAAATTGACATTTAACTAGGAAGCTGGTGGACTTATTCAATTTAAAATCAGTAGATGACCCACATCTTTATTTAAAAAAAAATGTCGATCACTGATTCCTGTCGAACCTGAATTTTTAAATTTTTTTTTAATTATACGTTACTTTAAAAATGAGAGAAATAATGTGCAATTTTATAAAAAAATATATAATTACAGCAATATACTCACCACTAGCAAAACTGCGCCAGCGATCACGTACGGGTTGCGAAGTCCTGCTGATCCCATTTTGATCATTTTTAATAGACCACACTATCTGAAAGTTGTATAATTTAGATTTTATTTCATAAAGCATTGGCAGAAATGCTCATTATATACTAACATGAAAGCATGCTATTATTGAGCAATTACCTAGGTAATACTTAGTAGCATGGCTTCCCAAAATTGCTAGTAATATGCATGCATACTTATTGCGATTAAGTAAGGTAAGGTCCCGGCGGCATTAGCTGTCGTTAACAACCATCAATCGCTCTGAGCCCGCGTGGTGGTTTATGGCCCGTTCTCCCTATCCGTCCGTAGGGAAGGCTCGTGCCCCAGCAGTGGGGACATAAAAATGAGCTAATGATGATGACAATATTTAGACAACGTAAGATATAGTATAGGCACATAAATTTTGTCTTTTTGCACTTATTCTCTATAAATATGAACTTTAACTTGGTATACCTATCACACTTCTTCGAGCGTGCAATGTGCTTAAGAGCGTTTACGCCGCACACTAGCGCCGCCAATGAAAAAAAAAACATATCTATTAATTAGAGATAGAAAATCAAATTATGCTCAACAAACTATCTGAATAAAATAATTTAGCATTTTTACGTCACCTAATGAACACCTGACATGTTATGGTTTAGTTAAATATAGCGTTATAGTTAAAAGTGGCCGTAACGTCTTATTTAACTAAACCATAACATGTGAGGTGTTCATTAGGTGCCGTAAAATTGCTAAATTACTTCATTCAAATAGTTTGCTGAGCATAATTTTATTTTCTATCTCTAATTACTAGATATGTTTTTTTTTTCATTAGTGGCGCTAGTGTGCGGCGTAAACGCTCTTAAGAGAGAGTATAAAGATAAATCACCAATCGTAGATTTGATTTTAACACTAGAAGATAAACCACGACGTTCGATGAAACAAAACATGCATGTTACCTCGGGTCAGGTGCGTGCGACAGACTGGAGCGTTCTGCGCGGAATAAGAGTGTCGTAAGCGCCGAATAAGTTTTAGTTTAATTACTTGTAAAATATACATTATTTTTTCAAATCGCTAATAGGGTCGCTTGGTAATATAATTTGATATTATGAGTTAAGATATTGGCTTCGTAATATGCATCAAATTGAAAATAAATTGATAATAGTTGAAAAATAGACGTAAGTTCGTGATTTTCTTTTTTCTATAAAATTTTATTATATTATGCTTTCACTTAGTCCAGTCCCTTTCAAGTATGCTGTAGTATCGGTGATATTTTTTTTCGGGTAAATCGTGGTTTATCTTATAGTGTTAAAATCAAATGTACGATTGGCGATTTACCTTTATAACCCTTCTTAAAAACAGCCACAAAGTTTGGTGTAGCTGTTCCTTATCATGTAAGGCATTATTATTAAGGATATGGCTTAAAACTTACTTATAAGGAGATCTGGCTAGAACCCACCACGTTATGCTGGCTGGTGGTTTAAAACGGCTTGGTCCCGACCAGCAACGGCTTAAATTGAAGTGCCTTACGAAGCAGGGATGAGCACGAGATGTTTTAAACTGGCCACTATCAGTCAACTGGCATGAGATGGTATGCAGATAATTGCTAAACTTGCAAGATTTTTCTATTAGAAAAACAAGAACTTATTAGTTCTCACAGCTAAATTTAATATTATTTCTCCAAGACTTAGTTACCTCTACTAATAAAATTCTACAACAAATTCACACTTTTAAAATTTCTTCTCAACTTCCACTAAGATTAAAGGTATGCTATAAGCCGAACTTTTAATTTTACACTGTCACACAAACTTGTCCCACAAACGACTATAGCACAATGAAACTATTGAATCACTATTCTGCATATAAACACATTACGTCCAGTCTTGTAAAATCCAATGATATCGCTTGGATGAATACCCCAAAGTGAGTTTGGATTTTTGTTTTCCTTCTCGGAGTGTCAAGCAGATGGAGATAAGGAAATCACGGTGTTTTAACTCAATGCCGGTAACAATAACTCAGTGCCGATAATAGTTAACTCATTGTTAGTTAAATGATTTGTTTAAATAATTGCGGTGAGTTTTATAAAGACAACACGAACACTTCGTACTTCTTCAAAGACCAACAAATTAAATAATTTCCTAGCACAATCACCAATCGAATTATTTCAATTTAATTATAAGTATATTTAATATTTTATTATTTGTGATCTTGTGGTCTTCCCACATGCATATTTGGAAATCAAAATTAAATTCACCTAAAATTCACACGCCCTGCGCTGGCAAGATCAGGCAAGATAGACAAACAGCTACCCATCATACTCCATCCTAATTTCTCTATTTTATGTGAATAAATTATATTTCATTTAATTTCATTTTACAAGTAAGTATGCTCCTTCCAAAGCGCAGTGTGGGCAGGCCTCCAACAAGGTGGACCGACGATCTGGTGAAGGTCGCGGGAAGCCGCTGGATGCGAGCAGCACAAATGTTAGTGGTTATCTGACCATGACACTGCACAGATACTTAGTTTCCACATCAAAAGAAAACCACAAATAGCTAAACAAATACATACATTTAAGAGAGGTTATTCTGACGAAAATATCATTAAGTTCAGAACACATCTCTCATGCCTCACTTTTACAGATGTATATAATGAAAGTAATCCTAATGAAGCATTTAATAAATTCCATGACTGGTTCTGTTTACTTTATAAATTATGTTTCCCAGTTTGCAAAGTCACAATAAACACTAACTCTAAACAGCACTGGATCTCTAAGGGTATTAAAAAAAGCTGTGCAACAAGTAGAGCGCACCGTCTTAATCACTATAAAAGGAAAACATACAACACAAAAAAGAAATATCAAACATACTCAAAAATACTAAAACGATGCATACTACAGGCAAAAAAACAGTCAAATAATAAATATATCTTTAATAATAGTAAAAAAAACACATGCAAAGCTACATGGAAAATTATACACGAGGAGACAAATACCAAACCGTCATGTAACAATTATATTGAAACTATAGACTATAATCAACATAATATAAATAATCCAATAGAAATTGCCAATAAGTTCAATGACCATTTTATCAATATCACAGGTGTCACGCATGCGAAAACAAATAATGACTTGCATGGGAAAACTAGTAATCTGATAAATTCCATTTATCTGACTCCTGTTGATGAGTACTGTGTTAGAAAAACTATTAAGTCCCTCAAAAACACAAACTCTGAAGGGTATGACAACATATGTACAAAGGTTCTGAAGGCATGCAATGAAGAAATAGCCCCCGTTCTAACATTTCTTATAAACCTATCAATATCCTCTGGGACCTTCCCAGACATGCTTAAGTATTCACTAGTCAAACCCTTGCATAAAAAAAAATGAAAAAACAGTAGTTGACAACTACAGACCCATTACACTAATCTCAATCATATCAAAGGTTTATGAAAAAATTGTACTTGAGAAACTGATGGTGTTTTTTGAAAAGTATGGTATATTAAATCAAGATCAATTCGGATTTCAAAAAAAGAAATCCACAACCCATGCCATATTCAACCTAGTGAATGAAATACTAATGAACATAAATGAAAATAGGTACACAACAGCTCTTTTCCTTGACATGTCTAGAGCGTTCGATTATTGCTTACATGACACCCTACTAAAATAATTGGAAAACAACGGCATTAGGGGGCCGGCACTAAATTGGCTAAAAACTTATTTGAGCAATAGGATGCAAGCCGTTGAAGTAGCTAAACTCGATAAAAATAATATAACCCAAAAATATCTATCTGAGTTTAAAGAAATCAAGTTTGGGGTGCCCCAGGGGAGTGTCTTGGGCCCATTTTTGTTCCTCACTTATATAAATAACTTACCAAAACTGACAAAGCACCGCTGCATCTTATTTGCGGATGATGTCTCAATCATAGTGACTACAAGTAAGAAATTGACATTAAATGACCATAGTAATGAAATTAACAATACAATCAACTTAATAATAAATTGGCTTAAAGATAATAACCTTTTCATTAATATTGACAAAACTTATTTCATGAATTTTAATAATACACCTTATCAAACGTTAAATGTACACTATCAAGGACTAGGACTACATGGCACAAATATAACTAAGTTTCTGGGTATACAAATTGATCATAAGTTGGACTGGAAGCAACAGATCACAAACATATGTTGTAAAATAAATAGATTTACTTTTGCACTATATAAACTCACTAAAGTAGCCTCTCAAAGTGCAGCACTCACAGCATACTTTGCATATATTGAGTCCATCCTCCGTTATGGTTTAATCATATGGGGAAATAGCACAGACACAAATAAAGCTTTTATCGCTCAAAAAAAATGTATTAGGGCAATCTGTGGCACTGCACCAGATGAGCCATGTGCACCCTTATTCAAAAGGTTAAGTCTTACCCCTGCCATGTCTATACATTTTTGAAATAGCCAAATTTGACAAACTTAACCATCATTATTTTGAAACAGCACAAGATATGTATCCCCGAAACACTAGAAATGGAAAAAGGTTGATGTCGGCCTTTGTTCCAAAAAGCACTCGTATGCAAAAGAATTGTTTCTGGATGTGCATAAGTATTTTTAATAAATTGCCTGAAACAATTAGAAAACTTATTGTAAAACAATTTCTAGCAGAGTTACATAAATGGCTTATGGCACACCTATTTTATTCAGTGAAAGATTTTCTTACACATACACTTAATAAATGTAAGATGTGTACCTAGATGTGTGCAAGCAAATATTTTAGTTTTATTTTTCTTATAAGTTAACGACATATTATTTTCTTTTGATGTCTGTAAAATACTATTTACCTTGACCAAACTTGATAAATCATTTGACTTTTATTATTATTTTATTTCTGTATATTATTTTTTTTTTTTTGAATTGCAAATATTTTAGTAACTTTTGACAACTGTAACTTTTCACAAACTTTTCTTTTTTCCTCTATGGCATGGACCACCATAGAGAAGTGAAGTTTACAAGCTCCACAGATTAAGTTAGGCCGCTGCGCTGTGGTTATAATACTGTTTTGACATATTTTTGACATATTTTTGAATATTTAGTACAACAATTTTTAGTAATTAATTTTGTATTTTTATTAAAATGTAATTTAATTGGTATTTGACATTTTGGAGTATTAATTTTGTATTTTTATGTGTATGTAATTAATTGGAATATTTAGTCATTGTCATACCCTTTTACCTTGCCGCGGTGTCATGACACCGCGGCCATTATAGTCCGTCAAATCCCGCGCGGTGTCATGTCACCGCACCCGACCACGCGACTATAATCTCAATTATGGATAAGTTACAGCCTACTTTTGTATGAAGAGGTTTGGCTATAGACAAACTAGAGTAAATTTGCTACACTAAAACCCGCAACAATTATATGCTCTGTGCGTTAAATTTTTTAAAAAGTCAATGTCAAATATGTCAAAGGAGATGTTTAATTTTTTGCCAAGACCATGTACACCTACTCAAAAAATAGTATTAAATACATGTATTTAGTTGATATATTTAATATTCCGATATGCTTTACCATTTTTGCGTAAGAATAAAAAAATGAAACATAATTTTTAATAACCTGGCAACTTGAGATGTCTTTCTGAGATTAAACACAAGTGTCCAAAGCTGTAAAGAACGTAATTAAAAGTGCAACTGTCACCATGATTTAAAAAAAAAAACCGGTGTTTTGTTTTCATTCCGTTTTTACATGGATTCTGAGTCGTTGTGGTTTTGTGCTGTGCTGTTTTTAAATTCTGATTTGGACCGATTACCTGCTAACCGTTTACTGCCTCACTTGTTGACTTCTGCCTGCTATCCTGGACTTCCGTTTGCTGCCTCACTTGTTGACTTCTGCCTGCTATCCCGGACTTCGATTTGCATTTGACCCTGCTACTGTTGATACCATTGCATTGTTGCTACTACATTCGTTGTTTTTAGGTGAGTTTTTCGTATTTTAATTAGGCACTTAACAGCTTAAGTTTAACTCTACTCTACCTACATGTTATGAAAGTAATAGCCAGAAGTAAGTTAATTTATTAACATTAACAATTTTCATGCATACGGTAAGTACTTTTGTTATGACAGCTACTTGACATGACATGACATTGACAGAATACCACCATTACCCCCTGCGATCACGAAACTTGCCATTATTGGTTATCTATAATACTTCTTACGTAAAAACTATTCATTTATTTGAAGAAAATCATTTTGAATAAGCTTATTTCATGCATTAGCTACATTTTGGTATTATGTACAAGGTGTTGGCATTTTCTCCATACAAAATTAAACATCTCCTTTTGACAATTGAGCGATCGAATTCTATGGACTCTATGTCGTCTAGATAGAGCCTACTTTTGTATGAAGAAGTTTGTTTATAAAAAATCTAAAATAAATAGTTTGATCATTTACAACTAATAAACTATTTCAGTAATTACAAAATGATAAAATATGATCTAATTGCAACTTATTCATTATTTTAGTGGATATCGACTTTAGGTATTCGCGATTTTGCAAATTACGCAATACTTCCGCGGAACTTCCGCATTCTGCGCTCCGCGGTAGAGAGGTTAAAGTTATTTGCATGCTACATTGTCAGCTGAGAAAGAGAAGAAAACTAGAATAAGACCAAAAATGTACCTTTCTCAAGCGCAAATTAAATATATTTCATTTCATTTCATTTCAAAACCGGTCGTTGTGGAGATCCTTGGGGGAGGCCTTTGTCCAGCAGTGGACGTCTTTTGGCTGAGATGATGATGATGATGATGATGCTCCTTCCTACACCATGGGCTGCAACGGTATATATCAGGTACCTGTACCTATAAATGCGCTTCCACATTTGACCCTATCATCACATAACATTATGTAAGATGAAGGGCAAGAGCATAGCCTATGAAATTTAAAAAAAAATACTTAAATATATTTTTTTTAACTTTTGTCTGAATTTATTAGCTTAGCGTATCATCATATGCCTGCCCTGTTCCCAATTTTATTTGCGTTTGGCAATATGTTTTCAATGAATTTTAAACAGGAAAGCAAACTAACTAATTAAAAAAGGTGTTATAACTTTTTTGTCTGAGATACACGCACTGACTGCTGTCGCGATGTTGAATCTCCAATTAAAATTAAAGGAACTTGTTATCCATGGAACGCAACAGTTTAAGGTGAGTCCAAACTATATGACAAAACATGTAAGTATGCTTTCTTCTTCCATTCATCTCAATTAGCTGTCATCTCTTGCCATATCTTTTCTATCGCACAGTCTATGCATATTTCTACAGAATGTTTGGTGTTAGGTGTAGTTATATTCCCAAAACATAGCCATTGTCACCGTAGCTACGTGTCAAACGGCGTTACGCTGAAAATCGTAGCTTTTCGACATGTGCTACGTGTGATGAACAGGCAAGGGTCCGCCGTGGATTTACTTTTCTATAAAAAAACGCAAAGCAACTTTTTTGTTCATTCTTGCAATGTTTCGACTTATGTTTATGTTTGACCATGAGGTTGACGACCAAGAACAACGTATCAGCTTGACCTTGGGTTCACTTTACAGTTTTACTTAATAAAAAAGAACGTCAATATCTCGGCCATGTGGTGCTTTTCAGTTATGTACATAATAGGGTAGTTGACTACAATGAAAATATTGATCAAACTGTTTTAACTTAATAGTAAACATGTTTTTAAACTAATTTAGCCAGCACATAATTTTAAAATAAGTATGATTTTAATAAAAAATCATTAATAATAAAAAATTTTTTTGATTGACCACGTGATCAAAAACGCGCGGGAAACGCTGAATCTGTTTTGTACGTTTGATTTGACAGCTAAAAGTTTGCTTACAAGCAGGTGACGTCACGACATCACGTGACGTCACGACATCACGTGACCTGCATGCATGGCGTCTTCAGCGTTTTGGCGGCTATTTTACTAATTTGAATTTTAATGGCGATTTTCATAAAAAATAAAGAAATTCATAACGAATTAATCAAATTGCAAATATATTATGCTATAATGAACCATTAGACATATTTTTCTAAAACCTGTCAAATACCCTATTGGCCAGGGTTCGGGAACGGTAGCCTATCTGCCATATTCGGGATTACACAGGTATTACCAAACACCAGGGTGTTTCATACAATGTAAGCTTTTAACTAATAAACAGGTTTATTAGTTAAAAGCTTACATTGTATGAAATGTTTATAACTTTCTTTTTTTATCGAAGAGTTGGAAAAGGAAACATAGCAATGAATGAAACATGGCATAGTCTAATCAACGTTTTTATTTAACAGTCTTATTAGGAACATTATCCAATACAACATTTGCTTATATCTAGGAATTTTATGGAATTATTAAAAAAAATGGTAAAACATTCGAAATGCCGGTTTTCCCTGGAGGGTGTCCAAAACCGTATAATGTATACGGCTTTGCCCTTAGAACACAGCAATGCATCCGAAACATTCAAATGCATCAAGATCCTCGGGATCTTTCATTGACCACCCACAACAAATGCATTGTACCCATCTATTATTCAATCGATTTTTACCATATTTTTCTCGGCAATACAAACATAAGTTTTCTTTGTTACTTTTAGCTTTATTGGTAGTAGTTTTTCAGGTTACTTTCAGAAAACGTTGTTTTGAAATCATTACGTTTTAAAACCTTGCATTTGCCTTGGTTTTATCAGGAGTTAGTGTCAATAAATGTCACATTAAGTCCGGCATGATTTGACTCGCATCGTCTGAGGTACTTTCCGATATTGCTGAAAAGATAAGAAAAATTAATACATTGTCACTTAAACGGAGTAAAAATAATCTATTTTTTTATAGAAATACACGATGATAAATACAGGGAAGTTCCATGATTTTATCTAACAGTATAAACCCTGGTTGCCATGGAATATAAGTTGACATAAAGTAGGTACTTTTAAATGCTTTTTTATTGATAGGCAAAAGACTCCTCCGAACCCTGTTTTTCAGGCGAAACTATAGAAGAAGGGTAAATCCTCAGTTATATTAGCAAGATAGATAGATAGATAGATAATCACTTTATTGGTTACACAATCATACAGAAAACAAATAACAGAAAAAAATTATGATATATTTCAACACCGATCCTTATGATGAGGACTAAGGTCGCCTGAATTGAAAAATATGTATGAAAAGTAGACAAAATCAACGTTTCATAGTCCCCTGGATCCTCCCCCAAAACTGGACCGATTTAATTACTTTTTCACTAAAAATTAAAGAAAGGCTTTGGCTGTTTCCCTGTTTTCCTTTTTTTCATAAATTAATTATTAAAAAAGATATGAACCTTTAAAAACCTTAAAAATTGGCCAGAGTTTCCGCTGTGTTTCCCAAATTTGACGAGATTAAATAAAAAAAGCAAAACAGCCAAAGCCTTTCTTTAATTTTTAATTATTTTTTTTTTTTTTTTTATATTAGAAGGAGGTAAACGAGCAGGTGGGTCACCTGATGGAAAGCAATCACCGCCGCCCATGGACACCCGCAAAACCAGAGGAATCACAGATGCGTTGCCGGCCTTTAAGGAAGGAATAGGCTCGTTTCTTGAAGATTCCTAAGTCATATTGGTCCGGAAATACCGCCGCTGAGAGCTGGTTCCACAGCACTGTAGTTCGTGGTAAAAAATTACGTGAGAAACGCACAGTAGTAGATCGCCATCCATCAAGATGGTGTGGATGGAAAGACAGTCGATTGCGTGTAGTGCGGTGAAGGAAATCAGCGGCAGGGATCAAACCGAACAATTCCTCAGAGCACTCCCCATGATAAAGGCGATAAAATATACAGAGAGATGCAACGTCTCTCCGAAGGGCCAGTGGATCGAGCCGACCAGAGGTTACCACGTCGCCGACAACTCGAGCAGCTCTGCGTTGAATGCGGTCAAATGGGAGGAGTTGGTACTGGGGCGCTCCAGCCCAATGATGGGAACAGTATTCCATATGAGGCCTGACCTGTGCTTTGTAAAGCTGTAGGCGATGGGTCGGCGTGAAATACTGTCCCGCTCTATTGAGCACACCCAGCTTTTTCGAAGCTAATTTAGCTTTACCTTCCAAATGACCGCGAAATTGAACGTCACTCGAAATATCGACGCCAAGGATTCCAATGGTCGGTTTGGTATCAAGGGGAGCTCCTTCAAAGTTTAGAGATACGACGAAGGGATGTTTTTTAGCGGTAAACACGCAAACTTGTGTTTTGGAAGGGTTAAAATGGACTAGATTAAGTCGGCCCCAACTCGAGACATGACTTAACATGTTCTCAGTGTCAGTCAAAAGTTTATTCCGGTTCTCGATGACGCTTTCCAGAGAAATATTAGTACGTCCGGTGTAAAGCGTATCCCCAGTACTGTCGTCTGCATAGCAATGAATGCTGTTGTTATGCAACATGTCATTGATATGCAGAAGAAACAGTGTAGGCGACACCACACACCCCTGCGGGACTCCAGCATTCACGGGCTTCAGGTCAGAGCATGATCCGTCAACTACGACTTTGATGCTACGCCCAGAAAGAAAGCTGGCGACCCACGCACACAATTTCTCAGGGAGCCCGTATGATGGAAGTTTCGAGAGAAGAGCCCTGTGCCATACCCTGTCGAAGGCTTTCGCTATGTCCAAGCTAACAGCCAGTGCCTCCCCTTTCCTCTCGACTGCCTCCGCCCATCGGTTAATGAGGTACACTAAAAGATCACCAGCCGAACGACCGCGGCGAAAACCGTACTGGCGATCGCTTAGTAGCTGATTCTCTTCTAGGTACCTCAAGAGCTGACAGTTTGTAATGGACTCCATTACTTTAGAGAGCAAAGAGGTGATGGCTATAAGCCTGTAGTTGGACGGATCTGAGCGATCACCTTTTTTGGGAATCGGGTGGACAAGGGCCGTCTTCCAAGAACTCGGGACAACGCCAGTCGTGTAAGAGAGCCGGAAGAGGCGCGTTAGAACCGGCGCCAACTCAGGAGCACACGTCCGAAGCACAATGGTAGGGACTGCATCAGGCCCACTCGACTTATGAATGTCAAGGGAAAAAAGAGCCTTACGAACTGACCTTTGCAGGAACCGAACGTTTGGCATAGAACAAGCGCAATGCGGTATTGTTGGTGGCGAGTTTTCCCCATCGTCCAAGGTCGAGTTTGATGCGAAAAGAGTACCCAAGGGATCGGCTTTCTCTTTTGCAGTATGGGCAAGGCAATCATCGGTCTTGTGCAGTGGTGGAAGTGACGGCCGGCAGAAATTCCCCAAGACAGCCTTGGCGAGAGAATGCACGCGTACCCGAAGAAAGACGCACTAGCCTCTCCCCAATTCTACCTATAAATGATGACTTCGCCTTTCCTTCTTAAAAGACCTGGCAGCAAAGTTGTACTTCTTTTTGAGCACACTGGTACTTGGATCCTTTGATGACACCGCATTAGCCCAGGCTTGGTAATGCTCGCGCTTCTGGCGAGATGTTATTTTGCAACATAGACCAAACCATGGTTGGGATCTGCCGCCAACGGGAACCATAGAGTTTGGAATAAAGAGTTCCATTCCCTGCAGTATCACATCAACGACAGAATCGGCGGCGACATCAGGATCATCCAGCGAGAAGCAAACTCGCCACCATGGGTACGACGCAAAGAAACTTCGCATCCCATCCCAGTCCGCTGACCTATAATGCCAGACCCGACGGCTGACCGCACGTTGCGATTTTAAAGTTTCCGTGAGAGGCACTGTGCTCCGAATCAGGCAATGATCTGATGAGCCTAGTGGTGCATCAACGGACACTTGATAGCCGTCTGGGTGCGAGGTCAACAAGAGTAAGTCCAGTAAGGAAGGTGAATGGCCCTCCACATCTGGTACCCGCGTAGGCTCGGCAACCAGTTGGGACAGACTGTAGGCCAAAGCGAAGTCATGAACGGCTCTACCCGCATGGTCAGTAGTGCGTGAACCAAGCCATTCGACGTGGTGGGCATTAAAGTCTCCCAGCACCACGATCTCGGCCGAGGGGATCCGTTGGAGAAGGGAATCTGTGGCCGTTTGGACGCTCTCAACAAGTTGGTCAGTCTCAATGTTACCGCTGTGGGACCTATACAGGCACGCGTAGACGCGAGGGTGGTGTCCGCAGTCGACGTGCAGCCATAAGATGGAGAGGTCCCTAACTTCAAGATTGCCGAGGCGACGAACGCACATATCCTCCCTGACATAAGCACAAACACCGGTGCGTGGCACAAACGAATGCTCCAGATTGTATCCCGGGTAGCGCAAGTAGGAGACGTCAGGAGGGGGGGATATCTGCGTTTCAGTCAGGAAAAGCAAGGCCGGCTTCTCCGTCTCAAGGTGGTAATGGACGGCGCTTAAGTTGGAGTGAATTCCCCTGATGTTGCAGAAGTCCACGCGAAGCGTAGGAGGGGGTGCCGAATGTCTTGCCTTACTCCTGCCTGCAGCATGTGCTGATACGAGCGGACTTTTGCCCTCCCCAGAATACGTAGGGCAGCCTGAGCGTGGACGCTCAGGGGGGGATTCTCCTACACAGGAGGTGTAGGTACCCTCCTGGGGTAAATCTAAATTTAAGTTTGCTGCCATATCAATTGTGTGTGTGGGGGGGGGGGGATAGGGCCTCCGGAACTATCACTGACCGGACGAAACACAACAGCAACGAGTGCCATTGTTTCACGCCGGTATTAAGTGAGAGGGTGGTATTACACCGGGCGAGCCGGCCCAATGCGTGCTACAACGCAGCGTGGCTCTACCACTCAGTCAGTGTCACTCATTTAGCACCACCCAGGGGTCACGTGGGGTCCCGTTTTGGAGGAGAAATCAATCAGGGGACTACGAAACGTTGATTTTGTCTAATTTTCATACATATTTTTCAATTCAGTCGACCTTAGTATTTCCTCTTAAGTTCTAGGTTACTCCTAATCTATGCAAGATCGCGGTTATACTCCGGCAGCTGTTACCTAACAAGGATTATGTGTTACCTAAAACATAGGGGACGTCGGTGAAAACAGGCATTTAGTGAGATCTGCTGAGGCTTCCTTCTCCCAGTCGCACTTCGACCCATCGGGATGTTTTCTTCGAAAATGTTCCGTTTTATTTTATTTTATTTATTTATTCTAGGATAGCTAGTTGATATACATTAACAGGCATTTACTCCGGCCGCCGTTACTGACATAGCTTTGGTGTCACCTGAAACTTAGAAGGCCCCTGGTGTAAAGGAGCATTAGATGGGTTAGTCATATCATAAGTCAACAAGGGTTCACTCACTGAAACGATACAACTCATTGTATTGTAGCGAAAATAACTGGCGACACGGTGCACTTTCCTCCGATTCTGAATCTGATTCTTGGTCTCCGTTTTTAGTCCACATGTAAAAGTCGTTCACGAACTTCGTGTCGCTACCGATGTAAGGTGGTTTGACTTTTTCATCTCTTACGTTGGCGTGATAACTTCCAATATACACCAAAAGAACGGCACTAAGTACTGTAAGCAAAAAAACATGTCTTTATGGCCTTCCCGATACATCTAATGCACATTACACACCATGTACGATCTAAACATCGAACATTTATCTATTCAGCACTTTGTCATTATGTAAATAATTGTTTATTTTTGCAATGTAAACACTTTACATAAATTACCTACTTTAAGTTAGTTCGCAATCAATCGTACTCCTAGCTAGTATCATCTATACCTTGGTTCATATAACTAAAAGGTTTTTTTTTTGTTAAAAGGAGGCAAACGAGCAGGCGGGTCACCTTATGGAAAGCAATCACCGCCGCCCATGGACACCCGCAAAACCAAAGTAATCGCAGAAGCGTTGCCGACCTTGAGGAAGGAATTGGATTTTGAGGAGGGAGTAGGAATTGGGAGGAGGGAGAGGTGAGAGATGGGCCTAGTTATCAGTTATATCAGTGTTTCTATCAAGGTCATTATCATATCAATCTACCATCATCATCAACGTTTGGTGTACCCGTACATCAACTTGGTCCTTCGAGCCGGACCGAGACCACAAAATAAAGAGACAGCAGAACAGCAGAAGATAGGTAAGCTTCAAAAAAACGCGTTTGAGAGGTAAGCTTTAAAAAAATGCGCATACATACAGAATCTGCACGGACACGGAATCTCGCAACAGTTGCTGCGCTTGACATGACATTGACACAACGCATTGATTTTGACGATTATTCTATCAATCGCTTTGTGTCGCTCGATCGCAACGAGTGGGTGAGGGCACTCGTTGCGGTCGAGCGATTCAAAAATATGGAAAGTCAAATGTCGAACGAAAATCAGTAGAAACCAAGCGCTCGACTCGAGGCGAAGGAATCAAAAATAGAGCCCCAGCTCGAAGCAGTGCAAGCGCGGGTTCCCTACATAAACTCGAAAATTGCGACATCGAACGCCGCAACAGCGAACACGGTACGCCTAACGGTCTTCAAAGCAATGGTACGCCACATCGAATGTCTCGATGTCGAACCATTACTGCATCGAATGGTTAACACAGCGAATGTCTTGACATCCAAAGGTTATAGTATCGATTAATCATTACGTCGAAAACCTAAATAAATAAGTAGTAGGTTCGAATACAAAGAGTGATTCGTAATTTCGTTGTTTATACATATATATATATTAATAAAAAAAATATTAAAAATAGATGAATATTATTCGACTAACTGTTAACCAACTTATTATAATATGTCGTAAATATTCACTACGGCGGCGCCAGCGGCGTCCCGTTAATTGCAACCGATGTTGAATGAAACCGTCGATCTCATAACCTTTCGATGATTTAACCTGTCGATACTGTGATCATTCGATGTCGTGACATTCGATGTGGCGTACCATCGCTTTGAAGACCGTTCAGCGTACCGTGTTCGCCGTCGCGGCATTCGATGTCGCAATTTTCGAATTCTCGAGTCGAGCGCTTGGTTTCTACTGATTTTCGTTCGACATTTGACTTTCCATATTTTTGAATCGCTCGACCGCAACGAGTGGACCTACTCGTTGCAATCGAGCGTCACAAAGCGATTGGTAGAATAACCGTCAAAATCAATGCGTTGTGTCAATGTCATGTCACTCGTTTGTTTCTGTCATTGAAAATTTGAAACTGCCTAAATAAGTAAATACAAGCAAAACAGCTTTTCTTTATGAGGGAAATAATTACTACTTTGAAAACAACTTGAAAATTAATCTAGAGGTATATTTAGTGCATCATAGTTTTGCATGTTTTGCATTACGGTTGTTACCGGTTTTCTCTAAATTCTGGTGGAACGGATAACATCCAACATTTCGATTATGTTGGCAGCACCGAAAACGAACAATTAGAACTTCATTACCATAGGTATTAGGGACCTTTAACTTTTCCATATAAATAATTAAGTACGGAATGGAAATACTTACATAACTGGGCAATATTGATTATAACTCAAATCACGGTGAATTTGAATGAAATCGTCGGCATCAAGTACACATACGTGATGGTTCCGAAGATATAACACATTGCACTGGGTTTAAAAACTTTATACGCAACCATTTTTTTCTGAAATTTAAAACAAAATCTTTTAATCTTAAAGCAGAAAAGTAAAAAGTATGCATGCAAAGTACTATCTCTAAATTGAGCCTGTAGTAAGTAGAGGCACCAAATATAAGTTTTTTCTTTTTCGGACACATTATTCACACACAACGGTGGTTCACTCCAAGGTAGCGTGCTTGCACCTATCCTTTTGCTCATTTACTTACCTATACAACGTGTAACACAAAGGTGTGGTCAAAATTATAAGATCCAAAGTGTATCCGATCTAGATCTTGTATGTTGTTACTGAGACATAATTATTAACTTTAGTTGTCATGTAATTGTAAACTAAATACTTATATTAGTGAAGCCATGCGCGTCAGGCGCGCCTAAACAAGCAGCACTGATCATTAATGTAAGTATAGTAGAATTTTTTTTAAATGTCGGAATCCACTTAAGAGCTTATCTTCCAATGAATGGCATTGTTATCTATTGTTAAGTTCGACCGCTAATCAGCAGTGCACAACGAAACGCGTAAACAACAAAATATTTTGTGTTAATAGCAACTTAACCACGTAAACAAAGGCTCAAATTTGAACGGCGACGCATTTTAGGTAGTACTTTTTGAAATTGAAAGCGGCAGCAAGGTACAGGTGTGGTACAGGGTGGTTAAACTATTTAAGATTTTTACATAATTTTATACCTATGCATGTTATGAAAAAAAACAGCATTAAGTATAAAAAGTTTATTTGTCTCTTTGAAATTTATACACAGAGGTTACTAAACCACTAGGGCTGTGACTTGTTTATTTTGATTGTGACGTCACAATTGAAATATTTAATAAAAAATTGCATAACAAATTATGGTTATTAATTTTGTCTCAGTAACTCTGCATACTAGATCTAGATAGGATACACTTTGGATCTTTTCATTTTGGCCACACCTTTCTGTTACACGTTGTATATAAAAAATATGCAATTGATTAATGAACATAATAATGTTTTTAAGCAAATCAGTTTTAGTTGAGACAAACGAATTCTTGATACCTATTACATTTTAGTAATAAAGCTAAGAAAAGTTTTTGACTTTGTTTGTTAGAGGAAGGTAATTCTGGAAGTACTGGTCCAATTCCAAAAATTCTTTCACTAATATAATTAATTTCCTTACGTGTAACAGTAACAGGCTATTTTATTTTGAAAAAAAAGGAGTATCTTTATAAATCTCAAATTCACACGGATGTAGTCGCGGGTAAACTGCTAGTAATATATGATTGTATCTAAGGTTAATTACCTTGTATAATCCGATGAATAAGAATACATCAAAAACCACTTCCAAGATCAACAAAAATTCTAAAATTCCTGTAATAACAAACCCCAATATCAAATTATCTGGATTAGTAGTTTCAAGATCTGCTAATGAAATGTATAAAACTATGTTGATAGTGTTTAAAACCAGTGCTGCTATTCTAGTAATCTGAAAATTCAAATAGGTAAGTATAATGATTAATAAATATATAAAAATAAAATAAATAAATTTTCCTACACTCACACCAATTATCTAGCTCAAGAAAAGCTTCGCTATGAAACTCGTTATATGGTTACTAGACAACGAATAAACATACTTAAAATACTTAAATACATACTTATTATACATAGAAAACACCCAGACCCAAGACAATTCAGAAAAGCAATAATTTCTAAATTGACCCGACCGGGGATCAAACCCGGGACCTCAGAGATGGCAACACCATGAAAACCGGTGTACAAACCACTCGACCAAGAAGGTCGTCGTCGTAATAAAAGAACGACGTTCTTAAATTTTGCTATAACATTTTGATAAAATCAAAGCCATTGGCAGTGCCACAAAGGGATCATTGAAAATCTTTAGACCGTACAATTGGAGAGGATTAAATATCTACCAACTTATCTATTACGTATTACAGCGTCAATACTCATACAGCAACAGTAGGTTATTGAAATGTCGAAACGGTCAACACCGTAAGATCAAGAATTTAAAATCTCAACAGTATATTTAAACCACTTTTTATATTTTTTATTATTATTTTATTTTACGGGTAAGCATAGTGCCTTGATCTCACTCACCTGATGTTAAGTCAATGATGGAAGCGCACTTCACCCGGAATCCTATTTAGATAAGATGGTAGTAGCTAGCCAGGCGGACAAACAAGCCCTACCAAGTTCCAACAACCATACCGAGTACCTACTCATGAGATATGAGATTTTAGATGATTTTACAGAAGGCGCCTAAGAATTCGACTTGGATGAACCGTGTCGTGGGGAAGGGGAAAAGTTACCAGGCTTTTCCTGACACGCCGAGTAAGCTGTCTTAGTACTATGTGTCTTTATAGTGTGCATGCGTAAAGTGCAGCCTCGAAACATGAAGAATTTCGTAGAATGACCCGTCTATACTTTAGCGTATCGTTTTATTTTTACTGGATGCATCATCATCAACATCGGTTGAGGAGCTCGATGGCGCAGTGGTTAACGCGCCCGGTATGCCGGTAGCATAATGGTCCCAGGATGGACCCAGGTTCGATTCCTGGCTGGGTCGGGTAGGCATTTCATTTTTTCACTGTATTTTATAAATTTACTAACTTTTTAATATTTACCTACTATTTGTAGTAGTCGCTATTAGTAGTAAGCTTCTACTAGTATATTAACTTTAATAAATATAATATTCCTTACCAATAACATACTTGCAGCACATATCGTTCTTACAAACAAGTTTATATCACCAGAAAATCCCATAATATAGATATGCATCTTTGCAGATAATTATACAATCGAATGCCTGAAAAATAAATTAAATTAGTTTTAACTACCTACGTACGTTAAGTAAGAATAGAACCTCATGTAGCATTAAAAAGAACAGAGTTTCTACACCAAAAAAATTATTAATGAATTGAATTAACAAATGTGAAAAGTTCGACCCAAAACCAAAATTTTTCAAATTACATTTAACTATTAGGTATCGCTTAATAACCATTGAGAACGAAATATCGTATTCCCGTAAATATTGGCAACTCCTAAACCTAAATTGGGAATTTAGTCACACTCAATTAATTAATAAGTAAATATGACAAATGAGACTTGGTAAACAACACCAAAAGAAACAACGCTGTTCTATTTTTTGAGGCAATAGGATTGACAGAAAAGGAATGACCTAACTTGTTTAAGTATTATTCGGTTATTACCCTTTATGGATGCAATTCCCTATTAAATAAGGTAAACAACAAGATAGTATCTACTGTTCTATTTGATGCTTTTACACGGGAATAAGAATGGCCTCTGTAGTGGCACCATTGTTGGGCAGAAACCAGGTTATCAACACTATTCCCTTTTACCATTAGAAATAGGGGTCAACGACTGATTTTTAGCACCTGAGCACTGTAACCTCACTAGTTGAGGATCCCCGGTGAAGTGCGCTTCCATCATTGGCCTTATCATTACTTAACATCTGCTGTGATCAAGGCACTGTGCTTACCCGTAAAATATATAAAAGAATATAAAAAAAACAATTATAATTTAAATTTAACTTTGATTGGATACAGACAGACCAACTGCTTGATACCGTTCGTCCAGTGAAAATTTATTTAAAATGTACAGACACATTTCTTAGATACTTAGACGCCCAATGTAACCACAGTACCATAGAACAATTGAATTTCTATTGTGTCTGGTTTAAGAACAACTAAGTCGTTAGACGTGGACGTCTTTTGGCTGAGATGATGATGATGATGATGAAGTCGTTAGAAAACATAGGTAGAACAGTCACGAGCATCAAAAGAATTCTTTATTACAGAGATATTTGTATGTCTCAACAACAGTTAAGCATCAAACAATAATTAAGATAAAGTGCAGTCTATGTAAAACTTGGTTTACTTTTTGATAATTTTATATCTACTGTTGTTACATTCCGCGATTACTCAAAAATCATAAATTATTTTATTTAAAAGATTTCGACCTTTTTTAACCTCAAACCAACGTTAACGATTAATCCTAATAAAAATAAAAACACTTACCTACCACGTTAAAAATGACGCAAATAATGCGAATGTTGATAAATATTGCTTAAGTAGGTACCTATCACGCAAACTTAAACCACGTCCTTTTCACAATAAAATATTTTTGTAATACCAAATTGTAGGATAAGCAAAGTTTTCCTGTAGGTATGCTTAATGCAGAAACCCGCACAAATATATGACGTATAATCTTTGCAACCGTTCAATATATCTACACAATCCATGTTACTAAATGTGATGCACTTCATTTTTATGTGAACACTGAACAGTTTTGCATTTATCCTTAATGTATCGCTTTCCCGCTTGTATTTACATTTAAGTTTGATAGTTTAGGACCAACAGTTCTTTACAGATTAATTCTAATTAAATTACAAAGTTTATACTATAAAAGACCTTAATTTACAAAAAAGTAGGTATGTGTAACTATTGCAAAAACCAAACAATTGATTCCACTATTTAATCATAACATACTCGCCTGACAGTCGTAGGTATATTTCTTGGTTAAGTAAGGAGTTCAATCCCGTAAACTCTGTATTCCCGCATTATTTTTGCGGGATTAGTACCTAATAAGGGACTTGCGGAGCCGCGGGATTCGCAGGACTGGAAATAAGAAGAAAGACTTCAAAGAAAAATGAACGCAGAGGTTTAAATAATTATTAATCCCGGCTTTATTAAAAGGTGATTAGACAGCTTTTTTATGGAACTCATGATTTTGTCTCAATATTCTAGGTACCTAACTAGGTTGATATTAATAAAAACAGACAAATTGAGAACTCCTTCTTAGTTAGGGACTGATAATTGACTTTGTATAGAAAATTGTTTTGAGTTTTTTTTAGAGAATAAGAACCGATAATGCATTAACAATATTACAAAGTAACAGAGGATCAATAAAGGTAGATTTACACTCAACAAAATATTTAAATTCTTTCATGATTATTTACATATTTTTTTATTTCAAATCTGTCCTACTAAATAAAAACTAATTTAAAAGACGTAATTCATATTATAACTTAATTAAAAAACACAACAAATTTTTTATGTATAAAAAAGTAGAATTTTGAAATTGTTTACTTTTTAATAAACTTTATATTCATGAACAAAACTAGGTACTTAAAACAAAAAGTATGTTGTTTTTAGTCCCGCAAATTACGCAGATCCGCGAAATTGATGACTTTGATCTTGCAGGCAGGCAGGATTGAGATTTTGATGCGGGATTGCTTTCCCTAGTTACAAGTTTGGTGAGGCTCGTTTGTTGCTTATTGTGCTTCAATTTAATTCAATTTATTCATTTGTTAACATATGTTGGGTAAGCATTTGCTATAAATTGTAAGTATTTGTTTGCTGTAGGTAAGGACGCACAAATGTCATACTTAGCTTATAATCGCGTACATAAAGGTCAGTTAAGATTGTTAAATATTTATACTTGATACTGTGATCGACCTTCCTAATCTATATTTAAATATTAATACGTGAAACAAAAACTTTGTACCCCTTTTTACAAAAATTGCGCGGACGGAGGAGTATGAAATTTCGCACACTTATAGTTTATATAGAGAAGGTACTCCTTCTGTACTCAGAATGTTAATATATTTTTTTAATTATGCTTAAAAATACATTAAATCAATAAAACAAACATTACACACATTACCATGTATTTGACACACACGCATTTAATAATATATTACATTATTTTCCAAAATTTATCTTTATAATTTTTCATCGCTTTGGATACAATCCGTGCCGCCTTAATAAAATTACGGTCTAATTTCGACCATTGGGCGACCACTAGTACATATGTATAATGACTATTGTCCTGACTGACTGACTCATCATCGCCGAGCCGAAACCGCTGAAGCTAATGAGATAGAATTTGGACTGTAGGTTAATTGAGTGACGTAACCAGCCATTAAGAAAGGATTTTGCGGAAATCGTACTTTAAAGGGGTCAAATAGGGGTTGAATATTTGTATGAAAGCCCGTCAGTTTTTAAGTAAAATACATGAACTTTGGTATTTGGCTTTTTGAAAAGAAATAAAGAATGACATATCTCAGGAATTTTGTCTATTTTCCTTTACAGGAGTAAGAAAGGAAAGAAGATTTTTTTAGTATTATCGTTCTTTTTAAAGTAATAACTATAAAAATGAATAATTAATTCAATATAAAGATTTTTCAATAAAATTAAAGAATTACGTGTTTTTGCATTTTTTGAAAAACCACCCCTAAAGAGGTGAAATCAGGGTGGAAAGTTTGTATGGAAATGATTCTCATAGATACTTACCTTTAATAAGTTTGGCTTTTATTAAAAACAATTCCAAGTCGTGTAGCCCATGTGAGCAAAGCCACGATCAAAAGCTAGTTTGAAATAAGACCACAAAAAGTATTTGCGGTTTAATTTCTCGAACTGTTTTTAAAGCGCTTTTCGGGAATCAACTCTTTGATTGAAGGAAGAGCCCTACCCGAGAAAAAGGCTCGAGTCGAGGAAAATAATTTAAATACAAATGGTTCTTAAACATTTATTTTCTTTCAAAGCCGTTACATAATAATCAAATTGCATTGACCATGCACATTAAAAAGTGCCTAAATTCAAGTAAACAAATTACTTATTAATAAGATTACAATTTAAATAAGTATCAAAAGTTTGCGTAATAACATTAATAGCCATTTTCAAAAATATACTATCGCTAAAATAGTAAATGGTCCGTAGATAAATTGTTACTTTTTAATTATAGTCGAGAGTTGGTTGTACAATAACATTCAAAATGAAGAAAAACAAATCTTCACGTTTCTTAATGAATCATATGTCATTTGTTTATTTGTACCGGTTTTTTAATTTTTATTTTATGATTATAGTACATATACTTATCATTATCAGCACAAAGAAGGCACAAATGCAATGGCACATATTTTTTGTCACTCATTAGCTAACAATCCGTTCGCTTTATATAAGTGGCTTTTTTATTTTTCTCAAGAAATAATAACACATTTATAATATATTCATATAGCTTTAACTTATTACATCGTAAAAAATGCAGAAAATATCAATGCTTTTAACCTAAATTATACCGTTACGTTAGTAGTTTGCCCAAACAATCTAACTAAACCCATTTTAGTCTATACTAGTTTTGACTAGGCAATAATTGACGCAGTATAGTTTCAATTAATAGCGATGTTAGCATGCACTTTGTGTGCCGTAGTTATATCTGTGAAAGGAGAGACTATCCAGGGTCTATCCCTGATCAGTTCTGACTCATACATAATCATAATTGCTTTAAATTTAAGTGAACTGTCAAGGAAGAGTCATTATATTCTAAATAGGAGCTAATATCAAGTGGTTTACTCAGACCATCTGGGACTGGAAGTATACAGATGAGAGGACTCCATATACCCAGAACATTAATTACTGGTGACTACGCTATTGAAGCTAATGACGGTTTAAATAATGTAAAGCACATTATCGATTAATGTGTGTTTAATCAAAACTAAATATGACTAAAATTGGGGTTTGACTGTTTATACAACATACCTACATAGTATAAGTTTAAACTGTATTTTGCATTGTAGGATATTCTAATAAATTTCAATCTTAATTGTAATAATCTTCAGTCTTCCGGACAGTTTTCTGTTATTTTATATATACCAAAAGCTTTTTCAAATCCATATTACGTGTAACATTTTACAAAAAATACCAACTGTAAAATACAATTTGTAAAAAGTTTTTATGTTTAAATGACTAAGCATTATAATATTATGTCAAAACCAATGACAAAAAAAATATAGAAAAATGAGATTTAATATTAATAATAAACTAAGTATATTTATAAAAGTAAAGGTAATGCTGGTATATGTCTGCATTCCCTTTGGTGGATATTATTTCTTTCATTGTTATACTAATTAATTCAGAACAATAAATCAACAGAAACAAAACAATGAAAATAGAAAATGAATAACAGATAACGGTTAACTCATGATCATCTAAATGCGATTCTGTAAATTAGCATAGGTACATATGTTTTTTCCGATGGATATACAGATAATCTAACTTTATTAAGGAAACTATTAGTAATACCATTCTACTCAATTAATAAATTTAATTTTATATTAATTTGTACGTTTGTGTTTGTAATATATTTTTTTAAGGCACGACAATCTATTTTCAATATACATTTTACATAAAAGCGGATCTAAAAAGGCCACCAGTGAGGAATTGTACCATAGACAATTATTCTTTGTAAAAGCATAACATTTTTTAATTTTGAAATTTTTTCATTAGCCATATTACTAGTTTTTATAAAAGATTTTTTAATATAAAGATAGCAAAATACGTA
Organism: Eudonia lacustrata; assembly: GCA_947562085.1. Classification (NCBI taxonomy): domain Eukaryota; kingdom Metazoa; phylum Arthropoda; class Insecta; order Lepidoptera; family Crambidae; genus Eudonia; species Eudonia lacustrata. The sequence continues at coordinate 7,807,154 of OX387324.1, read as the reverse complement.
TTTTAATTGAATACGAATCATAATCATTATAAATGTCACTGTTTTAAATATCTCAATACAAACAAACATTCATAAATGTATATTAAGAAAAAAAAGGTCCGTAATTAGTAATTACCCATTAAAATAAAACAGGGTTATTTTTAACAGAGGTGAATTTATGAGGTAACGTCATATACCTAATTTATCTTCAAAAAGCAAGACATAGGTTTTGAAAGTCGCGCAATTCGTGAAATATGAACAACGCTAAACAACATACATCACAGTAAACATGCATTATTTTAGCTTATAAATTTAGCAAAAGAAAATTGTCACCAGAAAGGCAGATACTGTATAATAACGCGACGAGAAGCTGTTGTCTTGCCACGCATTGTACTCGTACAGCAACAACGACATTTATGTAAAGTTTGAATACAAGAATCTCTTAAGCGGTATTGTAAATAGCGGGTTGGCGGCTCGCGTCGTTCATTTTGTAGTAGTAGCTTCGGATGACCAACAAGAAGTAGACGTTGAGTACTGGAAAGGGAAAAGCTTACATTATAAACACTGGTTATCAGAAACATGGCCGAGGCATGCTTTGGGAGTGACTTAATGTCCAACGTGGACTAAGATGCGCTGATTATGATTAATAATTAGATATATTTTTAGACCTGTAGATTTTGTAAGTCTCCAATATTAATGACAGCATTTATTGGCTTTAAAGTAATTTAAACTTAAGTATAAATCATGTAATAAGGCTAAAAAAATATAATAATAAGTCATAAGCGTGCCTTATCTTGTAAAATCGCAACCACCGAAAGCGCAAGCCCATTTAATCGGGATTACGACAAAGGGGTGCTTGGAACATGTATATTTTTCATTAGTAGAGAACTTATTGTTAACCTGTATAGTCGACCATGAAATTGCTTTATCACTTTTGACAAAAACTTCCATTACAATAAAATTTCGCTAAAGCTAATTGTCAATGATGACAACGTTTTTTTTTTTTTTTTGGAGAGAGACTGCTGATTGCCGAGGGGGATTTTCAGCTTCACCGGGCTTGTTTTAGGGGCGGCGAGGTACGTAAAGGGTACCTCAAGCCGTGTTGAAACGAATCACCTTCGGAGGATTTCTAGAGGGGTACGGCATCGCACACTTAAAAGTGCGCGTCCCCGTGCCCTCCCAGAGTCTCCGAAGGGTTCGGATCGGATCGGGGAGCGGAACCACCCGAGGGCGCCTCTAAAGGCACGGACCTCGGCTCGGGTAGACCGGGCCGTGGAGGAGGAGAGGAGCGCCCAGGCACATGACTGTGCCTGGCGCGCTAGCCTGCCTAGAGCGCGTGTGAACCGGTTCTTCGTATCCTTGTTCTACGAGTACGGTGTCTTGGGCCTAAATTAGTGTGCATGTTTAGTGTATTCTGTAAATGTGTGCTGTCATTTGGAGGATCGGGCGGGGGGGCGTTCGCAACTGTTATTGAGTCGTCGGGGTCGTTTAGGACGTGCTTAGGACGCCTAGACGAGTGCCGTCTTGTTGCGGGAAGGCCTTCAACCTTATAGTTGGCGGCCGCCACAACAAGCGGGTTAGGGTGGTGGGGGGCATTATCGAAGTAACGTCGGGAGACGTCCTTGATAAAGTCTTTGATTGTGGGGAGATCGAGGTCGCGATGGAGGTCTACATTACGAACGTAATGCGGACAACCCGTCGCGCCTCGCATGAAACGGTTTTGTAGGGTTTGTAGGGGGTACAAGTAGGAGGGCGCGGAATGCGCGAAAACTACGCTAGCGTAGGTCATGACTGGGCGGATGCAGGCTTTGTAAATTGTCGTCTTATTTCTAAGAAACATTTTACTCTGCCTGCCTACAAGGTGGTATAACCGACCTAAATAGAACGCGGCCCTGTTACGGACGATCTTGAGATGGGGTGCAAACGTAAGTTTCCTATCGAGGGTGACACCGAGATATTTCACCTGTCTGACCCAAGGGATGGGACGGTCAAATAAACGAATCGGATGGCAAGAATCGTCGCGACCCCGATAAAAGTACACAGCGCCACTTTTCGTGTTAGCGGCCTTTTGGAGTCGGTTGGAAACCGCGGTCTTGTCTCTACCAGACGAATAAAGCGCGGTGTCATCCGCGAATAGAGCTAGCTCTACTCCGGGTGACTTGGGGACATCATTTGCGTAAAGCGCAAAGAGGATTGGAGAGAGCACGGATCCCTGCGGAACGCCGGCTCGAATAGGGCGGGGGGCGGAGAGCGTTCCTTCGACGCGGAAGCGAAAGGAGCGACCCGACAAATAGTCTCGTATGATGTGCACGAGTCTGTCTGGCACGCCAAGTTTGTACAGCTTATAAATTAAGCCGTTGTGCCAGACTTTGTCGAACGCCTTCGCGACGTCGAAGAAAAGAGCTCCGGTCCCCGTGTGACGGTTTCTATTGAAACCGGTAAGGATATGCTCCGTGAGGCGGTGCAATTGATGGGTGCACGAGTGTTTGGGCCGGAACCCAAACTGCTCGTTAATAAGGAGATTGTTAGAGAGGACGTAGTCCCTTAATCGGGAAACTAGAACGCGTTCGTACAGTTTTCCCAACGATTTGAGAAGACTGATGGGGCGATAACTAGAGGGGGCGGTACGCGGTTTACCGGGCTTATGAATACCTATGACTACCGCATCTTTCCACGCAGCGGGAAAGATAGCGTTAGTCATGGCGCTATTGAAGATAGCTACTATTAAAAGGATGAGCTGAGCGGGTAAGATCTTAAGGATCTTGTTTGAGATGCCGTCTGCCCCGGGGGCACTACGGGGTTTGAGACGCTTAATGAGCGTTTGCACCTCATCTTCCGTAACGGGCGGGAGGGTCGCGGTGGGAGGGAGGGACGAGAGTCTTTCGACTTCGCTATCTATCATTTCGACATGGTTTTGGGGGACTGGGAGGGTGCTAGGAGAGCATTGGGCTTCGAGGCTGTCGGCCAGGCACGATCGAATTATCGGGTTTACAGAGAGGGGGCATCGAGGTGACCGTTTCCGACTTAAAGGTCCTCGCCAACTTCCAATAAGCTTGGTGAGAAGGCGTGATGTCTTTAAGAAGGCCATTCCAACTCAAATCGCGGAGCTCTTTTATGCGTTCTCTAGCAGCGCGCTGCAAGTGACGCATACGAGCCCGGTTATCCGAGGTGGGATAGGAGTCATAAGCGCGCGCGGCGGCGTTCTTCGCCCGCAATAGTTGCCTCATATCGTCCGGCAGTTTGAAGCGATGGTCAACCGTCGCTACAACCCGCCGGGACGATTCGATTTTTTTTTTTTTTTTTTATACTTAGCTCGGCAAATGACTCCATCCCACCTGATGTTAAGTGGAAATGAAGTCCAGACGCGAAGACAACTGGTGCAGCGTGGAAACAAACGTAGCATCAGTCAACTTCACTCTGCCGGCCCACAAGGTGCTTCTTCACGCCTCTCTTGAAGGACCCCATATCATAGGAAGGAGGGAAAACGTGTGCTGGTAGACTATTCCATCTTTTGGAGGTGCGACAAACAAACGAGTCACCAAATTTCTTTGTGCGCGATGGGATATTTGAGACAGTGAAACGGTGACTCCGAAGAGCAGCACGTGTACTCCTATGAAGAAAGGGAGAAGGTGGGATGAGGTCAAAGAGCTCTTCAGAGCACTCGCCATGGTATAAGCGGTAAAACACGCTGAGTGACGCAACATCTCTACGCAATTGCAGAGATTCGAGAGTATTTACCACTTCTGCATTGCCGATAATACGTTCAGCGCGACGCTGCAATCTGTCCAAGGCATCGAGAAGGTACTTAGCGGAACCGTCCCAGATGTGCGAGCAATACTCCACGCAAGACCGTACCTGTGTCTTGTACAAAAGGCACAACTGGTCCGGCGTAAAGAATCGCCGCACTCTGTTCAGAATTCCGAGTTTTCGTGAGGCTGTTTTAATCACGGCTTCGATGTAGTCCCTTTGGTTCAGATCGCAGCGTATCGTCATACCGAGCATGTTGATACTGCTCTGCAGGCGTAGAGATGTACCCTGAAGAGTTGGAAGGGGAAGGAATGGTGACTTTTTTGCCGTGAACGCGCACACCTGTGTTTTCTTGGCATTGAACTCAACCAGATTATTGGTGCCCCAATTAGATATAAGGTCCAATACCCGATTGAGCTCAATGACAAGATTAACTCGATTCACTTCGGTTTCGACCCGCCCTGCCGCTGGGTGACCGTTATATCCTCCAAGGACCGTACTATCATCTGCATAGCAATGAATATTTCCAAGTGGAAGCATATCATTGATATGCAGAAGGAACAGCGTGGGCATAGAACGGACCCCTGAGGGACACCAGCGTTCACTGACATGAGCCGCGAAGCGCATCCATCAGATATAACACGGATTCTGCGCTCATGCAGGAAGCCAGCGACCCAGTTGCAGAACTGAGCAGGCAGACCGTATGCCGGGATCTTGGAGAGAAGAGCTTTGTGCCAGACCCGATCAAAAGCCTTGGCTATGTCAAGGCTAACAGCCACCGACTCACCACGCTTGTCAATAGCCTCACCCCAAAGATGTGCAACGTACGCTAGAAGATCACCCGTTGACCGTTTCGGCCGAAACCCGTATTGGCGATCGTGAATTATGGAGTGTTCTTCTAGGTAGTGGACAAGTTGTTTATTTAAAATGCGCTCCATTACTTTGCACAAAACTGAAGTTACGGCTATGGGGCGGTAATTCGATGGATCTGACCGATCTCCTTTTTTGGGGATCGGTTGCACATTAGCTTCTCTCCAAGATTCCGGCACACAACCTGAAGAGAGCGAGAGACGGTAAAGGCGCGTTAACACGGGGGACAACTCCGCTGCACACATTTTTAGGACTATTGGAGGGATGCCATCAGGACCATTAGCTTTCCGGACATTGATTGACTGCAGCTCCGCACGGACGTCACGCTGCCTGATTTTAAAATCGGGCATTGTGTGGCCATTGTAAGAAATTGTAGGTGGCTGTGCATTGCAGTCATCGACTCGGGAGTTAGCCGCAAAGAGTTTGGCCAGGAGATCGACTTTCTCCTGCGGCTTGTGAGCTAAAGTTCCGTCAGGACATCTCAATGGTGGCAGCGAGGGTTGGCAGAAGTTCGATTGCACGGCTTTGGCCAGACGCCAGTAGCTACGGCTGCCCGTAGGATGCGTCAGTAGTTCTTGGCCGACTCGTGCAACGCGCTGGGCATCCGCTCTAATGTAAGCTCTTTTGCAGGACTTGGTGGCATTATTATAGGCTGCTTTCAGCGAGCGGGTTTCGGGATCCCCAAGAGCTTTACCCCTGATCCAAGCGCGGTATGCTTATAGCGTTAGTGAGGTGACTATCGAGGGCGTCGATCGCGGCCACTGTCTCGTGAGGCGAGTCAATGACATCGGGAATCTGGTTTAATGACTCACTGGCGGTAGGCTCGAGAAGCTTCTCGAGCTTATCCCAGTCAGTCACCACCTTAATGACGGGGGTGGGGTCGGTGGGGGGGCCTAACTGTAAAACAACCGGCCTATGGTCGGAGGAGAGGGCGTGGATCACTTCTATGGAACGCAGCCGCATGGTTACGTTCCGTAGGAGTGCCATATCTAGCGGGTTAGGGGTGAAATTATCTATTCAGGGATAGTGGGTAGGCTCCATAGGCACGACGATATCGAAGAGCATTGACTCAGCGAGGTGGGTCAACACCCGACCGTTATGGTTGGTTAAATTGCAACTCCACTGAGCGTGTTTACTATTGAAATCGCCGGCAATAATGACGGCGGTGTCCATAGCAAACAGCGCTTCGAGATCGGGCTGTGTGATGACAACGTATCTGTCACTTGGTGTTTTAAACAAAAATAGAACTTATTGTTTTATTATATGCAAACAAAATTCACTTCTAAGGTGATGGTGGTGGATTAATATCTCGCTACCAACGTTTCGCGGGAGTTGTCGCAACTGGCTGCTCCATGAGCAGGCGCTGGCACTAGCTAATTACAAATATAAGTAAATAATATATAGAATACTGTAAGTAGTTTAAATATTGTAAGTTTAGATATAGCTACAATTTATGTTTCTATCCATGTATTATGGCAGAATAATAGGGTTTGTGGGTCTCCTGCAAACACTGAGCCATAGACCTTTTTGTCTATGTTTTTTTTGGCAAATAATTATTAAATAAATATAAATAGGTATATACTTATTATTATTATTTGTAAGTGTGTTTTTTTTTCTCGCAGCTAAGCCGGTTTTCTCTATAATTACGGGTACAAACCAAGTAATTACAGGGTGTGGTGTGTTTATAGTGTAAGGTAAATTCAGAATCTTCCAGTTTCATGAACTTCCTTATAATTAGGCAGGTATTAAAGATTTATTATTATTATTATTAAAGCAATTTCATTGTCGACTATACAAACATACGCGTGCACATCAACCTATCAAGAAAAGACAAATTACTTCAATAAATGTTCAATAGCTTTTGATCGCGGCTTTGCTCACATAGGCTACACGACTTGCAATAAAATTGTTTCTAAGAAAAGTCAAACTTATTAAAGGTAAGAATAATTTCCATACAAACTTTCCACCCCTATTTCACCTTACTAGGGGACATTTTTTGAGAAATGCTTAAACACGTCATTCTTAATTTTTATTGAAAAGTCTAAATATCAATTAAATTATTCATTTGTTAGTTCTTACTTTAAAAATAACGATTTCCCCAAAAAAACTTTTTTCCCTTTTTTACTACTTTAAAGGAAAATAAACAAAATTACTGAGACAAGTCATTCTTTCTTTCTTTTTAAAAAGCCAAATATAATTTTTCATGTACATATTTTACTTCAAAACTGACTGACTTTCAAACAAATTTTCACCCACTATTTGAGCCCCTTAGGGTATAATTTCCGTAAAATCCTTACTAAGTGGCTGGTTTCGTCACTCAAATAACCTACAGTCCAAATGTCATCTAATTAGCTTCAGCGATTTCGGTTCGGCGATGATGAATCAGTCAGTCAGGACAAGACATTATATGTACGGTCGCCCAAAAAATTGGTTTACCACCCTAAGGTTGAATGTCGCATGGCAGATTCATAGGCGACAAAGATTAGTTTACTTCTATTGCCATCTTTATTTGATTAGATTACTGTTTTTTTTGACAAAATATCAATTGTCAGTTTTCCTTTTATCAAATAAAATTTGGTTGTCTAATATAAATAGTTTTTATTACTTTTGTTTAGAAAATTTATATTTTCTTTACCGTAATTAATGTCTTATCCATTTGTAATAAAGGTTAAAATGTCATGCACTTATAAGTGACCTACGACGTATAAATACTTATCAATTAGGTTTACGTCATTATTATGCATCTCTTTCAGTGATATCTAGTATGAACGTTGTTGTAATTTTCGATGACTAGAAAACTAAATCAAAACTGGTACACCACTTTCTTGGGCCACTGTACCTATATAGATACATTAAGTTTAAAGTCTATTTAGGAAACTTGACAGTTCGTGGTAGTCTAATGTGCAGCTGTGTTTACATTGATAAGTTGATAACTGAGGAGGAGACAACGAGACATTTCATTGTGTTTTATGGAGCCTTGGTTTTTATTAACCACGGAGGGGTATCACCACTTATGAGTTTTCGAGTGTCACCTTAGCAGAACGCCTCGGTGGCCGAGTGGCAGAGCGCTCAGCCCGATACCCGAAGGTTCCAGGTTCAATTCCCAGGTCGGGCAAAATGCCAACCCGCATTTGGCAAGCGTGGTGATTAAGCCACTACCCATCAATTGTAGCGGTGACTTGATTTCAATGATGGAGGCCTTTGCCCAGCTGTGGGACAGTTATAGGCTGTTTACTTTTTACTTACTACCTTAGCAGAAACTACTAGCAGGGACTACTAGACTTCACCGAGGCGTTTTACCGTGTACTGAGAATAGCTAAACACGGCATGAGTTAACCACGTCGTGGGTAGTGCTAGCAAAACCTAAACAAATGCTCATGATAGTTCCCATATTGCAGTTGTAAAACCAATAATACTTACAAATAGTGAAGATCTTCGAACAGACGTCTTGTGCTGTGATCGGGGAGCTCGCGAACCCAGCGAAGAACATCAATATATAGATCACCAGAAAGATGACGCCGTACACCAAGTAAGCCTTCACGTGACCTCTCTTGTTCTGAAACAGGAAAATAAATAGCCTGCTTAAGATATTTCTTGAGGCAGTCTCTTTTGAAATGGCAGTTACTTTGAAAGATTGTTTGTGGCGACATGAGTGTATAGATTGCTTGGTTGTATTAGTAGGATTCTAAACGTAATTCAAATGTATGGTGAACACCCAAGTACCTATCTATATCTGTCACCATATAAATTTATTTTTCATTGCTAGTATCCAATTGGAACGGTACTAGATTTAGTAAAGTTATGGCATAAAAGCAATCAACATCACGCTTACGATCCTTGCATTTGAAATCTCAAACCACCACGGAATGCGATGACCGCTTTCCATCAGACGGACCATAATATGCTCGTAGGCTTAGGCTTATCATAGAAATAAAAAATATTATAAACTGTTTCATTAAAACTATTACAGTTGTTCTTTACCTGGTGAACCCCGACCAAGTAGACAATGTTGAAAGTCAGGTACAGCACCAGAAGGATGATGAGGATGACGGCGACGACCACCGCGAAGGTGGTGACGGCGCTCGGATCTATCTCCGACTTCTCCAACTCCTGCCTGACGTCACTGTTGCTGATGACCACCCCGGCACCAACGGCCAATATCGCGGCGAATATGATACCGATTATGCCGACGACCTGAGAATGATAAATAAAATATAAAAAATTCGGCCTCACTGCTGTCCCAAATCAGACTTGTGGCATAGAATGGATGGTACTACATTTTTAGTGGGCAGGCCTCTCCTTCTAGTGACACGCTTTTGTTGCTGGACGGGGGGAACACCCTGCTTACACACTACTTTAAAGTTTATACTGATACCCCCCACCGACCTTACGGTTATCTACGTCAGGTCATAACGCCAGATCAGAACACGCTGGTACGCATCCTTCATCCGGTACTATTAAGACTAGCGTCTCGAGCTAGTTGCCCCGTGGACACGTGTAGTCCACTACCTTTACTTTACCGTTACATTTGGTAGTCGACTTTAGAGTTGACGACCCGAGCAGTGGTATCTGCGAGTTGTACTCTTAGTGCAACGAGAAGTGAGCGAGCTTACAGCTCCGGTAACCTATCTGGATATTAGGACGGGGGGAACAGAGTAGCCCGGGTCGCCCTTGGCCTCGATGCCATGACAAGTTGGTTATTACTTGCATGAATCCTATACAAATCGTTGTTCGCACTAAGCGCGCCAAATTACTCCACTTCAACCTTTATTACTCCATTTCTACTTAACATCAGGAAATGGAGTCCAGGGTGCCTAGTGTGAGTTTTGTTTACTATCCGTATTCATTCGATAACGATTACGAAAACGAAAATTAGTATGGCATTGAAGCAGCGCCTCCTGGCGGCATACTAGAAGAGTTAACATTTTGCCATACAAATTCTCGTTTTCGTTAACGTGATCGAATGGCAAATGAAATTCTTACTTAGCACCTACACCCGAAGAAAACTGGTGCAGCGTGAAAACAACGCAGCATCAACCCATACCCTGCCGGCTCACAAGGGCATCTTATGTCGTACCTAAGTCTACATGTAGTCTGTAGCTGTTTCCATAGTTCATCATCACGAGCCTGTAATTATCCCTGAATCACTTCAGGATTTTCTATATGAATTACTAGCGGAAAAAAAAAACGAATCACCGTCAAAGGTTTTCCAGAGGGAACGGCATCACGCACTATTGCGTGTCTCCGTGCACTACTAGATTCTCCAAGGGGTTCCGATCGGATCGGCCAGCTATTTTTCAGGAAAATAACTAGTATAAAAAAAGGATTTCAAGAAAAATTTAAGTATTTTCCAAATTTATTTAAGCGTTGCGTTTCGTTTCTCTTCACTTCACCTGAGTCTGAGTATCATTCAGTAGTTCAGAAATTAAGTCAACAGGAATATTCCGCTCAAACGCACGCATTAGTCGGAAATAAAGTATTTTCCATACTTTATTTTTATTAAAAAGAATAAAGTATGGGGATGGAAAATGACGTAAGATACGTTATTTTAAAGTATGGTTGGCAACCCTAGATCGGAAGGTGGATGAGGTGAGAGTAGGTGGGCGGGTAGTTACTACTGGTTACTAACAAAAAAAGGTGGTTACCAAATTCAAATAGCCGATGATGAGACATCCTGTTCTTAGCTCGATGCATCCGCAGCACGTGTCAAATATGAACGAAGTCATCTTGATCTGTAACAAACAAACGCCTTATAAGTATTGCGAAGGAAAAACCAATAACACATAAATTATTGCTTGCTCTTTTACTATTTGTAGTATTTATAAATGTACAAATAACAAGAGACATATACATTTTTTAATTCATTTAGTGCGTTCTAAACGAAACTTGCACAGTTGGTTTAAAAAACATACTATCAACAATGCACTAGGTAGGTATAGGTGCCTAAAAAATTAAAGTAAAGTAAAGTAATTATTCAGTGCTTCCAATACATTAAAATTACAATAGGTTTCTTATATATCTAAGGTATAAATAATGAGAAATAAGAAAAAAAAAAAGATTCTATTTATGGTCCCATTTACCAACTCCAAATATTTTGAGGATAAATTCAACAATATATAAAAACTATTTTAATGAAAAAACCTTAAATTTTTATACGCTAGTTTTCAAGAAAAACGCAAAAAGACATTTCGGTTAAAAAATAAAATAAAGCTCTGTCGGTAGTTTCAATTTCAAGAAGCCGAAACAGAGAGGCCGCAATGCCTTCACCGCGCACCGCACTGTTTTGTGTTCACCGCTTATACCTACGTGCCCGTAGTTTCATTTATAGGAGCCAACAAAAAGGCCGCTCCCAAAAATAATACAATTTTTGTTTCAGGAAAAGTTAAAAAAAAACTAGCCTGAATTTTTTTTAATGCTAGGGCCTTATTTCTCTGATATACAACCATAATTTTTAGTTTATACGAAAATCGAAACACGGGTCAAATACATATTTTCATTTAAAGAATCAGTACAAAAAAATATATCTTGAAAACTCACGAAGTTACAAGCTTTTTGTGCTGTCCCGTTGTGTGTTTTTAGTAACTTTATTTGAGATTTTGTAAATATTATTTGGTCAAAATGTAACATGGTATAAAAAATATTGAAATCGATTCTATTACTGATTCTGAACAAACAGTTTTCAGGTTTCGTATAAACTAAAAATAACATTGTAGATGTTTTGTCAAAATATTTGCAGTTGATAAAATGAGACCTTATACTATTGATGTATTTAGAATGACTCGCTTTTAAGTGTAATGTATTCTATAATTTATGTTCTCATCTATAAGTGGCTTTATGATTTTTTTATGAATAAATTTCTTTAAACCTAAATTGGTCATAATAATATTACAAAGCTTCCACTAGGCACTGAGAACAGGAAAGGTAAAAATGTTTCCCATAGTCTGCTAAAATAGATGACGCCAGCAACAAAGCCATATAATAAACAAACCGAACAAGAATTATTCATTTAACGTGTATTTAATTGGTTCCACTAATTGATGACAAGGACAAAAACATGTTTCGACTCTTAACAACAGCAAAATGTCTAGCTATTAGCTTGCCAATTCTGTTTGCTATTTTGTTGATATACCTATTACCTAACTACCGACTATTATTTAGTTGGCATATACAGGGCCTCTTTTTTATCACCGTCCAAACCTTCTGAGATGACTCCCGTGATACAAACGAACAACTCTTACTATTGGAAATTCAGCTGTTCCATAAAAAACATCAATATTCATTCGACCAAAATGTATGGAACAGCTGAATTTTATTTTCGAGTTAGGGAGTTGGTCCAATAGTAAGTTGTTCGTTTCTATCACGAGAGTCATCTCAGAAGGTTTGGACGGTGGTAAAAAAGTTAACCTACCACAAACTGTGACACTACCTCAACAGACTTTGGACTTTATGTCCATCAGTTAAGACTGAACATCATTTATTGAAGAAATTTGACAGTTTTTGATACTTTGATGTACAGGGCGCAGGCGTCTGTAGATTTAGAAAAATATTATTATTCTTATGATTTTTAGCTTAAGCTCCGATAAGGTCGTATTTTTTATATATATATTCCACACTTAAGCGAGCATCTCGCTTGGCCTCTGTTAATGTGATGGCTTAGAATAATAACGCCTAAGTGTGATGGTAAGTTTTTTTATTTTTTTATAGACAAGTTGGCAAATGACTCTGCGTTGCACGATCGCGATGGTAAGAAGAAGCAGAGTCCAGAATTTCAGATGCAAGGACCTTACCTTGCCGACACGCATTTATGGTTGGATTTTAGGCAGCGGATCTAAGCCAGGGAAGCGCATTCCACCCGGAATCTACGACTACAGAAGTTATGTATAATGTTAATATTAAATCTTTATTTGCATAAAACATTGTATTTATAAAATATGTCTTAATTAAAGAGCATAAACATGTAGGTATTGCTAATTAAGTACCTATACTTTTATACAAGTATTGTCCGTAACTAGGAGTTATTGGTATTAAAATAAGGCAAAAATACAGAATCATCATTTTATTGCTGTTAATACCTGTTTAGAGGTACGTTTTTATTAGTTATGTTCATATCTATCTAGGTACCTCATCTACTAGTATATTTAACCATAGTTAGTGTGTGTGCAACATAGCGTAAATAATAATAATAAAATTGTGTGAAAAAGTAGGTAGGTACTGAACGGAAGCAGACAATCGGAAGCCATCTATGAATTTGTAGTTGGTTTGGTACTCACTTTTTGTAACATACCTACACTATATGTATAAAGGTGCGTCCAGACTATAAAACAAAACATATAATATAGCATAGCTATCGCAGAAAATGTTGTATACTGATCTCAAAACTTCAGTATGAAGATGGCACTAAATGTGATGATGATGTAGCATTTTAAGTGTGGACGATAAGTATCATTAAAATAACCTACTTATTTTTTTTTTTAATACCTAGCACGGTAACTGACTCCATACCACCTGATGTTAAGTGGAAATGGAGTCCAGACGCGAAGACAACTGGAACAGCGTGAAAATAACGCAGCATCAGTCAACCTCACTCTGCCGGAAGAAAGACCCCATATCATAGGAAGGAGGGAAAACGTGTGCTGGTAGACTATTCGTGCGACAAAGAGTCACCAAATTTGATGATGATGTGATCATTTTAAGTGTGGACGATAAGTATCTTTCAAACAACCTACTTATTGTTTGTAACATTGGCATTGTTATAACATATTTAGATAGATATATAATAGATAGATAGATAATACTTTTATTGCAACACTATAAATCATACACATGAACAAAAAATAAATAATTTACAAAGTTACAATTTGGCGGTCTTATCGCTTTCAAGCGATTTATGTAACATGTTACTGAATGTGGACTCACCTCAACAAAAAAAGGTAGGAATTCGAGGTAGTTTCAAAGGATTATAAAATGCAACACGTTAAACTATAATATGTTTATCTCAAACAAAAGTTTGTGTGAATGTCAGAGGTGTCGAAATGCTGACAGATTTTGAGTCACCACACACCTACCTACTGGATTTAATATTTTTTACGTTATTGACGTTTGATACATAACTTTATTAATTTGGTTAAGGATGGCATTACATGTCTTTATCACATTCTAAACAAATCCGTTACCGAATGTTCCGGGTTTTTATTACAAAGGTATTGTATAGTAAAATCCTGCAGTCACCAGTATATTATTGGACGCGGCATTTTTTTAATTTGTTTATGTCGCTATCTTACTCCTTAGTACCGCAGTCACTTGATATTAAGATCATATTATAACAATCTAGCTAATCTCATAAGGCCTAAACAGCTGACTAATTTGAACAAAGGTATATTCTAATGCCAGTAAAAACTCCCTTCATGAGTGTCCGTCCAATAGGTTTGCCTACCTACCTAGGTATCTAGATTTTCCGGGAAAAGATGTAGGCCTCGATTCTTCTATTTTAAGGCATTTATAATCATGTCTCAGTGGCCCGATTTAGGCCCAAGTTCACCAACTGTCATTTAATCAACGATCAGCTGCTTAAATCCTAAACGTCGTTTAAACAGCCGTTCGAATATTTACTGTTCACCAGCTAAATTGTATCCATGGTTACAAAATCGGCCGATTATCTATCATTCAGAGTGAATGAACGACTGGTATTAAGCTACTAATTTGCGTAGGTAGCACAGTCATGTTCAAATACACGATCTGCGTTGACATTTCAATGTAGTAGCATAATATAAAATGCTACAAACTTAAAAAGTGCAACGACTTGTCAAGATCGTTAAACTAGCAATGTATTCTAATTTTGGTCGGCTTATATCCGTCACCGACATGGCGTCATGTCATGCATGTCATGTCAAATGTCAATGCCAAAAACTCGTGTGGATTTGTTGTGTATTTTGTTTATTGTCGTGTCTTGCATTTGCTGTGTTAAAGTGTTATATAAAAATCGAAAATGGAGCTTGAGAGTCAAAAAAAGCGTACGATCAATTTCTCAAGTGATGAGAGGCGCATTCTATCGGAGTTGGTTTTAAAATATCGAGAAATTATCGAAAATAAGTGCACTGATGCTACCACGAACGCTGCCAAAATGAAAGGGTGGGTACGTCTCGCTGAAGAATTCAACACCATCAGCACGTATTGCCATCGAAAACACCCGGAGTTAAAGCGTTGTTGGGAAAATATTAAGAGGCAGACCAAGAAAGATCGTGCAGCTAGAAAGAAAAATATATTTATGACTGGTAGGTCACGTTCTCTTACAATTCCCGCCCGCGTGGTGATTTTGAAAACATTTACAACTTGAAATAAAAGTAGTGCCCATAGCGTCGTCAATGTTATTTGGTCTCCGTATATTTTATTTGTTTAACACAGTGAACTAATATGAAGCTATTTGTGCTATTGCAGGTGGCGGAAAACCACCGTCTCCACCACCTACAATCCAAGGATCAGACGCTGTTGTGGAGGCTATATTAGGACAGGATATTTTGATTTAAATGATGCTGGTGATGTTCTAGGCAATGTTAGTTCAAGACAATGTTGGCGTTTATGTCTAATATAAGAAAAATATTGACACTGACCGCTAAGATTGACTTACATTTTGATTTAAAATTATTGTATTACAGGAAATTATTGAACTGAATTACACAGTGAAACCTTACCTAATAGATGAGAACAATTTTGAACAAGGAAAAAATAATGATGTAAGTTAATAAACCAGTATATTAGCGACAAACCGCAATTTATTTACCTTAACTTTATTGATTCAATTTTATCTTTTTTTACAGGAAAATTTTGAAAGAGTCAGCGGCAACAATCAGAGTAACGACTGTGAATTAATAATTAACAATGTAAGTTAATAGTTATTACAATAATATTTTTGTGAACAACAATTAACTTTTCTATTATTTTATTGGAATTAGAATTACAAATTATTTTTTATTTTCAAGTGGTAACTGCTGCACTGAAGCTAAATTAAATATTTATAACATACAGTGAAAAATTTAACCGGATTGCGGAAGACACAGGTTCAATTCCTGGCTGGGTCGGGTGGGTGTTTTATTTTTTCATTGTATTTTATACATTTTATAAATATTTAATTTAGCTTCAGTGCAGCAGTTACCACTTGAAAATAAAAAGTAAAATTACTATAGCGTTGTGTTATCAAAATTGTGGTATTTCATCTGCAAAGGTGAATCTGCATGGCCATCGGTTCCAGTGACCGTTGGATAGATAGCGCACTGTGCCGCTATTAGCGCTCAAAAATTAAAAAGCAGTGACAAAATTCAGCGCTTACGTCTGCCTTCCCGGTAGCATAGTGGTCAGTACAGCTGCCCGGATTGCGGAAGACCCAAGTTCGATTCCTGGCTGGGTCGGGTGGGCGTTTCATTTTGTCACTGTATTTTATAAATTTTATAATTATTTAGAATAAAACAAATTGGAATTTATTATTTATTACAGGAAAATATCAAGGAACTGAGGGAACAAAATAAAATTGACACTCATACCTCAAAAAGTATATTAAAGGAAAATAATGTGAGTTAAAAATGTTTTGTTATAAATACATAGTAATAATGACAATAAAGATTATGTACTACAGCCACATGCTTTACTATGTTTTTTCTGTTAGCAGGAAACTGACACCTGGAGTTCGTGGACTCCAAAAAACTTGAAAACACCACGTTCAAGCCAATTGAAACCAAAACCTAATGAAGAGGACTGGCTGACAAGAAGGCGACCAAAACCGGACTGTTTGAGTGACACGCTCACAAAAGAAAAAATAAAACTTGTAAAGCTATTGCAAGAAAATGCAGAAAAGGAGTCCAACATTAGGTTGGCTATACTAGAAGAGCAATTGAAACAAGAAAAGTTAAAAACAAAAAACTTATGGATTAAACTGTGTGATTTTTTATTCATTAATGTTCTCTTTTAAATAATAATAAGTGGATAGGTTAGTTAATAAAATATGTCTGGCTTATAAAAAACCTATTTTATTGAAATGAAACTACCTATTTGCAATATTATTTCATAAAATACTTTGATAATAATTAGAAATTAATTGTCTTCTGTTAGAATTTAAGTCCCTTGTTGTTGGATTATGTAATGACCTTTGTTGTCTTATTCTTCCCTGGTCTAATATTTCCTCCCATGGTGCTGGCAAGCCTAAAGTCTGGTCGTCAGATGGCATTTCATCACCTCTCATTTGCAACATATTATGTAAAACACCAGTGGCTACTATAACAGGTATAGCATTTTTTAAATTAACTCGTATGCCCAGAGCTAATACTGGAAAACGCCTCTTCCATATCCCAAATAATCTTTCAATTGGGTTGCGTGTTCTGATTTGTGATTCATTATAGAGTGATTCCGCTGGGGAAGAAACCCTGTCTAATGGCATCATTAAGTAATTCCTATTCATGTATCCACTGTCTGCAACAAGGATTGAGTCACCATATGTCCCTAGTTCAAACATGGCATGTCTCCTACAGGCACTAAATATTCTTTCATCATGTGAACTGCCTGGCCACCTCACAACGAGATCGTTTAACACTAATTTGGCATTACAAATGGCCTGCACGTTAATGGACATATAACCTTTTCTGTTTCTGTACACTTCAGCATGATTTCCTCCTGGTGAAATAATTTTTATGTGAGTGCAGTCCAAGGCACCAATAACTTTTGGGAATTTTGCAATATTATAAAATTCCATTTGGGTTTTCCTGATATCTGCTGCTGATTCCGGAAATTTTATGTAATTATGGCCCAGGGAGGCTATAGCTGCAGTTACGCGGTGTATGACTCTATTCGCTGTTGGTCGACTCACTCCACAAAAATCACCCACAGTCAATTGATGACATCCTGTTGCATAAAACCGTAGAGTCAAGAGCAACTGATTTATTGGAGACAGAGAGATATTCCTGCAATGATAAAAATAATAAATGATTCAACATGAACTTGCACAGAACAACAAAATGAAACGAATACGTAACGTAAGATTATCACATTTCTATTACTTACTTATCATTGGGAAATTCCAGTTTTTCCTCTATTAATTGAAGAATGTCCAATGCAGAAGTTTTAGATAAACGGAATCAAGTTTTAAAAGCTTCATCATCATATTCCTCATAATAATTACGACGCGCTTGATAAACACGAGGTTTTCTTGCAATTCTTTCCAAATCGTCCAGATTTTCAAGAAGTCCGAGATAATGGTCGTGGTAGTTATCCACGATAACATTAAACACTGACTGCATTTTGACTTCCAACAAACAAAACACAACGAAAATTTGTTTAAATGTTGACGCACACCTATACACAGCAAATTACAAAATGTCAAAAAGTTAGGTTAATCGACTGTTAAACGATGCTACAGGGCTCGGTTAAGTTGATCGGCTGATTAAGGACCGTAATCGTTGGTTAACGTGTGGTGAACACAAAAATATTATTAATCAGCTGTTTACTTGTTAAACAGTTGTTTAGAAAGTTGGTGAACTCGGCCCTAAGGGTCTTACAAATAAACAAA
Source organism: Eudonia lacustrata (assembly GCA_947562085.1). Lineage (NCBI taxonomy): Eukaryota > Metazoa > Arthropoda > Insecta > Lepidoptera > Crambidae > Eudonia > Eudonia lacustrata. Next base: position 7,789,009 of record OX387324.1, on the reverse strand, counting down.
GATAAATCCTCGAATAGTTATTCCGTGATTTGTTTCTTTTACTCTAATTCGAAATGACGTTTACATGACAGGAACGAAACACGGAGTAACTATTCGGAGCTTATTCTTTGTTTATTTGTAAGGCACATAAAGTACCTACGCGAATATTACACCAAATTATAATTGCTTGTTGCTGTACTACCTCTCATTTACCGCTCAGTGGTCCTACGACTCATACGTTGTCTGGAAGAGATCCCTTTAAGCGATAAGACGCGCCTTTGCCCACCTTTCTATGTGTGTGTGTGTGTAATAAAGTGTGTTATCTATCTATCTATCTCAGACTTTTTGTGAATGGCTTGTGATGAGAAATATTATAGGTAAGTCTAGTGTACATCCTACACGTACAACATAACTTTAAGTAGGTTCACAAACTTGTCCGTCCTCTCCCGAAATCTAATGCAACTAAACAAAAGCATGACGTAATTCAGCATAATACCTATATTTCTATCAGACATGTAGGTACAACACAATGAATGAAGTGACCCATAAAACATCCGGTTTTTTTTGTCGAGGGAAACGTTATCTAACCGATATAATAGATTACTATACACATTATAAACATGATTTAAGTCAAGGTCACCTTCTTTTGGATCGCATGATATACCATCTAGAGATACCTACGCCGAATATACGTATATTGTTCGGAAAATTATGAGGTTTTCATATTCGGTTGAATATTCGGATCAATATTCCTTTTAATTTTTAGAAAAATAATGTTTAATAAAAAGATTCTTTTATTACAAACATAACAGTTCTTCATTAAAGGTTAAAAGTTAAAGGGAGTTATATTACAACAATAATATTAATCAATAAATAATGGTAAGGCTATAAAAAGCTATAAACTTATATTCAACAAAGGTTGAATTGTAAAAACTACACGAATTCAATACAAAAGTGGTGGTGTAAGAAAACCAAACTCTCAGCTATAAATAAACAGAGCTCTTTAGTTGTTTTTCTGTAATGCTTTACAAAGAGCCGCGAGATAATATACCTTCTACTGTACATGTACTACAAAAGTACATTGTGCTTTTGTTTTATCGTGTTCTATTTCATTGAAAAACTCCTAATATGCAATTTTATAGCATCCACTCATCTTACATATTTTGATTGTAATTGTAACGTTTTTGAGAAATCAATAATAAATATTGTGTTAATTCAGACCATAGCGGACAATTAGCCACAATTGAGCACCATCAAGTCTCTTCCAAACAAAATATACTCTGTAGACCAATCAGTAAAAAAAGTATAGAAAAATTTAGAAATAATGTTGACTTAAAACTTTCTTCTCTTCTTTCTATAATACAGATAGTGTATATACATTTTTTTAGTTGTATTCGAAATGAATTTAGGAACACCTTTAAGCAGAAAATTGTAAAGTGTAATAATAACTCTAAGAAGAAATTCAGTGATTGGGCTACACCTGGTATTTATATAAGTAGAACAAAGTTAAATGAATTGTATGGATTAAAATCGACATCTAACGATCCTAGTTTTATCGAATATGTAAGAAATTATTCTAAGATATTTAAAAGAGTCTCCAACAATGCTAAAGCCAATTTTATTTCTAAAAAAATCTTTCTTTCTGATAACAAAACAAAAACTACATGGAAGATTATAAAGCAGGAAACAGGTAAACCTAGAATTAATGACCGTTCATATTCATTAAAAGTCGATAGTAAAGCAATTGAATCAGATGACGCAGTAGCTGGTGCATTTGGGGATTGTTTTTTCTAGGATACCTATAGATATTACTAGTAACATATGTTCTTGTTCGCATACTGCTGGCACATGAGTAGATATATGATACATATATTTACTCATGTGCCGGTGGCCCTCTCCTAGGATCAAGTGTTGATGAGTGCAATGCCAGTTTTAGTTTTAGACATACAAACAGTGACACAATTGCGACAACAGTTGATGTTTTTGCAAACTTAAATAATTTTTTTTTTTTTTTCTTTTTTTTTGTTTTCTTTACATGTTGTGACTGTCCTTTATATTTTTGTGTTTTTATTTATGATGGAAAGTGTCGTTTTATGATATTTATGACGCTGTAAGGGAGAAAAGAGCTGGACACTTGCTAAGTTTCTTGCCGGTTCTTCTCAGTACAAGATCTCCCGCCCAGAGTAGATAAACTTACAAACCGATGGCATACTGACGTTCATAAGAGCTATTTGTAGCCTAAACTGAATAAATGATTTTGAATTTTGAATTTTAAAATAATTTAAACAATTAAATAATAAAACCATTAATATCAAAAGTACAGAAGATCTGTAGGGTATCCCTACAAATGTTATAAAGACAATAATCAATCGCTTAGCCCCTCAATTGGCCAATATTTTAATAATTGTCTTTAAGAAGGTATTTTTCCAAATTTAATTAAACATGGCTAAATAACTCTTTTGTTAAAAGCTGGTGACAAAAGCAACCCCACTAACTTTAGACCATTTTCTTTACTTCCAACACTTAGTAAAATCTTTGAAAAAATTGTATATAGTCAATTACTCTCTCATTTTTCAATTAATAAACCATTTTTAAGGAAAACAGTTTGTTTTTAATAAAGATCTACCCTTAGTACTTTTTTTGTACCACTACAGTTACTGGAGTTGCGCTTCTTAAGCACATGTTTGATACTTGGGCGAGTAAACAGGATGCATAGGTATTTTCTGTGATCTCACAAAACTTTAGTTATGAAACGAGAGCATAATGGTGTCTCAAAAATATCGCATAAGCCTCATTCAATCATACTTATCGGATAGAATCCAAAAAGTTGTGATTAACGGCGCTGAGTCTTCTGGAGCACCCATAACTATGGGCGTGCTCCAGGGGTCAATATTGGGACCATTACTTATTTTTATTTTTATTTTACTTATATTTAATTGCCGTCCCAACTTTCAGGCTTCATAGGACAGGTGGCTCTCTTGGGTAAATGTATAACTTTTTATAATAAACTTCCACAAAATGTTGTTGAAATGCCCTTAAGTATATAAATTTAAAGTACATGTCAAAAAGACTCTAATGAGTAAAGGTTATTATAAAGTGGTAGATTATGTTAATGACAAAAATGTATGGATATAGTTGTACATACACAATAGTGCAAATTAATGTTATGAATGTGATTTAACTATTGGCTTTTTTAATAAACTTGTATTGTAACACTACTGGAGAAAGAAACAGCCCTTGCCGAGTTTCTTGCGGCTTCTTCTCGGTTCAAGGTCTCCACCGCACCGTAGGGTTTACGAAGTCATGGCTTTGTATTGAAGTTCAAAGCACTTGTTTTTGAAAAAAATCATTTTAAATTAAAAAAATATAATTTTGATTAAACGGAATAGTTCGGCCGAATATTCGGTTTGGTCATAGTCACACCGGATAGTATTCGGTATCATCATCATCACTATTCGGTATTCGTTAATCGGTAAAAAACACGATTCAGCGCAGCTCTAGTACCGATATACTATCGTAAATCGGCAATCATGGTCATCAAAAAAAAGTTTTGTTCTAGAATACAGGTAGATGTTTAAGGTTACTTTTGAGATGTTAACAAAGAGTTGAGAGATATTACGACTCAAGTGATGTTGGACAGGACTGGTCAGAGATAGAGAGGGTAACAATAGAAAGGGTTGGAGAAAGCCTTTGCCAAACACACGCCAAAGGGCCACCATTTTGGGAACCAGGTAATATGTAGACCAAACGCTTTCCGTCGCGGAAGATAAACAATACATAGAAAGAATATATATAATTCTATACAGATCCAGACGAAATGGACCTTATAGCTTACATACATGCTGTACATTCGATGAATATTCAAACGAGCCGCACTATCGACAAAAATATATTCCCAAGGTGAATATGTGCGCCGGCGCCGCCGGCGCGGGCGCCCGCCGCGAATATGGTGGCCTCGGCCAATATTTTTTGTGATTATCGACTCATTCTCGATTCGCACTTTATTTAAAGTTTTCTAGATATACGATTTTATTGAACTCAATTATGGCGATGAAGTAATATTTAAAATAATCGTTATTAAATTTTGAGAATCTCTAGGTATATGCGGGGAGAATCTACATAGGTTCCTACATTTATATTTTTGTTTATGTGTGCCTGGGTGGTTAAGCCTAGGAAACTATAAGAAATAGCAAAATCCAAAAAGAGAAGAGACTTTCGGGGCCTGATTTTGATGACAACTCAAACAGCCACGTGTGATTTAAAAAAATGTTTAAGTCTAAGTTTATTATATGGTTATTAAAATATAAAGCAGTCTATTAAAAATCAAAACTTCTCTTTAGTTTACCATATAAGCATGTAATTTCTTCCCATTTGATCGTAATTATCGACACTATCGGACGGTGCTAAAATAGGTATACCGTCTGTTTTTTTTTTACTTTTTCTAACTGACGGGCTCGACTGGCTAGGAATATTTATGTAATAAAGTAGGTATTTTTTAAGATTCTTATTGTTTTGGATTTGGAAACTGCACACTCTGAATAAAACCGATCCGAGATCCTTGGGGGAGGCCTTCGTCCAGCAGGGGACTTCTTTTGGCTGAAATGATGATGATAACCAGCCCCCTTATCGTCTAACTCTTATACCTATCGCAATACCTTTCAATTTGACATTTGAAAGCTATTCAAGAACTACTAACTATTAAACACACAAGTGTCATTGTGTTATTGAAATCAGGAACAGCGACGGTACTACAACCAACAGACTTAGAAAATAGGTACCTATAGAAAAAGTTCGTTTTTCTACATTGACCCGACCGGGAATAAAACCCGGGACCTCGGAGAAATGTCAACACCAGAAATCGACGTGTGAGCCACTCGACTACGGAGGACACTAAGCACTTAAGTCCTATACCAGTCATCCGAATGCGAAGACACTTTGGTAATTAGATGCGCGCGCGACTTTTTCCGCAGTACAAAAATCATTACGGGATAAAGGGTTTCACACGGACATAGCTGCGGGCCGCTAGTTGTTCATCTGGGTACTTCTCGTTTGGACAACATCTCGTTTCGTAACCCTAATCAAATACCTAAACAAAAGTAGCGTTTTGTACACTTTGGTATAATTATCTATAGGGCAAGGGGACACGCACTAGTGCGTGATGCCGTTCCCTCTAGAAAACCTCCGAAGGTGATTCGTTTAACACGGCTTGAGGAACCCTTTAAGTTTCTCGCCGCCCCTAACAAGCCCAGTGAAGCTGAAAATGCCGTCTGAGGCAATCAGCAATCTCTCCAAAAAAAAAGCATTAGTGCTCGATGCCATTCCCTCAGAAAATCTCTTACGGTGCTCCGTTTCACACGGCTTGAGGAACCCTTTAAGTTTCTCGCCGCCCCCAACAAGCCCAGTGAAGCTGAAAATGCCGTTTGAAGAAATCAGCAATCTCTCTCAAAAAAAAGCATTAGTGTATGATGCCATTCCCTCTAGAAAACCTCTGACAGTGCTCCGTTTCACACGGCTTGAGGAACCCTTTCAGTTTCCCGCTGCCCCCAAAAAAGTCCGGTGATGCTGATATGCCGCTGAGGCAATCAGCAAAATTTCTCCAAAAAAAATCACTTGAAACGGCTTGACCGATTTGGCTGATTTATTTTTTGTTGTGTTCGTTGTCAGGACAATGTTTGTGTATCAACAACGAAAAGTTTTCGACGGAATACGGGTGTTCAATGAAGCGGACGAAGTCGCGAGCAGACCACTAGTCTATCTATAACAGGACCCCTGATACCGTTTGCAGTGGACCCCACTTTAAAGCCTGATCTATATTATCTTTAACAGTTTCGCTGTCCAAAAAATTAAAACAACAGATAATCAATTGTTATGTATCACATGTGACTTAAGGGACAGGGAAGCTGTTAAATTAATACGTGAACCAAAAACTTTGTACCCCTTTTTTACGAAAATTGCGCGGACGGAGGAGTATGAAATTTCGCACACTTATAGTAGGTTATCCGAATGTTGATATTTTTTTTTTAAATAATGCATAAAAATACATTAAATCGATAAAACAAACATACACACTACCATGTATTTGACACACACGTATATATTACTCTTTTCATAATTTCAATAAATGGAAGAGGAGCGGCCGAAATCTGTCAATGCCAATTCAAACTCACATTCAATCTTTTTTAATTTTTCATTGCTTAGGATACAATCCGTGCAGCCATAATAAAATTACGGTCGAATTTCGACCACTGGGCGACCACTAGTTGTTATTAATACATGAAGAAGTGTGAGATTTGGCATAGTTAAAGTTCATATGGAGAAGGAGTGCCGAGACATAAAATTTATGTAAAACATGTGTGTTACACTACATTGCATGTACATACATTGTATATTTTGTGATTTACATTCGAATTTCGACACTGGCGACCATCAAAATGATAATACGTCTACCGACATTTGTAGATTCGACGTGATTATTTTTAAAGTGTAGGATCGTTTTTAACAATAGCCAGACGTTTCCGGTGCATGACATCACTGATTATATACAGTACCTATATACAAGTTTATTAAAAATACATTATTGTGACAATGTTAAAACGGCTTTAAAACGCGCATACCATGAAATCAAAAGCTTTAATTGAAATACTTGATAGGTGTTTATTAAAATGTATTTACATACTAGTTACCACTTCATAGGATAGATAGGCTAGCGACTTCAGTGAGCAAACTTCATTGCTAAGCTACTTTTTCAATGTAGTGTATATGGGTAATCATATTTTTTTGTCATGAACTTCTTCGTGCTTCAGAGGGCAAGTAATGCCATTGGTCCCCATTGTTGTCATAAGAAGGCGGTAGTTAGCCTAATCCATACAGGTGATTAATCCATCCCTGTGTGGTGCCGGGGATAAAGAATTGCACCACCCCATCTCTTCCCGTGGATGTCGTAAAAGCCGACTAAGGGACCATTCCAGAGAATGGGCAGCAGCATCTCTCTGAGGTTACCCTCAACCTACTGCGATCGCCAACCCGCCTGCCAAGCGTGGCGATTACGGCAAATACCCCTCATACCAGGCCTTGGGGGAGGCCTTTGTCCAGCAGTGGACGTCTTTTGGCTGAGATGATGATGATGAAGATACAGGTGATACAAGACACCACTCATACACTATACACTTGCTAAGAATCTAGCAACGTGGTTAATTTAGCTAAAACTAAAGTTTAATTTAAAACAGTCATTATGTAGCTAAATATTATAATTATCATTCTACAATAAGTATTATTTGTAATAAGCTGTAAGTTTTAATAAATAAATAATTTTACTTTTCAATTTTGCAAACATAATTATGTTGAACAACCAAATGGCGCCTTATGGTATTTATACCTAATATACTATCGCTACATAAACAGCACCTATTTTTGGCATAAACACAACGTAGGCGTCAAATTGATGCGCCGTAAAAGAAGTTCGATTGGTTTTTGTTATAAAATCTAATGGAGCGTTATTATAAAAATTGTTTGTTTAAGATTCTGGAGAATATCCTTTTATACTATACCAATTTAAAAACATAGTTTCATTGGCTTAATGACACCGACTCAACATCAACCCATTTTCGGCCACTGCAGGACATGGGCGTTTTTTTTTACGAAAATAAACATAGCGACATATAAGAAGCGTTAAAATTTGGCATATAAATTTTTGTTTTCATTATCGTAATTTTTGACTGATCTGACTTAACTTAAAATAAAACATAATTTATACTCGGTTGGGAGGAGCTCAATGGCGCAGTGGTTAACACGCCCGGTCTGCAAGTGCTAAGGTTAAGCAACTTTCGCAAAGGCCGGTCATCGGAAGGGTGACCAAAAATTTATCATCTCTAGCTCCTCCGTGCTTCGGAAGGCACGTAAAGCCGTTGGTAACGGCTGCATTAGCAGTCGTTAACAAACACCAATCCGCAATGGGTCCGCGTGGTGGTTTATGGCCCGTTCTCCCTATCCATCCATAGGGAAGGCTCGTGCCCCAGCAGTGGGGACATAAAATAAGCTGTTGATTATGATGATGATGATGAAGCCGGTATTGTCGACCCGGTTGCTCACAGAATGGTGTTTTAGAAATGGTTGCCGATTTTTTTTTTGGACCTCCAGTTAGATGGTCAGACGCCTAGTTCAAGTAAGTGGGGGGGGGGAGGATGAGGATAGCGCAAAAGTCGGGTATCCCTTGAACATCAAAGAAAATGACAAATTATCACTTCCCAAACAAATTTCTCGCATAATTTAATTTGCCAATTTATTACTTGGCTTCTTACAAATAATTGTAACGCAAACCTGATGTTAGATAATACGGGTCGACAACACCGGCTTTCCGAATATAAATATGTTTTATTTTAAATATTTATATAACAAAAACCACAGCAGTTACTATTTTTTACAATTAAGCACATAAGTACAAAGTTTTTTATGATAACTCGAAGGCTTTTTTTTATTAACTTATTTCGTCCCACTGTTGGGCAAAGATCCCCCAAATCTCCCTATACGTCTCTTACTTCGGCGGTTTCCCTCCTTCTAATAAAAAGGAATACTTAGATCTTTTGAAACGGATTGGGTTAAAATTAATGTTTATTATTAGGGTTTAATTTAATAAAATTATTTAGGTATTTATTGTTAGTTAAATTAATCAACCGATTCTAACCGGTAGATATAGTTCGTAGAATTATGAAAAACTTATATCGCGTCTGCCACTACGATTTTTCAATAATAAATTAGCATGGCCGCTATCGGTAAATAAGTATTGACCTGGGGTATCGACCTACTTATTTATAAAGTGGGCTCGCTCTAAACTTACGTGATATCATGTTACTTTAATTATTTTAAATTAATAAAAACAATTATCATTTTTCTAATGTGTACGCAGAAGTTGAACCCCTTATCTGAACTTACTCATTAATCTCATTATATAAGGCGTCATGCCCCGATGTTTGATAGGTTTTGAAGAAACGTTATCTATCATTGAGTAAGCACACAAAGTAATTAGTTGTTAGGATACCTTCAAAGAAGTAAATAAATTTTATTTTACTATCAAGCAATAATGAACCTTATGATAAGAAATAAAACAATTAGATAAAAAACTTAATTAACTAAAACTATTACTAAAATATGGCGTCAAAAATTCCTCCGCGTCACTGTCGACTGGTAATGTACCTACCCAAGAGACTGGCGGCATTGCCTCGTTGTATGGCAATGCTTAGCCTCTGGCCAAGGTAAAAGCCAGCCTTTGGGTCATGGTAAGAGTCAACCAGCCGTTTGGAGATGTCATTAAATAAAACATGAGCACTCGGACCCCACGGCCCGAGGGTTTCAACCTCAAACGGCTCGAAAATATAATAGCCGATAAGGTTATTATACTTCCGCCGTTTGAGATTTTCTGCAGCCGCAGCAGCAGCACCAGCACAGCACGCTGTGCTAGGAAGATGGGATGGCACAAGAGTATCGACACAAGTTGCATCCCACACTAAAGGCCTACCCACCTTCCATGGAAATAAAGATATGCCGTCCGGTCTCTAAAATAAAAATAATATGTTTCCCACATTCTCACCATTTATCTAGCCCCAAGAAAAGTTTCTTTAAGAAACTCGAGAACTGGTTAACTAGACAACGGATAAACATACTTATTATACTTAAATACATACATATTATACATAGAAAACACCCAGACCCGAAACAATTTAGAAAAACAGGTATTTCTAAATTGATCCGACCGGGGATCGAACCCGGGACCTCCGAGATGGCGACACCATGAAAACCGGTGTGCAAGCCACTCGACCAAGGAGGTCGTCATAATCTAAGAAGGCTTACATAATCGTAATAATAAAAGGTAATTCTAACAATAAAAAGGCGCGATTCTGAACGTGCATCCACCATATTGTCTTAACCGCGTCGCAGAAGGAGGAGACTGCAGAAGAAAGAAGCATCATACAAACGCGCTCACATAGACAACCTCTCGCGGACATAGAGTCTCGCTACAGCTGCATTCGGACTGTTCCCAACAGGGTGCCTAGTATAGGGTTGCCTTATGATATACCTTTAAAATCCTGACGAAAAGCCTGGTTTCTAATAAAAAGTCCTGACATTACGCTAAAGCGCGCCGGTGAATCTACAAAAATAATGCGATTGCTTTTTCGACGCTGTTCACTTCCTCACACGAATTTCATCATTACCAGCCGTACTTATGCAATATAATATTCGAATATGACAAACACTTGACTATACCTACTTCATTATTTCACATAACAATTTCAAGCTTGTAAATGCAAACTTTTTTAACGACAGTCGGTGATAAGGGTAATGATGACGATTCGGAAACAAAATAGCAAAATATTTGTAGATTCACCCGCCCGCCCACCACGATGGGTGGTGTGTGGGCACTTAATATTACCTACAAAAATAAGTAGGTAATTAGGTAAGATATAGATATATCTATTATTCGTTTTTTTTTAAGTTTTAGCTGTGTTGATTAATATTTACTGCCAATGTATCTAGTCGATTGTTACCAAAGAAAAGATCAATAAATAAAACTAAATTCCTATGATTTGTTTTACTCTAAAATTCAAAAATCCAGACACTCTCCAAGTCTGGCCGGAATCCTGACAGGGACCAAAAAATCCTGACATTTCAGGACAAATCCTGATGTATGGCAACCCTAGCCTAGTTTGAGTTTTATTTACTATCCGTATTCGTTCGATTAAGTACAGACGCCTGCACACCAAACTATACAAAACTGTCAAATTTCTTTAATACATTTTCAACCATATCGTTAAGGCATAAAGCTCAAAGTCTATTGAAGAAATTTTACAGTTTGTGGTAGGTGGACATGCAGGCGTGTGTACATTTACAAAAACGAAATTAAGTATGCCATTGAAGCAGCGCCTCCTGGCGACATACGAGAAGAGTTAACATTTTGCCATACAAACTCTCGTGGCGAATGAAACTCGCACTAGGTACCCAGTGGCGGTAGCCAAAGTAACATTAAGAAACCGATAGCGAAGTTCGAAACGAATAAAATGTATGGGATTGACATAAGAATGACCACGTGATTTAGCGCGGCTTATAGCGGTACCTAATGCGAGTTTCATTCGCCACGAAAACGAGAGTTTGTATGGCAAAATGTTAACTCTGTTTCAATGGCATACTTATTTTCGTTGAGATCGTTTACGCCGCACACTAGCGCCACTAATGAAAAAAAAACATATCTAGTAATTAGAGATAGAAAATCAAATTATGCTCAACAAACTATCTGAATGAAGTCATCATCATCATCATCTCAGCCAAAAGACGTCCACTGCTGGACAAAGGCCTCCCCCAAGGATCTCCACAACGACCGGTTTTGTGCTGCTTGCATCCAGCGGCTTCCCGCGACCTTCACCAGATCGTCGGTCCACCTTGTTGGAGGCCTGCCCACACTGCGCTTTCCGGTACGCGGTCGCCACTCCAGGACTATCCCGCCCCAGCGGCCATCAGTCCTGCGAGCAATGTGACCTGCCCACTGCCATTTGAGCTTAGCAACTCTTCGGGCTATGTCGGTTACCTTTGTTCTTCTGCGGATCTCCTCATTTCTGATTCGATCACGCAGAGAAACCCCGAGCATAGCCCTCTCCATTGCTCTTTGAGTGACCTTGAGCCTTTTTATGAGGCCCATAGTGAGCGACCACGTCTCAGTCCCGTATGTCATCACTGGCAACACACACTGGTCAAAGACTTTCGTCTTGAGACACTGCGGTATATCGGACGAGAAGATATTTCGTAGCTTACCGAACGCTGCCCAGCCTAATTGGATTCGACGATTGACCTCTTTGCTGAAGTTGGACCTACCTAGCTGGACCGTTTGTCCCAGGTAAACATAATTGTCCACAACTTCAAGGGCAGAGTCCCCAACCTTCAGAGGAGTGGGTACGACACGTGAGTTCGACATAACTTTCGTCTTCTCCATGTTCATTTTAAGACCCACTTGTTGAGAGACTCTGTTGAGGTCACCGAGCATTGCGCCGAGGTCTTCCAGGGTCTCAGCCATGACCACTATATCGTCAGCAAACCGAAGGTGAGTGATGTATACGCCGTTGACGTTGATGCCGAGTCCTTTCCAGTCCAGAAGCTTAAAAACATCTTCCAGTGCAGCAGTGAACAGTTTCGGAGAAATCACATCTCCCTGTCTCACTCCTCGCTGCAACTGTATAGGTTTCGAGCTCTGGTCCTGAAGACGGACTGACATAGTGGCGCTTTCATACAAACACCTCAACACTTCGATGTACCGATAGTCAATTTGGCACCGCTGGAGAGACTGTAGCACGGCCCATGTCTCAATCGAATCGAAGGCTTTTTCATAGTCCACAAACGCTAAGCAAAGAGGCTGGTTATACTCTTCGGTCTTCTGTATAACCTGCCGCAGCGTATGTATGTGGTCTATGGTGCTGAAGCCTTTTCGGAAACCGGCTTGTTCGATAGGCTGGAAGTCATCAAACCTGCGTGCGAGACGATTCGTTATGACTCTTGAAAACAGCTTGTAGACGTGGCTTAGAAGTGAGATGGGCCTGTAGTTCTTCAGCAGGGTTTTATCGCCCTTTTTGAAAAACAGTACCACCATACCTTCGTGCCACGTCTCTGGCGTTCTGCCCCCTAGTACGACGGAATTAAATAGCTTCTGAAGAGCTACGAGTACCGGTCTTCCGCCTGCTTTCAGAAGCTCGGCCGTAATTCCGTCAGCACCTGGTGCCCTGCCGTTTTTGAGCTGTTTGAGAGCCATACTAATCTCGTATAGGCTGATGTCCGGGATGTCTTCGGTATAGTGCCGGGTTAACTTAGCTCTAGGGTCTCTAGCTAAGCGTACAGATGGCCGTGTGGATGTGTAAAGCTGTCCATAGAACTTCTCGACCTCTCCCAATGAATGAAGAAATTCCTCTCTATGAAATTCCTCTGAATGAAGTAATTTAGCATTTTACGTCACCTAATGAACACCTGACATGTTATAGTTTAGTTAAATATGGCGTTATAGTTAAAAGTGGCCGTAACGTCTTATTTAACTAAACCATAACATGTGAGGTTTTCATTAGGTGACGTAAACATGCAAAATTACTTCATTCAAATAGTTTGTAGAGCATAATTTGATTTTCTATCTCTAATTACTAGATATGATTTTATTTCATTAGTGGCGCTAGTGTGCGGCGTAAACGCTCTTAATATCTCGTTCTTAATGACTTTGGCTAAGCCTGCTTCGAGATTTCGCGTCCGTGAGAGGGTTTTTTTGTGCGTTGTTCAGGCGGTATGTAATAAGCTTACCACCTGGGTCTCCTTCATTTGTACCTGCGTCTGCGTTCGCCGATATTTTATTTTAGGACCCGCCGCGCCGGCCGCTGCGAGGCATTTTCAAGGTGGCTCACCTTGAAAGCCAATAGTAGCGACATAAGGTTTATACATATAACAATTTGTATGTTATATGTACAAGCTGTAGACTGCAAAAAAACATCGACCCGCTTCATTTTGGCGCGATAAGACTAATGGAACAAATGGTAGATACAAATTGTTTTTTTTTTAAAGTTCTCTATGACAAAAGAATAGGACTTTTATCAAGCTTTTGTTTTATGAAGATGTTACGTAATGAAACAAGCTTGCCGTGTTTTGATTTTAATTAAGTTTCTGTCAACAATTATTTATGGTTCGATAAAGCTTTTTACTGAGTTTTTGCTAGGGTATTTTCATAACTGTACTGGGATGAACTCATATCGGTCTAGATTATTAATTTTTATTATGGTTTTAGTTATTGTAACATTGAATCAAATGAAGAGGTTTTCTTTTTTTTTAGAGGAAAAATGTCAATCAATATTATTAAAACACACAAGCAGTAATTATCGTGAAGAGAACTTCCACCTCCAGCCTCGTCACTACACACCATCAGGCGAAATAAAAGCCAAGCCCTACCTTGTTGGAATAAAAAAATCAACCTTTCCTCATGTTTGAACCATCTCAACATTATTATCTCTCATCGTCATCACATCTCCTTCCACGCCACATCTATCAACACTAAATATTAAAAAAAAAAACTTTAGTCAACCACAAAAGGAATTATTGGATATCAGCCAACATTTTTTAAATTTCGTAAGTTGGTAAGTAAGCCACGTCTTATGCACTCATCTCATTTTTCATTGCGTCAATGTTACTACCCATTTGAGCAAAGCACTGGTTCATCTTAACCCGAATCTTCCAATACCACAGGGTACAATCATCAACATGTAAATAATGTAGGTAATTACAAAAACACAAATGTTAAAAAAATATCCACTAGCAGGATTTGAACCCGCACCCTTCTGACATACCGGGTCTGGTGCTCTCCCAAGTTTAAGCAATATTTTATTATATACTTACCTACTCTAATAGGTATATATTTTTTATAATTTCATTGTAGGTTTTTTTTGTAGTACGAGTAAACAACGTCATAAAAAATTTACAAAAAACCAAAAGACGTTCTTGATAATTTATTGTTAGCTATTTTTCCAGCCACAATAAAATAGCTTAATTTGTCCTTGTTCGACCTACCCGCGCCACATCTAACCTTTATCACCAGGGTGTGACCTAAAAGGGCAATTCCACTGTATAAGGCACAAAGGTGCGTTGTGTAAATCAATGAATGGTAGATTGGTATAAGACCAAAACATCAATTCAAAAGGGTTGGCTTATACAAACCTTGGCTTTTTTGAAAGAAAATGTGTTGTTCTTTTTATAAGGCACGGTGTGGTTTTTTTTTAAGATTGGGACATAATCGCTAATATCTTTACTCATGACATGAGTGACAATTGAAATATTCAATAATAAATTGGTATTCGCCTAAAACTTTCAAAAGTTCTATTTGAAATAATTCACGACAGTACCTACGTTGTTTTTCATGAATGAATATTATTTATTAGCGAGAATACGATACCTACCTACCTTATGTTATCCTGTAAAATCTGAATTATAAATTAAAACCACCCATTAGGGTAAAATATTATTTTACTCTACTAGTTACTTAGGGCAGTGACCCAAAGTGCGTCTTGGCCTCCGATAAGAACGTCATCTGAGTCTGTTTAAAATATCATTAAATCGATATTCACCTATCAAAAACAAGTTTTAGCCACATTTTAACTTGCTTTTAATTAATGGAATCAGGCGTTACTTTGCTTTGGAAATCCATGGTAAGTACCTACCTACCAAAAATGTTATTGATGTCCGCTAAATCAAATAAAATTTTGCGAAATTAACACTACCTACCTACATATTATTTTATTTATAGGTATTATTCCGCCAAATTTCCTCATGTGCGTGTATGTTTAGTCTATGCGGAATCCAATGAAATGACCAATAAATAATTATGACTGTAATCATGATGACCAAACGACGTGACCTAAGTACAACAAAACCACATATACTACGTGTAACAGAAAGGTTTTGTCAAAATGAAAGGGTCCAAAAGTGTATCCGATCCAGATCTTGTATGCATAGTTACTTACACATAATTATTAACTTGAATTTGTTATGCAATTTTTAATTAAATATTTGAATCGTGACGTTACAATCAAAATAAACAAGTTACATCCCTAGTGGCTTAGTAATCTCTGTGTACTTACATTCATGATCACTGCTGCTAGCTTATGCGTGCCTGACGCGCATGATTTCGCAAATATAAGTATTTAAATTTACAATTACATGACAAACTAAAGTTAATAATTATGTCTCAGTAACAACACACACTAGATCTAGATGGGATACACTTTGGATCTTTTCATTTTGACAACACCTTTCTGTTACACGATGTATAATTATAATAATAATAAATTCTTTATTGACATAAACTTATTAAATTTTTCTTTTTATTTTCAAGTGCTAATTGCTGCACTGAAGCTAAATTAAATATATTTATAACATTTATAAAATACAGTGAAAAAATGTAACGCCCACCCGACCCAGCCAGGAATCGAACCGCAATCCGGGCGGCTGCACTGACCGCTATGTTACCGGGAAAACTGACGTAAGCGCTGAATTTTGTCCTTGCTTTTTAGCCCGGATTGTGGACGACCCAAGTTCGATTCCTGGCTGGGTCGGGTGGGCGTTTAATTTTTTCACTGTATTTTATAAAATTTTATAAATATAAAAATTGTTAACATACACCGTTTGTCAAAAGCGTCTGTGTATAATTTGCTGACAAAAAATTAGCATCGTCTGGAGTATGCAACAAATAGGTATTTAGGTGAGTTAGATTGTTTCTATGAAGAGTCGGACACCCAAATCTAAATATCCAGTTCCAAGATCTTGAAACACCTGTGTGCTGCTGCTGACACAAAATACGATAACACCCGTACCTACTTCGGTCATAGACTTAATAATGTGTACAAACGTAGACACTCACGGTATCCATAAAGGAGAATGGCCAAAAAAATAGTATACTTATTATCAGTTGTCATCATTGTAATTATCCAATATAGTGGCTGACATGCGTTTTATGTCCATTAAACTTGCGTAGGCGCTCAAGGTAAATAGGTAATGTTCTTTTTCAAAGCTGTCAACAATGGTAATTATTTATTATAATTTATTTATTATCATATTAGGTAAGCCTGCAGACAGTTAAAGGTAATAGGTATTGTAGTGATCGGGACTGCTTGGAGGCGCGAACCTACTGGCAGCCGTCGCGTTCTGCATACCTTTTTCAAATAAGACGTCACGAGAGGAGAAACAATTGAGAAGAGACTTCAACTTGATCCGCCGAAGCGACATCATTCTTTTAATTGTTATATTCATTTTCTATTTAAATATCAATATATAATTAACTATTTCAGTTGTCGTTATTACGTCTTACGCCCCCAAAATATAAATAACGGCCAATCTGGCCATAATAGTATTATATAGTACTTAAATGTAAAAAGTAATGTAGGTAGTACAATATGTATAAAGGTATATTCTAATAATTACAACTGTCATTATCATTAAGCATAGTAGGTATCCGATATTAATGATATAATTGTTTTTGTTGAAAATATAAGTTTAATTAATATATACATATATATATCGCTCACGCCTCAGTCCCTACCTCCATTTTGCACTTTGCAAAGGTTAACTATATTAATATTGTATTTTCTCGTGATTTGTAGTCGCACTAATTTGTTTTCGCTGCCAAATAAATTCATAATACCGCTACTATGAGTATTATATATCCTCTAGAACTTCGTAATGTAATAACTATTACTAATAATAAGTGAACAATGTACAACCTTCATTCAACTGTCCCCTGAAACATGACGCATGAATAAATGGTTTGAATTTGGCTCTCAGAATAATAACTAAGTAATGTTCTGAGATTTGGCTGCTCTACGACATTGGTAAGTCTATATCACTCATAATTACGCCTAGGATTACAACCAGCTATTTGACATGCCAATGTATCAGCGGTGATGTCATCATCGGGGTTTCAATAACAGGAAGGACCTAATATTTATTCTGAAAAATTATACGAACTGCTTCAAAGTACGTATAAGGATTTTTCATCGCCAAAAGGTAAACAAATGAAAGGATAAATCCCACAATATGATGTTTATTTGAGACATACCTACAGCATTATTTTAGATTTGAAATAAACTTTTATAGGTAGGTACTTGGTAAAGTGTAAAATTGCGCATGGTTCAACAAATTCTTTATTATGCTACTAATCCGTCAAATCAAATGACCCAAAAAAAACCACTTAATTAACCGTCTTTGAACATAAAAAATTTAGTATGGCTAAAGCTAAAAAGAAAAGGTTACCTTAAAGAAGTGCAATAAAGTAGTACTGCCCCCTGACCATGAGCTCTTATAGCAGTATTATTGCAGTTGTGGAAAAGAGACGCAAATATATTCGCTGCTACACGCGTCTCGTTTTCACAACTGCAATAATACTGATAAAAGAGCTCGCGGTTACCCCCCTGCCTCCTGACTATGAGCTCTTATAGCAGTATTATTGCAGTTGTAGAAAAGAGACGCAAATATATTCGCTGCTACACTCGTCTCGTTTTCACAACTGCAATAATACTGCTATAAGAGTATAATACCTCCCTGATCTCACAACTTCAGGATGAAGACGGCACTGAATGATGATGAATAAAGTGATACGCGATAATCTGCATGTTACTTAAAAATATGCTTTGGAAAATGACTCTGATCTGCCCTCAGAATAATAAGTTATTGTTCTGAGGATCTGCCTGATGTTAAGGCGACACACTGAAAAAATGCAGTAACTTTCATCGAATAGTTTAAGACTATAGTATGACTAACGAATCTGAAATGTTGATATAGGTTAATTCTTGTTCTTGTTTATCTTGAATTTGCTAGCTCAAATACACGATTGTATAATTTTGACTCGATCATAATTATTTTCGAAAACGTCACAAAAAAATCACTATTGTTGAAATTACAACAAAATTACTTCAATTATATGCTTGGGAACCACTCTAATTACATTGATAACATCAACATTCGTAATTTAGTAGCTGCATATTTTGATAACTAAAACCTAAAACCAACAAGTATTTTTTTAAATATTTTTAGGATTCTGTTAATTCGAAAAAAAATATATAATATATATTTTGAATTTGCGGTCTCAATTGTCGCAGGCGCTACGTATTTTCGACCTTATGACAGCGTAAGTAAGGATCAACCTTTTTGAATGTTCAAAAATCGAGGTGTTCGTCTTAAGCAGAAACAGAGTCCAGGTGCGAGGACAGTAGTGGAGCTGGATTGTGCAGCTCACTAGCTGTCCTCCATTGCCGACCTGCAAGTTGCTTCTGCATACCTCGTTTAAAGATCCCCATATTGCATCACCAAGGGTTTAAAAAACCCTGAATCTATAGCCTCTACGTCCTGAAATTTCACTATAGTTAGTAGGTACCGGAATACAGTAATCGCAAAACAACGCTGCTTGGCGACAAAAATAGATATTGGAGTTGCCGCCTTTCAGTTGGATTGTGTTCAGGGTGCATATTACATTGCGAGTTTTCTTTGACATCGATCACGTTACCAAAAACAATAGTTTGTGTGACATTGAAGCAACATCTTCTGGTGAAAACCGAGGAGAGTTAGAATTTTGCCTAACAAACTCACGTTTTCTTGCCTATTTTTCATATAAGATTAATAGTTGAAGTGAACTTCACTAGCTATCTATTCTCGAAATGTCCATACATAAGAATGCTACTAACATTGTCGTTATGGCGGCAGATTTACAAAAATGGTGGTGGATATAAAACAAGCACTACATTTCTGTGTTCTGTGCTACAACCAAACATAGTATGGTACAATTAAGAATAGTTATTTTCATTTTGATTATTTCATTTTCAATCCAACTACAATAATATTATGCATTTCTGTTGGGAATTAAGCCAGGGATCTTGAAGTACCTACCTACTTCTGGTACTCACTCAGACTGTTGACTACTATTGTATTGTGACTAGGTGTAGGAACAAAGGCAGTTGCAAAAAGAAGAGTTATAGTTACTTTATTAATCGCAAACAAAACATAAGGAAAACATCTACCCGTCATCTTTACGTTAATGTAAGCAAATACAGCGCTAAAGGTAGCTAAAACATATGTTGAAATATAGATAACGTGCATACCTACTCCGTTTATTTATTTCTATAGGTAGGTAAGTACACAAACAGATTACAATCAATGCATGAGTACAGTAACATATTTGGTTAACCTTTCTAGAACGGTAATCCAAAAGGAGTGTAAGTTACAAATGAAACTGATACGCAAAAAAATAGTTGACGAAAAAAATGCCATTTGAAGTTTTTTATCTAAATCGCAATTATGTTCAATAAACTTTATTTTTTATTTTGCCAACTACCTATCTCTGTATTTTCTCAAACTATAAAACGCTTAATTAGAATGGTATAGTTGGTTAGAAAACTGATCTTTTAAAACCTTTGGAGTAGTATGGGATTCCGAAATATACAACCTTATTTTTAGTTTATATACGAAAACCGAAACACGGGTCAAATATTTTTATTTAAAGAATAAGTACAAAAAAAATTAAAATAATATCTTGAAAACTACGAAGTTACAAGCTTTTTGTGCTGCCCCGTTGTGTGTTTTTAGTAGGGTATAGGTAATTTATTTGAGATTTAAATATTATTTGGTCAAAATGTAACATGGTATAAAAAATATTGAAATCGATTCTATTACTGATTCTGAACAAACAGTTTCAGGTTTCGTATAAACTAAAAATAACATTGTATAAGGGCCCTTAACGATACAAAGTATAGTACTTACGTGAAATGGGTGTGTAAGGTTAACTGCAACGACTCCGACGTCTTAAAAGCAATCGTTATTTAAAAAACATAAGGTCGTTAAAGTGGTACTGGTTGGTGGTACTACCAAATTGGGTGCGCCTTGTCTGGACTCAGACAAACACGCGAGGCCATGTCCCGATTTTTAAAAAAATCTGTTAAAAAGTGAAATGTGGAATACTGTTGAATAAATACACGGTAGGCAACTATGTAACATAATAATAACTGAATATATTTCAGTCTTTTTTGTGTTGGTTTACTGCAAGAAAAATGCATGGAAAAAATATAAATAAAATCATTTATAATGAAGTATCACAACAAGTGTAGCAGTCGCTATATCCGAAGATTGTCAAATCCATGGCCCGGATGTTGATCCGGATCACCGTAACGGGAAGTGACGTGGGTGGATGCGCTAGGATTTTTAATGGGTATTCCTTCACCCGAATCACGGGATTTCGGGAAGAGCCCAGATAACCATCCGCGACTCCTCGCGGTGGTACCTACACGGAAATGTGTTTACCCTAGCATAAGAAAAATGCATTTGGCTATGTGAGTTGTGGACTGTGGCACGAGCCCCTCATGTTATATTGTTCATGTTACAGGACTGAACCCAGCAGTGGAACGTTTATGGGCTGATGCTGATGAGAAAAATTGACAATGTAAAACTCTCACGTAAACCACTGGTTTACTTTGGTTTCGCTTCCAATAAGGTGTACGGCAGTAGATGCTGAGATCCTTGGGGCTTTTATCCAGCAGTGAACATCTTTAGGCTAATAATTATGATTGATTGATGATAATTATGATGATGATGAAACCAATTGTTTGTTCCCATTATTATATGCTTAACACCTGCTATGTAAGTAATTACACAATTTTATGGCAATAAAATTTATCTTATCTTATCTTATCCACTGTTACAAAATTCCTCGTGAGCGGTTAATCGTATAACTGAACGCAACCCTACTATAAAACATGTGTCTTCAAACGAATTAATGTGGTAGGCAAAGGCATGATGTATTAAATTAAAGTAGTGCCACAATATTTAAAGCTCTCCACCATTACGCGCAGTTAAATTACGTAATCTCTTTAAAGAACAAAGGGAAGTACTTAATTCCCCCCATCTTTTTATAGAACGCGATCGTTTGCTGAATTAGGACAAGCTCGAAACAGGTCGAGTGACGTCATCCCCATCTAGGGATGCCACCTTTTTTTAGACCAAATATAGTATTTTTGGATTCAGTACCCATAAAAATATAGTAGATAGGGAATTAATTAAAAAAATATAGTAGGTATATATTAAAATATATTTATTTTATGTCTTAAATGAATATTTTTTGCTGCTTTGAGCTTTTATTAATAGGTTTTAATTTTTAAGGAACGCTTCGTAACTATTATTACTTACAATCTAATTTTAAGTTACAAAACACCATTAACTCTGCTTTTATCAGACCGATACTGGCTGTGTTGCGCTTATCTTTCCACTTTGTGTTCATCTCAGAGAGCTATAAAGTAAAAATATAGTAGTTTCGCCTACTATAATATATTTTTAAAATAATAGTAGTTAAACGCCTAAAATAGTAGGATACTAGGTATTTAATATAGTAGGGTTGGCAACCCTATCCCCATCATGCCACTGCCGTGGAAAAACATAACTTGTTTTTGTTCAAACCAACTACTCGCTTATAAGTTTATTACTACATTGTATTATTGTAAAGGTCATTATTTATTATACGTAACGAATATATTGATGGTTACGTTAAACTTTTCATTAGGTTTTATTTAAAATATCTTGAGTGTGTCATGCTCTCTTTAGTGTCTCTGCGGTGGTGGCGTGTGCGTCGGGTCGTTACATTCCCTAAGATATGGTTGAGTGAAGCGATGGCTGATTCATATGTCATACTCGTGAACGGGTGCCGCTTGTGGAGGCTGGTCTGCTCTTGCATACTATTATTTTTATTATTATTAACTATAGTTTAATTTTTTTTTTTTTTTTTTGTTTTTTTAGTTAGACAATTTTTGACCTTTATTAGTGCTGTATGACATTGTGAAAATTTTAACTGGTAACTGATGTTTTGCAAATGTAGATATTATTATATTTTCTCTTTTGTTTTTTTTTTAATATGTGTGATTGTCCTTTATTTTTTGTGTTTTTATTTGTGATGGAAAGTGTCCTTTTATGATAGGGCATTTTCCAATATTTTTGACGCTGTAAGGGAGAAAAGAGCTGGACACTTGCTGAGTTTCTTGCCGGTTCTTCTCAGTACAAGATCTCCCGCCCAGAGTAGACTTACGAACCGATGGCATAATGACGTTCATAAGAGCTATTTGTAGCCTAAACTGAATAAATGATTTTGAATTTTGAATTTTGAATTTTGAATTCAATTTTATTAAGAAGACGGGGTTAATTTTGATGCAGACTGCTTAAGTACACAGTCACACGCCTGTAAGTATAGTCGACAATGAAATTGCTTTACCATCTTAGAAGTGAATTTTGTTTGCATATAGTAAAACAACAAGTTCTATTTTTGTTTAAAAGACCAAGTGACGGATACGTTATCATCACTGACAATGAGCCTTAGCGAAATTTTATTGTACTTAATGGAAGTTTTTGTCAAAAGTGTTAGAGCAATTTCATGGTCGACTAACATCAACCTACCATAAACTGTCAAGTTTTTTCAATTAAATTTGAACTTTATTACTAAGAAATATGGTTGTTAAAAATGTATTGAAGAATTTTGATAGTTTTGGATAGGTTGAACAAAATAACAAAATAGGTTGAGATAGGCAAAAAGGGGTGACAGAGCATCGAAATAACTTTAAGTAGGTACCTACTTAGGCGCTCAGTAACCCGACGCCATATTTAGCATAAACAAAATGGGTTCCGATGTGGAATATATAAAATCAGTGATGGGTTGCTAGCCGATCGCCTGATGTATCTTAAAACCCTTTGTCGGTTCTTACGACATGCTCGGGAAGTTAAGCAGCTCATACATTATTTTCACGTCCCAAACCAGCATGGGATAGACCTAGTGCAGTAGTTTTGATCGATCGACATTTTATTAATTTTGTGTGAAACGCAGGGCATTTTTTATATTTATCTAGTTGACCGGCGGACTTCGTATCACTCTGACAGTTCCCATGACAACAAAGCAAACAATTAAAACGTTGACAGTTTCCATGACAAGAAAATAAACAAATCATTCTCCGCTTAAGAACATCCGTATCCCATGATGGACCTCCATAGCAGCGCCACCTACCGGGTCAAATTGTAAATCTAAACCATTCTCGAATCCACTTGAACACATACAAAATTTTCATCCAAATCGGTCCAGCCTTTTAGAAGGAGTTCAATTTCATACCGACCGCTCTAGACTACAGCTTCGGGACAGATAAGCTAACATCGACACCCAACACCGGATCTGTAAAATGTTCCGATCTGCCAGTCCTCATACGATCAAGCAGAGCCTGCGGGTGCCTACAGTATAATAGTTTTCTTTGTGTTAACGACTAAAGGCGTGGCTACCTTCTCACTATCAATAAACTACTTACCAACTAACATGTTGGTAAAGTTCGTCATGCTTCATCCATCCAAGTGCATTGTCCCAAGGTGACAAATACTTAGATAAGAAAAGTTAACCCCCCATTGCGAAAGTTTTGATGTTAGTAATTCCAAGAACAGAACAATAGCCAGGAATGAGCAATTTATTATTTCTAGTTAACATGGCTTTGTAACGATCAAGAATTACGATAAGGGCGAGTGGGCGACACATCCTGCCACATTGAACTTGATATCGCTGATAAGAATGAGCTTAAGTTTTAATTGAAATGTTTCTACTGTATGCGAAAACGCAATTAGAAAGAGGAGATACAACAATGTGTTTTAAAGCTACATAGCATCATCAATCATCATCATCATCACAGCCAAAAGACGTCCACTGCTGGAAAAGTCCCCAAGGATCTCCACACACAGCTACCGGTTACGAGCTACCTATATTAATTTCAAACATTATTTTATTTTTCTCCGAATATAAACTTTTTGGACCTTTGTGAGACGCTAACTTTTTATGTAATCATGGTTTCCCCAGGTTTTCCTTGACCTTTTTGTTAAGGCTTATTATTTTAGCATGTGATTATTTACCAGTAAATGTTTGTCACATTTAGACGATACATTAAATCTAAGTCCAACATCATTGTCAACAATGTAACCGAACATAAAACACAAATCTATATCTATATTTTAATATTATAAAGCTGAAGAGTTTGTTTGTTTGAACGCGCTAATCTCAAGAACTACTAGTTCGAACTGAAAAAATATTTTTGTGTTGGATTGTCCATTTATCAAGAAAGGCTTTAGGCTATATAACATCACGCTGCGACCAATAGGAGCGAAGCATCAGTGAAAAATGTTGCAAAAACGGGAACAAGAGCCTAAAAAATTAAAAATGCTGCCGAGAGTCACTATTCCACGCGGACGAAGTCGCGAGCACAGCTAGTATAAAATAAATAATTAACTTAGTCATGACTAGCACTTTGCGTCTTCGTCAGCGAGGATGTGAGAAGTTAAAAAGATTATTTTACTAAATTAAAAAATTATAGCCTATGTTATATGTATGAAGGAATGTAGCATTCTATCTGTGAAATATTTTTTGGAATTGGACCAGTACCTAGTTCTAGAGAATAGCACCGACATACAAACAAACAAACAAACAAAGTCACAAACGTTACTTCTTTAATAATATTCATGAACAATACAAGTCGTTCAGTAGGATAGTTAAAGTTTTTATGCCTTTCATCATTTTGTTACGACCAGCTGTCTCCTTTAAGCTTTAAAAGTAAGCATGTATCAAAATTATATCTGATCTTCCTTTAAAATAGATCTTTTTAACCCAGGGGTTTTTACTGGGTCTGTCGTGTCCTTTAAGGACAAGGCAAGCCTCAGACTAATTTGTTCGCAGATTTTACCCCTCGGTCAAAAAAAAAAGTCATTTATTTATTTTAACAAAAAACAGGCAATTGATAGTACACTAACACTTCTTAGAATCGTGAATGATGCATGTTTAAATGTTATTCCTTCGATCCCTGTAGCTTTCAGCAAGTGGGACTTTACCGAGGTGCTTACGCGGACTTTTTGAGTACTTACGTACCTACCTAGCTTTTTCAAAAGACGTTTCACTGCTTTGTTTATTTTTATTTATTTCACTTGTGTTTATCAATTATGCACGCTGACGAACACTTAAAGGTCTTCATGTTAATAGATCAATTTACATATTAATATTCAGTTGGTTTTTAGGAAAATGAACAAAAAAGCTGACACTAACCCGTTAGGTACCTATTTCACCAGTCAAGAAACCGGTAGGTACAAAGTTTGCCCAGAAAATAACGTGAAATACCTATAACGAAAGAAGATAATAAAAAGTACTTACTCTGTTAGTGGTAAAACAAAGCAAAAATTGTCTAGTGTTATTTTCTGAAATATTGAAATTAAAATAATAGTCCATCTTATTTCTATTATTCAAAATAATGTGCGAAGGGCCGGAAAACCAGTACTTTTACCCTACTTTGTGATGGGTTTTGGTGGAGGTAGACGTACTGTGGTAGGGCTTTTTTGATCTGTCTGGCCAACAGTTGCCGTTATTTTTTTTAAGCCTGCCATGCTGATAATGTAAGCAGCATTTTAAAAAAAATAGAAAAGAGCAAAAAATATCCACATGCGCGATTCGTACCCGCCGCACCTTCAGAAAATATTCAATATTTAAAACAGTTTCGAATTCCATGAAAGCAAATCATAGTTTTGCTAATTTTATAAACGCGGTAGGTAAATGTCATCATTAAATGCGGTCGCGCAATTAAGTAAGTACCTACTGTTTATTTGACAAAATTGATTTGTTATGACAAAAACATGTTAGCAATTGAACAAGGTAAATCCTACATTATTTATACATTGGCACCATTGAAACGATGTTTTACCTTATGATAGGTAGGAATGCGATACAGACATTAGCACAGCATTTCTAATATCGGTATTTACCCAATCATTATCAGACGTAAACATTTTCCTGCTCAACTTCAGTTGTCAGTAGTGCTACAAAGTATATACATATATATACCTATATAGGTACAATGGAGCTCGATGTCGCAGTGATTAACGCGCTCGGTGTGCGATTGCTGAAGTTAAGCAACTTTCGCGAAGGCCGGTCATCGGATGGGTGACCAAAAATTTACTATCTCGAGCTCCTCCGTGCTTCGGAAGGCACGTTAAGCTGTTGGTCCCGGCTACGGCTGCATTAGCAGTTGTTAACAACCACCAATCCGAACTGGACCCGCGCGCGGCTGCGTGGTGGTTATGGCCCGTACTCCCCATCCATGCATAGGGAAGGCTCGTCGGGATATACATATAATGAGATGATGATGTTCATAATGTCTGGATAACTGTTAATGTCAATACGTCTTTGTTAAGCCTTTTAGGCATACCACATTTTTGCATGTGGTAATATTTACCAGTAAATATTTGTTGCATAAGCGCTGGGAAGTTGTATATTTAAATATGAGCCTTAAATCTTAGTGCATTATTATAGGTAAGCCGATATAAAAAAAATAACACAAAACGGCCCGACTATTTGAAACTACTTGAGAATTGAGATATGAAACTTAACAGCAAAAAGCATTATGGAATACCTATGAACTGGCGAAAAAAACCTTTCGGCGTTCGTGAGAAACATTTTAGTTTAGAACCGTACTTAAAGTAGCTTTTTTGTAAAAAAAAAGGGACTGCAGGATGTGATTTATTGTGGCGTTTGTCACGAACGACGTAAAAAAACATTCAACTATTCTACGAAGTTTGTTTTTAACGTTTTGCTTTAAAGCTTGGAGGTTGAAGCTGATTCTTAATATTGAGCGAATAAATGGAAACAGAACTGCTTTATCAAAATCGAAGCCGGATCGGACGTCCCGTTTTTTGGCCCTCTCAGGACGCGTCCCGCCAGTCCCCTGAGCGGGACGCTAAAATCCCGCTTTTTCATTATAGTATTGATAGTAGCCAATTCAGCACAGTAGGTAAGTAGCTTTGTATTTTTGTATGTTTGTAACGAATAAACTCAAAAACTACTGGACCGATTTAAAAAAAATCTTTCACCATTAGAATGCTACATTAGAGTAACAAAAGCTTTATTTAAAAAAAAAAGAAAAAAAAATGTTCACCTTTGCAAAGCCGGGACGGACCGCTAGTAAAGTATAAGTATAAGTATCTACTTACGATTTTTTTTTTCGTCCCAGATTTTTTTCCCGATTTTTTCGTCCCAGTCCCGCTTTTTTTACGTTGAGGTCTCGGTATTTAGAAAATCGGATCTGGCAACACTAGCCATAACCCAATAACTAACTTCTTTAAATTTTCTTATTTATTCGACCACTTAAACGAAAACGGAAATTTGAACGGTATTGTTGCCTCCTGGACAAACGAGGATGTCAAATTTTGCCATACACATTCTCGTTTTCGTAAACGCAATCAAAGGCAAATATAACTTGCACTAGGCACTCTGAGAGACAAATACCTATTTAAAAATACCTCTTCTTCTCGCATAAAAAATTCAAGATTAAAATTGATTCTAACAATTTGTCACATTTTATTATTAGCTACAAACTAAGCTTAGAATACAATAATCTTCAATTATCACCGATTTTTTCAATAGGTTAGTTGGTATTGCTTATCTGGTTACAATTTCTAAACTAAACAACAATTAAATTAGTCAATGACGGTATTTACCCGTGTTCCTGGAATATACAGGGTGATAAACAAGACATTGATTACATTGTGTACAGGCTGGGTGGATAGCATAAAATAATATGCTTTATCGCACCCTCTTATTTGGTGACGATAAGGTAAGTCGAATGATTCACCAGAGAACCAACAATAGCTAACAAGTGACTGGTTATTTATGTCCAACTACGTAGGTACAGTACAACAATGCCATCAATGCCATTTGTGGAAGCTATTGGTGCGGCATGGTTTCGTCCAAAAATACATGACTGTTGACCCCTTTTTTAAGGTTCTGCCTCTTCAGCTTCTTGCTGTGTGAACGCAAGCCTCCCTTAAAGAGCGCCAACCATCTCGGTCCTGCGCAGTCCGCATCCATCCACCACCCGCCATCTTTCTCAAGCCGCCGGTCCACCGTGCAGCAGTGGCGGTAGCCACAGTAACATTAAGAAAACGATAGCGAAGTTCGAAAAGAATAAAATGTATGGGATTGACATAAGATTGACCACGTGATTTAGCGCGGCTTATGTCATACATTTTATTCTCTTCGAACTTCGCTATCGTTTTCTTAATGTTACTTTGGCTAAGCCTACAGGGCGTCCGACACTGCGTTTGCCTAAACACGGTCTCTACTCTCTACTCTGACATGGATAGGGGTTATTATTAAAAACAATTTAGGTCATAATAAGGTTGGTTCGGAAATTGTACCGTTTTTAAGTTACGATATAATGGTGTTATTATCAGGCAGATAAGCAGATTTAGAACAAGTCGGAGATGTACCTAGGTAACTTGAAGAGAACTTCTGGGTCTAGCTAGACTAAACCTAGACTGAGACCATTGGTCTGAAAAGTAGCTGAAGTCAAAATGTTAGACCAAATATAATACCTACTACCAATGATATTATATAATATCATTGCCTACTACCTATAAGGTTGAATTCTACGCAAATAAGTTTTTTAATTTTATTTAAATTAGTAATACCATTTTTATGCTAGGGAAAACTAATTGCCGAGTATCACCGCGTCCGGTCCGGGAAGACAAGAATGGTTATGTGCGGTTCTTTCCCCAACTCCCACAATTCGGGACGCCAATAATGGAAGAAAGTTTAACCATTATAATACGTCAAAGGTCAGTCACCTATCGGACAAAAAGTATGTAAGCCTATTTGCATTTTAAATTAGTAGCTATACTGATATAGTAAATATTTTTTTTTAAACTATTTAAAACCAGCTATCGCAGTCAATGGCATGGGTGATGGGAGTAGCGGGATAATTAATTAGCATGTTTTCATGATCTATGAATATCAGATGTATTGGCACAGTTACAAAAGAAACGTGGTAGGTTGTTATACCGTTTTGAAACTGAAAGTTGCACTTGAAAATGTGGGTCCCTGAGGATCTCATTCCCCGAGGATCCTGTCCCGGAGGATCTCGATTTGTTTTTATCTTCATGAACTTAATTAATCAATACTACGTTTAGCTTAAAAGAACCGTCAGTAGAAAAAGTGGTCAATAAAATTTTAATACTTATTGTAATATTGAAAAAAACAAGTCTGATAAAGTAATCACAGGTTGATTTATTATCACAATATTTCTTTTTGCGATACAAAAAATACAATTGTAACTTTTCAATCAGTCTTTTCAAAACATGTAAAATAAACATTATTTAAAAAATTACGTTTAATACTACAGAGATAATTGACTTAAAAAGTTTGTTTAAATTATGCATTAAGACACGCAGTTATTTTCAAATGTAAATTATAACATATAATATTTATTTTAAATATTACTATAAATTAGGTTTATCAATTATAAATAATCGACTTTAGTAAAAAAACAATATCAACATTTTTAATTAAGTAGTCTTTTCAAAACATAAAAAAAATATCAATTATTAAAAAAATACGTATTAAAAGTATGTCATAAATTATAAAATGTAAATTGTTAAAAATTATTTGGTCATATTATAGTAGTTTTTTTTTAAATTTTCATAAGTAAATTGTGTTTTTAAACTATGATCTAACATTTTTTTTAAATACTAATTACAAAGATATATATATATATATATATATATAGGTACTTATTTATAAATTAATATATTTTTTTGTTAACGGTACAAGTTAAACACAATAGAAAAAAATAACAAAAGTAAATGTATCACATTTATCGCATTCGAGATCCTCCGGGACAGGATCCTCAGGGAATAACCCGGAAATGTCGCCTCTGTGGTCTAGTGGTAATCACCGGTCTCACACCCAAAGGTCCCGGGTTCGATTCCCAGCTGGGTGCATATTTGTGTACTCTGTTTGTGGTAGGGCTTGTTTGCCCGTCTGGCTAGCTAGTAGCTACCACCATCATGGTGCCAAGTGCAAGTTTCATTCGCCATTCGATCACGTTAACGCAAACGAGAATTAGTATGGCAAAGTGTTAAGAGCGTTTACGCCGCACACTAGCGCCGCCAATGAAAAAAAAACATATCTTTTTTCTTTTTAATGTCTGCTATATTTAGCTACTGAAACAAACACACTACTCTACATTTTTATAGTGTTAACATAAATAGATGCTAAGAAAATTAATAAAAGGTAAGTATGAAAAATATAATTTTATAAAAAATATTCATACAAAACGTCAATTTCATAGGTAAGGACCTTATAGTAATTATTGAGGGGAAGACCTTATCACTTGCATTGTGAAAATATCATGGGTCAAATAGTCACCAAGTCAGGCAAATCTTTGTTTTATCACTTACGGGTACTTACCTAAGGACATGGACTTTATCTAAGTACTTACTTATCTTATGTTAAGTGAAGATAAGGCCGAAGATGGAAGCGCACTTCACCCGAAATCCTCTACTGAGGCACTGGCTATCTTATCTTTAGCTGCCGAAACACAACAATGCTACAAACATTGATGTTATGTATGACTACATATTTAAATAAGGGTGCCTAGTGTGAGTTTCGTTTACTATCCATATTCATTTGATAACGTTTACGAAAACGAAAATTAGTATAGCATTGAAGCAGCGCCTCCTGGCGGCATACGAGAAGCGCCACTAATGAAAAAAAAACATATCTAGTAATTAGAGATAGAAAATCAAATTATGCTCAACAAACTATTTGAATGAAGTAATTTAGCATTTTTACGTCACCTAATGCACACCTCACATGTTATGGTTTAGTTAAATAAGACGTTACGGCCACTTTTAACTATAACGCCATATTTAACTAAACCATAACATGTCAGGTGTTCATTAGGTGACCTAAAAATGATAAATTACTTCATTCAGATAGTTTGTTGAGCATAATTTGATTTTCTATCTCTAATTACTAGATATGTTTTTTTTTTCATTAGTGGCGCTAGTGTGCGGCGTAAACGCTCTTAACTCTTCTCGTATGCCGCCAGGAGGCGCTGCTTCAATGCTATACTAATTTTCGTTTTCGTAAACGTTATCAAATGAATATGGATAGTAAAACGAAACTCACACTAGGCACCCTTATTTAAATATGTAGTCATACATAACATCAATGTTTGTAGCATTGTTGTGTTTCGGCAGCTAAAGATAAGATAGCCAGTGCCTCAGTAGAGGATTTCGGGTGAAGTGCGCTTCCATCTTCGGCCTTATCTTCACTTAACATAAGATAAGTAAGTACTTAGATAAAGTCCATGTCCTTAGGTAAGTACCCGTAAGTGATAAAACAAAGATTTGCCTGACTTGGTGACTATTTGACCCATGATATTTTCACAATGCAAGTGATAAGGTCTTCCCCTCAATAATTACTATAAGGTCCTTACCTATGAAATTGACGTTTTGTATGAATATTTTTTATAAAATTATATTTTTCATACTTACCTTTTATTAATTTTCTTAGCATCTATTTATGTTAACACTATAAAAATGTAGAGTAGTGTGTTTGTTTCAGTAGCTAAATATAGCAGACATTAAAAAGAAAAAAAATGAAACCCTTCAAAGCTACAATGAAACAAAAGGTCAATTCCGCGAACAAAACAAGAAGTCAAATTAAAAAAAATATTGGGCGATAAAGACACAAAATGAATATTCATTGTTATTACTGAAGCCTAAGTAACATAGTCCTAATTAAAGGTGTATAATAAATAATATTAACAACCGTTATTGACTTTTAGAAGTAGTAGGTACACCTATTAATAAGTGAGAAAAAAAACGTCAATTTCATAGGTAATGGTACAATACTCATTCTGATAGAAGCGTGTCATTCTAGCATGCAATGCAGCTGCTTCACTCGTGCTACTTGCATAATAAATCGTTTACTAAATAAGTTGCGGGATGATAACGTTTGACGTAGGTAGGTGGTTGTCTAATTAAAGTCGCGCAATGTCACATTACCTTCTTGTTTTATTTATTTATTATTCACCGTTAACGACTACTATAATACCCTTGAGATTTAGGTAAACTTTAGCCATGTTGCCCCAATAAATTAATCATAAATAACTAAAATAAATGTTAGTTGACAATTTTACTCTGGCAACCTCACCTCAAAACGGGCATTATACAAAGTAAAATGTAAAGATAGCGACGTATTTTATTATATACCTAATGGGCAATGAAATTTACAGTTAAAACTCAAGGAAGTTCAGTTTGATTGGAGCTAATCAAAAAACAATTATTATCTAACTACCCTGATGTTCGAAACTAAATACTAAACTGTTCGCTCATTACGAGAATACCTATGCGTGATATCAAAAACTTGTTTTTTTTTCAAACGCTAGCCTATAAATCAAAGTTTTTATAAATTAGTCCGTACTCCGAACGAACGTAAACTTCGCATTCGGATTGGAGTAGGTATATAAAAAACATAAAACAAAAAATAACAAATGCGCTGCCTCTGCGATTTGAAGGTTACGCGAAGCAACGTTCACGCGTAGGGTTGCCAACTATTTTTCAGGAAATTAAAGTAAACCCATCACTAACTAGTATAAAAAAAGGTTTTGAAGAAAAAATAAAGCATTTTCCAAATTCATTTATTTATAAGCGTTGCGTTTCGTTTCACTTCACCTGAGTCTGAATATCATTCAGTAGTTCAGAAATTAAAGTCAACAGGAATATTCAGTTCAAACGCACGCATTAGTCGGAAATAAAGTATTTTCCATACTTTATTTTTATTGAAAATAATAAATTGGGTAGGTACTAAAACATACGGACTATTTGCAATTCCAGACGTTTTGCTACTAGCTCTTTCTGCTTTTATGTCGTCCGGCTGAGTTGACTCTCTGCTGACTGGGTACTCTGCTTTTATGTCATGTAGCTGAAATGTCTTTCGGCGAAAAGGTCATTTTGATAGAGACCCAAAATAACGTAGGATACGTTATTTTAAAGAATTGTTGGCAACCCTACTCACGCGCCACGCCGCGCCGCGCTGCATTTGGACACCACAGAATGTAAGCTTCATCCATAATGCACTGGGGCAACGCACAAAGACCCTCTCGTGGAAACGCAACGGAATCTCGGAATAAACAGCTCTGAACAGACCGACGAGCGCAGCTGTTTGTTGCGAGACTCCATGTTCGTGAGAGGTTATGTGTGCGTTGCTCAAGCGCATTTGTATATGAAAATGACCTTCTGCCGTCTCCTTATTTTAGCCGCACATACCGGTATTTGAATCTAAAAGCTGGCCAAAACAATATTTTGTTTGTTTTGTTTAAAATATGTAAGTAAACATAGCAGTTACCTACATAGGTATTTAAATTATGTTTTACATTAAAAAAAAAACTCGAATGTGATGCCTTTATTTGTTGATGCGTAGGTATTTACAACCGTTAACACGATGAAATA
Source organism: Eudonia lacustrata (assembly GCA_947562085.1). NCBI lineage: Eukaryota > Metazoa > Arthropoda > Insecta > Lepidoptera > Crambidae > Eudonia > Eudonia lacustrata. Next base: position 7,755,151 of record OX387324.1, on the reverse strand, counting down.
AAGTAAAAAAGAAACACGATGAAATAAAGTAAAAGAACTGGGTGCAATAACTTAAAACTACGAGAAAATTAAAAAAATAATACTTGTGACCAGCTTTTAGCGTCAAATAGCCGTGTGTATAGTAGCCGCGCCGCGCCCTGGCGGTAACCGACCGCCGGACGCGGACGGACGCGGCCGGCCGGCGGCAGGCGTTGCTTACTTACACAGAACACAATAAGATGGCCGACCTATATTTCACATACTGTGGAACGGGGCTACTTTGGAGTGTAACGTTGATCAAAGCCACATATCCTAAAGTAGCAAGTAACTGCTAAAATAGATCTCACTAAGTGTCCCTAGCGAGCGTGAAAAACTACCTACCTGCAGAATCATGATACTATTGGTATTGGTAGGTACCTACCTACCTACCTATAAGTAAAGTAAAAAAATTAAAGAACTGGAGCTTTGCGATCTATGTTACAATTGATTCAAAAGTTATTCAGTTCTACCTACCTGTTGTAATATAATGAATGAAAATCTTCACGACTTTGCGATGCAAATAGATAGTTATTTGACAACAAATTGATGATGTCGTTTAAAATTAGCATGTTACACATAATCACAAATAATGCCACTCGATAGATCACTAATAAAAATGGACGGAGCGGTAATCGAACCCGCGACTGGAAAAACCTATAACATCGGAGAATACTATTTTCTTGTATAGAAACACAACATAGTTTATATTAGGCAAAAATACGTAGGAATAATTTGTAGTACTCGATAAAATGTCTAGTATCCCACGCAATTAATTATAATTGTCGTAGTCGTACACTTTGGAAACGCCTAACGCCACCTTCGACAAACACGCGGCGGCAATACTGCCTCCAAAAATATCACGCGCCAAATATTTTCTCATAATTCTTTTTTTAAATCTACCAAATTCAATATTCTAGAGTAAAACCTTTTAAGTCTTAAAATTAATGAAAGCTTTAAAAAAGTAAGACACTCACTTGTTTTTTGTTGAGTTTAACAATCACAGATTCTACAAATTGCCGGGAACGTTAGGCGCCCGCCGATGCAACAAACGGACTGGCATGGCAAAACGACCACGCCAGCTCGGTAAATAATTCGCTTGACACGCTGATGACGTCACCACATAATCATTAGGATGGGAGAGGGCGTAGCGAATCTCAAAAGAAGTCCAACCTGTTTTATGTACCCTTAGGGAAAACCGTAAAGCATTTGTTTCGGTGCTTAAAAATGTGATTTTGCGACTTGTTTTAGTGTTTTTTGGTCGAAAACTCGGTTAGTATTTCTATTATGTATACCTGTAGTTTATTCATGATTATTAAGTCTTTAAACAAAAGAAGATCGTGAAAGAAATATTACATATCTATATATATAAAAATCAATTGCTGTCCCGTTTGTCGGGCTAAAACTCGAGAATGACTGGACCGATTTGGCTAATTTTGATTTTGAAATATTTGTGGAAGTTCAGGGAAGGTTTAAGCGGTGAGAAAAATAAATAATAAGTAACGGAAAATACTAAACGACAATTTAATTTTCCAATACCAAATTATTTGTTTGTTTCGTTGTAATGGAAACTGTCAAAGCGGTACGTACAACAAAATTAGCTGTAAAACATTTGATATCTTTTGTCACTTGGTTGGTTGTCAAATATTTATAGGTGTGTATTGTGTATGTTTCATAGCTGTATTGTAGTATGAGCTCCGATCTCTTTGGTCTGTTTTGTTAGAATACAAAACAGTTCTGTCAGAGTGAACGAGAGTGCGGCAACTTCACACAAGCGCTCCGAAACGCACACACACAAGCTCGTAGTTCACCTACATTAGCACACGGAAAAAAGCATGGGAAAGGAGAACCCGATGACGCGGCTGTCATCACAAACGCGGATTGGGCAGCGTATGTTGCTGTAGTAACGGAGAATAACAAGTATGTCACTGAGCGCTGCCGATCTTATTTAAACCTTGTTTCTTTATTGGAAATAGAAAAATTTATTACATATTCAAAACTAGCCAAAACTATTTTTGATAATATGTCCGACTTTAAATATGTAGGTACCTCCATGTAAATGCTTTCCAATAATATATTTAAAAAAATTATACATTCGCATGCGGATATATTACGTTATTAAATTTAATAACGCAGCTTTCAAAACTGGCCGAGCGAGGCGTAAATATTTTGCTGTGTCCAATTTGTAAATTAATATTTGATTACGATTGTACTTTATAATGATATGTATTTTATAGTGTACACCTAAATTGTGTGTTTCATTTATAATATATAAGACACCCAAATTCACACAATAATAAATTAACTATGTGTGGCTCACTCAACCCTAGCCGGTAGCTACAGCTCGTACGTCAATTCAAGATCACGGCACTGTTGCCGCACTCTCGTTCACTCTGGTTCTGTTTCAGAAATAAAAAATGTGTAAAAGTGTCAGTTGGTTGTCGTAAAAAGAAAATAAATAAATAAATTTCAAAACGATTATTAAAATCTATCATGAGTTTTTCAGTGCGCGAAAACTTTATTTACTTACTGTTATTGTTTTAAAATGCCAAGGAGAAAAGGACCTGACTTAGGTCGTCGAAGTCAATCAAATGTGCGACGAGCTAACTCACGTGCAAACCGCACTGACGACCAGCGAGAGACAGACATTCGTTTGTATGGCAGAATTGCGTTCCACAGTGAATAATAATGAAGTAGATAGGCTTAGAATGGAACGAGTTCGGGCACACCAACCACAACAACAGCGAGCACGACACAATGAAATAGAACGATTCCGCAGGTGCAGTGTTCCTGTAAACATGGCACGAGTAGTTGCATTCCACTATGACCCGGAAAAAGATTATTGTGCCTTATGCCGTAACAATTGGGGAAATGACAACCATTTGCCAATATTGTAAAGCGTTATACAGCGGTGAATCTATTGGATTATGTTGAGCTGGTGGTAAAGCAAAATTGCCACAATTGGTCCCACCACCACATCCATTACGCTCATTAGTTTCTGGGGTGGGAAATTAATAATTTATCAAAAACAATAATTATGGTATACTACCTTGAAAGTGGGCATGAATTTTCCTGTACAATATGCGTTGCACCAAACGACGTTATTTGAAAGCAATATTGTTATTATTTTTGGATCTTTAAGTTTTGACCATATTTTTCACCAATACATGTAGGTGATACGAAGTTCACCGGGTCATCCAGTCTTTATATATAAATCAATTGCTGTTCGTTTGTCTCGCTAAAACTTGAAAATGGCTGGACCGATTTGGCTAATTCAACAGGAAAGCACCAGAATTCAACAGGAACTAATGATCGACGCTTTTATCCTTGAAATAAAGGTCAGCCTGGTTTGTGGCTTTTACAGACCACCTGCTTCCTAGTTGACATCCAGTAAAATATCAATGAAATTCTACCTAGGTATATTCAATTTCGACGAAGAAAATTCTGATTAACGCTGTGTGGGTATAAAGTGTCAAACACTACTGGTACCGTGAATCTGCTACGGATTTGTTCGACAAGTTTCACAAAAGCATTTTTTCATAATAGCGAATTTTCACATCGCGTTCTTTCGTGATCGCAAATTTAACTACTCGTCTTTTTTCATATGTTGTATGTGTGTATGTTTATCAATCGCATAGGTATATGTAGACTTTTTTTTCAAATCTCGATTTTATACACGTTTATATTTTAATATTAGCGTACCTACTACCTAATAAAACTACGGTTCAAATAAGAATATTGCCCCTGGATCCCGGAGCAAGGTAGTGTAAATAAGTTTGTCATTTTTATTTTTAGGAATAGTACGATTAAGCCATCGTACTTAAGACACGGATCCGTTCCAAATTTAAGGCAATATTGTTGTATTTTTTTTAAATCTGTATAAATCGATTTATATGAGAGTAAACAGAGTTTAAACAGTTGAGACTAGAATTTTCATTTTCCGCATACGAGGTATTAGTCAACAACATGTCCAGTTAGAATTTGAACCTTATTATCACATTTACTTACGATTCAAACCAGATTGAATTTACGTGAAAAGTTACTTTAAATTAATGCCCAAAACCATGCAGGTCCAACCTAGAAAAGAATCAATAAAATTCACCCGGCGTGCTGGTTACCATCTAGCACCAAAGTACTCGTCAGTCATGACGAGTACTTTGAGTCTTGAGTTTGGGCTCGTATTATTCGTCTGAATAATAAGAGCCCAAACTCGATAGGGTTTGTCGTTTAATTATCGAGTTCCTATGACCATCTTCCAGCTCCATCATCAGACCCTGGTTACCATCTAGCACTAAAGTACCTACTCATTGAAATGAAACAACTTTAACGGATCTGTTCGTGTTTATTTTACACATTACTTATTTAAAGTAAGTTATCTAAAGTACTCGTCAAGACGGATCAAACGAGTCCAAACTCGATGGGGTTGTGTCGTTTAACTACCGAGTTCCTATGGCCACCTACCGTTTCCATCATCAGATCAGCTCCATGTCATAATAATTTTGCATTGTCATCCGATTTACACATGTATGCAAAATTTCAGCTCAATCGGTAACCGGGAAGTGGATCAAAGGAGATAATTCGGGCCCCATACATTTTGGGCCTTTCCTGAAAGTGCCGGCCAACAAAAAACCTACGTACCTACGTATTGTTAGAACTAGCCATTTGGAGTAATAGTTACTATGGCACAAAAGTTGTAGGATTGCTCTGAGCCAAATTATACAAGTTCGACGATTTAACATTTTCATACATTTTTTTTTTTTTTCGTATCAACTTCAAAGCGGTCGCTTGACGCTTCACAATGACAGTTGCTTCGGATCATTAGTTCTAACAATATCTATCATTATTTTATGTTTTCCAGCACTTTCAGGAATCAATAAGTATAAGAAAATGATGAATCTTCGAACTTGTATAACTTGGCTCATAGCAATCCTACAACTTTTGTGCTATATAACCTATTACTCCAAATGGCTAGTTCTAATAATACGTACCATTTTTTTTGTTGGCCGGCACTTTCAGAAAAGGCCCAAAAAAAATGATGTCCTTTAACTTGCAAGATTTGATTAAGCACAAACAAACATCGAGACAGGTGAAACTAAATAAAAACTTCTAAAAAGAGGAAACTTGAATTTCAGCTGGAGTTTTTGGCCCATAACAACTATAAAATGAAACTTGAAATGGAGCGACGTTTAAATATTCGAGAAACGGAGTCATGGGCCCTACTAGTGATACCAACTGGACACACGTGTGTCCGGGTCGAAAATTAGTATGCCATTGAAGCAGCGCCTCCTGGCGGCATACGAAAGGAGTTAACATTTTGCCATGCAAATTCTCGTTTTCGTTAACGCGATCTAATGATGAATAATACTCGCACTAGGCACCTTATCTACAAAATCCTTGGTTTTAAACGGATACTTAGAAGTAACAATCTGCTCTAAAGATTTATACCAAGTACGCAAGTATATCTAATACAAACCCACTTCTTCACTTACATACTTACATAACATAGGTACATAATATATTTAGATGACGTCGTTGGTACTGCTTTCATAAGATCGCAGACGTAAAACGAACCCTTTTAGAGGAATAATGTATGAGCGACTTGAATTAAATACGCTGACAGATTAATCTTACTTGGTACTAAAGTAAAAAGCTAATTATACTCACACTTATTAAAAAACATACATTTTAATGTTAGAAATAGCTGTAAGTATAAGAGTACATTCCAACGAATCTCATGTTTCTCGTCTCAATGTTTCCATTTCCAGTGACGTGCCGCTAGACTTATCGATTTCCTATATAGACATTAAGGCGCCTTTCAGTTACCAAAGAGCAACGCGCACGAACGGCCGAAAGGTAGAAAACTACGCTAGGGGTTTGCTGACTGAACTACGAACAGGTTGACAATACTGATTTACATTAAAACATTTTTTATGTACACAATTTAGTTATTGTATTAGTTAAAAGTAACATTAATGGTAATAGATAACGTTAAGAAATAATATCTAATAATGAAACTGTTTATACCTAACTCATGATGAGAAACAGAGATGTTGATAGTAAAAAAAAAATCTGTTACTTATTTCTAATACAAACGTTTTTTTATTTATTTTTACGTTTTCCATTAATTGTTGACATCTCTGTATTTCCTGCATAGACTAAACGTTTCATTAAAATCGGCTTATTGGTTTAAAAGAGTTAGTTTCGAAGTTTGTATGGAATACAAAAATATAAATTGATATCTCATAGCAGTTAGAGGGTGCATACCTCTTTAGATCCATATTAACATATTTTTATTATTTGATTTTGCGCATGCATAATGCTTTAATATAGTTATAAGATAAAACTTTAAAAAATCAACAGTCTCAGGACGCTTGAGTGGGAATCGAACCTCTGGATAACCGGTCCAATGCTCTGACCACTGAGGTGTCGGTAGCTCCTGTAGGAAGACTTGGTATCTCAGGTCCAATAAAACTCAGAGTTTTAAGACAAACACGTGTATTCTCTCAGAGACATCTGGGTGCCTAGTGTGAGTTTTGTTTACTATCCGTATTCATTCGATTACGTTTACGAAAACGAAAACTAGTATGGCATTGAAGCAGCGCCTCCTGGCGGCATACGAGAGGAGTTAACATTTTGCCATACAAATTCTCGTTTTCTTTAACGTGATCGAATGGCGAATGAAACTCGCACTTGGCACCCTGTTCTGTATAAAAACACCAACCAAAATGCCGCTGCTGCTATCGGTCAAGTGCCGCCTTTCTTTTTCCCACTCCACTCTTACAAACTGACATTGACAGACAGCCAGTATTGCTAGTCGGCAGAACAAAATTATACCTTTTTATTGATTTTATGTTCGTAACGAATACAAATCAAATATATTAACTATAATTTAATAAAAACCGTACACTCCTGAGATTGGTTGATTTATTTTTCTATTTTTTTTCTTGAACTAAAAATACCATAATACCTCCCTTAGTAAGTAGCGAACGCTTCTACACCGTTGCAGAATCTTTGGCCTGCCGCGCCGCCGCGCCGCCCTTCGTCGACGCGCCCGCCCACCGAGACGAGTCGCCCCCAGCATCCCAAGTATAGTCAGATGGTTTTTACCAGTGTTACCGGGTGTCAGTTAGTTATACATGTACAGGTTTAACTGAAACACTGTAAGGCTTGTACCTAGTTATCAACGTGTGCTTATCTAAATTGGTCATTGAAATTAGGTAAGTACCTTTTGTAATATATTAGTTATGAGTAAATGTTACCATTTGCGCCTTATGTGCCCTTGTTAGGGAAAGATATCGCGTGCTGCCAACTCAGCTGGCCCAAGTACCTACAAATAGGTCGTGGTTTCATAAACTCAAACCAAAACAATAATTAAGGCGGGAAAATGAAATAATTTAACCAGCTCTATAACTGTACTACTAAGACTGTACTTTTATTTGATGTCTAGATACCGTAGTTACCTATATACCTAGTACGAATTTATCTAATCATAAGGTACAAATTACTAAAAATTAATGTCCCATAAATACGTTTGCGTAAATTTTAGAAAACAGTACTTTTATTTTTTAGGTACTAACGTAGGTACTAGGGTGGTGGACCATGAGAAATAGGTTTAATAATTCTAAGCTGATCTCAAAGTTTTTCTTCAATATCAAATTAAATCAAATAACAATATGTTGCGCAGTGATTAACGCGCCCTGTCTGCTATTGCTAAGGTATAGCCGAATATTTAACATTACTTTGACACTACATTTTTGTATGAAATGCTATAGCCGCCCCGTCGCTGGTAACATTTACCAAATATTCAAATAAGACAGTAACGGCTATAGCCTTCGTCTGCTATAGCCGTTCTGTCACTAGTAAATATTCAATAAGTATACAAATAGGACGCACTGGCTATAGCCTTCGCCTGCTCTAGCCGTTCCGTCACTGGTAAATAGTCAATAATATACAAATAGGACGCACCGGCTATGGCCTTCGTCTGCTAGAGCCGTTCCGTTACCAGTAAATAGTCAATTAATATACAAATAGGACGCACCGGCTATAGCCTTCGCCTGCTCTAGCCGTTCCGTCACTGGTAAATAGTCAATAATATACAAATAGGATGCACCGGCTATAGCCTTCGCCCACTCTAGCCGTTCCGTCACTGGTAAATAGTCAATTAATATACAAATAGGACGCACCGGCTATAGCCTTCGCCTGCTTTAGCCGTTCTGTCACTAGTAATGGTCATCAAGTACACAAATACAGCAAACGCGTCTATAGCAAAGGCTACAAAGTCCTCTTAGCTCACAAATTACAACAAACTGTCATCATCATCTCAGCCAAAAGACATCCACTGCTGAACAAAGGCCTCCCCCAAGGATCTCCACAACGACCGGTTTTGTGCTGCTCGCATCCAGCGGCTTCCCGCGACTTTTACCAGATCGTCGGTCCACCTTGTTGGAGGTCTGCCCACAATGTGCTTTCCGTACGCGGTCGCCACTCAAGGATTGTTCTGCCCCAGCGGCCATCAGTCCTGCAAGCAATGTGCCCTGCCCACTGCCACTTGAGCTTAGCAATTACTGTTCGGGCTATGTCGGTAACCTTTGTTCTTCTGCGGATCTCATCATTTCTGATTCGATCAGAGAAACCCCGAGCATAGCCCTCTCCATTGCTCTTTGAGTGACCTTGAGCCTTCTGATAAGGCCTAAGATGATGATTGATATGTACGAATCCGTCGCTTTTTTGTAGTCATTCGAATTTGGTCCGATAACCAGCCGTAGCTGATAGGTTTCAAGCTCTAGTCCTGAAGACCGACTCACATAGTGGCGCTTTCATACAAACACTTTTAACACTTCGATGTACCGATAGTCAATTTGGCACCGCTGGAGAGACTGTAGCACGGCCCATGTTTCAATCGAATCGAAGGCTTTTTCATAGTCCACAAACGCTAAGCAAAGAGGCTGGTTATACTCTTCGGTCTTTGTATAACCTGTCGCAGCGTATTTATGTGGTCTATGGTGCTAAAGCCTTTTCGGAAACTGGCTTGTTCGATAGGCTGGAAGTCATCAAACCTGCGTGCAAAACTATTCGTTATGGCTCTCGAAAATAGCTTGGTGGCTTAGAAGAGAAATGGGTCTGTAGTTCTTCAGCAGGGTTTTGTCGCCCTTTTAGAAGAACAGTACCACCATACCTTCGTGTCACGTCCCTGGCGTTCTGCTCCCCAGTATGACGGAATTAAACAGCTTCTGAAGAGCTACGAGTACCGGTCTTCCGCCTGCTTTCAGAAGCTCGGCTGTAATTCCGTCAGCACCTAGTGCCCTGCCGTTCTTGAGCTGTTTGAAAGCCATACTAATCTCGTACAGGCTGATGCCCGGGATGTCTTAAGTATGGTGCCGGGTTAACTTAGCTCTAGGGTCTTTAGCTAAGCTTTGTACATGTGGCGGAGTGGAGGTGTAAAGCTGTCCATAGAACTGCTCAAATTCTCCATTAACATCGGACCTGGTCGTGACAGTTCTGCCGTCATCGATTTTCAGCGTCGTCAGTTGGCACTGCCTAATACCCAGATCTTTTGCGAACACTTTAGAGCCTTTGTTCCGCTCAATGGCCTCTTTAATACGATTAGTATTAAATCGGCGCGTGTCGAGTCAAAGACTTCGAGATCTGCCTATTTAGCTGCCGAAACTGAGACGTATCACCTGGGGAAAGCAGAATAATTGCACGCCGCTCTTCCATTAGTTTTAGGGTATGGTCTGAGAACTTTTTGGTTTCTTTTGTACGGTGGGTTTTAAAATACTTGGACCCAACCGTTTGAACAGTTTCCACAAACCTGTTGCTTTATTTGTCCACATTTACGAAATCATTAAGGCACTCGAGGCGATTCTGCATTTCGAACTGAAAGCTTTCCGGGTTTTGCATTTGGATGGGTGCAGGACGGCAGAGCGTAGACCTTATCAATCAACATATTTCCAGCTTAATGTTGACATTCAATTTGCCTCTTACCAACCGGTGATCGCTGCCAGTTTTAAACGCATTGATCACAGTGATATCATTGAATATTTGCTTCATCGTCGACGTAATAAAGTCAATCTCGATTTTTGTTGCACCATCGGGACTCATCCAGGTCCACTTGCGGTGTTCAGCCTTCCCGAAAAAGGTTTTGTCATAGAGTCTCTCCTTTTCCAGAAAGTCCGCCAGCATTTGGCCCCAGGAGTTTCGACTACCAATCCCAAATCGTCCCACTCTCATCTTATCGCCACCGCTTCGTTTGCCTAGGTTTGCATTAAAATCTCCCATGACAACGGTGTAATGAGTTTTGGAGGCTTGTATGGCTCTAGAGATGTCCTCATACGTAGCCTCCACCACATCGTCAGGGCGTGTCGTAGTAGGAGCATAAACCTGTATGACCTATGACCTTCAACGAATACCATTTGGTTATTCTGAGTATAAGGTACGCTTCCCTTGGTGAGACACTCCCGGTCTCGACAACGTTGTTCACGAGGGACTTGTGGACAATGAAACCGACACCACCTTGGGACAGTTGTTTGTCAGTTTGTTTGTCCTCCCTCTCTACGGACTTCAGATAATCCAACTATGTTCCACCGTATCTTGATCAATTCTTCCTCCAATACGGACGAGCTTATAGGTATGCAAATATTGAATTATAATAGATATTGATGTGTTTTAAAGAACTTTGATTTAAGTAAATGTGTTTAATATTTACTCAGAAAAACGAAATATGTTCATATTTAACGTTGATCAAAAATCGCGCGCAAACCACTCTCACGTCACGTCCACTCAGCGGCGCACTTGCCGGTCAAGAGAACAAAACGCCATACAATTGTCGCTGCTATAACAGCTGCGGCAGTGTGAGTGCGCACACTAATGATCGTAATAGAGACATCTTTGAAGGTGTAAAAATACATGTTAAGTGACACCTAGGAAATTGAAGAATCCAATTTGGGGACACTTGATATTGAAATATACAGTAGTAGTTACTAAATTCGTCTGCTAAAGCAGTTGTGGCTCTTAAGTGTATAAAAATATCGAAGGCTATAGCCGGCCCGTCATTCTGCACACTTCTTTAGTGAATGCTATAACCGGCGCGTCCGTGAACGTGTTAAGCTACTTTCGCAAAGGCCGGTCATCGGATGTATCCATCCGAGGACCGGCCTTTGCGATAATGTATTATCTTGTGCTTCGGAAGGCACGTAAAGTCGTTGGTCCCTGCTGCATTAACAGTAATTTCAGTCAACCACCAACCGCACTGGGCCCGCTTGGTGGCTTATGGTCTATTCTCTCTATCCATCAATAGGCAAGGCTCGTGCCCCAGCTATGGGACAAAAAATTAGCTGGTGATGATACTTGAATATTTTAAACAATCAAATTCATATTCATAATCAAATACTTACATAACTTTATTTTAATTGTATACTTTAGGTACTTACCTACTTTTAGTCTGTTTTAATAATCTATGTATATCTATTCAGAGTGTTTAATTTGCCATTCGATCACGTTATAAAAAAACAAGCTCTTCGATCGATCCTAGAATTCAATTTGAGCAATGTAGAATGCAACGTGAAATATTTCCTTGTTCGATATCTATACACGTTATATAATAAAATCTATAATAAATGAGTATTTATAAATACATTGAATATTGATAGTTGTCGCAGACGGGGACAATCATCAACCAAGCGGCCGTGGCTAGCTCAATTAAATCCGCACTCTCTTTGGTTGGAAAATAATATACCCATAGGAACTTAAAAAGTATTTGGAGTAGGTTTTGTTTCATTTGTCAACACTCATGCACGATCACGAACACTTAACGGCTAATATTCCACCATTATTTTACATTAATATTCGACATACTTATACCTAATACAAATTATAGAAATTATTACAAATCCGCAGATATGACTTTTCACTTTCCCGCCAAGAAGTCCAAAGAATCAAAGGAGTCATTCTAAAATATATTGAATCTTTTTTTGCCTTAGTTTTTGGATTATTGCGGTTAGCACTCAGAACAATATAGCTTTAGTTATTATTCTGAGGGTTAGCACTCAGAACTATAAAGGGTTAGCACAATTAGTCAGTGTCATAGTAATTTTCTTACAAAGCACATGGGGTCCATAAAACAAAGAAACATGAAGATAAGTTAGGTATTTAAATACCTAAACAATATTTCCTTTGTTAATATAATATGATGATTATGATAATTGTAATCAGTAAGTAGAGTAGATATAAATTGTATTCCTATTCGTATGAATATTCGACTTCTTCGCCGACTCTTTACTTTCCCGCCAAGAAGTCTAAAGCTTTTATTCAGATAGTGTCAGATAGAGTCGATAAAGTAGTGTAGTCCTTACAATTATTCAATTACTTTAATTAAACATTTCTCATAAAAAAGGTTTGTATGTTTGTGTTTATATGTATAATGTTTAGTTGAAGGGCAAATTACAATTTGCTTGCTTCTAAAGATAAATGGGCGCTTTTGGTGCCTTTAAAAACGCCTGCGCACATACAAGACATTGTTAGAATGTGTGGAGGTCTTTCATAAAAATAATTTACTTATATGACAGCTTAGCCCTAAACCGTAGCCATTTCAAGATATGAGCGATTTTCTGCCGGAAGTTTTTGTATAGTTTAAATCCAAAAATCCGTAACTATGAGAAATAGCGTAAATAAAGTAGGTACGCCATAAATGTAGGCTTGGGAACGATTTTGATAAAAAATATACATCAATAGAATTAAGAAAAAAAACAACTGTTTTTTATTTTATAACACATCAGCCGATAATGTCGCTTTTTTCAATCAACCCATTTTGTCCCACTGCTGGTTAATGATCTCATAGTGTCGCTTAGAAGAACCAATTTCTCTAATGTACATAAATATCAAATGTCAAACTAAAGGGACGGGCCAATTTATTTTTATTTTTATGTCCGTGAAATCAATTCATTACCTACTCCAAATACTCCAGTATAAACTAGCTCATGGTGCCAAGTGCGTTACCTAATCCAAATACTCCAGCATAGACTAGCTCCTGGCGCCAAGTGCGTTACCTACTCCAAATACTCCAGCATAGACTAGCTCATGATGCCAAGTGCGTTACCTACTCCAAATACTCCAGCATAGACTAGCTCCTGGCGCCAAGTGCGTTACCTACTCCAAATACTCCAGCATAGACTAGCTCATGATGCCAAGTGCGTTACCTACTCCAAATACTCCAGCATAGACTAGCTCATGATGCCAAGTGCGTTACCTACTCCAAATACTCCAGCATAGACTAGCTCATGATGCCAAGTGCGTTACCTACTCCAAATACTCCAGCATAGACTAGTTCATAGTGCCAAGTGCGTTACCTACTCCAAATACTCCAGTATAGACTAGCTCATTGTGCCAAGTGCCTTACCTACTCCAAATACTCCAGCATAGACTAGCTCATGATGCCAAGTGCGTTACCTACTCCAAATACTCCAGCATAGACTAGCTCATGATGCCAAGTGCGTTACCTACTCCAAATACTCCAGCATAGACTAGTTCATAGTGCCAAGTGCGTTACCTACTCCAAATACTCCAGTATAGACTAACTCATAGTGCCGAGTGCGTTACCTACTTCAAATACTCCAGCATAGACTAGCTCCTGGTGCCAAGTGCGTTACCTTTTTTTTTTTTTTTTTTTTTTTTTTTTGAGACTGCTGGTTGCCGAGGGGCATTTCCAGCTTCACCGGGCTTGTTTTAGGGGCGGCGAGGTACGTAAAGGGTACCTCAAGCCGTGTTGAAACGAAACTCCTTCAGAGGATTTCTAGAGGGGTACGGCATCGCACACTTAAAAGTGCGCGTCCCCGTGCCCTTCCAGAGTCTCCGAAGGGTTCGGATCGGATCGGGGAGCGGAACCACCCGAGGGCGCCTCTAAAGGCACGGACCTCGGCTCGGGTAGACCGGGCCGTGGAGGAGGAGAGGAGGAGCTCCCAGGCACATGACTGTGCCTGGCATAGAGCGCGTGTGAACCGGTTCTTCGTACCCTTGTTCTACGAGTACGGTGTCTTGGGCCTAAAACAGTGTGCATGTTTAGTGTATTCTGTAAATGTGTGCTGTCATTTGGAGGAACGGGCGGGGGGGCATTCGCAACTGTAATTGCGTCGTCGGGCTCGGTGCGTTACCTACTCCAAATACTCCAGCATAGACTAGCTCGTAGTGCCAAGTGCCTTACCTACTCCAAATACTCCAGCATAGACTAGCTCATGGTGCCAAGTGCCTTACCTACTCCAAATACTCCAGCATAGACTAGCTCCTGGTGCCAAGCGCGTTACCTACTCCAAATACTCCAGCATAGACTAGCTCATGGTGCCAAGTGCGTTACCTACTCCAAATACTCCAGCATAGACTAGCTCCTGGTGCCAAGTGCGTTACCTACTCCAAATACTCCAGCATAGACTAGCTCATGGTGCCAAGTGCGTTACCTACTCCAAATACTCCAGCATAGACTAGCTCATGGTGCCAAGTGCGTTACCTACTCCAAATACTCCAGCATAGACTAACTCATAGTGCCGAGTGCGTTACCTACTTCAATTACTCCAGCAGCATAGACTAGCTCATGGTGCCAAGTGCGTTACCTACTCCAATTACTCCAGCAGCATAGACTAGCTCATGGTGCCAAGAGCCTTACCTACTCCAAATACTCCAGCATAGACTAACTCATAGTGCCGAGTGCGTTACCTACTTCAAATACTCCAGCATAGACTAGCTCATGGTGCCAAGTGCGTTACCTACTCCAAATACTCCAGCATAGACTAGCTCATGGTGCCAAGTGCTTTACCTACTCCAAATACTCCAGTAGAGACTAGCTCATGGTGTCAAGTGCGAGTTTCATTCGCCATTCGATCACGTTAACGAAAACGAGTATTTGTTATGTATGGCAAAATTACAAAAACACAAATGTTGAAAAATTTTTTTTGGCAAAATGTTAACTCATCTCGTATGCCGCCAGGAGGCGCTGCTTAAATGTCGTACTAATTTTCGTTTTCGTAAACGTACCTACATAATCGAATGAATACGGATAGTAAACAAAACTCACACTAAACACTCATATCTCGAAAGGGTTATAGTTTCCAGCTAACTTGTTATATAAATTATTGTTCGTGTGGCAAATCTCTAATTTTATAAAACAAAGTTCCATTCGTGAGCATACATTTTGAAAAAGGCACAATGCTCCCATACAAATTGCCCATTGTCCTGAGTATTTTTATTTTTTTATTTTTTACGGGAGGGGAAAGCCTTCATCTCACATGATGTTAAGCGATAATAGGGTCAAATTTGAAAACCAGTGCACTTTATCGTTAAGCCTCAAATACTGCGAAACTGACTATCTTATTTCTAACTGTTAGGACACAACAATGCTACTAACATTGATGTTAAGGTGACATAAGATGGTAGTAACTAGTCAGGCGGACTTAAAACCAAGCCCTACCACCAACGAAACTGAAAATATCATGTACCCCACGCTGGGAATCGAACCCGTCCCGGGTTCGATTCCGGTTTCGATTCAGTTCTCTTGAACTGAGGCCGGTGGTCTTAACCATTAGACCACAGAGACGATTTAAAAAGGTTACACTGTTAAGTTTCTAATAAAACCAACCATTTATTGATTTCAGGTAAAGATGGGTCTACCGGAATTAACAACATGCTGCTTCTGCTTTGATCTTAAAACTGGAAACACAATATTAGGTGTTATTAATGCGGTAAGTATTTTATCTCGTATATTTCCCTTAAATAAAAATAACTAAATTATTTAATAATAAAGTATTTTCAAGTAAAGATTAATGTCTATTTCCATTCCAGGTCCTCTCGTTCATAATGTTTGTAGTGATGATAGTGGTGGCAGCGATGGCAGGAAGCGTGCTGGGTGACGAGGAAATAGACAATGACCCAGACATCGAAGCGGCTGTTACGGGGTTCTACGTCATCTGCATCATCCTGTGTCTAATGTATCTCGTCAAGTTTATCTCCGACCTAATGTTTGTGTACGCTGTGACCAAGGTTAGTAACACTAGTATCTGACCTGTAATCGAAGAGTAAATTCACCTTGTGCATACCTGACTGACTCAATGAGCAAGATAGAGAGCTATCGTCCCCAAAACTTCTCACAAATTCTGGGTCTTTCACTGAAATGTCTTCTAACGGTACAATTTTGATGCTCTTTGACTGAAGGATAATGTGTATTCTAAAATATTATAACGTTGTTTATTGAATAGGTTTAGGCACCCTACATTCTGTACCTACAACTGACACAATATATAAATGAGAATGGGCATTTTGATCCTTATGTTCAATCAAGAATTTAAGATGAGTAATACATTCGTTACATAGCTTTTTATTAAAGTGACTATGGCGGAAAGTTCCGATTCATTGTCCGTTTTGAAATATATGCTTCAGAACTTATCTTATCCTATCTTAGTAAGGCCTGCTGAGGTTTCCCCTCCCAGTTGCATCTTTTGTGCAAGCCCATCCATTTAGGTAATCTTCTTCCTCTGTAAAGATATATGCAATAAGATTGGCAACGACTTTGAGAGCGAAGTGCCTGAAGTCTTCTGGTTTTGGATTAGCCGATCCCAGGAGTCCTACTCTTTTCCAAGCTAGAGGGTCGCAGTCACACGGTAGGTGCTGCATTGACTCCGTTTCCTCTTCACAAGCACTACACAAGCTGTTCGCTTAAAGATAGGTAGCATTCTGTGGAAATACTTCAGAAGATAATAGATAGACCCGAAATAAAATATTTAAAGTCGTATCTTTCCTCCTACTCGGCAGATTTTATTGCAAGGTAGGGGACAACCTTGTCCTCTAACAATTTTGCTATAACTCAGGTTACATGATTGCATCAAAGCGTAACTTTGTTCGTCAAAAGCTTATACAGTTTTGTTTTCAATTCCAGGGCAAAGCTGGCATCATCAAAGGCTACCTTATTCTGTGGCTTACGTTCTTCTTGCTCTCGACCTTCCTGTTTTTCCTACACGTTTTGGACTTCAAAGCTTCCACCATATTCTCGCAGTTGGTTTATATGGGTAAGCTTCACATCAAACAAATAGTACTTACATAAGTAATAATAACTAGCATTAATCTCTAGAGAAACTAGGCTTTTGCCACAAAATAACTTGCATTGATTGAATCTTATACATTAATAAAAACAATTAAATAAGAAATCATTTATTTTATAAGATGGAAGTCTTACTTTGATAAACGGTAGCTACTTCTATATTAGAAGACGAACCTAAGTAATAGAAAAGTGTGTTTGTCCTATTTCATAGATTGTTACCTACAGTAACCAGCTAAACTTTATGTTGTTCTGATTCGATTAATACATAAATATTTTCTTTCAGGTCTCAATATCTACGCGATACTCGTGGCTTATAGTTTCTACCGACAATTGAACACCCGGGAAGAATTATAAAACTACTGTGTAGTTAGTTAACTTACAAATTCATAGCGAGATGAGCGTTCATTATGTTAAAAGTATGCAATACTACATACAATAAATGTAATAACAGATATGTGATTTTAAAAAATAAAATCACAGTTCAAAAGTCGACCTTACAAATCCTGACAATAATACGAAAAATAAGAAAAATAGAATATTATTGAGAGATTACTTTTTTTCGGGAAACTTTCTCTTAATTATTAATCTTGTAATATAATATTATTAACTAAATGAATATTTTTAATAAAATATTAATTAAAATTATTGAAGTTATATATGACTATCGCTATAAAGATTAAAGAGGTCCTAATTTGAAGGTAGATTTATTCAGATAATTAATAAAAAATAAAAACGAGCGAGCCTTACAGTAGTCGCATATGATGTGTAACATTTGACATCTCACCTTTTAATTTTAACATTATATTCTGAAAAGAATGGGTCAGGTATTATTTGAAATAACAAAGAATAATTATTTTTAATGAAAATTCTTTTTCATGTAATTGACACTAAGAATAATGCAATATCGCGCGCTCATTCGTCAAATCAAATGGCGCGCGTATCCCTGATTGGTTGGTACCATCCGACGGCCAACTCTACCACCGCACATTCATTCGTCAAATCAAATGGCGCGCGCTTGCGCGCTTCCCCGACTTTCTGTTTCACACTTCCGTCCCATTTCCCGAAATCACTCCCACAAATTGCAAGAAAGCGAAAGGAAAGATGTTACACATCAATAAAATTGGAATCGAATGGATTCTAATTCTAATACTAAGCATACTCGTAGAGTGAGATAGTCCACTGAGCGGCAAAGGTAGCGTGGCATGGCCATGCATTGCGAGTTTCGAGTAGTAAGGCGTAGGCGTTACTTATCTCAAAATATTATTCTACCCACTTTGTACATATAGGTATAGCAGCGCGGACCGTTTAGCGCTTAATCTTTATTATGCCTCCGCGTACGCAATACGATGCAACAATTAGGTATGGGGGTTAGATAATTGGTCTCATGAGTCTCATGTCATGTCATGACCCATCAACCCACTGAGGAATATTTAAATTATTATGCTGCGAAAGTGTGGTTTCAAAAATAGACCATAGGTTTCCTAACTCAACTGAAACTGCATCATCCCAATCATATTTGTCTAGCCATAAACGTTGCATTATTATTTTTGCTTCGACAACGCACGGG
This sequence comes from Eudonia lacustrata, assembly GCA_947562085.1. Lineage (NCBI taxonomy): Eukaryota > Metazoa > Arthropoda > Insecta > Lepidoptera > Crambidae > Eudonia > Eudonia lacustrata. Next base: position 7,736,495 of record OX387324.1, on the reverse strand, counting down.
CCTATAAGACCCAGTGGGTCAAAAATTTGACTGATAACTGAAAGTATATGGCGCTTTGTTATCTTTTTTAATGGGTCAATGTTTATAGAAAAACTAAGCGAATCAGAGTCACAGTTCTAGTTAAGGCCTAATGTTTTTGAGTGATGATGGCCTTGGCCTTGCTCAGAAAAATCTAATAGATTAGTTGACTTTTCAGAGTCAGAATTTGAGATCTGGCCAAAATTTGTGGACAATTTGACCTCTACTTTCGCAGGTTGAATTTTGCCGTAGAGAGGAATGACGCTACTTGTTTTGCTAGCTTTAATGTCTGACTGCTATCACTAGATCCAGACAAAAATCGTCAACGTAAAAATCATGCACGTTTGACAACACTATCCTCGACGTTGTCGGCTAAGCTAACTAAGCATTTTGTTGCCAAGTTTGTTGTTGCCATGGGGCGGAAGCAGTACCATAGCATCCGAAAAAGTTAAAGCAAGTTAGAACACTAACATGTCCAGAGGATCGGACTAAGAGGTCCTGGATTGACGGTAGGGTTTCACTTTAGCCTAAAAATAAAATTTTACTTTAAAACTCTTACTATCAACTTATAACGTCAATACACAATTAATATGATGTAAAAGCTTGTCGCGAGATTTAAGTAACTCATATTTACTTACATTGAAAATTTTAATAGTTGAAATCAATCACATCAAATTAATTACATTACTTGTTTAACTACACAAGTGAATCTCGCAACAAGCTTTAATATCATATAAATTCCTAAATCATATAAATCACGTTATAAGTTGATAGTAAAAGTTTTAAAGTAAAAGTTATTTTTTTTCTTTTAAGCTTGTTGCGTTGATGTGTAACATCTTTCCGCTCGCCTTCTTTAAATACAATTTGTGTGAGTGATCTCGTAGAAATATGACGGAAGTAGCGTAACATGTGACGGAAGTAGGTCGTAACGTGTGATATAATTTTGATACTGTTACTATTACTTTTTCTACGAAATCACTTCCGATTTCGTAGAAAAAGTAATAGTAACAGTTAGAGAAGCTTACCTTCAGCAGTCTTCGTATTTTTTGGTTGCGAACTGTTGCGTTTGTAAATTTAAAAAGGATATTATGAACAAGACATATTGTTTTTATATGTGTGACATATTAAGTCAATGTCTTCTAAAGTACTTCTACTGCATTCTCTTTATGATTTGTAAAATAAAAAAAAATAAAAAATTAATAGGTATTTTTAAAAATATTTAATTGTTTATTCTATTGTAAAATTGATTTCAAAAGGTGAGATGTCAAAGGTTACACATCTTATACGACTACTGTAAACCTCGTTCGTTTTTTTTTAAAAAAGGTTTTTTACTTTTAATTTATTTTTTACTTTTTAGATAACGTCCTTTCTATTGATACCCTTGTAGGAATGCATTAAAAATAATTAGTCCGCCATCTTGGGTGTGCCACCATCTTGGATTTAGAATGACGTCACACAATTAACCATGCATTGTCATCCAAACTGAACGTATATCCTCTCCAATGTCGGGCGACCAACAAAATTTCAGCTCAATCGGTTCAAGATATCTTTATGCTTTAAAATTGAATTGCAAGATTCCACCACCCGGACAAACATACATACATTGCAAGATTTGCAAGTTAAATAAAAGCTTGTAAAAAGGTACAACATTTTTCATTGACGATATTTTCAAGGTATTATTTTCAGTTTTAATGAAGAATTTGGCACATTCTTTTCTTTTTTATTATTGGTGGTGATATGGCAGGTCAGCCACGAATTGGCCCGAACTAACTCAGGATAGAAATAGGTGGAGTGAGTGAGGAGAGGTCTTTGACCTACAGTGGGAAAGTAATGGCGGAATATAATATATTTATACATATAAAGCCTTTTTAAATAGTATATAGATAGGAAGCATAAATAGTGTTCAAATACGAAACGACAGTAGTCTACTGGACGGTCCGGAAGCGGAAAGCTGTGCGCTCGTTTATTTAGAGCAAAATAACCTTTTAATAGGTACATAATTGTTAATTGTAGTAGAATATAATATAATTTGTGATGAAAAAAATTGTTAATCCTGTTTCAGAATTTATACACCTAAGTTTCTGTTTCGAACGTATTTTACTATGAATGTATACTGTCACTGTGTTAATTTTAAGGTTATAACTGTAATAAATTTATTGGAAAATATTCAATGTATTAATTTTATTCTGCTTTTCAAAAGCTGGTTTTGAGATTCAGGTGTAGAGACAAGAAACCTTGCTGTACGGTAGGATAAATATTCGCCAAACAATAATAATTCGGTCGCACTTCATAAATCGTTACAATCTATTCAATAACAACAATCACTTTCCTGTTTAAGAATTTAAAAGTCCACTTTGTAATACTTTTGGTTATTTAATCTTAAACCACTCGTATTTTCGAATTAGAGGTCATATTTAAAATTGAAATCTCAATTATTAACAGATTCATGATATCATTGGATTCATGTTAATTTAATATTTAATACCTCACCAACATCACTAGTGTCATCAAACGTCAGCGTCACGTCAAACCAGAGCGTCAAACTTACAACCAGTGTTGCCGTTTTTGCAATTTTTCTGCTAGTTTGGTTTATTTTCTAGCCAGTTAATTCAAAGGACATCCACATATACGAATACAATATGTTTGAACCAGGAGCTCGATGGCGTAGTGATTATAGCGCCCGGTCTGCGATTGCTGAGGTTAAGCAACTTACGCAGAGGCCGGTCAGGGATCCACGGATGGGTGACCAAAAATTTACCATCTCGATCTCCTCCGTGCTTCGGAAAGCACGTAAAGCCGTTGGTCCCGGCTGCTTTAGCAGTCGTTAACAACCTCCAATCCGCAATGGGCCTGGGTGTAGGTTTATAGCCCGTTCTCTCTATCCATCTATAGGAAAGGCTCGTGCCCCAGCAGTTGGGACATATATGAGCTGATGATGATGATGATGATGATGATGAAATATGAAAGTGCTGATCAAAATGAAAAAAATACTGTATTTTATTAGAACTTCTCAGTTAGTAGGTATTTATTGTTAAGGTACCAAAGGTATTAACTATTAATCTTGGTTTTACTTTAAGATCGAAAATTTTAGATTTTTATACGTTTGTTTTTATTTACTCTATGATAATTTAAACCTTTCATATAGTAATGAATGTTTTTTAAAACTTTTAAATTATTATATTTTTTTTTATTGATGGCTTCGAGCGATTAGCACATTTAGCCAGTGTCAAAGTAATTTAACTTACAAGTAATACATAAATATAGTATATTAGAAATGGGAAGTGAGAAATGATATACCCCCCAACCCCTCGAGTATCTCAGTAAAGATGTGGGGCTATACTAATTCCTCACGCGAGCTTCTTGAGAGAATTTGAAAAGTGACGTTGCACTGTTTTGTTTCATTTGCCAACACTTATGCACACTCACGAACACTTAACGGTTAATAATCCACCATTATTTCACATTAATATTTGACATAACACATATTTTGGAAAATAAAGCAAAACCGCAGACATGACGCCTTCACTTTCCCGCCAAGAAATCAATTTATTATTTTTCTCATGAAAAGTTAGCAATTTTCCTAATACACTGGCAAGTGGCAGCCCGATTAACACTCAGAACAATAACTAAAGTTATAGAAGGATGGCTAAAATAAAAATCGTGCAACTATGTTTAGTTCCGTTCTATCTTATGGCTAGAAAAGGAGGTTGGTTGGAGTGCGACAAATGGTTGACACTTAGTTTTTATTTTTTGTATTGTTATGTGAAACGGTCATCAGTTAATCGGTTATCAAAAAAATCTTTGAGTCCTTTATATAGTCACTCACTACATTACCTCAAATATGACGTCACAAATCTGGTGACACCTTTGCTATTTTAGTCCGGTTTCTATAGCTTTAGTTATTATTCTGAGGATTAACAATTTACCAAAGAGAAGAGAAGAACCGACCCCCCCCCCACTACGCTCTCTACGGGTACGGCTCTATTATTATAAGTCATTCATTCATTAATTTCATCGACAGTATTCGAATTCAACATTGTACCTACCTGTACCTGTCTGTTCGACTTGTCATTTTTGTTTTCGTTTTTCAGTAGCGCGAAGTTCAATGATCTGAAAGTTTGTATTTTGTTTGTAGACCGATGAAACTTTAACAGATCAAAGATAAAACTTATCAATATTATTTGAGAACAAGATAAAATGACTAAAATGCCATCTTAGATATTGGAAATCAGTTTGTGACAACTTTGTTGAGTTATAATGTGCTAGGTGCGTACGTTTTTGTCAAAGACCTCGCTCTGTACGATGAAATTAGGTATTTATTATTGGTAAATTATTCTGGCTTGTAGTTTGTGAATAAATAATATACCCAAGAAGGCAAAACTCAATGGTAAGTTCAATTATTATTAAAAATAAAAACACTTTCCAAGCGAGTCTGTGTGTGCCCCAATCGTCAAAATTAATAATATATTAAATTAAAATGTTAGTAAATTCGGAAAAAAACTGTTTAATTTCAATGTGTAGTGCTTTGGTAAACTTTAGAAAACAATTTATTATTAGTTAAAATTAAAGTACCTACATAATAATAAGTTCTAAATAAGTACCTACGTCTACAATAGCATAAATTAAAACTTAAATAAAAATTTGTAGTGTAAGTACCTCTATTGCTACACTTCAAACATGTGACATCAAAGGATTTTTTGATATCAACGATGAAATCTTTAGCATAGTAAAAATTTACAGCAGCCCACTGTATGTTCACTGCTGGCACAGAATACTTAATAGTACCTACTGGTTAATTGCAGAAATAACTTAATGTAAATCTTCAAAAGTACCTACTACAGACGAACTTGAGAAAATAATTAGTACCTACCTATTTATTTTTCAAATATAATATCTTATGCTTTTTTTTTAAATATATTATAACATACATTGTAAGTATTTAAACTACTTTAAATGACATCATTAACCATTTGCTTATGTGTCCATGTTTCTAAGCTTCAGCACTTTAAATCAATAATACCTATATAGGTTTATAAATAGCATGTATGATACAATGCTGTTAGGCAGCAGAAATAGATATAAGTTGCTTTTTACCACCAGGCAATTTAGATAGAAGCTAGGGCACCGGTGCACCTTATGAGAAAACAAACTATACACCAGAACAAAACTAAGCACTAATCCCCGCTGGGAATTGAACCTGGTAACTTTTAGGGCTGAGTCTGATGTGACCTTACAATAACACTACAGCTCTGACCCAGTGGTAGTGATAATAACCTATATAGGTATATCTTTTTTTTTCTTAGATTAAAAACACTACTCACTTAGCTGGTGTTAATGAACATTAGTAGGTACCTACAAGTAGTAAGGTAAGTGGCAAATCAATACTATAATATGCCATAAAGAACTAGTTGATTAACTATTTGTGTCAACATGTCATGTGTTAATGATGAGAATAAATTCAACATTATTTTCCTTATTGTCTACTGGGTAAGGATGATGGCTGCGTAGATTGGTGTATCATCCATCAATGTTCTTTTATTACAAACAATAGTTCACTATGATACCTACTATTTTTTAACATAGGTAGGTCTAAGCTAAATAATACAATGAAACAACCACAAAATATAGTGTATGTGTTGCCTTGAGCTGTAAGTTCTTTACCAATACAAGAATTGAATAGCTACTTAGAATCAAATAATCTTTTGGTGTAAGTACGTCATTTCTTATAGGCACTTAATTCTTATCTATTATAGTACAGTAATATTAACATGTTCAATATCAGTAGATCAAATATTTGATTATGGACATAGCATTTTGAATAGAATTTAACATATTATTATCTATACTAATATTATAAAGAGGAAAGCTTTGTATGTATGTATGTATGTATGTATGTTTGCAATGAATAAATGCAAAAACTACTGGACCGATTAAAAAAAATATTTCACCAGCAGAATGCTACATTAGTGCTGAGTGACATAGGCTTTAATAAATAATAAAAAAAAGATATTGAATAATCACATAAAACCATATTATACAGGGTGTCCCAAAAATGGCACGCCAGGCTGACACTGAAGATAGCTTAGATATAAACCTATCAGATAAAAAAAATAAACAAAATTAATAATAATAATCAAAAAAAAATTAAAATAAAAAACATACTAAAAGTGGAGTTTTTAAAAAATAAAAAAAGTGGCATTTTCTCCAAAACTAAGAGACTTTTACTAGAGTCATGTTATTTTTATCTGATAGGTTTAAAACGAACTAAAAGTGGAGTTTTTAGAACATAAAAAAGTGTCATTTTCTCCAAAACTATGAGACGTTTACTAGAGTCATGTTATTTTTATCTGATAGGTTTATAGCTAAGCTATCTCTAAGCTGTCAGCCTGGCGTGGCATTTTTGGGACACTCTGTATAATAAAGCAATTTGAATAGAACTGAAAATATAGATTCAAATGACCAAGACTCAATGTGTGTTACTGATTGTATGGTAGGTAGTTACGTGATTGCTATTAGGTACTTTAGTACTCTTTTTTTTAACACTCAGTTGTTCTTAAACCATACAATAGAAATTCAATTGTTCTATGGCACTGTGGTTACCTTGGGCGTCGAAGTATACGTACCTACCTATAATGACTCAATTCTGCATCATCATACTTATCTAACACCATACGATAAGTATGGCGCAGCAATTATTTACGTAACTGCAGTATAGACTGGGTGCCCTGCCTGTGCAAGTTTTATTAGACATTCGAGAATTCATGAATCGCTAATAAAACTCTCACTGAGAACCCTGCGCTTAAAGAGTGCGTCCCTTCGATTTTTGTGTATAATCAGTTTGAATGAAACAACTTCTACGAATCTACTCGCGTTTTTTTAAAATAAACGCACGCAGTAGTTCCGTAAAAGGTATTTTAAATGTGTTGTGTTTGCGTAAACTTTAGAAAACAATATATTTACCTAATCAGTTTACTTGCATTTTCGAGAATAACCTGACTGTACCTACCTTTTAGTAAAAAGGTAAATACCTATTAAGTTATAAATTTTTATTAATTACTAGCGGCCGCGGTTTCACCCGCGTGGTTCCCGTTCCCGTGGGAATATCGGGATAAAAAGCGTGAAGAAGCAACAAATATACACGCATACACACAGACTTTCGCATTTATAATATTAGTGTGATGACAATAATTCATAACAAATTGTGATTCATGAAACACTTTTTACGATTAGGTATAAGTATTTAAAAATACTATAGTTCCAAAGAAACACGGTGTAGGACGCCCTCCAACCTACACCGAATGAAAAGTTTTGTGCTTATCATAAATCAATATGCTCACAAATAAATTACTATGGCAGTAAATAATTATGCATAAAATCTTTATGTCGAACCTGTTTTGCCATTCCATATCGTGAATACAGTTAAATCAGTAAAGAGCGCGTCTGTTAAAACTGGTTATTTCTTCTGAACCTTTAGTCAAACTCGCAAAAAAGGATAGACAATCACACACATACTTATTTATATATTGATTTTGGAGCCAGCCTTGGTAAGTATATTGTAATCACGTAGACTATTAGCATTCATATTATTACTGTACGTCTAAATCTACTTCACTAAGATGAAAGTACATATCATCTATATTATCTATATTAATATTATAAAGCTAAAGAGTTTGTTTGTTTGAACGCGCTAATCTCAGGTACTACTAGTTCGAATTGAAAAATTCATTTTGTGTTGGATAATCCATTTATCGAGGAAGGCTTTAGTCTGTATAACATCACGCTGCGACCAATAGGAGCGTAGCATCAGTGAAAAATGTTGCAAAAACGGGAACAAGAGCAAAAAAATTAAATATGCTGCCGAAAGTCACTATTCCACGCGGACGAAGTCGCGAGCACAGCTAGTTTTCTATAAATGTCCAGAGATTTGAACGTCATTTATCTTTGTGCTCCAAAATTTAATATACTTTATCTTCGACTGAAATAATCTCAAAGTAATACCTACTAACAAAGATTATTTTGAGAGTTTGCTGATTGCCTCAAACGGCGTTTTCAGCTTCACCGGGCTTTTTTGGGGGCGGCGAGGTACTTAAAGGGTACCTCAAGCCGTTTGAATCGAGTCATCTTCGGAGGTTTTCTACGCGCCCGGTCTGAGAGTGCTGAATTTAAGCAACTTTCGCAAACGTCGGTCACCGGATGGTGACAAAAATGTATCACTTCGAGCTCCTTCGTGCTTCGGAAGGCATATAAAGCCGTTGGTCCCGTCCCGGCATTAGCAGTCGTTTTCAACCACCGATGCGCACTAGGCCCGCGTGGTGGTTTCTATGGGTCGTTCTCCTTATCCATTCATAAGGAAGGCTCGTGCCCCTGCAGTAGGGACATAAAATGAGCTGATAATGAATACTAATAAAGGTACTTAGACACTACTTATAACAACTTATTCAAGTGTTATTGTTCGTGTTAAAATAATGCTACTTTTCGGTCTACCACCAGGTGAGATGAAGGATTCTCTGCTGTATTAAGAACATTGCTTTTTTATTTTAGTATTCGAAATAGTATTCCGGAATTTGAACCTGCACTTGTACTGCGACCTAAGCTATTGGATCTGTCCGACCCGTCTGTCGATTTTTTCTATATATTTGTATATTTTCGCGTCCCCAAAACAAAAAGTCGAATACTAAAAAAAATCACCTTGATAAGTATCTGTTATTTTTAGTTGCTGTAATCGACCAGGTGACAGCATAAGTTGTACGTGCAGCATGGATAAGATATATTTTACCGTAAATGGAGAGAACTACACCCTATGTAAGTGTTTATTTAATTTGTGTAAATTTAATTTCCTATAATGCAACTGAATATAAATTTCCGTGTCCATTAATTATAAGATTTTTGAATTAGATAAAATAATTTGAATTAACACTTTATTGTTGTTTTGATTTGATTTTTCGTGTAAACTATATAGAGCTGTAAAACTATAAGACGTAAATCAATTACGTATGACACATATTATTAATAATAATAATAAATCTTTATTTCAGGCAACAAACAATGTAAAAGATGGTAAAAATACAGAGCGGCCCATATAATAAATACCTTATAGACTAACATACATACAACATAAAAACAATTTTTGTTAGTATATAAAATAACTTAGTAACAGGTATTATTTAATTAGCACTTACTGTGCTAACTTGGTAGCAACAGGCAACTTTCCATGGAAGCGCCTGTTAGTCTACACCCTTCGAACAGAAGTCCTCCTTCATGAAGATGTCCAGCTTTGATGTCGGGATATTATTTCCCGTCATTCTAATACAAATTAATAATAAATAAAAGGCTTAGTGGCAACTCTAATACACTATGACTGATAAAACTACGGCATTCGAAACACGAAGTTTGCCGAGAGACATTAAGAAAATAGATGCACTTTACTTCTATATAATGTATAGTCACAAGCATTAACTTGTATACACTTTTGGACTCTTATTCCATTGTGTTAAGCGTTACACTGTTTACATCGTAATGCTCGTGGCTGTTCTTGTGTGTTCTTAATAAACAATTTTAATTCATTTGTTTTCTGGCTTTTGCAGCTGGTTCTGAGGTGAGCCCGCAGACGTCACTGAACGACTACCTGCGTAACCACCTCCAGCTGCACGGCACCAAAGCGATGTGCCGCGAGGGCGGCTGTGGCGTGTGCGTCGTGGCCGTCTCCCAAACCAACCCAGTCACTAAGGAGAAACACACCTTCTCTGTCAACTCGGTAAGTAAATGCCAATCTGTTCCGAACCCCTCGGAGAATCTATTAGGGAACGGGGACACGCTTCATCATCATGGTTCCGAGGCCGGCTACCGGACAACACGCTGCGTCGCATGTCGCCTTCTTCCCGTTTAGCATAGTTTTTCATTTATATATTCCGTATTAAAATTGATTTTTGCAGATCTACTCGCGTTTATTAAGAGCGTTTACGCCGCACACTAGCGCCGCCAATGAAAAAAAAACATATCTAGTAATTAGAGATAGAAAATAAAAATATGCTTAACAAACTATTTGCATGAAGTAATTTAGCATTTTTACGTCACCTAATGAATCATCTGACATGTTATGGTTTAGTTAAATACGGCGTTATAGGTACTATTATTTATTCTGTGGTTATAGTTAAAAGTGGCCACTTTTAACTTTAACGCCATATTTAACTAAACCATAACATGTCAGGTCAAAAATTATGCAATTTAGAAATTATAAATCAAATCCGTACACATTACATATCAAAGAACATAACACTATGATTGATGAAGTTGATGAGATAAACTTTCTTGGAGTAAATATTGATGCCCACTTAAATTGGAAGTCACACATCTTAAAAATAAATAAAAAAATATCCAGAAACTGCTATGCTCTTTCTATACTTGCTGAAACTACTTCTTTAAATGTGGCTAGGGCTGCATACTTTGGCCAAGTTTATCCACTGCTAACTTATGGTATCATTTTCTGGGGAAACTCGGTAAATGTTCAGTCAACTTTTATTTTACAAAAGAGATGCTTACGTATAATTTATAATTTATATTCAATAGAAACTGTTAGACATATTTTCAAGGAAAATGGTTATCTTACCTTGACTTGTATATATATTTTGGAAATTTCATTATTTATTAAGCAAAATAGTGAGTACTTTAAAAATAAAGCTTCATATCAAACAAACCTTCGTAATAAATATAAATATGATTTGTGTGTGCCTAGGATTAACAACCATATGTACTACAAAAGTGCTTTTGGTTTTGGTATCAAAATATTTAATCACCTTCCTTCTGAAATAAAAGCCTTGAACTTACCTACATTTAAATTTAAATTAAAGACTTGGTTGGTAAAAAACTCTTTTTACAGTTTAGCTGAATATTTTGATTCCAAATATATATAATTAAGTTATAGTTATAAGTAATTTAATTTTGCATTTTAATATTATTGTTACCCTTCCCATATACCTATTTAATGATTTTGTAATCTCCTTTTTTTAAGTTGCATACCCGGTATGGGTATACTGTTGTGTCTAATGTTTTTTATGTTTTGCATTACCTTCTGCACAATTTGTACACAGTATTGGCAATAAATGATATTTCTATTTCTATTTCTATTTCAGGTGTTCATTAGGTGACGTAAAAATGCTAAATTACTTCATTCAGATAGTTTGTTGAGCATAATTTGATTTTCTATCTCTAATTACTAGATATGTTTTTTTTTTCATTGGCGGCGCTAGTGTGCGGCGTAAACGCTCTTAACGCAATGCTAGTCTTATTATTAGCGCATCTGAATGTATGGCATTAAGTTCAAATCCCGCATCAGTATTGTGTTGCTGTTACAAAATCGTTACATAATATGTATACTTACATATATGTTAGTCTATATAAGGTGTCTATTCTATGAGCGTATTTGCAGTTTATCGTTTTGACAATTGCTGAAAGTTTTTCTATTGGCTACCCAAGTAGCACGCCTATATCTACAAAATGGCTAAAGGATATACATATAATAGAATTAAAATTTATTGTCTATATTAAGAGTTAAGTTAATGTTAAAATTCCCTCAATTTATCTCCAAGAATGATAAATACACTGTGGTCACAACTTTGTAGTAGTTTAAAAGATTCATAAAGAAACTAGATTTAGGTAGGTACTAGGTTGTGCTAAGAGTGAATTCTTATCTTCTTTCACTAGTAACCGATCAGGGTGCGAAAAAATCCGATTTTTATAATAAAAATCAAAAAATCGGATTTTTGATATATATCGGATATATATCAGATATATATCCAAATAATTATTTTTAATTTGTGTGCAAAACAGAATAAAATAAATATTTAAGGGGGCTCCTACACAACAAACGTGATTTTTTTGCTCGTTTTTGCTTGATATTGATGCAACAGATAGACGCTTAAAATATTCACAGAATAATAAGTTATATATTCACTTTAAAAAAAATAAATAATAAAACAAATAATTAAGGGGGGCTTCCATACAACAAACGTGATTTTTTTTGCTCGTTTTTGCTCGATATTAATAACGGCAACAGGTAGACGCTGGAAATATTCACAGAATATCGAGTTATATTATTCACTTTAAAAATAAATAATGAAACTAAAATAAAATTTATATTTATTACAATAATACAACAAACATGATTATTTCCCAATTTTTTTTCGGTCTTAATAACGCTAACAGGTAGAAACTTTAAATATTTTTATAGATATTACGGAACCCTTCTTGCGCGAGTTCGACTCGCAGTTGGCCGGTTTTTTAATTACTATCCTCTATTAAGTTATATATACTCTAAATCCTTACCTAACTAGTAAGATAACAGGGACAGTATAAATTTTAAATTAATAATTAATTTCTTCAATTTCCTTCATGCCAACTTTTTTATTTAGGTTTAAGGCAAAGGAATTTAGCATTCAGCCCATTTAGCCTTTGTCTTAACAAAGTAGTAAAGTTTTCTGAAAATTAAAAAAATGGATATATATCAATGAATTTTATCAAAAAATCCATTGATATATATCGTGATATATATCATGATATATATCCATTGATATATATCCTCGCACCCTGTAACCGATATATAATGCTACAAGTCATTTTCTAGAGTGTATGTGATTTCGTGTACTAGATAGTTGAAAGACTAGATTAAGGCCATGATAGCTGTCCTTGGTAAAGTACTTTTAAAACCAAAGTAACTGAAGCAATACAAACATAAGATAAAATCTTTTCGATACTAATAGTTTTTAGTTAAATGGCTTACAGTTTATATTATCAACATTTATTGCATTATGGCGATACTAGATTATAAATATCAATTATTTTTTATCAAGTTTTATGGCTTGTAAAGCGTAAATGGATGGGCGGTTTTAAATATTTTGTGAAAGGTTAAGAAAAATTAGTCTAAAAACAAATGCGCTTGCTCCATTTTAAATATTTAAATGTAAATAATAGGTTGGGGAAAAAGTTTCTTCGCATTTTTTAAGAAAATTCAAAACATTTTTTAATATAGTTTATTTACATTTAACTAAAGTATGTAGGTACCATTTTGCTCGATAACTTTTTGCCATCTTGTAGGTAGGGACATGATCCCATTGCTATAGAAATTTTGGGGCTTCTGATCAAAATACCGCGACAAGTGGTTTTGGCAGTCTTCTCGTGATGTTAACCTGACACTGCCTAAAGAATTCTGAAGAGACCGAAACAGGTGGAAATCTGAAGGTGCAAGGTCAGGACTATACGGCGGATGCATTAACACCTCCCAGCCAAACTCTCTTAATTTTTGCTGAGTGGCTAAAGATGTGTGAGGTCTAGCGTTATCATGATGAAAAACCACACCCCTTCTGTTGATTAATTCCGGCCGCTTTCTCTCAACTTCATGCTTTAATCTCATCAGTTGTTCGCAGTAGAGTTCAGAATCGATGGTCCTGCCTGGTGGTAACAGCTCATAATGAATAATGCCCTTCCAATCCCACCATTGAACATTTTTTTTAGACTTTTTATGAAAAGTTTGTGAAATATGTATTAGAAAAATTGGTTTAAAATAGATCATTGGTATAAAGGAGGTTTTACAACGTTGATTTGATGTTATTTATATATTCATATTAGGTAGGTAGTTTAAATGTTTTTAAAAATTGCTGCTTGGGTAACTAGGTACTCAATTATAAGTATACTCGGTATTGACATAGTACCGGAAACCGCACACGAGGGTGCGAGTACAAAGTACGAGTACCGCTCGTGGAAATTTCAACACTATTCCGAATAATTAGGGCTTGTTCTGAATCCGCCTGGCTAGCTACCACCCCGTCCGTCGTTACTAATCTTTCGCCTTCATAATTATAACAATTTAAAAATATAATGTAGATTTTATTCTTCTTCACAGTGCCTGGTCCATATACTCGCGTGCCACCAGTGGGACATCACTACAATTGAAGGGGTGGGTAACCGCAAAGATGGCTACCACCCCATACAGAGTCGACTGGCAGCGTTCAACGGAACGCAGTGTGGGTACTGCACCCCTGGATGGGTCATGAATATGTACAGGTATTAACAAAAAAAGTAAAGTTTTAAATTAAAAAATGAAAGAAATAACTTAATTTTATTTTTTATTTTTCTTGGTATATTACTGGTTTACTTGGTGTATTACTTATGCACTGTGAAAAATTTATATGACAAATAAACACTACAACTTAAGTTTACATTATAACCACTCAGTTGTTCTTAAACCAGACACAATAGAAATTCAATTGTTCTATGGCACTGTGGTTACCTTGGGCGTCAAGATAAACTCTAATTACTATAAAATTACATATTTAATGTACGACAGCCATAAATAACTACGAATAATGGCAGACATACAGACACATAGGCATGACGAAAGTGTTTAGATAATGTTTGGAACCTTGAAAGTGACAAATCATCTCGAAAGTCGATACATTTACGGGTTTTGTATATATACATATAAAAATTGTAATTTTGTAATTATCGTAACAGTATTGTGGTGTGGGTATAATATATACGTCGTTGCTTGCAGCAAAAAATGCGTATAAATAATTTTAATAATACGTATATTTACAAATATAGCTTGCTTATTGTTAGCCGATCCTTGAAATTTATAAAAATGTCGAGATCGGTTGTTGATGACGTGTTGTTGACTTTAAGATTCCTTTGGATTACAAAGTAAGAGTATATAAATATGCATGTGTCCGACAGCCATATAATAATACGAAGCTCGTTGAATTTTTTCGACACTCCGAATTGCAATATAAACTTCAAGCTCAATAATAACAACTTTCTGTATTTTAAACTCATATAGTGTCGTATAATGTCAAACTCAAACATATTCGAATTTTCAAACTAACTAGCTTGATCAGATAATCGAATCCAAAACATCGATTGGATATGCTATCATCGAATCCAATCACATCAATTAGATGTGCTAGTGACATTGCGAATTTGCAAGGTGATGCCGGGTAGTCAAATGAGGGCCCACATTTCAAGCTCCTACGTGCTTCAGAGGGCACTTAACCCACTTAAGCTAAGCCGCTAGTCTAGGTAAGATGGCATTCGTGAAACCTTCAATAACTAATTTTAATCATCATCATCATCTCAGCCAAAAGACGTCCACTGCTGGACAAAGGCCTCCTCCAAAGATAGGAGGGGTATTTGCCGTAATCGCCACGCTTGGCAAGCGGGTTGGCGGTCGCAGTAGGTTGAGGGTAACCCCAGAGAGATTCTGCTGCCCATCCTCTGGAATGGTCCCTTAGTCGGCTTTTACGACACCCACGGGAAGAGATGGGGTGGTGCAATTCTTTATCCCCGGCACCACACGGGGAACTAATAAAACTAATTTTAATGTATTTTTACTATCTTACGGGTGAGCACAGTGCCTTTATCTCACCGAATGTTACGTGATGATAAGGCCAATGGTGAATGCGCACTTCTCCCGGGATCCACAACTACTAAGGCACTGGCTTTCTTATCTCTAGCTGCCTGCCTTAACACAACAATGCCACAAACATTGATGTTATGGCGACATATTTAGGTAAGTGGTGGTAGCTAGCCAGGCGGACAAACAAATGCGTTGAAGGTCTAAGGGTCGAGCAGTGAGACGATTACAGCTAATGATAAACGGTTTCCTCTACGATCTGGTCAACAACCCTCGACCCTATCAACCTGAGCCGAGGTGCTAGCCCTAAGAGGCGCCCTCGAGTTGTTCCGCTCTCAATTGATTGTAATTTAGTTGAAAAATGGAGTAAATAAAAAACGCATCCTAAGTTTCTAGCCAGTTCTTCTCGGTCGAGGGCTCTCCACAAATCCGTACTGGTGGTAATTTCTTTTCATTAGTAGATTAGATCACAAACCAAGTCCAAAGTGGGAGGCCAGAACTTTGTAACCCAGGGTATCATAGCGCAGGTTCTGCTCTTTCCTAATGTCTACGTACTACGTCAAAAATTGTAGTATTACAAAAAATGTAGCTTTTTATATTATCTTTTAGGGACCATTATGACCAAATGGTCTCAAAAGGTCACAAGCTTCTAGGGTTTGTAGCAAGAAATACCAAATTCTTTAAAAAATCACAAAGCTTTCTTCATCTGTACAGTAGCCTTATAAGAAGTAATTTGGAGTATTGCTCTGTAATCTGGTCTCCACATTATGCAGTTCACTCACAACGTATAGAAGGCATACAGAGGAAATCTTTGAAGCTATTGGGCTATAGATGTGGACTTAACCGGGTACTAACGTCTTATTCAGACAGGTTGCGACATTTTAAAATTGTTGCTCTAGATAAACGACGCCAGCATCAAGACCTTTTCCATTTGCACAAAATCGTTCATGGTTATATTGATTCTCCGACACTATTACAGTCTATCAATTTTAACACAAAAAAATATATTTGTTCTTCAAACATTTAAAAATAATACATCGTTTTTTAACCCCATTGTAAGAATGTGCCGTCAATATAACGAAATAATGCCCTTATTCGAACAGCTCGATATCTACACTTTAAAACATAATATTTTTAGGACTCAGGTTAGAAAAATAATTTCTTGATAATTGTTTGGCTATAATTTAAATAAGTGTTTATTATTATTATTATTATTATTTTTTTTTTTTCATTGCAATTTATTAAATTATTATTATTTTGATACAATTTTGAATTAGATTAAGCATATAAATTTATTCAATTCAATTTACTGCATAACATCATAACATGTGATACATTTCTATTTAATTTTTAATTTATTGTATGTTTTGTTTCGAACATAATATTTTTAGGACTCAGGTTAGAAAAATAATTTCTTGATAATTGTTTGGCTATAATTTAAATAAGTGTTTATTATTATTATTATTATTATTTTTTTTTTTTCATTGCAATTTATTAAATTATTATTATTTTGATACAATTTTGAATTAGATTAAGCATATAAATTTATTCAATTCAATTTACTGCATAACATCATAACATGTGATACATTTCTATTTAATTTTTAATTTATTGTATGTTTTGTTTCGAATGTTTTCGCATCTGCATGATTAGCTGTGTGTACACGTTTTTGGATGTCGGTCTTGCACTGTTCTATTGTAAATGATATTTTATTCTAATGTTGACTATCATCTGTTGTGTACTCCATAAATAAATAAATAAATAAATAAATAAATAAATTTGGATTTTAATAGTTTCGTCGTCAATAAGTGCCTGAAGCGACGATATGTGCCGTCGCTGTAGAACTTAGAGCTGTAGAATGATAACCTTGTATGTCAAAAATGCATATATATAAATTTTATTTTTGTAAAAATCAAATGAAAACCACGTATTTTAAAATATGAAAAAAATAGAAAAAAATCAAAACATGAGAAAAAAGCACATAACAATATTTTAAACAATGACGAAATGAGCCATTTTTTTCGTTTCCTGTAAAGTTTGGATATCTGGACATACGAGGTTATCATTCTACAGCGACGATATTTGCCTTGAATAAATTATTTTATTTCGATCCCAAACCGAACGCCTTAACCTTTTCACCGCCCAACTATCCTGCACGCGATGTCCCGCTGTACGCCAACGTATAAATGTATTTTAATAAAGTAGGTACAAAGAAGAACTTCTATAGAAGTGCTGGCGTGGACGGCACGAAAATCTCGAACTTCTATAGAAGTTGTTGACGGTAAAAAGGTTAAAGAATGTAGTGAGGTGACGGGGGGCACGTTTTCGTGATGCCATCCCCTCTAGAAGTCCTCTGAGGATGTTTGATCACCACGGTTTGCGGAACCCTTCGTTTCTCGCCGGCCACACCGCTTTCGCTATAGTGGCCATCTAGGGCCTAAAGCAATCTTGTTTCAAAAAATTATGAACGGTTTTTACTGTCCTCTAGTCTGTTCGAGAGTTCGAGCACGAAGCTGACGACAATGCAAGTGGAGAAGTCGTTTGGTGGCAATTTGTGTCGTTGCACCGGCTACAGGCCCATTCTGGACGCGTTCAAAAGCTTCGCCAACGACGCCGATCCGGAGTTGAAGGGAAAACTGCAGGTAAAGACATTTCAAACGTTAGATAGAATATATAAAAAAGTTCTTTACTTGGATAAAACAAATGGACTATTTAGAAACAGAAAACTTTTAAGCCTTGTCTTGGCAGGGATTTTTTTTGTGGAATAATATTTACAATACTATTTTTAGTTTATACGAAACCTGAAAACTGTTTGTTCTCAATCAGTAATAGAATCGATTTCAATATTTTTATACCATGTTACATTTTGACCAAATAATATTTACAAAATCTCAAATAAAGTACACCCTACTAGAAAAAACCTCACTAGTGCGCCGGCCGCGCGCATCGCTTGTCACGTGGATGCGAGAGGGCGTAAGGTCACATAGCGCACCAATCGAGGCACGCGCCGGCTCCACAAACAACAACACGTGGACGCACGGCACCTATCCCCACCCCCCGTGTCTTTCAGCCGAAAGCTATCGACCGATGTGTATGTGTCGCATGCGCCCCGCGCGTCCTGCCTGACTCTTGCTCCCGCACAGTGTTAGTTTCCGAATCGAGAAAATGGGATTTCGATACACTAACGCTCAGTACACAGAAATGGTACGAACGGTAGCTGTGTGTGGTGATAACAAACGTTACCAATACGTAATCAATAAGTGCAGTGTCGCGTGCTGTATGTGACCACGTTCGCACGAGGACAACGGGACAGCACAAAAAGCTTGTAACTTCGTGAGTTTTCAAGATATTTTTTTTGTACTTATTCTTTAAATGAAAATATTTAAACCGTGTTTCGATTTTCGTTTATAAACTAAAAATAAGGTTGTATATTTTTTATAAAATGTGTTCTTTTTTCACTACTCTATGCCCAGAATAGGGTTAATAATATTTTGTGACGGGAATAAGATTATTACTTAGATGCTATTTTAACATAGTAATACACTTCTTTGGTACCGCAAATTTAAGGAAATTATTAGTCAATATCTGTTACATAACACATGTTTATTACTAATTTATTGTTTTTTATTTAAAGTTTTTTGTAGTCCGCCTTTTTTTATCAGGTCATAATAGAGATTAACAAATGGTCCTTCGAGCTGGATCGTCTGAGGTCGTCGGGGGTGGTAGGGAAAGTTGAATTTCACCAGTGATCATATAATTGCTATAACATATATTAAATGTCTGATGAATCGATCTTAAATTCACTGTAGAATCATTTTCGTTTATTAATAATTCAAATTATAATTTTATTTGTAAATTTAGTTGTTCATAGTTCACTTTTCAATACCTGAGTAAGACATAAAGTAAAACATAATGTATTATAATCAATTTTAAAATTAATTAGACGATTATAAAAAAAAATGATTTCCTAAGAGATAAAGTGCACAATTCAATAATGCAGCGGCAGAGTTTATATAGACCGTAGAATCCCGGCCGAGCCTGAATTTACAATTTATCTTTGCACTGTTTACTTAGGTATTAAATATCATTTTCACCGGTACAAAAATCGTACCCCTGACATTCATACTTCTGGCCCATCACTGGCAGCCTCGCTTACGTGCCTTTTGCTGGGCTTTTTTTTATGTCTGTAAAATTAAAAAATTCAGCATAAGAGACTAATGCCGGATTATTTATTGATAACTAGTGGCCGCTCGCGGTTTCGCCCCCGTGGTTCCCGTTCCCGTGGGAATATCGGGATAAAAAGTATCCTGTGTTAATCCAGGTTAAAAACTATCTGTATGCCGAATTTCATCCAAATCCATTCAGTAGTTTTTACGTGAAAGAGTAACAAACATCCATCCATACTTGCAAACTTTCGCGTTTATAATATTAGTAGGATAGTTTGCAGTGTTAGATAACAAAGCCACAAAGGTCATAGCTGTATACACGTTTAACCTATGACGCAGTTATCTCATGCATCGCTTTCATTTATTATGAGGTAATTCCTTATTTCGGTTACGATGACTAGTGGTCGTCAATTTCTTGTAAAACTAGCGTTTAAATTGTACTGTTTTATTCTTAGGCTCACTTTTTTTCAGGCGTAAATGGCTGTTGAATGGTTTCAGTGGAAGGGCTTGATAGCGTATTGGTAAACTTGCTCGGTCAGCGATTGTTGAAGTAAAGCAACTTTCTTAAAGACCGGTCATCGAATGAGTGACCAAAAAGATGTCATACCGAGCTCCTCAGAAGACAAGTAAAGACGTCGGTCCCGGCTGCACTAGCAGCCTATAACAACGACCAGTCGTGGTGGTTCATGGCCCGTTTTCCATGAAGTGTTATCATCCATTAGCGAAGGCTCGTGCCCCAGCCGTGAGGACATAAAATGAGCTTACGATGATGATGTTACGTGACGAAAAGTAAATGGCCTATGAATCTCCCACTTCTGTGCAAAGGACTCCATCATTGAAATCAAGTCATCACTACAATTAGTGGGTATTACCCATCAATGTTGATTACCCATATTACCCATCGATATTACCCACCGGGCCGTGCGCTTTACCACTCGGGCAACGAGGCCTTCTATCTTATATAAGTTTTAAATAATTTATATTTGCTTCAGGATGTAGAGGATCTGCATAAAGTGAAATGCTCGAATAAGTGCGAGAGGCGATGCAGCGTGGTAGATGAAGAATGGTGCGTGGTACAGAACAAGCAAAACCGCTTGCTGGACGTAGGCGGGGACACTACTAGCCGTTGGTACAAAGCTTTCACTGTGCAGGATGTCTTTAAGGTATGTTTCCTTGCTCTAAATACTTGTCAAAAAATCGATTTAAAACCATTTATACAGTTTTGGATACAGATGAGCAGTTATGAATATAACTATACGGCTTTATGGTATTACACCAGTTTCAAAACTTCGTGGGGTAAAATATACCCCACACTCACGTGGGGTATATTTTTTTCACGTGGAGTAATAAAGGGTTAAAATCAAACTAAGCTGTGATTTTTACATTTTCTTTTATTTTCAGGTTTTAAATAAAGAAGGCCTAGACAGCTATAGACTGGTGGCTGGTAACACCGGAGTAGGTAATTCAATGTTTAGGGTATAGTAATTTCTTTGCAATATAATCATTTCACAAAATTGGCAACGCTATAATTGTTCCCTTCAAACATGCTTACATTTCAAGTTTCAAAGTTGCGTTTACAAATACTGCTTTAAACTGAAACGTTTACTATATTGACGACCTCTTTGGTTTGTACGCCGCTTTTCATGAAGTCTGATCTCTGAGGTCCCGGGTTCGATCCCTGGTCGGGTCAATTTAGAAATTATTGTTTTTCTAAATTTAAGTATTTTAAGTATGTTTATCCGTTGTCTAGTAACCATTTAACGAGTTTCATAACGAAGCTTCTCTTGGGCTAGATAATTGGTGTGAGGGTAGGAAAGTTTATTATTATTATACTTTTATTCAAAGTCAACAAATGGACCAATAAATTACAATTAAAAAAATACAAATTACAAATTATTATAAATTAAAAATAATATAAATTAAAATTAAAATAATATAAAATTAAATCAAATCAAAATTAAAATAATATAATTCAAAACTAAATTAAATTAAATTAAAATAATATTACATTATTTGCCAGTACATGTACCATTATATGTTTATTTATTTATTTATTTATTTATTTATTATCATCTTTCAGCGGTATTCGACACGTACTGGGCGAAACAACCACGCGTGTTCATAGACATATCGTCAATAGAAGCCATCAAAGATACGTATGTGGATGTCAACTTGGTGATAGGAGCAGGAACTAATCTTACCGAGCTGATGAAGATATGCGAGACACGGGGAAAGCAGGAGGACTTCAAATACTTGGAGGGTTTCTACGAACATCTGGACTTGGTGGCGCATGTACCGATCAGAAATGTAAGGTTGCTTCGTTTTTTGACATTTAACAGTATTATATGATAGGTCTTCGACGTTGGATTTAAAGACTATTTAGACACTAGGTCCAATTTTTAGTAGATGCACATGAGACGATGAGGAAGTGAGACGACTTTAGATACTTGGAGGGTCTCCACGAACATCTGCACTCAGTAGCTCACGTGCCCGTCAGGAATGTAATGATGCTTTGATTGTTGCTATTATATAGTGTTAGGTGATAGGTCTTGGACGCCGGACTCAAAGACTGCGCCAGAATTACTAAGTTCAATTCTTAGTAGATGTACATAAGACGAAAGGGAAGTAGAATGACTTCAGATACTTGGTGGGTTTCTATGAACATCTGGACTTGGTGGCTCACGTGCCCTTCAGGAATGTAAGGATGCTTTGATTATTGCCATTTAACATCAGCGTTAAATACGTCTCAGACTCGAAGGTTGTGGGCCAGGGATAATAGGTCCAATTCTTAGTAGATGTAAATGAGACGAAGGGTAAGCAGAAGGACTTCAAATACGTGGAGGGTTTCTACGAACATCTGGACTTAGTGGCGCGTGTACCCGTCAGGAATGTAAGGATGCTTCGTTTGTTGCTATTGAACAGTGTTAGATGATAGGTTTTGGACTTAGGACTCAAAGACTGTGCCACAGATACTAGGTCCAATTCTTAGTAGATATACATGAGACGAAAGAAAAAGCAAGTGTACTTGGGGGGTTTCCACGAACATCTGGACTTGGTGACGCACGTGCCCGTCAGGATTGTAAGGATGCTTTGCAGATTTAGTTGCTATTTAATAGCGTTAGTGACGTCTCAGACTTAATGGCACTGGGCCATTAGGTTTTATTTCCAGTAGATGTACATGAGACGATGGGGAAGCAGGGCGGCTTCAGATACTTGAAGGGTTTCCACAAACATCTAGACTTGGTGTCATATGTGCCCGTCAGGAATGTGAAAATGTCGTGTACTTTTTGTTGATTTAAAAGACCTTGCAAAGGCTTTAATTAAACCATGAGGTTCCATAAAAAGTTTTTCACATAAGTTATAGTATCATCATTGTTTTCATAGATTGGCACCATTGGAGGAAACTTGGCGATGAAGAATGCGCACAAAGAGTTTCCGTCTGATATTTTTCTATTGCTGGAAACGGTTCAAGCTATGGTCACGTTGAGTAAGTAGTTTGTAATATTATAATCTTTTGTTTAAATAATCCAAGTTCTGTTGGTCTGAAGGGCAACTGTTCTAAAAGTATTTTTCGAACGGTTTGGTTTGTTTTTAGACTATGTAGTCTTATAGTTAATGAAGGTGCTAGCTAAACCGGTATACATGCTGCTCCTCTAATCAGTAGTTAGAAACTGGGCAGTATTGTAGTCCAAATTCCAGGAAGAAACCTTTGATTTTAAATGTTCATTTTAAAATAATCTACGCTTCACGGGTACGTGACGTCACAGAGATCTAGTGAATTACCCGACAATGTTTTCATTCAAATACATCCCTGCCATTTGTAATATACTTACCTTTATTTTAATTTGCAAGCGATTGCTTTTTCTACATTAACATTTTTATTTTATTTTCAGCGAATAGTGATTTAAGTGAAACCGTCTTGAGTATGCAAGACTTTCTGAAGACGGACCTGAAAAATAAACTGATCACTGCTGTCAAACTTCCGCCGCTCTCGTCGCGTTGCATGACACGGAGCTACAAGGTACTTGTCGTTGCGAAGTTTACCTGATTTTACCAAAATGACTTATAAAATACCGGTGGTAATGCGCTCGGCCCGATATTCGAAGGTCCTTATTTCAATTCCCAGGTCGAGTCAATTATATTTCGGATTTTCCGATGCATAGCCCGGGTATGTGATAACCATACTGCATTTGGCAAACGTGATTAAGCCAATACCCATCATTTATTGCGAAGTTTTAATTTCAATAATGGCGGTCTTTGTCTGCTCACTAGTGTGAGACGGAGTAAAGGCTATATAAATATGGAAAAGTTCGATGTAAAACCGTTTAGTCCCAGTTGTTGTCGTGAGATAGTTGTGGTAAGAACTGGTGAGTTATGATTTGATCTCCAAAAGTAAAATTCTGCACGTACAAAAGCCTGAACCCATCTTCAGTGGACATTTACATGCCGTTTATGAAATTAAATCATTTTTATTCTCCTCTGAAAGTAGCAATAGTATTTATCTTATTTTATCTTAGTGGGGCCTGCCGAGGTTTCGTTTTCCTAGTAGCACTTTGACGGTCAAAGAACACAAAAGAACCCGTCGGGTTCCTTTGTGCAACCCCAGTGTTTATGTCATTAACTCATTACACAAACTGTGCTTCTTCTAATTAAGGTTTGATTTCGACTTAATTTCAGATAATGCCAAGGTCTCAAAATGCCTTAGCCATCACAAACGCCGGATTCTTCTTCAAACTGGACTCAGCCAATAAGATAGAGAGAGCCTGCATCACTTATGGCACTATCTCGCCTACGTTCGTACGTGCGACAAAGACGGAGAATGCTCTGATTGGTCAGGACTTGTTCGCTGAGAGCACTCTGCAGAACGCTCTGGCTAAATTGAATGAGGAGTTGGTGCCTGTTGACAATCCGCCCGATGCGTCCCCTTTGTGCAGGAAAACTATTGCATTGGGATTGTTTTATAGGGTTGGTAACTATTTATTTTCCCCAGGGTAAAACTTGGAAATAACGCTCTAGTACTAAAATAAAAAAATAAAATAAAATTATCGATAAAGCCCACTAGTATGTGTGATTATTCACACATTGTTGTAATAATCACACATACTAGTGATCGGATAATCAGATATATATTTACCTAATGTTGAGGTGTTGGCTAATATGGAATGCACTTTTTTAAAGAAAACATCTCTAGAAATAATAACATCCTTATAATTTTTCATTTCTTCAACTACTTCTTCAAGTTTGAAAACATATCTCAAACGAATAATAAATAAGAAATTACAAAGAAAAACAAATTCTTGATTATTAACGTAAAACAGCATCACCAACAAACTCCCGCGCTCAACTGATAGTATCGTATTAAACGACTAAGTTGAAAGTTAGTTACAGAATAGTTTAGCATTCACGAATTTTCTGGAATCCCGGGATTTATATTTTAAAAAACATGTTTTAAGAAGCCGCTTCCATAATTTCTTACCAAAAATTAACTTTAGTTAAAATATGCATCCGATTATCTGATCACTGCACATAACATACTTATAATAAAAAATGTTCTACATTAATAAAACTTTTGTTTATAGGGAACAATAACTTAGGGTCATTTACCTAAAGATACGACCATTAAGATTCATATCTATTGTTGTCGTTAATTCTTTAAATTATCAAGATCAACAGTTTGTTTGAAATAAATAATCATTAGTTTCTTATGTACTAACAAAATAATAGTCAGAGGTTTGTGTCTCTACAACGACTATGACATGCAGTTGTCCCTTTAAACTTAGCTTACATTTGTACGCCTATTATTACAGACGGCTGCACATCAAACTATCACAAACTGCCAAATTTTCCTAATAGATTTTTAATGTTATGGCATATACAGGTTTTTTTTTACCAGTGCACAAATTTTCTGGAGCGATTTCGAAAACAAATTTTTTTTGGACTTTCCATACTTTAGCGAACACTTGATTAGCCTGATTTATATGAAGTCTCAAAATTTTCGACATATTCCAACCCATGTTACTATGACAAAGTTGTTGACTTACCGATTCTGAGTAGACCCAGAAAAAATTGGGCACTAGAAAAAAATCTTGTAGTTAAACATTAAATCAAATTTTACAGATTTAGACTAGCTAGACTTAGCCCGTACAGACGCCTGCACATCAACCTATCCAATGTCGAATGTCTTCAATAAATGTTCTACCATATACCATGACATAATACATACCATTGACGACCTCCTTGGTCAAGTGGCTTGCACACCGGTTTTCATGGTGTCGCCGGTCGGATCAATTTAGAAATACCTGTTTTTCTAAATTGTTTCGGGTCACGGTGTTTCCTATGTATAATAAGTATATATTTAAGTATGTTTATCCGTTATCTAGTTAACCATTTCTCGAGTTTCTTAAGGAAGCTTATCTTGGGGTTATAATGTGTGAGTGTGGGAAACATTTATTTATTTATTTATTTTATTTATTAGCATAAAGTTCAACGTCTAATGAGAAAATTTGACAGTGTGTGTAGTCTGATTTGCAGGCGTGTGTATTTTGTTTTTTACGTGCGTATAATTATATGTGCAGGCAGTTCTATCCCTCGCCCCGCCTGCATCTCTGAACGGCCGGTACGTATCAGGCGGCAGTGGTATTTCCCGCGGTGTGTCACGTGGCACGCAGACCTTCGACACGGACAAGAGCCTGTGGCCGCTGAACAAGCCCATACCCAAGCTGGAAGCGCTCACGCAGGTAACCAACCCTTGACGCACTTAGGTACTATTAAACCTTATTATCATTTCTTTTTCTCATCACCAAAAAATTAAACTCCCTCCCAGCACACGTTTTTCCTCCTTCCTATAGCATGGGGTCTTTTGAACGAGGTATGAAGAAGCAACATGAGGATAGGGAAGGTTAGGACCAGAGGGGTGAATCTTCCATACATTGAATAATTACAAAAATTTCATATACGGCAGTGCCATCTTCCGTAAGAAAAACCTCAAGTTACTAACTGGTTATCCATATAAGGTCACTAGATGGCGGTTGTATAGATAGCATTTTAAATTAATAAGCTACGTTTAGTTATTTTCTAGTAACTTTCGTCATCTCCACAAAGAACTCGTTGGCCGAACGTCTGCGACTTCGCATCGTGCTATAGTAGTGATAGAGAAATCCTAGGTTCGATCCTTCGGAAATAAGTTAACAACTCTTTGATTTTTATGTCCATTTATAAGTTTTTATTAAGTTATAAACTTATTTCAATCTTACATTCAATCTTACAATTAATATTATACACAAAAAAAATGTTAACTAGTTTTTTGTAAATATTATATATATTTTCAGCGCCATTGTCGGGAAGAAGCGTAAACGCGCACGCATACTTCTACTACCGCCATCTATTGTACAGGGAACCTAGTTTCCCATCTTTATTTCTATGAGAGGCACATCTATACCCAATATTATACATAGTCTATGGTTAGGACTGCTAGTGAGACACAATCTTGCTCCATTAATTGCCTCGCATTTGGACTCTGCTTCTGCTTAACGTCATCATTAGGACAATGGAAAAATGTCAGAACCAAGTGACTGATACACTACTGTGGAGTTTATTAAGGCAATGAGAGCTATTTCCCTTTGGAATAAGATAGAAAGCTATTAAATAATAAATTCAAATTCAAATTCAAAAATCATTTATTCAGTTTAGGCTACAAATAGCTCTTATGAACGTCATTATGCCATCGGTTCGTAAGTCTACTCTGGGCGGGAGATCTTGTACTGAAAAGAACCGGCAAGAAACTCAGCAAGTGTCCAGCTCTTTTCTCCCTTACAGCGTCAAAAATATTGGAAAATGCCCTATCATAAAAGGACACTTTCCATCACAAATAAAAACACAAAATATAAAGGACAATCACACATATAAAAAAAAACAAAAGAGAAGATATAATAATATCTACATTTGCAAAACATCAGTTACCAGTTAAAATTTTCACAATGTCATACAGCACTAATAAAGGTCAAAAATTGTCTAAGAAAAAAAACAAAAAAGAAAACAAAATTAAACTATAGTTAATAATAATAAAAATAATAGTATGCAAGAGCAGACCAGCCTCCACAGGCGGCACTCGTTCACGAGTATGACATATGAATCAGCCATCGCTTCACTCAACCATGTCTTAGGGAATGTAACGACCCGACGCACACGCCACCACCGCAGAGACACTAAAGAGAGCATGACACACTCAAGATACTCTAAATAAAAACCTAATGAAAAGTTTAACGTAACATAAATATTATTTGTAAACTGTAGGACATTGCTGATAAAGGCTATCATATCAGCGCTAAGATATTTTTAAAGTAATTATTGATCCCAATAAAATAAAATAAAGAGTAGTTTTATTTTTTATTATAACCAAGCTGTTTTGTCATCTAAATATTCTTTGACTGTATAATAACCTTTCTTAAGTAAAGAAGATTTTACATGTTTTTTAAACTTATCTAAAGGTAAATCTTGTACAGTACTAGGTATTTTATTATAGTAGTGTATACCTTGCCCCAAGAAAGAGCCAAGAACCTTTTGCAACCTGAACAGTGGCATTACAAGTTTTTTCTTATTTCTAGTATTGAAATTGTGTACATCACCGTGTTTAGTAAAAGAGTTGATGTTGCAACGCACAAAAACTATGCAATTATAAATAAACTGAGATGCAACTGTAAGAACACCAATTTCTTTAAAAATATTTATAAATGTTTATATAATTTTTAACGCAAATTTTGTTGCGAACAAATTACAAAAACAAAAACACAAATGTTGAAAAAATTTCCACGAGCAGGGTTTGAACCTGCTTCCTTCTGACATACCGGGTCAGGTGCTCTTCCAATTGAGCTATCGTGGTTCTAACCAGCCCGCCGAAATTATTCAACACTATTTACTTTTTACTTTGAAAGCCAAAGGCGCCCATTCAATGTTAACAACTACCGTCATTAACATCCGATCATAATATTTTTACAAATACTAAAGATCAGTTAAGAAATAGGCAAGCTATTTATAAATGTTTATATAATTTTTAACGCAAATTTTGTTGCGAACAAATTACAAAAACACAAATGTTGAAAAAATTTCCACGAGCAGGGTTTAAACCTGCACCCTTCTGACATACCCGGTCAGGTGCTCTTCTAATTGAGTTATCGTGGTTCTAACCAGCCCGCCGAAATTATTCAACACTATTTACTTTTTACTTTGAAAGCCAAAGGCGCCCATTCAATGTTAACAACTACCGTCATTAACATCCGATCATAATATTTTTACAAATACTAAAGATCAGTTAAGAAATATGCAAGCTATTTATAAATGTTTATATAATTTTTAACGCAAATTTTGTTGCGAACAAATTACAAAAACACAAATGTTGAAAAAATTTCCACGAGCAGGGTTTGAACCTGCACCCTTCTGACATACCGGGTCAGGTGCTCTTCCAATTGAGCTATCGTGGTTCTAACCAGCCCGCCGAAATTATTCAACACTATTTACTTTTTACTTTGAAAGCCAAAGGCGCCCATTCAATGTTAACAACTACCGTCATTAACATCCGATCATAATATTTTTACAAATACTAAAGATCAGTTAAGAAATAGGCAAGCTATTTATAAATGTTTATATAATTTTTAACGCAAATTTTGTTCCGAGCAAATTACAAAAACACAAATGTTGAAAATATTTCCACGAGCAGGGTTTGAACCTGCACCCTTCTGACATACCGGGTCAGGTGCTCTTCCAATTGAGCTATCGTGGTTCTAACCAGCCCGCCGAAATTATTCAACACTATTTACTTTTTACTTTGAAAGCCAAAGGCGCCCATTCAATGTTAACAACTACCGTCATTAACATCCGATCATAATATTTTTACAAATACTAAAGATCAGTTAAGAAAAAGGCAAGCTATTTATAAATGTTTATATAATTTTTAACGCAAATTTTGTTGCGAACAAATTACAAAAACACAAATGTTGAAAATATTTCCACGAGCAGGGTTTGAACCTGCACCCTTCTGACATACCGGGTCAGGTGCTCTTCCAATTGAGCTATCGTGGTTCTAACCAGCCCGCCGAAATTATTCAACACTATTTACTTTTTACTTTGAAAGCCAAAGGCGCCCATTCAATGTTAACAACTACCGTCATTAACATCCGATCATAATATTTTTACAAATACTAAAGATCAGTTAAGAAATAGGCAAGCTATTTATAAATGTTTATATAATTTTTAACGCAAATTTTGTAGCGAACAAATTACAAACACACAAATGTTGAAAAAATTTCCACGAGCAGGGTTTGAACCTGCACCCTTCTGACATACCGGGTCAGATGCTCTTCCAATTGAGCTATCGTGGTTCTAACCAGCCCGCCGAAATTATTCAACACTATTTACTTTTTACTTTGAAAGCCAAAGGCGCCCATTCAATGTTAACAACTACCGTCATTAACATCCGATCATAATATTTTTACAAATACTAAAGATCAGTTAAGAAATAGGCAAGCTATTTATAAATGTTTATATAATTTTTAACGCAAATTTTGTTGCGAACAAATTACAAAAACACAAATGTTGAAAATATTTCCACGAGCAGGGTTTGAACCTGCACCCTTCTGACATACCGGGTCAGGTGCTCTTCCAATTGAGCTATCGTGGTTCTAACCAGCCCGCCGAAATTATTCAACACTATTTACTTTTTACTTTGAAAGCCAAAGGCGCCCATTCAATGTTAACAACTACCGTCATTAACATCCGATCATAATATTTTTACAAATACTAAAGATCAGTTAAGAAATAGGCAAGCTATTTATAAATGTTTATATAGTTTTTAACGCAAATTTTGTTGCGAACAAATTACAAAAACACAAATGTTGAAAAAAATTCCACGAGCAGGGTTTGAACCTGCACCCTTCTGACATACCGGGTCAGGTGCTCTTCCAATTGAGCTATCGTGGTTCTAACCAGCCCGCCGAAATTATTCAACACTATTTACTTTTTACTTTGAAAGCCAAAGGCGCCCATTCAATGTTAACAACTACCGTCATTAACATCCGATCATAATATTTTTACAAATACTAAAGATCAGTTAAGAAATAGGCAAGCTATTTATAAATGTTTATATAATTTTTAACGCAAATTTTGTTCCGAGCAAATTACAAAAACACAAATGTTGAAAATATTTCCACGAGCAGGGTTTGAACCTGCACCCTTCTGACATACCGGGTCAGGTGCTCTTCCAATTGAGCTATCGTGGTTCTAACCAGCCCGCCGAAATTATTCAACACTATTTACTTTTTACTTTGAAAGCCAAAGGCGCCCATTCAATGTTAACAACTACCGTCATTAACATCCGATCATAATATTTTTACAAATACTAAAGATCAGTTAAGAAAAAGGCAAGCTATTTATAAATGTTTATATAATTTTTAACGCAAATTTTGTTGCGAACAAATTACAAAAACACAAATGTTGAAAAAATTTCCACGAGCAGGGTTTGAACCTGCACCCTTCTGACATACCGGGTCAGGTGCTCTTCCAATTGAGCTATCGTGGTTCTAACCAGCCCGCCGAAATTATTCAACACTATTTACTTTTTACTTTGAAAGCCAAAGGCGCCCATTCAATGTTAACAACTACCGTCATTAACATCCGATCATAATATTTTTACAAATACTAAAGATCAGTTAAGAAATAGGCAAGCTATTTATAAATGTTTATATAATTTTTAACGCAAATTTTGTAGCGAACAAATTACAAAAACACAAATGTTGAAAAAATTTCCACGAGCAGGGTTTGAACCTGCACCCTTCTGACATACCGGGTCAGATGCTCTTCCAATTGAGCTATCGTGGTTCTAACCAGCCCGCCGAAATTATTCAACACTATTTACTTTTTACTTTGAAAGCCAAAGGCGCCCATTCAATGTTAACAACTACCGTCATTAACATCCGATCATAATATTTTTACAAATACTAAAGATCAGTTAAGAAATAGGCAAGCTATTTATAAATGTTTATATAATTTTTAACGCAAATTTTGTTGCGAACAAATTACAAAAACACAAATGTTGAAAATATTTCCACGAGCAGGGTTTGAACCTGCACCCTTCTGACATACCGGGTCAGGTGCTCTTCCAATTGAGCTATCGTGGTTCTGACCAGCCCGCCGAAATTATTCAACACTATTTACTTTTTACTTTGAAAGCCAAAGGCGCCCATTCAATGTTAACAACTACCGTCATTAACATCCGATCATAATATTTTTACAAATACTAAAGATCAGTTAAGAAATAGGCAAGCTATTTATAAATGTTTATATAATTTTTAACGCAAATTTTGTTCCGAGCAAATTACAAAAACACAAATGTTGAAAATATTTCCACGAGCAGGGTTTGAACCTGCACCCTTCTGACATACCGGGTCAGGTGCTCTTCCAATTGAGCTATCGTGGTTCTAACCAGCCCGCCGAAATTATTCAACACTATTTACTTTTTACTTTGAAAGCCAAAGGCGCCCATTCAATGTTAACAACTACCGTCATTAACATCCGATCATAATATTTTTACAAATACTAAAGATCAGTTAAGAAATAGGCAAGCTATTTATAAATGTTTATATAATTTTTAACGCAAATTTTGTTGCGAACAAATTACAATAACACAAATGTTGAAAAAATTTCCACGAGCAGGGTTTGAACCTGCACCCTTCTGACATACCGGGTCAGGTGCTCTTCCAATTGAGCTATCGTGGTTCTAACCAGCCCGCCGAAATTATTCAACACTATTTACTTTTTACTTTGAAAGCCAAAGGCGCCCATTCAATGTTAACAACTACCGTCATTAACATCCGATCATAATATTTTTACAAATACTAAAGATCAGTTAAGAAATAGGCAAGCTATTTATAAATGTTTATATAATTTTTAACGCAAATTTTGTTGCGAACAAATTACAAAAACACAAATGTTGAAAAAATTTCCACGAGCAGGGTTTGAACCTGCACCCTTCTGACATACCGGGTCAGGTGCTCTTCCAATTGAGCTATCGTGGTTCTGACCAGCCCGCCGAAATTATTCAACACTATTTACTTTTTACTTTGAAAGCCAAAGGCGCCCATTCAATGTTAACAACTACCGTCATTAACATCCGATCATAATATTTTTACAAATACTAAAGATCAGTTAAGAAATAGGCAAGCTATTTATAAATGTTTATATAATTTTTAACGCAAATTTTGTTGCGAACAAATTACAAAAACACAAATGTTGAAAAAATTTCCACGAGCAGGGTTTGAACCTGCACCCTTCTGACATACCGGGTCAGGTGCTCTTCCAATTGAGCTATCGTGGTTCTAACCAACCCGCCGAAATTATTCAACACTATTTACTTTTTACTTTGAAAGCCAAAGGCGCCCATTCAATGTTAACAACTACCGTCATTAACATCCGATCATAATATTTTTACAAATACTAAAGATCAGTTAAGAAATAGGCAAGCTATTTATAAATGTTTATATAATTTTTAACGCAAATTTTGTTGCGAACAAATTACAAAAACACAAATGTTGAAAATATTTCCACGAGCAGGGTTTGAACCTGCACCCTTCTGACATACCGGGTCAGGTGCTCTTCCAATTGAGCTATCGTGGTTCTAACCAGCCCGCCGAAATTATTCAACACTATTTACTTTTTACTTTGAAAGCCAAAGGCGCCCATTCAATGTTAACAACTACCGTCATTAACATCCGATCATAATATTTTTACAAATACTAAAGATCAGTTAAGAAATAGGCAAGCTATTTATAAATGTTTATATAGTTTTTAACGCAAATTTTGTTGCGAACAAATTACAAAAACACAAATGTTGAAAAAAATTCCACGAGCAGGGTTTGAACCTGCACCCTTCTGACATACCGGGTCAGGTGCTCTTCCAATTGAGCTATCGTGGTTCTAACCAGCCCGCCGAAATTATTCAACACTATTTACTTTTTACTTTGAAAGCCAAAGGCGCCCATTCAATGTTAACAACTACCGTCATTAACATCCGATCATAATATTTTTACAAATACTAAAGATCAGTTAAGAAATAGGCAAGCTATTTATAAATGTTTATATAATTTTTAACGCAAATTTTGTTCCGAGCAAATTACAAAAACACAAATGTTGAAAATATTTCCACGAGCAGGGTTTGAACCTGCACCCTTCTGACATACCGGGTCAGGTGCTCTTCCAATTGAGCTATCGTGGTTCTAACCAGCCCGCCGAAATTATTCAACACTATTTACTTTTTACTTTGAAAGCCAAAGGCGCCCATTCAATGTTAACAACTACCGTCATTAACATCCGATCATAATATTTTTACAAATACTAAAGATCAGTTAAGAAAAAGGCAAGCTATTTATAAATGTTTATATAATTTTTAACGCAAATTTTGTTGCGAACAAATTACAAAAACACAAATGTTGAAAAAATTTCCACGAGCAGGGTTTGAACCTGCACCCTTCTGACATACCGGGTCAGGTGCTCTTCCAATTGAGCTATCGTGGTTCTAACCAGCCCGCCGAAATTATTCAACACTATTTACTTTTTACTTTGAAAGCCAAAGGCGCCCATTCAATGTTAACAACTACCGTCATTAACATCCGATCATAATATTTTTACAAATACTAAAGATCAGTTAAGAAATAGGCAAGCTATTTATAAATGTTTATATAATTTTTAACGCAAATTTTGTAGCGAACAAATTACAAAAACACAAATGTTGAAAAAATTTCCACGAGCAGGGTTTGAACCTGCACCCTTCTGACATACCGGGTCAGATGCTCTTCCAATTGAGCTATCGTGGTTCTAACCAGCCCGCCGAAATTATTCAACACTATTTACTTTTTACTTTGAAAGCCAAAGGCGCCCATTCAATGTTAACAACTACCGTCATTAACATCCGATCATAATATTTTTACAAATACTAAAGATCAGTTAAGAAATAGGCAAGCTATTTATAAATGTTTATATAATTTTTAACGCAAATTTTGTTGCGAACAAATTACAAAAACACAAATGTTGAAAAAATTTCCACGAGCAGGGTTTGAACCTGCACCCTTCTGACATACCGGGTCAGGTGCTCTTCCAATTGAGCTATCGTGGTTCTAACCAGCCCGCCGAAATTATTCAACACTATTTACTTTTTACTTTGAAAGCCAAAGGCGCCCATTCAATGTTAACAACTACCGTCATTAACATCCGATCATAATATTTTTACAAATACTAAAGATCAGTTAAGAAATAGGCAAGCTATTTATAAATGTTTATATAATTTTTAACGCAAATTTTGTTGCGAACAAATTACAAAAACACAAATGTTGAAAATATTTCCACGAGCAGGGTTTGAACCTGCACCCTTCTGACATACCGGGTCAGGTGCTCTTCCAATTGAGCTATCGTGGTTCTGACCAGCCCGCCGAAATTATTCAACACTATTTACTTTTTACTTTGAAAGCCATAGGCGCCCATTCAATGTTAACAACTACCGTCATTAACATCCGATCATAATATTTTTACAAATACTAAAGATCAGTTAAGAAAAAGGCAAGCTATTTATAAATGTTTATATAATTTTTAACGCAAATTTTGTTGCGAACAAATTACAAAAACACAAATGTTGAAAAAATTTCCACGAGCAGGGTTTGAACCTGCACCCTTCTGACATACCGGGTCAGGTGCTCTTCCAATTGAGCTATCGTGGTTCTAACCAGCCCGCCGAAATTATTCAACACTATTTACTTTTTACTTTGAAAGCCAAAGGCGCCCATTCAATGTTAACAACTACCGTCATTAACATCCGATCATAATATTTTTACAAATACTAAAGATCAGTTAAGAAATAGGCAAGCTATTTATAAATGTTTATATAATTTTTAACGCAAATTTTGTTCCGAGCAAATTACAAAAACACAAATGTTGAAAATATTTCCACGAGCAGGGTTTGAACCTGCACCCTTCTGACATACCGGGTCAGGTGCTCTTCCAATTGAGCTATCGTGGTTCTAACCAGCCCGCCGAAATTATTCAACACTATTTACTTTTTACTTTGAAAGCCAAAGGCGCCCATTCAATGTTAACAACTACCGTCATTAACATCCGATCATAATATTTTTACAAATACTAAAGATCAGTTAAGAAATAGGCAAGCTATTTATAAATGTTTATATAATTTTTAACGCAAATTTTGTTGCGAACAAATTACAAAAACACAAATGTTGAAAAAATTTCCACGAGCAGGGTTTGAACCTGCACCCTTCTGACATACCGGGTCAGGTGCTCTTCCAATTGAGCTATCGTGGTTCTAACCAGCCCGCCGAAATTATTCAACACTATTTACTTTTTACTTTGAAAGCCAAAGGCGCCCATTCAATGTTAACAACTACCGTCATTAACATCCGATCATAATATTTTTACAAATACTAAAGATCAGTTAAGAAATAGGCAAGCTATTTATAAATGTTTATATAATTTTTAACGCAAATTTTGTTCCGAGCAAATTACAAAAACACAAATGTTGAAAATATTTCCACGAGCAAGGTTTGAACCTGCACCCTTCTGACATACCGGGTCAGGTGCTCTTCCAATTGAGCTATCGTGGTTCTAACCAGCCCGCCGAAATTATTCAACACTATTTACTTTTTACTTTGAAAGCCAAAGGCGCCCATTCAATGTTAACAACTACCGTCATTAACATCCGATCATAATATTTTTACAAATACTAAAGATCAGTTAAGAAAAAGGCAAGCTATTTATAAATGTTTATATAATTTTTAACGCAAATTTTGTTGCGAACAAATTACAAAAACACAAATGTTGAAAAAATTTCCACGAGCAGGGTTTGAACCTGCACCCTTCTGACATACCGGGTCAGGTGCTCTTCCAATTGAGCTATCGTGGTTCTAACCAGCCCGCCGAAATTATTCAACACTATTTACTTTTTACTTTGAAAGCCAAAGGCGCCCATTCAATGTTAACAACTACCGTCATTAACATCCGATCATAATATTTTTACAAATACTAAAGATCAGTTAAGAAATAGGCAAGCTATTTATAAATGTTTATATAATTTTTAACGCAAATTTTGTAGCGAACAAATTACAAAAACACAAATGTTGAAAAAATTTCCACGAGCAGGGTTTGAACCTGCACCCTTCTGACATACCGGGTCAGATGCTCTTCCAATTGAGCTATCGTGGTTCTAACCAGCCCGCCGAAATTATTCAACACTATTTACTTTTTACTTTGAAAGCCAAAGGCGCCCATTCAATGTTAACAACTACCGTCATTAACATCCGATCATAATATTTTTACAAATACTAAAGATCAGTTAAGAAATAGGCAAGCTATTTATAAATGTTTATATAATTTTTAACGCAAATTTTGTTGCGAACAAATTACAAAAACACAAATGTTGAAAATATTTCCACGAGCAGGGTTTGAACCTGCACCCTTCTGACATACCGGGTCAGGTGCTCTTCCAATTGAGCTATCGTGGTTCTAACCAGCCCGCCGAAATTATTCAACACTATTTACTTTTTACTTTGAAAGCCAAAGGCGCCCATTCAATGTTAACAACTACCGTCATTAACATCCGATCATAATATTTTTACAAATACTAAAGATCAGTTAAGAAATAGGCAAGCTATTTATAAATGTTTATATAATTTTTAACGCAAATTTTGTTGCGAACAAATTACAAAAACACAAATGTTGAAAATATTTCCACGAGCAGGGTTTGAACCTGCACCCTTCTGACATACCGGGTCAGGTGCTCTTCCAATTGAGCTATCGTGGTTCTGACCAGCCCGCCGAAATTATTCAACACTATTTACTTTTTACTTTGAAAGCCATAGGCGCCCATTCAATGTTAACAACTACCGTCATTAACATCCGATCATAATATTTTTACAAATACTAAAGATCAGTTAAGAAATAGGCAAGCTATTTATAAATGTTTATATAATTTTTAACGCAAATTTTGTTCCGAGCAAATTACAAAAACACAAATGTTGAAAATATTTCCACGAGCAGGGTTTGAACCTGCACCCTTCTGACATACCGGGTCAGGTGCTCTTCCAATTGAGCTATCGTGGTTATAACCAGCCCGCCGAAATTATTCAACACTATTTACTTTTTACTTTGAAAGCCAAAGGCGCCCATTCAATGTTAACAACTACCGTCATTAACATCCGATCATAATATTTTTACAAATACTAAAGATCAGTTAAGAAATAGGCAAGCTATTTATAAATGTTTATATAATTTTTAACGCAAATTTTGTTGCGAACAAATTACAAAAACACAAATGTTGAAAAAATTTCCACGAGCAGGGTTTGAACCTGCACCCTTCTGACATACCGGGTCAGGTGCTCTTCCAATTGAGCTATCGTGGTTCTAACCAACCCGCCGAAATTATTCAACACTATTTACTTTTTACTTTGAAAGCCAAAGGCGCCCATTCAATGTTAACAACTACCGTCATTAACATCCGATCATAATATTTTTACAAATACTAAAGATCAGTTAAGAAATAGGCAAGCTATTTATAAATGTTTATATAATTTTTAACGCAAATTTTGTTGCGAACAAATTACAAAAACACAAATGTTGAAAATATTTCCACGAGCAGGGTTTGAACCTGCACCCTTCTGACATACCGGGTCAGGTGCTCTTCCAATTGAGCTATCGTGGTTCTAACCAGCCCGCCGAAATTATTCAACACTATTTACTTTTTACTTTGAAAGCCAAAGGCGCCCATTCAATGTTAACAACTACCGTCATTAACATCCGATCATAATATTTTTACAAATACTAAAGATCAGTTAAGAAATAGGCAAGCTATTTATAAATGTTTATATAGTTTTTAACGCAAATTTTGTTGCGAACAAATTACAAAAACACAAATGTTGAAAAAAATTCCACGAGCAGGGTTTGAACCTGCACCCTTCTGACATACCGGGTCAGGTGCTCTTCCAATTGAGCTATCGTGGTTCTAACCAGCCCGCCGAAATTATTCAACACTATTTACTTTTTACTTTGAAAGCCAAAGGCGCCCATTCAATGTTAACAACTACCGTCATTAACATCCGATCATAATATTTTTACAAATACTAAAGATCAGTTAAGAAATAGGCAAGCTATTTATAAATGTTTATATAATTTTTAACGCAAATTTTGTTGCGAACAAATTACAAAAACACAAATGTTGAAAAAATTTCCACGAGCAGGGTTTGAACCTGCACCCTTCTGACATACCGGGTCAGGTGCTCTTCCAATTGAGCTATCGTGGTTCTAACCAGCCCGCCGAAATTATTCAACACTATTTACTTTTTACTTTGAAAGCCAAAGGCGCCCATTCAATGTTAACAACTACCGTCATTAACATCCGATCATAATATTTTTACAAATACTAAAGATCAGTTAAGAAATAGGCAAGCTATTTATAAATGTTTATATAATTTTTAACGCAAATTTTGTTGCGAACAAATTACAAAAACACAAATGTTGAAAAAATTTCCACGAGCAGGGTTTGAACCTGCACCCTTCTGACATACCGGGTCAGGTGCTCTTCCAATTGAGCTATCGTGGTTCTAACCAGCCCGCCGAAATTATTCAACACTATTTACTTTTTACTTTGAAAGCCAAAGGCGCCCATTCAATGTTAACAACTACCGTCATTAACATCCGATCATAATATTTTTACAAATACTAAAGATCAGTTAAGAAATAGGCAAGCTATTTATAAATGTTTATATAATTTTTAACGCAAATTTTGTTCCGAGCAAATTACAAAAACACAAATGTTGAAAATATTTCCACGAGCAGGGTTTGAACCTGCACCCTTCTGACATACCGGGTCAGGTGCTCTTCCAATTGAGCTATCGTGGTTCTAACCAGCCCGCCGAAATTATTCAACACTATTTACTTTTTACTTTGAAAGCCAAAGGCGCCCATTCAATGTTAACAACTACCGTCATTAACATCCGATCATAATATTTTTACAAATACTAAAGATCAGTTAAGAAAAAGGCAAGCTATTTATAAATGTTTATATAATTTTTAACGCAAATTTTGTTGCGAACAAATTACAATAACACAAATGTTGAAAAAATTTCCACGAGCAGGGTTTGAACCTGCACCCTTCTGACATACCGGGTCAGGTGCTCTTCCAATTGAGCTATCGTGGTTCTAACCAGCCCGCCGAAATTATTCAACACTATTTACTTTTTACTTTGAAAGCTAAAGGCGCCCATTCAATGTTAACAACTACCGTCATTAACATCCGATCATAATATTTTTACAAATACTAAAGATCAGTTAAGAAATAGGCAAGCTATTTATAAATGTTTATATAATTTTTAACGCAAATTTTGTTGCGAACAAATTACAAAAACACAAATGTTGAAAAAATTTCCACGAGCAGGGTTTGAACCTGCACCCTTCTGACATACCGGGTCAGGTGCTCTTCCAATTGAGCTATCGTGGTTCTAACCAGCCCGCCGAAATTATTCAACACTATTTACTTTTTACTTTGAAAGCCAAAGGCGCCCATTCAATGTTAACAACTACCGTCATTAACATCCGATCATAATATTATTACAAATACTAAAGATCAGTTAAGAAATAGGCAAGCTATTTATAAATGTTTATATAATTTTTAACGCAAATTTTGTTGCGAACAAATTACAAAAACACAAATGTTGAAAAAATTTCCACGAGCAGGGTTTGAACCTGCACCCTTCTGACATACCGGGTCAGGTGCTCTTCCAATTGAGCTATCGTGGTTCTAACCAACCCGCCGAAATTATTCAACACTATTTACTTTTTACTTTGAAAGCCAAAGGCGCCCATTCAATGTTAACAACTACCGTCATTAACATCCGATCATAATATTTTTACAAATACTAAAGATCAGTTAAGAAATAGGCAAGCTATTTATAAATGTTTATATAATTTTTAACGCAAATTTTGTTGCGAACAAATTACAAAAACACAAATGTTGAAAAAATTTCCACGAGCAGGGTTTGAACCTGCACCCTTCTGACATACCGGGTCAGGTGCTCTTCCAATTGAGCTATCGTGGTTCTAACCAGCCCGCCGAAATTATTCAACACTATTTACTTTTTACTTTGAAAGCCAAAGGCGCCCATTCAATGTTAACAACTACCGTCATTAACATCCGATCATAATATTTTTACAAATACTAAAGATCAGTTAAGAAATAGGCAAGCTATTTATAAATGTTTATATAATTTTTAACGCAAATTTTGTTGCGAACAAATTACAAAAACACAAATGTTGAAAAAATTTCCACGAGCAGGGTTTGAACCTGCACCCTTCTGACATACCGGGTCAGGTGCTCTTCCAATTGAGCTATCGTGGTTCTAACCAGCCCGCCGAAATTATTCAACACTATTTACTTTTTACTTTGAAAGCCAAAGGCGCCCATTCAATGTTAACAACTACCGTCATTAACATCCGATCATAATATTTTTACAAATACTAAAGATCAGTTAAGAAAAAGGCAAGCTATTTATAAATGTTTATATAATTTTTAACGCAAATTTTGTTGCGAACAAATTACAATAACACAAATGTTGAAAAAATTTCCACGAGCAGGGTTTGAACCTGCACCCTTCTGACATACCGGGTCAGGTGCTCTTCCAATTGAGCTATCGTGGTTCTAACCAGCCCGCCGAAATTATTCAACACTATTTACTTTTTACTTTGAAAGCTAAAGGCGCCCATTCAATGTTAACAACTACCGTCATTAACATCCGATCATAATATTTTTACAAATACTAAAGATCAGTTAAGAAATAGGCAAGCTATTTATAAATGTTTATATAATTTTTAACGCAAATTTTGTTGCGAACAAATTACAAAAACACAAATGTTGAAAAAATTTCCACGAGCAGGGTTTGAACCTGCACCCTTCTGACATACCGGGTCAGGTGCTCTTCCAATTGAGCTATCGTGGTTCTAACCAGCCCGCCGAAATTATTCAACACTATTTACTTTTTACTTTGAAAGCCAAAGGCGCCCATTCAATGTTAACAACTACCGTCATTAACATCCGATCATAATATTATTACAAATACTAAAGATCAGTTAAGAAATAGGCAAGCTATTTATAAATGTTTATATAATTTTTAACGCAAATTTTGTTGCGAACAAATTACAAAAACACAAATGTTGAAAATATTTCCACGAGCAGGGTTTGAACCTGCACCCTTCTGACATACCGGGTCAGGTGCTCTTCCAATTGAGCTATCGTGGTTCTAACCAGCCCGCCGAAATTATTCAACACTATTTACTTTTTACTTTGAAAGCCAAAGGCGCCCATTCAATGTTAACAACTACCGTCATTAACATCCGATCATAATATTTTTACAAATACTAAAGATCAGTTAAGAAATAGGCAAGCTATTTATAAATGTTTATATAATTTTTAACGCAAATTTTGTTGCGAACAAATTACAAAAACACAAATGTTGAAAATATTTCCACGAGCAGGGTTTGAACCTGCACCCTTCTGACATACCGGGTCAGGTGCTCTTCCAATTGAGCTATCGTGGTTCTAACCAGCCCGCCGAAATTATTCAACACTATTTACTTTTTACTTTGAAAGCCAAAGGCGCCCATTCAATGTTAACAACTACCGTCATTAACATCCGATCATAATATTTTTACAAATACTAAAGATCAGTTAAGAAATAGGCAAGCTATTTATAAATGTTTATATAGTTTTTAACGCAAATTTTGTTGCGAACAAATTACAAAAACACAAATGTTGAAAAAAATTCCACGAGCAGGGTTTGAACCTGCACCCTTCTGACATACCGGGTCAGGTGCTCTTCCAATTGAGCTATCGTGGTTCTAACCAGCCCGCCGAAATTATTCAACACTATTTACTTTTTACTTTGAAAGCCAAAGGCGCCCATTCAATGTTAACAACTACCGTCATTAACATCCGATCATAATATTTTTACAAATACTAAAGATCAGTTAAGAAATAGGCAAGCTATTTATAAATGTTTATATAATTTTTAACGCAAATTTTGTTCCGAGCAAATTACAAAAACACAAATGTTGAAAATATTTCCACGAGCAGGGTTTGAACCTGCACCCTTCTGACATACCGGGTCAGGTGCTCTTCCAATTGAGCTATCGTGGTTCTAACCAGCCCGCCGAAATTATTCAACACTATTTACTTTTTACTTTGAAAGCCAAAGGCGCCCATTCAATGTTAACAACTACCGTCATTAACATCCGATCATAATATTTTTACAAATACTAAAGATCAGTTAAGAAAAAGGCAAGCTATTTATAAATGTTTATATAATTTTTAACGCAAATTTTGTTGCGAACAAATTACAATAACACAAATGTTGAAAAAATTTCCACGAGCAGGGTTTGAACCTGCACCCTTCTGACATACCGGGTCAGGTGCTCTTCCAATTGAGCTATCGTGGTTCTAACCAGCCCGCCGAAATTATTCAACACTATTTACTTTTTACTTTGAAAGCTAAAGGCGCCCATTCAATGTTAACAACTACCGTCATTAACATCCGATCATAATATTTTTACAAATACTAAAGATCAGTTAAGAAATAGGCAAGCTATTTATAAATGTTTATATAATTTTTAACGCAAATTTTGTTGCGAACAAATTACAAAAACACAAATGTTGAAAAAATTTCCACGAGCAGGGTTTGAACCTGCACCCTTCTGACATACCGGGTCAGGTGCTCTTCCAATTGAGCTATCGTGGTTCTAACCAGCCCGCCGAAATTATTCAACACTATTTACTTTTTACTTTGAAAGCCAAAGGCGCCCATTCAATGTTAACAACTACCGTCATTAACATCCGATCATAATATTATTACAAATACTAAAGATCAGTTAAGAAATAGGCAAGCTATTTATAAATGTTTATATAATTTTTAACGCAAATTTTGTTGCGAACAAATTACAAAAACACAAATGTTGAAAAAATTTCCACGAGCAGGGTTTGAACCTGCACCCTTCTGACATACCGGGTCAGGTGCTCTTCCAATTGAGCTATCGTGGTTCTAACCAACCCGCCGAAATTATTCAACACTATTTACTTTTTACTTTGAAAGCCAAAGGCGCCCATTCAATGTTAACAACTACCGTCATTAACATCCGATCATAATATTTTTACAAATACTAAAGATCAGTTAAGAAATAGGCAAGCTATTTATAAATGTTTATATAATTTTTAACGCAAATTTTGTTGCGAACAAATTACAAAAACACAAATGTTGAAAATATTTCCACGAGCAGGGTTTGAACCTGCACCCTTCTGACATACCGGGTCAGGTGCTCTTCCAATTGAGCTATCGTGGTTCTAACCAGCCCGCCGAAATTATTCAACACTATTTACTTTTTACTTTGAAAGCCAAAGGCGCCCATTCAATGTTAACAACTACCGTCATTAACATCCGATCATAATATTTTTACAAATACTAAAGATCAGTTAAGAAATAGGCAAGCTATTTATAAATGTTTATATAGTTTTTAACGCAAATTTTGTTGCGAACAAATTACAAAAACACAAATGTTGAAAAAAATTCCACGAGCAGGGTTTGAACCTGCACCCTTCTGACATACCGGGTCAGGTGCTCTTCCAATTGAGCTATCGTGGTTCTAACCAGCCCGCCGAAATTATTCAACACTATTTACTTTTTACTTTGAAAGCCAAAGGCGCCCATTCAATGTTAACAACTACCGTCATTAACATCCGATCATAATATTTTTACAAATACTAAAGATCAGTTAAGAAATAGGCAAGCTATTTATAAATGTTTATATAATTTTTAACGCAAATTTTGTTCCGAGCAAATTACAAAAACACAAATGTTGAAAATATTTCCACGAGCAGGGTTTGAACCTGCACCCTTCTGACATACCGGGTCAGGTGCTCTTCCAATTGAGCTATCGTGGTTCTAACCAGCCCGCCGAAATTATTCAACACTATTTACTTTTTACTTTGAAAGCCAAAGGCGCCCATTCAATGTTAACAACTACCGTCATTAACATCCGATCATAATATTTTTACAAATACTAAAGATCAGTTAAGAAAAAGGCAAGCTATTTATAAATGTTTATATAATTTTTAACGCAAATTTTGTTGCGAACAAATTACAAAAACACAAATGTT
Source organism: Eudonia lacustrata (assembly GCA_947562085.1). Taxonomy (NCBI): domain Eukaryota; kingdom Metazoa; phylum Arthropoda; class Insecta; order Lepidoptera; family Crambidae; genus Eudonia; species Eudonia lacustrata. Next base: position 7,691,671 of record OX387324.1, on the reverse strand, counting down.
GAAAAAATTTCCACGAGCAGGGTTTGAACCTGCACCCTTCTGACATACCGGGTCAGGTGCTCTTCCAATTGAGCTATCGTGGTTCTAACCAGCCCGCCGAAATTATTCAACACTATTTACTTTTTACTTTGAAAGCCAAAGGCGCCCATTCAATGTTAACAACTACCGTCATTAACATCCGATCATAATATTTTTACAAATACTAAAGATCAGTTAAGAAATAGGCAAGCTATTTATAAATGTTTATATAATTTTTAACGCAAATTTTGTAGCGAACAAATTACAAAAACAAATGTTGAAAAAATTTCCACGAGCAGGGTTTGAACCTGCACCCTTCTGACATACCGGGTCAGATGCTCTTCCAATTGAGCTATCGTGGTTCTAACCAGCCCGCCGAAATTATTCAACACTATTTACTTTTTACTTTGAAAGCCAAAGGCGCCCATTCAATGTTAACAACTACCGTCATTAACATCCGATCATAATATTTTTACAAATACTAAAGATCAGTTAAGAAAAAGGCAAGCTATTTATAAATGTTTATATAATTTTTAACGCAAATTTTGTTGCGAACAAATTACAAAAACACAAATGTTGAAAAAATTTCCACGAGCAGGGTTTGAACCTGCACCCTTCTGACATACCGGGTCAGGTGCTCTTCCAATTGAGCTATCGTGGTTCTAACCAGCCCGCCGAAATTATTCAACACTATTTACTTTTTACTTTGAAAGCCAAAGGCGCCCATTCAATGTTAACAACTACCGTCATTAACATCCGATCATAATATTTTTACAAATACTAAAGATCAGTTAAGAAATAGGCAAGCTATTTATAAATGTTTATATAATTTTTAACGCAAATTTTGTAGCGAACAAATTACAAAAACACAAATGTTGAAAAAATTTCCACGAGCAGGGTTTGAACCTGCACCCTTCTGACATACCGGGTCAGATGCTCTTCCAATTGAGCTATCGTGGTTCTAACCAGCCCGCCGAAATTATTCAACACTATTTACTTTTTACTTTGAAAGCCAAAGGCGCCCATTCAATGTTAACAACTACCGTCATTAACATCCGATCATAATATTTTTACAAATACTAAAGATCAGTTAAGAAATAGGCAAGCTATTTATAAATGTTTATATAATTTTTAACGCAAATTTTGTTGCGAACAAATTACAAAAACACAAATGTTGAAAAAATTTCCACGAGCAGGGTTTGAACCTGCACCCTTCTGACATACCGGGTCAGGTGCTCTTCCAATTGAGCTATCGTGGTTCTAACCAGCCCGCCGAAATTATTCAACACTATTTACTTTTTACTTTGAAAGCCAAAGGCGCCCATTCAATGTTAACAACTACCGTCATTAACATCCGATCATAATATTTTTACAAATACTAAAGATCAGTTAAGAAATAGGCAAGCTATTTATAAATGTTTATATAATTTTTAACGCAAATTTTGTTGCGAACAAATTACAAAAACACAAATGTTGAAAATATTTCCACGAGCAGGGTTTGAACCTGCACCCTTCTGACATACCGGGTCAGGTGCTCTTCCAATTGAGCTATCGTGGTTCTAACCAGCCCGCCGAAATTATTCAACACTATTTACTTTTTACTTTGAAAGCCAAAGGCGCCCATTCAATGTTAACAACTACCGTCATTAACATCCGATCATAATATTTTTACAAATACTAAAGATCAGTTAAGAAATAGGCAAGCTATTTATAAATGTTTATATAATTTTTAACGCAAATTTTGTTGCGAACAAATTACAAAAACACAAATGTTGAAAATATTTCCACGAGCAGGGTTTGAACCTGCACCCTTCTGACATACCGGGTCAGGTGCTCTTCCAATTGAGCTATCGTGGTTCTGACCAGCCCGCCGAAATTATTCAACACTATTTACTTTTTACTTTGAAAGCCATAGGCGCCCATTCAATGTTAACAACTACCGTCATTAACATCCGATCATAATATTTTTACAAATACTAAAGATCAGTTAAGAAAAAGGCAAGCTATTTATAAATGTTTATATAATTTTTAACGCAAATTTTGTTGCGAACAAATTACAAAAACACAAATGTTGAAAAAATTTCCACGAGCAGGGTTTGAACCTGCACGCTTCTGACATACCGGGTCAGGTGCTCTTCCAATTGAGCTATCGTGGTTCTAACCAGCCCGCCGAAATTATTCAACACTATTTACTTTTTACTTTGAAAGCCAAAGGCGCCCATTCAATGTTAACAACTACCGTCATTAACATCCGATCATAATATTTTTACAAATACTAAAGATCAGTTAAGAAATAGGCAAGCTATTTATAAATGTTTATATAATTTTTAACGCAAATTTTGTTGCGAACAAATTACAAAAACACAAATGTTGAAAAAATTTCCACGAGCAGGGTTTGAACCTGCACCCTTCTGACATACCGGGTCAGGTGCTCTTCCAATTGAGCTATCGTGGTTCTAAACCAACCCGCCGAAATTATTCAACACTATTTACTTTTTACTTTGAAAGCCAAAGGCGCCCATTCAATGTTAACAACTACCGTCATTAACATCCGATCATAATATTTTTACAAATACTAAAGATCAGTTAAGAAATAGGCAAGCTATTTATAAATGTTTATATAATTTTTAACGCAAATTTTGTTGCGAACAAATTACAAAAACACAAATGTTGAAAATATTTCCACGAGCAGGGTTTGAACCTGCACCCTTCTGACATACCGGGTCAGGTGCTCTTCCAATTGAGCTATCGTGGTTCTAACCAGCCCGCCGAAATTATTCAACACTATTTACTTTTTACTTTGAAAGCCAAAGGCGCCCATTCAATGTTAACAACTACCGTCATTAACATCCGATCATAATATTTTTACAAATACTAAAGATCAGTTAAGAAATAGGCAAGCTATTTATAAATGTTTATATAGTTTTTAACGCAAATTTTGTTGCGAACAAATTACAAAAACACAAATGTTGAAAAAAATTCCACGAGCAGGGTTTGAACCTGCACCCTTCTGACATACCGGGTCAGGTGCTCTTCCAATTGAGCTATCATGGTTCTAACCAGCCCGCCGAAATTATTCAACACTATTTACTTTTTTTTTTTTTTATATTTCTTAAAGTAGTTCGGGAACCTAGTCTATAAATGGTTCTTATTGCTCGTTTCTGCAAAATAAAAATAGATTCAACATCAGCTGCTGTAGCCCACAGTAAGACACCATACGACATGACACTATGAAAATAGCTAAAGTAAACTGTTCTAGCAGTTTCAACGTCTGTTAATTGTCTAATTTTTCTGAATAGAAATAGAAATATAAAAATCATTATTTAGTATGGTTACACATGAACATCACTTTTGCATATACCAAATTGGTTTCAGCTCATCATATGTCCCATGTGTTAACCACGACAATGGTTAACCGCGGAAGCCATATTTAAATTAAAAATAATATTAAGAAAAAAATAATTATATATTTGTTTTGTGGTGCCATGACACTGTTTACATTTAATAAATACAGCTTTTATAAAAAACACTTTTGTAAAATTATTTGTTAAATAGAATATAATACGTATATTTATGAGTTTAGATAATAAATAAATATAAATATCAAATATAAATATATATCATGTAATACAGCGAATTCACGATTTCTGAACACTTAGAATATATTCTTTGTATTTAAATTTAAAAGTTTTAATAGTTGTGGAATTCCTGATGTGGGGTGGGATGTTATTCCAACAACTTGTCGCAGCGTATCTAAAACTACCTCGAAAAGCGGCTGTTTTATATTTGGGGCAAACTAAACGGTCAGGTACTCGTGCCCGTTTAGTAAACTTTAATTTACCATATAAATACGATGGGCTTTGATTTTTAACAACTACATTGTTCGTTAAAGGTTTTAAAAATAGCAGTATCGAGGCCCAGCCCCCTGACTATGAGCTCATATAGCAGTATTATTGCAGTTGTGGAAAAGAGACGCGTGTATATTTGCCGCTACACGCGTCTCGCTCTTACAACTGCGATAATACTGCTATAAAAGCTCGTGGTTACCCCCCTGATCGCAGCTTATTGTGTTTTCCAGTGCTCGGGCGAGGTGTCGTACGCGTGCGACGTGGTTGCGTCGCGGCGCTCGGTGCACGTCGCCTTCGTACTGTCCACCATATGTCTGGGCGAGATTGAAAAGTTCGACGCGAGCGAAGCACTGGTAATTAGTTACATACGTACATATCACATACATACATAGACCGACATCGAAATCACCAATCTTGAGTAAACTCGCGTCTCATTTAGCATAATCAAAGAAGGGCTTCGAGGTGGAATAAAATTCAATTCAAAATTCAAAATCATTTATTCAGTTTAGGCTACAAGTAGCTCTTGTGAATGTCATAATAAGTAGATAACATCAGTTGCCAGCGAACCCTTATTTCTTAGTCGGCTCTTACGATATGCACGGGAAAGAATGTGTCAGCTGCTCAGCTGACACATTCATTTCACGCCCCAGACCTGTAGTGCTATTCTCGAAGCAAAACAGCGTCGACCTCGACATTGAACTCGCTCATAACTTTTAAACGAATGTAGACTTTATTACTATATAAAATTAGGTTGAAATTCGTTTGCAAGTTATGACCGACCAAGTTTAACGTCGAGTTCGATGCTGTTTTGCTTAGAGAATAGCGCTGCAGCATGGGGCACTAGTAATTAGGTGTTCAATTTCATTAATGCAAAAAAAAGTTATTGATTTTTTCTGGCATTTGACAATGAATTGCATTTAGTGTAATATTGTATTGTATTGGATAATAAACTGGATTTTGACCATGTTAAGAGGTAGCCTTGAAACTTACATTAACAGTTGTCGTGACTGTAAATAACTACAAAGTCGTCGTACAACCCTCCAGAACACCCCCGGTGTGGTCGCCTTCTTCACAGCCAAAGACATTCCCGGGACGAACTCCTTCATCTCCACGAAAATTCCGTTCCTTACCTTCGAGGAAGAGTTACTAGCATCCAAGAGCATATCTTACTACGGTCAGCCGGTAGCCTTGGTGGCTGCTACTTCGCATATGCTGGCGTTGAGTGCAGCCGATATGGTGAAAGTCTACTATAAGGAGAGTAAGGTTAAACCGGTGCTCAGTGTTGTTGAAGCTTTGGTCGCGCCGGATAGGGAGAAAAGGGTGAGTTTTGTTCGATAAGCTTTTATTCCGCTACATGGATGTGACAGGCGATAAGGCCGAAGGTGAAGTCACATAATAAATAATAAATAAACTTTCCTACACTCACACCAATTATCTAGCCCAAGAGAAGCTTCTTTATGAAACTCGTTAAATGGTTACTAGACAACGGATAAACATACTTAAAATACTTAAATACATACTTATGGCAATTTAGAAAAACAATAATTTCTAAATTGACCCGACCGGGGATCGAACCTGGGACCTCAGAGATGGCGACACCATGAAAACCGGTGTACAAACCTCTCGACCAAGGAGGTCGTCACTTGTCGTCATGTATTAAATTTTTTGTCTATAATTTTGAAGCTGTTGAACCCTGAATGTCCTGGACTTTTTTTTTGTGGGCGTTACCATCTGTTTATAGTGCAGGGGCGGGGACCATCATCATTTTCATCATCTTGGCCGAGCCAAGACAATACGACAATATGATACGAGACGGAGCGATAAACGTCCAATGCTTGGTAAAGGCCACCCACGTGAAGAGTGAATATTCTGTCACGCACACGCAGTCATCGAGGCCTTCAACAAAAGTAAAACAAAAAGCCTTTAACGTTTAAACGTTAAAGGCGCGTTAACCACTGCGCCATCGAGCTCCATCGTGCTCGTTCTAGTCCATATAGCTTTAACCTTTTTACCGCCAACAACTTCTATAGAAGTTCGAGATTTTCGTGCCGTCCACGCCAGCACTTCTATAGAAGTTCTTCTTTGTACCTACTTTATTAAAATACATTTATACGTTGGCGTACAGCGGGACATCGCGTGCAGGATAGTTGGGCGGTGAAAAGGTTAATCAGAAAACCGCTCCCACGTCATTGAGCTTTGAACCTTATGATCGCTTTACTAAACTGCCACTCGGCCTCGGTAACTTTCTGATATCGGGACGACAGCTTTGCAACGGCCCCTGAGGCTTTCAACGAAAGTACAACAAAAAATTGTCTTTCAGCTCCGCGAGGACGTTTCAGTCAAGCCCAAGAACAAAGGTGATAACACCACCCATGTCATCAAAGGCAAATACTCGGTGCCGTCACAATACCACTTCACGATGGAGACGCAGAGCTGTGCGGTCTCCAACACGGACCAGGGCTTGCTAGTACGATCGGCCACGCAATGGATGGATCTAGTGCATGTGTCTGTGGCTGGACTGCTCGGGATCGATCAGAACAAGTAAAGTGTATTTTTTTTTACTTAATTTTCAAAACATTCTATATGTTTGTTAGAATATTTTATTAGATTTATTTCTATTTTGATTTAACTCATATTAAAGTTCAACGATTAATTTATCGCATCTTTATTTAGGTTTATAAACTACACATTTACTATCGAGTTGCTGAGGTTATTCTTTTTTTTTTGATTGCTGATTGCCTCAAACGGCATTTTCAGCATCACGGGCTTGTTTGGGGGCGGCGAGAAACTTAAAGGGTTCCTCAAGCCGTGTAAAACGAATCACCTTTGGAGGTTTTCTAGAGGGAACAGCATCACGCACTTAAGTGCGTGTTTCCGTGCCCTCCTAGATTCTCCGAAGGGTTCGGATCGGATCGGGGAGTGGAACTACCTCCTAGTGGTCCACCCTGGGCAACGGCATCATATGCTTCCCAGCTAATGGTGTCGGCTGAATGTTCCTTTCTCCGCGGAGGTAGGCTTCGTAAGGAGCCGCCTGGTTTGCTACCTCCCTCCTGCCGGAGCCTGGCGCCAAGCAGTCTTACTGTGTTCCGTCGGTGTGCAGGAGTACCAGTGACAATGGATATAGAGAACGGTTAGTTGCGCTGCCTGGAAACGAACGGTGCTGGGTCCTTGAAGTTTCCGTACTTGGTAGCTCGACCTGGAGGGTAGCGGGATCCGAAGCACGGTCCTGCCGTTGGCCGACCGCAGTTAGTAAGGGGCCCAAGTAGTGCGCTAGCCACGTGCAAAAGGCTGCCCCGCCAACTTGCGAAAAATCCCAAAATGCGCCATTGTGCCAGTTGGCGACTGGAAGGGAGGACCCGGTGGACATTCTTGGGGGGGTTCGGGCGTCCCCGCAGTCTCCAGATCGAGTTTCCTTCGAGACGGCACAGCCAGGGTACACCAGTTGGTTCGCTGAGCGGCGCCTCAGCCGTTACCTATATCCTCAAATTCACTCCTTCATGAAAAGCTCAATTAAAAGAAAAAGGTTTAAACAACGGCTGCACTTCCTCCCAATCAAAGTGCACTTCACTAACATTCGAGGTCTGCACTCCAATCTCGAACAGGTCCAACACCATCTCGAAACCGAAAAGCCACACCTATTCTTTTTAACGGAGACGCAGATAGCAGCACCGTCGGACGTGTCCTACCTTAACTACCCGGGTTACTCTCTTGAACACAAGTTCAGGAAGTACGCTGGCGTTTGTGTGTACGTACGCGATGATGTTTGCTGTAGGCGTCTCCGTGGCTTTGAAAAACCTGGGTTTTCCGCAATCTGGATTTTGATCGATACCGGAGTGGATAAATTTATCTACGTCGGTGTTTACCGTTCGCACAACAGTGACCAGGAGACGACTAGGCTCATGGAGTATCTAACTGAGACAGCAGATTTAGCCAATCAAAGGTACCCTGCAGCGGAGCTCATTTTTCTTGGGGATTTTAATGCTCACCATAGTGAATGGCTGTACCCGTTTAAGAAAACTGACCATGCTGGACGTGAAACGCGCAAGTTTGCATTATCGCTGGATCTTACCCAGATGGTGAATGTTGCAACGCGGGTACCTGATGTTGATGGCCATACGCCGAACTGTCTAGATCTTTTGCTGACGACGAACCCTACCAATCACTCAGTATCGGTCTCAGCCCCGCTGGGAACGTCTGATCATTGTGTGGTTAAATCCGTGTCAGTCTGCTCGCCTCCTGACAACAGCCCCAGGGGCACGAGGCGTGTTTGGCGATACGAGTCAGCTGATTGGGACGAAATGCGACATTTCTTTGCATCATACCCTTGGCGCCAAGTGTGTTTTTCTTCAAGCGACCCCTCTAGTTCCGCAAATGCGATCGGGGAAGTGATTCGTCAGGGAATGGAATACTTTATTCCGTTTTCCGACATCTCCCACAGTCACAATGCCCGACCTTGGTTTAATGCGGACTGTGCTCGCGCAGAAGCGCGTAAAGAATCCGCTTACCAAGCCTGGGTGCATGCTCGTGACCGCAAAGTACGGGCTCGGAGGGTTCGCTTGAAGAAGAAGGCCTTCAATTCTGCAGCTAAGTTATGCAAACGAATGATTCGTAAGGCGCCATACGACCATGTAAGCCGCATAGGAGCCAGATTAGCATCCTACCCAGCTGGTAGCAAGCAGTTCTGGTCCCTGTCCAAGTCGGTCGAGTCAAATTTCTGCCGCCCCAATTTGCCTCCCATGCTGCGACCTGATGGATCGTTGGCCCACTCTGCAACGGAGAAAGCAAATTTATTTGCATCTCTGTTCGCCGGTAATTCACGTCTCGCAACAAACCACGCAAATCCACCTACGATACCTCATTGTGGTGCTTCCATGCCAAGTATCACCATTCACATCAGAGAGGTACGAAAATCTTTGCAAAATCTTGACGTGAATAAGGCCAGCGGCCCGGACGGAGTTCCAGCTAGAGTGCTTAAACTCTGTGCGCCCGAATTAACTCCTGTTTTGACGCGTCTGTACCGCCTCTCTCTTAAAATTAAAACGGTCCCTAAGTCCTGGAAGTTTGCGAATGTGCAATCTGTGCCCAAGAAGGGCGATCGTGCCGACCCTGCTAACTACAGACCAATCGCCATCACCTCCATACTTTGTAAAGTTATGGAAAGGGTACTAAATAACAAGCTGCTGTCGTACCTAGAATCCTATGATCTCCTTAGCGACTGTCAATATGGCTTTCGTAGAGGCCGTTCCACGGGGGACCTTCTAGTTTACGTCACACATTGCTGGGGCGAGGCAATCGAGAAGCATGGTGAAGCGCTTGCCGTTTCGCTTGACATCTCGAAAGCCTTTGACCGGGTCTGGCACGCTAGCTTGCTTAATAAACTTCCAGCGTATGGCATCTCTGCTGACTTTTGTGCCTGGATATTAGACTTCCTGAGTGAGCGGTCAATTAGAGTGGTCATTGATGGCTGCTCTTCTGACCTCATGGCTATCGATGCCGGGGTTCCTCAGGGATCCGTCCTTTTTGCGACCCTCTTTTTGCTGCACATTAATGATCTGCTCATGCCCGGAATTATTGGGTATGCAGATGACAGCACGGTCTCAGAAAGATACTTGTCCAGAGCTAGAGTCAGCATGAAAGAACTGTGTTCCTTGAGAGAGGCCATGGTGGAGCGGACAAACTTGACTCTTAGTCGTGTCTCCCAATGGGGTGACAGTAATTTAGTTAGTTTTAACGCCACCAAAACGCAGGCATGTCTGTTCACTGCCAAAAGGAGTCCTTTTAACCTGACTCCTACTTTCCGAGGTATGACTGTACCGATTACCGACAACCTTAATCTCCTAGGCATGAAGTTGACTTCCAGTTTGAACTTCGGTGACACCATCGAAATTAAGGCTCAAACAGCGGCAAAAAAACTGGGTGTCCTAAATAAGGTTAAGCGATATTTCACGCCGGGACAGCTTCTAACTTTATATAAAGCGCAAGTCCGATCGTGCATGGAGTATTGCTGCCACCTTTGGGACGGTTCAGCAAAATACTAGCTCGCCGCGCTTGATTCGGTGGAACGCAGAGCCAGGAAAATTATAGGTGACGATAAGCTTGTTAAAACTAAGCTTCACAGTCTCGCTCACCGCCGCACAGTTGCCTGCTTGTCGGTCTTTTACAGGCTATACTTCGGAGAGTGTGCTATTGAGCTGCATGAGCTCATTCCACCTTCCCCATTTTACCATCGAGAATCCAGACGTACGGCTGGCTACCACCCTTACCTGGTTGATATTCCACTTCTGCGCACTAAGCGTTTTGCTTCTACATTTATAATGCGTACAGCCAAAGAATGGAATTCCCTACCGGCGTCTGTGTTCCCGAGTGCATATAATCCTAAAGTTTTTAAAGCCCGAGTGAATAGGCTATTTCTGGGCACATTTGTTCCATCGTCGGCCTCTTCTTAGTCCTAGGGATTAGAATGAGGCCAAGAGCAAGCCCATCTCTCAATAAAAAAAAAAAAAAAAAAAAAAACAACCCGAGGGCGCCTCTAAAGGCTCGGACCTCGGCTCAGGTTGACCGGGCGGAGGAGGAGAGATGCGCCCAGGTACGTGTCTGTACCTGGTATAGAGCGCGTGTGAACCGGTTCTTCGTACCCTTGTTCTACGAGTACGGTGTCTTGGGCCGAAACTAGTGTGCATGTTTAGTGTATTCTGTAAATGTGTTTGCATTTGCATTTAGAGGATCGGGAGTTGCTGAGGTAATCAGGCAACGAGTATTGTATTACTTTCTGGGATATCTCAACATTTTGTAAAATCGATATTGAGACCTGTAGCTATTTTTATATTTTATTTATTTTTTATTTTATTGTGGGCACCTTTTCGATATATATAACCCGCATCGTGATCATCAACCGGAATTCAGCAAGTGTGGTGATTAGTCCATTGCCCATCAATTGTTGCGATGACTTGATTTTAATCGCAGGAGCCAACAATCAACCAGTAATTAGTTAATATTAGGATATTTACTTTACTTGAATTTAGTTATTTGCACATAGTAATTTAGATACAATTATTGGACACCTTATGAGCTTAATATAAGATACATTAAGGACCCTGTTTATAGGGTAAGTAGGTTTGTTTACAAGTTTGGTAGATAGGTAATATCGGATGTTTGTATATGTAAACTTAATTTTAAATGTTTTTTATTTTTACAAAAATGTTGTACTACGGGCTACCTTAGCATGCTTGTTTTATTAAACATAGTAAATTTTGGCATGCATCTTTTTTATCATATTTACATAGTATTAAACAAAGTCGCTCCCGCTGTCTGTACACTTAGATCTTTTAAACTACGCAACGGATTTTCGGCGGTGATTGCTTTCCATCAGGTGACCCGCCTGCTAGTTTGCTTCCTTCTAATATAAAAAAAAAAAAAAAGTTTTCAGCAATAGATAGGAAGGTTTATAAGTAAATTTAGAACGGACAGCGTCTGTCAGGTCAGCTTGTATTAAATAAATCGTTTAATGTATGTCTTGTTGGTTGCCCCTATTCCAATGTATAAGTGGCCGATGTGTCTAGGGTGCTAGTGTCCGTGGGTCGCGTGGGCGGCGGCTACGGCGGCAAGGCGTCCCGCTCCGCTATGGCGGCGTGCGCGTGCGCACTGGTCGCGTATAAGCTGGATCGCGACGCGCATCTTGTTATGCCGCTGGAGCATAACATGCTGGCGATAGGGAAGAGGCAGCTATGCTATACGGAGTACGAGGTCAGTAAATCGACAAATAAATCAGTAAATCGAATATCCTTAAAAATGATTTTGGTCTTTATGTATATAGCCTGAGAGCCAAACTAATTCGCTATATGGAGACTCAACAATAATTCTATATCTGTATTTTCTTAACATAAAAAAATTGATTATCTAGTTTATTACATAATTCATTAGTAATCCACCAATATTTGTGACAGCGACATTAAAAAAAAACAAATACAAAGCTTTATAAAATCTATAAAAAATGGGCAAAAATGGTATAAATATTATTTACTTTACATTTGAATACCTTTATTAGTTATCTTTCGTAAAATTTAATAATCCTCCTATAAATATAAATGAAAAACAAATAAACTTAAAAAAACTCTACGTAAACTCGAAAGTGGCATTACACCTATGTTAAAAATGCTATCAGATCAGTTTTTAATTACTTTTGTTTCATTTGCTTCCATTAACACGTAATGTACTAAATCCAATTTAAATTATATAATGATAATAAAAAATCTGCTATTATTATTTTCTTAGAGTACATTGTGCAGGCGTGCGTTACCCCAGCGGAATGTTGTCGAATTTCTTGGATTCTTGATATAGAATAATAAGTGCTCCATCTCGTGTAATTGTGCGCGAAATCTTGTGCGTCCAGTAGTTTTTGAGATATTCGCGAAAAACAGATGCCGCTGGGGTAACGTTACCCCAGCCGCACATTTTTTTTCCTGTAGACTTATCAAAAAAAAAGTACCCAGGAAGATAGATCTTGGGGCACTGTAAATGTGCGTGTTAGTCTTGAATTTGTGCGTCTTATAATTCCGAAGTTATTCAAAAATTATTATTTAGGACCTAAACCATTAATACATGGGGTCCCGCTGCATATGCTCATATACGCTAACCTTCTAAAATTTATGGTATGATCGGTACAGGTGCACACACAAGCGATAGACTATTCTTGAGAAATAAAAAACCGATGCATTTTTGTTATTTCCGTGACGATGAGCAATGTTATTTCGATAAGGATTTGATATTTTCTACTTAAAGTATCTTTGATTATAACATTTAATGTGACAAATAAGTTTTTTTTTATTATTTAACGAAATAAAATGTAGCCTATGTTTCTCATGAAATTCTTTTCTGGTGAAAGAATTTTGAAATATTCGCGAGATAATCACTGCGCCTGCCGGATGACTCCCCATGGCATGCGTTATACTGACTTATGCCCAAGACAGGCAGCTCTACTGCCTGTTTACGTACCGAGCCGAGCAGCCGTAGGTAGTCAATCCAAAGACACGGCCCAGTTAAAATACTGTAACTGTATACTTATTTATACTATGGTTGTGCAGTGTTGGGTAGTGTTGCCATATAAGGAAGCACGATAAGAAAGTAGATAAAATTTGCCACGTGTATGCGTGCTGTTTTTCTTTTTGCTTATCCAACGTTGCCAGCGCGAAGCGACAGTGAGTAGGTACAGTATGCGTGTGTCAAAGTCAAAGTCAAAGTCAAATATTCTTTATTCAAATAAACTTTAGAAAAGTGCTTTTGAATCGTCCATAATTTTTTTACCTACTACCCATTCAGGACGTCTATTTTTTAGCTGTGGAGAAGAATGGGCGCAAGAAACTCCACAGCTTTAATTCAATATGTAACGACATTTACAAAATTATATGCCGTTACGTTACCAAGTTATACAAGTTTAAAAAAAAAATCTTAACTATAAGAAAATAGAGGATTAGAAATAGATTGGAGCATTTTAAACCCATGCTGTTTTGTCTTCAATGTAATCAGACACTTTATAATAAGCTTTTTTATAAAGCTTTTCTTTAATAGCGATTTTAAATTTATTAATATCTAGTTTTTGGATATTACTTGGAACTTTATTGTAAAAACGTACACACAGGCCTCTAAATGAATTATTTACTTTGTGGAGCCTAGTATTAGGTGCTGCTAGTTTGTTTTTATTTCTAGTGTTTACATTGTGAATATCACTGTTTTTAGAAAAAGTTTCAATATTTTTATATACATACATTAGGTTCTCGTAAATATATTGTGATGCAACTGTCATTATATTAATATCTTTAAATCTCTCCCTAAGAGAATTACCAGCTTTTAGATTATAAATTGCTCGAATAGCCCGCTTCTGCAGCACAAAGATAGTTTGAATATCGGCAGCATTGCCCCACAGTAAAATGCCGTACGACATTACGCTATGGAAATAACTAAAGTAAACAAGTCTAGCTGTTTCAATGTCAGTGATCTGACGAATTTTCATTACTGCATAAGCCGCAGAGCTCAGTCTACTCGACAATTTATCTATATGTGGGCCCCACTGTAGCTTTGCATCCAACGTAATGCCTAGAAACACTGTGGTGTCCATAAGGTCCACATTCTTATCTTTAATTCTTACACTGGTTTTTACCTCCTTAACGTTGGGTAATACAAATCTTATACATTGCTTGCGGATTGGATTGCGGAAGACCCAGGTTCGATTCCTGGCTGGGTCGGGTAGGCGTTTAATTTTTTCACTGTATTTTGTAAATTTTATAAATACTTATACATTTGGTTTTTTGTTCATTTAATAGCAAATTGTTAACACTAAACCAATGAACTATCTTTGAGACAGCATTGTTCACATCGTCATCAATCGGCTGTCGTCGTTTCACTTTGAATAAAAGTGAGGTATCATCTGCAAACAATACTATCTCGTGTTTGTCTTTTACAAAGTAAGGCAAGTCGTTAATATAAATTAAAAATAAGAAAGGACCAAGAATTGAACCCTGTGGAACTCCCATTGTAACCACCGATCCCGGAGATCTTTTACCGTTAACATCAACCCTCTGAACCCTATCACTCAAATATGAGATAAGAAGATTCAGTGATGCATCTCTAATTCCATAGTGGTAGAGCTTCCTGACCAGGGTTTCATGTAAAACACAATCAAAGGCCTTGGATAAATCACAAAAAACCCCTACGGTGAATCCTCCCAGGCATTAAATATTTGAAGTAAAAGCTCAACACCAGCGTCAGTAGTCGAGCGACCCCTAGTGAAACCATATTGTCTAGAATGTAAAAGTTTATTTCTAAAAAAATGAACTTGAATTTGGTCTAGAATTATCTTTTCAAATATTTTACTAAATGTGGGTAACACAGAAATTGGTCTAAAGTTAGAGGGGTCACATGTGCTACCTGATTTGAATAATGGGATTACTTTACTGTGCTTCATTAGGTCAGGAAAAACACCACAGTCAATGCATTCATTAAATATGCAAGCTAGAACTGGAGCTATTGTGTGTGTCAGTGAAACAGAGTCGATGAGTAGACTATAGCTTGTAGACTAGCGCCAACACCTGTACCCCGTAGGCGCGGTAAGCACAACCTTGACAAGCTATAGGTTTTTTATTATTTCATATAGATTTAGGTATAATTTTGACGATGGCGTCAAATGATTCATTTCAGTTCGCTTTAATTATTCATATATTCATTCATATATGGGTTTTCATTACAGAGAATAATCTCGGGCAACAAGCTTGAGGCCCGTACCAGCCAATGGCTTATTATTATACTTACGAAAAAGTTGATGTAGGTACCTAAATTTTGAAAAGATATATATTACTGTAGCAAATGTGCTGTTTATGGTGACTGTGTTCAGAGGTATCTTTGTCACGATAAGTATTAATACGATAAGCAAAACTTTATGACCCGCCTGAACTTAAATTCAGTGCAAGTCACTCAGTAGGAGCATGGGGACGCGAGTGCTGACTTGCCCGATTGTTTTTACAAGCATGACCTCTCATTTTGTGGACTTAAAGTTTGCACCTAAATATCCTACAGTTAATATTATTACTTATATAAAAACATAAATTTATATGACATTTTTACATTATAAAAAACAATTAGAAACGATAATTTACACACATACGGACTTTAATTTAAAATAGATAAGATTACATTTAAAAGTCATAAAATGTTAGATAATATATCTTTACTTTACGAATTGTGTAAACGTTTGTACAAATAATGCCATCAATTTTAGAAGGTTAGCGTCATGTATGGCGCGGCCGCTTTTTGATATTCATCTTAACTTGGTCGGTTTATCACTGTATTTCGCTTCATTTACCATTTTTACTATAAATCTTTAAATAATTAGTGCATTATGCTGAAAATTTTCAAATGGCTAGTTGAATGAAGACACTAATTATTTGCTTAATAAGCGATTTGCTGGTCCATACCAAACTCATGTAAGCGACGACCAAAATACCTCACGGGCCAGTGACATTTAAAGTGCCATAACTTATTAACGACTTGCAGTAAGCTTTAAGATTTTAATAGACGTTGTAAGGTATTATAAGGTACGAATCAATATCAGAAATTAGTCTTTTTTCAATTTCTGCTTTTGCTCAAATTACGCACAAATTCATTACATTGTGTGTAAAAAATATCATATTTTTTTCTAAAGTTTACGCGAACACTACACATTGAAATGAAACAACTTTTACAACGCGAGTAGATCCGTAAAAGTTGTTTCATTTCAATATCATATTTGTGCGCCTCACCGTTCGCGAGATACAGCAACCACCCAAACGTTACCCCAGCGGTAATTTAAATAACTTCGAAATTATAAGACGCACAAATTTAAGACTAACACGCACATTTACAGTGCCCCAAGATCTATCTTCCTGGGTACTTTTTTTTTTGATAAGTCCACAGGAAAAAAAATGTGCCACTGGGGTAACGTTACCCCAGCGGCATCTGTTTTTCGCGAATATCTCAAAAACTACTGGACGCACAAATTTAATATTTCGCGCACAATTACACGAGATGGAGCACTAATTATTCTATATCAAGAATCCAAGAAGTTCGACAACATTCCGCTGGGGTAACGCACGCTTGTGCAGTTAGTGAAACAACCGACTTCTTCCTAAAGTATTAGTTTCCCGTTGTATATCTTTATGGATTTCAACTTTGGTGCTTAGATAAGGTGAACATAAACACTTTTTCACGATAAAACCGGTGATAGCATATTTGCTGTAAAATTGCACCATTTTCGGGGTATAACTTTTTTTCGATACCTTCCAATGCGAGATTTTGTTGGATTCTAAAATATAGTCTCTTATAATTATATTTAATGGCCGTTTACAAAAATTTGGCCTGTTATTGAGTTTTTTTACAAAAATATCGGAAAGTTCTTAGGCTAATAGGCATATACGGAGTACTAATAAACAGATCTTCTTCGAATAGTTGTGTCTTCTCTTTTTTGTTCTAATTTGAAATGATGGAAACAAACACGGAATATCTTTTCCAAGCTTATGTTTATGCTGTTATTAGTAGGTATGCTCTGAGTACGAAGATAAATAATTATTGCATGTTTCATAAAATCTGTGAACCGATGTATTTAATAGCACTGCAACATAATTAGACTATCATTTATTCCTGCAGTATTCGTACAGTCAACAGCACGGAAGGTAGAGAAATAAAAGTAACTGTGTAAACTTTATTAGATTTATGTAAAAACAATGTATATATTTTTTATTTTAATTTTTTTATTTATACCGGCACACTTACTTACTAAAACAATGATAATGAAAATAATTAAGACATGATACTTCTGTTACTTCGCAGTTAGGCGTAAACGACGACGGCCTCATCCAATACATGGACCTCAAGTATTACTCTGAGTGCGGCCACAACTACAACGACACTTCCGGCGCGGCCATCGCGTCCGTGCTTGCCAACTTGTACGAGAGCAAGACGTGGGCCGTTACTGGGTACAGCGTGCTCACCGACAAAGCCGCCGACACGTGGTGTAGGGCGCCAGGTTCGATTCCCGTCAAATAATTACTGTACTTTTTGACCGTCCCTGTCTATTGACCCTGATAGGTAGGGTATGGCAACTGGAACTACGGGTCCGGATGTCTTTTCAAGGGTACCACGGGAGTTCCGGATCCTAGGCCCCAACCCGGTTATGCCTTCGCGGGCGTCTCCGGCAGGTCCCGGACATGGGTTGGACTCGTGGTGGCATGTGGTTAGCTGTAGAAGTGGGAATATTCGTCTGCCTGGTTGAGGTCTGGCCAGTATTCCATTTCGTGCACAGCGAACGGGTCCGACTAGCGGTCCGGAAGGGGCTTGAAGCGAAAGGATCTGCGGGGCACGTGAGTTGTCCATAGTTGGTTGTTCTGCTCGGTGGTTTTCATTGAGTAGGCTTCCAACATCTCTGGCACTAGTCTGGAGAACTAGTAGAGGCGCCCGCTAGATGCAATGTCTCCGGTTGAATCAGCCGCGTAGGATTTTGAATATGTTGAGGTGCCTGGATGGGTACTGAGAAGTAAGTGGGCTTACAACTCCGCCACCAAAGAGGACATTTGGTAGTCGACTTTAGAGTTGACGACCCGAGCAGTGGTATCTGCGAGTTGTACTCTTAGTGCAACGAGAAGTGAGCGAGCTTACAGCTCCGGTAACCTATCTGGATATTAGGTAGTGGACTATACGTGTCCACGGGGCAACTAGCTCGAGACACTAGTCTTAAAAGTACCGGATGAAGGATGTGTACCGGCGCGTTCTGATCTGGCGTTATGACCTGACGTAGATGGTCCCTTGTGCTTCCGCAAGGATGTCTGCGGGTGTCCATGGGCGGCGGTGATTGCTTCCGATCAGGTGACCCGCCTGCTCGTTTGCCTCCTTCTAATATAAAAAAAAACCTTTTATAACCATAAGGTTGGTGGGGGGTGTCAGTATAAACTTAAAGTCGTTTGTAGCGGGGTGTACCTTTTGACCGCCACATCATAAACGCGACGCCGTGTGTCCTGTACACCAAGCATTTAATTCAGAGTAAAATCATGCAACAGGAATAGGGATACCAAATTTGTAAATACCTAGCTTTATTTTTTTGTTTTTGTAAACTATAATATATACTGTGCTATAAGTGCCGTACAAATAGACAAAGAATAGGGTCCGAATAGTTATTCCGTGTTTTGTTCCTGTCATTAATAAGCCATTTCAAATTAGAGTAAAAGAGACAAAACACGGAATATATTCCGTGTTTTGTCTCTTTAACTATTCGGACCTTATTCTTTGTCTATTTGTAAAGCACTAAATATTGTCGATCATTGCCTTCGTTGTCGTACAAGGTACGCTATCACTTGTCTTTTATATCCGACCGTGGCGGTCATCAGGAAATAATTATTTAGTTTGCATTATTATAGATTTTAATTTTTTCTATCATTCACATTTATTGTTTCAGGAACCACTGAAGCTATAGCCATATTAGAAAACATAATGGAACAAATCGCTCACGTCACGAAGAAAGACCCAATCGCAGTACGAATCACGAACCTTGCGCCCGCGCATACCAGCATCACCGACATGATAGACTCCTTCAAACAGGACTCTAACTACGACGAGCGTAAAGTTCAAATTGAGAAGTACAACTCGGAGAACGCTTGGAAGAAAAAGGGTCTAAAGTTGGCTTTAATGTCGTTTCCCATAGAATATTACGGTGGGAATTATCCGGTGATAATATCAGTTTACCACGGCGATGGCACGGTCTCTATATCCCACGGTGGTATCGAGATGGGTCAAGGCATTAATACTAAAGTTGCTCAGGTATGTGCTTATACCTTGAAAGTGCCTTTGGAGAAGATATCTGTTTTCGGCAGTGATAGTTTCAAAGCTCCTAACTCTATCGCGAGCGCTGGGAGTATTACGAGCGAGTGTGTCGCGTTTGCCGCCGTGAAAGCATGTACTGATATACTGCAGAGGTTGGAGCCAATGAGGAGTGCGCAGAACGAATCGTGGGAGGAGCTTGTGAAGAAAGCGTATACTAAAGGTAAGTTGTTTTTGTTATTCTATTATTTTTACAAAATTTTAATTTGACGGCGGTAGTCGAGTGGCAAAGCGTTAAGGTATGATTCTGAACTCCGCTGCACGCAGCAGTGCTGCCGCAGCAGTGCTGCTCGCAGTACTGGTCCTGCATTGCTGCCGCGACATTGCTGCTTAGCTCGGAATGTAATCTCATATAAACTTATAGAGAATATATGGGGACCAGTAGTGCTGCCTCTGTGGTGCAGCGCAGCAGTGCTGCTTGCCGCGCTGATTCCGGGCAAGGCGGCGGTGGAGCGACCCTGCCGCGCAGTAGTGCTGCCGCTGCATTGCTGCCGCGACATTGCTGCGTAGCTCGGAAAGTAATCTCATATAAACTTATAGAAGAATATATGGGGACCAGTAGTGCTGCCACTGTGGTGCTGCGGCAGTACTGCTGTGTGCAGCGGAGTTTGGAATCATACCTTTAGGCTCGTTATCCGGAGTTCTGTGGTTCAAGTATGTAGGTTATAGTATACTTTATAGCAATAAAATAGTTTTTAGATCTTGCTTGTTACAACTTTGTTAGAGCTTAAACAGTTATCTGCATACGAGATAGTATTTATATATAGGCAGGTTGGGCACAATGCACCACGCGGCATAACGCGGGTTGGTGAGTTTGAACGACTGCTATCTCACGGCAATAACTGGAACCAATGGCTTAACGTGCTTTTCGGAGCACGAAAAAAATTAAGATGTTTAGATATAAAATGTATCTGAAACTGCAAAAACAAGAGTGATAAGAACTATCTTTACTGTGCGTCTACCCTTTACGAATCTAGTGCGTAGTTACATATATGACGACCTCTATAGCCGAGTGGCTTGCACGCTGGACTTTGGGCGGCACTAACTCTGACAGGTTCGATTCCCAGTCGGGTCAATGTCGAAAACGGGTCGGGTCTGGGTGTTTGTGGTACCGTCGTTGTTTCTGATTTCCATGAAACGAGTGCTTTAGCTACTTACCTTAGGTTCAAAGCAATGTATGTGATGTTGTCTAATATATATATATTATTTTTATATATAGAAAGCTTCAAAGCATTCTATTTTTAAACTAGTTAAATTCTTGCGAATACATAGGGATTAGGGGTGACCCCAGGTTATGTTGGAATCTCCTTTCCTTCGTCCAGCCACCATAAAGCTCGACAAGGGGGGGAGAGGTATACCCACAAAAAACCTAGTACCATCCCTCTTCCACGGGGATGGTTCAGGATCATATTTTTTATCCGAAAAACTTATGTGCTTTGTCAGGCATTAACCTCCAAGCCAGCTACATGACGTCATCGCTGGACAACCTACGTCCGTACGACGTTTACGGCGTGTGCGCGGTGGAGGTGGAGCTGGACGTGTTGACCGGCCGCCATGACGTCGCGCGGGTGGACTTGCTGGAGGACGCGGGCGTCAGCCTCAGCCCCGATATAGACGTTGGGCAGGTCAGTCTACCATCATTACTCTTTAGCTGTGGACTGTTAATTGGTCATAATTGGTATTTACAGCGTTAACCACATTTTAGGGATAGCTAGAAACTTAAGGTGTCTCAAGCCGTAGCCGTAGTAGTTGGACATTCTCAGAGGTTTCTGGAGGGGAATGACATCACGCAATATTCTTTTGTCTTATTTATTTAATATAAGGACCTATGAAAATGACGTTTTGTATGAAGATTTTTTATAAAATTATATTTTTCATACAAACGTGTTTTCAATTTTCTTAACATTTATTTAAGTTAACACTATAAAAGTTGTAGGGCAGTGTGTTTGTTTCACTAGCTTAATATAGCAGACCTTTAAAAAAAAACAAGTCCCTTCATAACTACAAAATGAAACAAAAGGTCAAAACCGCTAACAAAAAAGGAGTCAATTTAAAAAAAAAATTGGGCCATAAAGACACTAAATTTAAAATTATTGTTACTACTGAAACCTAAGTAAACTTAATTCAATGTGTATAAAAATATTAACATTCGGTATTGAGTTTTAGAATTAACACACCTAATAAGAAGTGGGAAAAAAACCTCAATTTCATAGGTCCAATATAAAGATACCGCGTTGGTAAAGATCAAAGACAAAGACTTATTAAAATAAAAAAAATTACTGTTTGAAGATCGAGGGTGCGTTCGTGATGGGCCTGGGCATGTGGACTAGCGAGCAGCTGGTGTGGGGCGCGGCGGGCCGGCTCAGCACCGCGCGCACGTGGGGGTACCACCCGCCCGGCGCGCGCGACCACGCCGCCGACATGCGGCTGGCGCTACGGCGCCGCGCGGGGCACACTGCAGGCGTACTGCGCTCCAAAGGTAAACAATATAGCTATACAGGGTGTCTCATTTAAATCGGTCAGTATGGGTAAGTCTGAAATTATAAGACATACGAAGATCTGTTCTTAGGGACCATGTCATCGATTTTAATAAGAAGAAAAACTGCATTCATACATTTAAAAAAAACCTTTACTCAACTCGGGAATCGAACCCGGTTGTTTTGAAAAAAATAAACTGACACTATTTGTATTTAGATATCGATTGTGTAGGTCTTAAGCAGTAAATGGCTCTATGAAACATGATGTCTAAAGTAAATAAAATGCATTGTTTTCACATACTTCAATTTATTTTAGTAGGTGTTCGAAGTGACCACCGTTACATTCAACAAGATCAGGCATGTAAAATTGTCTTTATGGTTGTTTGTTTGTTGTAATTGTAAGATCGTTACCTAAACGTGTTGAGTATTGTGTTGTATTGAATAACAGTGGTCACTTCGAACACCTACTAAAATAAATTAAAGTATGTGAAAACAATGCATTTTATTCATTTTAGACATCATGTTTCATAGAGCCATTTACTGCTTAAGACCTACACAATCGATATCTAAATAGAAATAGTGTAAGTTTATTTTTTCAAAACAACCGGGTTCGATTCCCGAGCTGAGTACAGGTTTTTTTTAAATGTATGAATGCAGTTTTTCTTCTTATTAAATCGATGACATGGTTCCTAAGAACAGATCTTCGTATGTCTTATAGTTTCAGACTTTCCCATACTGACCGATTTAAATGAGACATCCTGTATAGCACTACATTTGTCACGCTATGTGTTACGAAAGGAGCCACGACCCTGCGCAGGGGACCATCTACAGATGGGTGAGTCAGGGTAGGGGGGTATCACTCCGCAGTTTAGGTACGTTCGGCCGGCGCGCCTCCCGGGCAGACGTATGGCAGTATGTTGCCGCTCGGCTCGCACGCTCCACGTCATCGCACGTAAAACGAACGATCATTTCTGTGATTTTTGTGCACCGAACAATGACTACTAAACGATTTTATAATCCGTATAAAAAATATTGCTGTTTACGGGTGTGTAAATAAAAGAAAGAACAATGAATCGAAATTGAACTTAAATATATCCCCCTAGTGGGAACCCTGCGCTCCTGACGTCAAATCGTGACGTCAGGAGCGCAGAGCACCCTGACTCTTTCCGTATAAACTATTCGGCTGGTAGAGTAGGTATGCAAATTGCCTCCTTGCCGCCAAAATGAACTGCTCTTTAGAAACGTCTACAATCGCTCCTCACTGGCCTGCTTTCGACATTTGAGCTTAGAAAAAATTACAGAATCAGACTAGACTTAACTTGGTTCCTTTATGAACGATTATTCACTTTGTAACTTCTAAGCGTGGTTAAGCCGCTGCGCAAACGTAAACACTTTTGTGTCTTGTGTGGGACACAAGCTACCAGTGAATATGAAATCAGCCCTCCCTGCGCAGACTTAGACACTTTCTGTGTCCAGTTACTTCCACCTGACACTAATCAAAAAGTGTTCAGTGTAGGTAACTGGACACACAAAGTCGTCAGTTGAAGACACAAGCAACATTAACAAACTTCCTTACAATTGTACTGATCTGCGCAAACGGACGATGCAATCGGTGTCCGTATCCTGTGTGCGACACAAGCCACGCACACCGAGCGGGTGGCGCGGGCGGGGCGCGGGGCGAGCCGAAAGCCCGAAATTAGGGATGCATGAGTTTTCTCTTTGAATCGATATTAAAAAAAAAAAATTATCTATATTATAAAATTCAAAAACTTATTAAATGAAAAAACTTATTTTATATAACTATTTAAACTATCATGGTCACTTGCAATAGAGTAATTATTAACGGGATTCTTACCATGTTTATTATTTATGAGTATCCGATATTTCGGCGCAGTTGCATGCGCAGATGTAATTCCGTGATCATGGCGCATGCAACTGCGCCGAAATATCGGATACTCATAAATAATAAACATGGTAAGAATCCCGTTAATAATAACTTATTTTATGATGTATAGTAAAATTAACATTTGTAACATAATGTTGAAGTGAATTTTATTTATCAAACAATACAAGAATTAAATAACGTAATGTGACATTATGTCCGTTTTAACTAAAATATATACTAGAAAAATTAAAAATTTACTACTACCGTAGGGTGATATAAAGTCGCTCTGATGGTGGAATGCTATCTCTCATCACCGTGTTTTTTTTTTTTTTAAATCATCTTGGTATAGAAGCAGTAACTCATCAAAACATTTCATAGATAATCTAAATTGGCGTTTAAATTTTGCTTCATATTTTTCTAAGTTCACTAATATTTATAAATAGATTTCGATTTCTAAGAAAAGGATGTATCCAGAACTGACGAAACCGTTGGAATTGACGTGGTTGATTTGTCTGTAAATATTTACGGCGACGGCGTCTACGCCGACGTATAATCAACACAACCGGCAAAGATAATGTTTCTTCATCAACGTCCATCGTGAAACTAATTCATGAGATGAAACACGAATTGTTACCGCAACCGGCAACTGTGTCCGATCGCCGCCACCGGACACAGCAACTCGGTTTCCTGTGATGGTGTGCCGTGTCGGTAACAGAGTGTCCGGTCGCCGCCACCGGATACAGCAACTCGATGTTGTGCTGTGTCGGTAACAAAGTGTCTACGTTTGCGCAGCACCTAATACCACGCTTAGGAGTTACGCAAACGATGACGTCATAGTGCACATATTGCCCGCAGCGACTGGCGAGCCGTCGCTGACACTGGCGGTGACGGTGTGCCACGCGCTGCGGGACGCCATCTTGGCTGCTAGAAAGGAGTTTGGCTACCAGGACGACGCTTGGTTGGATGTCGGTGAGTATTGAGTTGTGAGACTTAGCCATTTAGATTTCGTTCTTATTCAAATTCGTAAGCGTTGCGTTGTGGCAGCGTCTGAACTGCGCATACCTTTTTCAAACGCCTACGTTAGAGAAACCTAGCTTTTCTCTAATTGTGTCGGGGATCTAAATTCAGCAGAAACTATTCTCTCGACCCGATTTAAACTGAGAATTAATTTCAAAATCATATTTTTTTAAATGGTTATACATTTCGGCAGTTACTGTATCATTTTCGGTACGATAAGATAATTTATTTACTTAATTAAATTGTTGAATAGCAGTTTAATATAATTTTATGTACTTTTAATTATTTAACGTGTTTTTGAAGTTAGTTGTTTTTATGACAAATAAATTAATCGTTTTACTCTTTCTAGATACACCATATACAGTGGCAAATATACTCAAGGCGATCTCTCTAAAACTGGAGAGTTTTAAACTAAATTAGAATTAGAGTAAGTATATTAATGAAATCAAATGATTTGGTCACAGGGTTGTGTGTAGTTGTAAGTTGACATTTATTACTAATTAGAATTGATACTATTATGTAACATTTACTTTTAATTATATTGAAATAATACTTTATATGGTATATTTATTTTTTTGATAACCCAGTTCCATTTGTATAGATTGTTTTAATATTGGAAAGGCAAAGAAACAACAGTTCCATATAAGATAAGTCTTTATTTCAAACACATAATGTATGTTATTGAAAAAAAAACAAGTATTATTTACATATTTGAAATTATTTATGAATTGTGACGTTTATAATGCAATAAGAAAGCCGACTTACATTTTATATCTTAAAGACAAAATAAATGCCGTCAAAATTGGATGTCTTGCAAAATTGAAATTCAGTAAACATAAAAGTACTAATAATAAAATACATTTAATTTTGGTAAATAATAATTATAAGTACACTTTCGAACCGCTTGTGGTCTAGTAGTTAGAACTTTGCTCTCAGTCCAAAAAAATCAGAGTTAAGATTCCTAGCAAATGGCACAGAATAACTAATGCAAATGGTACATATTTCCTTTGGTTTGGTTGATAATAGCGCTTGTTTTAAGTTCCCCTGGCTAGCTACCACCACATACCTAAGCCTGTCAATCATTAAAATCCACCATTCCGCATTAGGCATTCATTGGCTGATGATGAATCCATTCATTATTTGTATATATTACTAAGTATGAAAAGAAATTACCTTATGAAATTGCCCTTTTATATTCTGCAATCCCATAATATGATATGGACTCTATAAAAATTAAACAGAATGGTGAACGAAACTTATAGAACCACTTTCTTTAACGCCCGTTCCCTATATTCTATTTGTCTGTTGTTTTGCTTACTGGAGTTAGAAATTTGACATAATTTGTATGGAGCTTATGTCAAATTTGTATCTATAGTAGGCAAAACAACAGATAGATAGGTTATTGGGAACGGGCGTATATGAATTATCTTACTATGTTCTGAAAAAGTCTAAATTCATAGATTTAAACATAATTTTTCATAAATAGTTCATAATGCAATACGCCAGCACATTGTATCAAAGAGAATAATATTAAACTTGGCTTTGACACTTCTATAAGCTTCTTTAAACACGATAATTAATTATATATGTAGTCATAGTTAAACCTGCTTACAATATTAAATATGTAGGGCATACGAAAAACCAATGCAAAGTTTTGACTTTTTTAGATTAAAAAAAAACAATTTTCTTTATAATAAGGCCTTACACATGTTGATATTATAACTTGATATTACCTATAACAGGGACAAAACGCTACAAAATAAAACAGGAGTAAAACATTTACATTGACTGTATTTGACGGAGATATGAAGTGAAATGAAATGAAATAAAATTTATATTGCACATACGGCCTAATGTAGATATAGGTTTCAAACATTTTACCAGAAACTGGTAATAAACAATATACCGACTGAACTCACGTGACAGTAACAGCCTCGAAAATACAAATAACTTTACATTAGTTTTCTAACGTCCTGCAACTGTGTATGTATTCTATATAAAAACTGAAAGGTATTAATGTTAAGGAATTGCGCAGACGACGGAATTTTGTCCGCTTGCATTGTTACTTTCAGTACTTCGTGTGTTAGTCGATGAAGTTGTATGCGATCTATTTTGACGAATAAGATAGACCACGGACAAAGTGTCGTCTGCGCAATATCTTAAACTTATACATGGTATTGATATAAGTATGAAGTCTATAAAGCCAAGTAGAATGCTGTTTACTAAAGTTTACGGGAACACTACATATTGAAATTAAACACTTTTTTACGAAGCTACGGGCGTTAAGTTTTCCATATTATTTGATTTTATCCTTATATTTTAGTATTGTTAGAGGAAATCGCACAATACGCTAGGTGTAAATTATATATGACTTGAGAATGTGAGATGTGATTATTTGAGAACAGACATTTTGCGTCAAGATGTGTTTTTGTAAAAAAATTAACATTTTGCGTCAAGATGTAATTTTGCGAATGTTCATTGTGCGTCAAGATGTTATTTTACGAATGTGACAATGAGCTAAGTTTCAAATGTCAGAACAAAATCAAGGAATATGTAGAATAAAAACGCGAGTTGTGAAAATCAAGTTTCATATCATGTAAAATAATACTATTAGCCCGCGCCCTGTGTGGGCGGGACGGTGGACTTTTGTCATTCCATCCCGGGGGGCAGCGGCTCCAGCGCGTTCGACATCGGCGGCGGCGTGTACTGCGGCGCGTGAACGGGCTCATGGACCTGGAAACATTATTTGTTATGATTATGTTCATATATAATTTTAAGCAAATTTTGTTGCGAACAAATTACAATTTGAAAAAATTCCACGAGCGGGAACCCGCAGCACGATAGCATAGTTGGTAGTGCACCAGACCCGGCATGTCATGGGGTGTTACTACCTGGCAGCCAGCACGCGCACGGCAAATAGCCTTCTGACAGAAGCAGGACAACATAGCAATGTGAGGAAAACGCCAACGTGTTCTAGACAGTGTAAGTAGGTACCTTGGTGTGCTGCTGCCCAGCTATCTACAGGTGGTAAAGCAGTAGCACATCTGCAGCTTCATCTTGAGGAGGTGGGGCTCGTGCGCCTCACCAAGCAGGTCGTATATAAACATCGTTTCCTAAACAGCGCGTCAGTCTCCGATCCGATCCGAACCCTTCGGAGAATCTAGTAGGGCACGGGGACACGCACTTTTAAGTGTGTGATGCCGTTCCCTCTAGAAAACCTCCGAAGGTGATTCGTTTCACACGGCTTCAGGTACCCTTTACGTACCTCGCCTCCCCCAAAAAAGCCCGGTGAGGCTGAAAATGCCGTTTGAAGCAATCTAGTAATCTAGAGTGGTAGAGCCACGCTGCGATGCAGCACGAAATGGGCCGGCTCGCCCGGCGTAACACCACCCTCTCACAGAATATCGGCGTGAAACAACGGTACTCGTTGCTGTTGTGTTTCGTCCGGTGAGTGAAAGTACCGGAGGCCCATCTCTCACCCCTCCCCCCTCCCAATTCCTACTCCCTCCTCAAGATCCAACTCCTTTTCCAAGGTTGGCAACGCATCTGCGATAACTTTGGTTTTGCGGGTGTCCATGGGCGGCGGTGATTACTTTCCATCAGGTGACCCGCCTGCTCGTTTGCCTTCTTTTACAATTAAAAAAAAAAAAATCTGCAGTCTCTCAAAAAAAAAGCGCGTCAGTACCTGGCAGGCCGCCACCACGTGCGCAGGCAGCAGCGCCCTCTCCGCGGGTGACAGCGCGGCCGCGTGCGCCCGCAGCGCTTGCTGCAGCGCGGGCGACATCGCTCCCTGCAGCGCTCGCGGCGGCAGTGACGTCAGCAGGAAGCCCGACGACGGCAGGAGGCGTTCGCAGCACTTGATCCAGCCCTCCCAGGCCACTTTGTTCAGCCACACCTGGATGGACAGGGAGATAGGCTTCAGTTCTGCCAACTGTTGATATGTAGCGTTGTTTGCAGCGACTAAGGTCAGTAGTGCTATTCTCTAAGCAAAACAGCGTCGAACTCGACATTGAACTCGATCATAACTTGCAAACGAATATCAAGCTACTTTAAATGGTAATAAAGTCTAAATTTGTTTGCACGTTATGAGCGAGTTCAACGTCGAGTTCGACGCTGTTTTGCTTAGAGAATAGCGCTGCTGAACGCAGCAAAAGAGCAGCTTTACGAATATTATCGATAAATGGCCTTGTATACAGCGATAGTCTGAATGTAGCAATGAGGGAATAGGGAGATACCGAAACGAACAACGTTGACAAGTGGCTTGGTATGCAGCAGCTTAGTTCCTGTAGAATTTTTAGGGGATAGACATTAAATACCCATAATGAGCTACGGTTACCATTTCCACATATAGTAACATTTAGTTTGAACTAAACTACAGAATCTAGCTCGGTTTTGAGAGAGCTATCAACTTAGAAGAGCTCCTATGAAAGTATGAAAATGTTTTTTTTTTTTTTTTTTATGTTAAAAGGAGGCAAACGAGCAGGCGGGTCACGTGATGGAAAGCAATCACCGCCGCCCATGGACACCCGCAAAACCAAAGTAATCGCGGATGCGTTGCCGACCTTGAGGAAGGAGTTGGATCTTGAGGAGGGAGTAGGAATTGGGAGGGGGGAGGGGTGAGAGATGGGCCTCCGGTACTTTCACTCATCGGACGAAACACAACAGCAACGAGTGCCGTTGTTTCACGCCGATATTAATGTTTTTTTCTTTATTTATCTTTTCATCGCACATACACTTCTTGGTACAATAACGTTGCTTTCTAATGATATAACGGCGGTAATTTGAAAGCTCTAAACGAGCTCCTGTAATTTCACAATCAAGTGGGTCACCTCCTTCTGCACGAGCAGCTGCAGTATGTTGAGCACAAGCGGGCCGAGCGCCGGGTGCAGCGTGAGCGCCTGCAGCACCGTGCGCATCATCAGCACCGGGATCTCGTTCTCCTCGGCCAAGCGCTGGAGAACTGCTGCCAGGACCTATACGGATAAAAACACTCTTACAGAACCACTTGTGCAGACAGCGGCGATACATCATCACGTTTAAGAGTTTAAGTAAAAAAAATACATATTTTTATGAGATCAAAGTACTTTTTAGTATGGTAAAGTTTTAACTCTTTTCCTTTGTCACTAGGGGGCGCTACTTCAATGCTATACAAATTCTAGTTTTCGTTAACGTGATCCAATAGAAAATTAAACCCGTACGCAGCACTTAAGACGACGCATTGGTAATTTACGTGGCGGGGATCTTGATTTCTCTCAACAATTACAAAACATATGAAAGTGATATTTGATGACATGATTTTTCATTTAATTGACTTCATTTTGTTAGTCGCGGAAACACGATTTTTCAACTTTTATAACAGAGAAAAAAATATCAAAGTAACCTCTTTTAAAACATAGATTCGCATTTTACAGGCTAACCAGACCGATTTAAGCATCTAAATTTTCTTAGTAGATTAGTCTTAACACACACTTTAAAATTGTAGTTCATTTTTTTAAATAATTTGTAGTTTTAATTTGAAGGAAAAAAAAAACAGTTTTTCTTATGGTACAAACGCTCGTATGAAAACGTATGAGATTTATTGTTTAGCGGTGCGTCGCCTTAAAGAGTACATTTTGGACTAACCCTGTAAACTCGACACTGACGTGTTAACTCTTTGGGGCATGTGGTTGATTTTTTTACCACATATTTCTTTGGTTTTCAATCTTATCTTAATTACATAAAGTTCAAAATGTGGTGGGGGGGAATATACATCCCTCATTATGTCCCAAAGTGTTAAGACCTATTTTACTAGTTTAATCCAAAGATCTTTTTGATCATCTAGAACACTCCTATCTATCTATACTAATATTATAAAGCTGAAGAGTTTGTTTGTTTGAACGCGCTAATCTCAGGAACTACTGGTTCGAATTGAATAATTCTTTTTGTGTTGGAT
The DNA here is from genome assembly GCA_947562085.1 of Eudonia lacustrata. Classification (NCBI taxonomy): domain Eukaryota; kingdom Metazoa; phylum Arthropoda; class Insecta; order Lepidoptera; family Crambidae; genus Eudonia; species Eudonia lacustrata. Next base: position 7,661,101 of record OX387324.1, on the reverse strand, counting down.
AGTCCATTTATCGAGGAAGGCTTTAGGCTATATAACATCACGCTGCGACCAATAGGAGCGAAGCATCAGTGAAAAATGTTGCAAAAACGGGAAAAGAGCCTAAAAAATTAAAAATGCTGCCGAAAGTCCCTATTCCACGCGGACGAAGTCGCGAGCACAGCTAGTTTGATATAAAATATGAGGATGCTGTGTTGTCTTCGCGTCTGGACTCCATTTCCACTTACCATCAGGTTGAGAGGAGTCATTCGCCGTGCAAAGAAAAAATAATTACCAAATATAAATTTACCAAAAAGTAATCATGATAAAAATGATTCTAAATATTGTTTTGCGCTAGTGCACAATAAATCAATTTGCACGTGCTATGTATATATCGCGGTAAGGTCGCGGGAAGCCGCTGGATGCGAGCAGCACAAAGCCAGTCGTGGAGGGACCTGGGATAAATATGCTTGAATTTAAGGCCGTTTTTATGTATTATCAAATTCAACATTATGTTGGTCTTCCCATAGTTAGATGGACCACATATAATACATCTAATGGTATTGGGTAAAAGTGCGCTATGTCTTAATTTATGTGTATGATTTTCTAATGTGGGAGGCCGTTTTCCAGCTGTGATCGTCTTTGGCTGAGATGATGGTGACGTATATAACTTACGTCCTGCGTGTAAGTGTTCTTCTCGCCGAAGCACAGAGCGGTGGCCTTTATAATGAACTTTAGGTCCGCGTTGCTCGGGTCGATGAGGTGCAAGGCTATCATCAGGTCCACAGGGGAAACTGCAATACAATAAGCACAAATTAACGAAAGTAAACACAGCTAAAGTACATACAACGTACATGAAAATTATAACATCACTCTCTCTATTATAAATAGCTGTTAGCTACCACCCTTTATACTTGTATGTCTAATTTAAAAACAATAGTAAACAAGTCTACGCATCGGACTACCACAAACTATCATTCATCAATAAATTCAAATTCAAATTCAAAATCATTTATTCAGTTTAGGCTACAAAAAGCTCTTATGAACGTCATTTTAAGCCATAGACTTTGAACTTCATTTATTGTACGGTCTATACAACCGCACAATTGCTTCACATCGGCGATGTATATGGTTTATTTATTTTAAACTTTTGCAACAAAATATCACATGGCGGACTTAATGCCCGAGGCATTTTCTACCAGTCAACCATAGGGTGGTGCAGAAATGACATGGGAGGCACAACAAAATGGTTGAATATTTATTGAAGAAATTGAAAGTTTTGGATGCACCTATCCACCTAGTCGTCTGTAAAGTTTTGCTTAACATTTTAAATAACTTTATAGTTGACCTATTTTATTAAGTCGCATTTGTCATTTTTTAAATTAGACATTAAAGAAGGGTATTCGTGATTATTAGTGAACTTTAGTGCAAGCTACCATAAGACCCATTATGGTTTGACTTGCCAGAATAACTAGGTAGCAAATGGTATGCTGCTTCTTTAAAACAGTAAAAAGGAGAGCATAGTGCACAGTGTGTCCATTATTATTATAACGGAATTAAAATTGGGTGTGAATGAGATTTTATTTAAAAAAATACAGTAGATTTACCTTTATTGCAGTAAATAAGTTATAGTTTTCACGAAAACTAGTGGTTTTTGACCTAAACAGTCAGCAGCGAAAGTAGCTAAACACTTGAGTACTTTATAGTACTTTGTCAAACCAATGAAATAATCTAGCAGTCGCTTGTCAACTTCTGATAAAGCTATTATGACACGACACTAAGGTAGTTAGAGACTTCCGCTGCTGACTGTACTTAAATTAATTCTTATTGATCCTATGCTAATTATTAGCGTAGGATAAAGTGTTATTATAACACTTTGTCGTTCTTGTTTACATGGAAGAAATGTATATTATTATGTAGTAGATGATATTGTAATCATTAAATAAAATGAAAAAAAAAAAATAGAATGATGCAGAAATTATTGTACTTACAAATTTCACAAACTGAAAACGAAAAGTAGTGATTTAGATGTGACAGTTAGCTTTGTTGTAACTATATTATTGACTTAGATTTCACATTTTAAAATATATTAACTCATATTTCTAATTCTAAAATGCATTTAAAGTATACAGAATAACTACACTTACTTGGCGAATCTTCATTGGGATTTTGCAAGCCAAGCAGTTTGTTGAACACTTCTTTCACCACAACGGGATTGAGCTTAATAAGTTTGGGTAAGGCAGCCAAAATCTGAAAAAAAAATGCTCAAGTTTAGTCTAACATTTGATTGATGTAATAGGGAAGAGAATACATTTTTCATGTGAGCTTCTGTTTGCGTTTTAGTAGTTATTTTCACTTTGAATTTTATGTATTTATATACAAATAAATACATAATAATAACGTATTTTGGCTGAGATGACGATGATGATGATACAAATAAATTTTGTATTTGAATTTAAATAATTAATTTAATTTTAAGAAGAAAAAATTAAAAACGTAATGTTGCCATATTTTTGGATTGCAATATAAAAAAACAAACCAATGTTTAGTTTTTTGTACATTTTTCTACGAATCTAATCGCATACCTCCTTCTTGGTGAGTCCAGTGAGCACGGGGATCAGGAATCGAACGTCGGACACGCGCGTCGCGTACAGCTCCCTTACACGGGACACCAGCTCTTGGGACGGCGGCGCTGGAATATACAAAGTAGAAAGTATAGAGGCGACTGTACTAGGCGACCGAGCCAACGGCCGGGCGGTTGGTGTGTTTTTATTTGAAAAGTTCTTTATTCATACTGGTAACGGTTAATTTTCCTAGAGGTGAATCCCGAGTTTTTAAACTTGTATTTGATGAGTCGTAGCCCAGACAACTTTAGGAACCCTAGAACTAACCTATTTGAGTCACTCACCTTTCTTAGTAAATATGAGAACCTATCTAGTGAGCAATGCCTCCAGCTATCAAAAAACTGCTGGATCACCCAACTATCTATATATATCATCCTTCTCTGTGAATATGAGCACTAATCTGTGAACAGCCAGCGTCTCTAGCTACAAAACATCTTTATTGATCAACATTTCATCAACAATGGTCGCTCACTATGGGCCTTATAAAAAGGCTCAAGGTCACTCAAAGAGCAATGGAGAGGGCTATGCTCGGGGTTTCTCTGCGTGATCGAATCAGAAATGAGGAGACCCGCAGAAGAACAAAGGTAACCGACATAGCCCGAAGAGTTGCTAAGCTCAAGTGGCAGTGGGCAGGGCACATTGCTCGCTGGACTGATGGCCGCTGGGGCGGGATAGTCCTGCCCCCCGACCGCCTAACCGATCGCTTTGACTACGCGTATAGTTTATGACGTCACCTTGCCACCTCGCACCGCCTATGAAAGCAATATCAAAAGCTAAATGCTATAGCTTTCGACATTGCTTTCATAGGTGGCACGAAACGAGAAGATGACGTCATAAACCACACACGAAGTCAAAGCGATCGGTTAGGCGGTCGGGCCCCTGGAGTGGCGACCGCGTACCAGAAAGCGCAGTGTGGGCAGGCCTCCAACAAGGTGGACCGACGATCTGGTGAAGGTCGCGGGAAGCCGCTGGATGCGAGCAGCACAAAACCGGTCGTTGTGGAGATCCTTGGGGGAGGCCTTTGTCCAGCAGTGGACGTCTTTTGGCTGAGATGATGATGATCAACATTTAATTATTCTAATTCGAGACACTCACCATCTCAGCATTTCTCTCTCAGCGCGGAAGGCGGGCCGCAGCTCGCCGGCGTCCGGACGGGGCCTTCCACCATGCGGAGTACCAACTGTATCAACTATCCTATTCGAGTCACTTGCCATTCTGAGTGAATATGAGCACCAGTCTAGTGAGCTGTGTCTCTAGCTACTAAACACTCTGTTAATCCACTTTCAACTACCATATTAGAGTAATTTACCTTTCTTCTCGAATATCAGCATTTATCTAGTGAGCAGCATCTCTAACTAAAAAAAAGTATTTATTGGTCAACATATTACTACCTGCTAATTTTTGTAGAATTTTATATTATCCCATAAATCAGTCTATGTTATACAGTCCACTTTTATTGATATCTACATCCCACTTAAGAACTACCAGCTTCATATGGTCCTTCGAGCCGGATAATATAAAATTCTACAAGAATTAGCCCGACAATGAGTAGGTAGTTCGTGCGTCGTCTGCCATCGTGTCAGGAGTCCCCGCGCGCTAACGCAGATCGCGGCGCTCCCATGCGCCCAGTGTTGCCATAACTACTCACCTTCTCAGCATTTTTCTCTCTCAGTGTCTCAAGCTACCGAAAAACTCTGCGACCATCTATCCCTATCAACAATTCTATTCGAGCCACTAACCTTTCTCGGTGAATATGTGCACCAGCCTCGTGAGCAGCGTCTCGGCGCCCCGCGGACACTCGTCGAGCAGCGCGCGAAAGGCGGGTCTCAGGTCGCCGGCGCCGGCGGCCGGCCGCGCCGCCATCACCGCCCGCACGGGGCCCTCCACCATGCGCAGCACCACGCGCTTGGCGTCCGAGCCCGCGCATCCGTACACGCGAGCCACTTCCACTATCAATTCTGTGCCAATCACATGTCATAATAGTTTTTATCTACACTAATGTTGTAACATTCTACTTATGTTTCCAATACTTGACTTATAATTACTACTGTTATAGCGCAGACAACAAAACACTCAATTTAAGCAATTTCACATGATGGTATAATATCCACATCGATATCATAAAATCTCATTATAACATCAATAAAACGCGACCAATTAACCTGGCGAGCCTTCTGTCAAAATCCTCATACAAGTTGTATAAAATTTTGATATTAGGCTGGCTTTTGAAAACAGTTGGGTTATACGTGAAAACTTCGTCGAAACTACTAAACTTACATACACAAAACTCTTTGGTAAGATCTTGTGCCAATTAAATAAAAAAAGAACAGCGCGCGCTCGCTCCTGATTGGTCCTGCGCGCGCAGCTGCGCTCTCATTGGTTAGATTTTAATGGCGGCAAGTTCACTGTGACAATACACGTACGCGTGAATTTAATGTTTCGCAATGTGTTTTGTTTTTAAAATACAAATTAAAAGTTAAAAATGGACAGCGACGATGATATTTGTACGCCTCCGGATATTCTAGAATTGGCAACAAAAGTAACTCACAATCTTTTGCCAGAAAAATCTATAATGGGGGCATGCCGAAGGCAAGAGCTATACAAGCGAGCGCGCGCAGCTGCGCTCTCATTGGTTAGATTTTAATGGCGGCAAGTTCACTGTGACAATACACGTACGCGTGAATTTAATGTTTCGCAATGTGTTTTGTTTTTAAAATACAAATTAAAAGTTAAAAATGGACAGCGACGATGATATTTGTACGCCTCCGGATATTCTAGAATTGGCAACAAAAGTAACTCACAATCTTTTGCCAGAAAAATCTATAATGGGGGCATGCCGAAGGCAAGAGCTATACAACATCCAGTTCGATGAAGTCTCTAACATAGACGACAGTACAATCATGGTGAAAGTTTCGAAAACAAAAACGAAAATAGATCGTTCTTTCGTTGTGACTGGCAACTGCTATGCCGTATGTAAAAAATACATGGAACTTCGACCCACCCCCTGTCGAAACCCTGCCTTTTTCTTGAGCTATAGATCGGGGAAGTGCGTCGATCAAAGAACTGGTATTAATAAATTTGGTGCTCTGGGAAAAACTATCGCAAGTTTTTTGAATCTGCCTAACCCAGCGTTGTACACGGGGCATTGCTTCCGGCGCACTTCGGCGACCTTTCTCATAGATAGCGGTGGTGATTTGACCGCACTGAAACGACACGGGGGGTGGAAGTCTTCTACTGTGGCTGAAAGCTACATTGATGAGTCTTTAATGAATAAAATTCAAGTCTCAAATACGATCTTGAACAGTATAGAAAACAAGACGAATGAAGTAATTATAAATATTCCAACTCCGTCTACGAGCTCTACTGCTTGCCCCGCGACCGCTACAGCTGCTGGATCAATAATTAACATTAACTTTCAAAATTGTACCATCCAAAATTTGAACAATTATTATAAATAAACTATTGTCAGCTTTTACTCTTGTTGTTTGACTAATTGCATTAGTGAAGATAAAGTAGTGTATGCAACTGCATATAACACGGGTATTAAAACACTCGTTACTATTATGAAACTCGCTGCGCTCGTTTCATAAACTCACACTCGTGTTTTAATACCCTTCATTATATGACAGTTGCATAAACTACTATAATGAGTTATTTATTACATAGTACAATTTAAGAATTTACACTGTGGAATACCATTGATATATTAAATACTCATTTATAAATAATCTTTCCTACACTCACACCAATTATGTAGCCCAAAAGAAGCTTCGTTATGAAACTCGTTAAATGGTTACTAGACAACGGATAAACTTACTTAAATAACTTAAATACATACTTATTATACATAGAAAACGCCCAGACCCGAGACAATTTAGAATAACAGTAATTTCTAAAATTGACCCGACCGGGGATCGAACCCGGGACCTCAGAGATGGCGGCACCATGAAAACCGGTGTACAAACCACTCGACCAAGGAGGTCGTCAATTATACTTAATTAATATGATGAAACTATAATGTAAATAATAAAAATATAGTTTCTGTCTAAATATCTCCCATAACACGTTAACTTATACAATAGTAAATTCTTAAAAAAACTGTTTCATTTCAATTAATAGGTTTTGAATACAGTACAGTACAGTACAGTTGCAGTTTTTGTACAGTAGAGTACAAAAACTGCGGTAGACTTTAGTTTATTCGTGAAACTAAATGATCTAACCCTATCGTGCCGATTTTAAAAACAGCAAAATAATAACTTACAGCTAAATAAACGTAATTTACAATTACCCGTATTTACTGTTTATATCTTCGACCTAAAGACCGTATTTAAAGAGTATATTTTAAGTTAACTTTCAAAGCTACTTTATATATTTATTTATAACTAGCGGCCGCTCGCGGTTTCACCCGCGTGGTTCCCGTTCCCGTAGGAATATCGGGATAAAAAGTATCCTATGTGTTAATCCAGGTTATAAACTATATGTATGCCGAATTTCATCCAAATCCATGCAGTAGTTTTTACGTGAAAGAGTAACAAACATCCATCCATACTTACAAACTTTCGCGTTTATAATTTATGTAGGACTATATCCTGCTAGACAGTCCACTCACCTTCATTGTAAGGGTAGAGTCCCATCACAAGGTTAAGGCAGACTTTGAACAGTTCGTCATGCCACGGCAACCTCATTCCGTGCCGAGGGTTCACCAGCTCCTGCGGCGGACTGGACAGTGATATGAAGCCGAGGTACAAGAGGGCGTGCTTCTCGATCGCCCTTTTCACAGCATCTGAGCCGCACTGGTATATTTTGAGCACAGATTTGATGGTGATGTCGCGTACTTCCTCGTTTTCGCTCACTGGAATTGCGAATAACAGAGTATAAAGCGTGAGTTTCATTCGCCAATCGATCACGTTAAGGGTGCGCCGTCCATAAGTGACAAGTGTCATATGTTTTCTTTGAAATGTCGTCGTCCATATTTATTTGATGCCGCGCGGCCATGCTAATTTTGTATGGGGAATTTAAGGTGCTTAATAAAAAATAATTATTTAAATAACCACTTGATGAATCGAAAATGTAGTCTAGCAATTTGTAGTTTATTCATCAAATGTTAATAAGGGGAAGGGAATTAATAAGGCTCAGCGTAAGGAAACAAGAAATATAATAAAATTAAGTAAATACAAACCAAACAGATCGACACGACAGCTACTGACAAGATAGTTATTATGTAGATAAAAACACCGGCCTGATGGCCAGTTCGCAACATCTCTCCCCTCTTTCATCAGTAAGGAAACAATAGGTCAAGAGAGAGAGAGAGAGAGAGACCATGAGGAGTCCGTCAGACCGGGAGCCGCACCAGCTTCTTGCAGGGCCGGCGAAGTAGGCCCGCCGCGGTGGAGACCTCGGCAACGCGAACAATGGCGTTGGCGCCTGGGAAAACCCGAGTAATACGGCCCCGTGGCCAAGTACCACGCGGCAGGTTGCCGTCAGCTATCAGCACGAGGTCACCAACCGCGAGAGCGGGACCAACTTCGCTGGGACTTCGTCGAGGCACCAGAGTTGCTAGGTATTGCTTGACCCAGCACTGCCAAAACATGTCTGCGAGTCTGACTGCCTTTCTCCAGTTTGCGCGTCCGTACAGATCTTGCGGATCAGAAGGCGCAAATTGGTTGGCGATCGAGGACGATCCAATTAAAAAGTGGAATGGGGTTAACGCTTCCGCTTCTTCAGGTTCGGCGGAGACATGAGTTAATGGCCGCGAATTTACAATCGCCTCGGCCTCTGCCAAAAATGTGGCGAAAATATGTTCTTTAGGGGCTCGCTCTGTTAACATTCCGTTTAGTGCGGATTTGACTGAGCGCACTAGTCTTTCCCATGCCCCGCCCATAGAAGGTGCTGAGGGCGGGATAAATCACCACTCAATGTTCGCATTCGCCGCGTGATCTTCGATCTCAGGGCCATACAACTGACGGAGAAATTTGGAAGCTCCTACAAAGGCGGTGCCGTTATCCGACCATATTTGCTTCGGTCTCCCACGACGTGCCGTGAAACGACGCAACGCCATCAGTGCTGCATCAGTAGACAGATCATGGACTACTTCCAAATGTACCGCTCTCATGGTCAGGCAAGTAAATAACGCGACGTATCGCTTCTCGTGTCTTCTTCCGACTGTAACCTGAACCGGGCCGAAGTAATCTAAGCCGACGAATGTAGATGTGATGACCCAGACGAGCCTCGGGCAGGTTCCCTAATGGTGGATCCAGTGGACGGGACCGACGAATCTTGCAGAGTTGACAGTTATGAGCAACTGATCTCACGGCGCTCCTGAGACTCAAGATCCAAAATTGTTGTCTAATTTCGTTCACGACGGTCTCGTTGTTGCCGTGGGCAAGGCGACGGTGGTAGTTGTCTATGAGAAGCTTAGTAACTTGATGGTTTGCGTCCAACAGGATGGGATGGTTGGAGATGTCCACTGTGTCTGCTATCGCACCGATGCGTCCTGACAACGTAATCAGTCCTTGACTGTTGAGGCGAACATCAATTTTGGCGAGTTTGCTATGTCGGGATAACAGTACACCAAGTCTTAGCGCTGCCAACTCCTCCGGGAAGGACTCCTCTTGAGATCGACGTAGGACATGTGTTTGGGCAGTGCGTAAATCCTCGGCAGTCAAATGAGGAAGCTAGGTGACAGTGGGAGAAATACGCGCAGGAGCGTGCGAGGTAGCAGCGCTTACACTAGCTGCACCTCTCAAACGCCTGAACATGTTAGCACATTGATGTGCCCGGGCGGTTGCGCGAATCAAGCGAAGCCATAGGCTAAAACGAGACGCGTCCGCAGAAACAGGTTCTAAGATAACAATGGAAGGTGAGCTATTTACATTAATGAGGTATGATTGGATCCTGGCGCTCGGTTTCAGCTCGGTGGCGTTCGGTAATGAATGATGAACATCGTTAGGCCAGTCACTTTGAGACGATTTAATAAACTCAGGACCTGCTATCCAGCGACTGTTGGAGAGAATGACTCCTGGGTCGGCCCGAGTGGCATCATCCGCAACATTTAAAATTGTAGGGACCCAGCGCCATTCACTCAAAGAAGAGAGCTCTAAGATGTCCGCCAGTCTATGCGCGACAAAGGGAAGGTATGACCGCGCATCACTCCGAAGCCAGCCCAGAACGTTTTTAGAGTCTGTCCATAAGTATCGACGCACGGGCTTGCATGTATGCATGTATGCATGTATGCATGTATGCATGTATGCATGCATGCATGCATGCATGCATGTATGCATGTATGCATGTATGCATGTATGCATGTATGCATGTATGCATGTATGCATGTATGCATGTATGCATGTATGCATGTATGCATGTATGCATGTATGCATGTATGCATGTATGCATGTATGCATGTATGCATGTATGTATGTATGTATGTATGTATGTATGTATGTATGTATGTATGTATGTATGTATGTATGTATGTATGTATGTATGTATGTATGTATGTATGTATGTATGTATGTATGTATGTATGTATGTATGTATGTATGTATGTATGTATGTATGTATGTATGTATGTATGTATGTATGTATGTATGTATGTATGTATGTATGTATGTATGTATGTATGTATGTATGTATGTATGTATGTATGTATGTATGTATGTATGTATGTATGTATGTATGTATGTATGTATGTATGTATGTATGTATGTATGTATGTATGTATGTATGTATGTATGTATGTATGTATGTATGTATGTATGTATGTATGTATGTATGTATGTATGTATGTATGTATGTATGTATGTATGTATGTATGTATGTATGTATGTATGTATGTATGTATGTATGTATGTATGTATGTATGTATGTATGTATGTATGTATGTATGTATGTATGTATGTATGTATGTATGTATGTATGTATGTAGTTTTGATTGTGGGAGTGACATAGGCTATGAAAAAAAACGGCGGGCTGGTTAGAACCACGATAGCTCAATTAGAAGAGCACCTGACCCGGTATGTCAGAAGGGTGCAGGTTCAAACCCTGCTCGTGGAAATTTTTTCAACATTTGTGTTTTTGTAATTTGTTCGCAACAAAATTTGCGTTAAAATTATATAAACATTTTATCTGGAATATACTTAGTAAAAAAAAGAAAGTTTGAAATAAACCAAATTATTTATATAGTTGTTTTAGCAGTCGGGATTTTTTGTTTAATGAAAAAAAGTAGGACAAGTAGGAAAGAAATAAGCTCATGATATCAATATACCATAATATAGTTTCGAATTATACGTCAAATATGCTCTTTGTTTGTTTGACTTTCGACTTTATTTTGCATGATTTATTTACATTGTCAATTTACAGTGTAGTCAAAAGTGGTAACTCGGTCTGCAATATTTAAAGTTAAGCCAGTTTCGCAAAGGCCGGTCTTTGTATGGGGGACCAAAAATATATCATCTGGGGCTCCTCCAGGCCTCAGATCAGTAGACGCGTAAAGCGGTTGGTACCGGCTGCATTAGCGGTCGTTAACAACCACCTATCCGCACTGGGTCCGCGTGGTGGTTTATGACCCGTTTTCCCTGTCGTATTTCCATGCGTAGAAAAGGCTGTACCCCAAGAGTAGAGACACAAAATGGTTGGATTGGTGGTGCTCGTAGGCGTGGATTTGCCCACTGGCCGTAAATTGAAAACTCGTTAACCTTTTCACCGCCCAACTATCCTGCACGCGATGTCCCGCTGTACGCCAACGTATAAATGTATTTTAATAAAGTAGGTACAAAGAAGAACTTCTATAGAAGTGCTGGCGTGGACGGCACGAAAATCTCGAACTTCTATAGAAGTTGTTGGCGGTAAAAAGGTTAAGGTATCATTGGAATTATGTAGAGAAGCTAAGATTGCTTATCTATTCAACAAAAGTTGGATAGTTATAACAGTTGTTACACAAACTAAAGTCAATATTCAATTAATTACATGTTATTATGATATCCGAGTGGCAGAGCGCTCGGTCCGATACCCGAAGGTCCCAGGTTCAATTCCCAGGTCGGGCAAAATGTATTTCAGATTTTTCGATGCATAGCCCGGGTTTGTGATCACTAACCCGCATTTGGCAAGCTTGATGATTAAGCCATTACCCATCAATTGTAGCGATGACTTGATTTCAATGATGGAGGCCTTTGCCCAGCAGTGGGACAGTTATAGGCTGTTTACTATACTATACTTTACTTATGATATCAGCAACTTACAGACATGGCAGACCAGAGACGTCATGTATTTGTGAGCGCGCGGCGGCCTCATAATACACATCTCCTCCAATATGTCTAAAGCCAGGAACGCGACCTTATCCTCAGTCACCAAATGCTTCAAATAGTCCACAGCCTCATCCGTTATCACCGGTGCTTCAGAGTATATCTTCCTCAGTAAAACATCTTTGCTATTCTCCACTCCCGGGTCACCTACCTCGGATATCTGCGTGATCAAAGCGCAAAGCAGTTGGTTGTAATTCTGATCGTGTTTTTCGTGAAGTTTTGGCTGCAACGTTACCGGGTGACGATTGAAACCCTGCATGAAAGCATACTCTTCATACAACCACGACATAGCCAAATCTATCCTACTCAAAGGATCTTCTAGAACATAATTCAGAACCAAGTCTCTAACTGCTGGTGTATAACTTGATGCAAATATTGTTATAAACTTCGCCCGAATCTGCGCAGCACCACCTATAGCGCTCTCCTTTTCAGCTCTCAAGATTCTATTGACAGCCTGGAGGAACAACTTCTCTTTAATCTCCTTAGGTATCGGGCGGGTCAACTCTTGCAGTTTCAACAGTTTAACCTTTTGTTTAAGCTTGGGCACTGTCGGCGTCTGCGGCGGCACCGGCTTTTCCTTATCCTTCGTCTTCCTTTCCTCATCTTTCAAAAAGTCCTGTCTAGTTTCCTCCATAAGCTTCGAAATTGCATTTTCGACTTGCTTATCTGCCTTTGTTGATTCTTGCAGCTTAGCTACAGCGTTTTTAAGTGTCATTTTCTCTTCGTCATCTCTCAGAAGAGGTATTTTAGATGCTAAGTCAGATAACGTCGGTTGAGGTTGAGGTGGTGGTGGAGCCATAACAATAGGTTCATCTTTGGTGAGGGCTAAAATCATTTTCGCCAAGTTCCTCTTCTGAGATTTGGTGCCAGAATTGGGGATAGGCCTGTATACGTCAACAAAATTAGCAGGCATCTCAGCTGGCAGGCAATTGGCTAATGTAGCAGTGACGATAGCGACCACATTTTCCACGTTATTCAGTCCTTCAAGTATGGTATCTTCAGTGACTGTTGGTTTGGGCGGTACCACACCTTGGCTACTGTCATCTTCGAACAAGGGGAAGTCACTGCGGCTGTTGCTGTCGCTTCCCTGGCTGTTGCTCTGAGGAGAATCAACTCTAAACCTTTTGGATGGGGCATCGCTAATCTTTATTTCGCCGAGCCGCTTATTTCTCCTCTCTTTGGGAATAGCTTTGTTAATTTCCTGAGTTGTCATTCCAATATCAATCAACAGCTGTGTCAGTTGCGGCATCATATCGTTTGAAGACGGGTGTTTTATTATGTTAATCAGTAACATTTTTAAATGTTTCCTCACTGAGTTGACTTGGGATTGGGACAGTGTCGGGGGTAAAGTCGTATGCAAATCGCCCAGTGCCTGTATGACGCGAGGCAAAAACTGTTGTCTGTATTTGGCCAGAAGGCATAGTGTGGTCATACAGGCCATCAAGTTGACGCTAGAAATATGTTGAGAGTTGTGGAACTTGACAAGCAGTTGGAATATGTGCCTGTAACAAAATGTCAGTGGTAATTAGTCAGTTCCTTAGTACATTCTAAAACAGTTGTGCGGCTGTCGTGCAGCTGGTATTTAATATGAAACCGCACTAATGCGTGATGCCAATACCTCTAGAAAACATCTGACAGTGAATCAATCACACAACTTGTTTAAGTTTAAAACTTATGTTTCTTGCCGCAAAAAGTCTGATGAAGCTAAAAATTTCGCCTAAGGCAATCAAAAAGAGTGAGTGAATTATTTCTCGGTAGCACTTACTCAGACTCCTCTTCTAGCGCCCGCCTGTTTATAAACGACACGTGCGCAGGCAGGTCGTCCAAGCTGAACTCATCGTCGGCTCCTTCGCCGTGGCTTTGGAGCAACACCACTTCTTCTAGAAACTTTATGGAGTGCGTTCGTATACCCTCGTTTTCACTGTCTATCATGTTCAACACCATGAGCTATAAAAATATATATAAATTAATCCTTTATTGTACATAGAATATAGACATTGAAACACATATTACACAAAACATCATATACGAGGGGCGTTACATGTATTCTCGGTATCAGTATGAGAGGGCGACACTGAAAGTTATTAGAACTGGCTACAAAAAATAAGTTCAAATTGTGAAAATGGAACTCTTTGCCAATATTATTGTGTATGTATTTAATTCATTTGTCATTTGTTATACGACTTGGCGGTAAATTGAAAATTGTCTGTGTTACCTCCGCTCTCCAGAGAAAAAATGAGGCTAGTCATAGAAATCATAACAGGACACTGTCGGCTGAACAGACATCTGACAGTAATAGGAGTGAAAACCGACCCCATATGCCCGGAGTGCATAGAAAGCGAGGAGACCAGCCTCCACCTACTAGCTGAGTGCCCTATATACTCACTGACAAGATGGGAGCTCTGGGGGTCGGACACATTACACATAGAGGACCTAAAGGATCTGAAGGTGGAGCAGATAGCAAGATTTACCAAAGAAACCAAAAGATTCGACGGGGCGTCGTGAAAGCTGGATGAACCTTATTATTATTTCTCTTGGGGACGTCGCCAGCCGAATGGACGATCCGCGTTATTGCGGACCATTTCATCCTTTTCCTCGTTCTCCCTTTTTGAGGGAGTTAAGGTTAATCCAGCTTTCACGGCGCCCTGTCGAATCTTTTGGTCTCTTTGGTAAATCTTGCTATCTGCTCCACCTTCAGATCCTTTAGGTCCTCTATGTGTAGTGTGTCCGTCTCCCAGAGTTCCCATCTTATCAGTGAGTACATAGGGCATTCAGCTAGTAGGTGGAGGCTGGTCTCCTCGCTTTCCATGCACTCCGGGCATATGGGGTCGGTTTTCACTCCTATCACTGTCAGATGTCTGTTCAGCCGACAGTGTCCTGTTATGATTTCTATGACTAGCCTCATGTTCTCTCTTGAGAGTCCCATTAGTTTACTGGTCCTTTTCTTATCCATACCCTTGATGAAGATCTTCGACTGTCTCATACCATTCGAGGACCTTAACTCCCTCGAAAGGGAGAACAGGGAAAAGGATGAAGTGGCCAGCCGAACGGACGATCCACCCGCGTTGTTGCCAACGCGGGTGAATCGTCCGTTCGGCTGGTCCCCGTAAGAAATAATAATTTTCCTATATTTTTGACGGGCGAACAGAGCTTGACACTTGCTGAGTTTCTTGCCGGTTCTTCTCAGTACAAGATCTCTCGCCCAGACTAGACTTACGAACCGATGGCATAATGACGTTCATAAGAGCTATTTGTAGCCTAAACTGAATAAATGATTTTGAATTTTGAATAAATACGTCCGCATGAATTTAACACGATAAAATTTTCGTGCAATGATCTTAAATGAATTTCGATGTCATTTAAGTCAACAAAAAAGTTATAATAGACTTCGATTGGCCTTTTACGATGAAGGCCCATCTCGTGCTACTGTGTACAACTGGTTTAATTAGTTCAAGCAGAAAGTTCAAAAGCTATTGAGGAAATTAGGCAGTTTATGGTAGGTTGATGTGCAGGCATGTGTACAAGTATGCCACTTACAAGTGTCAAGTCATCAATCTAATAAAATTTAATCTCTATAGTCTCGGGATCAGACCAGGGCAGTTTCAGACCCTTCGATTTTTTTGTACAGAATCATCAAAATGTGTATGTGTATTTAAAAAAGAAAGGTAGAATTATTATAAATTATAATATTTTTGATACATGCTTTAACACACTGACTGTCTTAAAACCAGACACAATAGAAATTTTATTGTCGGCCCGCACATGTGCGAGATCCGGCACTGAATGTGTAAAGCATAGCTGTTGCTTTTTTTTACATAATTATAGCAGGATATTTATTTATTATTATTACAGTAACCAGCATTATGTTAAATGGTTTTGAGGATTTTAGATGAAGTCTTTACCTTTAATTGTGTTAGATTCTCCCACACAATTTTCATCTCGGGCAGTTCAGCAGTATCCTTACAGATCCATAGCAATGTGTTTCTGTAAACGATGCTGGCTGCTTGGATTGCCCGCTTCTGGACAGCTACTACTGTGTCGGTTATAAACAGTCTTAGCTGCCCAATCACCTTGGGCAAATAGTCTGGGTGAAGTTTACTAAAAAAAACAAATTCAATAAAAACCAAAACTCAGTGCTCTCACAAACTATAGAAGAGTTTCTATGGTTGATTGGCAAAAAAAATTCAAAATTATATTATTTCAGTCACTTAATGTTACTTTTGGCACAACTCAAAATAGTCAACTTTCGGAAAAACAAAAATACATTATTTTCTTAGTGTCAAAGTAACACTGACTATGCTGTGACTTTTTCGACAAAGTAAGCATCGCAATCAGTTCTAAACATCATTTTTATATTGGTCACAAGGCACATTTTCGATTATCGGTAAGACTGTCGCCTTATCTTAGAGTTCTATCCAATAACATGCCCAACTCAAAATTACCAATTTTTACTTAGGTACACAGTGATAGAACTTAATGACCATTTGTGAAAACACATGAGTGTTATGTGCATGTTATTAAAGCCTAATGCTGCCTTTCGACAAGAGTTTAAAATAATCTAACTCGCACAGCTTTAGTGAAATCACAACCTAAGGCTTAGGTCGTCCAGACTGGTTTTGTGCAGCATGTATGTTGAACACTCTTCAATAAACATACCTAATCTCTTCAATAAAACCTATGACTTGTTTCTTGACATCATTAGACTTATCACTTATGTAGCTAAGGATGCTTTCCAGGTACACCGGGAGCATATGTGAGGCAGAATGGAGCAAGATTTCTATGATTTTTCTTATCAATCCCGCCTTTTTGTTCCCCTCTGCCATTCCAGCTTCGTTTATCCATTGTATTAGCTAAAAATAAAACAGGGAAAGAAAAGGCAATGTTGAATATGTAATTCAATTTAATTATATTAACACAAATACAAGAAATTGATAAAGGTATTTCGATCAAACGATTTGGATCGTCGGAAAGAACCAACCTGGTTTTGAGCTGTAATATTAGAATTCTGTTGGTATTTAGTCGACATCGTGATGGATGAACTGTGAACGACTACAAAATAATGTTACAACTTCATGGCAAGTCCTAAAAAGTTATTAATTAAATAGTTAAAACGATTAATACAGTGCAAAATTATCGCGTATCGCAATCAGAGACCGACCGACAATGTTTTTTAACCTCGGTAAGTCGGAACGGAAACCAATAAAATATAATGCACTAAATTTATGTAGACTAATGAGAAAAGAAGACGACTGTTTGCAACGTCCCGGCTTATTCATAAGAGTGACAGAGAAAAAAAATACTATTGTATTAAAAAAAGCGAAGATATTGAAAATAGCCAGCTAATACGTCATTTTGACAGTATGGTTTGTTTTTTACTTCTTTTCTCATGTTTTATTAAGGGACAACAAGAGGACTTAAACCATACAGTCTTATCTTCAGCTTTTTTGTGCAAAATATTAATGTCACGATGGATGAGTTACGAACGAAAAACGAAAAAAAAAACGAAATAAAACACAGTTATTTAAGTTGGTTCCTTATCTATATTTGTGAAAGAATTATTTACAGTAATATCGCTAATAATATAATAATAATAATTTTATGTATGAAGGAAATAATGAAAGTGGACGAAGCGAAACAAGTATGTATGGATGCATGTAGCAAGTGGAAAAAAGTGGTCTCTGCCTACCCCTACGGGAAAAAGGCGTGATTATATGTATGTATGTAATATTGCTAGAATATCAGCGTGAGAAACTCCAAAATTAAAATAATTAAATGTTAAAAGGCAGATATTCCACTCATTCCGGAATTTTAATACGATGTGGGATTATAGTGATTTTCGAAATATATATTTGTTACGAACACAAATTAGTTCTTTGTCTTTAGCATAAAAATTTCATTTTATTAGTATTGAGTTTACTGGCACCCCTTAGATTTTTCCTTTAATAAGACAATCGTTTTGATGAGTAAAGAAAATCACTATAGTTATTTGGCAAGGCTGGAAAGTTGTTGTTTGGCGGGAGTACTTGTATTGAAACCATAAAGCTGTAGATATATCGAAACCCGAGCAAGCGAAGGATTCTAGGATTGTATCACGAGCGAAGCGAATATTTTAAGCTCTGGTTTCCTAGGATGGCGGTGCCGTCTTAAAGCGGCCGTAATATTACGGACGCACTAAGACGCCCGTCTTTACGGTGACTGACGACATGTGGAAAGTTCAACGGTTGTCACACCGTCAGTTTCACACACCGTCATCTTTTTTTAAACAACCGTCAAACGAAACGTATCCAGAAGAGAAAATAGACGACCTTGATTTAGCTTTAATAATTTACTTGGAGGATGAACTATATCATCAAAAGAGGAAAATACTCGTATGGCGGAAGATAATTTATTCAAATCTCGTGGTACAGAAGGTGCATTTGATATTTTAGTACGTCGCCGTTTGCTAAGCAATGAAGAGAAATTAGTTTTGTACTCACTTTGTACCGTCAAAAAAAACACAAATACCTTCACCGCTATCAACAAACGTTCACAAAACTATCCGACACCGTCAAGACGGCCGTCATACAAATGGCGGCGCTGCTTTTTGACGTTACGGTGTCAGTTACCGCTCTCTAGGAAACCGCGCCATTTTGTTTACATAAACAACGTTATATTACGGCCATAAAGAAAATTGTATATACTAGATGACGGCACCGCTATCCTAGGAAACCAGAGCTTTACTGTTTTAAAGCGGCACGGAGGGTTGAAATCCAGCTCTGTAGCAGAAGGTTACATCGAAGATTCCATTCAAAATAAGGAAAAAACTAGCACCCGCATTGTAGAAAATATGTGTTAAATTAAGACCTAAAGACAATTCGCCCATGCCATTGTCGCTACGTCCTTCTACATCAAAGGATTCTGTACCTTTTCTTGAGTACCAGTCAGATACTAAGATTACAAATACTCAGCTACCTCTGCCAGCGTATTAGTTTGGCAATCCAAAGGGGCAATGTTGCCAGCATTCTTGGGACCGTTCCCATGAGCCCACAGTTGGAGGACATCTTTTATTTATAGGTCTTTAGTTTTTAATTTTCTATTTACTTTGCTTTCATTTTTTTTTTTCAAGTTAAGTTATGTATTGTTTCTTTTTGTTGTGTAAATATAATACTCAAAATTTAGGTAAATGAATCGACATCAATATTGATCCCGAATAAAACAGTGACAATAACTTTTCAAAATTATGCAAGTGTATCAAATATAAAAATAAATTTGTAATTAGTTAAAATGTTTATATAATTTTTAACGCAAATTTTGTTGCGAACAAATTACAAAAACACACACCCTCACCCTCACCCTTCTGACATACCGGGCCAGGTGCTCTTTTTTTTTTAGTTCTTTTTATTCGGCGAGCTAGGTTTTTGAAATTTGTAATTGTTTTTACTTATATTCTTGTCTTTTTTTAATTAAATATATTCATTAATTACATAATATCGTCTCTTTTTTTTCTCATAGAAATGGGATGAAAAGTAGAGAATATGACTTGAAAAAATTTTTTTCCCCTTAGGCGATGTACTTTGAAAGCCTCGCTGCGCTCGGGATTCTATTCTAGAATCCTTCGCTTCGCTCGTGGTTCAAAGTAGCGCCCTCGCCATAAAAATACTATTTTGCTCCCTTGTCATACAATCTACTATTCCACCCAAGCGGGGAAAAAGCGTTTTTCCCCACCCAAATTTTGAAAGAGGAAGTAAGCCTTTTCGAGCAAGTGAGGTGAAAACCTTATTATGATAAGTGTTAGTTTGGCCGCTGGTAAATCTATGCACGTCAAAGTATATTTATAAGGCCTGTGACGAATGAAACTGTGAAGAATGAAACAAGAAATCATGGAACATATTACAGATTTAATAAAAGAAAATTTTAAAAATGGATAATTTCAATAAAAAGAGCTCTAAAGTAATAATTTATAAAAAAATTGAAAGAACATTTCTATTAAATTCAGTTACACTTTATACTAAGCTACAGACATCCGCACATCAAGCGTAACGTCTGACGTTCCTCAGAACATCATAACCCGTACGCTATAGAAACTTTTGGAACGCTATTAAGTCTAAACTTAATGTGCGGTCGACTGTGCCTATAAGGTAGGTACAGCTCCATATTAGTACGTTACTTAAACCTTCAAAGTTATCTACTTAAGTTTTAATAAATAAACATAATTAATCAGTCTTGCATGAGAACAACATTATCTTAGGTCATAAGAGGAGCTTGGTGGGGGCTATAAGGAGCTTGGTGGGGGCTATACAGGGTCTGCATCTCGTATACGCGAGGTTTGTTCTGTTCCTCCATGTCCAAGTAAGTACTCCTCACAACAAGAAGGCATATGAAGTGGACCACTGAAAGAAATCAAACATAGTCACAATTTAGCTTGTATACATCGCATTGCAATTATTATACAACCTTATTTTTAGTTTAAGTATACGAAAACCGAAACACGGGTCAAATATTTTCATTTAAAGAATCAGTACAAAAAAAATTAAAATGATATCTTGAAAACTCACTAAGTTACAAGCTTTTTGTGCTGTCCCGTTGTGTGTTTTTAGTACAGTATACTTTATTTGAGATTTTGTAAATATTATTTGGTCAAAATGTAACATGGTATAAAAAATATTGAAATCGATTCTATTACTGATTCTGAACAAACAGTTTTCAGGGTTTCGTATAAACTTAAAATAACATTATATAATGCGTAGGGTGCGGGGAAGCTCCAACAGTGTTCTGAGTGTGGTCTGAGAGAAGCCCGAATGTAGCATCTGGAGGCACTGGGTGCATATACACGTTGATGTGCCAGGTGGACCCCCCGGTCCCCCCCGGCAGGGTGGGTTTTTCCTTACATATAAAAAAGTTGCCTCAATGTACTAATATAGATCTTAATCTTTCATTGTTACTAACTCTGTAATATAGATGCAAATCTGTATTTAATAATATTTTTTTATATGGCATTAAAGCCACACCTGGTGACAAACGAAGTGTGTTGTAATTCTCATCATCATAATTAGCCTATATCAGTCCACTGCTGGACATATGCTTGTACAAGTGCACGTTACTGAGCACGATCCGCGGCTACTATCATCCAGCTCTTGGCAGCCACTTGTAAAGTTTCTTGCTCTACTTAGTGCGACACAACCTGCCTGAATGTGCCATTAAAAAAATTTTCATCGTCTGTTGTCAATTAGCTACAAATACTATTAATTATTTAGTTATAACTATAGCGCTGCAAGTAAGTCAAAAAGAGGAGATGTTGTTGCACACCTAATCATCACACCACCCCCACGACCAGCCCCTCGACCGCCTAACCGATCGCTTTAACTACGCGTATAGTTTTTGACGTCATCTTGCCACCTCGCACCGCCTATGAAAGGCACGAAACGACAAGATGACGTCATAAACCACACACGAAGTCAACCCGATTGGTTAGTTAGGCGGTCGGGCCCCTGGTTAACCCGAGCCGAGCTCCTGGCCTTTAGAGGCGCTTTAGTTTCGGGGTTGTTACTCTCCCGATCTGATCCGAACTCCTCGGAGAATCTAGCAGGCAAAGGGGACATGGTTGCGTAATGCCATTCCCTATTCCAGAAACCCTCTGACGTTGTTTCGATCACACGGCTTAGGGAACCCTTTAAGTTCCACGCTGCCTTCAAAAAGTCCAGTGTCGCTGACAAGGCTGTCTCGAAAAAAAAAAACGACTGGTTACACTCCGGGAGTGCCGGCAGAAGTGGAAACTTGAATATTAACTTTGTGCATTTTTGATATTTTGGAATGGTTAGGGAATAATTTTGCACGAATTGCTTCAATTATCAGTATAAAAGTACTATCATTTATGTGGTAGAATACAATATTTATTTATTGCGCTATCGTACACAAACATGACAATTTATTCGCGCAAGCGCCCTGCGCCGCCTAAACGAAACAGCAAGCATACATTTTCGCCGCACCGTAGAAAGAGAGGGGGATACTTCCTCTCCTACGCCGCGCCGGCTGTCTACTCTCCATCCGTCTTACGAATTTTCGATCAGGTCACGTGTCCTGACGCGAATTTAATTTTTTTTACCCATTACAAAAAAAGTGTACAACACCGCTAAAGAAGTTTTCACTTCAAAAAACATCGAATCGTCAAAATACTTACGACACCATTTCAGCAGAGGCAATGTTGCCAGGTATCCGACGAACACTATTGACACTACAACCAGGGCCAGAGCCATTCCGAACAGGAAAAAGCCGCTGAGCACGTATACCCTCAGCAGTTTCGGCTTTTCCTGAAACGTTCAATTATTATTACTTATGTTAGTAATTAATTCTGACTAATATCTAAGGGTGTTTAAATACTAATAAAAATACCAAGTGCAAGTTTGCTATTCTAAAGGCTCTTTCAAATAAGGCGTTTCGTGTCGTGTGTTTTCATATCAAACGCCAGCCGCACGACAGCCGCACGACCGTTTGAATATAGATCGCAGCGCAAACGCACGTAGGTGGCGCTACTCCCATACATATTGTAGTTAAGTTTAACTTTACCAAGTTGTGAAAAATACTCAGAAACTTTTTCAGAGTTTTATTTCCGATTCGATCACGTCAATGAAACCGAGAAATTGTATGGCATGAAGCGGCGCCTTCTGGTGACGACCACGGAAATATATATAATTCTGTGGTGACGACCGAGGAGAGTTAAAACTTTGCCACACAAAATCTTTTAAGATTTCGTTAACGTGGTTGAATAGAAAATAAAACTCGCGCTAGGCATTCATGCAAATTCCGTTCGCGTCTAATAAAGCTATTGTGTGTTATAGTGACATCTTATTTTAAAATCTCAAAGCCTTACGTGCCTTCCGAAGCACTGATTCGCACATCAATCATCATCATTATCATCATCTCAGCCAAAAGACGTCTACTGCTGAACAAAGGCCTCCCCCAAGGATCTCCACAACGACCGGTTTTGTGCTGCTCGCATCCAGCGGCTTCCCGCGACCTTCACCAGATCGTCAGTCCACCTTGTTGGAGGCCTGCCCACACTGCGCTTTCCGGTACGCGGTCGCCACTCAAGAACATCAATATTGGAACAAAATTTTACCGTGTGCACTCCAACTACCAACACGATGCTAATAGTGAGCAGATACAGGAACACAAGGAGGTAGTACGCTTGGGACACGTAGACCCCCAGAGCGACCTGTGCCAGCTCGTCTGGCGAGTGTTCGGGGTTCTGCTGGTTCTGGTTCTCCTTAACGTATGTAACCACTTTGTATAGGACGAACGATATCATCGCCATGAACAGCAGAGAAGCGACCTGAAACAAATGAATCATGTCATGACACTTTTTTACTTTAAGACAGCTACACATAAGATAGCCAGTTCCTCAGCAGGGCCTAGTGTGATTTTCGTTTGACATACGATTACGTTACGATAACGAAAATGAAAAATTAGTATGGCATTGAAACAGCGCTTCCTGGCGACATACCAGTGGCGGTAGCCAAAGTAACATTAAGAAAACGATAGCGAAGTTCGAAAAGAATAAAATGTATGGGATTGACATAAGATTGACCACGTGATTTAGCGCGGCTTATGTCAATCCCATACATTTTATACTTTTATGTCGTTATCGCTATCGTTTTCTTAATGTTACTTTGGCTAAGCCTACAGAAGAGTTAAAACTTTGCCTTACAAATTTTCGTTTTCGTAATGTAATGTAATTTACCGTCAACCGACAACCGCTACGGTAAACGTGTTCTTGAGTGGAGATCACGACTCGGTAAACGTAGTGTAGGACGCCCTCCGGCCAGGGGCCCGACCGCCTAACCGATCGCTTTGACTTCGTGTGTGGTTTATGACGTCATCTTGTCGTTTCGTGCCGCCTATGAAAGCAATATCGAAAGCTATAGCCTTTAGCTTTTGATATTGCTTTCATAGGCGGTGCGAGGTGGCCAGATGACGTCATAAACTATACGCGTAATCAAAGCGATCGGTTAGGCGGTCGGGGGGCAGGTGGGATGATGACCTGCGAAAGACTGCAGGCAGATGCTACTGCCCACTAGGAACACAGCTGAGGATTCGTGGTGAGGTGCGTTTCCATTTACGCCATCATCATAACTTAACATCAGGTGAGGCGAGGGCCAAGTGCTTTTCCGTAAGAACTTTAAAGAAAAATAAAATTGTTTGAATGTCTTTTTAAAAATAGTATCTTCATCGTTTAGACGAATTCCGGATAGTTCGTACAATTCTTGATTGGTACAACAGTATCAGAAGTCTTAATTCGTTCAAAAATATATTTTTCCTACTTCGTTCAATTCCTAATTCGTGCAATTCCTAATTCGATCCACTTTATATTTTTACTATTTCTTTAAAAAATTTAAATCGAACCTCCAGAAATAGAATAAAAATGACTTTGTCATATTGACTAGTTTTATTGGAAAATAGACAGTACCTATTGTAGAAGATGTAGTGAAGATGACAATAATAATCCTAACTTGCTTAGAAACTTTGAGGAAGTTGCCGCATGAGTCTGATTTGTAAAACAAATATGAAAATTATGATTTTATTTATAATAATAGCAACAGTGATATTGCTACTAACCAGATAAATAATTACGAACCCATTTATACAAACTCACACTTAATGAGTTTATTACAATAATTTAAATTGGTAAAGAGTAAATAGAAATAAAAGATTTTTTTCAAAGTTACATGTTTCTGGGTAACAGTTAAATTTTTAAAATTTAAAGTGAAGTATAAGTTTTTTTTAAGTTACTGTAACTTACAGTAACTTTTATTAAGTTTAAAAGTAAATACCACTACGAACTTTATTTTGAGTTGTTACTGAGATTCATTTTCAGGTAATATAAACTAATAATTATTTCGTTCATTTGTTTTTTTTGTATGCAAGTTTTTTACTTTTGACCTCTTATTTCCCGTTGAAGGACATTATACGAATTCAGGATAAAAAACGCACGAATCGTGAATGTTTATCAATTGTACAAAATAGGAATTCTACCAACTGAACGGAATTCGTTTAGACGTTGGGAGTCCGAAAAGTTTACCTTGAAAATAAGTGAATTAATAAGTGTACCTAAGTAGGTACATAATTGAATGAGATTTTATCGTAACTAGCTGACCCGGCGGACTTCGTACCACTTTGACAGTTTCCATGACAACAAAACAAACAAATCATTTTGTATTGGAAAATCAAATTGTTGTTTTTAGTACCTATTTTATATAAAATTTTTTTTTATTAAAAGTGTCCTATATCCTTCCCAATACCTTTGAGAATATATGTTTGAAGTTTCATGATGATCGGTTGAGTAGTTTCTGCGTGAAAGCGTAACAAACAAACTCACATTCAAATTTATAATATTAGTAACGATTTTATCTATATCTAAGCTCGCGACTACCACCCGGCTAATTATAGATCTAAGAGACATATCGAAAGAGAAAGAAAATTAGGTAGGTTGTGCTTGGAATGAAAGGTGATTGATAGCATGCACGGTACGTCTAAAGGTGGGTCTACGCTAGACGAGCCGAGCACGAGTGGAGCACGAGCCGAGCCGCTCTACTCGCGGTGTCAAGTGTGGACGTACAACGAGCCTACAACAATCACTCTTCTCGAACATAGTTTTCCGCACTATGCTCGCGGCTCATGCGGGTATGGACGAGTTGGCTATTGCAGCAACCGCTGCTGCTGCTGCAGCGATTATTATAGCCGAAGTCACTAAAAAGCTAGAAGGCCAAGACGATGGGGATCTACAAATTTATATAAAGACAGATTTATTAATCTAGATTTGTTAACCACTTTGAGAGGTCAAGACTGCGAGCGCGATGTAAATCCCTTTGTGTTCGTCAAAAAACCGACAATAGGCGGAGCACAGTCGAGCACGAGCCAAACGCTCGAAGCGCGCTCGTTTGAGGCTCGTAAGTCGGTCCACACTACACGAATTTTGGCTCGGCTCGTGCTCCGCTCGTGCTCGGCTCGTCTAGCGTAGACCCACCTTTATATACGGCTACACTAACGCAAGACTATCTTAAACGGTATCATTCAGACTTAGCGGTTTCTAGTGGGCAGCGGAACTGTTCCGAGTCGTTCCGAGATACTGTGAGAGGGTCTGTGTGCGCGTTGTTCGAAAGCGGTATGTATGTATGAAGCTTTCGTTCTGCATTGTCCTTATTTTGTGACATTGCTTCAAAAGCTCATTGGTGATTGGTGAGTCACTAGGTTAGGATAAAAAAATAAGGCCATTGCCCTGCATTGAACTAATATAGGCTAATGTTGATGATAAAGTACCTATAGTAGAACAAAACGAAAGTTCGTATTATATTAATAATATGTGGATTGTTTATTACTTACAATAGAAACATATCCGATGATCAGGGAGCCCGTGCGCAAGGAAAAACAAAAGCAGCAACGGGTTAGCCTGGGCAATTGCAGAGCCATAATGGTTGAAAAGAAACAGAACACTGTAAAACTGAGACTGATTAAAACCTTCAATCACTCGACAGTCGACAGAAACATAAAAATAGGTAAAGAATAATGAGTTCCGAGTTGACTGTATTGCCAATGAGGTGGTGTCGTGTCGGTGAATGATATCACTCGTATTCGTATCGGCGACGCCTTATCTCTTATCGAAATAAAAGGCCATGCCACAAAATAAGGCGAATGCAGAAGGTCATACAACGCGCTCGAGCCATAGACAACATAGACAACCTCTCGGACACGGAATCATAGGCTGAACCTTACGGGCGCTGTCATAAGGTCAAAAACACGTAGCGCCTGCGAAAATTGAGACCGCATTCTAAAAAAAATATATATTTTTAAAGTTATTTGGTCTGAGTTATCAAAATGAGCAGAAATCAAATAAAGAATAATGATGTTAACAATATATTAGGTCCTATGAAATTGACGTTTTGTATGAAGATTTTTTCTAAAATTATATTTTTCATACTAACGTTTTTTTTAATTTTCTTACTATCTATTTAGCTTCTATTTATGTTAACACTATAAAAATTGTAGAGTAGTGTGTTTGTTTCACTAGCTAAATAAAGCAGACATTAAAAAGAAAAAAAATCAAGCCCCTCAAAGCTACAATGAAACAAAAGATGAATTCCGCAAAAGAAGTCAATTTAAAAAAAAAAAAGGGCGATAGAGACACAAAATGAATAATCATTGTTAGTCCTGAAGCCTAAGTAACATAGTCCTAATTAAAGGTGTATAATAATATTAACAACCGGTATTGACTTTTAGAAGTAGGTAATACACCTATTAATAAGTGAGAAAAAAACGTCAATTTCATAGGTAAGGACCTATTATTTGACTGATTTCAAAACAAATAGATTAAGTAATTTCATTGTAATTATAGCATTAATGATTTTTTAGAGGTGTTTTCGTAAAGAATTATGATCTAGTCAAAATTGCACAATCGTGTTTTTGAGCAAGGGTTTTAAAGACAAAGGCACAAAGGAGTTATCTTTATCAAAATTTCAGATTCGTTGGTCTTGTCATAATCTCACAACTTTCGATGAAAGTTGATGTATTTTTCCAAGTGTCGCCTTAAGAGCGTTTACGCCGCACACTAGCGCCACTAATGAAAAAAAAAACATATCTAGTAATTAGAGATAGAAAATCAAATTATGCTCAACAAACTATTTGAATGAAGTAATTTAGCAATTTTACGGCACCTAATGAATACCTCACATGTTATGGTTTAGTTAAATAAGACGTTGCGGCCACTTTTAACTATAACGCCATATTTAACTAAAACATAACATGTCAGGTGTTCTTTAAGTGACGTAAAAATGCTAAATTACTTCATTCGGATAGTTTGTTGAGCATAATTTGATTTTCTATCTCTAATTACTAGATATGTTTTTTTTTCATTGGCGGCGCTAGAGTGCGGCGTAAACGCTCTTAAGGTGGTCCGAGATTCCGTGTGTTTGGGAGGGTATATTGTGTTCGTTGCTTGAGCGCAGTATGTTTAAGGTTACCTTCTGTGTTCCCATATTTTGCGGCCATGCTTAGATAGTGTCCACCGATGAATTTTCTTAGAGGAACTCAGTGAAACAATAATGCACGAACAGTTTTTATCATTGCAATGATTATTTACGGGCGTTGTTGGTTTGTACGGACAGTAAACAACTCACACTACAGCGCACTGATATGAATAGCTTACAAACAAACTATTTTATCTGGTCATTATCTCAGCCAAAAGACGTCCACTGCTGGGCAAAGGCCTCCCCCAAGGATATGAGGGGTATTTGCCGTAATCGCCACGCTTGGCAGGCGGGTTGGCGATCACAGTAGGTTGAGGGTAACCTCAGAGAGATGCTGCTGCCCATCCTCTGGAATTGTTCCTTAGTCGCCTTTTACGACACCCTTGGGAAGAGATGGGTTGGTGCAATTCTTTATCCCCGGCACCACACAGGGATTTATCTGGTAAAACATTTTGTTTTAATTCTTTAAACAACCGTTGTGTTGCGATTTCTTCAAGAAAATTATATAAACTAAAATAGTAGGCTAAATACTGCAAGAATCGTTTTATTTAAAAGTTAAACTCCTCCTATTCAAATAACGAAGACCGCAGCTGTAGTGATGGAGTAATAATCACTCTATTTTTTATTAACCGACTTCAAAAAAAGGAGGAGGTTATCAATTCGACTGTATTTTTTTTTAAATGTTTTTAAAAAAAAATACAGGCGCTGTCTCATACGAGCAGCGCGTTTAGTAGGTCTACCCATATTCGCTTTTGATAAATAGATCGAAACGAATCACTAAAAAGAGAGAAATAAACAAAAATTTTAACAAAATAAAAAGCCGACTCCAAAAATGTAGACTGATAAAATTGCACTAAAAAGTAAAAAATAAGCGTTAGACTTATATAGACAATAATTTTATTAGGAAAACATATAGGTACAATTATTGTTATTTTGGAGTCGGTGCCAGCCAAGGTAACTTTAACATAAACATTTAACGACATACTAACTATATATTAAAATCATAATAGTACATTCAATCTTAAGCATAAAATATTGACTACAAACGCGGACTGGCACCGGCTCCAAAAACTTCGTTTGCTGGCACCGGCTCTAAAAATAACAGATATTGTACCTATATGTTTTCCTAATAAAATCTGTCTATATTATATAAGTCTAACGCTTATTTTTTACTTTTTAGTGCAATTTTATCAGTCTACTTTTTTGGAGTCGGTTTTTTTTTTGTTAAAATTTTCACGATCGCGTTTTACACAATACTTAGCTTTTTTACGCATATACACCATTGCTAGGTTCTGTGGGACTGACTGTCCTTCTGTTTCTCCGTCAAGCTACGAAAAGTTTGACCGAGGGAGCTCATTTATAACCCAATATGATGATAAATGCTTTTCCATAGGAGGTTGATATCAATTTATTCAACACAGCATTGTCTGCGAGGCGTCTTTTGAGCCAGTTGTTTTTTAATGGTTAAAGCGCTGTGCTGTTATTGTGTTGTTCTGTTTTTACTGATTTAATATGCTATGCTTGTAATGTATATTATACAACCCTACATTAATTTGTTGCTATATGTGAGGACCTGTAATTGACTTTTTGTTGCTACTTTTAAGTTTCTACTTTGTTTATGTTTTACTTTGTTTTGTTACAAATGAATAAATCTATACATATAATAAGAATGTAGGGATAAAAAAATCTGTAAATTTAATATATAAAAAAAAAAATTACACAGTTTGCCTTAAAATCACTTACGGAACATGATAGAATAGTTTAAAAAAAAAATGTTTGTTTGTTTGTTTGTTTGTTTGTTTGAAGTCGATAAACTCTAGAACTACTGAACGAATTTTGATTCGGTTTTCACCAAAATGCTAAGAAAAATCCGGAGAAACATATAGGCTACATAAATACTCGAAAATACAGGGTGTCTCATTTAAATCGGTCAGTATGGGAAAGTCTGAAACTATAAGACATACGAAGATCTGTCCTTAGGAACCATGTCATCGATTTTAATAAGAAGAAAAACTGCATTCATACATTTAAAGAAAACCTATACTCAGCTCGGGAATCGAACCCGGTTGTTTTGAAAAAAATAAACTTATAGTATTTCTATTTAGATATCGATTGTGTAGGTCTTAAGCAGTAAATAGCTCTTTGAAACATGATGTCTAAAATGAATAAAATGCATTGTTTTTACGTACTTTAGTTTATTTTAGTAGGTGTTCGAATTGACCACCGTTACATTCAACAAGTTCAGGCATGTAAAATTGTCTCTATGGTTGTTTGTACCTCTTTGCTGGTTTTGTAATTGTAAAATCGTTACCTAAACGTGTTGAATATTGTATTGAAAAAAACGGTGGTCACTTCGAACACCTTCTAAAATAAATAAAAGTATGTGAAAACAATGCATTTTATTCATTTTAGACATTATGTTTCAAAGAGCAATTTACTGCTTAAGACCTACACAATCGATATCTAAATAGAAATAGTGTAAGTTTATTTTGTTCAAAACAACCGGGTTCGATTCCCGAACTGAGTACAGGTTTTTTTAAATGTATGAATGCAGTTTTTCTTCTTATTAAAATCGATGACATGGTTGTTAAGAACAGATCTTCGTATGTCTTATAGTTTCAGACTTTCCCATACTGACCGATTTAAATGAGACACCCTGTATAATAAGAACGTAGGGATAAAAAAATCTGTTATTGCAAGATATAAAAAAAATACTTTAAAATCACTTACGGAACACAATGGAATAGTTTAAAAAGAAATTGTTTGTTTGTTTGTTTGAACACGATAAACTCGAGAACTACTGAACGGATTTTGATCCGGTTTTACCGAAATGCTAAGAAAATTCCGGAGAATAACATAGGCTACATAATACTCGAAAATTGTTAAATTTTGATTTGGTCTAAACCGTGATTTAATCCTTGGTTGCTTGGCAACTGTTGTTTATTATGTCATCATCATCATCATCATCATCATCATCAGCCTATATTAGTCCACATTGTTTATTATGTAACATAGGGGATTTTTTTTAATGAGTTTTACGGCTCTGGCATTTGAGGCTCTGGCTCTCTATTGCTATCGTGTTTTACGGCTCTGGGTTCTTTGCTCTTTTGAGCCTGTCATTGATAGTTGTTGCCATGAGAATACCGATTTTGATGCGGTTATCACCAAAATGCTTAGAAAATTTCGGAGAATAACATACAAATCGAAAAATGTTAAACAAATTTTGAT
This sequence comes from Eudonia lacustrata, assembly GCA_947562085.1. Lineage (NCBI taxonomy): Eukaryota > Metazoa > Arthropoda > Insecta > Lepidoptera > Crambidae > Eudonia > Eudonia lacustrata. The sequence continues at coordinate 7,629,979 of OX387324.1, read as the reverse complement.
ATACCTATTTACGCGACTAACTGTTAGATACGTTCGTTGAGTTATTATTTCAGAAAAGTTTTGTTACTCTCTAAGGTTACCTACCCTTTATAAATCTGTGAGGCACCTAAGCGAACATTAGCACCGCAATAGTAAAGCGACGGAAAATAAAAACAAGCTCCAAATCACGCACATCATTAAACTTGGCTGTACATAGGTACACCTTTTGTTTCATTTTCCGAAATAACCAATAATAATATGGCTATTTAGTCGCGCCTGCGCGCGGCGCTTTTTGCAGTTTTCTAATACACGGAAATGTTAAAAGTTAAGACATTACCTATATTTGGCGGTATAAACCTCTGTGTCGTTGCCCAAAATAAAGTCTCTTTTTTAGTTAAGCATAGAAATGTTACCTAGGTACTCATTAAATTTGGCTGTATAAAACTTTGTATCATTGCCCAAAATCATGTCTCTATTTTTTTAAATATTGCACATAGAAGATATCTTGAATTACATAGCTTGGCTGTATAAACCTTTGGGTCGTTGCCCAAAATACTTAATATAATTTTTTTAAATCTATTTGGTGAAAAAACGCGAGAACAGGAAAATTAAAAAAAAAATTGGCGCTCAAATTTTGAAACGAACAGAAGGAAATTTTGATATTTTGCAATGCATTAAGTACTTACCTATTTTTATTTTGTTAATAATTTTCAAATTATATTAATTATTCATTGTGTAAAAGTTTTTTAAAACATTTTATGCAGGTACGTTAAATATTTCAGTACTTATTCAGTTCTTATTAATTTTCAAATATGATTTATTCAATGTGTAAAAGTTTTATGAAACATTTGATGCAGGTAAGTTAAACACTTATTTCAGTACTTATTTTACATGTAAGCGGTTTCTTACTTTGGTTTCTTAACATGTTTATAGGATAAATCTGTGTTCAATGATACAATATAAGTAAGTAAGTATCATAACAATTTTAATATCATAAAACCTATAAAGAATGAATTTTGTACATACTTCTAGATTACAGAAAAATGGTTTTTCCATTCTTCTATCGCATAAGACGATGGCTACCTCTGGTATCAGAGTTGCTAAAATGTTTAAGTTTGCAGGGTACAACTGTATTAGAGGCACGGACTTCAGATTTTTTTTTTATTAGAGGTAACTTCTTTCTGTGTCCTGTGATCTACCTCTAAAAAGCTACCTACCTAACAAGATGCCACGAAGAAGTTCAAATTTATCGCAAGTTTGTAACATAAAATACTATACTGTATTACTTATTAGACAATAATATAATTCATTACAGTTCTCAATTTATTGATATTTTGTATCTACGAATAAGAACATAGTTGGTAAATAGTTTTTTGTGCCTTATGGCCGACAACCAATAATCCTGGACCGCTACCTGCTAGGTACTCGATATCCAGCTTCGGTGGACAAGGCAAAAAAATTTTTGAAGTCCGTGGTTGGACAGTATAACAGTAGACACATCTTAGCTAAGATACACCAGTGCCTAGGACGACTCCGGACGAGTACCTGAGTTGTAAAATACCAATTTTATTACATATAATTGAGCGTCAGTAAACCCATTTCAGGTTTGTATGACGTAGCAAATACGCGCAACCCACCGAGAAACGGTGTTGTATACTGAATGTATGTGGCGGGATAATTGAAACGGGAAACTGAGTGAGAATCTGTATGAACGGGACGATTCTGTGCTTCAAACTGAATATATGTATGTACATGGCAGAGATGATAGTCGAAAGAATAAGAGATAATGTATGAAAAATAATGATGGACGTAAAGGAGACACAGGAAGTATGCCAGAACCAAACTAAATGGAGATCGATTGTCTTTGTCTATCTCAGCATTCCCAGCTGAAAGGATATTAAGAGTGAGTAGATGTACGTATGTCGGTAAATACAATGTCAATTTTCTAAATTTCCGATGCATATAATTTTATTATACCCTAATAAGCTTAAATAGATACCTACTTAAAAATTAAACTGTACAGACTACAGCCTTTACCTCACGCGGACGAAGTCGCGGGCAACAGCTAGTAAATAAATAAATATCATCCCTTCTCTTTCACAAGGATGGCTCGGGACCATCACAGTCTACTTTTTTATTCCTTACAGTTAGGCACTTGGTGTTAAGTGATGATTCTCGCCTGATGTTAAGTGATGATACAGCCACATACACGCGTATTCCACCTGGAATCCTCCAGCACTGCGGAACTGGCTATCTAACTGTCGGAACACAAACATTTTGCTATTAATACATTGCTGATAAGTTATGGCGACATCATTATTTAGATAATATCAAATAGTACGATCGCCTAGGCTTAAGGGTTATTTACACAGCCCGTATCCTGGTTCGACTTGTTGACTTTCACCACGAAGTTAAAGTCAAGTTAAAAAAACTAATTCTTGAAAGGACCAATTCTTTAAAATGCTAATTCTTAAAAATAATTTTTTTTTCACAGCGGGTATCGAACCCGCGATCTTCTGCGTTGCAAGCTGGTATTTGACCGCCGCGCCACAGAGGTCGCGGTGTCAGTATAATACGAATATGTACGTTTATATGAGGATGAAAAATCTTGCTCCACTTTTACAAAAGTGGCATCCATTTTATCCGTTTTTATCTTTGACATCAAAATTTCCGTTTGTGCTAATCTAAGTGTAGGAACACACTATGGCGAAATTACGCGACCGAAGTTCCGCGGCTGATTTTACATTCCGATGTATTCGGCTGATATGACACACCATAAGTGACGAACTTACGCGGCAGAAATTCAGTTGTGTAACTTTGTGTGTGTATTCACAGGGTTCTGTTATTACTTTTAAGTTGCCGCTGAACTTACGCCCGACCGAAGTTCGGCTGTACGCTATAACGCAACGTAATTTCGGTATTATGTGTCGTCAGTAATTCAAATAGCATTGTAGGCGTAATCATGCCGAACTTCGGTCGCGTAATTTCGGCATAGTGTGTTCCTACACTTAGGCGAATGCTACACGCTCGATATTTATCGCGTAAAAATCTGGATCGCAAGCAGATACTACACGTTCGATACGGATCGCGTCAGTCGCCGGTAAATATTCAATAAAGAAAGACGTGCATTGGGTCCGCGATGAGTGACAATATATTTTTTTTTATAATATATTCATGACCATGGATACTCTTTAGTCCTTCAGTCGAAAACTTAATTTATACGTTTTTCTCCTGTCTTGTTTGATGATGATGAATGATAATAGAAATGAGAAATCACAGACCCCCCAACCCCTCGAGTATCTCAGTAAAGATGTGGGGCTTTACTTAGTCCTCGGGCAGACTTCTTGAGATAATTTGAAAAGTAACGTTGCACTGTTTTGTTTCATTTGCCAACACTCATGCACACTCACGAACACATAACGGTTAATAATCCACCATTATTTCCTATATATAAAACCAAACGGCAGACATGACTGTTCATTTTCCCGCCAAGAAAACTAGTGACAATATAATGAAAGCTTGTGTTGCTATCATATTAAGCGTTAGCAATAAAAAGGCGTGTGGAGAGAAAAAAATGGGCAAAATATTGGCTTCAAGACAGAGAAAACTTTTTTTTATTCTTTTGTAAAATTAGATTTCAATGAGTTAATTTTTGCAATAACGTTTTTGATAGATGCAGCCGGTTTTTATCTTTTCTAAAATTTGCAGCATATTCTCATACGCATTCGGTCTTTTTACTTTATTCATAGGTACTATCTTGACTTGAGCTGTCCCAAACCTCAGGTAGTATCTCCAACATAATTATAAACTCTTTTAAATATATTTGATCGTTCGTAAGGGCTGCGGGGTGTACCGTCTCGTTCAACGCTCCTCCATCGCTGACTGGATGATACTGACACGATAAATATCGAGCAGAGACAAGACGCTCGATATTTATCAACGATACTTGATACGGATCGAGGATTTCTAGATTTTTAGAAATCCAACGATCCGTATCACGATCCGGCGATACACAGTACTACACAGTCGATAAATATCGTGATCCTGGATCGAGATCCAAATATCGTGATAAATATCGAGCGTGTAGCATTCGCCTTACAGACACTGCACTAGGTCCATAAATATCGCAAATTTTTTTCGCGGCTCGCGTTGCACTTTTAACTTTTTTGTAGTAAAATTTTAAAATGTAACCAATTTGTTCATTAGATTCACTCATCTTGACAGTAAGAAAAACAAATGAAAATCACACATTTTCCTAATTTGAATTTGGAATTATCTTCTATAAAAGTCTAAACTTTTAATGATACCAAAACCAGCCAGATACAAATAGTATAGCCAAAGAGATTTTATTACAAGTTATGAACTCGTAATAAAATCTCTTTGGCTATTATATGGCTATATTGTATGAACAATACTATATGCGAAAATACTTTTCCCCCAACCTAATATTATAGAATTTTTATATAAAATATAATTAGTATTTCTTTATTTTAATTTTGATATTATTTATTTTAATATACATCTAATTATGTGTATTAATACATGTTAATTTATGTAGGTATGTCTATATGTATAAGAACTAGTCCTTTTACGAATTGGCCATTTTTAGAATTAGTCCTTTTACGAATTTGTCATTTTAACAATTAGTCCTTTTACGAATTGGCCATTAAGAATTAGTTCTTTTACGTATTGACCATTTTTCGAATAAGCCATTTGTAGAATGCTAGGCATTTTAAGAATTACGCATTTTTGACTAAGCCGTGCGCGCAAGGCGTCCACACTACTTATGGGAATTCTGTTAAATTGCATGATACATTGCAACAATGTAGATGGCAAATAAGAATTTGCTACCCACATTGTCGTCGGTATGAAAAATTCATTGGGTGTTACATTGCATGTTACATTTCGTAAGTCTCTTTATTATGTGCTTCGATCGAGAAGAGCTGGTAAGAACAAGAGCACACACTTGGGACCACGATCGGCTAGTACAGAGTGTTACTTACGATCGCCTAGGCGGCCATACGGCACGCGCTGTCTTCCCTCATGCTCTTCTCTACTTCCTCCAGCTCGCAGTAGTAGCTGTACACCACTAACCAGCCATATACTTCAAGAACTGCGAGCAAAGTTGGTAATTTATTTTATAATACGTCAACTTAATCCAGGCTAACTCTATTTAAAATACTCGTACAAATAAAATAAATAAATAAATAATAATATTTATTCATTTCAAAGAAGGTTTAAAGAAATATAATGTCTATTTACTAAGGCAAATCTTCGATGGTCAAATATAAACAGATGAGATGACAAACTACGAGTAGGTACCTATTAACAAATCTTCATAATTATGAACAAAACATAAAATCTTTGCTCATAAATGTTTAACAGGATAACTGCCTAGTTCCCGGAGTGAGAAATACTACTAATAGCTAACCCGGCCAATGTTTTTGCTTTTTTTTTTTTTTTTTTTTATAGCCATTGTCACTCCCACAGTCAAAACAAATCTAACGACACCTCATATTTTAAATCCACCATGCCGTTTGGGCTGTAGGGCATGCCAAAGAAACAGACATACATACATACATACATACATACATACATACATACATACATACATACATACATACATACATACATACATACATACATACATACATACATACATACATACATACATACATACATACATACATACATACATACATACATACATACATACATACATACATACATACATACATACATACATACATACATACATACATACATACATACATACATACATACATACATACATACATACATACATACATACATACATACATACATACATGGGTAAAAAAAAAATTTTTTAAATCTCAAATCTACGCGGATGATGTCGCGAGTAATGTGCTAGTTTATAATATGAGAAAGAGGTTAATACACTTACTGATGAAAAGTAACATTCCTAAATACCAGCCGATTAGGATTCTTTCGTACGCGCACAGTAGCCCCAGACATATTACCTCGATGAACCACACGATTGCGCGACACAGCAAGAACTCCAAAAAAAGATGTGTTGACTCCTGGAAATGAAGGAAGTATTGTCTCTCATCAGTATTAGCAACAGACGTCCTGCTCAGGATAAGGCCTGCATACACAGGTGTTTGGTAATATGTGTATAATCCCGAAACATAACCATGCAATCAAGTATAACAATAACAATAACAATAAAAATTTATTAGCATAAACATGTGTACAATTAGGGTGACAAAATGGGGGTGTGACTCAACATGTTTTACCTTTGAAGGTGTGCAAAAATTGAGAAGGTGGCATGCAGCAGATCTTGAATAATAATTATTTGATTACATTAAAAATAACATTGAAAATTATATTAAAATATATTAAACTATACTAAAATTAAATTTAAAAAATTATATAAAATTGTCATTTAGACATTCCTCAACTCTGTAGTAACATTTCTTAACCAATATTTTTTAAGTTTTATTTTAAATAAGTTAGCATTTAGTTCTTTCGATTTTTTAGGTATTTTATTATAAATTATAGAAGCCATGCAGACTACACTCTTTCGCAGTAATGCCGTTTTAGATAGGTGTAAACACAATCTATTGTTTTCTCGTCTGTTTCTAACCACCTTGTCACACAGACGTGGAAATAGGTGGGAATTTTTTCTAATAAATATTGCTACTTCAATTTTGACAGTTGAGGTTAGTTCATGTAGCGCATATGCCAAGCTGCAAGTTCTTTTACTTAATTCCTCTATATGTTTTTTCCAATTTAATTTTTTGTCTATCTGCAAACCTAAAAATTTTGCTGTATCAACCGGCTGTATGGTATCACCACGAAAATTTAAATTGATGTCGATTGGATCCTGTATTCTCTGGTTAAAATGCATAATTACAGTTTTTTTTAAATTGATTCTTAAATTATTATTTCAAGCCATGCAGTGTAACCGTTGTAACATGCAAAATAAGAGCTTAAACATTTTTGTAGTGAAAATTTCTTGTCGTGTATTGATGTCGACCTACTTGGAGTAAACTCCGTTACGTACACATTCATCAGTGAAGCGCATGGGTCTTGTAGCTGGTTGGATCACTGTGTAGTGACACAATCAGCGAAATAAGCAGTTGTTAATATTAGTGTTAAATATGACACTCTGTGGTCTGACCATTTTTCCCTAATTGTTGAATGCAACTTAAACTTGTTAAAACTAAAAATGTCTCACACACCACTAAGTGCGGAGAAGGGTGTTGTATGGGGTGGCAGGGACGATTAACAGATTGTGAGCTATACTGCCGAGTGTCCTAACCGTCTAAAGTGTATCGATTTTCCCGTACAATTTAAGAACTGTCCTGATATAAATAAAAAATAAATAAATATTGTAATGACCCTGAGCATAGGCATACTCTTGACAGAATGTACTCTGACATTGTAACCGCCCTGAGCGCTGCTTCTGTGGCGGGTCAGGGACGCTCGCGTGGTAGGTGTGGGTCACGGGTAGTGGGGTGGAACAAGCATGTCAGCTCGGCTCACAGGAAAGCCAGGATAGATTTTAAGGAATGGGTATCGTGTGGTAAGCCTAAGGCCGGTTTCATGCACAGTCAAATGTGTGAGAGTAGGCGAATATTCAAGTCTCGCCTTAAATGGTGTCAGGATCATCAAGATCAACCCGCTATACACTACTTTAAAGTTTATACTGACACCCCCTACCAACCTTCCGGTTACAAAGTAGGTTTCAGAATAACAAGAATAATAATAATAATAATAATAATAATAATAATAATAATAATAATAAGGTCTTTTAGCCAAGAGCCTCGATCAACACCTTGAGAGGCTCTCGCTGAAAGGTTGGGTCAAGGGTCAGATGCAAAAGGCAGTAATCCTTGACACGGCACGTATTGTCAGGAGGTTCCTCACTCTGCAGCCCTGACCACCGGTAGTTTGGGCCCTGCCTCGCTGCTGGCGGTACTCTAGGATTAGGTTTTTATAATGTTTTATTGCTTTTATATTAAAATATTGTAAAAATTTAGTTTTAAGGAAAAAAATGAATAAAGAGTATAATAATAATAATAATAATAATAATAATAATAATAATAATAATAATAATATCATCAAGATCAGATAAAAATGGATGCACTTGCGGCGAGACATTACAAGGGCGACTTTTGTGGTTTCTGGAAAGGTACCAATAAGGTTAACGTGAAGCCGGGGCTTCCTGTGAGCATTGATGGGAGGAGTGAATGGCATTGCTGATGTCTTTAGGGATCATTTTTCAGTGCAGTCCGCACTGGGCCAGTCGAGGGTATGCAATACTGGGCAATTAAACGGAGAGGTGAAGGTCAGTTTCAGCATGCAGGTCCGCATGCAGCCAAAGTACTGGCAATGTTCTACTCACTGTGCGTGAGCCACTCCTACCTGCCTGCAGATCTTATGAGAACAGTTGTGGTTCCCGTGGTCAAAAACAAAACCAGTGACATTACTGATAAAGGAAATTATAGGCCTATTTCCTTGGCCACGATAGTAGCCAAAATATTTGATGGTCTACTTAATGCACAGTTGGGCAAATACACAAACCTACACGACAACCAGTTTGGTTTTAGACCGAAACTGTCGACTGAAAGTGCAATACTGTGGATTAAGCACACCGTCAGATATTATAAGGCTCGCAAAACACCGGTTTGTGCCTGCTTCCTCGACCTGTCCAAGGCATTTGATCTGCCCCCCGACCGCTTATCCGATCGCTTTGACTACGCGTATAGTTTAAGACGTCATCTTGCCACCTCGCACCGCCTATGAAAGCAATATCAAAAGCTAAAGGCTATAGCTTTCGATATTGCTTTCATAGGGGGCACGAAACGACAAGATGACGTCATAAACCACACACGAAGTCAAAACGATCGGTTAGGCGGTCGGGCCCTTGGTGGCGTACGACATCTTATGGGAGAAGCTAAGAAGCATAAGTTTATGCGCACCAGACTAATAACGTCAGATGGGCGGGCGCAATGTCAGAGCCGTAACGGATGGAGTGCGGTGTGAGACAGGGCGGTTTGACCTCGCCAACGCTCTTGACTATGCGCTGATAGTCGCGCTCAGCAGCCAACATGTCGGCTGCCATGTCGATGACGTATGTGTCAATAATCTGAGTTATGCTGACGACATGGTGCTGCTGAGCGCGTCTATATGTGGGTAGAATAAGTTGATGAGGATCTGTGAAGAGTATGCTGAGAGGCATGGCCTCAGATACAACGTGCTGAAGAGTCAGTTCATGGTGTTTCAGACCACTGGTGCTAGATGTCCAGAGAGTATACCACCTGTCATGCTAAACGGTGTCTCTATATAGAGTGACCACTGGTCTCGCTGACCGTGCTGACATCGAAAGGGAGCGAAGGGCTTTGTCGCGGAGAGCGAATATGTTGGCTCGTAGGTTTTCGCGGTTTTCGGACGGGGTAAAAATTACCCTATTTCGAGCATACTGCATAACACTGTACAACTGTGCCCTGTGGGCCAACTACTCGCAGAAAGTGTACAACGCCCTTCGTGTTCAGTTCAACAATGCATTCAGGGCGGTGTTGGGGCTGCGACGCTACTTCAGCGCCTCAGGCATGTTCGCAGCGGCGCGCGCGAACTGTTTCCATGCGACCATGCGCAAGAGGCGCGCGTCGCTGGTGCGCAGGGTCTGGGCCAGCTCCAATACCGTCTTAAGGATGATTGCGGACAGGTTCGGTTGTCCCTTTATCCGTAACTGCTGTAACGGGCATGTTCCATGTGGTTTAGGGTAGGGCGGCAATCGAATCAAAATGCTTTTTATCATTTATTTCTTTTTAATTGATGTTGACATTTCTTAATGTAATTATTTTATTCATTTTAATGCTGATTTCTATTTAAATTCTGATCTAATTTATTAATTTTACTATATTAAATAAGTAATTGTTGTAAATGTAGGAATTTTATCTGAGTAGGTACTTTCAATTTCTAATTGTGAATTGAATAATTTTATGTTTGTAATTTTAATTTTGATTTTTTTACTTAATTTTAATTTTATTTGAATTTCTGTACCTCTATGGTCCTAAGTTGGTCGAAATAAACGCATATAATTTCAAAATCATATTTATGAAGATTAACTTTTCCATACAAAAACTCTAATTTAATTTTTTACATTATTTTTGTTAAACCCTGACATGTATTGACTTTTGTTTTGTTTGGATCACTAGTGTGTGACCCTGTTCCCTGCTAGATTCTATGAGGGATTCATATCCCCCGCCCGATCCTCTAAATGCTTTTACAGAATACACTAAACATGCACACTAGTAAGTATAGGCCCAAGACACCGTTCTCGTAAAACAAGAGTACGACGACCCGGTTCACACACGCTCTATACCAGGTACAGCCAAGTACCTGCTTCTCTTCAATCCCACGACCAAGGCAAACCGAGCCGGTCCTAGCCTCTAGAGCGCGCAGGGTTCCGTTTTCGATCCGAATCGAACCCCTCGGAGAATCTAGTAGGGCACGGGGACACGCACTAGTGCGTGATGCCGTTCCCTCTAGAGAACCTCTGACGATGCTTCGTTTCACACGGCTTGAGGAACCCTTTAAGTTTCTCGCCGCCCCCAAAAAAGACCGGTGAAGCTGAAAATGCCCAGAGGCAATCAGCATACTCTCTCTTAAAAAAATGGTAAAACTTGTTATAACGTGCGTTTCGTTTCCTACTTTATGAAAAACAAGTAAGCTCAAACAACGAAATCAAAATTAAGTATATTTACTAATTAGTTATAATAACTAATAAACATAGAGCTTTTTTTGATAAACATAAATGATTTATCGTTTCATGTTACGATCCGCAGTGTTATCATTGACATTCGCAATAATAATAAATATCTAATTATCATATATAAATAATTATATTATAATATTAGCTTTTATTGTGTTCTTGTAATTGATCGACTCTTACTGTTAACTAAGTTATAATTTATTCTTTATAACATAACGCTAAGTATAGTAGAAAATAGGCATTTCTTTATTATGTGTTTTCTTGTATAGATTTTAAAACAATGAGTAACGAAGGCAAAATACTTTTTAGTTTCATAGCTTAGCATAGCTTAGCTCTGATGGAAACGAGTTCAACGAAGCAAACTTTATATTACTTTTTATATTTATATACTTTTTGAAGCTTCTTTGCTCTAGCTAACCCTAAAATGCTCTAAAATGCCCTAAAATGCCCTAAAATGCTCTGAAATGCCCTAAAATGCCCTTTATGCTCTAAATGCTCTAAAATGCCCTAAAATGCTCTAGCTAAACCTAAAATGCGAGTTAAGGATGTGATAAGGGCTAACTTTTTCTTATTTAGTTTGTTACACTTGATTTAGTTACCACTTGGTGTACTCTGTGTGCAGAGTGGTTAGTGAGCTGAGCTTTGTTTGGCATTGAAGCAGCGCTTACTGGGGCCTTACCTTGAAGAGATCTTAAAGCTATATTACTGCAATGTTATTGCAGTTGTGAAGAAGTGACGCGTTGTATAAACGCCGCTACAGCGAGTTAAATTTAAAAGTTATAATTTCTACTAATACAATAATTATAATAATAATAATAAATTATTGTGTTGTACTGTTTTCAACTATTGTTGTCTCTCAAAATTTGAAAAAAAAAAAAAAAAAGTTAAGTCCGCCATGTAATATTTTGTTGCAAAAGTTTAAAATAAATAAATGAGATACACTACACTACAATTTTAAGTTGTTCTCGATTTCGTGAGCGTGCCCTCAAGACTGAGGTCTTGACTATAAATGCTTTTTAACCTTTTCACCGCCAACAACTTCTATAAAAGTTCGAGATTTTCGTGCCGTCCACGCCGGCACTTCTATAGAAGTTCTTCTTTGTACCTACTTTATTAAAATACATTTATACGTTATATACCTACACTTTTAAACTTTCGCGTTCCATAATTAAACGAGGATTAACGCAAACTAGTGTTGTGTGTGGCGGTAGTTGGCAAAATAATGTGACAGTGGATGAAGACTTTGCCGCGCAAACGGAGGCGCAACATCGCGACAGCGTCCGCCCGTGACCACGCGGCCGTTGCAACTCGGTCGAAACGTTGGGTATAAAGAAGGTATGATACCTTTTTACTAATTAGTTTGCGTTAATCCCCGTTTAAATTTGTTTAATTACATTTATACGTTGGCGTACAGCAAGACATCGCGTGCAGGATAGTTGGGCGGTGAAAAGGTTAACCTTTTTAACTCACCAAATACACGCCTCTAGCTAAGTAGCATGTGGTCACAATCAGAAAACTTGAAGTCACGACGAGCGTTAGGGAGCACATGTAGATAATCGTCAGCTGAGTCCCGGAGTAGGCCATCATAGGTGTAGGAAAGATGCCTAACAAAGTCCCCCTCAATAATACCTCCAATATCATTATCGTGAAGAAAAAGTAGCAAAATAAAGCGCGGATCTGCAAAAAAGGTTATTTAAACGTATACAACATACATACTTAAACAAAAAACTAAAAAAATATTTAGAAAAATATAACTTTTATGGTAAATCGTCATCATCATCATAATCAGCCAATATCATATTTTTTTATGAGAAATTGTATCCCTAGATTGGATAATGCTGCTGCCTACTCTACCTGCCTGATTTATAAAAAAATATGTACAAGCAGATACAGATACTACGCATAGTTACTGCATCCAAGCTGTTAGTTAACACTTTTTACCAAATTATTTCACTGTTACCGTCTATTTTTATTAAAAAGTAAGGATATGAAATATGAATAAGAGTAGTTTTTCTAACAATTATTGAGATTATAATATTGCTTCACTTTATTAGGGTTTGTATTTTAATCACAGTTAAGGTTCAATCTTTTGTAGAACAGGTTCACACAGTTACTAATGACAGTTTTGTTTACAGTTCACTTTTACACTGTTTTTATTTGTCCATGTCCAACGAATGATTGAAAAAACATTCACAGCTATGAATTATGTCTTAAGGCACTTATTTAACACGTTTTTCAAAAGATTAGGGTAAGAATTATAATATTTAGCAAAGTTTCGTACGGAGCTTATGTTTACTCTGCGGCGCCCTCTAGCGCTTTAGCGGCGCTTTAGAGCTTTAGCGGTTACACACACTATTGTGACGTTATTGATCTAGTCACCCCTGCCGGCCAATAAGGTGCCTCTTTACGCCTCTTTTGAAGGCCCCGATATTATAGCAAGGAGGGAAAACGAGTGCTGATAGACTATTCCATTATTTGAAAGTGCGACAAAGAAACGAATTATCAAATTTCTTTTGTATGGATTGTCTTTTTTTCAATGACACGGTCAACTTTGGCAGTGTTCCTAGCTTCTAGAGGCGCTTTCGTTTGCTCCTCGCTCGTTACCTGGCAGAACAGCCCCGAGAACCAAGTAAGGTTGGTAGGTTGAGGTTTGATATGTCATGACCACTACCGACGGCTAGTGAAACCACTAAGTTTATTTCCGCATAAGCCTACTTTTGCAGTAAAAGCCAAAAGCTGCAAACAACAAATCCAAGGGATTTATTATTAGTTGAGTGCTAGCTAAAGTTAGAGAACTTTATTGGCTGATTACGATTAAAAATGTTAAGTCGAAACGCTTTGCTAATAAAAGCTATTTAAAGTATAATGAGAGATATAAGTAGTTTCTTACCAAAGTCCAAACAACTATTACAAAAGAACCATATCTTAACTCTACATAACATAAGAATGTCTCTATAGTAGGTATAAACACTTCAAATTTCACACACATTTAATTAGTTTGCAAATAATTAATTGCGAATTCTCTATTACAAACAATGTTTCCTAAATAATAAAACATGTTATGTGGAAATGATTATCATTTTGGTTCCTTGTATTGGATGACTAAAAACTGTTATCATGTTAACAATAATGACACTACTCCCCCATATTTATTATTGTTGATAACGAGAATAAATCAAAACATGTAAAATAACACAGATTGTTATGTTTTGTTAGCTCGATTCGTAGACTTTTGATATTTTTCTGATGCCAAAGTTCTAAAAATTGTATAGGTGATTGGATTTTTAGATGTCATATCTGGCCAGTCAAAATAATACAGACGTCAAGATGGCATTATTCTGAAGGCAATTCAGATCAATAAACAAGGCAATCTCATGCGCAAACCTATTCTCTTTATCTTTATAGAAAAAAGCTAGTGTATATTTTACCCTCAGAACAATAACTAAAGCTTTAGTTATTATTCTGAGATTTTACCTCAGAACAATAACCTTCAACACCGTTAACTTTGAAATTCTTTTAGCTTTACTTCGATCACTTAATAGCTCCAACGGCAACTGATTGGTTTAGTTATCTGAACGGGCGAAATCAGCGAGTTCGTCTTGAGGAGAAGTTTTCTTCATGGTGTGACTTGACGGCTGGTGTCCCTCAAGGTGGCGTATTGCCTCCTCTTCTGTTTGCAACCTTCATCAACTCTATTTCAGAAAGGCTTTCTACTTCTTACCACGTTTATGCAAACGATTTACAAATACTTTGTCAGGCACAACTGGTCAATCTTTCCGAAGCTATATTGACCACCAATGCAAATCTGGGACTTATCGTTGATTGAGGTCGAGCCTTCGGACTTAGAGTCAATCCTGGAAAAACGCAGACTATAGTAATTGGCATTTCCAGATTGCTCTCTAGGGTCGACTGGGAAACCCACCCCAAAGTTAACTGTGATGGCGTGGACATTCCTTTCAGTCAATCTGTCACAAATTTGGATGTGGTAATTGATAGTGGCTTCGGCCGCAACTGCAAGCAGTTAGCCGCAAGCTTTACGCATCGTCAGCATCCTTGAGGAGGCTGTGCAACTTTTTACCTACTGCCACTAAAATTGCGCTAACGCAATCTCTGCTGCTTCCAGTTCTAGATTATGCTGACGCCTGCTATCTTGATCTCACAGAGGACCAGCTAAATAAACTTGAGCGTTTTCATAATGTTTGTATTCAGTTCATATTCGGCTTCCTATTCATCTTCGCCGGAATACTCACATACTCTCCCTTCTATAAATCATACTTCTTTTTTAATCCCACCTATCCTTCTTATCTTAAGGAACGTTTCAGTTTTCGTAATTGTTTAGGTTCGCGCTCATTACGGTCATCAGAAAACTTAAGCCTTAAAACACCCCCCACACAGCAGAACCTTTTATGATTATTATTTTACCGTCCAAGCTGTTCGTCACTGGAATTCGCTTCCAGTTGCGATCAGGCATGCGAAATCCATTCACTTATTTAAAGAGTTCGTGAAAAAATTCTACCTTTCCGAATAACCCTGTCTAGCCTGAGAGCCAAACTAATTCGCTATATGGAGACTCAACAATAATTCTATTTCTGTATTTTCTTAAAATAAAAAAATGATTATCTAGTTTATTACATAATTCATTAGTAATCCACCAATATTTGTGACAGCGACATTAAAAAAAACAAATACCAAGCTTTATAAAATCTATAAAAAATGGGCAAAAATGGTATAAATATTATTTACTTTACATTTGAATACCTTTATTAGTTATCTTTCGTAAAATTTAATAATCCTCCTATAAATATAAATGAAAAACAAATAAACTTAAAAAAACTCTACGTAAACTCGAAAGTGGCATTACACCTATATTAAAAATGCTATCAGATCAGTTTTTAATTACTTTTGTTTCATTTGCTTCTATTAACACGTAATGTACTAAATCCAATTTAAATATATAATGATAATTGAAAATGACTTTACTGGTGATAAAATACTAGTGAAAAAAATATACCTGTCAGAAAAACTAAGTAGACTTTAAACTAAGTTTATTAAAACATTATTTGTTGTAGAAAATAACATTAAAAAATCTGCTATTATTGTTTTCTTAGAGTACATTGTGCAGTTAGTGAAACAACCGACTTCTTCCTAAAGTATTAGTTTCTCCGTTGTATATCTTTATGGATTTCAACTTTGGTGCTTAGATAAGGTGAACATAAACACTTTTTTACGATAAAACCGGTGATAGCATATTTGCTGTAAAATTGCACCATTTTCGGGGTATAACTTTTTTTCGATACCTTCCAATGCGAGATTTTGTTGAATTCTAAAATATAGTCTCTTATAATTATATTTAATGGCCGTTTACAAAAATTTGGCCTGTTATTGAGTTTTTTACTAAAATATCGGAAAGTTCTTAGACTATGTCCTTCTGCAAAGCTGCCTTATCCGCTACTTTCCTACCTGAGACTACTATTATGTTTAAGTAGAACTATTTATTTACATGGTATTTATCATTACTATTAGTATTTTGCTTCATTTATAAAATACACATTATTCTAGTATGTTTTCATAGACTCGCCTCTGATTTTACAGTTTATTAGCTCTCCATCCCACTGGTTGCCTGAAAGAAATCGCTTGAAAGCGATAAGACCGCCAAATTGTAACCTTGTAATTTTTTTTTCTTTTGTTCATATTTATGTTTTATAGTGTTGCAATAAAAGTATTAACTATCTATCTATAACGAGAGGACTAGTTATCAAATCAAATCAAATCAAAATCAAATCAAAAATATTTATTGCATTATCACATTTGTTTATAGTAATATCCGAGGCTAACTCTTTATTTAAAGTTCATGTAGCACCTGAACCAGAAAGGGACCATCTTCCTTATCTTCTACATACATTATTTAGCAATACGAGAATAAAATATATTAAAAATAAAAACTAAACAAAATTGATCATTTATGTGTGCATGTGTGTAAGGGCGTGTGCGTGCGTGTTCCTTCTGCGTGCTCTTCTCGGGGTTGACTTCGATCCGCCATTTACGAAACCAAATGCCGAGGGTGTTTACGACTCTTTGGGGTATCTGTTGTACCATTATATCACATTGTTATTAATGTGATATAATGGTGGATTATTTACTGTTATGGGCTAATCAGCCAAAGCTTTCCATAGACGTAGGAGATGCATGCGACCGCGACCATACCTACATACACTAAATGTACTCGTATGGGTACAGACGCCTGCACATAAACCTATCCAAAACTGTCAAATTTCTTCAATAAATAATCAACCATATATATCAACCATATCGTGCATATACCATGCACATACAGTTCGAAGTCTATTGAGGAAATTGGACAGTAGGTGATAGTCTGATCTGCAGGCGTGTGCACCTATCGTAGGTGCACGAGTGCTCGACACCAGCGTTCATCGCCAAAAAGTTTTTTTTTTTTAGTTGATGACTTCGTGCGATTAGCACATTTAGCTAGTGTCAAAGTAATTTTTCTTACAAGTAATACATAAATAAACAATATTTCCTTATATGATGATGATGAATGATATAAGAAATGGGAAGTGAGAAATGATATACCCTCCAACACCTCGAGTATCTCAGTAAAGATGTGGAGCTTTACTAAGTGCTCACGCGAGCTTCTTGAGAGAATTTGAAAAATAACGTTGTACTGTTTTGTTTCATTTGCCAACACTTATGCACACTCACGCACACTTAACGGTTAATAATCCACAATTATTTCACATTAATATTCGACATAACACAAATTTTAGAAAATAAAGCAAAACCGCAGACATGACGCTTCACTTTCCCGCCAAGAAGTCCATCGCCAAAAAGTACCTAATATAGAATTTAATTTAAATTTTACTATATGACAGCTAGAAATTAGCTGGATGTATAATTATAGAATAAAAAAGAAAGAAAGAAAGAAAAACATTTATTGACACTCACACACGCATACGATTCACAATAAAATGATAATCAAATAAAAAAGAGCAACAGAAAAAAGTAAAAAATAAACAAAAAGATGGAAGTGTGTGAGGTCTCAGCATTTACCTCCACGCCACGACGCTCAAAGATGGGCCGATTGCAGCGCTTTCGCTGCCCTGCTATTAATTGTTGCTTAAGTTAAAAACCAGTTCCTCACCCTTATTTTTAACTAGCTGTGCCCCGCGGTTTCACCCGCGTTCTATTAGTCATAGCGTGATGTAATTTAGCCTAAAGCCTTCCTCAATAAATGAACTATTCAACACAAAAATAATTTTTCCATTCGAACCAGTAGTTCCTGAGTTTAGCGCGTTCAACCAAACAAACAAACAAATTCTTCAGCTTTATAATATTAGTATAGATGATTAAAGAAAAAAATTGTGGATTACTAGTCCCTGTCAAACAATAATACCACTTACCTGAAGACGAATAAAGAACCTCGGCTTTTTTTTCGATTTGGTGTAAAATTATTCGATATTTATTAATGTTTGTTTTTTATACATAAAAAACACTACTACGTAAAAAATACGTCAACAAAACAATCCGGCGTGCTTTCCATCGTTTATCTGGCTCTTATCGAAAAACTTCTATAAACTTACAACCAAATGTATACTTTACTTCCCCTAATTGAAAGTTTAAATTGCAATGTCCCATCGCTACGCGTAGCCGGTCTCTTTATATTTAGGTGGACATAAAGTGTCCGTATGCATTTATAGAGCTACAGTGCTCGTGTTTGGACTATTGTCAGTTTGCCAGCCTCTCGGTGTACGGCAGCACGTATACATTACATACAATCTAATAACATAACAAAACACGACTGTCTAAGTGCTGGCCGATTGACAACAATAGTAATATACAGTAAAATACAGCTCTTGTACCGAAGTAGTACATAGGGTTTTTAAGTTTTGTTTTATAAAAAAAACAAGTGAAGATGTACTGCGATTGGCCGACGTTCCAAAGGTGCTGCTTCTGTATGCCTCTGAGACGAGGTGTTCTCGTTATAGCATACATAAAAATTGTAAGTATACATAGGTGTTTGCATATGGACGATGTGGAAGTGATGTGATGTGTTTTCATAACTATTATTAGACGTCTAATCAACAATGCAATTGCGCGGTCCACGATTAATTTAAATTACTTGAATGGTTTGCTACTAATGGAGGTGGATGTTAATATTTACATGTTAACCCAAAATTAATTTAAACTACCAACATTCGAATGATTAGTAACGGAAACGTGCCATGTTTGTGTAGACTTGACGTAGGTAGGTAGTATAATTTGAAACTTTTACATGCGCTATCATTACGGAATTCTGGTATAATATTGCGGCTTAACCACCACGCTTACTAAATGCCGGTCGGTGACCAAAATCCCAAGCTATGCATTGAAATTTGTAGTAATTAGATTTGGCTTTTATAAAGAACTTAAAGTCCAACCAACAATAATGAAACTACGATCTACGCATACCTAGGTACAGACACAAGCATTGATATGCAAACAATGTAACGCTTAATTAATCCAATGAAGTAAGAGCCAAAACTAGTCAAAAGTGTATGGATTACCATGTTTTGACTAGTTTAGTTGATTTCCGTATCATAAGTTGTTCGGTACTGCTTCAAAATAATTTTTTAATTGATCATCGGTCACCGGTGCCCGCCTTAGCGCAAACATCACGTATGTAAAGTTTTTCTGTTCTTGTGAAGACACTGCTACGATAAAACGCAAAAATCGTAGCAAAAGCAGCATCCGTAGATGACTATCGTAGGCCGTAGATGGGTGTAGTGAGCAAGGAGGTTTTTCCAATCAATTAAATTCATCTAACTTTCTTGTAATAAAGTACTTTATTGGTGTCACCCCAATAGAATACAGTAACTTGTACCCCTGCTGGAAACCCAGGAATTACGGGTCTGAGGAAGTATTACTTTCTTTTACTTTAGTATTAGCTGTTTGCCTCAGGCGGCATTTTCAACGTTACCGGACGAGAATCTGAGAAAGCGGTGGTCTAACCATTGCCCGCTATCGTAATGAGGTTCCAAAGGCTTTACGAGAGCAATGATTACTTTCGTCTGTTTTCCTAAAGAGCGTTTACGCCGCACACTAGCGACGCCAATGAAAAAAAAAACATATCTAGTAATTAGAGATAGAAAATCAAATTATGCTCAACAAACTATTTGAATGAAGTAACCTGACATGTTATGGTTTAGTTAAATAAGACGTTGCGGCCACTTTTAACTATAACGCCGTATTTAACTAAACCATATGTCAGATGTTCATTAGGTGACGTAAAAATGCTAAATTACTTCATTCAAATAGTTTGTTGAGCATAATTTGATTTTCTATCTCTAATTACAAGATATGTTCTTTTTTTCATTGGCGGCGCTGGTGTGCGGCGTAAACGCTCTTAATAACTTTAGGTATTCTCTAAGCGATGTTAGGTGATGATTTTAATAAGACGAATGTCACCTAAAATTGCTTAAAATCAATTAAAACTGGCTGTCAGTGACTACGGGCCGTAAACATAAAATATATGGTAGTTAATTCAGCCATTTTATATAAGGTGACGGCTGAGCTATGTTAGGTGACGGTCTTGCTCCGACAGCTGTCACCTAAAATGACACATAAGTGTCACATACCACTCAAAGTGTCAGTATTGAAACTCTCGAAGAGGGAGCTAGAGATATGGTGGTTGAATACCAGTTCCTCAGAATAATAACTTAGCTTTAGTTATTCAGACCATTCAGTCGCCATTTCATCTTTCCTTCACGTGAGTGAGCTTTAAGTTTCTTCAAGGATGGAGTGGTGGACATGGGCCGGTTTAACTCTAATGTTAATTTGTTACAGATATTCAGCGCGTTCATGGTAGGGGTATACAGTTATGCCGTGAATGACAACATCAAATCAGAACTGTTATACCAAGGCGTGACTATAAGACTTCCAGCTGAACTTTGCGTGTTCATTTATTGCATAGAATGTTCGTTCGCTGCACTTCTCATCTACGGAGCGCACAAGGTGAGGGCCTAGTTTTATCTCTCTGCAAAACGCAGCAAAGGTCGAAGTTATCGGCTGTAGGAGGAAATAAATCTTAACACTTTATCTTTTACTGCAGCGACGATAGTTATAACAGGCGGACAAAGATCAATTGATCTTTGGTGCTCGTTTAATTGACTAAGGTCTTTGTTGAACAATATAATGCGTTTGATTCTTATCACTATCTAACAGAAATTGGGTTAGGGTGTAGCAAATGGGGTCCGAGACAGCCGATTTTTCGATCATGTTTTGTATGGAGCTAGGACTTGTAAAATTTTTCACTCTTTGATGTGACACAACAGAAAACAGAAATCTAGCTCCATACAAAAAGTTCAAAAACAAATAATTAAAAAAAAATATCTCTTTTTGTTAGCTAAGTTTTTTGGCATTTCGTGAAAAAAAAATGTGCTATTTTTTGGGGCCCCCTTTCTACACCCGGACTTAATCTTAATTACCTATGAGTAACGTTACTTTTTACTGACACTATACGCTGACACTTTATTTATTTTTCATTTTCACTCTAGAAATATTTGGTGGATTTACGGTTTTATTATTTTATTCAGTCATCCATCACTTTAGTTATTATTCTGAAGTCATCACATCACACTGTGAATCTTCCATTGCTGAGCTTATTACCCTCCGCAGCATAATGTACAATACGCAAAATGTACACTACACGCAAAATGTTAAAATACAAAGTTTTAAACGGAGTTCAAAGCAAATACTTTTTAGAGTTTATGTTTTTAACACCTAAATACAAACTCAAAATAACACTTCAGATTCTATTAAAAAAGTCTATACCTAGAGCTAAACCATAATTATATTATTGTGATACCGAATAGGAGCCCAAATCAGGCAAAAGTCAGGTATCGTGGACACCCGACGCTGATAATTCCGTATATTTTTTTTTATTCTCGTGGTCCAAACACACGATCTAAGAACGCGTAGCAGACTCCTGTTCTATATCCCTACCAATATGGCGAGCCCTTAACTACTTAAATGTATATTGGAATCCAACCTGTTGCTATATTTTTTGATTCATAAACGAAATTCCTGGCCACAGCTGGAACATAGTGGTACCAGTACCAGTGGCGGTAGCCAAAGTAACATTAAAAAAACGATAGCGAAGTTCGAAAAGAATAAAATGTATGGGATTGACATAAGATTGACCACGTGATTTAGCGCGGCTTATGTCAATCCCATACATTTTATTCTTTTCGAACTTCGCTATCGTTTTCTTAATGTTACTTTGGCTAAGCCTACTGTACTGTATCACCTGCCACTATAGTATATTAGATAAGTAACTTGCATGTTTGGTTATTAGCTAAAATAAATCAATAAATTTGAGATTTTAAAACTTCCAAAGATTTAATTAGCCTGTGGCGGTAGCCAAAGTAACATTAAGAAAACGATAGCGAAGTTCGAAAAGAATAAATCGTATGGGATTGACCACGTGATTTAGCGCAGCTTATGTCAATCCCATACATTTTATTTTTTTCGAACTTCGCTATCGTTTTCTCAATGTTACTTTGGCTAAGCCTACTGTATGTCTTTCCAACTTTATCATACAATGCCAAGCATTAAAAAAAAAGACATAAATATGACTGCTCTTCCAACTAACTAATCTAATGCGATATGAAACGTGGGTCACGTCTGGTGTCCACTGATAGCTTTTACGACGTCAATGGATGAATCAGTCACACCGGCCTGATAAATATGTAATGTGACATAAAGGTCACAGAAGCGCGTAGGTATAGACGCCTGCACTGACAACCAACCCAAAACTGTAAAATTTCTTCAATACATTTTCAACCATAAATCTTAGTATTAAAGTTCAAAGTCTATTGAGGACATGTGACAGTTTGTGGTAAGTTGATGTTTACGCCTGTGTACACTGTGATCAAATGAGCCCACTGTCGTTTTAAAAAATGTATTTGGAGTTAGTCTGGCGGCCTTTTCGCCTTCACCGGACTTCTGCCAGAGTGAACGACAGTGCGGCAACAGTGCCGTGACCTTGAATCGACGTACCGAGCTGTACCTACCGGCTAGGGTTGAGTCACACATAGTTAATTTATTATTGTGTGAATTTAGGCGTCTTTTACATTGTAAACTTACCTTATTATATCTGTCGGCAAAGTAAAAAAGGACAAACTGGTGATTATGGTTGTGTGTGTTGATACATCCTCATACACAACAGGTTTTTTTTCCAGACATTTTACTACATACTTGTTATTCTCCGTTACTACAGCAACATACGCTGCGCGATCGAACTTGAACTAGAAATCCGTTCGCCGCGTCGCAAAACGCTCGTACTCATGGCAGAGTTCCTACGTACCTCCCGCCACGCGTACCTACCGCAGGCGAGGACTCAGTTAAGCGGTCTAGGTATAGTAGTTTGCGACTTACACTGGCATTATGTCTGTCTGTCAAGAACTCAATACGGAAAGAACTTGTATGTAACTCTAACCTTTAGTAACAATTGAATACAGGCCACTTGTCTAAGTGAAAATGTATGTTATTTTTAGTGACGAAAACTGTCTCGAACACTGGGCTTCAAGTGTCAAACACTGCTGCTACGATACATACATTTCATGAAACCCATTAAATGTATGGTCGCCGTATAGGTAAACAAATAAAATATCTAGACCTCCTCCGTGCTGCAGAAGGCGCGTTAAAAAGCAGTCGTCAAAACGCACTGTAAAATGAATAAGCAACTTTACAACATACCCTTATTATTCACAACTAAAGCTTTAATTTTTAATGATGCAAAAAATATTTTTTCAGTATAATTTGATTTTATATTTATGTGACTTGTACTATGTGCGTACACCTCTATAAACATATATTATAGTTGCCTATCACGTCAAAATTTCTAAATAAACAAAAACTAATATTCAATTTGTTTTTAAGCGTTCAATATGCGCTACTTATCCTTATACCATGACATGTACATATATATATACCATATACCAAAGACGCTATCATTAGTGATTTTTGTAACCAAACAAAGCAAATTATCGAGATAATGTTTAAAGTCAACAATTAGTAGTACTTATTGATATCAATGTAAGTACGTAGTCTAGTGAAAAATCTTTAATTAATTATTGTTGGCATAAAATATTAAGCTGATAGTTAATCGCGTCGGTAATTAATGTTTGCGTTTAACTTTTTTTATGGGTTTAATGGCTTTTTGTGTACCATCGAACGATGCTGCGATCAGTAACCCTTGAATCCGTCGTCTGCTGTGAATACAGACAATAGAATTGCGCGCCCGCCCACGACCGACTTTTTGTATAATATCGATAAGACCGATTTTTTTGCCGGGGCTTTATCACCGATCTTGTGACCGACTTTTTGTTAGACGTGTGCTTTATACATGGAACTCCGTACGTTTAATTTTCACCGACAAAAAATCGGTCACCGATTATCGGACGTGGGCGAGCATAATTGTTTGGCGGCGCCGCTAATCAGCGCGGTCACTCTAGGGGGCAGTGGCAAGAGCGCCAAAATAATAATTGCGAAAAAAAATTGAGCAAAAAATAAAATTTTGTTGGCACCTTTTCAGTTGAATGAGTGATATCGTGTTTGATTTTAATTCTCGTTCTACCCTGATCAAGGAATAGGACGCTGGCTCTATGTATTAGTTTATGACACGTAAATTTTTACTTTTTATTTTCAAGTGCTAATTGCTGCACTGAAGCTAAATTAAATATTTATAAAATTTATAAAATACAGTGAAAAAATTAAATTATAAATTAGATAGATGGCGCACTGCGCCGCTATTAGCACTCAAAATTTAAAAAAGCAGTGAGAAAAATTCAGCGCTTACGTCAGCCTTCCCGGTAGCATAGCGGTCAGTGCAGCCGCCCGGATTGCGGAAGACTCAGGGTTTTTCACTGTATTTTATAAATTTTATAAATATTTATGACACGTAGTTAAGTAATGCGCATCACGCCACGTGACCCAATTAAATACCTACCTAATGACAGTCACAAAATACTGACTTCCGAAATAGATTATTGCAATCAGCTAGTTGTGTTGTTACGTTGTCAAATTCTAAAGGTTATAAATATTTCATATACATACCTAACGTGCGTAATGGCAAGTTATGAAGTTTCAAATTTGCGTTAAATTTATACCCTTATATGAATGATTGGTCTCGCTGCGCTTGTCATTAATCTAAGTTTATCCCCTTATTCAATATGAAAATTTTCAAAACGTAACGCGTTATAATTCAGTTCGACAAACGCTTTTAAAACTGTCTGAGGTGACATTTTCCCCAAGCATACCTAGAAAGTTTCATCAAAATTGGCTTATTAGTTTAAAAAGAAATTAATTTTGAAGTTTGTATGGGCATGGTACCTGGTACATGGTATAAGTAACTCGAAAAATGCATTGTTTTGCATAGTCGCGGGTCTGGGTTAACCCGCTAGTTGTGTGGGGCTCTGCCCTGCTGGACGCCAATCTCCGAGAAGTTGGGACGGCGCAGGGAAGCATGGCAACTAAAACGCAGTATCATCCACTTACGGAGGTGGCTCGGAACCACAAACAGCTGGCACCGAGTACCACCCCGCGCATCATTATGTTGAATACTCACACACTACACTACACACACACACACACACACACACACACACACACACACACACACACACACACACACACACACACACACACACTGCACTTAAGAGGAAATACAAGGTCGACTGAATTGAAAAATATGTATGAAAAGTAGACAAAATCAACGTTTCGTAGTCCCCTGGTTCCTCCTTCAAAACTGGACCGACATAATTACTTTTTTTTATTAAAAATTAAAGAAAGGCTTTGTCTGTGTCCCTATGTTTTCCTTTTAATTTATTATTAAAAAAGATATGAACCTTTAAAAACCTTAAAAATTGGCTAGATTTTCCGCTGTTTCACAAATTTGACGAGATTATATATAAAAAAAGTAAAACATAGGGACACAGCCAAAGCCTTTCTTTAATTTTTAATAAAAAAAAGTAATTATGTCGGTCCAGTTTTGAAGGAGGAACCAGGGGACTACGAAACGTTGATTTTGTCTACTTTTCATACATATTTTTCAATTCAGTCGACCTTAGTATTTCCTCTTAACTATTCTTTTTTAAATTGAAAAAAGAAGATAGACTAGTTAGACTAGCTATCGTAGTTGGTAGTGCACCTGACCTTGCATGTCATGGGGTGCGGGTTCGAATACCGCTCGTGGAATTTTTTCAACAGTTTGTCTTTTTTTAATATGTTATTTGTTCGCAACAAAATTTGTGGTCAATTATATATAAGTAAATAATCATATTCTTTTTAGGGTTCCGTACCGAAAGGGTAAAACGGGAACCCTATTACTTAGACTCCGCTGTACGTCCGTCCGTCTGTCCGTCTGTCACCAGGCTGTATCTTATGAACCGTGATAGTTAGACAGTTGAACTTTTCACAGATGATGTACTTCTGTTGCCGCTATAACAACAAATACTAAACTAAAAAACAGAATAAAATAAGTATGTAAGGGGGCTCCAATACAAAAAACGTGATTTTTTTGCTCGTTTTTGCTCGATATTGATAACGGCAACAGGTAGACGCTGAAAATAATCACAGAATATTTAGTTATATATTCACTTTAAAAATAAACAATTAAATTAAAATAAAACAAATATTTAAGGGGGGCTCCCATACAACAAACGTGATTTTTTTTGCCGTTTTTATAGATAATGGTACGGAACCCTTCGTGCGCGAGTCCGACTCGCATTTGGCCGGTTTTTTTTATATATACAAAATGATTGTGTCTTTTGTTTACAGAAACTGCTAAGGCTTGTGAGAGCATATTATTATTTCTCAATATCCACTCTTATTACTACGCTGCTGATGCAAATAGTGGAGATGTTCTGTATGCCGCACTTCTGGTTCATAT
The DNA here is from genome assembly GCA_947562085.1 of Eudonia lacustrata. Classification (NCBI taxonomy): domain Eukaryota; kingdom Metazoa; phylum Arthropoda; class Insecta; order Lepidoptera; family Crambidae; genus Eudonia; species Eudonia lacustrata. The sequence continues at coordinate 7,603,289 of OX387324.1, read as the reverse complement.
TTGAGATGGCCATATTCTGTTTCACTGGACTGTGTAAGTGTATACTTAACTAAATGCTTATATATCTCGAGGAGCTGGATGGCGCAGTGGTTAAAGCGCCCATTCTGCAATTGTAGACGTTAAGCAACTTTCGCAAAGGCCGGTCATTAGATGGGTGACCAAAAATGTATCATTTCGAGCTGCACCGTGCTTCGGAACGCACGTAAAGCCGTTGGTCCCGGCTGCATTAGCAGTCGTTAACAATCACCAATCCGCAGAACCGGCCCGCGTGGTGGTTTATGGCCAGTTCTCCATGGCCAGTTCTCCCTTTCCAGCCATAGGGAAAAATCGTACCCCAGCATTGGGTACACATAATGAGCTGGTGAAGATATCTTAGAATATATTAATTCCATTGAAGTGGTTCATGGTGTTCATGGTGTCGCCATATCTGAGGTCCCGGGTTCGATCCCGGTCGAGTCAATTTAGAAATTATTGTTTTTCTAAATTGTCTGGGGTCTGGGTGTTTTCTATATATAATAAGTATGTATTTAAGTATTTTAAGTATGTTTATCCATTGTCTAGTAACCATATAACTAGTTTCATAACGAAGCTTCTCTTATGCTAGATAATTGGTGTGAGCGTAGGAAAATTTATTATTATTATTATTAAAACATTTATAATTTTTTGAACATCGAAGCGAGTTTTATAAACGATGGCTTACAACAGTTTTTTAAACTTGCAGGTCTACAATTGTACTTAATGCTTCTGGTGTGGAGTCTCGTGAAGAAGTTGGAGGTGGATGGACCACATGTGTACGAGAACCAGCTGCACCAGTTTATCAATGGCCAGGCGAAGGTGGAACCTAACGGAGTATACAACCCTAGCACAGTGCCAGTGGAAGTTTAGTAACATAAGACTTATTGCTATTGCCATTAGGTGCTAAATAACGGAAAGTAGTTGCGGAATCACTTTATTATTGAAGGAAATAGAATCTTGTAAGAATTTAATTCCTTTAATAAATAAATAGTCCAAGTATATTAAAAACCAAAGAAGACATTAATTGATACCAAAGAAGTCCATAATATTTTATGTAAAAACTTAACCATGTACAATTAATGTTATTTATTATTATCAAGTGAAAAAAACAAATTATTTAAACTTAAATATTTTTAGACCTCACTTAGTATGTTATATATTCTATATATTCTCAGTAAATATTTACTAACACTATACACCTAGTGTAATTTTGTCTTTAAGGCTTCGATCAACAATACACTGATCGAAGCTTTAAGGTTTATTTATTTAATTTTATGTCTGTATTGTGATAAATGTGAAATAAATTTTATTACGTTGTAAATATCTGATTTACATAAAAATAGTAATTGTATGTAATATCTTATTTTTGTAAATAATGCATTTTGATCTTGTGATTATTAAAAAGGCTCATAAGAAGCTTTGGACTTAATTTAAGTTACAGCAGAATAAAATATAGTAAAACAAATGATTAAAAAAATGTTTTTATTTACGTGGATTATAAAACAGAAAATGGAAATATATTATTTTATGCACCTGCTTACGCACACAATGCACATACAGTGCAGTACACAATTATAGGCTTTCAGTGACAACAGGATTTCAGGGCGGGCGGGTGGTGGCGGAACCTGCGCAGGCGGCGGCGGGCGGGTGGGCACCAAGTGTTTGAGAAACAATAATAAGTGATTTGGTTGGAACTGTATTCTGCTTTCCAGTGGATAGACTACCCGGCTCAGCGATTGCCTAATTATATATAATAAAATATACAATCTGTCCGGGGAAGTAGATGGAAAATTTTATCGATAAAAATACCTCAAATCAGGGGTCTGACGCGTTTAAGTTTTTCTTTACCTATTCCTTTAAAAAAAGCGATGGCATGGGCACCTTGACACTGATAAGCAAATATTTGGTATCATTCGATAGCTAACAAGATTACTATTAGTAGAAGTAGCAAACACACACGGTCCCGATACATTTTGAGAGAGTAAGGATTGATTTTTTTTAAAAACTGGAAAGAAAAGAACGAGCATAAATTTATTACACAGACAGAACCCTGATTTGATTTATTTTTATCGATAAAATTGTTCATACATCACGCTCTTACTACTTCCCTGGACAGATTGTATATTGTCCTTACCCAACTGCTGGGCAAATGCCTACATCATTGAAATAAAGTTATCGTTACAATGGGTATAGACTTCACCACGATTGCTAATAAGGTTTGATGATCGCATACCCGGGCTACACACGACTTTAAAGTTAATACTGACATCCCCCACCAACTTTACGGATAAAAAGCTAGGTGTAAAAATCCTTGCGCAAGCACAAGGGACCATCTACGTCAGGTCATAACGCCAGATCAGAACGCGCCGGTACGCTGCCTTCATCCAGTACTTTTAAGACTAGTGTCTCGAGCTAGTTGCCCCGTGGACACGTATAGTCCACTACCTAATATCCATCTGGATATTAGGTATCAGGTATTAGGTATTAGAAGTATATATTAACCTATCAAGGTTACCGGAGCTGTAAGCTCGCTCACTTCTCGTAGCACTAAGAGTAATACAACTCGCAGATTCCACTGCTCGGGTCGTCAACTCCGCAAACCCGGGCTATTCATTAAATCCGAAATTCACTTAGCCTGAGCTAGGAATGGAGCCAAGGATCTTCGGGTATCGGGCCGAACGCTTTGCCACAACGTTTCATTCGGCCACCGAGGTGTTAGAGGTCAGGATCAACATTGTTTATATTGTAGCGCCCATATTTGTAACAACGTAAAGCCGTTGTTGGTTCGGCTGTATTAGCATTAGCAGTCGTTAAGTACCACCAATCCGCACTGAGTCGAAGTAGTGGTTTAAAGTTTTTTTTTTGTTTTTTTTTTCTCTCTTAGTCAATTTTTGACCTTTATTAGTGCTGTATGACATTGTGAAAATTTTAACTGGTAACTGATGTAAATTTGCAAACTTAGATATTATTATATTTTCTCTTTTGTTTTTTTTAACATGTGTGATTGTCCTTTATATTTTGTGTTTTTATTTGTGATGGAAAGTGTTCTTTTAAGATAGGGCTATGATTTTCCAATATTTTTGACGCTGTAAGGGAGAAAAGAGCTTGACACTTGCTGAGTTTCTTGCCGGTTCTTCCCAGTACAAGATCTCCCGCTCAGAGTAGACTTACGAACCGATGGCATAATAACGTTCATAAGAGCTATTTGTAGCCTAAACTGAATAAATGATTTGGAATTTTGAAAAAAAGCTCGTTCTCCTTATCCATCCAAAAAGGAGGTTCGTACCCCATGCAGCTGTGGGGACATAAACGGAGCTGGCGTTGGTAACTCATCATGTAGACACCTACAACTTGTTTGCAGTGTACGCGTATTGTCGTGATGTCAACGGCGAGCATGTTTCGTGCTATTTACAAAGCGATTGTCATTTCCTTGACCGTTGTCGGTGAATAAGATAATTGCATCGAATAACCAGAAGTCCAGTAAGGACCGTCATAATCCCGGTATGAAGTCAGACGTAGTTAGGTGCTCTACTCAGCTAGTTATACGATGATCCTAACGAAAATGTGAACCAGTGTCTTGTCACGTTTGAACAGTGGTGTTATTGATTATTTGGTGTAGGTAAACAATTTGCAGAGATGCGTTTAGAGATACCGGAGTGTAGAAGATGCCTCTTTTGCGTACCATTGCGATGTGGTATCGTTGTGTTTGGCTATTTGAATTTGGTAAGTTATTTAATAAACGAATAAATTTCTTTATCTCTTAGCACAATATTATGTTACAAAATTTGATAGGTAGGTATTTTGATAACACCTATTAAATGCACAATAAGGTACATTGGAAGAGCTGTGACTTCCTGATACAGGTATTTTATACTTAATGGAGGGTCAACTCAACATCGTAAACACCTGGTTTGTTACCTAAAGTATTTTTTTTACATTAAGGAGGAATAAAGATTTGGCTCTAATGTTATTGTAATTTTTTAGAGTTTGGTAACTAAAATTACCCAAACCAACTGGTTCGAGTACTTTTTGTACATCTTACGTGTAAGTGTATCTTCAAACAAAAGCATAAGATGCAGTACAGTATCTCCTGAAAGCCAAAATATATATGAGGATGATAACGATAATATTTGCCCGTTAGGTTTTTTGATGCAGTCGAACCATGTTTAAGGCTATGACAGAATAACAGGGTTTGTGGGTCTTCTGCAATCACTGAGCCATAGACCCTTTTGACTCTAATCTTTACTCTGCTTGGATGTTACCCCTTTTGTATACTGTGTTTTTTGTTAGAGGCAAATAAAGTTGTTTATTATTATAATTATTATTTTGTCACATTAGAAGATACTTACTTTTTTTTTTGAGAGAGATTGCTGATTATCTCTAACGCGAGGTACGTAAAGGTTACCTCAAGCCGTGTTGAAACGAATCGCCTTCGGAGGTTTTCTAGAGGGAACGGCATCGCACACTTAAAAGTGCGCGTTCCCGTGCCCTACTAAAGTCTCCGGAGGGTTCGGATCGGATCGGGGAGCGGAACCACCCGAAGGCGCCTCTAAAGGCACGGACCTCGGCTCGGGTAGACCGGGCCGTGGAGGAGGAGAGAAGCGCCCAGGTACATGTACGTACCCGGTATAGAGCGCGTGTGAACCGGTTCTACGTACCCTTGTTCTACGAGTACGGTGTCTTGGGCCTAAATTAGTGTGCATGTTTAGTGTATTCTGTAAATGTGTAGTGGCATTTAGAGGATCGGGCGGGGATTTTTGGTTCGCTAACGGGCTGATTTCTTCCCAGATCTTAACACAACAGCGAATCCTTTGCCATATCGTAGCATATATAGTTCAAAGCTGAACATCGGTTGCTGAGTTTCAAATTCGTATATTTATTTATTTTAAATGACAATACAAACTTACAGCAACTTAAAGTCAACACGCTTATACCTATGCTATACTAGCTTTTGCTCGCGGCTTTGCTCACATGGGCTACACGACTTGTAGTTGTTTTAAATAAAAGCCAAATTTATTAAAGATAGTATCTGTAAGGATAATCCTAAAGCACTTCACAATTTCTAACCAGTCCAAATACCGCAGGATTTAACTTTTAAAATGACAGATTTCCATACAAACTTTCCACCCTTATTTTACCTCTGTAGGGGAGGTTTTTCGAAAAATGCTAAAACACGTTACTTGTTATTTTTATTTAAAAATCTAAAAATCGATAAAATTATTATTCTTTATAGATAATACTTAAAAAATATAAATTTTCGCAAATAAACCTTTTTTCATTTTTTAATCATTTAAAGGAAAATAAACAAAACTCCTGAGACACGTCATTCTTTATTTCTTTTCAAAAAGCCAAATACCAAAGTTCATCTATACTTGTTACTTCAAAACTGACAGACTTTCATACAAACTTTTATCCTCTATTTGACCCCCTTAGGGTATCATCATCATCATCATCATCTCAGCCAAAAGACGTCCACTGCTGGACAAAGGGTATGATTTCCGTAAAATCCTTTTTCAGTGGCTGGTTACGTCACTCAATTAACCTACCGTCCAAATTTCATCTAATTAGGTCCAGCGGTTTCGGCTCGGCGATGATGAATCAGTCAGTCAGGACAAGTCAATATATGTTCGAGTATATAGATTATGCGATATCTAACATACCTTCACCATATTCTTGTAACTAAGGTAGTTATTGTATTTTTTATTAAGACTGACGGACCTAAATATTACATATACGCATCGTGGAATTTTGTAAGTAAAAGCAAAGTAAACAGCCTATACAGTTATAGGTTATACCCATCAATTGTAGCTTTGCCCAGCTGTGGGAACTGTCATAATGTCTGTAATGGCATAATCACCACGCTTACCAAATGCGGGTTGGTGATCACAGACCCGGGCTATATGCATCGAAAAACCGAAACACTTTTGCCCGACCTGGGAATTGAATCCGGGACCTTTGGGTATCGGGCCGAGCGCTCTGCCACTCAGTCACCGAGGTTTTAGAAACTAGTAATATAGTATAATAATAATAGGTGAATAATAGCCAGCAATTAAGATGATGAGACTGTCTAGAGATTTATTATTTCTATTGGCTGATTTCCTCACATATATTCAATAAATAGTAAATTTATAGTTCTTTGCCAGAGTACATGTTGTATACGACGCGAGTAAATGTTAAAATTTTTTAAATGTACATTATTACACTTACAACTAAATAATATGACAGACGCAGAATGTGGCCACCACTCTGCCTCCGATCACTGCACTTTGACCTGTATAGCGTTTTTACTTGTAGTGGCTTACAAAGAAACAAAGAATAAGGTCCTGTGCTCCCCAGTCCAGGCTCATAGCACTGACTGCGGCCTTGGCTCCGAATATGTCAGAGAAGCCCGTAGCGGAGGTTTTTATATAATCTCATAATTTTATTTTATAAATAGGGTCTTTCTTCGCATAAGAAAAATTGTATCCTCAACTTCTAAGCTCGTTTATTGTGTTTCCAGATGTTTTCGGTGCTGTTGCTGGCCCTGGAGTCCTGGCTGGGATGGGGCGACTCAGCCACCTCTCCCACGTCGAGTCTTTATCGCGGAGTCCATATATTCACCCACATGTGGCTGCCTATAGTGTTATACTCCTTGGAGATTGTCTTCAACTTGATGCTTATTGTAGGAGCTCATATGGTATGGCTTTGTTGTAATGATCAGGACTTCAAATTAAATTGGATTCTTATTCCATTTGAATCACTGCACTTTCGCAATATTAACAAATAATTGAATTAAATTTCTTTGTTTTAAATGGGCAAAGACAAAAAGACGAATACTTACAGTTGTTTTGTTTTTTAAATAAGTACGCTTTATTGAAAGACGTAAAAAACTTGAATAAACTTAATGTCCGTATAAAAAATATCTCTAAACAAATACATAAATATACCATAATCTCGTATCAATATATGTAAATAAATGAAACTACTACAACTTACTTTCATAATTATAAACGGGTCAGGTTCTATTATAGGTAATAGTCGTTATTGTATTGTCTTATATATATTCATCGATGGAGTAATGCTTTATCAATGAGAAATATGTTTAATCAGATTATTGAAACTTTTAAAGCTTTAAATGATTTTAAACAATCTGCCACCTTATTATACATTGTTGCCCACATAAAAATTTAAAACCTTATAATATTATAAACTCTTACGATATTAGGCAGTCATGATAAGTGTACAAAAAAGTGCTATATTTAGGGATACATAACTTTATTGACTGACATAGTTATTATCATGATTTTTATTGAAATTGACTATCAAATATACGCACTACACACCCGTGATCATTGCGTATGCCGCGGTGCCAAATTATCGGATACTCAACCAAACATAACATAAAACAACAATGTTTACTAACCCGTAAATAATAACAAAACACTAGAATTATCTTTTGTTTTAATAAAGTTTCCGGTAGTTTATCCATCGCCTGTCATGTCATGATGATGTATGAATTTGTACGGAAATACTACATGACTAAGTATATTCCCTATTTATTCATGTGGAAATACTCTCGATAGCAAACAATACAACATATTGAAAAATACTTTGTGTTGATATATTATTAAGCGCCTATTCAATATAAAGCCTGTTATTTGTATAATGTGGTGTTTAGTAAGTCCAATATAATATACCTTATTTCTGCTACTACTAACCCCAGGTAGGCCTGACGCCAGACTTACAAATAGCATGGTTTGTTTACAAATAGCATTGAAAATAAAATGAAGTAATAACTTAGTTTATACAGTATATGTATGTATTTTTTTTACTGCTGGGTGCGAGCAGCATCTCAAAACCAATCGTTGTGAAGATCCTTTAAAAGAGGCCTTTGTCCAACAGTAGACTTCTATCAGCTGAGATTTTTTTTTTAATAATTCGATAGGCTTGCATTTGACTACTATCTCACCTGATGGTAAGTGATGATGTAGCCTACGATGTAACATGCTTGCCTAGAAGGTACCGATTCACTCGTGATTTGAAGATAGGAAACACAAACTGAGGCAAGGAGTTTCACAGCTTTGCGGTACGTAAGAAAAACGTGGACGCAAAACGCTTCATACGCATGGGTGGAGTCTCTACTGTGTAAAACTACTGTTATTTATATAATTGGAACAATAAACAATTACATAATGTGACTTATATCTACAGCTAAAACCATTTAAATCTATAAATATTATTAACGGGATTATTACCATGTTTATGGCAATAAACATGGTAATAATCCTGTTAATAATATTTATTCTAATGTAAGTGACCATGATAGTTTAAAAAGTTCTAACATTTAAATCTACTTCTAATACTACTATTCTACTATTCAAATAGATGATATTTTTTTTATGGTAAAACGAGGAAAACAAACAAATGACGATGAATATTTTTTTTTTTTCAGAAAAAGACTGTCCTTATGCGAGTCTACTATTACTATGGTATTACAACAACCATCGCGGCACTGGTCATTCTAATCGTGCTCAGGTACCAGAATGACTACAACACTTTTGGGTCAAGTTTCGACGTTATAGACCTAACGCTGGGGACATGTGGCTTCGGTAAATATTTTGTAAAAAAAATAATAATTATTTATTTTCTTTATTTCTAGTAACATGACTTAATTCACTCATCTTATTTCCATTCATACGTTATCAAACTCTTACCTGAACAACGTTTGTTCTTAAAATAAATAAACCTCTGAATTTCTCAGGCTATAATTTTTCGTACAAAATTACGTAAATGTACGTGTATATAGCACCGCGACACGTCTAAATTAAGGCGATACTTTGAAAAACTGCACCAACTTTCGTCGAATAGTTAAAGACTATAATGGCCACGGAATAGATAAACCTTATTTACCTGTTCTGTGATAATGACTAACGAATCTGAAATATTGATATAGGGAAATTCATGTCTTTATCTTGAATTTGGTAGCTCAAATACACGATGGTTCGAAATATTGATTTGATCGAAATTTTGACTCAATCATAATTATTTTCGAAAACACCACAAAAAAATCACTATTACTTTGTTGAAATTACAACAAAATTACTATATTTATATGCTTGGAAACCACTCAAATGCATTGATAACATCAATATTCGTGATTTAGTAGATGCATATTTTGATAACTAAAATATTTTTTTAAATATTGTATGGTTCTGTTCATTTTTAAGCGGTTTCAATCGTCGTGGGCGCTACCTATATTCAACCTTATGACAGCGTCAGTAAGGATCAGCCGTTTTCGAATGTTCACGAACCGTGGTGTCTTAAATAAATGCATTATATTCGGACCATAAAGTTAATATACCAACGGAATAGAGCAACAAACGAGCTGTCAAACGAAACCGAAATAGGATGTGTTTCATGTCACATTTGTGTGTGTAAATTTTTTTATGAACGCGTGTCAGTGATGTATGTCATGTCGCTTTTTACATTAATGTCGATATCGATAATATTAATTACAAACAGTATTAATAGAACTAAAATAGGATTGGAAGGGATTTCGCATGACTGAAACTACGATTCTTTAAGAAAAGCTCAGAAGATATTTTATAGTAGAATATTATGTATGATACAAATGAGCTAAGTTGCTCAACATACACGAGGCTGTGGGTTGCAGCCCGAGCCGTAGGTGAGGGCGTATTCAACCGAGTGTCTAGTGAGCAAGTTGCTCACGAGTTTCATATGCACTTTTTCAACAAACTTGCGAGGAAAAAACATACATGTATTGCATAAATCGTTTGATTATTAAAACAATTGGTAATGTAGGTACAATTTTTAAGACAATATTGGATTGTTTTTGATGGCAATTTCACAGTTTGTGTTACATTGGTATTTGCCACTTCTTTAGTACCTTCATTTACTTCTTTTGTAGTTCATCTTCTGTACTAAAACTTGACATTTTTACAATTATTTACCACACAGCAACAAATGCGATACAAACAAAATATGAAAATTATGGAAAAATGGCGCGCAAATTTTTTTTTGCACGCGCCAAATTTTAGTTGTTTGATTACATTATAGCCATAAAGCCTACTTCAAAATTATAACTTTAGTGATAAAATGCAAATACTTTATAACAAATTATTGTGAATTATAAATAATTTGATAAATATAATAAATGTTTTTTTCGTCTCTAAAAGGATACAATAATTTATTCCAAAAATGTAAATGGATTTTTAGCGGCACAAAACCTTGTTGATACAAACTAAAACTGTATTACCTGGTTAAATTGAAAATGCACTGTTTACTCGCATATAATTTTCAGTTAGGTAGGTACTAACTTAACTTTGTAGGGATAATTCTATTATGCACTAGTGTGTAATATTATTAAGCACGTATGTGTTATAGTTCGGTTTATGGCCCTAAGAACGATGTAATAAGGCTCACTTACGAGCAAGTGTGTTGAAAAATAATTTATTTAAAGTTTCTCATTGCCCTCGGAAAAGTATTATACCATTAAAAACAAACTTGTAAAAAAAAACAAGTCTCGCAGTTCTTCTACCGTAAAAAGTTGTGAGATCCATATATAACCAAGTCGGTTAAAATATTCAGCCCCTACTTAACGGACCTTTTGTCTTAAGTTATTACGTAATTAGCTAACCTAACAACATTATTATTATTATTTTTTTACATATTAATTTACATTTTTAAATATTTTCTAAAAAACAAAAAACATTTAAAAATATAAAAAATAGGGGTCCACCGGCATCGGGACCAGGGTCCAAACTACCGGTGATTAGGGCTCCAGAGACAGGAACCTCCTCACAATGCGTGCCGTATCGAGGAAAACTGCCTTCTGAATCAGGCCCTTGATCCAGCCGCCTAACGAGAGCCTCATGAGATGTTGATCGAGGCTCTTGGCCATCGGGCCGTTCGCCGTAACAACAATCGGCACGATGACAGCCGAGTCCACATTCCACATGTCGACAACCTCATGTGCTAAGTCGAGATATTTGATTTGTTTCTCTTTCTCAGCTTTCACGAGGTTCTCGTCATGGGGAATGGTGATATCGACAATCATCGTGCGGCGCGCTAATCGATCTATCACCACAATGTCTGGCTTATTAGCTACAATAGTCCTGTCGGTGATGATAGATCGATCCCAGTACAACGTGACATGATCATTTTCGAGAACTGGGTCGGGCACATACTTGTAGTACGGTACCTCAGAATCCACAAGTTTGTATTTCAAAGCAAGTTGCTGGTGTATAATCCTGGCCACTTGATTATGCCTGTGCAAGTACTCACCGTTAGCCAGACGAGAACAGCCAGAAATAATATGTCTGATAGACTCACCCGGACGGTGACATGCCCGACATATGTCAACCGTCCCGTCCTTCATAATAAATTTCCGGTAGTTATTCGTTAGCATAACTTCGTCCATAATTGCACAGACAAAACCTTCAGTTTCCCCGAAGAGGTCACCGAAACGCAGCCAGGATACGGACGCTAAAAAGTCTACATCGGGTCCGTGGAGGGCCCGATAAAAGCGCCCGTGGAGCTCCTTGCCTTGCCATACCTCCCTGCGGTCATTGGCACTAAGTACTACGGGTTTGTGCCAGTTCTCTTTAGCCAAGGACAGCGGGGTGAGTCCCTTGTCCACTGATACCACATCTCGGTGCATACCCACATCGGCTTTTAGGAAATATTCCCTGAGACTGCACACCTCACGGTTGTGGATGGTCTTAGCATTTAAAAAACCTCGAACCCCGCACTTCCGCGGGATGTACAGCCTCATTACCGACGATCGTGGGTGATTCATCCGATTTGCGGTCAGCAATGTACGGACTCGCCTATCCAGGGCATCCAGTTCTGTCTGAGTCCACTTGAGTATGCCGAAGGAGTACATCAGGACTGGCATGATCCAACCGTTGAAGGCGCGCACCTTATTGCCGCCTGATAAGGAGCTTATGAGCGCCTTTTTCAGGCGACCAAAGAAACGCTCCAGCAACGATTGCTTCATGTCAGCCACACTTATTCCTAACCCCTCTGACATACCATATTTATTATTATTAATTATTTATTATTTAATTATTATTTAATAATTAATTATTATTTAATAATTTATTATTTAATTTAATTATTTATTATTATTAAAATTATTATTAAATAGATTGACTGGCCATTGCATGAAAACACAATGTATCTCACAAGTAATACATAATTATATTATGTTAAATTAGATTGTTTAGTGCGATTGCCAAGTTCAGGCTTCTAGTTTTATCCACAACGAAGTTATAGGGGGTCGAAAATGGCCTGAACTGTTTGGAGAAAAGGATCGTACGCCCGTGCCGCTTTTATCCTCGACTTGGCGGGGGCACTGCCGTGCCCCCAGATTTTGTTTAAGTAATTTCTCAAAGTTAGCTTTGATACATTTTTCAATTTCGTTTCGTACCTCAATCTCACAGGCAAATATGTTTCAATGATACATTTGATACTAAGATATCTATGACTATTAAGTGGTTCTTGATCGAATGAAGGGACAACCAAAGAAACAAAATGATTTCCCAAATCAATATGACGAATGATATCTAGAACCATCATCAAATTTCTTTAATTTCTAATGATAGTACCTATTCTAATATCGGCTAAGTATCTTAAATGGGATTACATTCCCAGATGATTTATATCTAAACGTCATATAGGTACTTTAACAACAGTAATACATATTCGTTTACCGCGTGATAGACAGTGGACACGAAATATCGATAACTTGATGCAGCCCTAGTGTAAAACGAAAATTATTTCTTTGCACAAAATATTCGTAAATTCTGCATTATGTGTATTCGATCTTTGCTTCTTACATAAATAAATGTTTATAAAAGAGAATTGGAGAGATTGGAGAGAATCACACTTAGTGCTTAAAATTCGAAGCGCATTGGCAAAAATAAATCCTAGGTCTGGAGGTGTCGATTTGGAATAATTTACCTGTGAAATGAACATTTTTCGGGGTTATTTCGCTGTGTTGTACAACAATCAGTCACTGAATAAGTCATCATGTTTCTGAAGTACTATTTCTCAAAAATATCCACGATTTCACGTAAAATCAGAAAAATTCACAGAGCTCAAATTCTAAGCATGCGGATGAGTGCTGACGAACTGTCAAACAGTTCTCAAAACAGTTCTGTTACGTCGCATCACGCATCTCTTTTTATCACACAGTGGTACTGCTGGTGACATCTCGCTCGCTCAGCCCTTTGTTGCTCTATTCCGTTGGTATATTAACTTCCGTTGGTATATTAACTGATTCGGACAGGCGTTTAATCGCTATTTTTTGTTTAAGTTTCACTATTGCCAAAATCAGAATACCGCCATAATTTTGAGGTGTTAATGGATGTTAAAGTCTGCTAACTTGCCGTTTTAGTTGTTCTTAAACCAGACACAATAGAAATTCAATTGTTCTATGGCACTGTGGTTACATAGGGCGTCCAAGTATTTACGCTCTTATCGAAGCCCTGACAATATCCGCACTTGATTCAATAACATCCTTTATCGCTAGGGAAAACACATTTCCGAGTACAGTCACGAGACATGTATACACTTTTGACAAGTTTTAGCTCTTATTTCATTGTATGAAGAGCTACATTGTTTACATGTTAATGCTCGTGAATGTACCTCCGCATCCGGGGAGACGCGGATGGTTATGTGGGGCTCTCCTCTCAGCACCTGCGATTCGGGAGAAGGGGTCATACATACCATACCCACTAAAAATCTTCGAATTGGAATAGAGCTAGATGGCGCAGTGGCTAACACGCCCAGTCTGCGATTGCTAAGGTTAAGTACCTTTCGCAAAGGCCGACATCGGATGGGTGACCAAAAATTTATCATCTCGAGCTCCGCCGTGCTTTGGAAGGCACGTAAAGCCGTTGGTCACGGCTACATTAGAAGTTGTTAACAACCAATCCGCACTAGGCCCGAGTGGTGGTTAATAGAAGGCTCGTGGTACAGCAGTGGGCACATAAAAATGAGCTGGTGATGATGAGGATGAATCTCCTAATGATTGAATAATCACTCTCTATATTGTCTCATTTCAGTGGTGCAAGGGTATTTGCTGCTGCTGATCCGCAGTGAGTTGACTAAGCCGAGGTACCAGCGAGGTCTGGTCTTCGTCAACCACATGACTGAGGCCGTAGCCCCCCCTCCGTGGGGGGAGGGAAGGAACCCACTTTGATATTTTATCGTCCGTCTATTGAACTATTAATTAAGTCTATTAATAAAGTTATTTTTATTACCTGTCTTTATTTATTAATTTGCCTTTTTTATTTTTTATATTACTTACCTACTTACCTTTGTTACTGATGTTAAAGCCCGGGCTCGACCGTGAGATAGGAAATCAAATTATTATTTTTTTTTATATTAGAAGGAGGCAAACGAGCAGGCGGGTCACCTGATGGAAAGCAATCACCGCCGCCCATGGACACCCGCAAAACCAGAGGAATCACAAATGCGTTGCCGGCCTTTAAGGAAGGAATAGGCTCGTTTCTTGTAGATTCCTAAGTCGTATTGGTCCGGGAATACCGCCGCTGAGAGCTGGTTCCACAGAAGTAATTTAGCATTTTTACGTCACCTAATGAACACCTCACACGTTATGGTTTAGTTAAATATGGCGTTATAGTTAAAAGTGGCCGTAACGTTATTTAGATAGTTTGTTGAGCATAATTTGATTTTCTATCTCTAATTACTAGATATGTTTTTTTTTTTCATTGGCAGCGCTAGTGTGCGGCGTAAACGCTCTTAACTTGCAACGATAATTTTCATAGTTGAGGCTCGATCGCGAAAGACGCTAGCGGAGAGCCTCTCAACTATGAAAATTATCGTTGCGAGCTAAGAGGGCTCATTAATGACCTCGCTCATCTCGCGGTCGAGCCCGGGCGTAGTGATGATAAGGCTGAAGGCGGAAGCGGATTTCTGGAAGCAGTAGCGTGGCACTGGCTATCTATTCTACAATTAATTTTGAACTTTATTTTATGGTTATAAGGATCAATATTCATTGTGTACTATTTGTAGGAAAAAATCAACTAGTCTCAACAAGCTCGAGTGGGACCCACGACTAGGGCTGCCATCCGTCAGGATTTCCCCGGATTTTTCCTAGTTTGGAGGGCGTCCGGGGAGCGTCCGGGCGGGGTCTCTAAAAAGTGTCTGGTGAAACCCGGGCACTTTTTATGTCAGGGGAAATCTGATTAACTTGACAGAATGGAATGATTAGCAATAAATTACATCATTTCATAGTTAAAAATTCGGTGCGGCAAATATATCCGCGCACTCGTGAGTCTCGTGACGTGAAGTGACGTGACCCCCCCCCCCATTCGATTTTCTATAAATATATAAAAATATGATAACTAGAAATGTTTTTATTTTATTGTAAATTTTTTTTCGAGGGTGTCCGGGAGAAAAAAATTATTTCACCCGAATGTCCTGGGTTTTTGAAGTTTTTGTCCTGGGTCCGTAATTTAGCTGATGGCAGCCCTACCCACGACCCTTGCATTACCGGTCCAATGCTCTGACTGCTGAGACTGCTGCTACCGATCGGTCGACTGAATCGAAAAATATGTATGAAAAGTTGACAAAAACAAAGTTTCGTTGTCCCCTGATTCCTCCTCCAAACTGAACCGATTTAATTACTTTTTTCATTAAAAATTATAAAAAGGCTTTGGCTGTGTCCCTATGTTTTCCTTTTTTTTTAAATTAATTTTTAAAAAAGATATGAACCTTTAAAAACCCTAAATTTTTTTCGCTGTGTTTCCCAAATTTGACGAGATTATATAAAAAGCAAAATATAGGGACACAGCCAAAGCCTTTCTTTAATTTTTTATGAAAAAAGTAATTAAATCGGTCCAGTTTTGGAGGAGAAATCAGGGGTTTACGAAACGTTGATTTTGTCTATACTTTCATACATATTTTTCAATTCAGTCGGAACTTTGTTAAGAAATTAATCCTGATTTTAATCCTATTACAAATAACTAATGGAATCAGGCGTTACTTTGCGAAAAGGCTTAAAGGGTGCGCCGACAAAAAAATGCCAAAAATGCAGTTACGGTTAAGTAGATATAATTGAAAATACTATCGTATTAAATGAACAAAATAATATTATAAAATATATATTTAGTATCATAGGGAACGTGTTTACAATTTGTCAGAACCATAAATTCATAACACGCTATAGTTTTTTCTACAATATCATTTAAAGTTGGGCAAAAATCATGAAAACGAGTGGCGGCGTTTAGTAGATTTCTTATAGTTTATTTAAATTATTGTACCTCTGATTTTGTCTAAACAATCATCAATGGATAAACTACAAATTGCTAGACTACATTTTCGATTCATCAAGTGGTTATTTAAATAATTATTTTTTATTAAGCACCTTAAATTCCCCATACAAAATTAGTATGGCCGCGCGGCATCAAATAAATATGGACGACGACATTTCAAATAAAACATATGACACTTGTCACTTATGGACGGCGCACCCTTAACATTGAGAAGATAGCTACTTTGTCTTACTAAAGTAGATTTTTTTTGGATTGCATTGCAGTTTGCCTCAGATTGCATTTTCAGCCTCACCGGACTTGTTTGGGGGTAGCGAGAAACTTAAAGGGTTCCTCAAGCCGTGTTTACCAAATCACCTTCGGAGGTTTTCTAGAGGGAACGGCATCACGCTAGCTAGCGTCCTCGTGCCCTACTAGATTCTCCAAGAGGTTCGGATCGGAAAGAGTAGATAGTGTTGATAAATTTTCAAGGGTGAGACAGAGCCACGATTGCACAATTGATATTATTGGACCTGACATGGTATGTCAGAGGGTGCGGGTTCAAACCCCGCTCGTGAAAACATTATTCTACACGTTTTCAAATTGTAGTTTATTTGTAACAAAATTTGCATAACCTGTCTTCCGTCTTACTGTGCTGAGTCTTTTAAGTCTTTAATTTAATTAGTATAAAAGACGGTTAAATGCTATCTAAAGTATAAGTGTAGTAAGACAAAGTGTTGAAAAAGTTCCACGAGCGGGATTCGAACCCGCACCCCATGACATGCCGGGTCAGGTGCACTACCAACTATGCTATCTAGGCTCAATCCAGCTCGCCGAAATTAATAAACGCTATCTGCTCTGAAAGCAAAGGGAGCCCTATTCAATGTCGACAACTATTATCAACATCCGATCTTAATATTCTATCTTAATCTAATCTTAATCTAAAGTAATAGATTTTAAAAATAAACCCCCTATTTTTGGATCTTCTTCCTCCGATGGGTACCTTAATTAATCCGTTAATTACAATGATATTGGATTAATTGTCTGATGTCATAAAAATTAAATGCAGTTGAAAAATTGTCTCGTTAAACGAATTTTTATTAGCTAAAATTGACAAATGTATCCTCATCATCATCATCAGCTCATTTTATGTCCCCACTGCTGGGGCACGAGCCTTCCCTATGGATGGATAGGGAGAACGGGCCATAAACCACCACGCGGGCCCAGTGCGGATTGGTGGTTGTTAACGACTGCTAATGCAGCCGGGACCAACGGCTTTACGTGCCTTCCGAAGCACGGAGGAGGAGCTCAATGGCGCAGTGGTTAACGCGCCACGTCTGCGAGTGCTGAGGTTAAGCAACTTTCGCAAAGGCCGGTCATCGGATGGGTGACCAAAACTTTATCATCTCGAGCTCCTCCGTGCTTCGGACAAATGTATAATTTTAGTAAATTAAACTACTTGCGTGAAATTAAACTTATCAACACTAGAAACTATATATAGTCTATAACTACTACTGACTATAAATAAAAAAAATACCCCAAATTTGACTTAATCGAAGTAGAATATTCAGCAACTCTCAACAGTTATTCTTTCATAGAAATTTTATGAGTATAGCGAACTATAACAATACTATTAACTTGATAGTTAGACGTTAAGCCGTTCGTCACGGCTGTCGACGTAAGATGGTGTCGGTGAATCCGACCAACCCGCTTCAGGACAGTGTAAAGGGTTCTGTCTCCATCTCCCTTATGTTATTATTCATGTGGGAAGGCCTAACCCTAGCTGTGGGATATTTAAAGTTGATAATGATGATCTGATCGATACAGGTTGGTAAGTACTACCGGGTTTTTTGAAGGCCCGGTTCTTTAACTCGTTTATAAGTAATTTCTTTAAACAAGAGGTATTTTAATTGCTTTTGAAACAAATTGTCTTGTTGATCCTGACATTTTGAACGGTCTGGCGGTCTGGCCTGACGGTCTGTGGTCACAGGCAGCTTATCGCCTGCACGAAGTGTTTCATCATCATCTCAGCCAAAAGAAGTCCACTGCTGGACAAACGCCTCCAATGAAGTTATGTCGTCACATAATTCACATGTAAGAGTACATAGCTTGCTGAATGTCAATTGTTTCAGTCAGGATAAAAAAAAATAGTTCACTAAACTTAATTTCAGAAAATTTCAGAAAAACCCTGAAAACTTATTCAGCGTTGTTAATGAATGACTAAAGTGGGAGTGTAAAAACAACGCCAGTGGACATAAAAATTAATAATGCGTTATCTCTGGGAAGCAGACGCGCAAACGCTGGACACACAGTTGATTGCTGACTACCACAAGGGAAGCTTTGCAATACATAAATAGATATTCTTTAATTGAATACAGTAGAAATGTGGCGAGCTCGTTTTGAAGCTCCTGAGTTCAGAAGATGTTGTTTCTGTATACCGCTGCGGTACGGCCTTCTGGCTTGGGCGTATGTCAAATTGGTACGTAGTTTCATTATTGTTATACGTCACAGGAAATACAAATTAAAGTGAGTGACAAAATGGCAAAAATGAGTTCTTAAAATTTTCAGACGAACTGTTCGTCTGAAAATTTTGGTATATTATTTAAAAAGTTGATATCTTTATTAAAAGGTTAGTATTTATAGTGTTTTTACAAAAATATATTTATTCAATGTAAAGAACGACCAATAACTTGAACAGAAATATGATTAAAGATAGGATACTATATAGTTGTCTCAAAACTGTATAGGAAGTTGAATTTAAAGGTCTATAAAATTAATAAATTGTAATAAAGCGTCCGTTACATTAATTGTTTTATTATATATGTACAGAAAACAGACAGAAATCATGCGAATTTTAATAAATCACAATAAGGCTAGAGATAAATTCCTATCCAAAAATATGTGTATGGTTACTTAAGCATCCACGCTGTTTTATACCTACTTATCTTCGAGTACAATACATTTTCAACCATATTACTTAATTATGAAGTTCAAAGTTTATTGAGGAAATTTGACCGTTTGTGGTAGGTGCATGCGTGTCTGCGTGTGTACCACAAAGCTCTTTTTCTTAAATAAAACATTAAAAAATTATGCGATTGAAAGTCCACTATGGAAACGCCACATCCAAAATGCACGAAAAGTTAAGCAGCTAATACATTCTTTGATATCGCAGCCAAGACCATTATGAGTCTTATTTTTATGATTTTTATTAACTGTCAACATTCATTAGAGTGTTCCCAAGCATAGAAAGTTTCGTTAAAATTGTCATTTTTGTTGTGGAAAAATTATTGCCTTGCAGTATGAATGTACTGTAATGTACAGATCCACCATATTAAAAACTTAACAAATAAATGACTCATTATTTGTATTAGCATTCTATAACTAACATTAATAATTATTAACATAACACTGTGATTAGTTAATGAGATATTTAATCATTAAATGAGTCACAGTCAGGTCACCAATGGGTAACCTGACGCTGCTGGTCTTTCGCCAACACTTAGTGTGAGAGCACTGCAATGATAGGTACTGTTCAGAACCAATGGAAGCCCCCTTGAGCTTAGTTGTGACGCGTTTGTAGGCTAATATTTATTTTTTCAGGTTATTTTAGTTCTTAGCGCCGTGTTTCTTACTACTGAGCTACGCAGTATATTCAGCTACCAACATAAGCTCGGTTTCCGTGCTTATATGCTTATACCTATTATATTGGACATCGCTGTGTTTGTGGACATACTGTTCACCATTTTATTTATTGTTTCCGGGCATATGGTAAGTGTGAACGATACAAATATTAAATTATCTAACGTTGTTAATTAGCAAAAAGGTTGCCATAAAAAAGTTTTATCTGGTTAGTCACATCTGGCGAGCTACATTTCTGTAGCCTGTAGGTATGTAGGTGGAACAGTTGATAATTACGACAACTTAATTGGTAGATACAGTACAGCTGCCTGGCAGCAATGACAATACGAATTACCTAAAATATCTTTTTATTAGTTATAGTATTTTAAAGTTTCATCATCATCATATAAAGATAGATAGATAATACTTTTATCTACACTAATGTTGTAACATTCTACTTATGTTTCCAATACTTGACATATAATTACTACTGTTATAGCGCAGACAACAAAACACTCAATTTAAGCAATTTCACATGATGGTATAATATCCACATCGATATCGTAAAATCTCATTATAACATCAATAAAACGCGACCAATTAACCTGGCGAGCATTATGTCAAAATCCTCATACAAGTTGTATAAAATTTTGATATTAGGCTGGCTTTTGAAAACAGTTGGGTTATACGTGAAAACTTCGTCGAAACTACTAAACTTACATACACAAAACTCTTTGGTAAAATCTTGTGCCAATTAAATAAAAAAAGAACAGCACGCGCTCGCTCCTGATTGGCCCTGCGCGCGCAGCTGCGCTCTCATTGGTTAGATTTTAATGGCGGCAAGTTCACTGTGACATTACACGTACGCGTGAATTTAATGTTTCGCAATGTGTTTTGTTTTTAAAATACAAATTAAAAGTTAAAAATGGACAGCGACGATGATATTTGTACGATATTTGTAACTCACAATCTTTTGCCAGAAAAATCTAGAAAATTATATGAAAAAGAATATAATAACTTTTTGGCATGGAAGATCGAAAAGAAAACTACATCATTTTCTGAAAATGTCATTCTTGTGTATCTCAAAGACCTCTCCGACAAATTCAAGCCATCTTCTATGTGGGCTAAATATTCTATGCTCAAGTCCACACTGAGTATCTACAACAATATTGATATCACGAAGTATTCAAAAGTCATAGCGTTCCTGAAACGCAGTTCAGAAGGACACAAGGAAAAAAAGTCCTTGACGTTTACATCAGGTCAAATAAAGATGTTCCTGAAAGATTCACCAGATATTTTGTATCTTTTTGAAAAGGTAAGTGTATTTTAGTTCTGTTATTTAATCTACCTAGTACTTACGTACTACACACGCAAGTTATCTAGACACTCCGTTTAAGCGCTTTGTGTATAAATTAGGTAGTAGGTACCTACACTTTACTACTTCATAAATCATAGTTTTTGCCTTGGCTATGTACCTCAAGCTTATTATATCGTTTATTGTTACAGGTTGCACTAATCTTCGGCATAATGGGGGCATGCCGAAGGCAAGAGCTATACAACATCCAGTTCGATGAAGTCTCTAACATAGACGACAGTACAATCATGGTGAAAGTTTCGAAAACAAGAACGAAAATATATCGTTCTTTCGTTGTGACGGGCAACTGCTATGCCGTATGTAAAAAATACATGGAACTTCGACCCACCCCCTGTCGAAACCCTGCCTTTTTCTTGAGCTATAGATCGGGGAAGTGCGTCGATCAAAGAACTGGTATTAATAAATTTAGTGCTCTGGGAAAAACTATCGCAAGTTTTTTTAATCTGCCTAACCCAGCGTTGTACACGGGGCATTGCTTCCGGCGCACCTCGGCAACCCTTCTCATAGATATCGGTGGTGATTTGACTGCACTGAAACGACACGGGGGGTGGAAGTCTTCTACTGTGGCTGAAAGCTACATTGATGAGTCTTTAATAAATAAAATTCAAGTCTCAAATACGATCTTGAACAGTATAGAAAACAAGACGAATGAAGTAATTATAAATATTCCAACTCCGTCTACGAGCTCTACTGCTTGCCCCGCGACCGCTACAGCTGCTGGATCAATAATTAACATTAACTTTCAAAATTGTACCATCCAAAATTTGAACAATTATTATAAATAAACTATTGTCAGCTTTTAATCTTGTTGTTTGACTAATTGCATTAGTGAAGATAAAGTAGTGTATGCAACTGCATATAACACGGGTATTAAAACACTCGTTACTATTATGAAACTCGCTGCGCTCGTTTCATAAACTCACACTCGTGTTTTAATACCCTTCATTATATGACAGTTGCATAAACTACTATTATTGCAACACTATAAAACATAATCATGAACAAAAAAAATAAGAATAATTTACAAAGTTACAATTTGGCGGTCTTATCGCTTTTAAGCGATTTCTTCCAGACAACCAGTCGGATGGAGAGAGCTAATAAACTGTAAGATCAGATGTGAAACTATTAAAACATACTAGAATAATGTGTATTTTATAAATGAAGCAAAATAATAATAATAATAATAAGATGTAGATATGCTCGCGTCGGTGAACTGGATACGATTCGGGGACCTTTTCGGGGAAACCGAAGGTTTTGTCTGTGCAATTGCGGATGAAGTTATCATGACGAAGAACTACCGGAAATATATCCTGAAGGATGGTACGGTCGACATTTGTCGGGCATGCCGCCGTCCCGGAGAATCACTCAGGCACATTATCTCCGGTTGTTCTCATCTTGCTAACGGCGAGTATTTGCACAGACATAACCTGGTAGCTAGGATTATTCACCAGCAACTTGCTCTTCCATACGGTCTTGTGGACTTTGAAGTGCCGTACTACAGGTACACACCTGCGCCGGTTCTCGAAAACGGCCGTGCCACGCTCTATTGGGATCGAGCTGTCATCACGGACAGGACTATTTTAGCTAATAGGCCTGACATCGTGCTGATAGATCGATCGCAACGCCGGGCAGTGCTTGTCGATGTCACCATCCCACATGACGAGAACCTTGTAAAGGCCGAGAAGGACAAGGTCAGCAAGTACCTTGACTTGGCTCACGAGGTAACCACCATGTGGGATATTGACTCGACAATCATTGTGCCGATAGTCGTGTCTGCGAACGGTCTGGTAGCGAAGAGTCTCGACCAACACCTTAAGAAACTCTCGCTCAATGGTTGGATCAAGGGTCAGATACAGAAGGCGGTACTCTTGGACACGGCGCGAATAGTCCGAAGGTTCCTGTCTCTGCAGCCCTAACCACCGGCAGCATGAGCCCTGCCCTGTTGCCGGCGGTACCCTAGGCTAGGTTTTTTATAATATTTTTATGTTTTGTATGTGCTTTTGTATTTTACTTTTATATTAATATTATAACAAACCTAGGCTAAGAAAAAAAAGAAATAAAGAGATAATAATAATGACGATTAATCTATAATCATAATGGTGATAATAATAAATATGTATATAAATACCATATAAATATAAAATAAACCACATCATCATCATCAGCCTATAGTAGTCCACAGCTGGACTGGATTGGACTCTCCAAGTGCACGCCACGGAAGTTTACGTGACCACAATAAAATTAACAACTTATAAACAATTTAGGTAGGTAGTGTTTAATTAACATTTTATTTTAGCCTAACGTTCCTAATCTAACCCTTCATGGGTTCCGTGGTTGCAGGGACACTGACGGAGTAGTGTCATAAATCCGATTAAATCCCTAAAAAAAGTTTTACTTCATTCCTTTCTTAGCATTTCAAATTTTCTTTTTGTGTAACATATCTACTTATACGCCTAAAACCGTAAAAAGATATAGGTAGGATAGAGATAAAGCTATCGGTAGTATGATGGACACATATTAATTCGATCAATTATAATCGAAAATCGATAATAATCAAATCAAATCAAATCAAAATATTTATTCAGTTTCAAGTTAAAGTAATAAAAAAATAAAATATAAGATAAAGAAGCGAAACTGAAAAGGACCCCACTCAGCAGATGTGGCAGCATGAACATCACCTGCAACGCTGATATTCTGCGGAGCCCTATTGATATTATTATTATTATACTCTATATATATTTTCTTTCTTAAAACTAGATTTTTACAATATTTTAATATAAAAACAATAAAACATTATATAAACCTAATCCTAGAGTACCGCCAGCAGCGAGGCAGGGCCCAAGCTACCGGTGGTCAGGGCTGCAAAGTGAGGAACCTCCTTATTATTATTATTATTATATCAGCTATAGCTGTCCCACTCCTGGGCAAAAGCCTCCCCACACTTTTTCCACATCTTCCAGCAATTAGCACTTGAAAACAAAAAGTAAAAAATTTACCGTTGTGTTATCAAATTTGTGGAATTTTATCTGCTAAGATGAATCTGCATAGCCATCGGTTGCAATAACCGTTGGATAGATGGCGCATTGTGCCGCTATAAGCACTTAAAAATTTAAAAAAGTAGTGACAAAATTCAGCGCTTACGTCAGCCTTCCTGGTAGCATAGCGGTCAGTGCAGCCGCCCGGATTGAGGAAGACCCAGGTTCGATTCCTGGCTGGGTCGGGTGTGCGTTTAATTTTTCACTGTAATTTATAAATATTTAATACTATTAAAAGCCAAACGTGGTTAACAGAAAGTATTTCATATGAAAACAAGCTTTTACCATTTCTTTCAGAAACATCGAAAAGGGTTAAATATATACTATTACTACAGCTTGACAATGCTGGTAACATACATTGTAGGATTCCTCGCGATAATCACGGACCAGATGCTAGCCTATGGCATGTACTTCTCCAGGTTCTGGTACTGGATGTACCTACTCCAGAATATTTTATTTATGTCCATGGCAATCAGTAAGTGAATACTTTATGTTATGAACCTTCTAAATATTTAAACTATCATGGTCCCTGCATTACATTTTTTGTTTTGAGTGAATTTGCTTATTGCCTCAGACAGCATTTTCAGCTTCACCGGGATTTTTGGGGGCGGCGAGAACCTTAAAGGTTTCCTCAGCCGTGTGAAACGAATCACCTTCATTGGTTTTCTAGAGGGAACGGCATCACGCACTAGTGCGTGTCCCTGTGTCCTACCCTACTAGATTCTCCGAAGAGTTCGGATCGGATCGGGGACTAGCAGTAGAGCAATTATTAACGGGATTCTTACCATGTTTAATAATTTTAACGCCTCGGTGGCCGAGTGGCAGAACGCTCGGCCCGATACCCGAAGGTTCCGGGTTCAATTCCCAGGTCGGGCAAAATGTATTCCGGATTTTTCGATGCCTAGCCTGGGTTTGTGATCGATCACTAACCCGCACTTGGCAATCACCTTTGATTCAGCCATTACCCATCAATTGTAGCGATGACTTGATTTCAATGTTGGAGGCCTTTGCCCAGCAGTGGGACAATTATAGGCTGTTTACTTACTTACTTAAGATATTTCGGCACATCTGCATGCGCCATGATCACGGAATTACTGATATTAATGCGGGTGGGTTTTTATGAGCACACAAAATGATTTCCCCTTTTCTTTCGCTCGACGCCCGTATCGGATACTCACAAATAGTTATAAACCTTCTTTGTAAATCTATAGTGGTTGATGCACCTTCATAGTTATACGTCCTCGCCCTTACTAGCCCCAACAAGCATTTGCAACCACGTTTTTTAACACGCAGTACAGTCACGAACATTAAGAGCGTTTACGTCGCTCACTAGCGCCGCCAATGAAAAAAAAACATATCTAGTAATTAAAGATAGAAAATCAAATTTTGCTCAACAAACTATTTCAATGAAGTAATTTAGCATTTTTACGTCACCTAATGAACACCTGACATGTTATGGTTTAGTTAAATACGGCGTTATAGTTAAAAGTGGCCGTAACGTCTTATTTATTTAGGGTCCTAAGGTCATTTTCAGGTCATCCTCCCATCTTCTTGCTTTACGTCCTCGGCCCCTAGTGCCATTCCTTGGATACCAAACTGTGACCTCCATAGTTGATTTTAAATTTCATAAAATCACTTGAAAAAAGTGTACTTTAAAATAAAAAACGATTTTAAATTTTTTTTCTAATTTTCAGTTTTGCAGGCCTACATAACGTTTCTAGTTAGAAGTGAGGTCACGAAATTGAACAACCCTACTAACTTCCGGTTCGTGAACAACGAGGCTGAGAGAACGCAGGTCGACAAGACGGACGGCAACGCTATCCTTCGGGAGGAAACCGAAGACACGGAGTCCAGGACTGAGGACATCGGACTGGGATACACATATTAGACCAGCCATACAGTTTAAACCCTTTACATTAGGACATAAAGTATATTTTCCCTCGGAATATGTTGAAGCACGAAACCTTCGAAAGGCGGAACTGAAGCGAAGCGCGATCCTCGGAATGCAGATTTTTCTAAGTTTGTTATTGTTCTTTACTCATGTGGCTTAAACCCTTTTTTTATTAGGACATTAAGTATATTTTCCCACGGAAACCTTCGTCAAGCAAAGGTGAAGCGACGCGCTGTCCTTGAAATGAGTATTTTTCTAAGTTTGTTAAATGTAACACTAATCATAGCAAATCATTAAGTTCTATACTCATACAGTTAGGCACGTTTTGATAAGAACATAAAGTATATTTTCCCACGGAATATGTTGGAACGAAACCTTCGTCAAGCGAAGCCGAAGCGAAGACGAAGCGACGGTATACAGCACTGTTATGTCACGTTATGTATCATGTTTTATTAGTGTGGACAATAAGTGTAAAAAAAAACTACCATTTACTTATAGTTTTGTAACATGTTATATAACATAAGTACATAAACTATATAACATGTTACTAAATGGGTGTTTTTACGTATAGTGTTAGTTTTCCTAATAAAAAAAGGAATTTAACACTAACCCCTTTATTCATAAAAACTATTTAAGGATTATTTAGTTAAATATTGTTTTGTCAACGTCACTCAAACGTTATTTTGAATTTGAGAAAAAGAGACAAAATAATGCTTAAATAGTTTTTGTAAGTAAGAGGGTTAGAATGAAAAAGCACATAATACAGTAACTTTTAGTGTGTTTGACAGTTTAAGTAAAGAACTTCTTAACACTTTGCTCTATATCTGGTATCATACCGTAGGTTTCCCTACATGTAGAAGACAAAGACAAAGTCATGTAGTTATATAATATAATCTGATTAAATAATTATGTTGTATGTTTGGCAAATACTGTAAATATTTTGAATACGATCTCAGGGGAACATTGTAGTGAAATGACTGAAATACATAAATCAAGTTGAATCAATTTGGTTTTCTAATGAACATGTACCTAACACTCAACGAGACTTACATGACACACAAAGAATAAGCTTGGAATAGATATTCCGTGCTTTTTCCCGTCATTTTGTATTTCCTATTCGTGAGGCTTTCCGTAGTATTAGCTATAAATGTTTACATACATACATATAATCACGCCTCTTTCCCGTAGGGGTAGGCAGAGACAACTTCTTTCCACTTGCTACGATCCATACATACTTGTTTCGCTTCGTCCACTTTCATTATTTTCTTCATACATGCTCTTCGGTTTAGGGTACTCTTGACCTGGCTTTTTTCCAAGACGTCCCCGATTTGGTCTCGAAACGTCCGCCTAGGTCTACCCCTTCCAACACTTCCATTCACACTCCCCTTATACACTTTTTTCGTCAATCGTTCTTCATTCATTCTCTCGACATGTCCAAATGTTTATTCTTGTATAATAGCTGTCCTAAGATACAAAATAGTTTTTCTTTAATTCTGTAGGGCTCGCTGGTGCTTTGTAACAAAACCCCACATTATTTGTAGCAGACTGTACCTATTTAGGTTAATTATTTTATATTTAATACAACAAAAGGCGTCCTAAGTCCAGCGGTGCTTGCATGCAACTAACTTCACCACGATCGATACTCAGTGAATGCTTTACTCTATTATGTTGTTTTACTAGTGGACCCGGCGGACTTCGTACCGCTTTGACAGTTTCCATCAAGTGATTAAATTATCTTTGATTTCCATGACAACAAAACAAACAAATTATTTTGTATTGGAAAATTTAATTGTCGGGATAAAATTGGGATAAAAACTATCCTATGTGTTAATCCAGGTTATAAACTATCTGTATGCCGAATTTCATCCAAATCCATCCATCCGTTGCAGCGTGAAGAAGGAACAAATATACAGACATACACACAAACTTTCGCATTTATAATATTAGTGTGATACTATTTCATGAAATAAAATAGTTGTTTCACATTTTTTAATAAAAATTCCATTAACCATCAAGGTTAATACGGTGCTGTTTAATGCTCTAAGGGCGCTGTAGTAATTAAATAGTTAGTATTATTATTAGTATTAGTATTATTATTAGTATTATTATTATTATTATTATTATCATTTATTTATTTATTTACACATATCTGTATAGATATGTGTAAATAAATAAATAAATGAGTACAAGAGATAAAACACGGAATAACTACTCAAAGTTTAAACTCTGTTTATTTGTAAGGCCCTACGAGTATAAGTATCTATATTTTCGTTGTTAATGATGATCACCTAATCCTCTTCTTCTTTCTCAACCGCTAATCCCCAACATTGAGTGTAGGTATTTACTCAAAGTTTATATTCTGTTTTATTTTTAAGGCCCTTCGAGTTTAAGTATTCATATTTTCATTGTTAATGATGATCACCTAATCCTCTTCTTCTTTCTCAACCGCTAATCCCCAATATTGAGTGTAGGTATTTACTCAAAGTTTATATTCTGTTTTATTTTTAAGGCCCTACGAGTTTAAAGATTCATATTTTCATTGTTAATGATGATCACCTAATCTTCTTCTTTCTCAACCGCTAATCCCCAATATTAAGTGTAGGTATTTACTCAAAGTTTATATTCTGTTTTATTTTTAAGTCCCTACGAGTTTAAGTATTCATATTTTCATTGTTAATGATGATCACCTAATCTTCTTCTTCTTTCTCAACCGCTAATCACCCAATACTGAGTGTAAGTATTATATAAACAAATAAATATACAAAGCATAGAATAGATGTCATCTTATTTAATGGCTGTCTATTTAGTTAACTATTTAACAGTATTTTAATGTTTTAAACAATAAAGTAACCAATGTTATTTTTTTCATTTGTGAATCCATTTTGGTTTATCACCAGTTCAAGGTGCCAAGTGCGAGTTTTATTCGCGATTAAATCATTTTAACGAAAACGAAAATTTAGTATGGCAACATTTAACCTCTCGTGAGAAGGCGCTGCTGCAATGACATACAAATTGTCGTTTTCATCAACACGATTTCTAACGCGTAAGCACTTGACCTTACCTCATCTCTAGGCTTAGCCAAAGTAGCATTAAGAAAACGATAGCGAAGTTCGAAAAGAATAATATGTATGGGATTGACATAAGCCGCGCTAAATCACGTGGTCAATCTTATGTCAATCCCATACATTTTATTCACTGTTAAGTGATGATAAGGCCCTAGGTGGAGGCGCACCGCACTTCACTAGAATCCTTAACAACTGAGGCACTGGCTATCTTATCTCTTACTGTCGGAACACAACAATGCAACCGCCTTAATGGTCATGGTTACTATAGTACCCAGAAATCCAATGTGCTTAAACGGCCATGGGTACCTACTATAGTACCTAGAAAGTCATACAAAAAAAAGCGTTGGCCGATCGGCTTGTTGTATTTACAATAAAGATTCTATTCGTTTGCTTTAATTTTTATATAGCTCTGTATTAAATTCACAACCTTTGTTATTATAGGAACACTCCAATCTAATCAGCCATTTAAAATACAAGAGCGTTTGAAATCTGTCATCTGTCATCTGCCATTATCATAGTATGTTTTGTCAAGTAGTGTGTTTTTGTGAAATTAACTGCATTTTTGTACCCCCTGCAGGGAATCTAACCCGGGACCACTGGGTCCGTCACCGGTGGTAATTACCACTAAACCAGGCGTAGGTGGTTAATGATGATGACGATGATGATGAAACTTGCACTCAGATAGCTGAATGCGAGTTTTCTCACTAACTATTCGATCGAGTTGGGTGGAAACAATAGCATAGGACGAAAGACTGCGCCACCTAGTAACAAACCTGTGAAACCAACTAGTGACAGCATAGTACAGAGCATGCCGTAAAAAGTATGCAAATGAATCATTAGGGTGCTTATTGCGAGTTGTTTTTGTAGCTATAGCTCGGCATATGACTCCACTCAAACTGATGCTAGGTGGAAATGGAGTCCAGACACGAAGACAACTGGTGCAGCGTGAAAACGACGCAACATCAATCACCCTCACCCAGCCGGCCCACAATTTTGCTTATTGTGAGTTTTATTTGTCATCCATCACGTAAACGAAAACGAAAATTAGTATGGCATTGAAGCAGCGCCTCCTGGGCGACATACGAGAAGAGTTAACATTTTGCCATACATTTTTTTGTTTTCGTTATCATAATCGAATGATACGGATAGTAAACAATTAAAACTCACACTACGCACTATGCTATCCGACTACGTCAACGATAAACGATAACTAAAAGGAGAACCAGCACTTTCCTTAGAAAAATTGCTAAGCTTGTATGTATACAAGTTTAGCATTTTTAAGTTTAGCATGACCAAATTCTATTGTAATAGAATTTGGTCATAAAGTAAAACTAATATTATTTGCTACCTAAACCGAGTTTTGACTTATTTTTATCGAATCGCGGATAAGAGTTATTTAATTGTTAATATTTTTTAACCGACTTCAAAAATGGAGTAGGATTTTATTTCTTTTAGATGATGGCTTCGTGCGATTAGCACATTTAGCCTAACTTTTATTTTTTTTAATTTTTCTTACAAGTAATACATAAATAAACAATATTTCCTTCCTGTATGATGATGATGAATGATAATAGAAATGAGAAGTGAGAAATTATATACCCCCAACCCCTAGGTATCTCAGTAAAGATGTGGGGCTTTACTAAGTCCTCGGGCGTACTTCTTGAGAGAATTTAAAAAGTGACGGTGCACTGTTTTGTTTCATTTGCCAACACTCATACACACTCACGAACACTTAACGGTTAATAATCCACCATTATTTCACATTAATATTCGACATAACACAAATTTTAGAAAATAAAACAAAACTGCAGGCATAACTCTTCACTTTCCCGCCAAGGAGGAAGGAGGAGGTTACTCAATTCGATTCGTATATATTTTTTTTATGTGTGTTCACGGATAACTTCGTTGTTTATGAACCGATTTTGATGATTCTTTTTTTGTTGGAAAGGAGATATCTCAAGGGTGGTACCATGATAAGGAAACCAGGATCTGATGATGGCATCCTAGAGAAATCAAGGGGAACTTTCGCAAATTGTAGTGGCGACTAGTGCGTTTTTGTTAATGTTTCCATTAAGTATTTTAAAGCACCACTACTTAATGAAGGTCTAGAGTCGATCTGATGATGGAGCCGAAAGACAGTAGGGGGAACTCCTCAACGATTCACAGCAATTGATTAATTTATATTGATGAGAACTTTACATCTAGATGGGTTGTGACTGTCATTAGGGGTCTGATGATGAAGACGAAGTACAGTCAAGGGAACTCCTCAACGTTTTACAGTAGCTACCTTGTGTTTGGTCTTAATTCATTTCTATTGATAAGAACTTTGCACCCATATGAGCTATAAGTGCCATTACAGGTCTGATGATGAAGACCATAGACAGTCGAGGGAATTCCTCAATTTACAGCAGTTACCTCTTGTTGGGCTTACTTCATACGGTTCAATATGCCAAAATGTTTAGTTAGTACAAAAATAATACCTAATTAAGATTGAAGTTTTACATAGGAATACCACTTCCTACTAGGCCGTCGTTTCCTCATCCGAGAAGCACCCTTGTTAGGTCTACGTCTACCCATCACTAAAAATCGTAAAATAAAATATTTTTTAACAAAAAAAAACCGACTTCAAAAAACAGAAAACTTAAAAAATTAAAAACAGCTCTAAAAAGCAAGAAATAATATTGAAATCATATTATTAATGACCTAGACACGCATGTCAGTTTAAAAATGATGGATAAAATAAAAATTGTGCAACTATGTTTAGTTCCGTTCTATCTTATGGCTAGAAAAGGAGGTTGGAGTGCGACAAATGGTTGACACTTAGTTTTTCTTTTTTGTATTGTTATGTCAAACTGTCATCAGATAATCGGTGATCAAAAAAAATCTTTGAGTCCTTTATAAAGTCACTCACTACATTACCTCAAATATGACATTACAAATCTGGTGACACTTTCGAAGTAACGAAAGAAAAGGGACAATCGATCTCTTTCCAATACATCACTTAGGTTCATTAGTTAAAATAGTACGAACTGATGAATGAGTGTTGCTATTTTAGTCCGGTTTCTATAGCTTTAGTTATTATTCTGAGATTGAATTACAAATTAAAAAAATATAAAGTATACAACTTAAGCATAAAACGCCGGGTCTCCTTTTTCTCTGAAAAACAAAAAAAATAACTAATAATTATTTTCTTAGACATAATTATTTTGCATAATTACGACATGCTCTCATCCCTCTATATCCCTAAAACAAGTGGCATAACGCTAGAAGAACAGAATTATAAACGTATGTTCTTTTCTTTTAACAACAAACAAAATTCCTAGGAGTTCTTCCGGTGTGTGAGAACCCTGTGTGGGGACATTAACAAACTGTCTCCAAAGAAACCACTTGTCTATTGCGTCTGTACTTCATTTCCACATAACATTAGGTGGAGTGAAGTCATTTGCCGGGCTAGCTATAAAATAGAACAACTAAAATGAAAATGCTGTTCTTTTCTTAAACATAATTGGCCACCTAACTTTTCAACGGACTGCCATTATTTCGCAATGGTAACGTGGGAATCTGTTCTAACTAACTATACCAGTAAGTTCTTCCACGACAATTATTATATGACGAGTATACAAGTACTACCTGCTACGTAATACGCAATGAGATCGCATGACTCGTACCTACAAGCGCAATTGTTTTTTATTATAGCAAGTTTCCTTACTTTTTGTCGTTTATTGGTTTTCTGAGCTATATTTTTAAGAATAATTGTGAATCATGTTCGGATTGAATACCAGACGTTAAAACACACCAATCAGAGTTGTGCCAGCATGGTGAGTTATAGCCTGACCATTCTATGTGCTACTATTATGTGGTATGGATGAGCCTATGAGTGGGAAATGATGCTCACAAAAATGCACACCAAAACCCCTGTGTGATGCCGGGGATAAAGAATTGCACCACCCCCTCTCTTCCCGTGGGTGTCGTAAAAGCCGACTAAAGGACTATTCCAGAGGATGGGCAGCAGCATCTCTCTGAGGTTACCCTCAACCTACTGCGATCGCCAACCCGCCTGCCAAGCGTGGCGATTACGGCAAATACCCCCCCCCCCCCTCATATCTTTGGGGGAGGCCTTTTTATTTTATTTATTTATTTTATTCGGGATAACAACAGCTTATATACTAAATGTTTTACACATATGTCTAATCATAAGGAAGCCAATAACAGTTATCCACATTTTTTTTATGGAAAAACAAATTTATGTGTCTTTATAAAAAGAAAAAATTATAGCATGCATCAAGAACACAACCATCTAATTATAATATTATGCTAATACAAAAACTTACTTGCAAAATAAAATCAGTAACAGCATCTATGTTATTATAATACTTTATGCACATATATTTAAATATACAATATTTGTTATTTACTACAATATTTATTATTTGTTACAATATTTGATAATGTTCTTTAAAGGAGTGTGATGGTTTATGGTAAAGAAATTAAAATCTTTAAATCTCTAAAAATACTTTACTTATATTATATTTAACTCGTCTTACCTATATATTTCTAGTTGTAACAAGTCTTAATTAGCACCAACCTATTAATGACACCTATAAGTACACCTAGCATGCAGTAACAAATGTTGACTTATGATTACAACTGCACCATACATGCATGCCTCACATGCATTACATTAATACCAAATGCTAAAATGGATAAATTAGCTGATAGCGTAGCGAAAAAAATAAATAAATTTAAAAACAACAGGAAAACTAAACGAATAGTAACACCAATCACTATGACTATGGTTTAGCAACCAGAAAAACCTGACCCAAAAATACTTGCTTTAGGTGGCAAGGCATAAATTGTACCGGTTCGGTACCCGTATCAAAATTAAGTATAAGTTTGAGCGGGAGTGGCAGTCGCATGTTAAGTAAGTGCTTACCTAGCCCTGCGACTGAGTCTTGGGATCGTTTATAGTACTCTAAGGAGTAAACACTAGGCAAGCACTAGTTATATGGTTATTTTACGGTCAATTAAATAGCAGGAACGGATTGCTTCTCTAACTATTGTCTGACATTAAATAGCCCTGAATTTCTTTTTTGAAGGACTGTTTAGATCCAATAAATGGATCTATGTCAGAAAACAAAGTATTGTACGTTCTAGCAATCCGGGTGAAAACAGCGTTCTTGCCGTAGTTAGTGGAGTGAGAAGGTATGTTAAAGAGAGCGGTGTGTCTAGTACGGCGCGCAGGGACGCGGAGGGATACATGACTAATGATTTCGGGACAATCAAAACGACCGCGCAGCACATCAAATAGAAGACACAGGTCCAGCATTTGACGACGCTCAACCAGAGTGAGCAGGTTAAAGATCCTGCAGTTTTCAATATAGCCTAAAAATGGTTTATTAGATTTAAAGCTGAGGTGTTTGATAATTTTTTTTTGAATCCTTTCAATACGGTTTGTGTGGATTTTATAGTGAGGTGACCATATAGGACTAGCGTACTCCAAAATGCTTCGTACGTAAGCGTAATAAACTACTAGGTTGCATAAAGGGCTCTTGAACTGCTTACAGGTCCTGGTTACAAACCCTAAATTACGGTAAGCTTTATTAACAGCCTTTGAAATGTGGTCAGCCATTAGCAGTTTTGAGTCTAGGA
Organism: Eudonia lacustrata; assembly: GCA_947562085.1. Classification (NCBI taxonomy): domain Eukaryota; kingdom Metazoa; phylum Arthropoda; class Insecta; order Lepidoptera; family Crambidae; genus Eudonia; species Eudonia lacustrata. The sequence continues at coordinate 7,568,361 of OX387324.1, read as the reverse complement.
ATACTCCCAGGTCCCGCACGATCTCGGTCCGTTCGATCAATACATTATTAAAGTGATAAGAGAAAATTAATGGGTTTTTTTTGCGAGTGAAACCTTAGCACTGACATTTACCTATACTGACTGTGATTCTGTTTTCAGTGTAATATACATAGAGTTTGTTTAAATCTTTTTGCAGAAGCTCACAATCAGCAATAGAGCGTATACGCATATAAATCTTTTTATCATCTGCGTACATTATATGATTAGCGCTGCTAAAGCAGGTATTTATGTCAAAAATATAGGCATTGTAGAGGAGAGGACCGAGATGCGAACCCTGGGGCACCCCAGAGGGTACTGAAATATAATCTGACTTGTAGCCTCCCAACACAACTGCTTGAGACCTGTTAGTGAGATATGAGCGAACCCATCGAAGTAAGTCACCGTGTATACCTAGGAATTCAAGTTTGCGGAGAAGGATGTCGTGGTCCACACGGTCGAACGCCTTTTCGAAATCCGTGTAGACCACATCAACCTGACCACCGTTCTCCATTTGATTAATAACATAATCAGAGAAGAGCGCAAGATTTGAAGTAGTAGAACGTCCCTTCAAGAATCCATGCTGTGTATTAGGTAAACCACGTACAATGGTATGATAAATTTCGTTATGGACAATTTTTTCTAATAATTTGCTCATTGTATTTAAGATAGAAATAGGGCGATGATTTTCAATTGAGGAGCGTGAGCCTTTTTTGTGGATAGGGATAATTTGAGCTTGTTTCCAGATGTTTGGGAAAACGCATTCGTTGAGAGACTTACGAAAGAGAATCAAAATTGGTAAAGCGAGACTGTCAGCACACGACCGAAGAAAAATAGGGGGAATCCCATCACAGCCCGGGCCTTTTGATATGTCCAGTGAGCGCAAATGTTTTAATACTAATATTTGAGAGTACCTCGTTGCTCAAATGCGTACTATAGGCAGGGACACGGCGGCAAGTGTTATCAGGATTAATAAAGACGCTTTGGAAAAACGTATTAAAGGCAGTGCAAATATCTTGCCCATTGCTGAAGCACTCGTTGCCCAATTTAAACTCTTTAGGGTAATTAGAACCACGTTTTTTTGCTTTAACATATTTCCAGAAATACTTAGGGTTGTGCCTGATGTATTTTTCAGCGTTATTAGTAAAGAAGGAAGAGCACTGCGCTTGAACACGTTTCTCCCTGGCTCTAAGAAGGGAAAACTCGTCATAATCCAGTGGATTTTTAAAACGTTTCCATTTTTTGTGCATTTTAATCTTCTCGCGATTAATCTTAATAAGCGCAGAACTATACCATACGGGGTATCCTCTTGCGCTAGAGGGTTTTCTGAGTGGAATGTGTAACGTTAAACATTCATGCAATATACTGTAAAATGAGTCAAGAGCATTCTCAATGGATTTAGATTCAAAAATGTCAGTCCAATTCTTCGCCTTTAAGAAATCGTTAATTTTGTCGTAGTTACATTTGTAAAAATTAAATCGAGGTGTGGAACATTCTTTTAGAGGTGAAATGTGTAGATCAAGGACGGTGATAATGAGAGAGGGATGATATACGTCTTCTTTAATTATTGGGTTGGAGCAGGTCTTCACGGTTAATGGAAGGTTACAAAAACACAGATCGAGTGTTCTGCCCTTAGAGTTATGTGCAAAATTGTATTGATGTAGCCCCAAAAAGGTTAGGTCATCTAAGAAGGAGGTAGCTGTATCTATTATTGCGCCAGAACTAGAATGCGAACAGCTGTAAAAATTATTACTCCAGGTTATACAAGATAGATTAAAATCGCCAATTAACAAAAAATTATCTGACGGATGTAGGTTAATAAAAAGTTGCAAATAATGTTTTAAGTTTACAATACGTATTTGCAAATTATTAGGATCAGGGGGTATGTAGGCAACAATAAGGTGAAGATCGACTGATGACTGCAAAGAGCGAGCCGGTATAGATACGCATAAAGATTCTATATCATCGTTGCAGGCCCATTCGGGTCTAACATTCACGCTTAGTCCTTTTTTAGCACACAACATCACACCGCCACCAGTTTTTTTGTTTGTCGCTTGTAAGTTGCGATCGCATCTCAACACATCATAGCGAACATCACACAGCTCTGAGTCCAAAATGTCGTCTTGGAGCCATGTCTCAGTGAATAAAAGAATGTCGTAGTTACTGATTAGAATATTATTAGATAATTCGGAACATTTCGTACGCAGCCCCCGTGTATTTTGATAATACATATTTAAATTACTATTTAACCTTTATTTACTATTTAACCTTTGTCCAGCAGTGGACGTCTTTTGGCTGAGATGACGATGATGACGATGATTGAGCTTGCACACCGGTTTTCATGGTGTCGCCATCTCTGAGGTCCCGGGTTCGATCACCGGTCGGATCAATTTAGAAATACCTGTTTTTCTAAATTGTTTCGGGTCTGGGTGTTTACTATGTATAATAAATAAGTAAGTATTGTATTGTATTGTAAGTATGTATTTAAGTATATTAAGTATGTTTATCCGTTGTCTAGTTAACCATTTCTCGAGTTTCTTAAGGAAGCTTTTCTTGGGGCTAGATAATGTGTAAGTGTGGGAAACATTTATTTATTTATTATCTGTCTGCATGCGAGGGCGGAAGGGCGGTGCTTGGATACCTACTACATCCAAGCTTGCTAAACGAATAATTTAGCAGAATAAACGCTACATATTGTTTCAATTAGATTTTTGTGTGCCATGGAAAATACGCCTTATTACATTTATGATGATGACGAGGACCGCTAAAAACTAATTATAATCATCAATTTATTGTTTAATAAAGTCATGGACTAATAGGTAATAAAGTTTACCAAAAACTTTATCTGGGCACTAAAACATTAATGATCTCATTAGATTCTTTTTAAATGCCTCCGTATTGTTATTTTAAATGGTTACGTTCTGTTTAACGCAAATATGCTCATCGTGTCTTTTGGTCTTGCACTGATTGCTGGGGTTGGGATGACTTGTATAATAGGACCTAGCCAGGTAGTTAGAATGTTTTTTTTCAATAGCTGTCTACAAGTCTTCAAGTTACGTAGTCTGTTTACGCAACAATTTGCTTGCAGATTGCAGGTGATTCTTTCTTAAACTAACATTCACATTTCACTAATATTTATGCTAGGGAAAACTCATCGCCAAGTACCAGTATTACCAAGTTACGTGGGGCTCTCCCCCCAACCCTTGTGATTCGGGGTTTGGGGCATACCTATTAAAAACTCTAGCACATCCCGTCATTTGCCGCCAGGGTCATCCGGGTTCATCGATTAGACAATCTCCGGACAACCACACCAGCCCACCAGAAGAATTAAAATAGATAGAATTAATATATAAATAAAATAGAAATATTACAAATAGTGCCTTACCTCTTTACATTTACTTAACAATACATTTTTATTATATCTAAGCACAATATGGAGGAGCTTGATGGCGCAGTGGCTAAAGCGCCCGGTCTGCGAGTGCTGAGGTTAAGCAACTATCACAAAGGCCGGTCATCGGATGGGTAACAAAAAATGTATCATCTCGAGCTCCTCCGTGCTTCGGAAGGCACGCAAAGCCGTTGGTCCCGGTTGCATTAGCAGTCGTTAACAACCACCAATCCGCACTGGGCTCGCGTGGTGGTTTATGGCCCATTCTCCCTATCCATTCATAGGGAAGGCTCGTGCCCCAACAGTGGGGACATAAAATGAGCTGATAATGAAGCACAATAAAAGTTATAAAGCAAAAAAGCACTGAATCATATTATAGTGTTTTGACTTTGACACGATGATACCGAATTTCAAAATACCTGTTTATTTTAATTAAGATTCGATATTTTATTTATTTCGAATTTATAAATTCGGCTTATCGATAAATCGAAATATCAAAATTCAGAATTCAATATTCGAAACATTTGGAGTTTCCTCTTGGGATTCATAAGTTTGGTCGCGCATAAACTAGGTAAGTAACACTGGAAGAGTCAAAGGCAGCAAATAGCAAATTTTCCTAAAACAAATTTATGCACAAATAACCAATTACTAAGCTGCTAGCACGACTCAAAATTATAATGTTCAAATAAAAAATGCAATGAACCTGGAACAAACAATTGCCGCGCGACTCCGATAGAAGAAGCAGGAAATATCTGATTTAGAACGTCTCCAAAGGATGTTAATTTTTTACGTCTATTGTGTGCCACCCACGTGCACCTTGGACACGCTGCGATAAGGTTCATATTCCATTGACCATCGCAATGATGGTTGAAGCCAATCTTGACAGTATCTCTGCAGAATTGATATGAGTCGTGCTGTTCGGTGATGATACTTTGTTTCTTTAATAAAAATGAAATTGTGCAAATCGATATGTCCGACTTTGCCGGTGGTTAGAAAGTGCTGTTTTTGTGTGCCCATAAGGAGAGGTGTCACCATATTTGGATATGTTAATTTGGTAAGTAGGGATTGCTTGCACGTTAGTAACTACAGCTGGTTCGTACACACGTCTACAGACTACCACAAAGTGTCATATTTCTTCAATCGATTTTAAAGAAATAGAAATTTGACAGTTTTAAATTATTTGATGTGCAATAACCATCAGGCTGTAGAGTGTGGAGCAGCTGAATTTTATTTTCGAGTTAGGGAGTTGGTCCAATAGTAAGAGTTGTTCGTTTGTATCACGGCGCGCGGGAGTCATTTAACATTTTAAATTTCATGGCAATAACTGAGTCATCGTCTTTGTAGACATTTAAAGTTATTTTTTGTTGTCTAAAAATGGTAGATAAATTAATTCTGGTTGGTTGGTTTATAAAGGCAGATGATCACTGAATTGTTTAGAAAAATAACTAATCAACGCGTTTGCAATTAGAAATATTAAATTATTTAAAACCTTTAATAAATAAAAACCATCAGACAACAAAAACAACACGTATCGATCACTAAAAATTATAACAGGTCTTTTTAAGTAATTTGTGGGATTTCAAAGATTGTATCGGTAAAAGTTTTGTAAAAAGCATAAGAACTGAAATATTTGCAGTAAGTATACAAGTTGTACTAAGTACATGTTACATCCCATTTATAAGAGTAATTTTAATATGTACTTACTTCTTATTTATTAAGTAAGTATAAATATTATAATTATGAGAAGTTAAAAAAATATATATATGTCGGAGACATGGCGCTAGCTTCGCTAGCATTATTAGCATCGCTTAGAAACGACAAGTATAGTCTATACTTGAGTGTGGTCTGCGCAGCCTATGCTCTATGGTACGCGGAACGTCAACGTCAGTTGGCGCAAGAACCATAGATTTAGTATATTAATATACTAAATCTATGGCAATAACGGACTGGGACACATTTGAACGGTAGCGGCCGGAGCGGAGAGTACGCACGCGCAGAACTCACTTCGTTTCTAAAATCCATTTGCATCGGGCAAGTATTTCTAAATAATTTAATTGTGATGTCAAAATAACATTAAAGTGACTATAAGGAAGACGACTGCGTCTTTATTTTGAAGATCCAAGATTAACTGTGTTATCAACGAATCCGAGTTTGCTCGTCTGTTCTACCTACAAACAACCTCGCCGCCGACATTTAAATACAAATTTATAGAAAATATATTTAATAGTTATAAAATACAGTGAAAAAAATAAATGTCTACCCGACTTAGCCAGGTGTCGAACCTGGGTCTTCCGCAATCCGGGCGGCTGCACTGAACATTATGCTACCGGAAAGGCTGACGTAAGCACTGAATTTTTTCACTGCTTTTTGATTATTTGACTGCTTTTTAGCGGCAGAGTGCCATCTATCCAACGGTTATTGTAACCGATGACTATGCAGATTCATCTTTACAGATGAAATACCACAAATTTGATAACATAACGCTATAGTAAATGCTATAGAAAAAAAAATCAGTGCTTACGTCAGCCTTCCCAGTAGCATAATGGTCAGTGCAGCCGCCGATTGCGGAAGACCCAGGTTCGATTCCTGGCTGGGTCGGGTAGGCATTTAATTTTTTCGCTGTATTTTATAAATATTTAATTCAGCTTTAATGCAGCAATTACCACTTAAAATTAAAAAGTAATATTTACTACTTACGTATTTTTGTTATTAACATGACCTTCCATTTTATTTTCTTGTTTCAAAATTCAAAATGATTCATTCGGTTTAGGCTACAAAAATTTGCTTCTATGAATGTCACTGTGCCGCCGCCGCCGCCGGCGGCTGTACTGAGAAAAATCGGCAAGAAACTCAACAAAGGCATTTCTTTTCCCCCTTTCTTTTACAGCAGCGTCAAAATATTGGAATATACATTTATTTATTTATTTATTTTGATGCACAAAACAGGTGACAGCCACCAAAAGGTTACAAAACCACATGCGATACTAAAAACTTAAGACCAGGTTGAAACCCTTAATTATGTACATACTATTTAACATCTACTAAACAGACAATAATGTTATATAAAAACAATACGAACAATACACTTAAAATTTTACAATTAAACAAATAACAATTAATTCAACTAATTAATTACATTATCATCATCATCTTAGCCAAAAGACGTCAAAGGCCAAGGATCTCCCAAGGATCTCCACAACGACCGGTACGCTGGAAGCCGCTGGATGCGAGCAGCATAATTAATTACATTATAAAGACTTAAAATTAAAATTATAATTATACTTATTTCATTTAATAAAAGGATAAAATTATAACTATTTGAGACACTTCTTTATTTTATTTTTGAATCTCAGTAGGCTACAGTCAAAAATATCAATATCAATATCCATGCAGCCACAGACGAGTTCATTATATTGACGGCACATTCGGGTACATTTCCGCTATAAGGTTTCACAGGACACTTAAAAGATAATTTCGTTTCCAGATATTGTCCCTATTATCCTTTCCACTGCTGATATTCCTACTGGTGGACCATGTGACGTCTGGCAAGCCGACGGGCGAGGGCGGGACGCGAGGCCTGCAACCGCTGGTACAGGTGCCCATCAACATAGCCTTCGCGGTCGTCGACGTCACCATGACCGTTGTACTGCTCATAGGCACACATAAGGCAAGTCCTTTAATTTAAACCCCTATGACTGTTACCACACATGGACACAACGCACACATAGACTTTCTCACAGACTTTTTTCTCACTAATATACATAAAAAATAAGAATAAGAAACAAACAAAAGGTCAATCAGGACCCCGCCTCAGCTTGTGGAGCTAGGAATATGGACGAGTTAAGAAGTTGACGAGTTAGGTATATGGACGAGTTGGGAAGTAGACAAGGTAGGAATTGTAGGGGGACGAGTTAGAAAAGTGTACGAGCCAGGAATATGGACGACTTGGGAAAGTGGACGAAATCATCCTGAAGGGTTGTTGCGAACGAAGCGTATCGCAACAACGCTCGCTGGTATTCTGGCGGAGCTTGCTCCATTCGGACTGTTCCGAGCTGAGAGAGGTTGCGTTGATTGAGCGTGTTTGTGAAGCTTACTTTCATTAGTCTCTTTATTTTGTGGTGACAGCTTATACCTTGGTATCTCCGGAAGTTAAGTGACTGACTAACCGTGGAGTTATTTATGAGCTTGACAACTCAATAATTAGTAATGAAATTAACATAACCAAAGAGTCTTTATCGCTGAACTCTAATGTTCTGATAAAGTCACCAAACTTGTCTGTTTTGGTTCCCGGTCCTACATCAGCCGCTCCTCAAACAATACATAAACCTAATGTAACTAAATTAGTAAGAAAAACAGTTATGTACTCAGATAGACTTGGTCAGGGCTTAGGGTTGCTTATGAATGCAAATCTTAACCATTCAATGACCAATATTTGTACTCCAGGTCAATCATTTAATGCTATAGTAAATAACATATCACAGGATACACTGGATAGTTCCACTAATGTTATTATATTGTGTGGTGACGGTTCACATACGAAGAAACGCGACATTATAAATAATTTTAATATTTTGATTAAACTGCAATCAGATACGAATTGCAGGTTAATAGTTAGTGCTTTTCCCTATTGTACAAATTTAACCTGGGAACAAAATAAGCGCATTTATGACTTAAATTTATTACTTTTTAATTTAATTTGTCGTCATAGTGACACTATTTTATATTTCGATATAAATAAATTTATTAAAAACTTTAGTTTGACGTCAGATACTATGTATCTTTCTAAGAAATGTAGGACTCAGATAGCTAATTTGTTAGCTTTTAATATACATGATACAGTTATAGGTGGTATAACTAAGTCTTTTCATGATAATAACTTAATCATTAGTAGTTCTACTAATGCAACTTTTACATCTAGTAATAAGGTTACAACCTCAGGTTTAAACTGAGGTCTAAGACAAAAGTCAAGCCCACATCCATTACTATTATACATCAAAATATTCAGGGTTTGGCTGGCAAGGACTTAGAATTAGAATTATTAGCAAAAAGTCAGGTAATTCATGTATTTTGTATAACTGAGCATTGGCTAAAAAGTCATGACACATCGTTCCATGTAAATAACTTCCAACTAGCAAGCGCGTACGTGCGAAGCTCAGCTATTCACGGCGGTTCTCTAATATTAGTAAGAAGCAATATTAAATACAAAAATCGCAACGATATTGTAGACCTATCAGTGGAGCGTAACATTGAACTATCGTGTGTGGAGTTCAATAGTTTTGTAATAGTGTGTGTATACCGACCCCCCTCGGGCAATTTCAATATTTTTGAAACAGTAATGGAAGACGTACTTAGAAAATTAAAACTAAAAAAGAAATTTGTTTTAGTATGTGGAGATTTTAATATAAATATTTTAGAAAACACTCCAACGAGTGTTCGTCTTCTTGCCTTATTTAAATGTTTTAATCTTTTGAATCTATTTCTCGAACCCACTAGAATAACTTCACATTCGGCCACTTGTCTCGATAATATTTTTACAGACTATGACCCTGTTTCTAAGTCACTCATTAATAATCTTACGTCTGACCATTGCGGTTTGAAGGTGACCTATGATTTTGATATTAGGGATGAACCAATAATAGTGAACTGTAAACCAGTTACAAAAGAGCGAGTGGAGTGTTTCAAAAATAGTATAGCTTGTAAAATAGATGCATTGCCTTTTGTACAAGATGATCCAGATGTGCTTTATAGTAATCTTTTTAACTTAATCAAGACCGAATACAACCAGGTGTTTACACCAAAAACAATAAAAATTACTCATAAACTTAAGTTCTGTGACTGGGCCACGACTGGTATATATAAAAGTAGAAATAAATTGTATGATTTATATAGTTTAAAACAATATAACCAAAATGTTAATTTTACGGAATATGTAAAGAATTATTCGAAAATGTTTAAGAAAGTGTGCATAGTAGCAAAATCTAATTACATTAAAGAAAAAATTAAAAAGTCTAACAATAAAATCAAAGCCACTTGGGACATCATAAACCGTGAAACAGGCAAATTTAAACCACGGGATAATACTTTCACTTTAAAAGTAAACGACAACTTAGTCAATTCAGATTCACAAATTGCTAATATTTTTGATGATTTTTTTGTAAATATACCTGTAATAACAACATCAAATTTAGATTCATCACCGGAAGCTGCACAAACTTTACTCCAAAAATATGTACCAAAATGTAATCTTTCCTTTCATTTTAAATACATTGATTCAATGAATATTATTAAAACATTCAAATCACTTAAAATGAAAAACACGAGTGATTTGTGGGGTATATCTATTAAAGTAATTAAGAATATTATTTATTCTATTGCACCGTATCTTGCTGAAATTTTTAATAACTGTGTCGATAAGGGAATCTTTCCTGATCTTATGAAGTTTAGTAAAGTTATACCTTTATTCAAATCAGGAAACAAAGAAGACCCCAGTAACTATCGGCCCATTTCAATATTACCAGCGCTAAGTAAAATTTATGAAAAAATTATACTCGAACAGTTGATGTCATATTTTAACACAAACAACCTTTTACATAGTAAGCAATATGGTTTTACTAAGGGTCGTTCTACTACTGATGCAGGCGTTGCTCTAATAAAACATATATTTGATGCCTGGGAGAAGTCTCAAAATGCTCTTGGAGTTTTTTACGACTTGTCCAAGGCTTTTGATTGCGTTGAGCACCGGACTCTGGTGTTGAAGCTACATTATTACGGTCTCGAAGATTTTGCACTAAATTTAATACAGTCATATCTCAGCTCTAGAACTCAAACTGTCGATATAAATAGTACTAAATCATCTGGTTCTCATGTAAAAATGGGAGTTCCACAAGGGTCGATTCTTGGTCCTTTTCTGTTCTTGATTTATATTAATGACTTACCATTCTTTGTAGAGAATTTCTGTGAAATTGTATTATTTGCAGATGATACTTCACTCATTTTTAATGTGACTAGGTGTAGGACTAATTATGAAAATGTAAATAAAGCTCTTTCAGAGGTACTCCATTGGTTTACTATTAATAATTTACAGCTTAACGCTAAGAAAACAAAATGTATTAAATTTATATTACCAAATGTCAGAAATGAACCAACCAATATTAGAATAAACGGTGATCAATTAGATTTGGTAGATTCTACAGTCTTTTTAGGAATTACCCTTAACTCAAAACTTCAATGGAATCCTCATATATCGAAATTGGCCGGTAAACTCAGTTCTGCTGCTTATGCCATTAGAAAAATTAGGCAGTTAACAGACGTTGAAACTGCTAGAACAGTTTATTTTAGTTATTTTCATAGTGTCATGTCGTATGGCGTCCTACTGTGGGGAACAGCGGCTGATATTGAAACTATATTCATTTTACAGAAACGAGCAATAAGAGCAATCTATAAACTAGGATCACGAACTTCCCTAAGAAATCTTTTTAAGGAGATTGATGTCCTGACAGTTGCATCTCAATATATTTATAATTGTATAGTTTTTGTACGTTGCAACATCAACTCCTTTACTAAACACGGTGACGTACACAATTTCAATACTAGAAATAAGACAAAACTTGTAATGCCACTGTTCAGGTTACAGAAGGTACTTGGTTCTTTCTTGGGGCAAGGTATACACTATTACAATAAAATACCAAATTCTGTACTAGATTTACCTTTAGATAAGTTTAAAAAACATGTGAAGTCTTTATTACTTATAAAAGGTTATTATACAGTCAAAGAATATTTAGATGATAAAACAGCCTGGTTATAATAAAAATCACATATTATATTTGAATCAATTTATTAAAATTATTTTTTATACTTTTTATACTGATATGACAGCCTTTATCAGCATTGTCCTACAGATAACAAACAGCGTTGCGTTAAATAGATCATTAAGTTTTTATTTAGAGTATCTTGAGTGTGTCATGCTCTCTTTACTGTCTCTGCGGTGGTGGCGTGTGCGTCGGGTCGTTACGTTCCCTAAAATATGGTTGAGCGAAGCGATGGCTGATTCATACGTCATGCTCGTGAACGGGTGCCGCCTGTGGAGGCTGGTCTGCTCTTGCATACTTATCTTATTTTTAGTATTATTAATTATAGTTTGACTTTGTTTTACCTAAACAATTTTTGACTTTTACTAGAGTACTGTAATGGTGCTGTATGACATTGTGGAAATTGAAACTTTTACATAATTATCTGATGTAAATTTGTTAACTTACATTTTTTATTTTAACAGCATTGTCCTACAGATAACAAACAGCGTTGCGTTAAATACATCATTAAGTTTTTATTTAGAGTATCTTGAGTGTGTCATGCTCTCTTTACTGTCTCTGCGGTGGTGGCATGTGCGTCGGGTCGTTACGTTCCCTAAAATATGGTTGAGCGAAGCGATGGCTGATTCATATGTCATGCTCGTGAACGGGTGCCGCCTGTGGAGGCTGGTCTGCTCTTGCATACTTATCTTATTTTTAGTATTATTAATTATAGTTTGACTTTGTTTTACCTAAACAATTTTTGACTTTTACTAGAGTACTGTAGTGGTGCTGTATGACATTGTGGAAATTGAAACCTTTACATAATTATCTGATGTAAATTTGTTAACTTACATTTTTTATTTTGTTTTTTTACATGTTGTAATTGTCTTATATATATTTTTTGTGTTTATTTGTAATGGAAAGTTTTCTGCTATGATAGGGAATATTATAATAATATATATTATTATAATATTATATATTCCAATATTTTTGACGCTGTAAGGGAGAAAAGAGCTGGACACTTGCTGAGTTTCTTGCCGGTTCTTCTCAGTACAAGATCTCCCGCCCAGAGTAGATTTACGAACCGATGGCATAATGACATTCACAAGAGCTACTTGTAGCCTAAACTGAGTAAATGATTTTGAATTTTGAATTTTTTTGAATTGACATAACTCAACAGAAGTGTCCTCATGCCTTCCTATATCCTTCGGGTGTCTCTATGTTACAATATGTAGTTCTGGACAAGTTAAAACGTAGACCAAGTGACGCGCGGCCTTCACCACTGGTAAAGGTGCCTTTCAACATAGCCTTCGAGGTCGTCGACGTCACCATGACCGTTGTACTGCTAATAGCACAGACCATATAGCCCTCATAGGCACACTTATAGCAAGTTCTTTAATTTTAACCTAAAGGCATAACTGATAGGAACGACGAAAACCAAGTTCTTATAAAGAAACAGAGCACCTATGATGTTACAGCTTATACCTATACCTTGACAGCTCTGGTAGTTAATTGGTTGCTTAACCTTGGAGGTTTTATAGGAGCTTGACAACACATCACAGAAGTGTCCTTATTCATCACCATCACCTCATCACCAGCCTTTTTTTTCAACACTTGGTCTTTTTTCAAATTATAATTTGTTCGCAACAAATTTTACGTAAAATTATATGTAAATAATCTTGACATTTTTTATTTCGTTTTTTGAATGCCAAATAAGTACTACAACAAAATTTGCGTAAAATTATATGTAAATAATCATAAATATAGCTTGCCTGATCTTTCAATATTTGGAAAAATATTAAGATCGGATGTTGATGACGTAGTTGTCGACATTAAATAGGCCTTACAGAGTAAGCGTAGGTAGAAAGTGTTGATTAATTTCGGCGTGTTGGGTTGAGCCACTATAGCATAGTTGGTAGTGCACCTAACCCGGTATGTCATTGGGTGCGGGTTTGAATCCCGCTCAAGGTATATTTCCAACACTTTGTCTTTTTTCAAATTGTAATTTGTTCGCAACAAATTTTACGTAAAATTATATGTAAATAATCTTGACATTTTTTATTTCGTTTTTTGAATGCCAAATAAGTCTTGTACTAGGCTTGTAGTGGAGCAAGAGCCGTCACGCAAGCCGATGGACGAGAGAGAAACACAACAACCCTACTAACATTGTTGATTTGTTTTATTTGATTGTTTTTTAGTCTGATTTAGCGGAAATAGTGGCATCAGCCAGGCATACTCAAACCGAGAACATTAATAATTTCCCTGCTAGGAATCAAACCCGAACTTCTGGAACAAAGACCGGTTGTAAAACCAGTAGAGCACATGGGCTGCAGTAACCGTAATTATTATTATATTTTGTCCAAAAGCTAAAAGCAGTTTTTAAAGTTTTATTTTTTTTATTTTTTTATTTTTTTATTTATTTGGTATGGTATGGTATGGTATGGTATTTACACAATCAGAATACAACATAGCGTGTTAAAAATGTTACAAGATAAATATCAAGGACAAGTTGTAGTTCCTATGACGTGTGTACACGGCATGATAAATCTTTAACAAGGCAACATAATTAATAAAATGTTTTTGTAATGTTTCAGAAAAAAAGGTATCTCCTGAAGATTTACTTTTACTTCGGAGTGGCATTCCAACTGATGACCCTATTGATGGACCTTATGTACTTCGATTATAGAGAGTATCTAGAAAATAGCATCTACTTCTTCTTTTTAAGTAAGTATTACATGCTTGCAATGCATTGCAATTTAGAAATGATGAATAGTGGCAAAATTAACGCCTGTTTACTAGAGTTCTTATTACAAGTATCATATTTTTACAACACTGATTGACTATCTTTCCCGTAATGACATCACCAGCTTTTTTTTAGGGTTCCATACCCAGAGGGTACAACGGGAACCCTGTTACTAAGACTCCGCTGTCCGTCCGTCCATCCGTCTGTCCGTCTGTCCGTCTGTCCGTCTGTCCGTCTGTCCGTCTGTCCGTCTGTCCGTCTGTCCGTCTGTCCGTCTGTCCGTCTGTCGGTCTGTCACCAGGCTGTATCTCGTGAATCGTGATAGTTAAACAGTTAAAATTTTCACAGATGATGTATTTCTGTTGCCGCTTTAGCAACAAATACTAAAAAACAGAATAAAATAAATATATTTTTTTAATTACTATAGTTATTATACCCCATTGGGTATCGCATTCGATGCCAACATCGTTAACAACAAATTACAAAACAGTAATACCTAATCATTTAAATAATTTAATTAATTGATGTGATAATATTTCGAGCATAAATGCATGTGTGTAGGTAGTGTAGCCTTAAGTACCTAATTTTAATTATGTTAATTAATTGTTATTAATTTAAATTGTTTTTTTTTATATTAATGTAATAAGTCGTTATTTATTTTATTCTTTAATTTACTCAAATGTTTCGCCAATAAATTTTGAATGTATTTGTATTTTAATTTATTTTTTATTTTGCAATGCCCTGTTCAGGGCCTATGTTTGAATCTAATTATTATATTAAAACCAATGGTACCTACAAAACATAGAGCAATAAAAGAATTTGAATTGAATTGAATCAAATTGCTAGAAAAAGTTGAAGTGAACACGTATTCATTTTTTAAGTATTTTAGTTACAAAACAGCAAGCAAGTCCCTCATGCTGGGGCACGAGCCTTCCCGAGCGGACCATAAACCACCACGCGGGCCCAGTGCGGATTGGTGGTTGTTAACAACTGCTAATGCAGCCGGTACCAACGGCTTTACGTGCCTTCCGAAGCATGGAGGAGCTCGAGATGATAAGTTTTGGTCACCCATCCGACGACCAGCCTTTACAAAAGTTGTTTAACTTCAGCAATCGCAAACCAAGCACGCTTACCACTGCGCCATCGAGCTCCTCTGATAAATTAATGTAACAGTTATCAAAGTATTTTAATTAAGTTGCTGATGCCGCTGTGCTGGCAACTCCCGTTATAAAAATGTTTATTTAATGATTTATGTACTAATAAAATATTATTGGCAATTTAATTAAAAGTTATTTAAAAAAAACAGAATTGGTAACACAAACTTAGCAATAGATTTTTATTGATTTAACAAAATAAATGAATTAAATGTAAAAAAAAAAAAAAAAAAAAAAAAAAGGCAGGGTTCAAATCCTGCTTGTGGAAATTTTTTCAACATTTGTGTTTTTGTAATTTGTTCGCAACAAAATTTGCGTTAAAAATTATATAAACATTTTATGAATTAAATGTATTCGTAACGAAAAATAGGACAACTCAAAAATGTCGGGTGATCGGGCGATGTTGCTTCGACGGTGGCACACGCAGCAAAAAGGGAGCGCGCTCGCTTATATAGCTTCCATAGGCGTAGAATATTCTAATCTTCAACAATATATTACCAATTTAGTCCATAATTTGAATAACAATTGGAAATAAAAGATTGTACCTACATTCTTTTGTGTAGTTGGTGCAATAAAGAATCTATTAAGAAAATAAACAATAACGCGATAACTCGGTTTATGGGCTGTAGATAATTCTTTGATACAACAAAACTAACTACATGGCAATGCAAGAAAACTGTTTTAACGATATCATGCTTTATTGGCATCTGATAGGCATGGCTGATCGAACTTAATTAGTAGCAAACTACTGATTACGAATCGATTACCCAAACCTTAACTCTACAAGTCGGCCATTGAAATCTTTTCAGGTTTGTTTTTGTACGTTTCAATTTAAATTTAACCAAATAGGTTCGTTTGGTGCTATGAGTATGTTGGTGCTCCTCTTCACGTATTTCTACATCCGACATTTACAGTGCTTCGATTCTGCTACTTATTTTGAAATGTCTCAGCGATCTGATTTTGATATTTGGGCTTTTTGAAAAATGTCATAATCATATCAGAATAAGGGTGACTAGTGCGTATTTTATTTACCATTCGATCATGTAAACGAAAACTGGGATTTGTATGGCATTCAATCTTCTTCAATTGGTAAACGAGGAGTTAAAGTTTTCTCATACTAATTCTCGTTGCCGCCTATATAACGTGATCGAATAGCGAATGAAAGTCGCACTAGGCACCATGAACCGAGTGACTGTTGTAGATACTATTTCGTTTTCTGATATAACTTATGTTATTAAAAAAAAAATACAATGGGCTAATTAACAACAACAATAATTAAGGACTTCTTAGCGGGACAGTGAAGAGTCAAGTCTGCAGTTTTGTTTGTTTTATAAAATTTGTGTTATGTCGAATATTAATGTGAAATAGTGGATTAGTAACCGTTAAGTGTTCGTAAGTGCGCATGAGTGTTGGCAAATGAAACAAAACAGTTCAACTTAGTAAAGCCCCACATCTGTACTGAGATACTCGAGGGGTTGGGGGGTATATCATTTCTCACTTCTCATTTCTATTATCATTCATCATCATCATACAGGGAGGAAATATTGTTTATTTGTGTATTACTTGTAAGAAAAATTACTAAAGGAAAAAAAACACTAATTCATTAATGTTTTTTTATTGGAGGTAGTTTGCTGATTGCCTCATACGGCATTTTCAGCGTCACCGGACTTTAATTGATTTCAGAATATTAAACGTATAAATGAAATCAAGCAAGTTCTTTAAAACATTAACCTAAATTGCATAGTTATCAAAACTTACAATGATTACTGAAAATTACTCATAGTTTAAACAGAATGAGAATCTGGTTATACCTAATTAAATGGCGGACGGAAGTAACTGTGTCTTTAACATGAATCAACATGGTAATGAGCTTGGCTATTGACCGTGGCCATGACGGCCGACTCTCACGTCACTCAAAACTAGCTGGACAAGGACACTGCTTAGGATAAATTAAAAAAAACAAAAACTGCTCCTTTTTTAAACAGAAGAGAATATAACAATTCGGCCGGACTTCTTGGCGGGAAAGTGAAGACTCATGTCTGCGGTTTTGTTTTATTTTCTAAAATTTGTGTTGTCGAATATTACTGTGAAATAATGGTGGATTATTAACCGTTAAGTGTTTGTGAGTGTGCTTGAGTGTTGGCAAATGAAACAAAACAATGCAACGTCACTTTTCTAATTTTCTCAAGAAGTCCGCGTGAGGAAGTCCTCACGCGGACTTCTTGAGAGAATTACTAAGTAGCTCTGTATGTGGGGCTTTACTAAGTAGTAAAGCCCCACATCTTTACTGAGATACTCGAGGGGTTGTATATCATTTCTCACTTCTCATTTCTATTATCATTTATCATCATAATACAGGAAGGAAATATTGTTTATTGATGTATTACTTGTAAGAAAAATTAATTTGACACTGGCTAAATGTGCTAATCGCACGAAGCCATCAACTAAAGTAAAAAAAAAACAATTCGACCGAGGAGACGCAGATAGTTATGTGGGAATCTCCCTCTTTTTTACCAATCTAGTAAATTCTTGTTATGGCTACCGGCCACCAGAGGGGCAGCACCGTTTTATAA
Organism: Eudonia lacustrata; assembly: GCA_947562085.1. Lineage (NCBI taxonomy): Eukaryota > Metazoa > Arthropoda > Insecta > Lepidoptera > Crambidae > Eudonia > Eudonia lacustrata. The sequence continues at coordinate 7,550,698 of OX387324.1, read as the reverse complement.
TGGCTCTCCTGTCCTGTCTCTCTTCCCTTTGCAAAATTGGTGAGAGGGAGAGGCATACCCACTCGACTAAACCCTGGTCGAATCGCAACCAATTAAGTGGAATTTACGTGGGGTTCATAGAATTAATCTAGAAAATTCATGATTATTTACATATAATTTTACGCAAATATTGTTGCGAACAAATTACAATTTGAAAAAGACAAAGTATTGAAACAATTCCACTAGCGGGATTTGAACCCGCACCCCTTGACATGCCGGGTCAGGTGCACTGCCAACTATGCTATCGTGGCTCAATCCAACTCGCCGAAATTAATCAACACTATCTACTTTTACTTTATAAGCCAAGGGAGCCCTATTCAATGTCGACAACTACGTCATCAACATCCGATCTTAATATTTTTACGAATATTAAAAGATCAGATTATGAACTATGCAAGCTATATTTATGAGTATTTACTTTTATTTTTACGCAAATATTGTTGCGAACAAATTACAATTCGAAAAAAGACAGTGTTGAAAAAAATCCACGAGCGGGAGTTGGATTGAGCCACGATAGCTTACTTGGCAGTGCACCTGACCCGGCATGTCAAAACTCATTTTAAATATTGTGTATTTTTTATGTTGTTAAAATTTCTAAATTGAAGAAAGCTTTTTAATTTTCAATACCTACTTACTTTGCAGCTGACCTCGTTAAATCTGTCATTACAGATTTTTTTTTAAATATTTTTCTGTTTTTTTCAGGTTTAAACGTCTACCTACTGTTCCTAGTATACAGCGTGATCCACTTGATCGAGGAGAGTTCGGAAGTGCAGTACGTGGCGTACCAAGAAGGCAACCAACTCACCCTGTGAATGAGTCGTTGTAAGCCTTAATAATGACAAACCTTTAACGCTCCAAAGCGGTTCTGGACAAAATAGCAGGAGTCTACAAACTCAATAACGTCTCAATAGTCCCAATGTTAAAGTCAGCGGTAGTCAGATTTTGACATTGGGACTATAAAGAAAATGTCAGAATAAGGTCACTGAGGTATGATTGTGGTAGTTTTTATAGCAGAATCGAAGCTCATGACGCTTGTCATATCAATACGTCTTAAGAGGCGTTTTACGTTGCCGTAATCCATACAAATTCTGTATTTCCCTTAACCATAGAATACTAATCTCTGAAGTCACTAGTCGTCAACTTTCTTTAAATAATATATATAAAATTGGCTTATTGGTTTGAAAGAATTAGAGATTTAAAAGTGTATCGGATACCAAAATGTGAAATGCCTCTTTAAAGCAGCGCTATAGCCACTTTAAAAGTTTACGCAATCACACATTGTAATGAAACACGTTTTACGACCAAAAATGTCGCTTTTCACCAAACGAACGTAAGTAGATAACCCCTAAGCCATGTTAGGTGACAGTTTACTCCAGTAACTGTCACCTAACATGGCCACCATAAATCCCATACTGTCACATACCATGTTATGTGACAGTTTACTCCAGCAACTGTCACATAACAATCTAATAAAATATATATTTTTGTATTTAATTCGATATAAATTGTATATTATAAGAAGTACTTGTCTAGGACATTTGTTCCGGCACAACACTTAATTCAAAAGAGACATTCTTTTTTTACTAATAATAATAGGTAACTATGTTTTTTTTCTGTCACCAAAGAATACTTTCTGTTTTATTAATTTGTATCTTCAAATGTCCAAATGTCGCATTGAAATTAATTTAAAATGTCTTCCTTTAGGTTTAAATGTCCAAATCAATGTTAACTTGTATTCAAATAAAAAATTTAAACTGACCACCATGATGTTTCCTAAATATCAGCTCTGTTATCAATATAATTTAACGACTATTCGATAATTAACATTTCCCTGTGGTTTGTGTGCATTTAAGACGGACGTTATGATATTGTTGGGTAATTCGATCTTGGTGACCTTAGAGCATTTGGTGACAGATTTATATTCGGTCACGGAAAATCAAACTTTTTGGTGACAGCTAAAATGAAATCATAGCATTAAGAATATGTAATTAAAAATATATTTGGGAACAGTATTATTTTTCCTACATCTACATGTGTACCATGTGTAACTGTACATTTTTGAATGATTTGAATGGTCTCACTGCAATCCTGAAACGTGGTTTGAAGCTAATTATCATAAAATGGACTAAATAGTCTTTATCGGTATAGCTGTGATATTTATAACCCCTATACAATTACGAATATCTAGAGCATGCATTCTTCTAAATGCCAAACTAGTAGTGAGTCGTAAATGGTTTATTCAATTCAATTCAATTCATTCATATCAATTATAACATTACTTAATTTAACTTGAAAATAAAATAAAACAGAAAAATAATTAGAAAATTAAAAACTAAAGACCTATAAATAAAAGATGTCCTCCAACTGTGGGCTCATGGGAACGGTCCCAAGAATGCTGGCAACATTGCCCCTTTGGATTGCCAAACTAATACGCTGGCAGAGGTAGCTGCCAGCTTTCTTGTCACCGGAGGCCTCGATAAGGCGAGCACTTAACTCTTTAACTAGATGCTTTGCCTCCGGCCCCCATGGACCCATTGTTTCCACCACAAACGGAACAAATAAATAATTTCGACCTAGGTTTGCGTATTTGTGCCGTTTGCGATTTTCAGCGCTTACCGCAGCAGCCCCCACATGAAGTGAAGAGGCGCGAATATGCGAGGGAGCCACGGTGTCAGCACAGGTTGCATCCCACACCAACGGCCTGCCAAGCTTCCAGGGCCCAATGGTCATTCCGTCAGGTCTCTTGCCATCACTGCGAGAGATACCAGCTGGTTCTAAGACAGCCGGTAAACCAATGGTGGCAAAAGCACTGCGGATGATGCTGTTAAGCGTCGAGTGACGCATCATACGGCCAGCACTACGAGCGCAAGAGAGGCCGTGGTGGCCAAGCTCGTCAACAGCCTCCCCACACACACATCGGTGAAGGTGGACTATTCTGGCGCCTAAACGGAGTTCCCTGTGTGGTGCCGGGGATAAAGAATTGCACCACCCCATCTCTTCCCGTGGGTGTCGTAAAAGCCGACTAAGGGACTATTCCAGAGGATGGGCAGCAGCATCTCTCTGAGGTTACCCTCAACCTACTGCGATCGCCAACCCGCCTGCCAAGCGTGGCGATTACGGCAAATACCCCTCATATCCTTGGGGGAGGCCTTTGTCCAGCAGTGGACGTCTTTTGGCTGAGATGATTGATGATTGATGATTGAATGCCTGGAGCCAGTGGCCTGACTCTCTCTCGGAAACGGCAGTGAGACGAGCGAGTTCAGCCGTGTCAGCCGATGTGGATATAAGCCCCTCCAAAACTTGTTTGCATAACGGCTCGTCCCATTGCTTCAGCGATTGTGGTAATAAAGGTAAGCTAGAATTTTGACAGGCGGATAACCAAGCGTTACTAGCATCTGCCTTGCCCGACAACTCTACGGAAACCAAAGAAGGGTTGATAATCTTCCTGTAAAGATTGTGCGTGCTATGGGCAGAAGACAAAAACGCTGGCAGGGCCACACTGGATAAATTCCTAATTCCTTGGCCTCCGAAACGTACAGGAAGCGAAGCCTGTAACCAAACGCGGTCGTTCATAGAGCAATTTAAAACTTTAATAAGAGTTTCTCTTAACAAATTATCTATATTGGATAACATTGCTGGAAAAAGCCAAAGTTGGGAGCAACGTAGAACATAAGTCAATTTAGGAACAAAAAGACAAAAACGAATAATAAACAAAGCCATGTGTGGATTAATTTGGAATAACCGGTCTGCAGTAGAATTGAATTTAGTGATCGCATCGTTTATAAAAGCAGGGATGGCAGCATCGAGAAGCGGTGCGCCTAATAAAAATAATGAATCATCGCTAAGAATTTTGATGTTGGGAGCCAGGCGACTGAAGTCAGTTACTATTTGTGCTCTACGGTCCGAGGCCACGGAATTCGAAATATATAATTCACATTTAGAAAAATTTAGCTCCAAACCTATAGTACCAAACTGGTTTATCAAAGTTTGTAGGTCCTCGAGAACTAAACCAGAGTTTCCCCCTAAAGCGCCGTCATCGAGATACCAGACATTAAATTTAGAATTTAGATTCGAAATTATTTGGTGTATAGCTAAAGAAAAAATAGCAGGACCCAGAGGGTCACCCTGCTGGCAACCAACGGCAGAATGTATAAGATTGTTACGGTAAATCAAATTTGTTGGTTCACCGTAACATTGCCATAAATATTTATATAAAATGGGAATTTCTTCTTTTAATTTCGCCAGCAGAGCACCCCTGTCTACGGAGTTGTAGGCGTTCTTCACATCCACCTTCAACAGCACTTCACCACCATCATTCAGCAAGAAGGTGCGAGCTGAGTGAACTGTAGCCTCACTGCCTCCCTTCGAGCCAAACCCGAGCTGAATTGGCTGAAATTTAGAAGAAAGGTCAGACAGGATATGCTTGACACAAATTTTGGCAACAATGCGCCGGATGGTACACCCTACGGCAATTGGCCTTATGCCGCCATCTTTCTTTTTTAATGCACAAAGATTAGCGCCGTAGAGTATACCAGTAATGTTCTGTGGAACATTTCCGGCAAGCATGACATTGCAAAGCTGGGTAATTTTGGAAAGAAGAACTCTGCCGGCGTCTCCAGAGGTACCAGAAACCAAATCTTTAAAGTGCTGCGGCGATTGACCATCGAGACCACCGGCAGAGCCATTTTTAAAAGAAAGAATGGATTTGAATACTTCGTCTTCGTTGGTCGAAGGCGAAGCATCCGTAGACTCGGGTGGATCGGGGAGACGAAGTGTTGCTGCAGGAGGTGGGTGCTTAGAGAGTAGAGAGGCCACTGTCTCCTGAGAGTCAGGAGCAATGATATCACTAGAAAAAATCAACTGAGTGGCACCTTTTAAATCACCTAAGTTGATTTTTTCTTCAACCTTGCTAACATTAAATGACGCGAATGAAGATTTTTTATAACTAATGGGTGAACTATTCAAAATTGGTATGGGATTGGAGCAATTGTTTTTAATTTTTTTGGGTCAATGTTAAATTTGAATTTTCATCTTTGCGTATATGCAGGATACGATACGCAAAAGTTAAAAATTGTTCCCAGCTATGCGATGAATTTTCGCCGATGACACTACTTATGGTTGTTGCGAGTGAATGAGCTACAGAGGTACGAGCTCCTCTCGGAATGCGTTTAATAATGGGTGTATTTTTCTTTAATTTACCTAATATTTGCCAAAATTGTAAGTCTTGTCCAGTAGGAGGGTTAAATGAACTCGGTGAAATGGGTGAGTGTGCGATGGGTTGGAAAGCTAGAGAGGTTTGGCTAGGTCTATGAACTTTACCTATATGAATATTCAAACCTCTCTTGCCTCTGAAAAATTTTGGATGAGAACAGAGCTCGCACCTCACAAATTGCCCATTGCCGGTATCTTGTGCTGAATTGGTGGAATGTTGGGACATCTCACAAATAAATACGTTAAAATTATAAAACACCAAAAATAATAATAGAAATATAAATATAAAATAAAAATGACAGCTGCTGCTGCTGACGGCTTTCGGCGCAGGCGTGAGATGTCAGCAGCACTGAAGATCTCGCTCCGTATAGGCTGCCTCGATGCGGGGACGACGCTCAATGGTTATAGGAAGAGCGTTGCCAAGACGATAATTTGCAATGTACACGAAGACAGATAATAAAAATGTCTCCACAGTAGCCTCAGCGGCGGCGCACACGGATGCCAGCGATGGCGCAGGCGTGGCCACAAGGCGGGAATAAAAAAATGCACACAATAACTAATTTTGCGCCATTTTCTGTATAAAAATAATTATTTACAATATTATTATTATATGTGACATATTGTGTCATTTATTCCGATCAAAAAAAAGTAAATTTGATCGCAGACTGGGTTATGTTCGTTATAGATATCAAGTAAGTAAGGAGCCTATAACTATCCCACTGCTGGGCAAAGGCCTCCATCATTGAGATCAAGTGATCAATACAATTAATGGGCAATGGCTTAATCACCACGCTTGCCAAATGCGGGTTGGTGATCACAAACTCGGGCTATGCATCGAAAAATCCGAAACACACTTTTGCCCGACCTGGGAATTGAACCCGGGACCTTCGGGTATCGGGCCGAGTGCTTTGCCACAAGGCCACCGAGGCGTAATGGATATTAACGATAGTAATAAATGATAATGATACCTTCTCCTCCTCGAGTAGCTTGGTGTTCAGCGTCAAGCGAATCTGGTCACTGCTGGGTATAGGCCTTCTCTATTTTATGATACACTAGCTGTGCCCCGCAGTTTCACCAGCGTTCTATTAGTCAATGCGTGATGTAATATAGCCTATAGCCTTCCTCAATAAATGCACTATTCAACACAAAAATATTTTTTCAATTCGAACCACTAGTTCCTGAGATTAGCGCGTTCAACCAAACAAACAAACAAACAAACTCTTCAACTTTATAATATTAGTATAGATAGATGATACATGCAAAATGAAATGTTTTTTTAATTAATTTATTAAAAATGTGACTGAGTAACAGTCGTCGACGGCTGAGTAGCGCAGGTTTATTACCGCAAAAAGCAAACCAGTTGTTATTGTACAATTGCAACGCTAATGCTCTAGTTGCGGTTGAAAAATTGATATTACGGTGCCTAGTAAGTATCAGTTTTATTTACTATCCGTATTCATTCGACGACCTCCTTGGTCGAGTGGTTTGTACACCGGTTTTCATGGAGTCGCCATCTCTGAGGTCTCGGGTTCGATCCCCGGTCGGGTCAATTTAGAAACTATTGTTTTTCTAAATTGTCTCGGGTCTGGGTGTTTTCTATGTATAATAAGTATGTATTTAAGTATTTTAAGTATGTTTATCCGTTGTCTAGTAACCATATAACGAGTTTCATAACGAAGCTTCTCTTGGGCTAGATTATTGGTGTGAGTGTATAGGAACGTTTATTATTATTATCTCTTTATTTATTTATTTTTCTTAGCCTAGGTTTGCTATAATATTAATATAAAAGTAAAATACAAAAGCACATACAAAACATAAAAATATTTTAAAAAACCTAGCCTAGGGTACCGCCGGCAACGGGGCAGGGCTCAAGCTGCCGGTGGTTAGGGCTGCAGAGACAGGAACCTTCGGACTATCCGTGCCGTGTCCAAGAGTATCGCCTTCTGTATCTGACCCTTGATCCAACCATTGAGCGAGAGTTTCTTAAGGTGTTGGTCGAGACTATTATTATTATTATTATTCGATTACGTTTACGAAAACGATAATTAGTATGGCATAGAAGCAGCGCCTCCTGGCGGCATACGAGGAGAGTTAACATTTTGCCATACAAATTCTCGTTTTCGTTAACGTGATCAAATGGCGATTAAAACTCGCACTTGGCACCGGTGGATCTCGATATTTACGTATTGTCTCGGTAGCTTAATTACCGCCCGAATTTTGATTCCCACCTGAGTACTAGGCTACGCGCTGTTTGTAAATGTAGAATATCTTATTTTTTTAATAACCACTTGTACAGACGCCTGCACATCAACCTATCCAAAACTGTCAAATTTCTTCAATACATTTTCAACCTTATGTTTCAGGTATAAAGTTCAAAGTCAATTGAGGAAATTTGACAGTTTGTGGTAGGTTGATGTGCAGGCGTGTGTACCTTTAAACCTCGCCTAAACAGAGGCGATTTGCGGTCACGGCCCACGGCACGGTCGCGGTCAGTGTTTTGAAGTTATTTGCTCTAGAATGTCGAGACAAACGACTTAGGCATCATTAATGATAAGAGTCGAGTCGAATGGTGGAATGGAATGGAAGGAGATCTGCAAGAAAACATGCGATGTAAGTACAACAATTACGGCTTTATCATGTTTGTTTTGTTTTGGTAACAGTTTAACAAAAAATATGTTTTAAAATAATATATTTTTTATAATAAATAGTAATAATTTTTTTGTATCTACTGAAAAATTATAGCTCCTTGACATATGTTGTTATAAAATCACACGGTTCTCAGAATCACTGCCATAGTGTGTCTCAAATTAAAAATAACAGTCAATTATGTATTATTCTTGCGCTAAATGTGTATTTTTGATCGATGGCTAAATGAGTCGCTAGCTCACAGGAAATCAGTCTTTGATTTTATAGTTAAAAATTTCCAATATAAAAACATTACTGTACTTATTAGCTAAAATTATACTTATAACGAAGTTGCAAGTTAGAAATAATTGAAGCTGGCAAAATCCAGAATGATCTTAATCGGCAAAAAGTCGCTAACCTCTAACTATACCCATGAGACGAATATTTTTTTATGAAGATTACCTAGAGAATCGTTTAAATAACGTTTTTGTACCTTAATACTTTGTTTTTTCACATATTCCTATGGCCTAGTTGGCCACACTTCGTCTGTCTTTGTTTTGTATTGTTATTTTGAATATCGTGTAATTTTGTAGTGTGTGCCAATAAATGTGTGTTTGTTTTGTTTGTTTGTATTCTTTCTTTCCAGCCGCACAGCTGCTGTTTTCATCATTAGAAAGAAACAATTTAATATCATTTTCTTTCTTCGAAATTGTCGTACTTTTCAATGTAAATTTCGTCGTCTGAACGTTTCGTTATCAAACTTTTTATCTTGAAAACTCTTTTCCCGGATATGAGGATAAAGGCTATTAGAAATTATTTGTTTAACTTTATAAGATTTAACACTTTTAAAAGAACGCAACAAACTATCAGCAATTGACTTATCATTACTAGTAGAAGGTTGAGCGATGTAAAGATTTTCAGGAGCTCGACTGACCGGATTTTCTAAATGGAGGATGGGTTCAACGTTGTGTTGTGCCGGTAATGATAGTTGTATTCTTGAAAGTTTTTTGCGATAGATTTTTAACGGACTGTAACTGATGTCTCAAAGATGCTATTTTTTATCTTTCTTATATCTTAACTTTCTGACCAATCGTTGGGCATTTGGAGGCACATTTTCAGTTGAACTTGCTGACGAAATTTGTGAACTTGCTGGGCTGATATCTCTTGACCTGATGTCAGATCTAGTAATTCTTTTGCCTTCAACGTTACCCTGTCCAGAGTTTTGAGGTTCCTGTATTTGAAAGTGATTTATGATAATGTTGCCTACATTAATATTATTTTCTATGTCACTCAAGGATGGACGACTTTCAACAAAACGTTGTATTCTGGCTTTTTCTTCTTTTTTGCGTTCATAAGATTATTTGCTTTTCTCTCCATTTTCTTCTTAATACTTTTTGATCTCTCGCTGTCAAATTATTTAAAGAAACGACATTTCCGTTTTTTGTATTTTTTCTTATTGTTTGCTTTATATTTCGCATAAAGCTCTGGGTTGTTTTTAATTTTCTCATATCTTTTTTTTTCTAGTTCTCTTTTCTGCGCCAAGATTTCTTCACTTTTTATTTGTCGTTTTTGGCATTTTGCCTCAAATAGTTAAATAAAGTAAAATAAAGTTAGATACCTAGCTAAACAAGTTTGAAGAGTTACAATATAATATTGATTTAGGCCGTTAAAACTTATTAATTCAATATTTAATAAAGAACATCAAAACTTATAAAAGAAATTGTCACAAAATATCATCTTATTTACTAAATTAGTATTTATCCTCTTAATGTTAAATAAAGTAAATGAAGAATTGAAAACATTGAACCAATTGAACCTGGCTACAGTCTCTTTAACCTGTGAATTTTAAGCAGCTTAAAGAGAACAGGTTAGTGAGAAACTGTCGGTTATTTTATTATCCTCTAAAATACCACAGTTTCATTTAAATGAAACAACTTTTACGGATCAACTCGCGTTTATTTTACACATTACTTTTAATTAATGTTTATCTTGCCGTTTCAAACCCTTTTCCCTGTGACCACAGACTCTGCAAAGGGTTCGAAACGTCAGGAAAAACCATAATTAAAAGTAATGTGGAAAATAAACGCGAGTAAATCCGTAAAAGTGGTTTCATTTCAATGTGTAATGTTCGCGTAAACTTCAGAAAACAGTAAGGGCTGCTATTGATAATTATGAGCGTTGATGAGTACTCGTCTACAAATCTCTACAATACAGTCTACAAATATTTGATAAGTCGACGTACAATGCTCCATACTTATATTTAAAGATAGACCCGCAGTATCCGCAGTATAGATTGTTCCATCATCACCAATCACCAGCACCAGCTCATTTTTATGGCCCACAGCTGGGGCACGAGCCTTCCCTATGGATGGATAGGGAGAACGGGCCATATACCACCAGGCGGGCCCAGTGCAGATTGGTGGTTGTTAACGACTGCCAGGAACAACGGCTTCTGAAGCATGGATGGATAACTGCTAACTAAAGCGAAATGGCGCGACACGGCGTGTCACAATATTGTTTTTCCCTTTTTCTTCTGAATATTTACTAGTAAATACTCATTGTAGTACACATCTCGATGCGTTACCAACACAATCTTAGCTTGGTTTTCCAAATACTGGCTGGCTGGTGTCTGGTACGACAAAACAGCTGCGAAATGGAAACAAACGAGCATCAGCCAACGAGGTAAACTGATCTTCCCACGACGCGACGTTGTCTCCGTAATCTTTGTTTACCTGTGTCATTTAGTGCCATACCTTATATATATAGAGCTGATAATATTACTAACTCTTATTAATTTAATGATTTTACCATTAATATTATTCAGTACGTGTCAGTTTCCTGCTGAACTAAACAAAGTGTTAATAAAATTTCGCAAAACCTGGAATTAGTTCAAAAACTGTTAATGGCCATCGGTTCGTAAGTCTACTCTGGGCGGGAGATCTTGCACTGAGAAGAACCGGCAAGAAACTCAGCAAGTGTCCAGCTCTTTTCTCCCTTACAGCGTCAAAAAAAATAAAAATTGGAAAATGCCCTATCATAGCAGGACACTATTCATTACAAATAAACACAAAAAATATAGAAGACAACCACAACATGTAAAAAAACAAAAAAAATAAACAAATCTAATATATCAAATTTACATCCGGTATAAGTTTCAATTTCCACAATGTCATACAGTACCATTACAGTACTCTAGTAAAAGTCAAAAATTGTTTAAGAAAAACAAAGTCAAACTATAGTAATTAATACTAACAATAAGATAAGTATGCAAGAGCAGACCAGCCTCCACAGGCGGCACCCGTTCACGAGTATGACATATGAATCAGCCATCGCTTCGCTCAACCATATTTTAGGGAACGTAACGACCCGACGCATAAGATCTTTAAGACGTGTGTTTGAGCGTACAGTATATTTAATACTTTAAAAGGATTTCCTCTGTTTCTGCGTAACTTAAACTTAACAACCACTGTTGAATCTTCTTTTTGCACTTAAACTGCGATAGTGAAGTGATATCATTTGCTCGTGTGAGCTAAACACATAAAATTGGCATTTAGCAAGGGAGGTCTAGTGAGGTTGAGTGGAACAAACCCTCTTTATAGTAATGATGACACTTGGTGAGAATGTAATGTATTTCGTTTTTTCAACTTTCAGTGTTAGTAAATAACAATTTAGCCAATGCATTATTTCGCGAAGTGCCTCTTCAGTACGTAATCGAGTCTCTTCCTAATCCTTGCCTTGCGTTCACAATGAGCGTCAGCATAGGTGAAAATTTTACAATAAGGTAGAGATTTTTTGCAAAAGCTTTTGATGTACACAAGAAAAAGAGTTGGCCCTAATACACCACCTTGTGGCATATACTTAAATAATAATCTTTATAATGGCGTAAGTTTTGATATCTTCTTTACTTAACTCTATCGTATTTTCAGTTCAGTCGACGACAGCGCCATGCGGCAACGTTACACTCACAGTTCGAATGCACCCACGCAATTAGATCGCGTATGGAGTTTCTAAATTACAAGAAATGCAAGAAAAAAAATAAAAAAAATAATAAAAATAATCCGCGAAAATGTAGCTTTTCCTAGCTAGGTATCGAACCCCTGATTATTATGTCAAGTCGTCTGAGACTGCCAGCTTAACCAATTTAGCACAGAAGAGTCAAACGTTGGATAACATAACCCATTTATTTATAATTTTTATTAATTGTTTTGGCCCTCAGCCCATACCTCTTTCTGGTGGTAATGGACGCTCTTACGTCGGACAAACAGGAAGAGGCTCCTGCTGCTGGTGCTGGTGTTTGCTGTTCGCCGATGACATTGTGCTAGTTGCTGAAAGTGGCCTAGAGGTTCAGAGTAGACTAGATGAATGGTGGCAAAGACTAGAGAATGTTGGACTGAAAGTAAGTAGAAGCAAAACGGAATACATTTTTTGCGCTTTCGGTGGCCTGTTCCAATCCAGTGCCCAAAATTCTCGCTGTAACGCCATTGTCGGTGTGCTCCATCTTCCGATACCTTGCGGCACTCGTTCGGGAAAATACCGAAATAAACAGAGATGACATGCACCGGATCAACACAGGCTGGATGAAATGAGACAGGTTACAGGAACAACATGCGACCCATAGATGCCCCTTAAGTTAAAGGGCAAAATTTACAAGTCTGTTATTAGACCTGTAGTTTTGTAAGGATCGGAATGCTGGGCTTTAAAGAGGAAGGATGAATAAATATTGCGATGTGTGGAGTAACAAGAATGGATAATATAAAAAATTACTAATTAATTGTTAGGTAATTAGTATACTCGTGCTAGAGGAAGTTTGAAAGTACGCCAGTGACCGAAAAGTTAAAAAGAAATCATTTGTCTTAGTATGGGCATGTGACGAGGCCAATAAATGAGTGTACGAGGGTAATAAATGTAAGTGTTGATGGATGGAGGGGGAGAGGGAGACCAAAGAAAAGTTGGATGGATTGTGTGACCGATGATATGACTGTGAAGGGAGTGACTGTACAGGTGACGACTGATAGAGGAGAGTGGAAGAAACGGACATTCTGCGCCGACCCCAAGTAACATGGGACCAGGGCAGGAAGAAGAAGAAGTTTTGAAAACAAACAGTCACTTACAAACATTGTTTTTTTTTATTTAATTATTCAAAAAATAGACTTATAATTTCACTACTTCTACAGTTTTCATTTTTATGCGGTATTAGCAGCTCTATGCAGATGTCGGTGTTACTGGGGGCATGGTGTAGCGAGCGCTGCAGGCTCAGTGTTACCAGCGGCGCGCACCGCGACGGTAGTGCGTTCGTTTCCCGCCAACATGTCCGCCACTCTCGAGACGAGTCTGAAGTAAGTTCAGTGCGGTGCGCCGAAAGATTTCCATCTCTCCGCACCTCATAAAGATGCGGTTATTCAGGTCGCGAGTGTATGAATAATGATTACCTACACGGAAAGTGGTATTTTTGGTTGATGCGAATCCACCATGAGTTCTATGTTCACGTTGTGCTGAATACTAATGAAGTTGAAAATAAACGTTTTTATAAAATGTTTTGTATAAACATGAAAAAGTGCTTTATCGTCATATTTTTATACACGTAGCAAATTAATTGTAGTGAAATATTTGGTTCGAGCAATCTGATTTGTTTTGTCGTTTATAAATTATAACACATTAATCTTAGCCCTAACCAACGATTACCTAACAGTCTACAAATAATTTCATTATGGGTTTTAGAAAAAGTCGGCACTTAACCATAATTTCACTTTTAACAACTTGTGACTCTATAGTATAAAAATATAAATTATTTCTTGGCAATTTTTGCGAACAATTTATAATAAGCTTTTTGCTTATTGTTACACGGATACATACATTGTCGGATCATCACCACGATATGACCACGATGTAACCACGATAGCCTAATTGGCACCGTGCCAGGATTGCAAAGTGTGTGTTAATTTTCAAGTGTCATGTGAAAATCATTCATGTTGTAAATAGTAACTGAACACGTCCTCCTCAAGACTTTTTGTTTAATGTTTTAACTTTAAACCTATGGTGTTATTGAAGAATACTTAACTTAATCAAAAAAACATATCAATTAACATCTATACTATATGAATACGGTTAAATCATTCTCAAAAAAATTTTTTTGCAAAAAAATTACAGTTCGAAAAAAGTGTTGAAATTTTTTTTTCACTTTCGGGATTCAAACCCGCACGCAGCCCATGCTAAACTACTACGAGTAATTATAGTTGTTATTTCTTCTATAAAACCTTTCATGTCTATCTCAAAGTTTCCTAGTAGGTATACTTATACTTATCATCATCAGCCTATAAGCGTCCCACTTCTGGGTTCAGGTCTTCCCGTATGAATAGCACATGGGGTGTATGAAGCCAAGCGTTTACGCCGCTCACTAGCGCCGCCTAATGAACACCTCACATGTTATGGTTTAGTTAAATAAGACGTTACGGCCACTTTTAACTATAACGCCGTATTTAACTAAACCATAACATGTCAGATGTTCATTAGGTGACGTAAAAATGCTAAATTACTTCATTCAAATAGTTTGTTGAGCATAATTTGATTTTCTATCTCTAACTACTAGATATGTTTTTTTTTTTCATTGGCGGCGGTAGTGAGCGGCGTAAACGCTTTTAAGTATGTGAAAAAAAATTGGTGTTGTACATTAATATTTTTCAAGTACCAAAACATGAGACTGACTGACTGTGACGGCCGGCACCGCAAATGACTGTCTACTTGTTCAAACTATGTAGTTCAAACTAATTCAAGAAATGCTCAACTTTATGCTATACATATAATGTTCAAAGTCTATTGATGATTTTTGACCAATTCTGGTAGTCTGATGCTATATGTACCTACATAAATATATACAGTGATGCAACTTGGAATATGACGCGATGTTCAAGGTGTTCAGGTTTGCGCGCTGTCGTCAGTACGATGACGACACAACGCATCGGCCAAATGTTTACGTGAATGGTTAATTGAAATTTTAACTTTGCCCTCTCCGATTAATATTAGTGCTAGATTAATGATCCAGAACAAAAGTGCATCACCAAAGTAGCCGCGTTTGCTCACTTGTACATCGAAATAGATTACTCGTTACATAGGTATTGTAAAAAAGGTTTTATAACATCAAATGCTTCTTAAACATTTTAACATAGTAGACGTAATGCTGCTAAGCCCATTTACCTTTTAGACCTTTTGCTTCTTAGACATTTTAACATAGTAGACGTAATGCTGCTAAGGCAATTTACCTTTTACACATTTTGCTTCTTCGACTTTATACAACTTAGACATTGCTTTTAGACATTTTGCTTTAAAGACGTTCTGCAACTTAGGCTTTCTGATCATAACTCCTTAAATCATACCCAGAGAATAAGCTCCGAATAGTATTCCGTGTTTTGTTCCTGTCATGTAAACTTCATTTCAAATTAGAGTAAAAAAGACAAAACCTGGAATAACTATTGTACCTACCTATTCGAAGTTTATTCTCTGTTTCTTTTTAAGACCATAAAATATATAACTTTACCGAACATAAAGGTCAATTAAGATTGTCAAATATTTATACTTTATACTGTAATCGACCTCGAATGAAGAACGCTTTTGCGTATTTCTTGTTTAATTTCTCGGAGGGTTTTTGAAGCGCTTACCGAGAATCTAGTAATATTATTGATCGAAGTTTGCTCTATTATTGTATTTAAATATATTTTTTTTAATAAAAGTGCAGTGTAGAGTTTTAAACTATGGACGAAAATAACGAAGTACGAAGAGGACAACTTGCAATAAGCATTATAAAAACCAACGAGGTAACAAATGCTACCACTCAGGTGTTTTAAACCAGACACAATAAAAATTCAATTGTTCTATGGCACTGCGGTTACCTTGGGCGTCCAAGTATTTATATGATGAGTCTATACAAAAAACTAAAAATTTGATAAAACAGTTGTGTCACTTAATTACAATTGACGACCTCCTTGGTCGAGTGGTTTGTACACCGGTTTTCATGGTGTCGCCATCTCTGAGGTCCCGGGTTCGATCCCCGGTCGGGTCAATTTAGAAATTATTGTTTTTCTAAATTGTCTCGGGTCTGGGTGTTTTCTATGTATAATAAGTATGTATTTAAGTATTTTAAGTATGTTTATCCGTTGTCTAGTAACCATTTTAACGAGTTTTGTAACGAAGCTTCTCTTGGGCTAGATAATTGGTGTGAGTGTAGGAAGTTTATTTATTTATTGATTTATTTATTTAATTCGCACTGAATATTAATAAATTACTAAGAAAGTAGGATTTAAGTTTCGATTTTAAATTATTTGCTACTTACTTACGTTAATATTATTAACAGACCGTAGTTCGTCGGGTATTTAGCACATTCAAAAGTCAAGGAATAAGGTAGTCGGTTGTTCGTTCACCGTATCTGTAAAGGTTTTTAATAGGTTATCTTAATAGTGAGGAACTCATTGGCACAGTTTCCACCTTCGTAATCTTGTAGGATAAACAGCCTTTATAATACCGGGTCGTGGGAGGTTTATAATCTGGCTCTGGGGTGCAATTTATGAACCGGTGACTTAGTTTCACGCTATGATTTATTACGATTGCTCTTCTTGCTTGCTTTTATTTATAGTAACGGGTAACAAATATTTTACGCCGAATATTCTATAACGGTTTGTAAGATACATAACAAAATTGTAAATAATGCAAAAAATACAGTCATCAATCATCATTACAAGCTTCATATACGTTCCCACTGCTGGAGCACGAGCCTTCTCTGTACATGGATAGGGAGAACGGGCCATAAACCACCACGCGGGCCCAGTTTGGGTTCGCGGTAAAAATGATGAAGAAAATACTCAATTTCGAGATCATTTTGAGGACTCTTAGCTTTAAGTTTATGTTTGTTTCTACAATTGTTCCTTGTATCAGTGTTTTTCTTGTTAATTGTCCTAATAAACAAATAAATAAATAAATCACCAGTGAGATTCCAAAATCGCCCCTATTTGTAGCATCCTTTTGACATTGTGACCCCACAGAACCTTCAATAGGCCGAAATATAGCTTGATATAAAATGTTAAATAAACGCGAATAGATCCGCATCCAGTGTTTTATTTCGATGAGCAATGTTTCGTAAAGTTTAACTGTATTCTTAGCAAAAAACTATGTTTTTCAAGTCTTTACTAAAAAACGTTTGAAGTAAGGATGAGGCTTATGTAAACTAAGAAAATCAACTTCGCTTGTACCTACAAATGCAACCTCGAAAACTTTGTGGTTACTTTAGATTTATTCGAGATAACAAATTGGACAATGGGATTGTTTAACTGGTTTTCGTGGGACTTAATGTCGTATAAACTTAATTAATAGAAATGTTTGTGCGCCCATGACGTTTACAAATCTTCACCTTTAGCGTTTAGTGGGACACTTGTGAAACATGTCAACGTTCAAGCTAACTCTTCAAAGTCGTTAAAGTGATTCATACTAACGAGTACAGTCGGTAACGAAAGTCACTTTAGTAATTTGCTAGAACAACCAAAAAAAATGGCACATGGCGTGACAACTTGTCAATGCTGCAATAAGTCAATATCCGTCAATTATACTGATGACTTTAATTTAATGATGGCGTCTTTGCTTAGCAATGGCAAAGTATATTAATTGTTGCTTTCCTTTTTTTACTTTAAGTATAAGTTTTTGTAAGTAATTATGTGAAATGACTAATTGTACATTTAAGTAACGTGTTTAACGGGGTTTGACAAAGTTAGTTAATATTGGTATGCTAGGCAACCTTTTTAAGTAAGCAGGTAGGTACTCTAATCGTGTTCTCTTTTTATTAGTTTACCTTGTGAATCCATCTTACTATCGACAGAAATCGACTACTAGCCGAGCTGATATACCTTTGCTAACCATTTTGCATTAAACTCTGTTAACCATTTTATTAAATAATAGGTAAGTACAGCGCGAAAGTGTAGAAAGGTATTTACATTTATCTATCTTTTGATAAGAAAGCGTCTAAATGTAAAGTTTATTCTGAAGCTACTTTTGTTGTAGACTGTACCAACCGTGTATTTATATCGCTTGCCGACCATGATCCCCAGAATATCATCACACAAGAGTTTGAAATACCCATCTACATAGGTAGGTACCTACTACGTTGTGTTTTCAAAATTACTATTTAGTAGTACTCTCTTTCAAGCTTATCAGGCCCATTTCGTTCTATTTCAATATATTTTAAATAGTATTTAAATAGTATGTAAATAGTGTAAATAGTATTTAAATAGTATTTAAAATATTGTTTTCTAAAGTTGTTTCATTTCAAAGTATTTAAAATATTGAAATAGAACGAAATGGGCCTGTTGTGCTTTGGACACGTAATTTTTTTACTACAATAACATTAATTGTGACAACGCATTCAATAAAAATAAAAAAAACATGCTAAGATTCCATTTATTTTATGTACTAGCGGCCCGTCCCGGCTTCGCACGGGTGGACATTTCTTTTTTAATATAGCCTATGTTATTCAGCGCTAATGTAGCATTCTAATGGTGAAAGAATTTTTTAAATCGGTCCAGTAGTTTGAGAGTTTATTCGTTGCAAACATACAAAAATACAAAGCTTTCCTCTTTAAAATATTGTTATGATTATGATAAACACTTTGAGATTAAAAAAAAATACTAAATACTTTTTTTGTAACAAAACTTTTTTATTACGTAGCTGCTTAGGTACCTGCTAAGTTATTTGTATTATTGTTCCTAAAAAAGTCGCCAGCCCTAGGACGCTACATGGAGGTAAGGTCGATTTTAGCAATGCAGATAAAAGCACTAAAAACAGCGCCTGCAAGGCTATACTTTTTATGCACTATCATTAAGAAGTGTTTAAGATGTGTTAAACAATTTGTTAAATGATTAAAGTAAACATTCAAAGTCGCTCAAACCAATCAATATTCGAAATCGGTTTAAATACTTGAAGGCAGCTTTAGTATGTTTATAGACAAATATATAAACAATGACTCGAATCGAGTACAAATACCTATTACGTTCGAGTTTAAACGTAAACATCGACCTATGACGTATAGTAAGCTATACCTAACTTAAAATATTTTTAACAAAAAAATGAAACTGCCTAAAAATTTAAAAATAACCATATTTAAGTTTCAACGTATATAGTATATATAGTATATAGTATATAAGTAGGCTATACAACCGAATTGATAACCTACTCCTTTTTGAAGTCTGTCAAAAACCAGTTTCGCTTATAATATTACTAGCCTCTTTACCTTACGCGGTTTCGTCTTCGTTAAATTCGGAGTTTCAAGAGAAAAAAACTTTGATATGGGGTCCTTCAAACGTGGCGTGAAGCCCCACCACGTCGTTTTCACGATGCGCCAGTTCTCTTCGCGTCCGGACTCCATTTCCACTTAACATCAGCTGGATAGGAGTAATTTGCCGTAAAAACTATTAAAAACAACAATCTCAATCCAAGATATAATACGTACTAAGTGTGTATATAATTGTATTATAACTGTGTGTATAAGTGTGTGTGTGTGTGTTTGGTCGTGATCGAAGAACAAACAAACCAAATGAACAGACAAACATCAATACTTTAGCATAAACAGGTATTAGGTATATTGAAATTATTGTTTTGCGTTAAGGATAGATAAAAGATACGCACATAAAACTTGTATAAAAAGATTGATAGACAACAAGGTTAAGGATCTATTTAAAACATGAATCAATATTAAAAACTATAAGTGCTAGACTAGTCTAAGAACCGGCCAAGTGCGAGTCAGACTCGCGCACGAAGGGTTCCGTACATTATTTATAAAAACGGCAAAAAAAAAAACCATGTTGTTGTATGGGAGCCCCCTTAAATATTTATTTTATTCTGTTTTTGTTGTTATAGCGGCAACAGAAATACATCATCTGTGAAACTTTCAACTGTCTAACTATCACGGTTCATGAGATACAGCCTGGTGACAGACGGATAGACGGGGCGGACGGACGGATGGACAGGGGAGGGTTAATAATAGGGTTCCCGTTTTAGCCTTTGGTTACGGAACCCTAAAATTACGAAATCAACTAGCCGTTCTCACAGTACAAAGCAATAATAAAGTTTAAGTGATTAGACTATAAAAAACGAGGAATTCAATGCAAACGCCTTCATACTAGGACGATCAACGGACAAAGGGTATGATAACTCGAGAAGCAATTATTATTTTATCGTACGCGATCCTCCATTGTTCTAGAGATATTGTGTCACCAATCTAGTGTGAATTTACGCGTTTTTATAACTCCACTTATAAATATATAAATGAATGTAGCCGGCTCACTAGTAATGGAAAGAAAAATTGGTCGGACATTTTGTTTCTGCGTCGTCAATGGTGTTTTATGTCACTAAGCCGGCAGTTCTGCACAAGAGTATACGGCCTCCTGATGGAAAGCCGATCAGTGACCCACATACGCTTGCATCACCAGACTATGTATCACGCGTTCTATGCTAACCCTGAAGCTTCAGCTCTCCGTTTCAATGTTTTGTGACATTTGCAAACTCTCATGGATGTTCATTGAACACTATTTTATCACGCCATTATCCAAAGACACTATAAATATTATAAACTGCAAACATGACTCATCTCATCACTTTCCCGACAACAAGTTCGCGTAGATACCTTCATTGAGCGTGACAGAAACGCGCCACGTCATGGCCTAGAATGGTTATTATAAATATACAATAAGTATAGTACACGTATAATATAAATCTGCAAACTGTGTTCGATCAATGAAAGTCATCAACAACACTTTATAACAATAAATGTTAAAATGTTTTATTATTATTTATATTTTATTATTAAACAAGTAACAACAACAATATACACTATGTTCTCGCAAAACCAAGTATATGGTTTGTCTCTAAGGCCTAAGGTGTAAAGTGAACCTATTGCAACAGAAGTGCTTCATATGACACGTATCTTTGCCGCACTTCCAAAGATGGAATAGTCTACCAGCACACGTTTTTCCTCCTTCCTATGACATGGGGTTCAAACGAGGCGTGAGTAGGCGCCTTGTGGGCCGGCAGGGTGAGGTTAACTGATGCTGCGTTGTTTCTGGACTCCATTTCCACTTAACATCAGGTGGAGTAATTTGCCTCGCTAACCACAAAAAAAAAACAGTATGTGCATTTGCACTTGTTAACCGAAAACTATCTTTATGTTTCATCTGCTACCGTGATGTAGGTATGCCTAAAGCGATGTGATATTGATTACATATACAGATTTCGATAAACGACCTTGTAACCCACTAGTAAAACATAAAATGTTTAAGAGCGTTTACGCCGCACACTAGCGCCACTAATGAAAAAAAAACATATCTGGTAACTAATTACTAGATATGTTTTTTTCTTCTTTTTTTTTTCGAAAACGCTCTATCTCTAAAGATAGAAAATCAAATTATGCTCAACAAACTATTTGAATGAAGTAATTTAGCAATTTTACGGCACCTAATGAACACCTCACATGTTATGGTTTAGTTAAATAAGACGTTACGGCCACTTTTAACTATAACGCCACATTTAACTAAACCATAACATGTAAGGTGTTCATTAGGTGACGTAAAAATGCTAAATTACTTCATTCAGATAGTTTGTTGAGCATAATTTGATTTTCTATCTCTAATTACTAGATATCTTTTTTTTTCATTGGCGGCGCTAGTGTGCGGCGTAAACGCTCTAATATAGGGTAACTGAAAGTCATAATACTACATGTTATTGGCACAACATTTGACTCAACATTATTATAATAATGGAAATATAAAGTAAATCTGTAACTATTTTAATACAGTCACTTATGTGTTACAACTCTCATTAATTAGAACGCTCTACGAACAGTCAACCTCTGCCAACGCTATCTGATTATTAACAGGTAATCCACATGGCCCAACAGGGTGTTATAACACCCCTAAAAGTTAAAATCCATTATGTGCCCTAATCTAATTCTTTTAGAGGTTCATTTACAACAACACACAAAGGCCTTGTTGGGTTAAACGAGTTGTACCAATCCGATATTTACTATAACTTTTACAAATTCATGCAATACAAGCGTTTTATAAAATAAATAGTAAAAGGGCGCTGCTTTCTATTTAATAAAGATATAATATTAGTAAGTAATATTATTATTATCAAATCCTTTTTTTTACTTGCTCTTTTCATTTTATTTATTATCACAACTTAACTTGGCGTGCTTTCACCATCGTAAATGTTTTAAAAGATCCTAAATATTCCCACGGCTTACATAAATCTATCAGACATCAGTAGGTACAGCATCAGCATAATAATACAGCGTAAACTCGCGTAACAAAAGCGATTCTAAATAATTCTATATAGATATTACATGCCATTTATGTGTTCTCAGAAGCGTATGTTAATGCGCATGCTTACCTAGAACACTGTGGCTTTAGTAACTCGATATTATAAGGTTGCTCTAAGTTTCAATGCCAGGAAAGGTATCTTGTTAATTGTTATAACAATATAATGTTTTAAACCACTGCATTTTAATAGTTCTGTTGATTTGAGAAAAGTACATCTCTAAATATACAAATTTCAAAATATCTAATAACTTTGAAAAGTACCTTTTTGTCAATTCGCTCTTTATACCTACTGGTTATAAGAAGTAGATAGATACTTTGCTAAATATAAAAACAACTTTGGTCATGGACCAGTTACTTACTTACATAGTACATACCTATTATTAAAAGAGTGATCTCTTCTTAGTAAAAACTACCATCGTCGGAACCAGAAGTGAAATCGCATTTATGAAATTCTTTATTTAGCATAACAAATAGGTTATTATTATACTATCTATGAAGAAATTACTTACTCATATTTATTTTTATATATTTTTGTTTTTGTTTTTCAACGACATCTACTAGTGATATTTACCTACTATATCGATATTTATAAGCACACTTTATATACCTGTGTTGAATAAAGATTTTTTTCATTTAATTTCATTGTAAAGTCATTTAAATGACTACCTAATGAATAATCATTGTTACCAACCGAAAATGTTGACAATTGCGTCAAAAATATACGTAGGTATCATCATCACCAGCTCATCATGACCCCACTGCTGGGGCATGAGCCTTCCCTATGCATGGATAGGGAGAACAGGCCATAACTTAAACCACCAGTGCGGATTGGTGGTTGTTAACGACTGCTAATGCAGCCGGCACCAACGGCTTTACGTACCTTCCGAAGCACGGAGGAATTCGAGATGATAAATTTTTGGTCACCCATCCAATGACCGGCCTTTGCGAAAGTTGCTTAACCTCAGTACTCGCAGACCGGACGCGTCAACCACTGCGCTATTGAGCTCATCGTAGGTATAAATTCCAAAAAATGGAGACACTTATTGAATGGCAGGAATCTTGGTGTTAGAGAACAATATCGCTTTCTAAGTATAATCGGGTGCACGTGCGACAGTGCCGCTTGCGATTCGTTCGAGGCAGTCGCTGCCGGTCAGACCACTTTCTCACGGCCTTCATTTCATGCCTTACTCATCAAGTAGGCCAATAATCAGTGTCGCTACCAATGCAAACATACTTTGAAATGAAACATTTTACACGAATTGCATTGTGACAATGAATGAGTGTGTTTTTAATGAAATTAAACACTTATTTGTACGTATCTACTCGGGTTTAGTATCTATATATATATTAATACGTGAAGCAAAAACTTTGTACCCCTTTTTTACGAAAATTGCGCGAACGGAGGATTATTATTTATTTTATTTTATTTTTTTTATTTATTTTTTTTATTTTATATCCTTGGGGGAGGCCTTTGTCCAGCAGTGGACGTCTTTTGGCTGAGATGATGATGATGATGACGATATTTCAAAATTCACAGCTCTTAATCTAAATTAACAAACTTATATATTTAAACATACAGCCAATAACGAATTTTCTATATATTTATAAAATCTGTAAATAAGAGGAGACACAATTTCCAACCTGATGGGTTATTAAGCTCACTAGTATGCAATACATAAATATGAATATACACAAATATAAAAAAACATATAAATAAATAAATAAATAACTGATTTTCTATACATATATATATATATATATATATATATATATATATATTTAAATCCCAGAACACATTTGGCGACCTTTTATTCAGCAACTGTTTGGTAACCACCACTTCTCTTGATGGTAAAAGAACACTAGGTACGAATGTTCATTTAATTGTAGTGTTAATGCAACGTGAACTATTAAGAAAAAGCATTTATGCAGTAATTCAAAAAATAAATTTATACAACTGTGTATTCTTTCTGCAGAACTTTTGACGACCAAACTACTATACCATACATTTGCTGTCCCTGTATACTGAACGTATATTTCTATTCACTTTACAGCAGTGGGACTACCATCTATTTAAACGTTTAAACCAAACCCTTTTTTTAAAGTATTTACTACATTTATTTCTAAGCACTTTAAGCTTTACTGTAATAACTAACATGCTACCTCCAATTGGGTATAAGATATGGTGTCCATAGTAAGTTATTTAACGCAAAATTTTACATTATTACCTTTAATCATTAATCAAACAAAGTAAACAGTGATACCTGCATGAAAAAAATCGTATATGAAGGCGGTCAGATAGACCGGGAGACTTGTGTTTCTTAATTACCATTATAGAGACTGAGATGAGAAGCTGATTAAACTACCATTGAAAGTACAAAATAATTTACTAAGTATTTCGTTAACTTTGTGTAAACGTATTTGTGCTTATTTAAATATTTGTAATCATTTTGTTAAAGCCGTAAAGAAGATCTAAATACTACAAACAAAATTAATCCAATGTTGCACAAACCTTAATTTCTATTTCTATTATTGTGTACCTATTGTATTGTTTTTAACCTCTGACCAATTGAGAGATGTGTTTGACGTGTGAGTCTGTCTCTCTATGTGTTTGTCTGTGGGCTTCTAGCAGGAGAACGGATTGTCTGATTGAGATGCAGTTTTCTTTACGTTATTGAATGTCTAATAGAGAAGGTTCTTAGCTATATACCATCACGTTAACCCTTCAAGAACCCATGATATATAGCAGATAAATGAAGCAAATATGCATAAAGAATGGTTAAAATTTGACGCTCTCAAGAATAGATTGACAGATGAAAATATGGTTTTCTTATAATGATTGCGTGTTTAGACGAGATGATTCCTAGCCATGTTTGGCTAAAATCGGTGTAGCCGTTTCCAAGATTTACAGCATTAATCACAGCCTCGAATCTCTTCGAGATCTCTCTCAGTCACTATTATAGTTACAAACTTCGTGTTTCTTATTTGTGTTTAGTTTCATAGTGCAGTTCTCACTACCACTATCTTGAGGGTCTGCTAATGATCAGATGAATAGCATCTGGATCTTAGGAACTGTTACAGATAGAAGCTTCATGTTTGAACACAAATTTTTAGTTACATGATGCAAATCCCACACCTAAAATTTGGAGAGTGATGATGACCTGATCAATAGCTCCTGGATCTAAGCAACTTTAAGAGATAGAAACTTCGACTTAAAATAAAATGTTTAGTTTCATGGTGCAGTTCTCACACAAGCAAGTTTGATGGTCTGATGATGACCAGTTGAATGGTGCCTGAATCTCAGCAACTATTATAAATGGAAACTTCAACTTTAGGCAAAATGTTTAGTTTCATGGTGGATGGAGTTCTCACACCCACAATTTTGAGGTTTTAATAATGACCAGATGAATGGTGCCCGGATTTCGGCGACTGTTATAGATAGAAACTTCGACTTTGAGCAAAATATTTTGCTCATGGTGCAGTTCTCATTTATGGATCTAATGATGACCAGATCAGTAGCACCTGGATTTCAGGAACTATTTTACATGTTTTACATTCTAAAGTCATATGTCGAACTATAATAAAAAAAATCGTTTCGAAAAAATATTCACAATTCAACTTAAAGTTTAAAAAGTATGAAATAAAAGTAAATTAAAAATTAATATCTTCGGTTGTCATTTAGTAGAATATAATGAAAAATAAAGCAAATTCCTTACCATTCAACAATGAAAACGGCACAAAAAAGTTTGTAAATAAGGAAACGAAAACGATACCTATAACATTTATTTAATATACTCTATTCTACTCGATGTAAACAAACAGTAAACAGCAGAGACGGGAAATCAAACGCGTTGGCGCACTCAGCCAGGAGCCAGCCACAGATTAAAATGTAAGGCAAAGGATTCAAAGGCCATACAGACTTACAACTTTCGACGTTTGTAAAATATTTCTGTATCAGCTGGTGGCATGGCGGTGACGTCGTTAGTGGTGAAGCAGTACCAGTTATACTAAAAGGAACGAATAGAACGCACAAAAGATGGGAACGAAAAGGGAACGCTTGACCTTAAAATAGAACGCAAAATGTTCCAAAAGGAACGATTTGGCAACGCTGATTAAAATGTATCGTAAACAATAGCGTTTCGCATACTCTGGTCAGCAGCGAGCTGGCAACGTGGGATTTCGACTGGAAGGCGTTTAGGCGACTCCATAAAAGTTGTAAATACACCAGCCCGTATACACGAACCTAGTGTCAACTGCCGGAACTAAATTATGCACGTCCAGGCACTTTCCAATAAATTTGACGTCAGGATAAAATATTGGTATGTGACTAGTAATGCCATCTAGTATCATTTGGAGTGATTTTTTTGGGAAAATAATGTGGCGACCGTATAAAGGACGTCAAATGTCGGTGGTTGCCACTTTAAATGCATTTTTCTGTTCAGCGGTCGCCAAATAGTAGGTGTGATGTAAATATATATATATATATATATATATATATATATATATATATATATATACTATATAATGATTAAATACACAATATAATATAACTAACATATACTACTAATCATTATTTTACATAGAAGTTGAAAGTAAATTGCCAATGTCATTTTTAAAAGAGCTCAATGAAGGACAGAATAAGTCTGTTGAAGAAAATTTTTCATTATATGTTTTCTGAAGACGATTTATAACTGAATTTTGAGCGTAATTACTCCGTGCAAACATGCAGCTAAAAAGTTTTGTATGCCTAGTTCGGGTAGATGGAGCACATAAATTCAATGCTTTAGTTACAAGATCGGCGCTGTCTATATCACCGTTGCATATTTTATACAGAAATAACATGTCGATAAGGCAATGTCTATTCTCAAGCGTTAAGAGGCGGTAGTAACTACAGGAATCACATACTCGGAACATTCACGATGATCGCGATAGCACAAATGTTTAAGAAACTTGATCTGTATTTTTTCTATATTTTGGGTATGTATGAGATACCGTGGGTTCCAGATACTACTACAGTATTCTAGAACACTCCTGACATATCTATACTAATATTATAAAGCTGAAGAGTTTGTTTGTTTGTTTGTTTGGTTGAACGCGCTAACCTCAGAAACTACTGGTTCGAATTGAAAAAATATTTTTTGTGTTGAATAGTCTATTTATTGAGGAAGGCTATAGGCTATATTACATCACGCTATGACTAATATAACGCGGGTGAAACCGCGGGGCACAGCTAGTGTATAATAAAGTACTTTTAGACAGTGTTTATCAGAAAAATGTCTAGTCACTCGCAAAATGAATCCTAGGTTTCTAAATGCTTTACTTACTTACTGGGGTGGCGCAGGAACCCAAGATGGGTTTTGGCCTCCGATAATAACTGCCGCCACTTCTCCCGATCCCGCGCCAATTCTAAATGCTTTGGCAGTAATCTTTTCAATATGTTCTATAAAAGTTAGTTTTGAATCCAGTAGAATACCTAAATCTCTTACTTGTTTTGTTTCTGCAAGTGATGAACTATTAATACTATAATTAAACTTAACAGGTTTCCTTTTACGAGTGAAAGACATGTATGAACATTTATTTACATTGATATTTATTATATTTTTAGTGTAATAAGTGTTTAATCTATTTAATTATTCTTGTAAATGATAGCAGTCCTGTACATTATTAATTTTCATATAAATTTTTGTATCATCGGCATACATTAAAAATTTTGCAAACTCAAAACATTTTGAGATGTCATATAAATAAGAAGCATATAGCAAGGGTCCAAGTATTGATCCCTGTGGAACGTTATGAAATTTCGCACATTTATAGTTTATATGGATGAGGTTATCCGAATGTTAATATTTTTTTTTAAATTATGCACTTCCATGTATTTGACACACACGCATAATGTATTTGACAACACGTACATATACTCTTTTCAAAAATTTCTAAAATGGAAGAGGAGCGGCCCTAATCTGTCAATGCCAATCCAAACTCACATTCTATCTTTTTTAATTTTTCATTGCTTAGGATACAATCCGTGCAGCCTTAATAAAATTACGGTCGAATTTCGACCACTGGGCGACCACTAGTTAGTAAAGATATATAATTATATCCGGACATTGCAAATCTTTTGCAGGATCCGTAATTACGAGAAGACATTTTTAACAGCATCAATAATGAAAATGTATTAAAAAGCAATATTAAGTTTATCGTTTCAAACTTGTTGTAGTGCCTGTAGAGTCTCTTGTAATGATATATTTAATATCTCTTGTATAACTTAATTATGGTTACAACATTACAATCTATTCTCATGTTCTATAAATAGGCTTTTGACTTTGACTTATTAATAGGCTTTTTCTTGGTAATTTATTTATATATAATATGTATATTAATGCGCGAAAAGAAAACTTCGTACTCCTCTATAAGCATATTGCGCGCGCGCACGGAGGAGTTCGTAATTTGGTATAATTAAAGTTTATATGGAGAAGGAGTCCCGAAACGTAACATTTATGTATAACATGTGTTACAATACAATTAAGTATTTATTATGAAACAGTTGAATTTCGACCAATGGCCGACCAATTGTAACAACTAATATTGGAAATATTGTATATTCGTACGTTTCTATAAAATTACCTGCATTGGGCCTGCTTGGTGTGTTAGACTCGACCTTCTTAGAAAGAAAGAAAGAAAAAACATTTATTTAAAAAATAGAATAAGTTAAAAAAAAACAAAAAGACATGAAATACAATAACAAAAAATAACTAACAAATAATAAATAAAAGGCACACAGCAGTGTGACGAGCCAATCAGGACCACATAATGCCGCTATGATGGTGTGAGAAAATCACATGGCAACGGCCGGCGGCGCTGGTATTCTGGCAGGGCCTGTGCGAGGTGACGTTTAAAAGAGTTATTCTGTGCTAAAAGAGACATTTGGTCTCTCACTAATAAATTAAATTTCTTATGTGCCAGTAGTTAATTTGTGGGAAAGCCTTAACCCAGCAGTGGTACCTTTATAGACTGTAGACGGCATTCTAAAGCTTAAAGATTAAATAAACAAGAATCTTAACAATTATGTAAACCAAAAAAAAGTGTTAATGCATAATTTATGACAAAACCCACCGACATCGGTCAGCGTAGTTTCGTAATTCTTGTCATATTCTTGTTACAGATAGACAATACAAACAATTCCTATATTGTCTGTCGTGCTCGTGCGGTGTTAGTATAACTATTAAAGTAAACCGCAGTAGTCGCCGCATGTCATTTAAAGTGGTTACCTACCTTTGACGCTATAGAAAAGTAGAATGACTAGCGGTGTTTACGCCGCCAGTCTGCGCCTGCGCAGGCTAAGTCTCGTTTAGAAATACTATACATTCCTTACTATTATTAGAATTGCGAAAGTATCTCTATGTTTTCACGCCTAAATCACCAATTTTGGTACAGATATAAGATTGGGCATGGAAAAAAACATATAGGCTACTCGAAATAGTTATTCTACGCAGACTAAGTCGCGAATACCAGCTTGTATATAATAATAAAGCCACGTTTTCGTCAACGTGATCGATTGTTGGATAAAATTCGCACTCAGCACCCTATATATCCTCTTTCTTTTTTAATATATTCGTGCGGTTTGTAGACAATATAAGGGAAGTTATTTAAAGAATAATTATTCCTGTTTACAAACCAGAATAATACGGCTACATTTATTCGAAATGTTTGACCTCTAATGCTCTATTTTCTTTGTATTTAAGATAAATACACGTTAGCTATCAGTACCTACCGATTAAGAAAACAATAGTCTAATGGCCTGACAAGCTCATGGCGTTCGTTGTTTGCTTTGTCAATATTATCTGCATAATAGAACGGCGTACGTACTTGCTTACATACATGGGTACCTACGCATTTCAGTGTTATTTGTCCCTATCTACTGGCCCTGATAGGTAGGGTATGGCAGCTTGAACTACGGGTCCGGCTGTGTTTTCAAGGGTACCACGGGAGTTCCGGATCCTAGGCCCTCTGCCGGTTATGCCTTTGCGGGCGTCTCCGGCAGGTCCCGGACATGGGTTGGACTCGTGGTGGCATATGGTTAGCTGTAGAAGTGGGAATGTTCGTCTGCCTGGTTGAGGTCTGGCCAGGCTTCCATTTCGTGCATAGCAAACGGGTCCGAGTAGCGGTCCGGAGGGGGCCTGAAGCGAAAGGATCTGCAGGGCACGTGAGTTGTCCATAGCTGGTTGTTCTGCTCGGTGGTTTTCATTGAGTATAATAGGCTTACAACATCTCCGGCACTAGTCTGGAGAACTAGTAGAAGCGCCCGTTAGATGCAAAAGTCTCCGGTTGAATCAGCCGCGTAGGAATTTGGAATTGATCAGGTGCCTGGATGGGTACCGAGAAGTGAGTGGGCTTACAACTCCGCCACTAAAGAGGACATTTGGTAGTCGACTTTAGAGTTGACGACCCGATCAGTGGTATCTGCGAGTTGTACTCATAATGCAACGAGAAGTGAGCGAGCTTACAGCTCCGGTAACCTATCTGGATATTAGGTAGTAGACTATACGTGTCCATGGGGTAACTAGCTCGAGACACTAGTCTTAAAAGTACCAGATGAAGGATGCGTACCAGCGTGTTCTGATCTGGCGTTATGACCTGACATAGATGGTCCCTTGTGCTTGCGCAAGGATCTCTGACACCTAGCTTTATAACCGTAAGGTTGGTGGGGGGTGTCAGTATAAACTTTAAAGTCGTGTGTAGCGGGGTGTTCTTTGTAAGTAAGTAATAGTTTTTTTATATCTTACGTGTAAGCACAGTGGATTCATCTCACCTAATGTTAAGTGATGATAAGGCCAATGGTGGAAGCGCACTTCACCCGGGATCCTCAACTACTGAGGCACTGGCTATCTTATCTCTAACTGCCGGAACATAACAACACCGCAAAAATGTTATGGCGACAAATTTAAATAAGATGGTGGTAGCTAACCAGGCGGACAAACAAGTCCTACCACCAACGAAACCGAGTACACAAACATCTACCCAAGACTGGGAATTAACCCGGGACCTCTGGGTCTAAACCGGTGGTCTTTTAACCACTAGACCACAGAGGCGGGTAAATCACAACCAATATTACAATGCGAAAGTGTGTCTGTTTGTTTGGCCAACGACAGTGCCATATGCTTTATTTTTGTCAGCAAGCCAAGCCGGGTCAACGGTCCCTTTTCACGAATAATATAAATCAAGCTATATTTATAAGGAAAACATACCTATATGTCATATAATTTATTTTAATATGTTATTTTTATCTAAAGTAAAGTTGTTTTTTAGTTTTTTAGTGTCAAATAAAACTGTACATACATAATAATTATACAGTATACCTAGTATATACGAAGAACAAAAATTACCAGTAGCCAATCCTAAATATATATTTGATCTATTCCAATCCAATACCACGAAACTAATACTTACCAATGATGTTAGTCATATTTATTTTGTTTTCCAAATTTACATGAACATAATTTTGTTAGCGTTACTAAATATATATGTTTAACCATGATGATAACATTATCGCAGCTTTGCCAGCTCCGATAATATTAGGAACATATTTTCGTGGGACGTTTGTTTTATTTGAATTAACGAAAAAGCATCGATAAGGCCGTAGACTCACTTTACCCAAAATCCTCTACTACTGTGAAGTTGGCTATCTTATCTCAAAATGTCGGTAGACAACAATTATGCTCTTCTACTACTAATTTTGATGATCGGACAGAATAACATAATATTGTATTAACTAGGTGTGTTCTATCCACCGCCCTCAATCCTCTGCTGTCATTTAGACAAAAAATTATTACATACCTTTTGTCTTTTAATCACCAAAAGAAAAATGGTCCACCATTTGTGTTACAGTCAACGCAATAAAGTGTCCCGTGGCGTAATTACGGAGAACACAGTCAATAATAACGGTGCTAGACAGACTCCATGTCGTTACCATTGTGAAATACATTGTGTTGTGATGGTGGTACAATTGGTACCACAATGGGACTGCCGCGTCACATGGCTCCATGGGAGCGTGGCAACACGTGCGCCGATGTGCGGCTTGACGTTACGGCCACTTTTAACTATAACGCCATATTAAACTAAACCATAACATGTCAGGTGTTCATTAGGTGACGTAAAAATGCTAAATTACTTCATTCAAATAGTTTGTTGAGCATAATTTGATTTTCTATCTCTAATTACTAGATATGTTTTTTTTTCATTGGCGGCGCTAGTGAGCGGCGTAAACGCTCTTAATGTGTGCCAAAAAATGTATTTCTTCTTCTTCTTCTTAATTACGAGTATACACAAAATTGGTGATGTCGATGCTCTGTCTAGTGTCTACCCCTTTTTGGAAGAAGGACATGAGAGTATATGTATTATTATTATATTTATTTTAATTAACGGCTTCGCGTTTAGCATTAAGCCAATTTCAAGTGTATTATATTTTATATAAAAAAATAATTGTGCAAAAACACAAATGTTGAAAAAATTTCCACGAGCAGGATATGAACCTGCACCCTTCTGAAATACCGGGTCAGGTGCTCTCTCAATTGAGCTATCGTGGTTCTAACACTATTGTTTTACTTTTTTCTTTTTTTTTCAACATTTGTGTTTTTGTAATTTGTTCGCAACAAAATTTGCGGTAAAAATTATACAAACAAAACAAAAACAAATAATTGTATGGTAGATTGAGTTTAAAATGTAGCCTCACAACACGTGTTATTACACAAAGAACTCGGGTGAAACTCCCTGAGAGTATGTATGTATGTACAGACGCCAGCACATCAAACTATCCAATACTGTTAAATTAATTTCAATACATTTGCAACCGTACGGTTAAGGCATAAAGTTCAAAGTCTAATAAAAAAGGAAATTGTAAATGTGGAAATTGCGTGTGTACGTATGTATAGTAAATTGTTAACACTAAACCAATGAACTATCTTTGAGATAGCATTGTTCACATCGTCAACAATCGGCTGTCGTCGTTTCACTTTGAATAAAAGTGAGGTATCATCTGCAAACAAAGTATTGTAAGATAGTAATCTCATGGTTGTCTTTTACAAAGTAAGGCAAGTCGTTAATATAAAATAAAAATAAGAAAGGACCAAGAATTGAACCCTGTGGAACTCCTATTGTAACCACCGATCCCGGAGATCTTTTACCGTTAACAAACAAAACAAAATCAAAAAGCAAACTAGATTCCACTTTTTCCACCAAGAAATCTTTAGTTATATTGAACCATCTAAATAATCTATACTATTCCGCAATACTATGCCGCAATAGACTGATATAGACAATAGATGTCTATGGGCTTTGAGCCTTATGACTGTGGCATATGGTTGAACCTTTATTAAAGTAATTTGACAGTTCAGGATAATCTGATGTGCAAGCGTCTGTTAAATATTTAACTCTGTCTTTGAACAGTTGCTTTTCGAGAATGTCAACCAACAGTGTTATCGTCGCTCTTTTCTGGCCGCCATCCATTACTGCCAATTCATTTGAGCAGATATGTCTAGTTTATTTTATTGCTCAAAAGATTAACATACTTAATAAAAATCTAAATATAACGAAAGTCTTGCCTTTCACTTTCAACAATCTAGATATTTATTGTAACTAACATTTTGTTTATTTATACTCTAATTTTGTGGATTAGACGATGATAAAAACAGGAAAGGGAGCTAAATATAACGTAATGAGACCGACTGAAGGTATCTCACACAGACGCTTCTAAAGGGAATACCTATTTACTCAAGTAGGTATTTCGACGGTTAAGTGCGACAGCCGTATTATCGATTTTTATTTTTCGAAAACCTTTGAACGATACCTTGTTTAATCGACGTCTTGTTACTGCGATGTTTCGTTACATCGAAAAACTGTATTGCGAACGATTTTACTGCGAAACTATCATACTGCGAAACCTTGTTCAATCGACGGCTTGTTACTGCGATGCCTTCTAAAGTGCTACAAAACGAACAGTCTTCAAACAATTGGAAGAATCCCCATTGACTTTATAGGATATGTTTGAAAAGGGTACTACAATAGTTAATATTGAAAGTCATGTTCCTATATATTAATTTTAATGAGAAAAAAATACGTAGGTATAGGTACTACCTACAGGTATTATATACAGTCATATTACATACAGTCATAAAATTTTAAAGGACAATTGAATAATGTAGTTAAGAGATAAAGTGAAGATGAGATCAATAACAAATTTGCAACGCACAGGTTGAGGGTCAAGTTACCAAGGCATCAGATTATCGACAGGTAACCCAAACCAATTGTCAGTATCGACTGGCATGGTATACTGCACGGTCATTATCTAATTGAGCACCGCGGATCAGCCACGGCCGCATCGATCCTCGACTAATTGAATGGTAAAGATGCGCACAATTATCTGGTTTGCGTGTATCTTCACGGTCTGTTGGCTTACGTAACTTAATAGCTTGCAGTGCAGAGCTAGGTCACAGAATAAGGGACTGTAGATGGTAAGGTAACATGTATATACTGCTCGAACAACGCATAATGTATAAAACATAATAGAGTGAAGTATTCACTGTGCACCGATCGTGGTGAAGTTAGTTGCACGTAAGCACCACTGGACTTAGGACGCCTTTTGTTGTATTATAAAATAAATAAATAAATGTTTCCCACACTTACACCAATTATCTAGCCCCAAGAAAAGCTTCTTTAAGAAACATTAAGAGAAAATGGTTAACTAGACAACGGATAAACATACTTAATATACTTAAATACATACTTATTATACATATGAAACAACCCAGACCCGAAACAATTTATAAAAACAGGTATTTCTAAAGTGATCCACGCGATAAAGTGACACCATGAAAACCGGTGTGCAAGCCACTCGACAAAGAAGGTCGTCATAAAGTATTTAATATTTATTCAAATAAATAACCTAAATACAGTCTACTACTACGGAAAATGCCCTATCATAAAGGGACCCTTTCCATCACAAATAAAAACACAAAATATAAAGGACAATCACACATGTTAAAAAAAACAAAAGAGAAAATATAATAATATCTAAGTTTGCAAATTTACATCAGTTACCAGTTAAAATTTTCTCAATGTCATACAGTACTAATAAAGGTCAAAAATTGCCTAAGAAAAAAAATATTAAAATTAATAGTAGAGCAGACCAGCCTCCACAGGCGGTACCCGTTCACGTGTATGACATATGAATCAGCCATCGCTTCAAGTTTTTTTTTTTTTTTTTTTTATACTTAGCACGACAACTGACGCCATACCACCTGATGTTAAGTGGAAATGGAGTCCAGACGCGAAGACAACTGGTGCAGCGTGAAAACAACGCAGCATCAGTCAACCTCACTCTGCCGGCCCACAAGGTGCTTCTTCACGCCTCGTTTGAAGGACCCAATATCATAGGAAGGAGGAAAAACGTGTGCTGGTAGACTATTCCATCTTTTGGAGGTGCGACAAAGAAACGAGTCACCAAATTTCTTTGTGCGCGATGGGATATGTGTGACAGTAAAGCGATGACTCCGGAGAGCAGCACGTGTACTTCTATGGAGGAAGGGAGAAGGTGGGATAAGGTCAAAGAGTTCTTCAGAGCACTCGCCGTGGTACAAGCGATAGAAAACGCTGAGTGACGCTATATCTCAACGCAATTGTAGGGGTTCGAGAGTATTAGTGACCTCTGCATTGCCGATAATGCGTACAGCGCGACGCTGCAATCTGTCTAAGGCATCGAGAAGGTACTTTGCGGAACCGTCCCAGATGTGCGAGCAATACTCCACGCAAGACCGTACCTGAGTCTTGTACAAAAGACACAACTGGTCAGGCGTAAAGAATCGCCGCACTCTGTTCAGGACACCGAGTTTTCGTGAGGCAGTTTTGATCACGGATTCGATGTAGTCCTTTTGATTCAGATCACAGCGAATCGTCATACCGAGCATGTTGATATTGCTCTGCAGGCTTAGAGATGTGCCCTGAAGAGTTGGAAGGGGAAGGAATGGTGACTTCTTGGCCGTAAACGCACATACCTGTGTTTTCTTGGCATTGAACTCAACAAGATTATTGGAGCCCCAATTAGATATGAGGTCCAATACCCGATTGAGCTCAATGACAAGATTCACTCGTTTCTCTTCAGTTTCGACTCGCCCAGCCGCAGGGTGACCGTTATACCCACCGTGCACTGTACTATCATCTGCATAGCAATGAATATT
Source organism: Eudonia lacustrata (assembly GCA_947562085.1). Taxonomy (NCBI): domain Eukaryota; kingdom Metazoa; phylum Arthropoda; class Insecta; order Lepidoptera; family Crambidae; genus Eudonia; species Eudonia lacustrata. The sequence goes on along the minus strand of OX387324.1, from coordinate 7,514,250 downwards.
TCCAAGTGGAAGCATATCATTGATATGCAGAAGAAACAACGTGGATGACAGAACGGAACCCTGAGGGATACCAGCGTTCTCTGACATGAGCCGCGAAGCGCATCCATCAGACAGGACACGAATTCTACGCTCGTGCAGGAAGCCAGCGACCCAGTTGCAGAACTGTGCAGGCAGACCGTATGCCGGGAGCTTGGAGAGAAGAGCTTTGTGCCAGACCCGATCAAATGCCTTGGCTATGTCGAGGCTAACAGCCACCGACTCACCACGCTTGTCAATAGCCTCACCCCAGAGATGTGCGACGTACGCTAGAAGATCACCCGTTGACCGCTTCGGCCGAAACCCGTATTGGCGATCGTGAATGATGGAGTGTTCTTCTAGGTAGTGGACAAGTTGTTTATTTAAAATGCGCTCCATTACTTTGCACAAAACTGAAGTTACGGCTATGGGGCGGTAATTCGATGGATCCCTTGTATCAAGCTTACCTTGTGCAGTCTGTGTGGCTGAGTGTCCAGGTGCGATTTTGTCCACCTTTTAAATCACGTTAGCGAAAAATTTTAGCTCTCCCCGTGTGATTTTTATTTATTGGTAAATTTAATTATTTTTATTCATTTAATACTAAATTTTTATCTCATTATTATTTATTTTTTATGTATAATTTAACTATAAGTTTTTAAACTTAAAGGTATATTTTTTAAACTATATATTTGTAATACCTGCAAAAGGTCACTAAGTTGTAAAGCTACCAAAATTTATATTCCACCTGTATGATACACTTAGTTATGCAAATAAATATATTGATTTGATTTGATTTGATGTGCATAAGTTCTTATGATAAAGCCTGGCGTTTATAAACTTCTCTTTAGAAAATTCTTATGGTATACAGAGTTGTCCGCCAGAGACCGTTGTCTGCCAGTAAAATGCAGTCGAAAAGAAAATATCGGGAAAAATTTTCGGGATATTTATAAATAAGTAGAATAGTTTATAATATACAATTTACTTGTGATAATTTTGAAAATCATTCAAATAAGTGTAGGTATTTAGTTAAATTTGCGTAGCTAACCAGTATATGCGTGCTAAGTGCGAGTTTTATTTGCGATCCGATTACACACATTCTCACATTCTCGAAATCAAGAATTTGTATACCATTAAAGAAGCGCCTCCTAGTGACAAATGGTAAATTAATTTAAAAAAAAGTGGCAAATAAAACTTGCACTATGCACCCAGAAGAAACACGTTATTGACATAAGATATGAACAAACGTAGTGCAAGTACATTCAAGGCATGATTTCTCGTTTTAGTGCTCCGTAATTATCAATTTGCACATAACACGCTATATAGCTTGATTGACGTACCTACATGCACATTTATGTACCATACGCGATGGTTAGAAACGGTACAAACTTCAATTATGAGAGATGTGAGTGACAAGAATAGTAAAGATTAAGTAAGAAATGCATACTCATTTCTTACTAGAAGGAACATTAAATATTGTGGATGGAAAAAGAATGGATTATGTGAGATATGATATTCAAGAAAGTAACACCATAGACGAAAGTGGAAGAAAATTACACATTTAACGCTGTGAGCTTTTATGGCTATAAGTAGGCATAAGAGCTCACAGCGCTAATTATATAAATACATATACTATGTATTACATAGAAACACCCTTACCTGACCTAGAAATTGAAGCCAGAACCTCTAAGTATCGAGCCAAACGCTGTCACACATTTATTACGTAAATAACAATAAAAAAAAGTTATGACTTCTAGCAATGATTCTAATGATGACTTCTATTGCAGAGCATCCTTGTATGTGGGAATTAGGTAGATAAACAGTAGATAAAATAAGACACGTAAATGCCAGTAACCTACCGAAACCGGTATCTGCAATGACGAGAGTTCTTGGAAGACTGCCCTTGTCCACCCGTTTTCAAAAAAAGGCGATCGCCTAGATCCGTCCAACTACAGGCCAATAGCGATCACCTCTTTGCTCTCCAAAGTAATGGAGTCCATTACAAACTCGCCATCGCCACTATGGTTTTCGTCGCGGTCATTCGGCTGGTGATCTTTTAGTGTACCTGACTCACCGATGGGCGGAGGCAGTCGAGAGTAAAGGGGAGGCACTGGCAATTAGCTTGGACTAGCGAAAGCCTTTGACAGGGTATGGCACAGGGCTCTTCTCTCTAAACTTCCATCATACGGGCTTCCTGAGAAATTGTGTTCGTGGGTCACCAGCTTTCTTTCTGGTCGTAGCATCAGAGTCGTAGTCGACGATTCTTGCCCGTACATGAAGCCCGTGAATGCTGGAGTCCCGCAGGTGTGTGTGTTATCCCCTACTCTGTTTCTTCTGCATATCAATGACATGCTGCATAACAACAGCATTCATTGCTATGCGGACGACAGTACTGGGGATACGCTCTACACCGGACGAGCTAATATTTCTCTGGAAAGCGTCATCGAGAGCCGGAATAAACTTGTGACTGACACCGAGAAAATGTTAAGTCATATCTCGAATTGGGGCCGACGTAACCTAGTCCACTTTAACCTCTCCAAAACACAAGTTTGCGCATTCACCGCGAAAAAACATCCCTTCGTCGTACCTCTGAACTTTGAGGGAGCTCTCCTTGATACCAACCCGACTATTGCGATACTTGGCGTCGATATTACGAGTGACGTTCAGTTTTGTCATGTAGCTACAGAGGACGCTGCAAATTGACCTCTGGGTGGTTTGGTGGTCTTGTAGATTAAGTAAGTGCTTAGTACTATATTATGTAACATACCGAGAAGTAGGCTTTCATGGTAACTATCGCTTAACCTGTTCGGCTCATGTAATATCCGCCAGCGAACTGACAATTTGCGCGCCTTATTACATCACATGAAATTATATTTAAAGCTTTTCTAGGCCTTTTAATAAAGTAATTACAGCGCTGTGGTTTGACGGATTTCTGAATTCTGAATAACAGTTTTTCTCAAACTACCTTCAACAATAACATGCTAAGTGATTGAGATATTATGACTAACATTTATAAATTGTAAGTATATTCTTAGACTGCAACAAAGCATTATTGTTTGCAGAACACCGGCTTTTCTGACCCGAGGACCTTTTTCATACTCGGGTATTATTGACCAGAGAAACCTAAGACGGAAAAAACTTAATTTTCTTAAGATAAGAGACTAAACCATAATTTTACAATACTAATATATAGTGAATGCATAATTAATAATTGTCATGAAGTCGTAATAAATTATATTAATAATTACGACTTTTATTGCCAGTTAAATTTCAGTTTCGGGTCAATATGACCCGAAGAACCGAGGAAGGTTAATAAAATAATTGAGGGACAGAAACATGTCGTCAGTAAAAAGATCGCCTATTAGGCAATATTTTGACATTTCTAGTGAAAATAATGAGTTTGCTGTTTGTTTGTTGCGCCGACTCCAGATTTCTCGAGGTGGTGAAGGGAATCATCATTATTACGAGCTGTTGTCTTATTTCATGTACGTTTTAAACGATTTTTTAGAAAAATAATTCCTATCCGGTATCCGGCCGGATATCGAGTTACTATCCGGTATCCGGCCGGATAGTAAATTTGGGCCAGATAGGCCGGATACCGGATAGTTGCCGGATATCCGTTTCATCTCTAATCTATATTATAAATCTTCTGTGCGTGTGTATGTTATTGAACTCCTTCTAAACGGCTGGACTGATTTGGATGAAATTTTCTGTGTGCGTTCAAATGGATTCGAGAATGGTTTAGATTTACAATTGGACCCGGTAGGTGGCGATGCTATAGGGGTACATCATGAGATGGGTGTTCTTAAGCGGACGAATGATTAGTCTGTTTTGTTGTCATGGAAACTGTCAAAGCGGTACGAAGTCCGCCGGTCAGCCAGTGCCCTAGTTCAAAGTCTATTCAGGTTTGATAGCTTGTTGTAATTTGATATGCATCAGGCGTGTCGTGTGTAGGTACTTATGGAGTCATATCGACGACCTTTTGCAAACCGGACAACAGCTGTTTCATCCAATTGAAAAGCACTATTTACAGTTTTGATACGAAAATGGCCTTGTGAATGCAATATTTAAAATAGCTGGGTAACTACCTGCAGTTACTACAGTAACCTTCATAATAACAATGTTTTATATAATTGTAGTTGTTCTCACAATCAACAGTTTTTGGGTTTTACCCCAAGCGGAAAAGACTAAGTACCAACATACTACTTGCTTATTTTTCCGTCTTAAGGTATTCAGTTAGGTACCTATATAGCTCTGGCATTTAATAATACTGATTACTCGTAGTAACTTTTGGTAAAGAAAGATGTAAAAATATTAGATTTAAAAAAAATATTTTTATTACATCAAGTTTACGTAACTCACAGGGAAGCATATTCTTTCTTGGTAAAGAAAGATGTAAAAATATTAGATTTAAAAAAAAAATATTTTTATTACATCAAGTTTACGTAACACACAGGGAAGCATATTCTTTCTTCGAACTGTTGGTTATCTATATCTATACTATTAACAAAGAGGCAAAGTTTCTGACTATGTTTGTTAGTTTGTAGGCTAACTCTGGAACTACTGGTCCGATTCCAAAAAATATTTCACTGGTAGATTGCTACATTGCTTGCGGGTAACATAGCCCATATTTTATTTAGATAAAAAAGGGTTCGTTTTCACTCTGACAAAATCGCGGGTAAAGTGCTAGTGTTTTAATAATACTTATAGTTAGGATTATGCTTAGTAAATTATTCTGTGTAATCTTTTCTTTCTAGCGGCCGGCTTAATTCTATATATCATCATATTATTAGCTCATCAGCAGTGATCGGAGTAGGTAGAGCTATTTAGGTTCGTTGACCGCAAACATTGATGTTAATATGGATATTTCACGAGATTCCGACTAATACTCCGGGATTCGATTATTTGATTCTTGTATAAATATAAGAAATTGTTACATAAAAAAATATATGTGGTTTAATTAATCAAGTTTTTATCTTTTTATTCAACTATCCTTAAACCAGTCCTTATATTTATAGGAAGTGTATGCTTTCACATTCATTCGGGGAATATCCATATTATTCTATCATATGGCAAGTACATAAAATAGCTCTACCTACTCCGATCTATGCTCATCAGCTATATTCTATATATACAGGGTCACTTTTTTATCACCGTCCAAACCTTCTGAGAACAGCTGAATTTTATTTTCGAGTTAGGGAGTTGGTCCAATAGTAAGAGTTGTTCGTTTGTATCACGGGAGTCATCTCAGAAGTTTTGGACGGTAATAAAAAAGTCAACCTGTATATTAAATCAAAATGTGGCCAATCACTTACTGATCGCTACAAGCCATTTTACATTTCAGCAACCAATACAAACTAATGCTAGTGCTAAATAATTAGAACCAATTAATTTTAAACTAGTAACAAAATTCAATAAGAATCAAAAAGTGCAGACAGGACATAATAATAAAATAGGTATATGGAGGCTTTTTGAAAAATAACGCAGTGTTGAAAAAAATCCACGAGCGGGAATCAAACCCGCAACCCATGACTTGCCGGGTCAGGTGCACTGCCAACTATGATATCGTGGCTCAATCCAAATCGCCGAAATTAATCAACACTATCTACTCTTACTCTGTAAGCCAAAGGGGCCTATTCATGTCGACAACTACGTCATCAATATGTACAGATGCCTGTATAATCACCAACCAACCTCAACCTCCCTAAAACAGTCACATTTCTTTTGAATTTAATGTTCAACAACAATTATTATTAGACTAATAAAATTCAAAGTCTATTGAAGAATTAAAATGAAACAACTTTTACGGGTCTACTCGCGTTTATTTTACACATTACTTTTTAGTTAATGTTTATCTTGACTTTTCGAACCCTTTGCAAGGTCCGTGGTCACAGGGAGACTGAGGTGTTGGTCGTCTCATAATAAGTTAGTAGCTTGTATAATCTCATTTAAATTTAATCAGGTGCGTTTCGTTTTACGCAGAAAGAGCTTACAGTATCTTTTGGTCTGGCAGTATGGTGTTGGGGCTGATGGGATTTTACTAATTTTGTATGTTGGGATCCCAGGCTGGTGATAGATTCCAACTATCTTCTCTATTAAAATTAGGATGTTTTTTAATTTCAATAGCCTCGCGTATCATCCTAGGGATGAATCGTTATTCTCTAGCGAGTATTTGTGGTTTATCAAATCTGATTTGAATGGTTAGGCCCTTCTAGGGAATGTTCACATACTGCAAACTTATTTTCGCGCCTATGCTTAACGTCGGCTTTAACTCGGGTTCCTACACTTCTCTTTGTTTGCCCGATGTAAGAAAGCCATCTTGGAGGGGTATGTTGCACTTGACAGGTCGTAAAAATTGGTTGATCTTCTTCGGCGGCTTGAATTAAGTGTTGATTGAAACTCGCTTTAAGATATGTCCAATCTTGTCAGTGACACCTTTCATATATGGAAGTACAAGTCTATTGAAGAGACAGTTTGTGATAGTCCGATGCGCAGGCCTGTGTATAAGGGGGCTGTTGTTAGAGGTGCTAACAACGGAAACAAAACTGAATAACGAGCAATAGATCTCTTCTTCTTCTTCCTGCCCTGGTCCCATGTCACTTGGAGTCGTTGCAAAATGTCCGTTTCTTCCACACTTCCACGTTCATTATTGCAAAAGCTTTGACAATGTATTTACGGCTGGCCGCCTGCCTGACACCAACCCTCCTTAATAACGAACAATAGATAATGTGTTATTAAAATATGTGTAATGTGTAATGTGTAATACGAGTAGATGTTCAAAGAATGTAAACAATTAGAAATAATAGGAGTGTAAGAATATAATAGACGAAGTAACAATTATTACTGCTAACTATATACATAAGTAAGTATATGGCAAAAAAAAATCAATCAATTGATTTTAACTCAACTTTCAAGGTCTAAGGGAAATACCGCGGTGTTGACAGTTAAAAAAAACGTTTTATTAAAGGATCGGTCAACTGATTTTAAGGGATTTCAAACTTTCCGTAGTAAACTTTAAACTATTGAGATAAGTACTTAGATAGTACTTACTAATGAGTTAATTATGTTATTATGTTAACATATTAAATAATAATTACCAAAACTTTGTACTTCAAACTAAAGTGACTCAACTAAAAGTACATAGATAACGGTACCAACTAAAAATAGATAATGAGGCAACTGACATCTTTAAATTCTAATTATCATATAATTATTAGGATAACAGATACAGTCAGAAGCAAAAGTCGATGATCAAAACCTACCATTATGATAGAAACAAGAGAATAATAAGTGTACTGTATATTACAGAATATTTAATTTTAATATAATTGCATTTTATATTGGTTTACTTTGTCAAACATCTTAAAGTATACAAACCTAAAAATAAATCTTTGACGTTTCGAACCCGTTACACCCTTTAAGGGATTTAAAAAAGACGGTATGCCAGTTCCAATCTATTTAGACGACAAACCCTTACTCTCACTGTGACCATGCTTCTCGCTTGTCGATTTCACCAGGGGCCATGAATCGATAAGGCCGTAGCGTAGGAAGAACCGCAATTCACCCGGAAACCTAACCTCTGACGTACTGACTATCTTACTCTAACAGTCGGCACACAACAATTCTAATAACTGTTCGGGAATCACCGGCATAAAACTGAATCATACCTTCCGTGTCGAAGTACAGAGAATTGGAGCTATATAACATCTAACATAATTAAAAAACACCCTTAGAGAAGTTTATTTTTGGAATAAATGAATCGATTTTGGAAAGGTTTTTATGTAGATATGTAGTTAAAAAAAATCATTATTAAATAATCATTTTACAATATAATAATTTAATACTAAACATACTAATAGACAAAAATAACTCTATGATGTGCCTGAACTAGGATTATCCTGTTTTTCAGGCAAAAATAGAAATATAAAGTTCTAGCAAAACTATCTTTTAAAAAGAAAATAAAAATCATATGATGAGACAGAAAACTAATTATTAGCTATTACATAATTTTAAGACCTGCTTAGAAATCACAGAGCACAGAAATAATGCAACAAAAGTAGTAGTAAATAAATGTTATTATAATTTCCATTTCCTTATTTATTATAGTAAGTATTGATTATTGTTTAAATGTTGATTAAGTCCTGCCCTACTGAAATGGATAGATGCCTAAGACACGGACAAATGTTTTTGCTTAGCTTAGGTATTACTTAATTTATATTATAATCTTTAACATTAATTACTTAACATAAGTTTCTATCTAGGTTACATTTTTAAAGGAGCGCTTTAGGCGCCATCATAATCCATTGAGTTAATGTACCTCTTTTCTGCAATTTTCTTAGCAGGACAGTCAGCATCACCAGTTTTGTGTTGGAATGGTTGCTTAAAGCGCATGCAAGTGGCGCATTTTGAGGGCTCAGCTTTTTTCGTGCAGTCCTTTAATGCGTGACCTACCTCGCCGCAGTGACCGCAGGTGCTGGCCTCCTCCCGATATGTCTTGGCCGCATGACCGTACTACTGACACTTGAAGCACCTACTTACTAAAGTAAAGTAAAGTCTCTCTCTGACAGGCCACGACGACCTATTTACAAAATCTCTATCCTTTGCTATCAGGGCTTTGCGAATGTGTGCTGGGACTTCGATTTCATAATTGCAGGTCTCAGCGTCTTCCTTCCCTGACTTATGATTTAACTTAATAGAGCTCTTAAATGTTTCCAGTATCGCATCTTGCAGCTTATCGGCTAGGTTTTGTTGGAATATGCAGTTGAACACTTCAGTTTCCGGCATAGACGTGGGCACTCCTATGACCACAACTCTTGGCTTGCGTTTAAGTGGCTCCTCCACAGTGAGGCCAGAGGTGCGCCGACTGCTGCAGCTTCTCGATGTCGTCTTTGGTATCGGTGATGATGATAACACCGCCATTCTTCGTCTTGCGCAACCCTCTCACATGCCGCTTCATTTGATCAGGTCTGATGATTATCTGAACGAAGGCTTTGGTCTCCTCGCTAGACTTTTCTTTATCCGTGGGATAAATTGGTACAGAGCTGATACTGCTGCGCTGAATGAAGAGGCTTGCACTTTTTAACTATATCGGCGAAAGAAACAGTTCCCGATGCAGGTTTTGACTCTTCAATGCTCTGTTTCCGTTCTAGGAGTTGATGCAAAAGATCACGGTAATCTTTTAGGTTAAAAAAGTTAAAAAAGTAAATAAAGTAAAGTCACTCCTTAGTTAATAAACAGTCGGTATACAAACTAAATTAAATAATAGGTGATTGATTATAAAAACGTACATGTTCAGTTAAAAAAAGGCCCTATTTACCTAAACTTACTTTTTAGTTTGTTTCGACTGTTGAGCAAAGTTTAAATTGTTTTACTAGCAAAAAAAATACCCACAAAATAAACATCTGACATCCAGATTTGCGATAAATAATTTATAGCTCTGATAGCTTAGCGACCCAAAGTAATTCTTTATGTCTTAGCCTCCGATACAAGAGCTCGCCATCTAACTTTGCATGTTGTTTATCATGTCGTCATAAGTCTTTTGTAATAAACACCATCCGACGTTTATGACATATGGACCGGATTCCTGATAAAGAGTGCAAATGACCACAGAACAGTTATCTATTCCGTGTAAATGACCATCGTGCTATCACAATGAGCACGCTCATTTCCCCTCTGTTCTAATCGTTATAGCTTTTATCATTGTCACAGAAACCAGTTTTCGTAAATAAATGAAAATTTTATAAGTTAGTTAAAAGTTAATTTACAAAAAGTATTTGTATTTGACGACCTCCTTGGTCGAGTGGTTTGTACACCAGTTTTCATGGTGTCGCCATCTCTGAGGTCCAGGGTTCGATCCCCGGTCAGGACAATTTAGAAATTGTTGTTTTTCTAAATTGTCTCGGGTCTGGGTGTTTTCTATCTATAATAAGTATGTATTTAAGTATTTTAAGTATGTTTATCCGTTGTCTAGTAACCATTTAACGAGTTTCACAACGAAGCTTCTCTTGGGCTAGATAATTGGTGTGAGTGTAGAAAAGTTTATTTATTTATTTGTATTTTTTTACTAAAGATACTATGGCAGTGTTAACTAAATCACATAGTGTAACTTTGTTTTTTATATTGAGTATTGTCATTGAAAGCTAACTTCGCAAGCAATTTGATCGCAGCTTTAAGCTTTATTTTATCTTTAATTTTATCTGATCTGAGATAAAGCTGCACAACTCCTTTTTAAAGATGGCTCTTGGCCTCCGCTAACCTTTACAGCGTAACCGGACTTTTAGGGGCGCGGCGAGAAAGGGTTCCGCCAACTGTAGAGATCGAACATCCTCATAGAGTTTCTAGAGGGGATCATTAGGCCGCATCATCACGCAAGGGGTCATTAGGCCGTTCGTACCACGGTATTAACGGCCCATTGATCGGTACGAATGCCCATTACATTAGACCCATTTATATTAGGCCCCTCATACCGTGGTACGAACAGCTCGTAGTACGAGCGCGGGCGGCCTACGACCCCACGCTAGCGTTCTGATCGGAATCGAGGCAGAGCTTTCCATCTTGCAATGGACATAAGAATCGGTCATGCCACCACATCATGTCACTCAGAGATAGAGAGAGAGAAAAGAAAGATTTTACTGAGAAGAACATGGTCAAGGCTACGCCCATGGGCACATTATTGATAATTGTTATGGGCACAGTCTTCGTGGTCCTCCTGGCTGTTGCTGAAAATCAGTGATTCACTTGCTAAGAGAGTGAATACCACGCTGAGTAACGACCCTCTTGAGATGCTGCGGCATACACAAGTGTGTGTGTGCCGCAACAGTAGTGTGTGTGTAGTGTGTCTAATCTAGTGTCCAAACAAAGATTTTATCTATCTATCTAAGAGCAGATAATGGTGTTCCTTAAGTTATTCAAATAATTTAAAACTCCTTTAACTTCTCGTTTTTCTTTGTTTACAGAGACAAAATAAAGAATTCAATAGAAATCCCAATCCTGACAAGATGTTGCTTCTGTTTTCCACTGCGGAAGGGGCTAATAGCATTCGCGTACATCAATTTAGTAAGTACATTTTAACATAACACTTTTATTATTTCATCAGCAAATTTGGGCATACTGCACGGAAAAAGGCCTACCTACTTGCCTATGCTTTGGCATCTGGTTGACTAACCACCAGTGTTTCAAGGTTCTTGGGTGAAGTGCCTTATCGTCATTTAGCATCAAGTGCTTAGTGCGAGTTTTTTTTTTGGCATTTAATTACGTAAAAAAAAACAAGAGTTTGTATGACAAAAACAATATTCTTCTCGTTTGTCACAAAAAGGCACTGCTTCAATGACATACAAAGTCATGTTTTCGTTAACGTTAACGAATTTAAAATAAAACTCTCACTACGCACTTGGGAAAATAAAGTAAAATTATTATATAATTATGTACCTATACAACGATTATGGTTATAATATAATTTTACGCAAATATTATTGCAAAATTTGCCACGTTGATAGTGCACTTGACCCGGCATGTCATGGGATGTGGGTTCAAATCCCGCTCTTGGAATTTTTTCAACACTTTGTTTTTTTTTAAATAATTGTACCTGTACAAGATAATCATAGATTTGATTGCGATATTACATTTTCTGAGTTTATATCAAACAACTTTTATTCAGTATCTCATAATTATCTAACCAAGGTTGAATACCTAGGCATAATCGGAACACATAACAGCAGAAAAATAGCAATTTGAGGTCGCCGTTTAGTTATTCCATACAAACAGGAAATTGTGTACGTAACAGCTGCTAAATGATGATAACAGCTCCGCAATTTCGTTGGATATTTTGTTTAATAATAATAATAAAAACATGCTGACAATAAACGTATTGTTATCTATTAATTTTGCGTTCCTTCTAACGTGAAAGATTGATTGGGTTTCATGTTTACTCAAGTTCATTTGATTTCTAGAAATGTGTAACTTATACGGTTTATTCCCAAGCGCTCCAAAATTCAAAAAATTCAAAATTTAAAATCATTTATTCAGTTTAGGCTACAAATAGCTCTTATAAACGTCATTTAATGCCATCGGTTCGTAAGTCTATCTACTCTGGGCGGGAGATCTTGTACTGAGAAGAACCGGCAAGAAACTCAGCAAGTGTCCAGCTCTTTTCTCCCTTACAGCGTCATAAATATTGGAAAATGCCCTATCATAAAAGGACAAATCTATTGTTCTCCAAAATTAAACTTCTATACATGCATTTCCAAGAGCTCCAATGATTTTCATTTTATTAGCCCTTGGGAACGATTTTACAAAATAATATTAATATATAATTTGAATCTTGGAGCGGGCGGGAATAAGCTCTTATACACGAGTAGGTAGGTACAGACAGACGGACGCCTGCACCTCAACATATCCAAATCTGTCAAATTTCTTCATTAAATGTTCAACCATATGCTATATCTAGCTTTTGCTCGCGGCTTCGCTCTCGTAGGCCACACGACGTGTGATTGTTTGTAATAAAAGCCAAACTTATTAGAGGCACGTTCATGTTAGTCAGTCCGTAAATTAAACTTTATAAATGTCAGATTTCCATACAAACTTTCCACCCCTATTTCACCTCTCTAGGGGAGGTTTTTCGAAAAATGCTAAAACACGTCATTTTTTATTTTTGTTAAAAATCTAGTGATTGATTAAAATATACATTTTGATAGTAATTACTTCTAACAAATAACGATTTCCCAAAAAAAACCTTCCTTTTTTTACCCCTTTAAAGGACAATATACAAAATTCCTGAAACACGTCATTCTTTATTTCTTTTCAAGAACCCAAATACCAATTTTCATGTATTTTACTTCAAAACTGACATACTTTCATACAAACTTTCACCCCCCTATTTGACCCCCTTAGGGTGAGATTTTCGTAAAATCCATTCTTAGTCAGTCAGGACAAGTCATTTGTGTATATCACTACATAGTATAAAACAAAGTCGCTTCCCGCTGTCTGTCTGTCCCTATGTAAGTATGTATGCTTAGATCTTTAAAACTACGCAACGGATTTTGATGCGGTTTTTTTAATAGATAGAGTGATTCAAGAGGATGGTTTATATGTATAACAACATGCATAATATAGTAGAGAAACAATGATGACTTTAGAGGTTTCACATTTTTTTGCGCTTACATTGTAAACACTGGCTGAACCCTACAAGATAGATCAAAATAATGTACTACAGCATTGTACACCTTAAAAAGGTCTACAAAAAGTCCACGATAAGTTTTGTTAACTATCCGTATTCATTCGATTTGGGAGCTCGATGGCGCATTGGTTAACGCGCCTCGGCACCCTGAGCTGTTCCGGACGGCTTACTCCCATGCGCTCCAAATCTATTGTTCTCCAAAATTCAACTTCTATACATTAATTCATTTTGCCTGAGATGATGGTAATGATTGATGCTTCCAGCTACTGTCGCTGACGGTGGCCAGCTTCCTGTCTGTGTACGTGTCGTTCGTGAGGAACTCCGAGGAGCCTGAGGTGGTGGAAGAGTACCCCCGGCTGATCGTGGACACCACTGCGCTCGTGGTGGAGATCGCCATGTCGGTCGTCTTCATCGTGGCGCTACATAGGGTAAGCATTTGTGTTATTGGGCCGGCAACCTAGGAGCTGTGCTAGGAGCTCGAAGGCGCTGTGGTAAACGCGCGCGGTCTGCGAGTGCTAAGGTTAAGCAACTTTCGCAAAAGCCAGTTTTCGGATGGGTTACCAAAAATGTATCATTTCGAGCTAATCCATGCTTTGGAAGGCACGTAAAGCCGTTGGTCCCGGCTGCATTAGCAGTCGTTAACACCCACCAATCCGCACAGGGCCTGCGTGGTTATGGCTACCTAGGAGCTGGGTGGCGCAGTGGTAAACACTGCTGAGCCTGCTTTACTTAAGCACCGCATACCAAGCCTGCGATTACCGAAATTAAGCAATTTTCGCAAGGGCCGACGTCGTATGGGTGACCAAATCTAGACAAACTGATTATCTAAGGTTTAAAGTAAGCTTTACCTTGATATTCTCAGTAGTACCTAGAACCACTTTTAAAATTCAACAAAACAATATTTTTCAATAAAAAAACGAGAATATGGTGTGCTGTCGTGTATTCCTCTCGAAGAAATCTTAATAAAGAACTAAAGAAATATATATTAAATAATTTAAAATCTAGCTTGTTCTTGTGATAGACATTTAATTTGTTGGACTTCAGCAGTGCATTCAACTCTGTTGACTTTGACCTTCTCCTTGGCACTCTTCGCTCTGTCAACATTTCTGAACCGGTGTTAGACTGGTTTCGCTCATACCTTTATGACCGTGTGCAGTGTGTGAAGCATCAGGATGTGTCCTCGGACTGGATTAGCTTGTCCGCTGGTGTGCCTCAGGGTGGTGTGCTGTCACCACTTCTTTTCTCTGTTTTTATTAATAAAATCTCATCCGTTATTTCATCTCCTTTCCATCTTTACGCCGATGATCTCCAGATTTACAGGCATTTCATGCTTTCGGAGATCGTGGAAACAATTCAAGCCCTAAATCAAGACTTATCCGCTGTCCAAGCATGGGCTAAATCTTTCGGTCTTATTGTAAACCCTGCAAAATCACAAGCCATGATTGTGGGTAGCGGTAGGTTAAGAGGCAGGCTGGATTGGAGTTCTATACCTGCGCTTCTTTACGATAGCGTCCCCATCAAGTACGCCGACAGAGTTAAGAACCTTGGTTTGACGTTGGACTGTGACATGTCCTGGTCAGCTCACAACAGTGAAATTAGTAAACGCCTACATTTTAGTTTCCACTCTCTCAAGCGACTTCAATACTTTCTCCCCTTTCAAACCAAAATTATGCTTGCGCAATCCCTTCTTCTCCCTATACTAGACTACGCCGACGTCTGTTACTTGGATGTGACTGAGGAGCAACTGCTGAAACTAGAGCGTCAAAATGCAAAATCTGGCCATACGTTTTATCTTTGGCTTACGAAAGTATGACCATGTTTCTCACTTTCGTAGTGAATTAAATTGGCTACCGATCAGACATCGCCGTAATGTGCACATCCTTTCCAATCTCTATAACATCCTTAACGACCCTTATTCTCCCTCTTACCTTCGTTCCCGTTTCCAACTCCTGCCCCCACCTTGCCGCTCAAGACGTGCTTGTATAACTAAGACGCTTGAGATTCCTAAAGTCAATACCAACTTTCTCTTAAATTCAATTGCAGTCAAGGCAGCGCAACTATGGAACAGGCTTCCTACGGACATCCAGGATAGTTCGTCCATTATATCCTTTAAAAAGAAAGTCAAGGATCACTTTCTGTCACATATGTCATCGCAATGATAGGCACTTGTAATTCCATGTTTATTATTATTATTGTATATGTTCATATTTATGTAGTATTATTATGTATGTATATGTAGTTTTTAATAATATTGTAGTACATGTATGTTTATGTATTGTACCTAATATTGTTATTTTTATTGAGATATTTTTTGTTTGCACTTTTGTCGCTTCCTTTTAAACATGATACTCCCATTCCACCTTAGGTTGGCTGGAAGAGATCTCTTTTAGAGATAAGTCCACCTTTGCTCACCATTGTTTGTAAACTGTTCTCTGTATGTGTGTTTTTCTGTGCAATAAAGAATATATACATTTAAAAGTGAGCATACATCGTTGGGTAGCGCTTTAAGAAATATCAGTTAGAACCTAATTTTGCGATTTCACAATAAAGAATTAGCTGAGCTGAGGAAGTCTAATTATTATCTCATTTAGCAGCTATGTATATTCATTTGTCATTTTAAACTGTTCCAGAAACACGTGCTGCTAATGAAGATCTACTTGTACTTCGAGATCGTGTACTCCTGTATAGGGTTCGTGTACGGACTGGCCTTCATCACGAAGGAGACGGCCAGCGAGCTGTTCCTCATCCTATTCCAACTCAGTAAGTTACGATTACAATGCAAGTCTCGTCAAAGACATGATTTCATAATCCAATCCTATCAGGCGTTCCCTCAATGCTAATTGTGACCATCACGTCTGTTGCTGAAGACAATCAGGCTAAGCGTATGCTGTGACGCAGGCGACGCAGCTCCGCGCAGCGCAGAGCAAAGCAGATTTTGTAATGCATGGTCGTGCCAAGAGCTGCTGTAAGTACGCTGCGGCGGCGGCGGCGCAGGCACGTGCGACGCAGACAGGCTAAGCGTATGCTGAGACGCAGGTGACGCAGCACAGCGCAGTGCAGATTTTGCGGGGCAGGGCAGTTGAGGCAGACATTGGCCGCGAACGCATGCTGCGACGCAGGTAAGTGACAGTGAGTTGTCAGATGTCAATGTCAGAGTCTGATAATATAAGTTGTTGCTTAGAAAACTGTAAGTGATTATCTGAAAAAAACGTTCTAGAGAGAGAGAGAGAGTTCTGTTAATTGTTCTGTCATTATAACAAAATTATAATAAAATAGTAAAAAAACATGTATCGACACGCACGCGTCGCGCAGAAATCTGTGCCGGCACTACAACGAGGCGCAGGGCAGGGCAGGCACATGTCTGCGTCACACGTGCCTGCGCCGCAGCTTACGCAGCTCATGGCACAACCATGTACTACAAAATCTGCGCTGCTCTGCGCTGCGCTGTGCTGCGTCACCTGCGTCTCAGCATACGCTTAGACATGATTGTGTCTGCCCTGCCCTGCGCCTCGTAAGTAGTGCCGGCACATGATTTCTGCGCGACGTGTGCGAGTCGACACAGTTTTTTTTAACCATTTTATTATAATTTTGTAATAATGACAGAACAATTAACAGAACTCTCTCGATAGTATAAATTATCCATTAATAGAACGTTTTTTCAGATAACCACTTACAGTTTTCCAAGCGACAACTCACATTATCAGACTCTGACATTGACATTGACAACTCATGTGTCCGTGCTGTGTCACTTGCCTGCGTCGCAGCATGCGTTTGCGACCTATGCCTGCCCTAACTGCCCTGCCCCGCAAAATCTGCTCTGTGCTGTGCTGCGTCACCTGCGTCTCAACATACGCTTAGCCTTAAGCGCTCTCCATCTGGCCCTGTCACCCGCGATGTGGATGGACTCGTTCGCCGCTTTCGTGTGGTCTTGGTGATGACGTCAGCCCATTCAGCAGACGGCCAGACTCGAGCTCTCTTGCCCTCCACTTTTCTCCTCATTATTTGCTTTTCTATGCTGGTCCACGGCGTGCCAAGTGCCCTAAGAAAGTTAGAATGCGATCCCGGCATGTGATCTAGAAAAGCGCTTCTTTTGTAATCGTCATACTGTCAATAACTACAATAACGACTCGGTGGCCGAGTGATTAACCGGTGAACCTGATATCCGGCGGTTCTGAGTTCAACTCCCAGTTAGGACTGAGCGTGTTCCGGATTACATACCTACACGCTTTTTAGTAAGCGTGATTGATGTCGTTTGCCGTAAATACAGACACAATAGAATTTTATTTTTATACTAGTCCACTGCTGGACATAAGCCTCTACAAGTGCACGCCACCGAGCACCTTGCGAAGATCGTCGCTCCACCTAGTCTGAGGGCGTCCTACACTACGTTGCCGATACGCGGTCTCCACTCGGTGGCAGTGAGCCGGTCATATTAGCCGTAAAACCGACAACCGTTGGGGTAAACGAGTTCTCGAGTGGAGAAGTAATATAATAGCCTATAAATATGCTGTCCCACAGCTGGGCGAAAACCTCAATAATTGAAATCAAGTTATAGCTAGAATTACCTATATCTAATCATAACAATCTTAATTATCTAATCACCGGATGGGTGTCGATCGATTGGTAGAGCTTCAGAAGGCATGTTGCTGTTGGTACTGATTGTTGTCGTAATAAGTGCTAAACGTGGAAATTTGTTATTAGCATCTGATTGTTTACAATTTTATTTATGTTATTATTTGTCTGTAAACTTCCCTAAAAAAAAAAAAAAAAAATTTCAGTTGGTCAACCCCACGAACTCATATTGGGCCAGAGTGATGGGTTACTGTCCCATCTCTCAATAAGCTGTGCGAAGTTTTGTCTTAACTACATACATTTAAGATTTTTTTTCTTATATTGTCACAATCAGAGCCCCTTTTTCCGGATGGTACAGTTACGAGCATAAATATATGACCATGTACAAGTGGACAACAAAATCTGCACCGGAAAAGTATTCAAAATTTCTCTTCACAACACTGCAGCTAGGCTATCTGATAATTAATAGATGGCTTTTTATTCAAATATCAAATATTTATGGCAACTTAAAGCAAAAATCTTGCGAACTTGTCCATAATATGTCTCCTAACATAATATACAGTAGGTACTATCAACAAATTTTCTGGATATCCACCATTAGGGTGATTTTTCTGTGCAGGGGTCAGTGGCCCCTTTTGTTTTTGACAAATTTTCTGGATATCCAACATTAGGTAACATTTGTTTTAGTTTATTGTTAAAGCTTAAATAGAAATTTAATCTTAAGAAATAATTGAATTTCTATTTAAGCTTTAACAATAAACTAAAACAAATGATTTTAACAAATAAAAGGTCGGAAGGTCTACTATTGGTCATTCTATGGTCAACTTCATGGTAGGCGGAGTTAACTACGATCGCCATGCACGTTAAGCCAAAAATGTTTGTAACTGGATATCCTTAAAATTTGTTGATCGTTCATACTTAGGTACGTGTTTGTAACTTTTACAAATAACAATATAATAAAATTTACAAAATACAGTGAAAAAATTAAACGCCTACCCGACCCAGCCACTTTTAATTTTTTCACTGTATTTTGTAAATTTTATAAATATTTAATTTAGCTTCAGTGCAGCAATTAGCACTTGAAAATAAAAAGTAAAAATATAATAAAGCTGAAAAGTTTGTTTTTTTGTTTGAACGCGTTAATCTCTAGAACTACCAGTCGGATATGAAAAATTATGTTTGCATTTGATAGCCTTTTCTCTTTATCTAAATAATCCAATTTCTATTAAAAAATAGCCGGCGAGTGCAACCGCGGTGCTAGTTTATAGAGTATATAGGTTCTAACAATATCAATAAGCGAACGTTTAAGGGGAGCATCTATACATCACACTGAGCATGCTCACCAAATTTGGTTCAAAACTACAGGCTCATCACTGAGATAATCAACATCATTATCATAATTTACCAAAAAATACACCTTTTCCAAACCCGTACAGCGGTACTACACGCACTCAAAGATAGCCGTTGTGTCGTGTATCCGTACACTATCTTTTTATCGACGCCTGCGTGCGTGTTAGTAAAGATACAGCATGTTTCATGATGTGCATTTTTTTAATTGATTTAGTTTGTTAGAAAACATAACTTTGAAAAATCACTATAAAACTGGAGCCCATTTTGAGTCATTGTATTCAGAATGATGTATAGATACCGCCCTTAAACGTTCGCTTATTGATTCTGTTAGACCCTGTATAAAACAACCTTTTTTCTTTGTTTCCAGTGTGGCAGATCTACCTGGCTATCTTGATTTGGAGTTCAGTCACCAAAATGGCAAGAGATGACACAGTGAAATACGTCCGCGAAAGAGATCCCGTCTAAAGTTGTACATATACCTGGTAGATTAAAAATAAATCTTATGTTTAGCTAATAAGTCGCATTACTCCATCGATGACTTTACATCAAAACGAAGGGTTTTTTTATATGAAAACAACCGACACTGTATGCCACATACCTTAAATACATTAACAAAAAATACTATAGGCTATGGACCTACCTACATTATGACCACCAATCCAATTTTTTTGGAGAGATTTTGCTTCTGGCTTCTTTTACTTATACAGTGTCACCAGACATGTTGAGGGCGGCGAGAAACTTAAAAGGTTCCTTAAGCCGTGTGATGAGCTGATGAGGGGATGCCATAACGCAAGCGTGTCCCAATCCCTTACTAGATTCTCCGAAGAGTTCGGATCAGATTGAGTTAACCAACTGTGATATAAATACGGTTGGAAAATTTATATGGCAAAATTGTAACTCTTCTCGTATGCCGCTAGGAGGCGCTGCTTCAATGCCATACTAATTTTCGTTTTCGTTATCGTGATCGAACATCAAATTAAACTCATACTAGGCACCCTGTGTCATACTCATAGCCCCTTACAAATAAACAAAAACTAAGGTCCGAATAGATAATCCGTGTTTTGTTCCTGTCATGTAAACGTTATTTCAAATTAGAGTAAAAGAGACAAAACATATTACAAAACTATTCCGACCTTATTCTTTGTTTACTTGTAAGACGCATAATGTTAGCACAAAATAACTTTTGACAGACAACTACTGTCACAGTTTACAAGAGAATAAATTGTTGTTTTGAAAGTAAGTACTGTTGGATAATAAAAGATCCTTTATATATGTTGGTAGTGAGATTTAAAACTACATAAGTAGGTTTGTTGAAGACTAATCAATGTATACGTGTTATGGAAATAGAATCTTTATTATGTATATTTCAAATGTGATAATAATCAATAAATCGTGTGTAAAGGTACATACTACGAGTTTAACTCACCGATGTATATTTTAATTTACGCAAATTGTGTATAAAACTGTGAGATCCTCAATTGAATGTGGTAAAAAGATATACTTAGTTACATTGAAAGACCAATTTTAGTACAAAATCATAACTAAAACAATATTATGGATCAACACAGACCAAGTAATTAAAGTAAAAAAAAAACAATCAGCTTTCTGGGTTGCCAGGACCATTATTCAATTGTAAAAAGCGCATTACTTTTAATTACCTTAAAAAAATAACCATCACTTTGTCTTGTCTTTGTAGTTAAATTGGAGAACGGTCTTGGGTTCATGTCTTAACGAAAGTGCTCTAAGTGCTGAGTGCAAGTTATATAACAATTTGTTAAACGTGAAGAAACTTGCACTGTGCACATCTCGGTATATTCAAGTGTTAACACAATTTCCTTGTGACATTTTTGACCAATTAAGTCCATATTAAGTGCCTTACAATTGTGAAATATTACCTTACTGTGATGACTGAATGACATGAACGAAAATATACTCTGAAATTTTAGATATTAAATTAAATAAAATTGTTACCTAGTTGGAAAATATAATAAATCGTAACGGATAAAATTGAGATATTGAAAGCGACAATAAAATTATGATTATATATTTTTATAAT
This sequence comes from Eudonia lacustrata, assembly GCA_947562085.1. Taxonomy (NCBI): domain Eukaryota; kingdom Metazoa; phylum Arthropoda; class Insecta; order Lepidoptera; family Crambidae; genus Eudonia; species Eudonia lacustrata. Next base: position 7,493,086 of record OX387324.1, on the reverse strand, counting down.
AGATTTACAACAGTAAGGTAGAGTTTAAGGGAAAGTCTGTAAATATTATTATAAAATTTTATTAATTAATATAAATTTGTATTTAGCCGGAAAAGTTACCTTGCCTGTGACATTTTCAAATGTTATGCCAAATAAAGAATTAATTGGAAAACAGCTTTATTGTTTATTATTTATTTTTATAATAAAAAGTGTTGTTAATAATTCACAAATACCGATATCAAAAACCTTTACTTACTATGCAACAATACGGTTTCTTGTCTAAAATCATGCGTTTCAAAAACAAAATACACGTACTAGCTGTAGGTATACATACATTTTTGAGCAGAGTATTTGTAAAAAACTGTAAACATCAAAATTATCATGTGCCATAATCATAATCATCATCATCATCATCATCAGCCTACACTAGTCCACTGCTGAGAAGAGAATATATTACTCTAAAATTTTTACGTTATCTCTATGATCACAAATTAGATATAAAACTCTACACCAATTGTACCTATTAGCGAGCAATTCTTTTTGTTGTGGTTTATATACAAGTTCATACATTTTTATTGCGAAAAAATTACAATTTTGGAAATATGTTGAAAAAAATTCAAGAGCAGTGGCATATGATTCCGCACCCTCTGATATCCTCTGATACCGAGTCAAGTTCATTTCCAATCATGCTACCGTGGCTCCGTCCGATCTGTGCATACTTTTCAACACTATCTACTCTTACTTTGAAAGCCATAGAGTCTATTCAATGTCAGTGTTCAGGGGGATCAGGGGGATTAGGGTTCATATCTCGGTCGTAGATTTTTTTTTCTACTTTTCTATATAGCTTGGTGAATTGTTTCATAGATATAAATATAGGTATAAACATTGTGTGCCCTACGCCGTCGTGTAGTACCACGACTCGTTGTTGATCAAAGTGAGCAGGTTCTCGTTCTCCCCTTTCTCCTCTTCCAACTGCCTGTAGAAACTGCCCACAACCATGAGCATGTAGAATCGGATCACTGAAAAAGTAAAATTTTTTTTTTTTATTCAAAATAAAAGTATATTTTTTGAGCTTGAGTGGTGTATTACATTGACTTTTCATCGTTTCTCTATTATGTTAACTTTTATTCGTTTTTTTCAGTCGTTAGCAACCACCAATCCGCACTGGGCCTGCGTGGTGGTTTATGATCTGCTCTTCCTATCCATCCATAGGTAAGACTCGTGCCCCAGCAGTGGTTACATTAAATAAGCTGATGATAAATACTATAAGTAAGTCACTATGCCATCGGTTCGTAAGTCTACGGCGGCAGAACATGGCGTTTCTTTTCTCCCCTCGTAGAAGGATATTTTCAGACGACCTCCTTGGTCGAGTGGTTTGTACACCGGTTTTCATGGTGTCGCCATCTCATCATCATCATAGTGTCCCGGGTTCGATCCCCGGTCGGGTCAATTTAGAAAATATGGTTTTTCTAAATTTTTCGGGTCTGGGTGTTTTCTATGTATAATAAGTATGTATTTAAGTATTCTAAGTATGTTTATGCGTTGTCTAGTAACCATATAACTAGTTTCATAACGAAGCTTCTCTTGGGCTAGATAATTGGTTTTCCATCACAAAACAACATCCTAATACATCTTTTTATACAGAAAAATAAATAGACTATGGTTATTCAAACAGGAAGTAAGGCCTTCGTTAATTTTGAAAGTTTTTAATTTTTGCAATCGTGCTAATTGTGAATTGTGAATTGTGAATGCCAAGAGATGTAAGGGATTACTAAAACAATTTATGAAAATTAAGACTTCTACTTACAAAGTCCAAGGAACTCAATCACGTAGACTAATAACGACGTATCAGCGAAGTGATTGATCATGTTCATAGTGCTCCAGAAAACAAACATCAGCAGCAGCACCATCACCTGCATGGACATCCATATCACCCACGGCCGCACCAAGAACGCCTTTTCCTGAAAACCGACCAAGACATGTTCATTGTTTTTCTTTCCAACCATTGTACTCATAACGGGGAAAAAAGCTCGCGTTATTGAATGCTCAGTAAGTTTTTGAATGGGAAACGTCGTAGGTAGATGCCCTTTAATAGTTACTTATGGCATCAATAAACTTTTTCTATTCTATTCTATTCTATTCCTTTATGTAGCAAGAGTCCATGGAGAGCCCACTACACACGACTTTAAAATTTATACTGACACCCCCCACCAACCGTCAGGTTATAAACTTAAAGGTATCAGACATCCTTGCGCAAGCAAAAGGGACCATCTGCGTCAGGTCATAACGCCAGATCAGGACGCGCCGAGCGCATTTTTCATCCGGTACTTTTAAGACAAGTGTCTCGAGCGAGTTGCCCCGTGGACACGTATAGTCCACTGCTATCTATGGTCAGGCGTCTAAACCTGGTCAGACCTCAACCAGACAAACGAACATTCCCACCTCTACATTTAACCACATAGCCACCACGAGTCCAACCCAGGTTCGGGCCCTGCCAGAGACGCCCGCTAAGGCATAACCGGCAGGGGGCCTAGGATCCGGAACTCCCGTGGTACCCTTGAAAAGACAGCCGGACCCGTAGTTCAAACTGCCATACCCTACCTATCAGGTTCAGTAGATAGGGACTCCACGAACAGTGGTAAACGCTTTTATTGTGGGACCGTATGTACTTTCGCTGGATCAAGTTAAAAAAAAATTATCCTAGCTGAACCGAGTTAGCGCTTTGCCACTCGGCTACCGAGGCGTTCAGAATAAAAGGTATGGAATAAGAATCTTATCGTTTGTTGATCTTACCCGGATAGCTCCGACCAGCAAAACCGCGGTGAGGAACAACGTGACCGCATGCGTGATGGTGACGCCGATCACCACGGCGTACATCACCATGCTGCTCACGTTCGAGGAGTCCAGCTGCGACGGCAGGAAGCTCAGCGCGGCCATGCATTGCGCTAACGCCAGCACCGAGTACAACTGAAAAATTTAATAAAATACCATATTATTATTGTTTTATCAATTACGTCGTGATGCTGCTCCTGGCATCTGGACACTGCTTCTGTTTACATCAGGCAGAGCAGAGACATTGACCAACCCTTCTTTAATCATCATCGTGCATCATGAGGTGATTTGTCATAATCGCCACGCTTGGCAGGCGGGTTGGCGATCGCAGTAAGTTAAGGGCATCCCCGCTACACACGACTTCAAAATTTATACTGACACCACCCACCAACCGTTAGGTTACAAAGTAGGTGTCAGACAACCTTGCAGGACGCGCCGAAACGCATTCTTCAACCGGAACTCTTATGACTAGTGTCTCGAGCGTGTTGCCCCGTGGACACTTATTCCACTACCTAATATCCAGATAGGTTACCGAAGCTGTAAGCTCGCTCACTTCTCGTTTCATAAAGAGTACAACTCGTAGTTTCCACTGCTCGGGTCGTCAACTCTAAAGTCGACTACCAAATGTCCTCTTTGGTGGCGGAGATTGATAGATGGCGCGTTACTATAGTTTCTGTCAACCGCGTGGGTTTTTCAGATTACTGTTGCTCTACATAGTTTTTATGCGGAAGTAAATATATAAATAGAGAGTCCAATAGTTTAAGATTAACGTATTATTTGCTTATAGTACAGTCAAGACGCGAATTTTCAGGTAAGAAAGTTTTACGCTCTAGTTGGTTTGTACAATCATAATAATTTTCAGCCCGTATCCACTTACTGATGGGCATAAGCCTCCTCCATAGTACGCTATTTCCTTGTGTTTTGAGCTGATCGCAGCAGCTACGGCACATCTGGCAGATGGTTTGCCAGAGCTCCACTTGTCTGTCCTCTGCAGCCATTTAATTAGGGCTCTTCTCCAAAGTACTTACTGAAAATTATCTTTCCAATCGCGCAAGGTTTTTTCATAAGGTGTAGGACGAATTTAGTTCGTTAATATATATAGTTACTTTCATAGATTTTAATATTGTATAAGATGACATTTTCGCAATATTATTTTATTGGAATAACTGAAATACCTTCTGACTTCAGTAAACTTAAAGATCAGCTACGCCTATTGTTACAAATGATAAGTTTTACCGTACATTTAATTGTCGTAATACTTACAATAACTATTAAGCCTGAGACAATACATCCGAACTTCAAAGAGAGACACGCAAAACTCTTCTTCTGTCTTGGAATATTTTCCATTGAGAATGGAAAGTCTGAAAAAAGAAAACACAATCATATTTACAAAATGAAAATAATACAGAAACTAAACAAAACATTATATAAGAGATAAGATAGCCAGTGCCTCAGTAGGTAGTTGAGGATTCTGGATGAAGTGCGCTTCCTTCCACCTTCGGCCTTGTCATCACGTAACATCAGATGAGATGAAGGCCAACTAACTAACCGTAAGCATAAAAAAAATAAAAGAAATAATACAATGATGAATGATGATGATGAATGATGATTTTTACTAAATCCATCTTCCTAGGAATTTAACAAGGCTTCTCCATATGAACAACTAGTGGACCCGGCGGACTACGGACCGCTTTCACAGTTTCCATCAAGTGATTGGTTTCCATGACAACAAAACAAACAAATCATTTTGTATTGGAAAATTAAATTGTCGTTTTTAGTATATTTATAGTGTGATTTCCGTGGGAATATCGGGATAAAAACTAAAAAAGCCTATGTGTTAATCCAGGTTATAAACTATCTGTATGCCGAATTTCATCCAAATCCATCAATCCGTTGCAGCGTGAAGAAGGAACAAATATACAGACATATACACACAAACTTTCGCATTTATAATATTAGTGTGATAAAACAAATACTTTTTATACTTGCTTTGTTAATCCTGTTACATTTAATGCATTATCTCGTTACTGATATTATCGAGTCACAGTGACGTCATACCGGATTTCTTTATGATATTATTATGATTACCGTGGAACGGGGTTGCTTTGGATAAATATATCAATGATCATGGCGATAGGTTTTAGTTAGCAACTTAATTAGGTATATTTAGTGTTCTAGGCGTGTTCTTTATTAAATTACCACCCCATTATCAACGAGTACGAGATAATTTCAAGGAATAGGAACTGTGGTTAATGTTACACTTGGTTCAAAACTAACCCTTTTCAACTGTACTTTCTGCTTTAAAAACAAATTATTGCTACCAAATATTATAGATGTAAAGGGCTAATAGGGTATGCTTTGTTTTTTTTAGTTTTTATTACAAGTAACTAACAGTTAACGCGCCTTTTCAAACTTCTTTAGCTATTCAACACGGTAGAGCTACGAAGCGTGTACATTTTATAAACAAACGGCGCGCGTTAAATCAAAAACATCTTGTTTATCTTAAAATAACATGAAAACTTACTTGTTGTTATTTTACCAGACATTTTGGAGATATCACAGCGGTTTTCTTTTAAAAAACTTGTAAACAACAAGCACACTACACAAACAAAAACATCTAAGAGCGCAATACTCTTTGCACTGAATCTTTTTATTTTATTATCTGTGGTCTTTCTTATTTTGGTCGCGTGAATTCGACTGTATGTTCCGAACGGACTGATAGATATCGTTTATCGCGTCGCGGCTGCTAATCACGTCCCAGATAATAGAACCTTATCAGGATATTATCAGAATTAGAAATAGTGGGGTAATAAATAAAGAAAACATGACTATCCACACTTTGTTTATTTTGCTTGCAATATATTTGAATGAGCAATTATTAAAGACGCGCGTAGGTACGTAAATGTTAGCGAAATATTTGTGTATTTGGAACACGCACGAATTTCGTGGCGGCGCCGCCGGCGGCGGCAGTGGCGGTATTAAGAATGATATCACTTAAACTATTTTAGTGTGTTCGTGTTACTATTAGGTATTTATAATAAAAAATAAAATTGATTTATAATCTTTTTTACATTTTTCGAAGTATTTTCATCGTTGTATGGTTGTACTATAGTTCTTTTTTCTAGTTTTGATGTGTTCGGTCTGTTATTTCCCCTTTTATCTCTGATTTTGCTCAGCAATCTCGGATCTGTTACGAAGCCACTGACTTTATTGGCTTATTATTGGCTGGTGGTGGGTACTATGATGGAAGTTCATGACTGCTGCCTTACGAAGCCTTTGCGTGACTATTCGCAACGTAGTGTCTGAGAGATGATGTATTTGGTGGTTAAATAGACCGATATGAGATTGACTCACCCTGCTACGTAAAGTAGTGACAGGAGATGTGCATATCTACATATTGTAAACTACTACATAGGTTGTTACCATCTTTTACATTGTGTGTTGCCTGAAATAAATGATTTATTATTATTATTATTATTGTCTCTCTATTTATTTTTTTACATATTAATTTACATTTTTAAATATTTTCTAAAAAACAAAATAAACATTTAAAAATATAAAAAATAGGGGTCCACCGGCATCGGGACCAGGGTCCAAAATACCGGTGATTAGGGCTCCAGAGACAGGAACCTCCTCACAATGCGTGCCGTATCGAGGAGAACTGCCTTCTGAATCAGGCCCTTGATCCAGCCGCCTAACGAGAGCCTCATGAGATGTTGATCGAGGCCTTGGCTATCAGGCCGTTCGCCGTAACAACAATCGGCACGATGACAGCCGAGTCCACATTCCACATGTCGACAACCTCATGTGCTAAGTCGAGATATTTGATTTGTTTCTCTTTCTCAGCTTTCACGAGGTTTTCGTCATAGGGAATGGTGATATCGACAATCATCGTGCGGAGCGCTAATCGATCTATCACCACAAATTATGATGATGATGATGATCATTCCGACCGTTTTCGGCCATGGCGACCACTTCGACTCCTAGTCGGTTTGGTGGCGCTGGTGCGCCCGAAGATGGCTTATGTAGCCGATCTTGGCAGTAAACTCTCGTGCACAATGAGGGCACGTGAGCACACCGCTTATATAGTTATAGTTGATGACTGCGGGTGGACGGGCCTTTAACTCGTCGCGCTTAGCGTCGAGGTCAGCTTTACGCTGCTCCTCAAACTCGCGAACTCGCCTCTTCACAATCCCGCGCCATTCAGGACGTTGTGCTGCCAAACCTTCCCATTGAGAGGGCTCTATGTTGCATCTTTTCATGTGACGCTTCTGAACATCATTATTATTATAGGTACTTTATAGAATACAGTAAAAAAATTAAATGCCTACCCGACCTGATCCCGATCGGTTGCAACAACCGTTGGATCGATGGCACTACTACCGCTAAAAAGGAGTCCAGTTGAAATATTCAGTGTTTACGTCATCCTTCCCGGTAGCGTAATGGTCAGTGCAGCCGCCCGGATTGCGGAAGAGCCAGGTTCGATTCCTGGCTGGGTCGGGTAGGCATTTAATTTTTTCACTGTATTTTATAAATATTTATTTCAGCGTAAGTGCAGCAATTAGCACTTAAAAAAAATAAAAAGTAAAATTTGCTACATATGTATCAACAATTTTAATTAAAAAAAATTATGGTATCTTACACGTCGTATTTATTTATCACACCATTTTAAGAGAATTTTATCTACTGAGTAATAGGTCTGGTGTTTAAACCACGCGGTCTCAATTATAGAAGTTCCGGGTTCGATTTCTTAAGAGTGTGTCACTAGAGTTAATCTGTCGCTGTTGTTGTTCTATACGACCTAATCGATCCTTACCGTCAGTTCCTCATTGTGGGTTTAAAGAGAAAAAAATATATTATAAAATACAATTTCATTACTCATATCTCTTTATTAAATTACTTACACACATTATTCTCAACAATAAAATATATAATTAAAATATAGATCTTTATTAAAATTGCACATTTCACAAATTATTTCTACTTATGTAGGTTAACTAGAAAATAAATTAAGAAAAATAAATATGCTCTACACTTATGACCACATTTTAAAGTATGTATATGGGCACATTTGAACTTTATCTTCAGCACACATGCCACCGAATGATAAAGTTAATACCAACTAATTCCAACACAAACATTACACGCTGCGGCTTGCATCTTCCATATTTTCTAATAGTATTTAACTAAAGTAATTACATGTCATAAAGTAATTAGATACTATGTTAATAACCTCATAATTAAGCAAAGATTGTTATGATTAGGGACTTTAATTTTTGTAGTAGGTACCTACATGGTATGTCAAATTTTACTGGTTTGACAATAACTAGAAATTGAACTATATATACGTAAAACGCCCAACATTATTATAATTACTTAAATAAATAATCAGTCTGTCAATCAGTAGGGATGCTCAATGCTATGGCCATGAGATTCGATCACCGTCTGACCGTAACTGCTTGATGAACCCTGAACTACCGCACCCGAGACTCCACTGGAGACCACGCCCGCAGATCCCACCGACCCTAGTACGCCTGGAGAACCCACCCCAAGCACCCCTGAACCCACCGGTCCAATGAGGCCTGGAGAACTCACCGCCCCTATCAAACCCGGAGACCCTACCGCCACCGGACCAGCCGCCACCGGAACAGCATGCGGCACCCCCACCGGGACCGGAGCGGGGTACGCCACGTGGTACGGCTGCGGCACCGGTATCCCTACCGCTTGCGTCACGGTTACCGGTACTGGGTGAGCGACGGGGTACGGAAACGGACGGTCGATGGGCACAGCGAACGGCCTCTGAATGATGTGCGCTACAGGATGCGGCACCGGGACGAGCACCGGCCGCGGACGGTCCACCGGCACGCCCACCGGAACGTTGTACGGCACCGGTCGGGGAACACTGTACGGTATCGGCTGGGGCACCGGAATGGCCACTCTGTTGTGGTACTCGGAGAAGGTGTGGTGGATGGGTATATGTCCTGAGATATGCCGTTTGTTATGTTCCGTACTTTGTGATTGGTGGAGAGAAGCCAGCACAAAAATCTAGAACAAAAATAGAATTAGCATACTTTCTTAATTAATTTCTTCAAAACCTACATGACAAGTATTACATAACATTATCTGGTGTTCAAATTGGTCGATTTTAATCTCTCAATTTTATCATAATATTTAAATTTGCATTAATCAAACTTACGCAACATATTCGATTCATTGTCTTCGCCATTTTACATAAAGGGTGTCCTATCTATAACAGTTGTTGGAGGAAAGTGCTTCGCGTAAGAAAGTAATGGTATTTATAACGTTACACATACGACGCATGGAACGCGTCGTGTGCGGAACCGGGGCCTGCTCACACCCTGTATCGAAGAAAGCTGCTTGGATTTATATAGAGTTGCTCGACGGACATTTCTCGATAAAGGACTGGATTCCAAAACAGTGGGTGGTAACATCACGACTATTTAACAATGCTTCTGAGTGTGCATAACTTTGCTTTATGTCACATTACCTTGCATTAGCATAATTGTTTTCCTACCTATCTCCTATGAACATCTATTATTCAGTTGGGGTCAACGGCTTAACATGCTTTACGAAGCAGGGAGGAGCTAAAGATATTTTATTTCCGTCACCATGAAAGTTGCTTAAGATCCCAACCTGAACGCGCTGGCTGGCATCGAGCTCCAAAATTTTTGATAAGTTATATTCGGTTATGTTATACTATTTATTAATTTAATTATTATTTGCTTGTTAGAAGATTTACAGTCAAATATCAACTATAACTAGACACACACACATAGGTAATTTTAATTAAGTAAGTTTTAATATCTAATAATTTTATTCTATTATAATAGTTATGGTCCGTAGGTTACTGCTTGACCTTCTGATAGATAACAGATGTCGATTGAAACGTAGTTTCGACTAACGGCTAATGACGTCATGTTAATTGAAGTAGTAAATACTTTAATGTGTTTAAGTCGTGGCCGGATTTTAAAATTGGTCACTTTATTTGATAAAAGACAAGGTGTTGAAAAAATTCCACGAACGGGATTCGAACCCACACCCTATGACATGCCAGGTCAGGTGCACTGCCAACTATTATACTATCGTCTTTTGTCAAACTTTACCTACCTTGTCTTTTTCGTATTGTAATTTGTTCGCAACAATATTTACGTATATGTAAATAATCAAGATCACTTTATGATGTAATCGACCATTTCATAAATTGGTTGTATTTCATGATGTGCCCAGCTTAAACAGATCATATCGTTAAAGTGTCAACCTTTGATGATATGCCCTTCCACGTTTGGCAATATCATTAATGTAGGAAATCCTTACTGTTGGTTAGGTTAAGTTATTTTTTTTTCCCAAACGAAGCGCAGCGTAGCGAGGGCCAGTCACGGAAAGGGGGAGCGCAGTCACGGAAGGGGGGAGCGGCATAAATTGTACAAATCGATGGTATCGACACAAAAAGTAAACGATATCAGCGCCTCTAACGGTGGGTAATGTAAATATTTTACGATATAATCACTAAAGTTTGACCATTTCATGAAATTCTCGAGCATTTCGTGAAGTGAGCAAATCTACGATACGCTACGACATATACACTTCGAAGCTACAAAATTATTATATGATGATAAATGATGAATATACAATGTTATTTTTAGTTTATACGAAACCTGAAAACTGTTTGTTCAGAATCAGTAATAGAATCGATTTCAATATTTTTTATACCATGTTACAATTTGATCAAATAATATTTACAAAATCTCAAATAAATGATTCCCTACTAAAAACACACAACGGGGCAGCACAAAAAGCTTGTAACTTCGTGAGTTTTCAAGATATTATTTTAATTTTTTTTGTACCGGTTCTTTAAATGAAAATATTTGACCCGTGTTTCGGTTTTCGTATAAACTAAAAATAAGGTTGTATAATCTATAAACAGTCCCATGCTCTGACTACTGAGGTTCCAGAAGACTCATTGATTTTTTCTAGTAGTTTGTGATTTACTAATATATAAGTATTTAAAGGAATTACGTCTTTATCGATTGTTAAAAACTTGCAAAAGTGTTCTTCCGACTGTGAGGATAACTTAACTTAAGTAACTTCACAATGACGTAATACCGCTCGCTTGCATCGTAAATCACAAACTACTAGAAAAATTCAACAAGTCTTATAGGGCCTCGGTAGCTCAGCGGTCAGACCATTGGACCGGTTATTCAAAGGTCGTGGGTTCGATTCCCACTCGAGCTGCCTGAGGCTGGTTGATTTTATCTAGTAAAATTGTATCTTGTAACTATATATATAGCACTGTAAATGCAGTATTCAAAATAATTTAAATATTAATATTGCATTTCTACTAAACAGCTCTATATAATTCGTTACTCCGATAATACTTGTGCACTAACGTATGTAGTAAATGGGTGTAGATACGGTACTTAACGTATAGGACCAGACTAGATCTGGACTAGACCTAGACGTAACCTAGTGGACCGACCGCTGTTACGCAACACAGCCATTATTGAATCATTTTATACGGATTAGCTCGATTTGCACTACAACTAAATCTATCTGTCGTGGAAACGTTGCGAAAGGATGTTATGTGGAGGTTTGGAATAATCCTAATGCTAGCTCTACGTACTCTCGGGTGAAACAAGGCGAGCTTAAGAACTTTATTAAAATAAATAGTTACTATTTGCAGGGAGGGCCTGGCGACCTGTAGCCCAGGTTTCTTTTTTTTCTGAAAACTTTATCAGGCACCAGTCTCTCACAAATATAGGATGCTAATCATACAAGATATTAAATCCCAACCTCAACACACAACAGATATACCACACAAAAGATACTGTAAGCTCTTTCTGCGTAAAACGAAACGCACCTGATTAAATTTAAATGAGGGTATACAAGCTACTAACTAATTATGTGACGACCAACACCTCAGTCAGTCTCTCTGTGACCACGGACCCTGCAAAGGGTTCGAAACGTCAGGATAAACATTATTCAACAAATAAACGCGAGTAGATCCGTAAATGTTGTTTCATTTCAATGTGTAGTGTTCGCGTGAACTTTAGAAAACAATAAAGGATGCTATCTTAATTATCTTTATTTGTTCAAATGGACCTATTTTGTGATGAAAAAAATGAACATATTTTTATTATTGTTTCATATTTTATCATCACTAAGTAGCTCATTTTGTGTACCCACTGCTGGGCACGAAGCCATATAGATGGATAGGGAGAACGGGCCATATGCCCCTGCGGATTGTTGGTTGTTAACGACTGCTAATGCAGCCGGGACCAACGCAACGGCTTTACGTGCCCGAAGCACGGAGGAGCTCGAGATTTTGCACACCAAACTATCCAAAACTGTATTTTTTTTAAATTATCAATTATTATTATTATTCAATATTTAATTTAGCTTCAGTGCAGCAATTAGCACATTTTACTATAGGGTAAATTGTTTGTTCCCAAAAATGTTAGGTAGTGAGGATCATTTCTATAATTCGGCAATGTAAAAAGGTATACCTTACCTTTGTACTGAAGGGAATACTATTAAGGTTGAAAATGAAACCGCTAGTAGCTTCTTTGCTCTAATGTAGGTATCAACTTTATTGACAAATTACATGCATTATTATATATGCTATTTGCCAAAACACTTCGATAGCGCGATTCAGTCAGATTACTAACCGCGCCATCTAGTGAGAACTATTTGAACTTTAATTATTATGTTTACATGCGTCTTCAACATTTAAAAATTTTATGGCAATAAAAATTTATCTTATCTTATCTTATCTTACCCACTGCTGGGTGTAGACCTCCCTTTGGACACGCCACAAATCCTGGTCCTGCGCCGTAATGTAGGGTAGTGGCACCAGTGATTGACAGGAACTAGTGATAGTCATTTTTTCATTTAATCTATATAATTAATATGTGAAGCAAAAACTTTGTACCCCTTTTTTATGAAAATTGCTCGGACGGAGGAGTATGAAATTTCGCACACTTATAGTTTATATAGAGAAGGTTATTCGAATGTTAATATATTTTTTTAATAATGCATAAAAATATATTAAATCAATAAAACAAACATTACACATTACCTTGTATTTACCACACACGCATATGTATTTGACACACACTTATTATTATACTCTTTTCAAAAATTTCAAAAATGGAAGAAAAGCGGCCGAAATCTGTCAATGCCAATACAAACTCCCATTCTATCTTTTTTTTATTTTTCATTGCTTATTATACAATCCGTGCGCCTTAATAAAATTACGGTCGAATTTCGACCACTGGGCGACCACTAGTCATTATAAATAAGGGTCAATATGGGTAACAATTGAATACAGCCCACCTTGCTGTGAGCTCGTAAAATTTCAATTCACACCTATGTTATTTTTTGACGATGAAAATTGTGTCGAAAAACTGGGCTTAAAGTGTCAAACACTACCTTCAATTATTTATTCAAGTATTTATTTATCCAACGATTTTCTTTAAAATGCAGATATCATTAAGATTGCACTTACTTATCACCTGCTTACCTGCTGGCCGGTATTTGATTCCGGCAGCGATTGGTCGGCGCAAGCCGGATAAGTTCATGTAATACATTGCCATAAGGTACCCCATGGGCAACTCAGTCTGCTACTAAATGAGTCAGTAATGTTAAGTAACATTTACTTGCTTAAACTACTAGCGAGTAGCGATCGCCCGCGAATTTGTCTGTCCGTATCCCGTAATCCCGTGATTACGGAATTACGGAAAATTACCATTACCGACGTATGGATCATTTATATATAATTTTACGCAAATATTATTGCGAACAAATTACAATTTGAAAAAAGACAAAGTGTTGAAAAAATTCTACGTGCGGGATTCTAACCCGCACCCCATGACATGCCGGGTTAGGTGCACTGCCAACTATGCTATCGTGGCTCAGTATTTTTTTCCAGACTTATGGATCTTCAAGAAACGAGCCCAGTCCTTCCTTAAAGGCCGGCAACGCATCTGCGATTCCTCTGATTTTGCGGGTGTCCATGGGCGGCGGTGATTGCTTTCCATCAGGTGACCCGCCTGCTCGTTTGCCTCCTTCTAATATTTAAAAAAAAACCGTACTCCTAATCCTGATCTCTGAAAGAGTCTCGGAGGAGGCGTCAGCACGGGCAACTCCACCCGTCCTAGAATGCCATCTCCCTACACTCCCCGTGAAAAACTCCTCAAGTCGTAGAGGCATCTCCCTCGCACCCGGGGTAAAGACGCCTCGTAAGAGCAGTATCCGAAGGGACCACCGCGGCAGGTCGTGAATGAGTTTTAGTTCGGGATGGGGTCGATCGATGACATTGTAGTTTAAACTGGTACATAATGTTAATTTGCTAACTTAATTATTTTTGGTGTGTTGTATTGTGGTTGTCTTTTATACGTTGTGTGTTTATTTGTAATGGAATATTTTTTTTATGTTAAAAGGAGGCAAACGAGGAGGCGGGTCACCTGATGGAAAGTTATCACCGCCGCCCATGGACACCCTCAAAACCAGGGGTTGGATCTTGAGGAGGAAGTAGGAATTGGGAGGGGGAAGGGGTGAGAGATGAGCCTCCGGTACTTTCACTCACCGATATGATAGAGTCCTGCTATGATAGGGAATTTTCCAATATTATAACTCTGTAAGAAAGAAAAGAAATGCACATGCTGAGCTTCTTGCTGGTTCTTTTCAGCACAAGGTCTCCCTCCCGCCCTGTGTCGACTTAAGAACCAATGGCAAATGGCATTAGCGCTACTTGTAGCCAAAACTGAATAAATGATTTTGAATTTAGAATATTGGTGCCCTTGTAATATTAGTAGGTTGGTCATACCATCCAGCCAACCCCACACACCCCCGCGGAGAGAAGCCCCGCGGAATTATTCGTTCATCGAATTTTTCTAGGTAAAAAAAAGCTGTGATGAGTCAGTCCGTGAGAGAGTCAGGGTCTTTTTTATGTATCATCGATGATGATTTATGGCAATGAAATATAGTAAGAATATATAAACGGATATAATACAGATATATAACTGCCATTCCGTTTTACAATTATATCGCTTGTCAACATTTTGCGAATAGACGAATTCTTATTTTTGTATTCATAGTGTACCAGAAATGTCGAATGCAACAGCGATTAGCATGCAGACAAATAGTCCTGTTATGCGTACATAATACAGCACAGTTTGTAATAAAATGGAGATCAGTGTGGCTCACGTTTCTAGTTCACTGGCTCACCGGTCTTGCCAAACTGCATTAAAATGCGGAGCTGAATGGGCGGGGTGAATGAGCAACGGTCAACGGAAGATCGTACGACGTTATTGTTTGCTAGAATTTACGCAGTTATCGCAATAAGCACCCAGTCTTCTTTAAAGAGTACAACAACATACAAAGACCTAAAAATTTCATACTCGATCTACTCGTGTTTAATGAACATATACATACCTACGTGCCGTTTCGAACTCTTTGCAGTCTTAATCGCTGAGAGAGAAAAAATAAATTTATAACGTGCTACCGTGCGGCAGTACATGAGCTTCAATTTATTATCTCTTGGTCTTTCTGTGCGGTGTTGTAGAGGTTAGGATTTATGGATGAGGGTGCGATGCTCTATATATTTAAGTGTCTATCATTTTGGCTGAGCAACTTTCTCTTAGTTAATAAAATAAAATAATTTTTCGTTTCGAAAATTTCTTCTTACTTGTTCTCTGTTGGTAATTTTCAGAAAGAAAATTATAATGTGCATCTTATATTACAGAAACTGACGAGCTTTTCTTTTGAAAGAGCCTTCTTTATTTTTTATCTTATTTTTAACCAACTTCAAAAAGAGGAATACTTAGTTTTGTTATGGTGTCGATATGCCTGACTGCCTATAACTAAAGGAACATAGAACCTCCTCCTTTTGAAGTCGGTTAACTAAGGTGGCAAAGGCGGGAATCCATTATCGCACGCCAAACTGCGCTCCGCGCACCAGAAACTTTTTTTTGTAGAAAGTTTGCATGGCCTTAAACGGCCTTTGCAGCGTCACCGGATTTATTTTCAAGGCGGCAAGAAACTTGAAGGGTTCTCCAAGCCACGTGATCGAAACACTGTCAGAGGTTTCCAGAAGGAATGTCCCCCTACGAGATTCTCGGAGTGGTTAGGATCGGATTGGGAGTGGTACAACCCTATGGGTGTAAAGGCGACCTCAACTCAGGTTGAACGGGTCGTGGAGGCACTTTAGGTAAAGCATACGTTCGCAAACGTTGCACGCTCCATGTTCGCATAACTATCCTAAAGCAGCTTCAGTGTCTGGAGATGGTATACATCCTTGTTGACTCAAAATTCTAAATAATTTATCCAGTTTAAGCTTCAAATAGCTCTTATTAAGAATGTCACTATGCTTGTAGGTACTGAGAAGAACCGGCAAGAAACTTAGCAGGGGTATTTATTTTCTCCCTTACAACGCCAACATATTGGAAAATGCCCTATCTTAAAAGGACACTTTGCATCACAAATAAACACACAAAATATAAAGGGCAATCACAACATGTAAAAAAAAATTAAAAAATATTTCTATCTTAACTGATGTTGCAAGCATTCATGGACTGCGATAGGTGCTTTCCATTAGGGTTGTATGTAATGTAACAGTGTGTCCTAGTTCGATTTTAGCCCAGGATATAATCGTGTAAGTACTTCTTGTAAAAAGTTATGTAAAGTCTCAGTGATCTCTAGTCTAGATACAATTATTTGAAAGTAAGATAAGCGGTAAGTGGTTTAATACGGTCCAACCGGCGCGTGCGCATCGTAAGGCGCGATGTTGTCACCTCGCCCGCTAATCATGATGCGTGCCTGGCGAGGTGGCGAGACTTTGAGGGCTATTCTCTAAACATTTATTATATATTTTTTTAAATTGACTAGTACCTATGCAGCATTTATTCCTCATTATATTTTTTTAGGCCTATGTCCAACAGTGATGATGATGTGTGATGTGATGTGATATTTTTTTTATTTTTGCCGCTTGATGCGAGCAGCACAAAACCGGTCGTTGTGGAGATCCTTGGGGGAGGCCTTTGTCCAGCAGTGGACGTCTTTTGGCTGAGATGATGATGATGATGATGATGATCATTTTTTACGTCAATCTGCGGGGTTCAGACTTACCTCATGAGCAACATGGGAGTTTAAACGACTGAACGTCAGTCATTTCACGACAACATTCGGGATCAACGGCTTACGTGCCTTACCAAAGACCGGTTATACACTTAATGGGGAATAGTAAGATAGGAATGTGTATTCTGAAGAACTAGACAAAGGTTGTGCCTAATAAGTAGCGTCTTCGATTTTTATCACGAAACACTACGCGCTTTTTGTAACGTACTTAGTAGGTAAATGAAAGAAAAGACTAAAATCCATTTATTTTAAACAAAAGGAAATTGTGATTCGACTTTACACTACAATAGTAATGATGGTAGTAGATAATAATATTTATAAGGTACTTATCAACTATGGAACGGAGTAAGAGCTTTAAGGTATGCGCTGTCCTTAAATTTTTATCTTCTTATTAAAATACACACAGAAACTGCTTAGAATAACCCATCTACAACCCAAATAAGTACTCCAACTGTCGGTATGAGACGATTATGTCATTCGCCAGTGAAAATGTAATAAAAACGATATTAAAACAGCCGCACCTAAGCGTCTGCAAACGTGCAAACTGACCGTGCGCTCGTTACTTCTGAAAACTGCAAGCCCTAAAGTCTATAATCGCTTGCAGTTATACAAAAAATAACTTGGTATTGCTCCTAATTATTATATGGAGGAAAACTTCTGGACATTCTTGGAAAGTCCTAATCCAGGTCGGATAATGGCTCGGCCGTCCACTTGTCACCCTGACGCGACGTAACGCACACATGCCGCCATCTTGCCGCGGCTAATACGCCGCCGCGCCGCATGCTTCGGGGTGTCACGCTGGCCAATAGAATATTTGCATTGATTAGTGCGAGTGGGCACACATTAACTCAACTCCGGTGACTGTTTATGACGGTCCCGGATCATTCTGGCGGTACAGAGGGCAAGTGCAGGAGTTTTTGGTGGGTAAATCTTCCCACCAAAAACTCCTGCACTAAAATGAGGTCGGGGATAGAGTCCCACATCTGTGTCACCCCGAGCGCAGTGGTGCGCGTAATGCATTGTCTCCCGTATAAAAAAAGGTATTAATAATATTGCATGGCCATAATGGGTATTACTGTTGATACCTACCTAAGTCACAAAATTGTATTATCACCTGCAAAAATGTACACAGTACCTGCAATAAAGATTATTCTGTTCTATTCTGTTCTATTCTACATATTAACTCGGTGCTTGGCTGTTAGTAGTTCCGAGCTATCCTCGTGGCAGAGAAGATGGCGACAGGTTATTTAGTGGGTAGGCCTCCTCTCACTCCGTCGAGATTTTTGTGGCTAAACGAAAGAAAAGGGAGGAGAGTCTCACATTTTAATCATTTATTTATAATATGGTCTTTGCTTTATTCGTAATTATAAATAAGGACTCTTGTTTTAATTTTTTTATCACTGTACTTCTTACGTATGTGCGAGTTGACGACACAAACAATAGGTAAAATCAAAAGGTGCCATCTCGCATATTTGTGCGAGTTTAAAGTGTGCGAGTTGACGAATAACTCAATTTAATCCACATACGATTGTGAACGATATAGCAGACTTAACAGCAGAATCATTCCTGTACCTATGTGATTGTCGAACTTGTTGTCTGATCATTATAATTAATTACTGGTACAGCGCAGGTCACTAGCCCCACCGGCCACCATGCAAATGGTTGCAGGTACTAAAGCCAGTCCTTGAAGCCCGTGCCGCGTGGAAAGTAGAGCATCGAAGCATTCTTCAAGTGTCGACTCGAGATCCTTTTATCAAACACTCCAATAACCGACTCTATTTTGAAACCAACAAAATTGAATTCCCCTAACTGTCTCATTTGGTTATAGGACCTTTAAGCTTAACAGAATAATGTAATCTAGATCTAAGGAGCTCTGTGGGAACGGTGTCCCTTTCAAATGGCATTATTTATGTTTCCAATACTATAGATTAGTCAATCGCCGGACTGTATGTAAGTAGACTGTAAAGGAGTCGACGTGACAAAGTCGATATTAGGTTCACCATGCTTTGAAAACTATATCAATACGGAAATATATGTAGAATATACATACGTACCTGCTTTTGGAATTCGGACAACTTTTATTTTTGTTTTTTGAGCACTTGTTTATTGATGATGTTGTTTTAAGTAAGAAAATATATACATAACATACTGGTGGAAATATTAAAAACTTTGACAATAATTACACTCAATAATTTTTATTAGTTACATAGGTATAACTTAATAACTACCGTATTACATAGGTATAACTTAATAACTACCGTATTACATAGGTATAACTTAATAACTACCGTATTACCATGATGCGGATTGGTGACCAATTTAAAATGTCACGAGCTTCTCCGTGCTTCAAAAGGCAAGTCAAGCCGTCGCCGTCGCGTCGCATCGTTGGCTGGTTCAAACTCCCCATAATGTGTGGGAAGGCATGAGCCCAGCTGTGGGACGTTTATTATGCTGATAATGATAATCATCACTGGCTCATGTTTGTCCTCTCTGCTGGGGTACAAGCCTTTTCTATAGATGGAAACACACGGAGAACGGGACATTAACCACCACGCGGATCCAGTGAGTTGGTGCTTGTTAAAGACTGCTAATGCAGCCGGGACCAACGTAAAGACCAATGGGCTTTACGCGCCTTCCAATGCACGGAGGAGCTCAAGGTGATAAAATTTTATCACCCAACCGATGAACGGTCTTTGCTAAAGTTGCTTTGCCTTATAGCAATCCCAGACCGGGCGCGTTAAATACACCTAAACCAAATATTAATTAATTAGTAATTATATATAATATAATTACTTCATTCATATAATTACAATCGATCAAATTATGGTTATTTAATACTGAAAAGAAAAGAAGAGAAACCAAAGAAATAATAAATACGAGTAGTTTGTTCTTTTAAAGTTTATTATTTTGCGCTATTAAAACATAAGTATCAGTCCTGTTAACCCAATGTACAACCGATCCGATCCGAACCCTCCGGAGAATCTAGTAAGGCACGGGGACACGCATTTTTAAGTGTGTGATGCCGTTTCCTCTAGAAAACCGAAGATGATTCGTTTCACACGGCTTGAGGTACCCTTTAAGTACCTCGCCGCCTCCAAAAAAGCCCGGAAGCTGAAGATGCCGTTCAAGGTAATCAGCAAAAAAAAAAATAATAACTATATGTACAAGCAGTTAACACAAGTTACACACAGATTAACCACGGATTCACGTCAGTAGTCTTAACGGAGCTTAGAGGGGATTGAACCAATTTTTTTATATTTTGAACCAGTGACTAATTCTCACGATATAAAATCAATTGAGATTGCTCCTTTTTCTCTTACTCAAAGTCACTGGTTACATATTTTTAACACCAAAAATTCCTGAAAGGTATGTATGTATTTATCTTAATAATCCAGTTGTAAATAATGCAAAATTTATTTATTATATTTAAAAATCGTCCCCAAGGAGACGACGACGTTTCGTTTTAGTTTTATTTTGGCTTACACAATGACATTTGTATAAAACAGTGACAAATCCCGCCATTATGTGGTAATGGCGGCCGGGCAATGGCTGCTATCTCGAATCTCGACGACCGCTCCGATGTCTGTGATGCAAGCAAAGGTTTGTTCCACTTAGGGTTGCCATCCAATAGAGTTTCCCTGTTTTTGTCCAACAGTGGTGGCCGCCTGGAGAGCTTTAGAAAAGTCCGGGTGTAGCTAGGGCAGTTTTTGGGTCTTGTAACCCGATTAATCAAAGGTCAGGCAATGGAGTGGGCTATGCTCAGGGTTTATCTGCGTGATTGAATCAAAAATGAGGACATCCGTAAAAGAACAAAGGGTACCGACAAAGCCCAAAGAGTTGCTAAGCTTAAATGGCAGTGGGCAGGGCACATCACTCGCAGTACTGATGGCCGCTAGGGCGGAACATTTCTCGAGTGGCGACCGCGTACCTAAAAGCGGAGTGTAGGCAGGCCTCCAACAAGGTGGACCGACGATCTGGTAAAGGTCACGGGGAGCCGCTGGATGTGAGCAGCACAAAACTGGTCGTTGTGGAGATCGTCGCAGTGGACGTCTTTTGGCTGAGGAGATAAATTATAACAATTCTTTAACAAAAATTTACTCGTCAACTGAGCACACTAAGTCCAGAAAAAACCAAATGTATAGGTTGTTGTCAAATAGATGGCATCCCTATAGTTTTACTGCTACTGCTCATTGTGCAAATGCGTTAAAACTATGTTTTAGGGTCACATTCACCAATACCTATCCTGAATCTAGATTTACCTAGATAAAATTCTACTTAAAAACTTTTGTAGATTCAGTAACAATTATTTTCTAAATCTGGATGCTTACACGTTCCAGAACCTTAATTCTGAAACGTTATTATTTGTAATATGTGGTGTATGTATATAGCGTTTTATCCCACTTTCCGTCCCATTCGGACGAAACACTGAATTTCAAAAATATATTAGTAATAATAATAGTAAATATAATAAATAACAAATAGTCATTAAAAAAAATTTTTTTTTTCTTTTTCTATTTCATTCTGCGTTTCGTCCCATTAAAATTATTATAACTTAAACTGATTCAGTAGTTCTGAATATCGAAAGCTCGCCTGTAGTTTCGATGGTTTGGTCCAGGCTCTTCAAGACGAAGATGACATTTAAAACAATTAAATATAAATTTTCGTCTTGCAACGCCTATAAATTTAACGACACTTGTAGTGTGAATTTGGTAACGTTATCAAGAACTGCCTAATCAATTAACAGCACTAAGGAAACGGTTGCACAGCCCATAGATTATGGCAAACTCGCATATTGTTCGATCGAGGAAACATTTCGAAGGGTCGTTTTAAATCTTGCGCACGCTATCCATTGTTACGTCAACACAGGCAAAGGTCCACCTAAATCTTTAAATTGAGAAATGTTGCTACACGTCAAATATAAAGACCTTAAAAAACTGTGGGAGGAGCTTGATGGTGCAGTGATTAATGCCTAAAGTTAAGCAACTTTCGCAAAAGGCCTGTCATCAGATGGGTGTCCAATATTTTATCATCTTTTATCCTTCGTCGTTTGATGACCTCCTTGGTCGAGTGCTTTGTACACTGGTCTTCATGGTGTCGCCATCTCTGAGGTTCCGGGTTCGATCCCCGGTCGGGTTAATTTAAAAATTATTGTTTTTCTAAATTGTCTCGGGTCTGGGTGTTTTCTAAGTACTTTAAGTATGTTTATCCGTTGTCTAGTAACCATTTTAACGAGTTTCATAACGAAGCTTCTTTCGGGCTAGATAATTGGTGTGAGTGTGGGAAAGTTTATTTATTTATTTATTTATTTCGTGCTAGTAAAGCCTTTGGTCCCGACCTCATTAGCAGTCGTTATCAACCACCAATTCGCACTTGGCCCGCGTGGCGCGTTTATGGCCCGTTCTCTCTGTGTTTTTATCCAAGGTAAGGTTTATGTAACCACGACAAGGGCTTTTCCTGCCGTGGTTACATAAAAGATGATAGAAGTAGAAAAATTATGATGATGATGATGAAAACTGTGGAAAATATCTTACGTGTACCTTTGCGTCACCTCGGGCAGTCCTCCCTAATTATGGGGTAGGTACTGTAAGATGGATGTATAATAAGAATAACAGTTGCACTTAACTTTGTTTATATAATAAAAATGTTACATTAGAATAAAACCGATCTCAGAGCACCTCGGCTCTTAGCCGGGCTGCCTAGCTCCTGTTTAGTATCTCTACCTAGTTTGTGGCTCCTGTCTACGACTGTGTCAAACCGTTGAAAACCTTTTTAATTTTACATGTTCGATGATTCAAATATTCATCCCGACTAAAGAGGCTTACATACAAACACAATAAACTAAATTTTACTATGACCTCCTTACAGTACCTACTCTCTCCCCGACTCGTCTCAACCCGTGTAGCTTCGAAGACTTCGGCAATATGTTGCGGCGTGTAAAAACAAAAGCAATTAAAGCTATAGAAAGAAGGGAATCCTTCTCGTGCCAGCGCCAGGGTGATCCGGTACCACCATGTATAAAATAAAAAGTACCATGTGTAGTTATGATGAGTTGTTGCCAATTAATGTTGCACAAGTTTTAAGATTCCCTTTAATGTAACTAGTCACTTCTCTACCTGTTTATCTAATCGAAAATTAATAACACCACAACTTACTTCGCCGACAAAGTAACTAAGCAATGCACCCGCATATTTTAACTGGCTCCATGAAGATAGCAACAGCATAGCGATACATTTAGCCTTTGGAGTTACGCAACCGACCCATTTACCCGACTCATAACTATCTCTCTCTATTGGGGATATATGTTCAAATTATGCAAGCCCTGTTGTACTAGCTAGGCCAACTGACATCCTATTAGGCCTCCGGCGCAGGTCTGCTATAATAAACACAATTTGTCTGTCTGTTCTTACGCCTAATTTCACCGTTAAGTCTGACTCAACAGTGGTAGTTAAAGTTTATGATTGGCTACCTAGATTAGAATGTCCCTATATCAAAAATAGGGGAAACTAAAAAATATTGATTTTGGCCTGGAATTCGCCAAAATTGGTTAGAGATGGACGGATAGGAGAGATACGTCACACCTAATCAACCAATAAGCGGAGAGGAGATGGGTAAACTATAAACTAAATGTTGTTGATTGAAATAAAACCATTAATAAATAAATAATAAAAAACTTTCCTACACTCACACCAATTATCTAGCCCAAGAGAAGCTTCGTATGAAACTCGTTAAATGGCTACTAGACAACGGATAAACATACTTAAAATACTTAAATACATACTTTTTATACATAAAAAACACCCAAACCCAAGACAATTTAGAAAAACAATAATTTCTAAATTGACCCGACCAGGGATCGAACCCAGGACCTCAGGGATGGCAACACTATTAAAACCATTGTTAGCGGTGTACTCGCGTTTATTTTACATATTAATTTAATTTAATGTTTATCATGACGTTTCAAGGCCTTTGCAGCATCCGTGGTCACATAATTATTCGTCTCGTAATTACTTAACTACCCTCATTTTGTTTTAATCGGGTGCGTTCTGTTTTACGCAGAAAGAGGTTATCGTATCTTTTGGTCTGACAGTATGGTGTTGTGGCTGAGATTTTAAAGTTTGTATGATGGGATGGGATCCCGGGCCGGTGGTAAATTCTCAACACAGCCTCGCATGTCATCCTAGGGGTGAATCGTTAAAGGTACTTCTCCTTCTACCTCCACTCTAAATTATACCGGGCTTTATTTTTAATTATTTACCTGGTCACCGAGTCATTATGTACCAAAGTAAACCATGGTATATTTTACTCAAGTGTGATTGGCCGTCGTCGTGAAGCCCCTTAATGTATTTGTGGTGTCGACGGTGGTGCGACATTCACCTCGAACCTTGGACCGTCACTTCGATCCACTAACGAATGTTTTGTTTACAAATACAATTCCTAGAGTAGTAAGAATAAAAAAACACAAATGTTGAAAAAATTTCCACGAGCGGGGTTTGAACTTGCACCCTTCTGACATACCGGGTCAGGTGCTCTTCCAATTGAGCTATCGTGGTTCTAACCAGCCCGCCGAAATTATTCAACACTATTTACTTTTTACTTTGAAAGCCAAAGGCGCCCATTCAATGTTAACAACTACCGTCATTAACATCCGATCATAATATTTTTACAAATACTAAAGATCAGTTAAGAAGTTGGCAAGCTATTTATAAATGTTTATATAATTTTTAACGCAAATTTTGTTGCGAACAAATTACAAAAACACAAATGTTGAAAAAATGTTGTTCGCAACAAAATTTGCGTTAAAAATTATATAAACATTTATAAATAGCTTGCCAACTTCTTAACTGATCTTTAGTATTTGTAAAAATATTATGATCGGATGTTAATGACGGTAGTTGTTAACATTGAATGGGCGCCTTTGGCTTTCAAAGTAAAAAGTAAATAGTGTTGAATAATTTCGGCGGGCTGGTTAGAACCACGATAGCTCAATTGGAAGAGCACCTGACCCGGTATGTCAGAAGGGTGCAAGTTCAAACCCCGCTCGTGGAAATTTTTTCAACATTTGTGTTTTTGTAATTTGTTCGCAACAAAATTTGCGTTAAAAATTATATAAACATTTATAAATAGCTTGCCAACTTCTTAACTGATCTTTAGTATTTGTAAAAATATTATGATCGGATGTTAATGACGGTAGTTGTTAACATTGAATGGGCGCCTTTGGCTTTCAAAGTAAAAAGTAAATAGTGTTGAATAATTTCGGCGGGCTGGTTAGAACCACGATAGCTCAATTGGAAGAGCACCTGACCCGGTATGTCAGAAGGGTGCAAGTTCAAACCCCGCTCGTGGAAATTTTTTCAACATTTGTGTTTTTGTAATTTGTTCGCAACAAAATTTGCGTTAAAAATTATATAAACATTAGTAAGAATAAGAAATATTTATAAGGCATATACTATATAAGTTAAGACAAACATGGAAAATAAGTTATCCGGAAAAATTACAAATAAGCTTCAAAATAAAAGTTAATTTTTTTAAGAATAAAAATAAAGTTCCACCATAAGCCGAAATGGCTAATCTGCTACCGAGATAGTAAGGCGTCCTAATTGCAGAATATATCTGATGATAATGATATAGTTGAAATGTAAAATACATCTATTGTATTGACCGTGTAGTTAAGTCAAATATGTTACAGTGAACAAATTAAACGCCTACCCGACCCAGCCAAGAATCGAACCTGGGTCTTCTGCAATCCGGGCGGCCGCACTGACCGCTATGCTACCGGAAAGGCTAACGTAAGCGCTAAATTTTGTCACTGCTTTTTAATGCTTTTTGAGTGCTAATAGCGGCACAGCGCGCCATCTATCCAACGGCAATCGCAACCGATGGCTATGCAGATTCATCTTTGTAGATGAAATACCACAAATTTTGATAACACAACGCTATAGCAAATTTTTTACTTTTTATTTTCAAGTGCTAATTGCTGCACTGAAGCTAAATTAAATATTTATAAAATTTATAAAATACAGTGAAAAAATTAAACGCCTACCCGACCCAGCCAGGAATCGAACCTGGGTCTTCCGCAATCCGGGCGGCTGCAATTTTTATATTAAAATCTAAAATCCACGCGGGCGATGTCGCGACTAAAGTGCTAGTATATAATAAATACGCAATAAAATATTTGAATTTAGATTGATAGATAAAATAAATGTTTTTATTTTAAAAATCACAGACACACACACATTAAATAATAATACAATTTGAATTTAAATTAAGAGTCGCCACCACCTAAAGGGAAGGGAAAAGGTCATACCCACTAAAACGCCAGGATGATCCGGGACCTTCATTAGCAAACACCGGATATATAAACGAGTACGATATATAAACATATATAAAGTTAAATATTTGATATAACAGT
This sequence comes from Eudonia lacustrata, assembly GCA_947562085.1. Taxonomy (NCBI): domain Eukaryota; kingdom Metazoa; phylum Arthropoda; class Insecta; order Lepidoptera; family Crambidae; genus Eudonia; species Eudonia lacustrata. The sequence continues at coordinate 7,466,712 of OX387324.1, read as the reverse complement.
ATGTACTTGATATTGCGCTTAGATAATTATAAGATTCATTGAATTAATCTGTGGAATCAACTAACCATAAATTCAAAGACCTCCTACACAAAATTTAACGTTTCGAAGAGGCGACAAAATTGCTTAACAGATCCAATTATAAGAGTCCTAGTTTTAATGGTCAATAAAATCGTTTGAAATAAGCACAGAAATAAGTCTGTGTTAAATGTTGAAATCGGACATTACATGAGAGTACCATGCTATATAGAGCATTCCACATTAAGGAATAACGTTTTATAACTAAAATTATAATGACATGAGTGTATCAATAGGATTGTGTTGTGTAATATAAATTATTTATATGTATTTTTTACGCTAAAACCTATTTTTAATTTGAAAAAAGATAGCGTTGAAAAAATTCCACGAGCGGAATTTGACCCCGCACCCCATGACCGGGTCAGGTGCACTACCAACTATGCTATCGTGGCTCAATCCAACTCGCCGAAATTAATCGACACTACGTATATCTACAGTAGCTGTATTCAATGTCGACAACTATACGTCATGAACATCCGATCTTAATATTTTTACTTTGTCTTTTTCCAAATTGTAATAAAATTTGTTCGCAATTAAATTTGCGTAAAATTATATATCACCATAACTATATCTATTTTTAATTAGTGTAAATTAGTGTACCTACCTAATTAATTAACCATTATTTCGAAACATAGATTAATAAACCATTAACTATCTATGCCTCGCTGCGCATTCCCATTGGCTGCGCGGCAAACAAAAGCTGCGCGCGCAACATTCGGAAAACGGCGGGAATGCCATATTGCTTTTGAAGAAAAGAAAAGCGCGTAGGAAAATAGCACCTCAACGGTTGTGACCGCGCTGCAAAATAAAATTCTTAAGGTCGATGCTAAATGATTGACGTTCGACTCTTAGGCTTCAAAATAAGTAACTGATTGTGAGATTATTTTAAAAACTATTGTGTGACGGCCTGCAGATTGCTTGCAGACTATTTTTGAATATCACCGGTGATCTCGAAATTAAAAGTGACATGAAATATCATAACTTTTGCATTATTTAGAATTAAATTATTAAGATAAATATCGGTCGAGAATATTCAGTGTCAAAAATAAGTTCCCAGCGACCATGACAAAGAGAAAAAAAGAGTACCTATGTATTACCTACTAATTAATATCAAAGCGTGAGAATTAGTCACCGATTCAATAGTTGCTCCCCAGAACTTAGAACTAACTTATCACAAACCCTTTGAACTTCAACACATTGACATCATCCATCAGTGGTCATCTATTCGCAGTCCAGATTATGCTTACGTGATCGCAAGACTTTCTGGGTGAGTGACCGCTAAGCGCTCGGCCGAATCTAAAGCTCTTGGGTTCAATTCCCAGGTCTGGCTAAGGGTCTTTTGGACTTTTTGATGCCTAAACCGGATTGGGGTCACCAAACCCCATTTGACAAGCATGGTGATTATTCAATACCCATAATTTTTTTTTTATATTTACGGGTGAGCACAGTGCCTTGATCTCACTTGATGTTAAGTGATGATAAGGCCAATGGTGGAAGCACACTTCACCCGGAATCCCCAACTATTGAGGCACTGGCTATCTTATCTCTAGCTGCCGGAACACAACAATGCTACAAACATTGATGTTATGGCGACATATTTAGATAAGATGGCGGTAGCAAGCCAGGAGGACAAACAAGTCCTACCACCAACCAAACCGAGTACACAAACATGTACCCCCCGCCGGGAATCGAACCCAAGACCTCTGGGTCTAAACCGGTGGTCTTAGCCACTAGACCATAGAGGCGGTTATACGGCGGTGTAACGGTGACTTAGTTCCAATGATAGAGCAGCAGTGAACAAAATTTCAAAATTCAAAATAATTTATTCAGTTTAGACTACAAATAGCCCTTGTGAATGTCACTATGCCATCGGTTCGTAAGTATTAAAATATTGGAAAATGCCCTATTATAGCAAGCAGGACACTTTCCATTACAAATAAACACAAAAAATATATAGAAGACAACCACAAAATGTAAAAAAAACAAAATAAAAAATCTAAGTTAACAATTTTACATCAGATAATTATGTAAAAGTTTCAATTTCCACAATGTCACTACAGTGGATGCGTATGGCTTGGGACAGAGATGAGTGGCAGATACGCAAGGAGGCCTATTAGACTCAGCAGTAGGTATTTCCGGGCTGAAATGATGATGATGAAACAACAGGGGGATAGTTAGACTAATTACTCTTATTCAAGACGGGTAATTCATCGGTCATTGTGGAAGCTCCTTTGGGTTTGCGATTGTCTTACGAAAACGGTCAAGATTTTTATAATTTCCCAAAGATTTGTTTGTTATAATAAATTTATAAAATTCACAAATAAATAAAATGTATACGTGGGTGGAAGGTTTCTCATTTTAAATTTTGTATATGTAGCTTAAGGTTCCTCAATTCGTAGTGATCGTACATTATTATCCTTGGAAGGTTTTTAAAGGGGAGCGCACGTGGTGTCGATTGAAGAAAGTGGTAAACCTTAGCCAAAGTAACATTAAGAAAACGATAGCGAAGTTCGAAAAGAATAAAATGTATGGGATTGACATAAGATTGACCACGTGACTTAGCGCGGCTTATGTCAATCCCATACATTTGATTCTTTTCGAACTTCGTTATCGTTTTCTTAATGTTACTTTGGCTAAGCCTACTGTAGTAAGTAAAGCCTATAACTGTCCCACTGCTGGGACAAGGCCTCCACCATTGAAGAAGTCATCACTACAATTGATGGGTAATGGCTATTAAGCCGCATTTGGCCAAATGCGGGTTGGTGGTTAAAAACCCGGGCTATGCATCGAAAGATCCAAAAACACTTTGCTCGGCCCGGGAATTGAACCCAGGATCTTCGGGATTGAGCTCTTTGCCACCTGGCCACCGAGGCGTAAACCTGAAGGCGCCTCCAAACTCCATAGAGGCGTTGACCGTGTCTTGGGACCCCCAGGGTCTAGTAATTTAAATATCTGATGTCGGACAATTAAAATAACACTAAATATTGGGAATATTGCGGACGTTACATTCCCTAAAATATGGTTGAGTGAAGCGATTGCTGATTCATATGTCATACACGTGAACGGGTGCCGCCTGTGGAGGCTGGTCTGCTCTTGCGTACTTGTCTTATTTTTATTATTATTAACTATAGCTTAGCTTTGTTTTTTCTTAGACAGGTTTTGATTTTTACTAGTACTGTGTAACATTGTAAAAAATTAAACTGGTAAATGATTTTTTTGCAAACTTAAATATTTTATTTATTTATTTTTTCTTTTTTTGTGTTTTTTTACATGTTATGATTGTCCTTTATATTTTGTATTTTTATTTGTGATGGAAAGTGTCCTTTTATGATAGGGCATTTTCCAATATTTATGACGCTGTAAGGGAGAAAAGAACTGGACACTTATTGAGTTTCTTGCCGGTTCTTCTCAGTACAAGATCTCCCGCCCAGAGTAGATAGACTTACGAACCGATGGCATAATGACGTTCATAAGAGCTATTTGTAGCTTAAACTGAATAAATATTTTGAATTTTGTTTTTTTTTTAATTTTGATCTCAGATCCAAAAGTCCCGGGTCCAATTCTTAGCCGCAGCGGAGAGTACAAATGTTTGTACTCGATGAAATTGACGTTTTTCAACTTTTAGGCTGAAGATGGATAGTCTATTATGGACTTAAAGCCAACAATTTAATAAAATTTTAAAAAAACATTACACTTTTTAAATGAAATATCAATAATCGGCGTTTATTATACTCGTATAATGTAGAAAAACAATAGTTTAAATTGTTTTTGTTTAAAATGTACCAAAACAATAGTTTAAATTGTTTTTGTTTAAAATGTACCAAAACAATAGTTTAAATTGTTTTTGAACCCTTTGCAGGTTCCTACTTCAGGTAACCTATCTACTATGGGAACGTCCGAAAAAAAATTATAAGAAGATCCTTATAAAATGTTTACAAATGTTTAGGTAATCATGAAAACTAACACATTTCATTACAATCTCGTCCAGTTAATTTAATCCTAAATTGTCCCAATAGCCGTTACTCCGCAGTTATAGTGCAGTGTCGCAAATGCTCCGGCGTGCCCTCGAGTGGGGTTCTGTGCGGTGCACCTTATATAAGCACCGAGGTACTCCAGAATCACACATGACCAGTGCCCGTTGAGGCTTACAGTGCCCTATATATTACTGATACAAAAATATCGATAGTAGTGCAGTGCGTGTTTCGATAAAACATAATGAAGGCTTTTGTAAGTGATACTTTTGATACTTACATTGGTATTAGCCATCAAGTAATTTGTTTATTATTTAACAATAGGGAGAATAATATATATTTAATTTATAATTATAATAATCTTTATAAAATAAAATAAACATTATACAGAAAATAATATACATAAGACGGTGACCTAAGGTGGACTTATTTCTTAAAGAAATCACTTCCAACCAGCTCAAGGTGGAATGGGAGTGGGTGCAACAAAAGTGCAAACTCAAAAATTATTATATTTATAACAAAAAAATACCAACATACTATGCGTACATTACCCATACGCAAATCACATCATTAAATAACCTATTTACAATTCAAATATAATCAAGATAACCATAAGATAACTATATACAGGCTGTTCTTTTAAAGTGTGATAAAAAATTGGGTGCTTTCCATTTTATTTTTTTAATTATTTCTAAGAGAAATGTTTCATAATTTACAAGTTTTCATTTACCATATGTTTGTACCACCAGTTTGTCACATGGACAAGATTTAGGATTTGATCACGTTTACGATAACGAAAATTAGTATGGTATTGAAGCAGCGCCTCCTGGCGACATACGAGAAGAGTTACAATTTTGCCATATAAATTTTTATTTTCGTAAACGTTATCGAATGGATACGGTTAATAAACAAAACTGACACAGGCACTCAGCAGGCAAGAGCTACCATCTCATATATAAAGGCTACGGACTGATTCATGTAGTTTCGATAGAAACGACATCAACGCCTCACACTAACTATTTTGCAATTTTGTTTTCGCGCCATTATCATTTCCCTACTATGTATAGAATACTCACGTGCTCATATCAACAATGTTAAAACAGGATTAAACACAAACTCTTTCGAATAATTAAATAAGAAATTAAAAAAATGGATAACAATGAGATTGGACTGTAAGCACTGACATAGAGTTAAAAGTAAGATTGATGCGTTTTGCTATAAAAACAATGATGGCTGTCTAATTTGCTGTTTCCGCGTTTTAATTTGTGCTTATTTCATAATTGCTAACATTTTAACTTTTTCATAAAACCATTATCATCAGGAGTTTTTAGTTTCTATTATAAAACTTTTACCGTCTCACTTTTAAAAGTAGAAGTGAAATAAGTTGAGCCTGGCTTAAAACTCGCTCCCTTATTGTTGATAATTAAAGCAGATAGATATATGAGAGTATTAGATAAGATTAGATAAGATAAGATAAGATATATTTTTTTAATTTAATCCAAATCCATCCATCCGTTGCAGCGTGAAGAAGCAACAATATACATACATACATACACATAAACTTTCGCATTAATAATATTAATGTAATAAAGGCTTTGTTCAATCAAACTGATTTAAGCATAACCTTTTACGCCAGATCACCACATGTTTTTCATACAGTCCTTACAGGACTAGTGTTTTGGGTTTTGTCCTTATTTTCTATTTGTCCACCCATTGTCATCTTTTATCAAGCATAGGAAATATTTTAAGATAACTCCTTGATTCCGTCCTCCGTTGTTAGCTATATAAAAACCACACCAAGTCACTAATTGAAAAAAACCTTGTGCAATCAAACTAATTCAAGCATAATCTTTTACGCCAGATCACCACACGTTTTTCATCCAGTCCTCACAAGACTAGTGTTTTGGGTTTAGTCCCATGAACATGTATAGTCCACTGCCTATTTCCCAGATAGGCGACCGGAGTTGTGAAGTGAGCTTACCCAACAGACTACAGCTCTGTCTTAGCACGAATTATGACTGCTAATTGCCAAAACAAATCCCATTTGCATACAATAACAACAAATCAGCCGCCAGCGCGCACGATGGCACGTGTGAAACTTCGATTCTCGATCGACGTGGCATATCAATTTCTGGGGGGTCTTTAATCAAATACAAAATCATATTTAGAGCGTTTACGCCGCACACTAGCGCCGCCAATGAAAAAAACATATCTAGTAATTAGAGATAGAATATCAAATTATGCTCAACAAACTATATGAATGAAGTAATTTAACATTTTTACGTCACCTAATGAACACCTGACATGTTATGGTTTAGTTAAATATGGGGTTATAGTTAAAAGTGGCCGTAACTCTTTATTTAACTAAACCATAACATGTGAGGTGTTCATTAGGTGACGTAAAAATGCTAAATTACTTCATTCAAATAGTTTGTTGAGCATAATTTGATTTTCTATCTCTAATTACTAGATATGTTTTTTTTTTCATTAGTGGCGCTAGTGTGCGGCGTAAACGCTCTTAAGAGAGAATTCTGTATTATTAACAATAAGGGGCACCACGAGCATAATAACGTAAATATATGACTCGACATTATTTTTATTTTCATTTGTGAATGGTGTTAAACTTATTCCAAAAATGACGTTTCTTTCTTGCTTTTCTGCTTACGGAATGTGCTACTGGCGTCATCTCACGTCAACGTCAACCTTTGTGGTTTAGATTTCATCGATTGACAATTACCTATTTGTAATTTTGAATCTATGACGCAGTTTGTTTGCCAAAACAGGCCAGAACTGAATCATCATCCAATTCTATTCAATCTGTGGATTCGAAAAAACTATTATGGAGCGAGCAAAAGTGATCTTATCTCCTCGTCTGGACCACAGAGGAGGTTTATTAGCCTCCTCTAATCGCAATGTTATTACTTTGCGATTTGCGAGATCCAACCGATACATACCCCTTTCGTCTGATTTCCATTCGTTTCATAATTTTTAACGAAAGTGTTTCAAAATAGGCCCCCTGGCATATCAATGACTGATGAAGTCACAACACGTAACGAGTAAAAGTATTTTTGAGTCAGCGTCTGCGCATAACTTTATGCAAACGTTCAATTGAACCACCAAACCAAAGTTTTGGCCACATGGTGAATGAACTTTCGATTTGTTTCATGAGTTCGATGACCCTTTTTTCACCTTTACTTAATGCCTTATGTGATGATAATCTAATGTCCTTCTTGAACTGCAACAGACTGGTTAGTTAGATGGAAGGGTTCTCTAGTTTTAAATTTATATTCGGTTTTATGTTTGTTTTTTTATACATTTTAAACACACTTGATAATTATAATCTGAAAAATAAATAAGATCTATTGACCTCACCCCTTATCTCTATAAATAACATAACAATGGAATGAGTTGCTATCCTGTACGTATACTTCCTTTTTTATTCCTTTGTATAGAAAATATCTCTTTCTCTTTTTTAATCTCTTGATAAAGAAATAAATCCTAGGCATCTATACGTTATTATAAGTGAATAGTAGTTCAATGGAAATCGCCAAGAAGTCCTTAAACATACGTAGTCCGAAATTAAAATCCAGAAATTGCTGAACCAAAAAGATCAGCTAAACCATCGATTAATCATAACTGTTACTGTTGTTGTTGTTGGTGTTACACAGTTACTATACACTATAAAAATATTGAAATTATGTGTTACTTAGTAATATTTCAAGGAGTTCATCGGCTTACGCCTTACCTGCAATTTAGGCAACACTTGCCGGTAACGAGTCACCGGACGGGTGAACAAATTAAAATATCACGGGACACGTAAAACTGTTGATCCCGGTTGTTGTCGTAAGATGGCAGGCGCTAAAACCCACCAACCCACTTTGGGTTGTCGTGGTGGGCTATGGCCCGATCTTCACACCCAGCAGTGCAAAGCTCCTAGATTAATTATGATATTGGTGTCCTTATTTTTAAAATTAATATATAAAGGATTTTGAGATTTTGAGTTTACGATATAACTGACATATCTATTTAATACTTAAGTTTAAACTGCTGATACGATCTTATAAGTAAAAACTACTCGTACATTGTACAAAGTTATTCTAAAAAAAACTGTTTCTATAGTTCACAAAACATTTTATTATTTTGTTTTCAGTTGTCAATTCTGTTTCTGACCGCTTCGGCTCTAGCGGAGCCAAGTAAGGTCGTCCAGAAGCGTAGCGGCATAGGCGGACATTACAGCTTAGGGGGTGGACTTCTAGGCCACGGCTATGGGTACGGGTACGGTGCCGGGGGGCACGGCTTGGGCGCGGGGCTCGGGTACAGTGGAGGGCTCGGGTACGGTGCGGGGCTCGCGTACAGTGCGGGGACAATCGTGGGTGCCGACGTCCATACCACTGTGACCAAGCACGTGGGTGTACCCGTACCTGCGCCGTACCCTGTGGCGGTTGACAGACCTGTACCTTACCCTGTCAAGGTTTGTGTTTTTGATTTTTGGTAATTTAAGTTTTTTTAAAGTTATACTGGGTTTTGTTGTTAACTGCTCATATGCGGCGAGCACTGATCAGTGCCCTAAACCATTAAAATTCTATTGTGGCTGTGTTTTTAACAGATGATTGATTAAACATAAGGAATAATATCTGATTTCAATCGATAATTTTGGTCTTCATACTATAATATATTTATTTGACGCAAATTAGAACTTTGCTTCCATTTCTACAGTTTACGGCGCGGTATTGCAAAAAATATGCTTAATAAAATATTATGCAAAAGGCTGACATTACTACCTATATTTTAAATATCTGTCAGCTATAATAACTGCCTACGTTACATTAACTTATGGTTTAATTCACCTTTTTGCTGATCAGCGCCGCCAAACAATTAAAATTCTATCACGGCACTGTATTCTGTGTTTACATCATAGTTAATATATCAAAAAGTAAGAAAGTATTAAAAAGGTACATCATTTGTTCTACATTACAGGTAGCGGTCCCTGTGCCAGTAGACAGGCCCTACGCCGTCCCTGTCCCCAGGCCGTACCCGGTGACCGTGGAGAAGCACGTTGCTGTACCCGTGGACAGGCCTGTACCCGTCCCGGTACCCCACGCAGTGCCTTACCCTGTAATCAAACAAGTAAGTCAAATATTGATATTGTTTGAACTTTTAAAGGTAGAGAGCATTTACTAAGTTTACTGATATGTTTGCCTGTTTATTTCTTTTATACTTAGTAGAATGAATAACAATAAGATTTTTACTATGACACTAAAGATCAGAAGTTGAACCCAACAAAGATCTCAATTTTCGTGGTTTATAAAAAGGGAAAAAAACTTCCATCATTTTTTGACTGAAAGAAAATCAGTTGACTTCAATTCTTGATTTTTTTTTATCATTGATTCATGCTTTACAAATAGTACATAATTTGGTTACAAAGGTAAGTACCGACAAAAACCGGGACGGTTTATCTGCGGTAACGTGAGTCACTCGCTCGATCGGATTAATATTTACATAATATAATATCTTTTAATTTTAATTATTATATTATATATTTTTTTAAGGTTTTTAGTTATAGGTTCATTGTACATAATCATTTGTTCATATGTCATTGTAGACTTAATAAATATTGTAATGATTACTTCTTTTTAATGTCATCATCATCATCATCTCAGCCAAAAGACGTCCACTGCTGGACAAAGGCCTCCCCCAAGGATATGAGGGGTATTTGCCGTAATCGCCACGCTTGGCAGGCGGGTTGGCGATCGCAGTAGGTTGAGGGTAACCTCAGAGAGATGCTGCTGCCCATTCTCTGGAATGGTCCCTTAGTCGGCTTTCACGACACCCACGGGAAGAGATGGGGTGGTACAATTCTTTAACCCCGGCACCACACAGGGACTTTTTAATGTAGATTTACATAATTTGTTAATTGTGTTTTTTAATTTTGATACAAGTTCAATAGGATAACTATTTATATTAGAGTAGATGGCAGCTCATACTTCCACATTCATTGCCCATGTATAACCGACCATGAAATTGCTTTTCACTTTTAACAAAAACTTCCATTACAATAAAATTTCGCTAAGGCTCATTGTCAATGATGACAACGTATCTATGTCACTTGGTCTTTTAGACAAAAATAGAACTTGTTGTTTTAAGAAATTCAAACAAAATTCACTTCTAAGTGGTAAAGCAATTTCATTGTCGACTATACATTATTGTATGATGGTACAATGTACACACGGCGGCAGATCAACCTACCCAAACCTGTCAAATTTCTCCAATGAATATTGATCCTTATAACCAAACCATAAAGCTCAAAATTGATTGTAAGAATTTAACAGTTTGGGTAGGTTGATCTGCCGCATCTTTTAAATGAAACACATTTAAATCCCTATTTCATAATCATCATTGTATATGTCACTGTATATTCAGTGGTACCATTGTTCGACAGGAGCCAGTGATCGACATGTTTTTTTTTTATTTATTTATTTTTTATTTTTTTTAGTTGATGGCTTCGTGCGATTGGCACATTTAGCCAGTGTCAAAGTAATTTTTCTTACAAGTAATACATAAATAAACAATATTTCCTTATATGATGATGATGAATGATATTAGAAATGGAAAGTGAGAAATGATATACCCCCAACCCCTCGAGTATCTCAGTAAAGATGTGGGGCTTTACTAAGTACTTCTTGAGAGAATTTGAAAAGTAACGTTGCACTGTTTTGTTTCATTTGCCAACACTTAATACCTACTGTGCTTATGCACACTCACGAACACTTAACGGTTAATAATCCACCATTATTCACATTAATATTCAACATAACACAAATTTTAGAAAATAAGACAAAAGCGCAGATATGACGCTTCACTTTCCCGCCAAAAAAAAAACGATCGACATGTTTGTCCTTTAATTATTTAATATTAAAACAGGAGCCAGAAACTGATTTTAGTCTTCAATTGAATACCTATATGTTTATTAGATACCTGTATGTATACAAAAGACATGATAACTTAAGAAAAATAACATATCTTAAAAAATATGTTCTGTAGAAAATTAAGTTACTTGATACCAGCTTATCTAAATGACTTACCTAATGACCTTCAAAAATTGTTCTCGGACACGGTCATTGCTAAGTACAAATCAAAACTAAAAAAATATTTCTTACAAAATACTCATCTTCTTAAACTATCATAGGATACTAGTTTTTTGTAAAAAAAAAGAAACATACCTACCTACTCTTGTTTACATGTAACATAATTTTTATAAGTATTAAGAGTGGCTCTCCTACACAGATAAACCTTTTAAGGTTTCCGTGTTAGGATTATTGTATTGTATGTTGTTTTTTGTAAAATGATTTGAACAATAAAAAAAAAAGAAAACCTACAACCACCTGCTTTCTAGCTGTAAAATTTAAAAGAAAATCTATGCTCTATCTATGACGACCTCCTTGGTCGAGTAGTTTGTACACCGGTTTTCATGGTGTCTCTGAGGACCCGGGTTCGACCCCCGGTCGGGTCAATTTAGAAATTATTGTTTTTTAAATTGTCGCGAGTCTGAGTGTTTTCTATGTATAATAAATATGTATTTAAGTATTTTAAGTATGTTTATCCGTTATCTAGTAACCATTTAACGAGTTTCATAACGAAGCTTCTCTTGGGCTAGATAATTGGTGTGAGTGTAGGAAAGATTATTTATTCATTTTATTTATTTATCTATGTCAAGCACTGGGCCTAATGTGGCGGACATGGTGCCACAGCAATATATTAAAGCTATTTAATTATTTCCAGGTTGGCGTCCCCGTACCGCAGCCGTACCCAGTCGCCGTCCCCAAGCCTATAGCAGTCCCCGTACCCCAACCCGTTGCAGTCCCCGTAGTGAAGTCCATTATCGGCTCTCCCCACCTATCCGGACCTGTGTTCAGCGAGGGATTGTATGGACACGGTCTAGGTCTTGGCCTTTCAGCGCATGGGTTGTCTGGCCATGGGCTGTCTGCTCATGGGTATTCGCATGGTCTGTCTGGACACGCCAAGCTCTGGTAAAACGTTAGTAGCTGCTCGTTATTGTTAGATCAACCTGCCTCCCGACCGCCTAACCGATCGCTTTGACTACGCGTATAGTTTATGACGTCATCTTGCCACCTCGCACCGCCTATGAAAGCAATATCAAAAGCTAAAGGCTATGAAGCTTTCGATATTGCTTTCATAGGCGGCACGAAACGACAAGATGACGTCATACACACGAAGTCAAAGCGATCGGTTAGGCGGTCGGGCCCCGGATTGTAAATCTCTTGGTTATGTTATATCGACAGGAGATAGTCTGAGAAGAGAGAAGTAGATTTTTGAGGGAGGTGGAGGAAAAGAGACTGGAATGTCTGTTCACAAAATTATGCCTTCAGTAGCTCACTAAAAGATATAACAGGCGGAACAGTTTTATGATTAGAGAAATGTATCTTCGCGTAATCTCTAACAAATAGCGAGTATCATCAATGAATATAAAGGCATTTTCAAGTTGGATTTTGAACATAGTCATCGAATCATATGTATGAATACTTAATGTGATGTAGGTTAGGTTAGGTTTAAGTTTATCATGAAATGGAGCTTTTATTTCTACTCTGGGTTGTATGTGTGATGGGGTGAAATGACGACATTAGATTTGTTGAAGAATACTGTGTATCTAAGCACAGCTGCTGTTTATTTAGACTATAACATTTATGTAACAAAGCTTTAACGTGAGGATCGAGAAGAAGAGGAATTTGAGAGTTAAGAAAGGTTTTTTATTTTGAATATTTACTTTTTTTTTCGTTTTCATGTTTTCGGTTGATCTCTTTTTGTTTTACGAGAGCAAAGGCTTCGTTGTACCTGGTTTACGGACTGTTGTATATAGTTTTCCGCTTTAAGCTGTTAGTTTTCAATTAATTAAGGGTTTATTTCGACCGCAGTCGACTAAAAACTATTTAACGAACAATTTTTGTAATAAAATGTATGATGTAATTTGGTTTTTTTATTATTTACTTTACAAACCTACCTACCTAAAGTTCAGTATTTTTTTGCATGACAATAATTTAGGCAGTAGGTACAAAAGGCGATTAATAGATATTTATTCGATAGAAAATAAAACAACCGAATAGAAAAACAAACAGAATCAAATATTTTTGTTTTAGTCGGTATCGGAATTCAATTTAGGTACAAATAAGAAAAACTATTTTTAAAGCTTACCTTTAAATGTTCAAGTTTTTGAAATAACCATAGATTAATTTTAAAAAAAGAAGGCTTTCATTATTTTTCTATGCTTGCAATTAATTAAAAAAAAGACATTATTGTTGTTTAAATGTTGTTTATTTGTGCAATAAAGGATTAATTAATTATATTTTACATAAACTTAGATCACAGATTTTACATTAAATAATATGCCCGTTTAATAGACAAAGGGACATGATACTATTCTAAAGTCTGCTACTTCCCTTTTAAGAAACTAAAATTATTTTTTTCTTATCCAAGTTGATTATTATCAGCATTTTTTATAATTTTTGCCACTTTATTTATAATTTCTTGAATAAATGATTAGAGATGACTTGACTTGACGTACCTACATTAGGCTTATCACACGCACATTACGTAAAACTGACAGGTAGCAGGAACACTACTGCCTCGGCTTCCGATTCTAGTGACCAAGAAGGAAAGTTATCAGACGCGTTTGTCATAGTGCGCCGGCGCAGGAAAATGACATAACGTCCGTACACTGGAGTATACCATTAAGGTGATACGATAGAAACCAGATACCGTGGAACGGTGTAAGGTACATTAAATTTAGTGTAACATTGATCATAATGATCATTTTAAAAGCTCGATAGCGCCGTGGTTAACGCGCCCGGTCTGCGAGTGCTGAAATTAAACTATTTTCGCCAAGACCGGTCATCGGATGGGTGACCAAAAATTTATCATCTCGAGCTCCTACGTGCTTCAGAAGGCACGTAAAGCCGTTGGTCCCGGCTGCATTAGCAGTCGTTAACAACCACCAACCCGCACTGCTGGGCCCGCGTAGTGGTTTATGGCCCGTTCTCCCTATCCATCCATAGGGAAGGCTCGTGCCCCAGCAGTGGCGACATAAAATGAGCTGATGATGATGATAAATGATCCTTAACCTAAGTCCAAGCCTAACATTATTGGAGAAATCAGCCAGCCATAATCCGATGGCTTGTGCATGTAGAGTGTATGGGAGAGGATCAGCAAAGAAGTGAGCATAGGTGTCAACAAGTAATCCAAAATTGCACAAAGTAGGTAAGATGGCGTTACCTATGAAATTGACGTTTTGTATGAAGTTTTTTTATTAAATTTTATTTTTCATACTAACGTTTTTTTAATTTTCTTAGCATCCATTTATGTTAACACATCAAAAATTGTAGTGTGTTTGTTTCACTAGCTAAATATAGCAGACATTAAAAATAAAAAATGAAAGTCCCTTCAAAGCTACAATGAAACAAAGAGACAATTCCGTGAACATAAAAAGTAGTCAATTTAAAAAAAAATTGGGCGATAAAGACACAAAATTAATAATAATTGTTATTACTGAAGCCTAAGTAACATACTTACTTAGTCCTAATTAAAGGTGTATAATAATATTAACAACCGGTATTGACTTTTAAAACTTTTAGACCTTATAATAAGTGAGAAAAAAACGTCAATTTCATAGGTAAGGACCTAATATAAGAAATTGTATTGTCATACAATTCCATAAACTGTGCTTTAGGTAAGTTTGTAGGTACACGCACCTGCATATCCGACTACCACAAACTGTCAAGTTTCCTCAAAAGACTTTGAACTTTCTGTATATGGTATATGGTTGAACATTTATTGAATAAATCTGTCAGTTTTGGATAGATTAATGTGCAGACATCTGTACGTAAATACCATGGTTGATAGTAAGAAATACATGAATGAAGATATAAAAGTTTTTTTGACAGAATACCCTTTACAAGCAGAGTATTATTTAATTACTTTAATATTCAAATTTTATTTTTAATATTTTTGCGTTTTGATGAGTAGGTACTTACTGGTCGACTGGTAGAGAATACCTCAAGACATTAAGTCTGCCTTTGGTATATTTTTACAGTAAATAATAAATAACGCTGCATTTTCTCAGTACAAGCGATCTCCCGCCCAGTAGATTAACGCACCGAGATGGTAAAGGAATATTCATAAGAGCAAATTTTTGTAGCCTAAAAATACAACAGTTTGAATTCTGCGCACCACATTCAGATGTGACTAAGCGAGGCTTATGAATGTGGTGGATGGGCGCCCTAACATTAGAACTAGAGCCGTTAGCTATGACCCACAAACTGCGATTACCATAGATTATATCATGGATTACATTGTGCCTTTATGGTGATAGGGCGTGACGCAAGGAGGACGTGACCGGGCTGCGAACGCGGGACCTTGCTACATATGCGGCTGCGGTGACCACGCCACACCACTTGGTAAACGTTAAAGAAACACTTTCAACTTTCGCTTTCCATTACACTCTTTGTTTTTTTCTTTTTTTACCATAATAAAGTCATAAAGAATTACAAACAATTAACCAGTGGCAATGGCCTGGCTTGATGGCTGGCTGGGCGTTGATGAGTCAGTCAGTGAGTGATTCTGGACTTCTCATTGATTTCATTAATTATTTTAGGATTTTATGTCTTTTCTAACTTTTACTTACATGTGACACGAGAATTTTATATATATAGACTAGCTGACCCGTCAGCCGTTGTCCTGTCAAAATTTTAATAAACATGTGATCATTTTTCGAACTTGCGAAACAGAGAAATTTCTGAACGCACCTACAAATAATTGACAACCGAGTGACAAAAGACATCAAATGTTTCACAGCTTGAACATTTTGTATTGGAAAATTAAATTGTCGTTTTTAGTATTTTCCGTTATTTATTATTTGTTTCTCACCGTTAAACCTTCCCTGAACTTCCACAAATATTTCAAAATCAAAATTAGCCAAATCGGTCCAGCCATTCTCGAGTTTTAGCGAGACAAACGAACAGCAATTGATTTTTATATAATATAATAAATATATATAGATATAGATATAAAATAGAATATAGAATTAACAATGACGTATATATTTTTTACAAATCTTAAAGAGAATGCAGTAAATACTCATTAGAAGACATTTGCCATATATATACATATGATGACACAATATGTCACTTAAAATAATAATATGCCTTGTTCTTATTTTCGATTTTAAATTTGCGCGCGCTTCCGGCTCCGTATATTTTTTTAGAAATCTTAAAGAGAATGCAGGAAGTACTCATAAATGTCACACTATTATCCTATCACGCCGCGCAAGTTTCGAGATAATAAATCGTAATGTCAGCACCTCAAATAACACATTAAGTTGTACCTACTGCGTTCATAAATTGTGCGGCAGTATCACACTGTTACGACCCTATTTCCGTCCCTTTTCTGCGAAATCACTCCCACAAATTGTATAAATACTCGTAGAAGGCGAGCGGAAAAATGTTACACATCAAAAAAGATAAATGTTAAATGCAGAGACCTGTAATTGGCTTTACTTAATACAATTGTCAGTAGAAGCAGTATACATTGTAAAAAGCTGTTGGTTTATAAATCTATACATATAATAAAGCTAAAGAGGGTCGAAAGTCTGTACATGGAAGATATTCGAAAAAATGAGGATACTAAGGCCTCATTTCCACCTGCACGAAAACTTCCGCGAGAAATGTCCGACGGTCTATCCGATAGCAGCTTGCAAGTGTATAGACAGTACTTGCTACTGAGTATACACTTGCAAGCTGCTGTCGGACAGACTATCGGACATTTCTCGCGGAAGTTTTCGTGCAGGTGGAAATGTGGCCTTAGAATCGATAACAGAACACGTTCCAAGCAGTTTTTAGAATTTTTGTTTGTTTGTATGTTTATCTGTTTATCTGTTTGCCTGTTTATTTGACCGCGCATCACGTGAAAATGGCTGAACGGATTTGGAAGAAACTTTGCACATAGACAGACCATGACCCGGACTAGGATATATGATACTTTTTATCCCGGTAACAGGTTCCTGTGGGATAGTATAGTCTTCGCGAACAAAGTCGTGGCCGACAACTAGTAAACAATATTTGTAATTTTCCAATATCGTGGTCACCGCACGTACGATACGTCATTGCGTAACGCATCAAACGTTGCGGAACACGGGTGCAGCAGTGTCGCGGGCGGTGTTTACACGCCTTCCGATCCGTCCGATCATGTGCCTAGTGTGTTCTGTTTACTATCCGTACTCATTCGATTACGTTTCATCAACATCATCGCCCGCTCATTTTATGTCCCCACTGCTGGGGCACGAGCCTTCCCTATGGATGGATATATAGGGAGAACGGGCCATAAGCCACCACGCAAGCCCAGTGCGGGTTGGTGGTTGTTAACGACTGCTAATGCAGCCGGGACCAACGGCTTTACGAGAAACGAGCTCGATGATAATGTTTGATCACCCATCCGTTCTCCGGGCCTTTAGGAAAGTTGCTTAACCTCAGCAATCGCAGACTGGGCACCAATGCGCCATCGACCTCCTCGATTAAAATTTATATTGCAAAATTTTAACTCTTCTCGTATGTCGCCAGGAAGCGCTACTTCAACGCCAAAATGTTAACTAAAAACCCAGGGCTCCCGTCTTCTCGTTTGGGCGGGATCCTGAGTTACTAAAAATTATTCACGACCCGCTGCTTTAGTCCCTTCGAACGCTGCTCTTACTGCCGCCTTCTCCGAACCTCCACTACTACCCTGTTGTAGGAAAGAAAATAATATTTGATATTTAAATTTAAATAATCCTGAAGTGCGGGACTAATGTATGAAAGTAAATTTTTCGAGATCAATAAGCTTATGGAGCTCTGTGAATAACCCAGGAGATACTGCACGCTGGCCGAATGCGGGTTGCATTGAAACAACTACTGCCTATCTTACGACAACCTTTGTACAAAAGCTTAACCTTAAAGCTTAACGTGACCTCCGAATTTCGTTACTTATATTAAGGCGACGCACCGCTAAACAATAAATCTCATATGGAGCGTTTGCGCCCCGTACCATAAGAAAAACGTTTTTTTTTCTTCAAATTAAAACTACAAATTATAAAAAAAAATTAACTACAATATTGAAGTGTGTGTTAAGACTAATCTACTAATAAAATTTAGATGATTAAATCGGTCTGGTTAGCCTGTAAAATGCAAATCTATGTTTTAAAAGAGGTTACTTTGATATTTTTTTCTCTGTTATAAAAGTTGACAAATCGTGTTTCTGCAACTAGCAAAATGAAGTCAATTAAATGAAAAATCATGTCATCAAATATCACTTTTATATGGTTTGTAATTGTTGGGAAAAATCAAGATCCCCGCCACGTAAATTTCCAATGCGTCGCCTTAAAGCTGTGGAGTTTCTTGCGCCCATTCGTCTCCACAGCTAAAAAATAGACGTCCTGAATGGGTAGTAGGTAAAAAAATGTTTGGACGATTAAAAAGCACTTTTCTAAAGTTTATTTAAATAAAAATATTTGGCTTTGACTTTGAATCACAACGGAGAAGGAGATATTTTTTATTTTGTTTTCCCTTCCGGTATCTTAGCATTGCAAAAGTTGCTTAACTGAATACGGCATCCACAATCGAACTTCTTTATATTTATTACTACTAGACACTGCTAACTGTTTGGGTAAATAAGTTCTTGATTCATCATCATCATCATCATCATCTCAGCCAAAAGACATCCACTGCTGGACAAAAGCCTCCCCTAAGGATCTCCACCACGACCGGTCCGTGCTGCTCGAATCTAGCGGCTCTCCATTGCTCTTTGATTGACGTTGAGCCTTCTGATAAGGCCCATAGTGAGCGACCACGTCTCAGTCCCGTATGTCATCACTGGTAACACACACTGGTCAAAGAAATTCGTCTTGAGACACTGCGGCATATCGGACGAGAAGATATTTCGTAGCTTAACGAACGCTGCCCAGCCTTATTGGATTCGACAATTGACCTCTTTGCTGAGGTTGGACCTACCTAGCTGGACCGTTTGTCCCAGGTAAACATAATCTTCCACAACTTCAAGGGCAGAGCCCCCAACCTTCAGAGGAGTGGGTACGACACGAGTTCTTGAGTGTAGACCGCGTGTCAGCAAACGTAGTGTTGGAGCGCCCTCAGACTAGGTGGAGCGACGGTCTCCGCGGAATAGCTGGCTATGGCTAGAGCTGGATGAGAGTAGCCGCCGATCGTGTTCGGTTGCGTGCACTTGGAGAGGCCTATGCCGAACAGTGGACTAGTATAGGCTGATGATGATAGGACTGCTAGCGGCTGCTCGTCGGCATAAGCAAAGACGCAGCCCCTGGCTAAGAATGAACAAAAAACAAAACTTCGAATAAGTAGTTATACTGTGTTTTGTTCCCGTCATGTAAATGTCATTTCAAATAAGAGTAACACAGACAAAACACGGAATAACTATATTCGAAGCTTATTTTCTGTTTATTTGTAAGGGTTTGGGTGTAACATCATTTATTTTTTGTTACTTGTCATCTCTTACTATCATCGTCAATCAGTGCAGATTTTATTGTTACAGTATCTTTTTTTAGCTTTTTTACATTCGCTATATTTCAACAATCTTTTAATTAAAAATAACTTAATATAGCGTCATCTGTGTGCTATTGACGGTTTCGTTAAATAATTGCTAAGCAGTATGCTTTTAACTGCTTGGTTACTGCGCGCTAACCGACGCAGTTAGCTCCTTTGCCACACGTAGCAGCTAGTTCTCTAATCTAGGTATAGATGTCGCTGTATACTTTGATAATGCAAGTACCAAATGCAATTTATTTTTTTAAATTATCGAGGAGGTTAAGCTATAATAATATTATTAGGAGCTCGATGGCGCAGTGGTTTACACGCCCGGTCTTCGATTGCTGAGGTTAAGCAACTTTCGCAAAGGCTGGTCATCGGATGGGTGACCAAAAATTTATCATCTCGAGCTCCTCCGTGCTTTGGAAGGCACGTAAAGCCGTTGGTCCCGGCTGCATTAGCAGTCGTTAACAACCCCAATCCGCACTGGGCCCGCGTGGTGGTTTAATGCCCGTTCTCCCTATCCATCCATAGGGAAGACTCGTACCCCAGCAGTGGGGACTTTATGAGCTGATGATGATGATGATGATGATGAATATTAACAAGGTAATTCAATACTTTACTGTTCATCGTTATGGATCATCATCATTTAGTGTGAAGTTTGAAGATTGGAGATCAGTAGGTATGCAAAAATTTCTGCGATCCTATATACATAGCTTGTTGTAAACATATGAAACCTAAAGGGTACAACAACATGACACGAAAAGCAGATCAAGATTTCTGTCAAACTAAAGAAAAATAAAACATCTATAACTTCCATTACGTGAGAATGACGTTTTAAATATATCATTATTAAGCATTATCTTAATCTTAACTTAATATTGTGAATTTTTACTTTTTATTTTCAAGTGCTAATTGCTGCACTAAAGCTAAATTAAATATTTATAAAATGTATAGTAATATTGTGATTTTTTCTGTAGCACTTTTGTATGCCCGTAATTTACAGGTGACACTTATCAAGCGTCTAATTTAAGCATAGTTTTTGTGTAACGGTGTTCACTTTGTTGGTGTAACAATAAAATAAATAAATAAATCATTGTTTCATCATAGGTTTGAGCCAAAGAAAGTATGGAAAAAAGATTCAACAAATAATCCGTGATCTCTCTACACTCAGTACTGTCTCTATTGTTTCATTTGTTAAATTCGGGCAAAGTGTGTTTCGGATTTTCCGATGCCCTGTTTTGTGATTACCGACTGACATTTGGCAAGATTGGTGATAAAGCCAATATAAAACCGTTGTTGCGTTGACTTGATTTCAATGGTGGATGCATATGTAGGCTTACCATAATTTTGGAGCTACAAACCGGGACAGGAGCGAAAGACCAAAAAAAAAGTTAGGCTGAAAGAAAACTAAAGAAAAACTAACTAAACATTAAGCTACTACCAAAAAATGTTTTATTTTGTTATTAAAAACAGATATGTAAATAGAGTAAAGGGAAGGTACCCACAGTACCGAAAGGCCGCTGAAGCAGAAAATGGCATTGCTTTAGTTATTAATTACTGAGTTACTTGAGTTACTTCTTTCTTGATTATTGACGTTGTGCAATTCGTACTTCTCGCTGGATTGATTTTTTTTCAACAGTTAATGATTCTTTTTATTTTTTTCATATACTGTAGTATTCACTTTTTATAACATGTTAATAAGATAGAGGATAGGGAAAGGTTTGTGTAAATACGAAAATACTTACGATTTTTATTGTTGCTAAGCATATTTTTATATGTTTTTTATCTCTTGTAGTCACATTATTTTTAGGTCCAGTTGTTTCCTTTTATCTTTCTATCAAAATTATTACATGTTGTCTTTATTTTCTTACAATACTTCTTTAGATATTATAAAATAACTTCCATTCAATGAAAATTTATAAACAAAGCCTTGACAACCATGTCAAATGTTTTGATGACAAAGACAATATTTTCTTTTAAAAGTGCAATGTAAACTTTTTATGTTATTCTTTATTTGTATAAATTTAAATTAAATTGTGTTCTACGGGAAGGGTATATAAGCGTCCTGTCCTGCGGTCAAAGGCCAGTCTAATTACGAGTTCTGACCAAGGAGAACCTAATTACGGAACCTCTGGCTGACTATAGAACCTCTGGCTGACTGCGGAACCTCTGGCTGACTGCGGAACCACTGTCTGACTGCGGAACCTCTACCTGGTCTGACCTCTACCAGTCTGACCTCTGCCAGTCTGACCTCTACCGGTCTGACCTCTGCCGGTCTGACCTCTACCGGTTTGACCTCTACCGGTCTGACCTCTACCGGTCTGACTTCTACCAGTCTGACCTCTGCCAGTCTGACCTCTGCCGGTCTGACCTCTGCCGGTCTGACCTCTGCTGCTGAAACAGTCTGACCCCGAGATCCTGTGAAGTGCTGCAAGATCCTGTGCGGTGCTGCTGAGCCAGTCTGACCCCGAGATCCTGTGAAGTGTTGCTGAGTCAGTCCTTCGCTACATACTGCTGAGGTAGCGCCATCTGGCGCTGATAGATTCCTCATCATAATCATCATCGGCCTATATTAGTCCACTGCTGGACATAGGCCTCCCCATATTAACTGTTAGATTTTTGTATATAAATTGTTTTGTATAGATTTTGTAAATATTTTGTTATTATTAAATTTCATTTATTTTCTTTCTTTCAATTAAAAAAGTTGCTTCATAACAATACCTAACATATTTCATATTCGTTCCGGCGGTTAACCGGGACAAAAGACCAAACCGGCCGGTACGCCGCCGGGACCAATGCTTGAAACCGGGACAATCCCGGTCAAACCGGGACGTATGGTAAGCCTATGCATATGCCCAGCGGTCGGACAGTATGTAGCCTATTTACTTGCTTACATCTATTAATTATTCTTATTTATGTATTCATGAATAATTGCTTCGCTCGACTTCAGAGAGGATATGGTTATAAAAGTGAAACTTAAATAATATAGCACTAAGCATAACACGGTTGGTTTTTCATCGTTAAAACCTTTGCTGACATCATTCACTTATTATTGTTTTTATGTCTATATACAAATTTTTTAAATGGTAATAACTCATGCGCTACTAAAAGCTAGACGACATGTATGTAATTAACTTAGCTAGGCCGGTTTTAGAAGCACGACCATCAATCTAGGTCGTTCGATGAATAATTCAGCCCAGAAAGTCCTAACGATTTCCTCTAATGACTCCACGGACTGAATAACCATCAGTCACATAAACTACCTAAAATGGTACCTTTGACCAGACTTATGTATTAAATAAAATAGTAATGCCTATTTATTGTGCAGACGCCTGCAAATCAATATTTTCAAAATTCAAAATCATTTATTCAATTTAGGCTACAAATAGCTTATGAGCATAAGAACGTCATTATGCCATCGGTTCGTAAGTCTATCTACTCTGGGCGGGAGATCTTGTACTGAGAAGAACCGGCAAGAAACTCAGCAAGTGTCCAGCTCTTTTCTCCCTAACAGCGTCAAAAATATTGGAAAATGCCCTATCATAAAAGGACACTTTCCATTACAAATAAAAACACAAAATATAAAGGACAATCACAACATGTAAAAAAACACAAAAAAAGAAAAAACAAATAAATAAAATATTTAAGTTTGCAAAAACATCACTTACCAGTTTAATTTTTTACAATGTCACACAGTACTAGTAAAAGTCAAAACCTGTCTAAGAAAAAACAAAGTTAAACTATAGTTAATAATAATAAAAATAAGACAAGTACGCAAGAGCAGACCAGCCTCCACAGGCGGCACCCGTTCACGTGTATGATGAGTTTTGTGACATTAACCTATCCAAATCTGTAAATTTTCTTCAATTAATGTTCAACCATGGCTCAATAAAGTTTTAAAATTTATTTTATTTATTTATTTATTTAATAAAGATTTATGATTATGATTACTAGTGGTCGCCCAGTGGTCGAAATTCGACCGTAATTTTTATAAAAAGGTGTATACTAAACAATATTTTATTAAGGCTGCACGAATTGTATCCTAAGCAATAAAAAAATAAAAAAGATAGAATGTGAGTTTGGATTGGCATTGACAGATTTCGGCCGCTCCTCTTCCATTTTTGAAATTTTTGAAAAATGTATGAAACAATGTTTATTTAATTTAATGTTTTTTTTATGCATAATTTTTAAAAAATATTAGCATTCTGCACTTTTTCTCTATATAAACTATAAGTGTTCGAAATTTCATACTCCTCCTATTTTCGTAAAAAGGGGTACAAAGTTTTTGCTCCACGTATTAATATATAGCTATACACTAGCCGTCACCGCTTTGCTGTGCAAAAATTTGTGAATATTTTTTTTTATAGCCTATCATTTACACAATCTCGTGTTCTTACTTCATATAAATTCAATCATTCATTAATTTCATTCATTTACCGACCGACCGACAGACAGACAGACAAAAATTTCAAAAATCGTAGAATTGGTGTCAGTGAGTCAAACGAATATTTATCCCAAAATTTGTCAAAAAAATTGCAAGTACAGACAGAGCCTACATACATTACACACATACACATACACATTACATTAATATAGTAGTACGAGTCGCCCGCGACTTCGTTCACGAAGACTACACTATCCCACAAGAACCTGTTACCGGGATAAAAAGTATCCTATATCCTAGTCCGGGTCATGGTCTGTATATAGAAAAGTCAAAGCCTATTGAAGAAATTTGACAGCAGACCCAAAGTCTGCGACAAAAGTCTTTTATTGTCAGACGGTCAGACCCCGATATACAATTGTTATGACCAAAAATTATAATTTATTTTTTATTTTATTTTTTAACAATACATTTCATAGGTAATTAATTGGTAATTAATATTTAAATTTTTTTAGCTTTTTAATGTTGTTCTGATTGATTTTATCTTTAATTTCAACGGGTAAAAGGGATAATACTGTGACGTTCGATATTAAAATTTTGGAATGCAAAGTTTTTTATTTGTAATGCTTCTCGTTGACGTTTTATGTTACACCAGTAAGTAGTAAGCGTTTGTTAAATCCAGGAAAATAAGCCATTCCTTCATAATAAATTCCTAGTTCTCGTAAAAAAAGTTCGATTGTCGAACTTCACACTATTTTACCCAAATTGTATTATCGTCACAATAGTAATAAAAAAATTGCTCTTACTTCGTTCAATAACCTTTAATTTGTACCTTTCTTTACGTTGGGAAAATTCGATGGCGTAGTGGTTAACGCGCTAGGTCTGCAACGTTAACGTAAGGCGACGCATTGGAAATTTACGTGGCGGGGATCTTGATTTTTCCCAACAATTACAAACCATATGAAAGTGATATTTGATGACATGATTTTTCATTTAATTGACTTCATTTTGCTAGTTGCAGAAACACGATTTGTCAACTTTTATAACAGAGAAAAAAATATCAAAGTAACCTCTTTTAAAACATAGATTTGCATTTTGCAGGCTAACCAGACCAGTTTAATCATCTAAATTTTCTTAGTAGATTAGTCTTAACACACACTTCAAAATTGTAGTTCATTTTTTTTTAATAATTTGTAGTTTTAATTTGAAGGGAAAAAACAGTTTTTCTTATGGTACGGGGGGCAAACGCTCGTATGAAAACGTCTGAGATTTATTGTTTAGCGGTGCGTCGCCTTTTCGCAAAGGCCGGTCATCGGATAGGTGACCAAAAATTTATCATCTCGAGCTCCTCCGTGCTTCGGAAGGCAAGTAAAGCCGTTAGTCCCGGCTGCATTACCAGTCGTTAACAACCCCAATCCGCACTGGGCCTTTTTTAACTGGTTTATGGCCTATTCTCCCTGTCCATCCATAGGGAAGGCTCGTGCCCCAGCAGTGGAGACATAAAATGAGGTGATGGTAGTAATGGTAATCTAACTTCAAAATTATTTAGCGAATTCAAAATTAGTCAATCTAAAACTTACTTTTGTTGCAAACTTTATATTGTAAGTATTGTCTACATGTCTAGTGTTCCAATAAAGGTCATTATTTATATATAACAAAACAGTAATGGTTATAAAAGTTTTTCCACGTAACAATGTAGTACCTACCTATTATTGTGATATAATTGTCATATTATACGAAAATTAATGTTTGCATTGCAATTGTACGGCAACAGCCAGCCATCCTGACTCCAATCAACACGATCACTATAATATGGTGTCATGTGGCAAATAGTGGTCGCGTGACCCGGCCATGCCGGTGCTAGCACGGCTAGTCGATAGCCCATGCATCATTAATGGCCATCGATCTGACGGTGACCCATATCTGTTAACTTTCAATATTGCTTTTTAAAGACTTTAAAAACAAATGTAAGCCGATTTTATTGAAACTTTTGCGTTCCATTATAAGCAAACAGGTTTAATTAAGGTTAGGGTCCCGGGACCGAATTGTTGTATAAATACATTAGAATTTTATGTTTAACATTATGTTGTTATTTTATAAAATTACGTTTTAACAAACTCTATTCTTACTCAATTTTAAAATGTTTCGGGGTTCCGGGAAGACCCGGGACTTTTGAAATATTGAAATGTTCAGATTATTAAGTACAATGTAACTACACAAAAATTACGCTATTAAGCGCGCTAGCTTGATTCAGTATGAAAATTACACAAGAATTATTTTCGAGACACTGACTATTTTATCTCTAACTGTCGGCAGTTGTGATGGTATCAAAAAAATGAAAAGGTTTTTTTAGTCAACTTCCATGAGCTCTTTTATATTACGAGTTCATCGCACTCCTGCAGCGGAAAGTAAGTATATTATTTGTAATTTAATTTAATTACGAATTCATAATGTGCCCGACTTGTGATATTACTCCACATATTCGCACAACGAATACAGTTTATTTAAAGTGATATCCTAACACGTATTTCGCGTACGCACATTAGTAGCATGCCACCAAACTGATTTGGCCATAACCGACTAACGAGGTCCTATCCTGACTGGATGGGTGGAGTTACAAAAACGGCCTGATACACTGTATACGTAAATCTAATTGAATTTTAAATGCACCACGTAAATATAGATCTAATTAAAATCGAGTTTGTACAGACATCAACCCATGTTGGGAAGCGTTTAATCAAGAATGTTAAATGTTGATAGGAGAGAAAGAGAAAACTCTATTAAAACAAAAGGTGTACGGGGTTTTGGATTTTAGGGAGGCGTGCAGAGCTTTATCTTGGTATGATCATCTGGGACCGCAACCGCCTATAATTCACGCTTCGTTTCCTTTAGTATACGCGCTACGAGAATGAAACCTCTACTTAGAAAAATACGAGTGCCTAATTGTCGCACTGCTGGCCAAAGGCAATTATTTACATCGCTATTATAAATGGGTAATGGTTTGATCACCTCGCATGCCAAATGCGAGTTGGTGATGACAAGCCAGGGCCCTATGCAGCGAACAATCAAAAGCACACTTGGCTCAACCTGGGAATTGAACTCATTTTAGTGCAATAATAATAAATAAAATAAAATAAAATAAAATAAAATAAATAAAATAAAACTTTCAGAGCCGAGGGCTTTACCGCTCAGCCACCGAGGCATTCCTCTATTAATTTATTATTATCTTTAAGAAGATAACTATTACAGCTATAGACAACCGCGCTAATATGGTAAAATACACAAAACTTGAGGAGACATCCCATGTTAAAACAAAGGAAATAGATCCCCTCAGAGCTATGTCGTAGTTCCTGGTGGGTAGGTGTATATATCACAAAACTATTTAAAATCTAAATGGTATTGAAACTTATACTATTAGCTCAAGTGAATATCCTAACTATATAGAACTACTACCTGTCTACTACAAAATATTTATTTACACTTATACACATGGTTGAGAGCGTTTACGCCGCACACTAGCGCCGCCAATAAAAAAAAACATATCTAGTAATTAGAGATAGAAAATCTAATTATGCTCAACAAACTATCTGAATGAAGTAATTTAGCATTTTTACGTCACCTAATGAACACCTCACATGTTATGGTTTAGTTAAATATGGCGTTATAGTTAAAAGTGGCCGTAACGTCTTATTTAACTAAACCATAACATGTCAGGTGTTCATTAGGTGACGTAAAAATGCTAAATTACTTCATTCAGATAGTTTGTTGAGCATAATTAGATTTTCTATCTCTAATTACTAGATATGTTTTTTTTTTATTGGCGGCGCTAGTGTGCGGCGTAAACACTCTTAATGCAGTACGCCAATAAGATGACATCATCAACATGTCAATCAAAGCCGCTGACAGCCACTCCTACACCACCTATAGACGTGGAGACGGTCATCAATATCGTTGGCAAAAATATTTTCAATTAAAATTTTCCTTAAACGATCTTGTATATATTTTGATTGAGTTGAAACTATTTTTAATAATAATGAATACTTAATAATGAATTTAAAAAAATATTACTTTCAGGTAAGCACTTGGCCTTCATCTCACCTAGGGTTGTCAACCATACTTTAAAATAACGTGTCCTACGTTATTTTCCATTCCCATACTTTATTATTTTTAATAAAAATAAAGTATGGAAAATACTTTATTTCCGACTAATGCGTGCGTTTCAACGGAATATTCCTGTTAACTTAATTTCTGAACTACTGAATGATACTCAGGTGAAGTGAAACGAAACGCAAATAAATAAATTTGAAAAATACTTTATTTCTTCTTCAAATCCTTTTTGTATACTAGCTAGTGATAGATTTACTTTAAATTCCTGAAAAATAGTTAGCAACCCTAATCTCACCTGATGTTAAGAGATGATAACGCCGAAGGCAGAAGCGCAATTTACCCGGAAACCTCAACTACTAAGGCACTGGCTATCTTATCTTTAAATAATTTTAAATGATGAAATGAATTTTAGATGAAACACTTTATACAAATGTATTCGAGTTATGTTACTGATTATTTGTTATGACATTTTCCGATCTTACATGACCCACGGTCAAAATTGGTTTATTTGCAACATTATTCGAAATTATTTAAATCACAAAATAATACCTTTTGGGGATGATAGGATCCCAGGCGGGTGATAATTCCTATTATCTCGTAAACCAACTAAGGGTTCGTTACGTCAGAATAAAATACAATTTTAAATAAACGCTCAAAGATCCGTATAATGTGTTTAAGAGCGTTTACGCCGCACACTAGCGCCACTAATGAAAAAAAAAACGTATCTAGTAATTAGAGATAGAAAATCAAATTATGCTCAACAAACTATTTGAATGAAGTAATTTAGCATTTTTACGTCACCTAACGAACAACTCACATGTTATGGTTTAGTTAAATAAGACGTTACGGCCACTTTTAACTATAACGCCATATTTAACTAAACTATAACATGTCAGGTGTTCAATAGGTGACGTAAAAATGCTAAATTACTTCATTCAGATAGTTTGTTGAGCATAATTTGATTTTCTATCTCTAATTACTATGTTTTTTTTTTCATTGGCGGCGCTAGTGTGCGGCGTAAACGCTCTTAATTGGTCATTGCAAAATTTTTCGATTAACTTTTACACAGAAATAATTGTAGCTATTTGAAGTTATCTTTATCTTCTCTATAGTTTTAATTCCACGTTACATCTACTTCAAAAGCGCAAAAGCCGCATGTGAAGTTGCTTAGAAATCGTGACACTTAAATACCAATTAATTACATAAAGACATCTGTAAGTTATACTGAGCGATTGAATCGACTGAGAATCGAGATACCTAACGTAGTTCCTAGTGCGGTCGGGTGTGTCTCGTAATCGAGACTTTCATAACGTATTGGTGACTTAAGATAGACCTTTATCACAGTTTCTGATTTTTTTAAACGTCGTCAATCGTTTCTCAGCGTTTTGATTTCACATGTGGATACCATGGCCAAATAAACAACATTTTCTTTGAAAAGTGACGTTGCACTGTTTTGTTTAATTTGCCAACACTATGCACGTACATATTAATATTAGACAAAACACACTTTTAGAAAAAAAAAACTGAACCGCAGTCATAACTCTTGGTTTACTTTCCCACCAAGAAGTACTTACAGATTTATTGTTGCATTGCATGTCATAGGTATAATGGTCATATACATATAGCATACATACATAACACTGTGAAGTCGAAGTGTCTCCAAGCAGTCTCACAGTTGACGTTTTGATAACAATTAACGCATAATCTAATACCACCGCGTACAAGCAATTAGTGGCCAGTCAAAATCGTATCTTGAAAATTATTTCTCACAAGTCCATATAAACCTAATAACTCCATGTATTCTATGCATTCTAGGACTCCGAGACATGCCTACATAGAAGGAATTTTTGAGTTATAGTTAATGATGTGACATAGAATTTTATTAATAGCTTTAGATTTTAGCTTTTCGACCTGGTTCTATTTTTTATATAGTTGAGAACGAATTGAAAAACGCATACCACACGCATACCATTCCCAAGATAATATTCGACTTATGAAATTATGACTTCTTTTGAAAGCTGTCCTTAGTAAGAATAATTATAGATTTATTTAATCAAAGGCTTGTTACGGGGATTAACGCAAACTTAAGTAAGTACTTAGGTAAGTAAAGTAAAGTAAATAGCCTATAAGTAGTTGTACCACTGCTGGGCAAAGGCCTCCATCGTCGAAATCAAGTCATCACTACAATTGATGGGTATATTGGCTTAATCACCACGCTTGCCAAATACGGGTTGGTAATCACAATCCCGGGTTATGCACCGAATAAATCCGAAACACTTTGCCCGACGTGGGAATTGAACCTGGGACCTTCGGGTATAGGGCCGAGCGTTTTACCACTAGGCCACCGAGGCGTTTTTATAGGTATCATATTATATACATATCTTTATACCCGACATTTTGACCGAGTTACACTGGCCGTGGTCTCGGGCCATTTTCCCGTTATACCTAATATCTTTAAATCTTCAAAGCTTTTGATTAAAATAGAACGCGAGTGTTTAAAAGTTTTTATTTATTTTATTAGAGTTACGTTACGTCGCTTTGTTCTAAAAAGTGGAATCTACTAAATTATTTCTTGCATATTATATTATTTTGAGTTGCTAAGCTCAAGTGGCAGTGGGCAGGACACATCGCTCGCAGGACTGATGGCCGCTGGGCCGGAACAGTCCTCGAGTGGCGACCGCGTACCGGAAAACGCAGAGTGGGCAGGTCTACAACAAGGTGAACCGACGATCTGGTAAAGGTCGCGGGAAGCCGCTGGATGCGAGCAGCACATAACCGGCCGTTGCGGAGATCTTTCGGGGAGGCTTTTGTCCAGCAGTGGAAGTCTTTTGACTGAGATGATGATGATGATTATTTTATTTAATCCTGACGTTTAGATGTGGTCTGGTAGGCTCTTAATTAATTTGTAAATTGCACCAAAAAAAAAACTGGCAGCACTTATTGAAGTCTCGTGTGACAGGCTAAATTAAAGAGTTGTAGGTATCAGGGCGGAAGAAATTAACATAGTGTGGCGGCGTATGCGGTAGGTGGAGCCGCCACATCACTCCCCCCCGAGACCGGAGGTCGATGTCAGTAAGTGTGCTCAACATTCAGTCCGTCAGAGCTTCAGAGCAAGTGCCAGTGGAGAGTGCTGCTGCAGGATGCCCCAGTCTACGGTGAGTCGAGACGGGTGGGGTGAAGGCGCGTTGCCAGTGATGCAGTGTGCTGTTCCTGTCTGCGGTGAGTCGAGACAGGTGATGATGACGGTGGGTCCGAGCTGCTGGTGTGCAGGGCTGCCACGCCGGAGTGATGCGGCCGACATAGATGCACCGGTCGTGGGCTGCAATAGGCTACAATAGGGTTCTTTAAAAAGGGCGTCAAAAGGTTCTTACTGGGTTGGCAACGTGCGCGTGATAGCTATGGGTGCCTCGTGCGAATTTTATTTGCCATTCGATCAAGTCAACGAAAATAAAAATTTGTATGGCATTAAAGCAGCGTGCCTCCTCTTGCAATACGAAGGGAGTTGAAGTTTTGCTATTCTTTTGCCATGCTAATGAAACTGTTTCTGATGTTGCTATCATCCATAAGCTAAGGTAACCGCTTACCATTAGTCCGTATGCCTGTTTCAGACAGACGTTAACACTCCATTTATCGTGTTACCTTTTTAGATTTATCATGTGCCAAGTATGCAAGTATGATAATCTTTAACGATCAAGTATGATTTAATGAAGCCGAACCGAACCATTTTAGACATTCTCATCAGAACATGCTCTTATAAAAAGTGATAAAACGTTCCGATGTTGGTTTTATTTTATAATTTTGCTTTTTAAGGGTAAGTAATTTTATTTTCTTTGTATAACCCTGTTTTTTCCGTAATCTTATGATTATTGACTGTACTTTTTCTATGGACTCCACATTTACAAAAAAATACTTATGGATGTGTGATTCTATAGGTTTCGTTAAGAATAAACAAACCGGCCAAAGGCGAGTCGGACTCGCACACGAAGGTTTCGTACCATTATCTATAAAAAAACGGCAAAAAAAATCATGTCTGTAGTATGGGAGCCCCCTTAAATATTTATTTTATTCTGTTTTTTAGTATTTTTTGCTATATCGGCAACAGAAATACATCATCTGTGAAAATTTCAACTGTCTAACTATCACGATTCATGAGATACAGCCTGGTGACAGACGGACAGACGGACCGACAGCGGAGTCTTAGTAATAGGGTTACCGTTCTCCTCTTTGGGTACCGAACCCTAATAAGAGTTTGGTTCAGACGCCTGTACATCAACCTATCCAAAACTGTATCTTATCTTATCTTATCTTAGTGGGGCCTACTGAGGTTTCCCTCTATTAGTAACACTTCGACCCATCGGGATCTTTTGTGCAACCCCATCCTTTAGATAGATGCTCCGCCAGATGTCCTCTGGTTTCGCATAGGCCGACCCCAGGAGTCCCCATTCTTTTTCTAGCCAGAGAGTCGGAGTCACACAGTAGGTGCTGCATTGACTCCGTTTCCTCTCCACATGCCCTACATAAACTATTTGTTGAGATGTGCATTCCGTGAAGCATTTGCTTTGTGGCATAGTGCCCTGTCAAGGCACCGATGGTAAATCGGGCCTGCCTTCTGCTGCCTCCGCATATGAACTTACTCCGTCCTAAGGCGTTTTCACCTAGGAAGGATCCAAAACTGTAAATTTTCTACAATAAATGTTCTACTATATGCAATATACATAAAGTTCATGGTCTATTGAAGAAATTTGACAGTTTGTTGTAGTGTGATGCGCAGGCGTGTGTATATAGGTATATAAAAAACCGTAAGATAGTTTTTGGAGCTTCGTATATTTTTCCGATTTTGCCTTAGTGGTTCAGTCCTTCAGGGCCTTAACGTCTCTTACCATAAGGTAAGGCAAGGTCAATAGCGCTTTCTCACTGTAAA
This sequence comes from Eudonia lacustrata, assembly GCA_947562085.1. NCBI lineage: Eukaryota > Metazoa > Arthropoda > Insecta > Lepidoptera > Crambidae > Eudonia > Eudonia lacustrata. The sequence continues at coordinate 7,433,664 of OX387324.1, read as the reverse complement.
ATAAAGCCAAGACTTGAACAAACAGAACAAATTCCGGTTCCGTCTAAAGGGCGCCACCAGTTCTAAACTAGCTGTCAATCCTTTCAGGCTTTATGCTCTGTAATGTCAAGCTAATTCTATAAATAATGGAACCTGTTAAGGTTTCTGAACAATATAACAGGTTTACGTACACAAATTACTGAGCAATAACGGAAAGTGCATGCATGAACCGTTTATAAATCTTAATTTTCTACAAATAACTAACACACATTCTTTAATACTTCAAGTTTTGCGTTTAATTCTAAACAATTTACATCATGAAAGGTTGTTCAGTCGCAGCTCCTAAGATTACCCTTTAAAATGCTTCGCCTTAATCTTAAACATACAAAATTATAATAAATAACATTAATTGGTCGCAGTTCACACAAATCGCGTAATCCTGAGATACCAAATCCGCAGCAGTCGCTGCTGGTCTCGGCTTTAATTCCATCTGTATAAAAGGTGGTTGGTCCCTGATAATTGGCCAGACGACATTCTTAACTCAGTAGAAACGGTATCCAAAGCCATGCGGTCTCTAGTAAGTATATATCTTATATGATTAGATAAGGATTATTTAAAAAGTTGTTGCATGAAAAAAAGAGTTTATTAGTAACATCATAATACGATAGTCTATTCAAACTATCATGGTCATAGTTTAATTATTAACGGGTATGTTTCCGATCCGATCCGAACCCTTCGGAGAATCTAGTAGGGCACGGGGACACGCACTAGTGCGTGATGCCGTTTCCCTCTAGAAAACCTCCGAAGGTGATTCGCTTCACACGGCTTGAGGAACCCTTTAAGTTTCTCGCCGCCCCAAAACAAGGCCGGTGAAGCTGAAAATGCCGCTTGAGGCAATCAATCTCTCTCCAAAAAAAAACGGGTATGTTATTATGTCCGTTGTTGTTTTTGAATTTACAATATTTCGGTACAGTCACGAGCAATACGTTCAATAAATATGTTGCTTTAAGTTGTCACATTTATCTGACGCTAGAATTACAAGCCGCCTATGCCATATAATTTAATTGCTATTATGTATAGTCGACCATGAAATTGCTTTATCACTTTTGACAAAAACTTCCATTACAATAAAATTTCGATAAGGCTCATTGTTAATGATGACAACCTATCTGTCACTTGGGTCTTTATACAAAAATAGAACTTGTTGTTTTATAAATGCAAACAAAATTCACTTCTAAGGTGGTAAAGTAATTTCATTGTCGACTATACCTATATAGAAATTATTGTACGGGTGCAGATTTTTATCGATTTGTCCTTAAGAGCGTTTACGCCGCACACTAGCGCTGCCAATGAAAAAAAAACATATCTAGTAATTAGAGATAGTAAATCAAATTATGCTCAACAAACTATCTGAATGAAGTAATTTAGCATTTTTACGTCACTTAATGAACACCTGACATGTTATGGTTTAGTTAAATATGGCGTTATAGTTAAAAGTGGCCGTAACGTCTTATTGCCAAAACACCAGAAATATTACCATTAGTTATAGGTACTCGTATTATTTATGAATAACAATTTTTCTCTTCTTTTTTATAAAACAGGAATCTTTTCCCTAAAACACTTAGGTAAGGAAAGGCATAATTTAATATGACAGTCATCATCATCATCATCATCAGCTCATTTTATGTCCCCACTGCTGGGGCACGAGCCTTCCCTTTGGATGGAACGAGCCATAAACCACCAGCGGGCCCAGTTCAGATTTGTGGTTGTTAACGACTGCTTATGTAGACGGGACCAACTGCTTATCGGTCGTCCGAAAAAGAATATTATTTTTTGGTGACACATTCGATGATCGGCCTTTGCGAAAGTGGCTTAAATTACTGTGCCATTGAGCTCCTCAATAAAACAGTGTTATCGTGTTATGTACACAAATATATTATTATTTTATTACACTCTTTTTCTTGTGATATTTTCAGGTGATCTTCGCCGTCCTCTCGCTGGCCTCGGCCAAGCCCACGCCTGGAGGCATCTGGGGAGCGCCTGCTGTAAGTAAACACCATACTCACATATCACAGCAATATTGGATACTCATACACAACAAAAAACATGGTAATAATCCCGGTAATAATTATTATTTTAAGGTAAGTAGGTACTTCCATCTAACCAGTTGGTATATATAGTCAAAGTTGGTATATATCGTCGCTTTTCTGACGGAGAGGCGAATCTCATCTCAGCCAAAAGACGTCCACTGCTGGACAAAGGCCTCCCCCGAGGATATGAGGGGTATTTGCCGTAATCGCCACGCTTGGCAGGCGGGTTGGCGATCGCAGTAAGTTGAAACTTAATCTCAGAGAGATGCTGCTGCCCATCCTCTGGAATGGTCCCTTAGTCGGCTTTTACGACACCCACGGGAAGAGATGGGGTGGTGCAATTCTTTATCCCCGACACCACACAGGCGTATCTGACATTTACTAAATTGTTCAGGAGAAGCTTTTTTCGTTTTGTACTTCATACTTTCTGTGGTAGAACGATCAAATAAAGCTTTGTTTTAATACAGTTATTATTTCTATGTTCTTCAAGTTAAGATCTTTCTAATTATATGAAATACATATTTTCAAAGTTCATATTTATTTAAATAAAAATGTTTAAAACAGCTACGATACAGATACGCCACTTCGAGAGAATCTTGTTTTTCTCAGGTATGGTATCAGCTAACAGATACGTCGGTATTTAATTGAACAAATAAGTAAATAAAACATTATTTAAAGAATCAACTTCTTATTTATTGTCATGAGTTGAAATAATTAAATCACTAATAGAATAATCACAATAGTCAGTCTCTAACAAAAACAGCTCTATTACAGATGGAATACTTAAACTCACTAATAGAATAATCACAATAATCATTCTCTCACAAAAACAGCTTTATTACAGTTGGAATAATTAAATCACTATTAGAGTAATCACAATAATCAAATCACAAAAATCAGTAACAAAAATAGCTTCATCAAAGTTAAAATAATCAAATCACAGAACAATCACATGAAGTTAAAACAGTAACAATAACGTCCTTCATCGTCTTAAAATAGTAGTTTATGCAACTGTCATATAATGAAGGGTATTAAAACACGAGTGTTAGTTTATGAAACGAGCGCAGCGAGTTTTATAATAGTAACGAGTGTTTTAATACCCATGTTACAGTTGCATACACTACTTTATCTTCACTAATGCAGTTAGTCAAACAACAAGAGTAAAAGCTGACAATAGTTTATTTATAATAATTGTTCAAATTTCCGCCATTCAAATCTAACCAATGAGAGCGCAGCTGCGCGCGCAGGGCCAATCAGGAGCGTGCGCGCGCTGTTCTTTTTTTATTTAATTGGCACAAGATCTTACCAAAGAGTTTTGTGTATGTAAGTTTAGTAGTTTCGACGAAGTTTTCACGTATAACCCAACTGTTTTCAAAAGCCAGCCTAATGTCAAAATTTTATACAGCTTGTATGAGGATTTTGACATAAGGCTCGCCAGGTTAATTGGTCGCGTTTTATTGATGTTATAATGAGATTTTACGATATCGATGTGGATATTATACCATCATGTGAAATTGCTTAAATTGAGTGTTTTGTTGTCTGCGCTATAACAGTAGTAATTATAAGTCAAGTATTGGAAACATAAGTAGAATGTTACAACATTAGTGTAGATAAAAATATTTAAACAATTAATTATCATTCAATCTTGTAACAATCAACAATAATCTTGTAACATAAAAAATAATTCGTAATACAAATTTTTCTTTAAAATGAATACCTATATAAAATTAAACAATCAACAAAGACATACGAAATTATTTTGGTAGACGCATATAAAATTCTATAAAATTCATATAAAATTTCAGATAAGTTACTAGGGATGAATCGGTACACATTTTTATAATCTTACTAAAAGTCCTAAGTAACGTATGCCCCTTAGTTTGATTGTTTTTTTCGCAAATTTGTAAATACGTCACCCGTAACATGTCCATTAACAGCGATCTATTTAAGATATAAATACGTCTATTAGACAGATAGAAAGAGCTTCAAATTTGATTCACTTTGACATTATTAACGCAGTTACGCCAAAATTGTCAGTTACGCCCCTTCGTCAGAAAAGCGACGATATGTCCCTTTTTCCGTTTAACATCAAAAATAGTGAGACTAAGCTTAAAAGATTTGACCGCCTCTGTGTAGTTCGATTCCCAGATGGGGTCACATACTTTTGTAGGTCGTTATTTCGTTTGGTTACTGATAGAGCTTTTATGTCCGAAGATCTAGCTACCACATGTCGTCGAAGACTATCAACATAGCAACAAAATTGCATATACCCCCGCTGGGAACAGAACCTGGCTTGTATTCTCTAGCTAGTTGTCCAACTACTAGACCACCTGCTACCTGCTACGCATACATAAAAATTAAATACTTTTTGACATCTCCAAACGACTGGTTGACTCTTCCCATGACCCAAAGGCTGGCTTTTACCTTGGCCAGAGGCTAAGCATTGCCATACAACGAGGCAATGCCGCCAGTCTTTTTGGTACATTACCAGTCGACAGCGACGCGGAGGAATTTTTTGACGCCATATTTTAGTTTAGTAATAGTTTTAATTACTTAAGTTTCGTATCAAAATATTTGTAAAATTTTAATAAACTCATTATAAATAGTTAGTTATTTTTGAGAACATAATTTATAACGATTAATCTTTTTAAACTAGTTACTTAATCAATTATTTACACTGTCATTCCGAAGCCTCTGTTGGGGCTGTGGTCTCGAAATTTAATGTACCTAAATGTGAATAGATCCCTATAAAGTATTTAATTACTTAAGTACTAAACCAGAGATGGATATTGAAAAGAAAATTTTACCACTTTGCCAGGTGTCATCCCTTAGCTACGTGCACCAACCCGTTGTCCAGCAGTATGCAGTGGCACAACCCGTTGTGCACGCCGCGCCCGCCGTCATCGCCAAGCCCGCCGCTACTAGCTACGCTTCCTTCCAGCAGGTATAGCAGCTCCTCTTTTACTTCAACCCTTATTTTGCTCTTGCTAAAGCTTACATGCACAGATACACTCATGTTTACCAAAAATATTGTGTTATTTGTTAAGTTTCGATTAAGTTTTTCCGAACACTCCCACCTCCTATTATTATTTATAGAGTTGAGCAGTAGAGTGACACGGTTTTAAAGCTAATGCAGGCATTATTCTGCACTTAAATTGTTCGAAAGCGTTCATAATAGTGTTAATAACTTAAATAAAAAACTGCTACTACAAGATATTCCGTCTGCCCGTATAATACCCATCGTTTCAAACTGTTTTTATCTATTATTTTGTAGGAACTCCTAGAGAAAATATAAAATATGATTTCTTTTTATTTTTACTCGGCTGTTCTATACTAACTTTGATATCACCGTTTTCAGATCGTCCACCCAGTAGCACAACACGTCGTCCATGCCGCCCCCGTATACTCAGCCCCCGTTGTACACGCCCAGCCGATCGTCCAAGCGGTGGCACAACCCGTTGTGCACGCCGCCGCCCCCGTCTACTCACAACCCGTTGTGCAATCCTACGCGCAACCCTACGTCAGCTCTGTCGGGCATGGCTGGTAAAGTGCAATAATCGAGTTGTCATCGATTCGAGTTTTAAAAAATATGTCTTTTCTTATTTAAGCGTTGAGATTATGTCCGTGCTGTTGTTGTAGTACAAATAAAGTTTTTACATTCAGTATTGAATTTGGGGTTTCTTATTTTAATTTAAGGTATACTTTTCATATGAAAAAACCTTCCTGATACTGACGTCTGGATAATACAACTAATTATAAAAATTTTGACCATATCGAGCTATATAAAATAAAATTACAACAAGCATTTGCAAGCGGAAATCGAACCAACGACCTTCTGCAATCCGAGCCACAGGCCTTCCGGGTAAGCAATTGAGACACATTGGTTTCCATGCCGATATTCCAAATTTTTGTTTTATATTTGAATATCCGAAGAAATATTTCTACATATTTTAAAGTTCGATTTAAATATAGCATGGATGCAAAGTAAGAAGCTTAATAAGCATACTGAAAGATTGAAAAATCAATCTTTTAAAATTACGAAGGTTAGCCATATGTTTAACCGTGGATTAATATTTTATTAGTCCATGTCTGTACCAACCACAGATTAAATCAATACCGCAGTAACCGCGGCTTCGTCTACATAATATTCAATCTGTTGCAAATTCCTAAAGGATCCTAGAGGAGGAGGAAGGAGGAAAGGAAGGAAAGCATCTCAATGCTTTTCTGAAATAAAAGTTATATGTGGTACTCCCAGACCCTCAAACTGTTTCTCTAACGTAAAACAACGTCAATCCGTTGCTACCTTTAAATAGGTGAAAAGGAGTAACAAACACATCCCTCCCTCGTTTTGTAAGATTCGGTTGCATTGCAATGCACGTTTTAAATATATAAGGTTTATTTTAGCTTCCAAAAATAACACACGTTATATGTTTTTATGAACTAAAGTGCCGAGAGAGTTGCTTTATCTGCAGTATTTATCGATAATTTAAAACTAACTACATCACGACACTTACCACACTACTAACTAAATCAATATAATTTTAAAATATTATTTATTTTTAACATCTTTCCGCTCGCAATACAATTTGTGGGAGTGATTTCGTAGAAATGCGACGGAAGTACCGTAACATCTAGAAATGTGACGGAAGTAGGTCCGTAACAGTGTGATCCGCTCGCCTTCTATACACCAAGACATTTTAGTGGTTGTTTTCCCGCAGGTGGGTAGATCAGACCATGAAACTGAACAACTTTCCCCAAGAAACATAGGTCAAAAAACGAGATAATTTTTTCACTTTTCTATACAAAGCCTATTAGTCAGCCTATTAGCCTAAAGTCTATTGACCAAGCATGGTTTGTATGGGAAAGTTAAAAAAATATCGAATAAACTGTAAGGCTCGTTCGTTTTATTTTTATTTTATTTAATTCAGAAATGAATAAACAAATAACATCAACACTTTAGTTTTATTTAATTATTTAAGTACCTATCTACTAAATAAAAACACATATAAAAATTACAAAATTTTGATACATTTAGTTTTTCTTTTTTAAAATATAAATTAAAAAGCAATATTAAAGGTTTTTTAATAAAAGAGCAGTCGACTAGATTGCCTAGGGATGAAGCCAGTTTAATTCTTAACAGTTTTAATCTATATACTTGTCCTCACTGACTGACTCATCATCGCCGAGCCTAAACTGCTGAAGCTAATTAGATAAAATTTGGACTGTAGGTTAATTGAGTGATGTAACCAGCCACTAAGAAAGGATTTTAAAGAAATCACACCCTAAGGGGGTGAAAGTTTATATGAAAGTCCGTCAGTTTTGAAGTAAAATGCATCAAAATTGGTATTTGGGTTCTTGAAAAGAATTAAAGAATGACATTTCTCAGGAATTTTGTTTATTTTTCTTTAAAGGAGTAAAAAAGGGAAAAAGTTTTTTTTTGGGGAAATCGTTATTTTTAAAGTATTATCTATTAAAATTAATATTTTAATCAATCTTTAGATTTTTAACAAACATAAAGAATGACGTGTTTTAGTATTTTTCGAAAAACCTCCCCTAGAGAGGTGAAATAGGGGTGGAAAGTTTGTATGGAAATTATTCTTACAGATACCAGATAATAAGTTTGGCTTTTATTAAAAACGATTAAAAGTCGTGTAAGTAGCCCATGTGAGCAAAGCCGCGATTAAAAGCTAGTATAATATATAAAAAAATATTTATAATGTCAATACATTTTTGTAACTACATTTTTATTACTCTAGTTGACTGTATAATTACCGTTGAATAAACTCCAAGTGAATTGCCATATGAAACACGTCAAAGAGGTAACTCAAGGTCAGATATTACGATACCATTTCAATCTAGCTAGACCATGAAGGTTTTGTATACTATGTGACCTGAAATACTCTTTGCTTGTCCCTGAAAAAAAACATAAACAAACGTAAATATTTAGGACAAATGCGTGTCACCTCTCGTAACCGCAACGGCTGATGTTATCACGCAACGGAAGGTAATGCCAAAACGATAATCTTATGATATCCTTGTTAAATCGATATCGACTGTGGTGGCACATCACTAGCCATCGCGTGACGAACAGCACATCACCGCAACCACTATCTTGTGAATCAACTCCGTAGTAGGGTGACCATAAAGCTATATTGTTAGCTTAAGAAAACTTTCATAGACATTACTATGAGCCCTCTTCCTCTTTCTTACTAAGTGCTGTACCATAAAGGGTACTGAAATGGTCCCAATAATAGCAAATAGTCATCTGCTGGACATAGGCCTCTCTCTCTCTCTCTCTCTCTCTCTCTCTCTACTATTAAGTGAACATTATTTAATAAAATTTAGTATTGAGTATTGAATACTTGATGTATACCAAATTCCTTCTAAGAGTGTAGCCGCTGTAGTCGCGACAAAATATCAGTTTTAAGGAATTTGTTGTGCAAGTTCCGACACTTTTATTCATGAGGACCTTTTGCCGAAGGGCGTGGTGTAACATCTATGGTAGATTTACCACCACACCACCGGAGCAGCACAAGATAATGCATAACAAAAATACTAACTTACTTAGTTCTTCTAACAAAAATGGTATAGATTATGTACTCGTATATTAGACTCTAATCTATTTTTATATAAGCAGCCGCCGCGCCGTAGCCTGATTAAAATAAATAAATTTAAATTATAATTACTCAATACCGCTCTCTACAGAAACATCGCGAAAATTTTAATTATTTCTTATGTGAGTGTAAACTTTAGAATTTGTTTTTTTAATGGGAAAAAAATCCTTCTTTGTCCTTTATAGAACATTTTCACAGTCACCCCATTTAAAAGTATGGATATGTTTCAGTACGCCACAACAGGCTTTCAGTAAGTCTAATGCTATGAAACGAAACGGAGTGAATATCGTTTTTAAAATAAAAGCATTACGAATAATTCAATAAAGCTGTATGAAGTTTTTTTTTCAAAACTAAAGAGGTGTCTTGCTTGTAATTAGAAAAGAGTTCTAAATGAAACGTGGAAAAAGTTTTCATCGACTTTCAAAAATGAAACTAAGTTTCTATGAACTGTTTCTTAAGATTGTATAAAAATAAGTTTGCCAAAAAGTTTTGCAAAAATGCACGCTTGGCCCGGTGAAGGCGGCGACGTCATGGGACCTACAGTAACGCGTAAGTTATTAAGTTTAAAAAACAGTTCGGTTTCAAAACATAAAATGTTTGCAATAAAATGTATTTGAGAAATTTATCATAATATGACGAAGATGTTATAAGGATCGGTTTGTTTGTTTTAAAGATTAAAAGATACTTTTTAAGAAAGCGAAGAAGCGATCATGCGCTTTCTTATAATAATAAAAAATATAACAAAAGGTTATATTATAATAAGGTTAGGGTTTATAAAAGTAAATGAGTTTGAATACTTACTTATAGTTTTCATTTCAGCATAAATTATAATAATTATTTGTAACAAAAGCCCGCGCTTATGCGCTCTTTGCCAGAAGTTGCAAAGCACTGTTTCAGACGTGATCAGTACTCAGAAGGAGGATAAAACTGCGTTCTTTTCCTCCAAGCTTCGGCATACCGCCGGTTTACTGGCTGCTATCAGAAAACTAATCGTAAAAACAATTTATGAACTCTTATGCCGCTGTCATATATTTTTTTGGATCGAGTACTTTGCAAACCGGAACAATGCGATTAGCGGCAGAAATAGGCATTAGGCTGAGACTCCACCAAAGCGGAGATGTGCGGAGATGTCTGAAGCGGAGACGAAAAGAGACGTTTTTAATTTTTATTTTTTTAGAATTCTATTGGTTGTTAAAAAAACATCTCGGCTCCGCTCGCACATCTCCGCTTTGGTGGAGTCTCAGCCTTAGAGTGGTCGGTTTTAATTTATTTATTTCTGGGTAGAATCCTGAGAACTGGCAAACTCAAAAAGCTCTGGTTAGCATTGCAACTTAGATGACTCAATAAGATTTTTTATTGTCATAAAAAAGTTTTATTACATTAAAGTGCAAAGTAATAACTAGGTACGGTACACACGAAGTTTTGTTACCCAGACACTGGGTTACGTAACGAAGTTAAACAAATTTTACGGATCTACTTGCGTTTATTTTACACATTACTTTTAATTAATGTTTATCCTGACGTTTCGAACCCTTTGTAGGGTCCGTGGTCACAGGGAGACTGAGGTGTTGGTCGTCTCATAATTAGTTAGTAGCTTGTGGTATACAAGCTATATACTAACTAAATAAGAGACTCATTTAAATTTAATCAGATGCGTACCCTGACAAAGCTTACAGTATCTTTTGGTCTGGCAGTATGGTGTTGGGGCTGGGATTTAATATTTTGTATGATAGGATCCCAGACTGGTGGTAGATTCCAAATATCTTCTCTATTGAAATTAGGTTGTTTTTTTTAATTTCAATAGCCTGAAGTATCATCCCAGGGATGAATCGTTGTTCTCTAGCGAGTGTCTTATTTGTGGTTTATCAAATCCGATGTAATGGTTGGGCTCCTCTAGGGCATGTTCGCATACTGCAAACTTATTTTCGCGCCTATGCTTGACGTCAGCTATTATGTTCTTTAACTGGACTTTTGTATTTAAATTACATGCACTTTTCGGCCTTTGTTCGAATTCAGTTCGTATAAAACATATTTTAAATCCATTTAAATACGATTGTCAGTGCTCTTTAAATAGCGGGATAACAAATTTATATTTATAAAAATCAATTGCCACATGTATCACTTAAGAACTCACTTAAGAACCGACTGATTTATTTTTTGTTATGTTTATAATTGTCAGGACGACAATGTCTGTAAAAAAAAGGTTTTCAATGTGTGTTTACTCAAGCGGGCGAAGTCGCTAGCGGGCCACTAGTAAACAATATTTTCAGTTCTATTTAATCTGTTAATACATTTGCTTAGTTTCTTCATACTTCATTAACATCCAATCTTAACCTTGACAAATATCAAGGATCAGTTAAAGTTATATTTTAAAATCATATAATGTTCATGTATGTAAGTCGTCATTTCGCTGTTTGTTTTCATTTGCCAATGGCAAACATTTGACATCTCACCTTTTGAAATCAATATTACAATAGAAAATGGATTATAGAATTAACAATGACGTATATTTTTTTACAGATCATAAAGAGAATGCAGTAAATACTCATTGTTCTCTCTTTTATTAATAAAATAAGAAATAAAACGGACTTCTTGGCGGGAAAGTGAAGAGTCATGTCTGCGGTTTTGTTTTATTTCCTAAAATTTGTGTTATGTCGAATATTAATGTGAAATAATGGTGGATTATTAACCGTTAAGTGTTCGTGAGTGAGCATAAGTGTTGGCAAATGAAACAAAACAGTGCAACGTTACTTTTCAATTTCTCTCAAGAAGCTCGCGTGAGCACTTAGTAAAGCCCCACATCTTTACTGAGATACTCGAGGGGTTGGGGGGTATATCATTTCTCACTTCCCATTTCTAATATCATTCATCATCATCATATATGGAAATATTGTTTATTTATGTATTACTTGTAAGAAAAATTACTTTGACACTGGCTAAATGTGCTGATCGCACAAAGCCATCAACTAAAAAAAAAATAAAAAAAATTTCATAAGAAACTTAAGTAACTAAAACTATTACTAAACTAAAATATGGCGTCAAAAAATTCCTCCGCGTCGCTGTCGACTGGAAATGTACCCAAGAGACTGGCGGCATTGCCTCGTTGTATGGCAATGCTTAGCCTCTGGCCAAGGTAAAGCCAGCCTTTGGGTCATGGGAAGAGTTAACCAGCCGTTTGGAGATGTCATTATAAATAAAACATGAGCACTCGGACCCCACGGCCCGAGGGTTTCAACCCCAAACGGATCGAAAATATAATTGCCGATAAGGTTATTATACTTTCGCTGATGGATGGAAAATGAGATGGCGCAAGAGTATCGACACAAGTTACATCCCACACTAAAGGCCTACCCACCTTCCATGGAAATAAAGACATGCCGTCCGGTATCTTGACATCGTCGCGTGCCAAGCCATTGGGTTCTAATACAGCTGGAACGCCGACGGTGACAAGAGCACGTCAGATGATGTCACTAATGTTCGCGTGCCGGGCTAAGCAGCCCGCACTACGGCTGCAAGACAGGCCGTGGTGTCCGAGGCCGTTGACAACTTCGCCACAGTGACAGCGATGGGGTGAACAACATGGAGCTCCTAGACGTAGGGAAGCAGCGAGGCGGAAAGTAGTGTCGTCGAACAAAGTACCTATGTTCGACGACGGTAGTGCATGAAGCCAAAGACCCGACTCCCAGTTGCCCACAGCCAGCAGGCGCACACGCTCCGCAGTAGTAGCAGACGTAATACTCATTAGAAGACATTAGACAATGATGTCAAAATGACCTTTGATAGTCAAATGACACAATATGTCACATATTATAATAATAATATGTCATGTTCTTAATATTGATTCCCCGCGCTTCCCCGACTTCCTGTCACACTGTTACACCTACTTCCGTCACATTTCACGAAATCACTCCCACAAATTGTATATACTATAGAAGGCGAGCGGAAAGATGTTACACATCAAAACTCTCGTCAAGTCCGCGTGAGGTACAAAGTTATGTGCGCCTGCACATCAGACTACCACAACCTGTCAAATTTTCTCAATAGACTTTGAACTCTATGCCGTAGAGGTTGAACTTTTTTATTCAAGAAATTTGACACTTTTGGATAGGTTTATAATAATACTATTATTATAAGGCTGCGGCCGCTCGCGGTTTCACCCGCGTGGTTCCCGTTCCCGTGGGAATATCGGGATAAAAAGTATTCCATGTGTTAATCCAGGTTATAAACTATCTGAATGCCGAATTTCATCCAAATCCATTCAGTAGTTTTTACGTGAAAGGGTAACAAACATCCATCCATACTTACAAACTTTCGCGTTTATAATATTAGTAGGATGTGCAGGCGTCTGTACAGTCCCCCATCTTTACAGAAACTCAAAACACACACTTGGAACAGGCAACAGGTAATCTTCGAAATTACAATACTCAAAAACATAAGCTTTTCGAATATATTATAGGCCAGTAGTCAGTACCAGTAACTGAAAATACGAGTATACCTAAGTGTATCGTGTTTTTCTAGGAAATCGCTGCAGGATATGTCTTCGCAAGGTTTCACTCAGCATTGTTACTTAAAATAGCACGTATGTTTTAGTATTTGTTTGGAATAGTAAATTTAATATATTTATTAGTTTGAAAAAGTGGTATTCGTTTGGAATACAAAATAAATATGACAGTAAACTAATACCATTGTTATTAGTTTCGTGGTACTGGATTGGAATAGATCTGTAATACGCTCACAACCCACAAGTGTATGTACAGTCATAAACATAAATATTATACAATGTATACAAATTGTCCTCATATGTTTTCATTTTAAGTTGTCATATGTTTGACGCTAGAATTACAAGGCGCCTTTGAACCTTCATATAATTTACTACAATCTTGTAGTCAAAAGATATGGAATAATTTTCAGGTGCACTTATGAGTATAATTGTCAATTTGTCTACAGTAATATATTTATTTTCGCGATTTACATAAAAATTTTATGACTTGGAAAAATTTAAAATTGGGTGTATTAGGTTTATATGTATTATTGTGTATGTCTTATAGAAAAATGCATTGCATTGTATTTAGAACGCATTTCACGTGGCAAAGAATAAAGGTTATCAGATAGTTCACTTATTCGTCAACTGGCATATGTGGAAGTGGCGAGTGCGCGCGAGTTGGCACCTTCCGATTTTACCTATATTTTTGCTAGATAAATAAGTAAATGAAATGAAGTAAATAAAAAGGAAATGTTACTAAAACATTCTAGTAGAAACGAAATATAATAAAAAATATACTAATAGTTAACTGAATCAAAAGAAGATGCTTGTGACACACTTCGTTGTTTCCACAGACCTAAGACCTGTGTTGGTTTCTGAATTCAGTATTTACCTACTATTCTTTTCTTAAATCTTAAAAATAGTAACATTTTTGTGTTAATATTATTAAATACTATTTTCCCATACCTGATTCTTATTTTAAGCGAAGAAGTGAGAGTTTTATAATAATTAAACGATATAGTTGATCAGGGTAAAACTTGTTGATCTTTGTCGTAACTAGAATTTGCCTACAACTGTCACTTCTCGCAAACTCCATCACAGTAGAGTAATTCCTATTTGATTGCTTTAAAACATAGGTACCGGCAGTGCAAAACCGAACACACCACCGCCGCTGAAGAATGGAAGCGACTTGAGAGAGTCAGGGTACCTGATAGCAGTTGGATCAAGAACAGCAAGGTATACTATATACGATGAAACCGAGAACTTATTAGATATTATTCAATTTTTTTTCCTTCCACACACACTCATACATTTTCATTTTACACACAGGGAGGTCACTACCACACATAAATTAAAAAGTTAATAAGAGTGCATAAGCCTAACTTACTAAAGAGTGTATTAATGTTGAATTTTTATATAAACTGGAACTGGAATTAACTGGAAGAGCGCTGTTTGTCTGGAATACAGATAATTATATTATCTAGTTCAGACACAGACGTATTTTATTGACAAATTAATTTGTAAGTCAAACATCCTCACTTAATGTGTTGTTCATTTGTAAACACTTTGGAAATATAAAAGAAATACTACAGATCAGACGTGTTATTCTTTTTTAAACTAAAAATGGGTTATATCTTTTTTAATCTATAAACGAGACGTAGCGAGGAGTCTTGCCTTGCCTTTCTGACTCACGATTGTACTCATCAGGGCGTTAGAGTGAAAGCGGTTCTTTTGTCGTATGTCCAATACGGTACCAACTATCTTCAAGTAACAATTTCTATACAAAAATCTTTTAAATACGGTGTATACGGCCACATAATCTGTGCGAGAGACACTAACTATCTTCTCATATTACTTTTTAGAGTTAAAAAAGCGACAATAGGTACGTGCGCTTTAATAAACAAAAAAAAAATATATAAGTACGAGTATTACACAAACTCGATCAAATAGAGGAATCGCAATCAGCTCTCTGTATGACAAATTGAAACAGTTCAGTGAAGTGCTTAGTGGGCCGTAAAATAACGTAACGTAAATTTCTATAAGCTAAGCACTAATCATCAAACGCCATTTATTACCACTCATAAGAACTTTAATCGTTAAAGGAAAACTATTTTGTTAACTTCGATTCAAAGGAGTAGATCATCAGAGATCATCCAATCGAATATCACCTAAACTATTCACTTAGATCACCTACGCCGAAGTACCTGGTGATCTTTCTATTGTATCTGGATTTGAGATAGCGAACGTGTTGAGTTGTGTTTAAAATAAGTTCGCAGAATATATTTAAGTTAATAGTTTACTAAAAGTTAATGCGAACTCTTAGCATTCAAATAAAGCACTTTATACAGATCTTCTCGCTTTTGTTTTACATAATAACAACCGAGCACGAAATTCGAATTAAATATATTAGTCTGATTAATAATAATTTAATATTTGGTGTGTCACTTAATAGAAAGAAGCAAACTAATACTCTCCGAACCCTTGATACTTTTTAGAAATGATAATCAGCTTATAGTTGAGTATTCATTTATGTACCTATATTTTCATAAAATTTCAGGTTTCGAAGAAAACACAAGAATAAAATGCTAATTGTAGTATTATTAGTTATTCTTCTGCTGCTGTTGTGTTTAGCGATAGTTATGACGGTCCTATGTAAGTTATTTATACGTGAACATTTTCAGAGCACGCACCTTAGGGCGTTGACGCACTATGCTAAACACTTAACCTAGCTTTGTACTTGAACCTTTGGACTTCTTAACAGCTTCTGTGGTCTAGTAATTAAGACCATAGATTTTACCCAGGGATCCCGGGTTCGATTCCCAGCGGGACATGTTTGTACTCGTGTGGTTGGTGGTAAAAGGATTTCTTAAGTCCGCCTGGCTAGCTACCACTTTCTTATATAAATATGTCGCCAATGCCTTAAAAGCAATATTAGTAGCATTGTTGTCTTCCGACAGTCAAATATAATATAGCCAGTTCCATAGTAATTGGTGATTCCGCGTGAAGTGCGCATCTCTCTTCATCACTTAAGGCGAGCGTTTCCGAAGGTGAAGAGTCATGTCTGCGGTTTTGTTTTGTTTTTTAAAATTTGTGCTATGTCGAATATTAATGTGA
Source organism: Eudonia lacustrata (assembly GCA_947562085.1). Lineage (NCBI taxonomy): Eukaryota > Metazoa > Arthropoda > Insecta > Lepidoptera > Crambidae > Eudonia > Eudonia lacustrata. Next base: position 7,417,384 of record OX387324.1, on the reverse strand, counting down.
AATAATAGTGGATTAAACCGTTAAGGGTGCGCCGTCCATAAGTGACAAGTGTCATATGTTTTATTTGAAATGTCGTCCTCCATATTTATTTGATGCCGCGCGGCCATACTAATTTTGTATGGGGAATTTAAGGTGCTTAATAAAAAATAATTATTTAAATAACCACTTGATGAATCGAAAATGTAGTCTAGCAATTTGTAGTTTATCCATTGATGATTGTTTAGACAAAATCAGAGGTACAATAATTTTGATAAACTATAAGAAATCTACTAAACGCCGCCACTCGTTTTCTTGATTTTTGCCCAACTTTAAATGATATTGTAGAAAAAACTATAGCGTGTTATGAATTTATGGTTCTGACAAATTGTAAACACGTTCCCTATGATACTAAATATATATTTTGTTCTATAGGTGTTATAACACACCTAATTAATCTTTGCTTTAGGAATGGTGTTTTTCCTTCTGTTCTTAAGTTGGCAATTATCACCCCCGTGTACAAGAGTGGTGATAGAGACGATCCAAATAATTATAGACCTATCTCAGTCCTTCCTGCAATATCAAAAATTTTAGAAAAAATATTAAATAACCGTTTGATAGCTTACCTAGATAGATATAGCTTACTCTCAAAATCACAATTCGGCTTCCGACGAGGACTGAGCACAGAAGACGCTGTTACAGCTCTGACGTCAATAATTATCGAACAGGTAGATAAAGGAAATAAATGCCTAACAGTTTTCCTCGATATGAAAAAAGCTTTCGATAGCGTCTCTATCCCCACTCTTGTACGGAAGCTTGATCAAATTGGTATACGAGGTATTCCCCTCGATTTATTTAAAGATTACCTTACAAACCGTAGGCAACGGGTCAAAATAGGTCACCATTCTAGTCATGACTCTACTGTCACCTATGGAGTCCCGCAGGGAAGTGTTTTGGGACCGACTCTTTTTCTGATATATGTAAACTCTCTTTGTAACATGTCCATACGTAATGGGCATGTATTTTCGTATGCAGATGCCACTGCTTTGGTATTTTGTGGGCAGGACTGGGAAAATGTTCGTCAGAATGCTGAAGTAGGTCTGGCCAAGGTCGCACAGTGGTTAAATATTCACTTATTGACACTTAACGCATCTAAGACAAACTTTATTTGTTTCACCAACTACAACAGAAATCAACCTAATCTTAACGTTAAAATTCACACTTGCCCTGAATTACATAACTCAAACTGTTCTTGCCCACAAATAAACCAAATATCCAGCACAAAATATCTCGGTATTCTCATCGACCAACGCTTATCTTGGCATCTGCATATAGAACTTCTAATGAAAAGAGTCAGAAAGTTGATATGGCTTTTCAAAACTTTAAGACATCTTACAACACCAGACATCTTAAAACAAGTGTATGTCATGCTAGTGCAATCGGTTTTGGTATACTGTATTAGTATATGGGGTGGCGCTACTAAAACAAAATTTCTAGATGTCGAAAGAGCACAAAGATCAATATTAAAAGTTATGTATTATAAACCCTACAGATTTCCAACACACGAATTATACTCTCTTTGTGATCTTCTGACAGTCCGTAAGTTATACATACTAAATATAGCCCTTAAACAGCACAAGTCCCTCACATACAACCCTGAATTTGAAAACAGAAGAAGAAAGGCATACGTGGTTCCTAGAATTTCTGTTAGAACAGCATTTGCTGAACGGCAACAGGCTACACAGTCTTTTTATTTATATAATCTACTAAATAAACATTTAAATATATACCCAAAAACAAATAAACAGTGTAAAGTGCTTATAATAGAGTGGCTCAAACCTAAAAATTATAGGGAAATAGAAAATATAATTAAATAAAATCACACACCCTCACACACACACACACATGCACATGCACACACACACACACATGCACATGCACACGCACACACAAACACACGCACGCACACACACGCACGCACACACACGCACACACACGCACGCACACACACGCACGTTCCCGCACACACACACACACACACACACACACACACACACACACACACACACACACACACACGCGCGCGCACACATATGATGTACCGGTCACAAATTAACATCTATTATAAATTAATTTACTTCTTAGTTCATTAAAATAAATAAAAATATTGTAACAAAAGTATATTGTGAGAATATTGAGGAAGAGCGGGGTCTCCTAAAACAGGTATAATTATACTTAACTGGAGATCTTTGCCATTGTAATAGTTTTGCAATCCCTCTGTTACTGAATAAACATTTTTTGATTTTTGATTTTGATTTTTTTTGACTTTTTGTTCATTTAATACGATAGTATTTTCAATTATATCTACTTAACCGTAACTGCATTTTTGGCATTTTTTTGTCGGCGCACCCTTAAGTGTTCGTGAGTGTGCATGAGTGTTGGCAAATGAAACAAAACAGTGCATCTTCACTTTTAAAATTCTCTTAAGAAGTCCGTCCGAAAGCCCCACATCTTTACTGAGATATTTGAGGGGTTGGATGGTATATCATTTCTCACTTCTCATTTCTATTATCATTCATCATCATCTATACAAGAAGGAAATATTGTTTATTTATATACTTATTACTTGTAAGAAATATTACTTTGACACTGGCTAAAAGTGCTCATCGCACGAAGCCATCAACTAAAGGAAAAAATAAGAAATCAGTTTTAGAAGTCGTGTAAAGGGCGGCCTCATCATCGTCATTTTTATTATGAAGAAGATTTTTTTATCAATCTTATCGCCTATTATTAATTATTACAACAGTAACTATTTTGTAACGTGCTACACCCTGTTACGAGCTAACGACATGTTCTTACATAATCAAAGCTCCTAAAAGTAACAAATTATTTATTCTGTTTATAGGTAATATAAGCTCTACGATAACTAACCGTGAGCTGCTGAGTTGAGTTGCTAGCTTAGGATTGAGAAAGCATTAGTTGATATAATGTGAGATTAGAATGGGTTATTTCGGTGTGAAACTCCGACTAATCACATATATTTGAATACATTCTTAATCATTTTGTTAAATAGCTTTTATCACAGTGACAACACCAGTCCCATCTTCACAACATACATTGCACAGACATCGGATTGAGTAATGGAAAATGTATTTCTATGATAAAGAGAAATGAAATAAGTTTCCTTCATGTGTTTTTGTAGTTAGTGGTACATTCTTAGTATGAGAGCTTAATTTAATGATAGTTTAATTATTGTCAGATGTGAAGCAGAAGCGACATAAGCCCTTGAGGATTTGCGAGACTAAAGAGTGTTTGCGATCCGCCGCGAATCTCGCACTATCTATTGACAAGATGGCCGATCCATGCCAGGATTTTTATCAGGTAGGTTAGGCCAGAAGAGTCCCTTGCCTGCTGGTTTTTTCCTTTAGCAATTAACATGGTGATAATGTTGTATAAATAAAATCATAATAAAATGCTGTGTCCCTAAGAAGTTATTCTTAGGGACACAGCATTACATTTAATTAACAAAATGCATGCCCCTTAAATCTTAAGCTTGTCTATGCTGAGTATTGTTTGGAATAGAAGACTTCCTTCTCACGTATTAATTAAAGCTCCGTTTATTAGTACGTTTGCGGCAATTGGGCCGAAGACCATCCCCGGCCAGACACCTACCGCTCCTACGATTGGTTCCGAGATAAACAGACCAAAGTGTACACGATGTTGCGGGATTTTCTTGGCAGAAATGCAACCAACTTGCCGAAGCCAGTGCAGCAGGCGAAGGACATGTACAAAGCCTGTATGGATACAGGTGCGTAGTTTTGGCGTTCTGGGTATACTTGAACTTTAAAAAATCAAAACTATCTTTAAAATAATACAACTTTATCATTTAATTGATGCCAGAATCAATTAAATGACGTAATTTCTATAAAAAATAGTTTTTAATAATTGAGTTCTTCAGGTTAAGTAATTTCCCGTAAGAATGTAATTTTCTAAATACGCTTTATATCTCTAAAAATATTACATACATACTGGTATCGAAATCGAATTGAAATATTGAATTTCCATGTCTCCAAAAACCTTTAAAGTCGGGTGTTGGTACGGGAATACTAGCCGTAACGCATACACGGTAACTTATATACGGGAAATATTTGACTTGTAACGCACCGAAAGATGTTCGTCCAAAACGCTTGCCGCAGGGAATGTGTTAATTTACTTACTAACTCTGCAACATTTTTAGACACATTGGATAAACTAGGGCTGAAACCAGTGCTACATATTCTCAAATCGTTAGACCTACCACCTTACCCTACCTACATAAACGCGACAGACGATACCGACTACGAAAACTACACTTTCGACTGGATCGAGACCGTCATCACGGTGAAAACCTACCTAGGAATGGATGTGCTGATAGGGTTCGACATATTCACGGATCCGAAGAACTCCTCATTGTACAGACTTGTCATGGGATCACCAGAAACCACTAATCCATTCCCGAGGTAATTATTGTATTTTATTATTTCAGCCGAAAGTCCTTCATGCCTACGACATCTTTCGGTCCCCTGCCCTGCAACGTCATGCCAGTTACAAATGTAGCTTTCAAGGTCATCTAGCCATCTTTGTCTCGGTCTACGTGATCGCGTCTTTATGTTCTTGTCTTAATGTTCTGTAGTGTCAAATGTTTATTTATTGATACCCTCCACCATTTTAGTATGCACAATGAAAGGAAACGACACAACAGTCGGAAAAGGAACAAATATTTCAGAACGCCAACTTACAATATTTTCGATGAAACATTTACTAAAACAGAGAGTTACGAAACGACACCAGATGAAGATGAGAAGACGGCACAAATCTACAAATTGTTTTACGCGGAGATCATGAAGCTGTTTGTGATAGAAGCGGGTAATCTCACAAGTGACAGTGTTAATGAACCGGAGCTGGACCAGAGGATATTGTCTACTTCCAACGAGTATTACGTGCTGTACAACGATTTATACGAGGTAAGTGGCTTTGGGCTAAGTGCTTCGGAAAGCACGTTAAGCCGTAAGTTATGGGACACAAATTTGGTACTTGAAACATTATTTTTCAGAAACCTAATTCTATCATTTTCTTAAATGTCAGAATCAGACCACTGATTGTAGTGAATAGCAGAATGGTGGCTCTCGCTCTTTTCGTACACCTATCAACAGTGGGGGACTATACCCCGATCTATTCATGTTCTAGTTCGTGTAGAGAGTTCTAGCAAAAGGACGTTAATAAAGACTGATGACGAAGTAGACTAATGACGTGGAATGATGAAGTGACTCAGGAAATTCGCTTATGACAATTTTATTATATGTGTCTTTTACCTGTTTACACCGACGCAGCCCCTAAGTTGTAGGGAACCCCTAAGTCATATTAGGTGACGGTTGTCGTTGGTGAAAACGGAAATCGCAATAGTATTATTTATTCTATCGATCTCATAATTATTCTTGTTGTTTGTATAAATAAATGCTCAACGATATAAATACACACACTATCGAAACGTCAGGCTAAAATTAAATATAAAATATACGAGAACATTATAAAGAATTTTTTTTCCATTACAAAACAATCAGTGTACCATGTGTGTAATATTGTTTAACAATGAGATAATGGCTTTAACAATAAACAAAAAGCCTTAATTAAAATGTATTTCTTTTACAATTCCCCGTCCAACAATTAAACGACAAACAATCCATTATAGTGTTAACAGGATCAAATACATTGTTGGTCGGATTATCAGTTATTTGAATCTGTATTGTGTGAGACAGCAATTTCATGTTAATACTTTGGTGATTCATGGGACAATGTGACGATACTTACTTGATTTAACTACAATGTATCAAATTCAATTAATTAAATACAATTGACGTTGGATCAAATATATAGCAATATTTATTTTAATGTTGTTAACTATCTGATAGGTAATGAAAGGACAATTCAAATTATTATCCTAAATTAGTATTATTCACTTATTTTTTTATATTATCGTAAATTAATACAAAAGCTTACTTATTTTTTAATTTACTTGAAAATATGATTTACAATAATGCAGAGCCATTTTAAGAAAATTAGAGGAATTGCTATGGATCTGCAAATAATTAATTGATTGTATTAATAAAATAGTTCGAAGTGAAGGCCTCATTCATTTAACATTAAAATCATACGTCACCGAAATTTCTTAAAATAGTCAAATTACAGGTTAGTGACTTTTAAAAGGTTATGATAATTTATTCAAAGGGACTAGACGAAACGTTTGTTATATTTTTCAAACTAAAAGTAAGACGCTAGAACTTTGTAATTACTATATGAATATTACACGAGGTATCGACATATTGAAATTGTCAAAACATATAATTTTATAAAATTAAAATGGTTTTCATTTCACAACTCTATAATTTATAGTAAAATATGCCGCCGTCGGTCTTCCTATTCTAGTTAATTTTATCAAATTAGCAAAACGTCGATTATTTCGGTCTTGCTTTATTTTAACCAATTGTAAAAGCCAAACTACCTTGAGAGCGGTCAGTACCCGATTGGGTGATCAAACCTTTGTTCTAGATTTACTTGAGTGCTTCGGAAGGCACGGTAAAGCGTAGGTTTTACATGCTATCAACTTATTCCAGTTATTAAAACAAGTCAGAAGGTCAGTACCTATAGAGTTCAGGTCAAATATCAAAAAAACAGTAATGTCAACGTTTCTACAAGGTTTCCCATTAAATACAACAAATCACGTAATCATAGATTTTTTCAGCTAGAAGCAGACAATGACACTGAAACAGATGAAGATGATTATCTCAATATACCACAGTACACAGTTGAAGAAATCCAAGCACAGACTGATGCTATAGTGAATGAAAATAATGGGACTGCGGTACCAATTTGGAAAAGGTATCTAGAAGGAGTGTTTAAATTGAGCGAGACGATCCTCGACTTCGAGAATGACAGAGTACTAGTTACAGAGCCCGATATGAAGTATTTAGCCGGCATGGCGACACTGATGTCCAAAACACCACCTGTAATAATCGAGCTGTACATTTGGGTCAAAGTAAGTTTTATTTGTCGCCGTCGAAAGCTTTGAAAAAACTGAGTTTAATTTAATATTTTAAACTATCATGCTCACTTATAAAAGAATAATAATACCCTATTCTTGGCATGGTGGATTATTTGAGACACATAACTTACAAAAAATTCGAGTAGTGAAAAATGAACATATTTTATACAAAAAATATATATAATTCCACAAAAAAAAACTCTGCCAAGTACAGGGTTAAGAGAAAGACTATTGGCATTTTCTTTTTGTTGTTTTTGGATATTGGATGTAGGTGCTATGTTTCGCGCGCACTGATGGTAGAAGTTGGTTTAGGTAGTGTTAAACAAAGAATATCGTTTGTCAATTTAATGTTTTCATTATTTCTTTTACATACTCAATTTTTAACGATATTTATACTCAGGTTTACGATAATCAGATGGCAAAACTATAAAACTGTGTCAAAAGAATCAGCTTAACAAACTTGACTCAGGTGGTCGTTTGTAAAGTCCTCTAGTCTAGGTATTCTTTCGGTGTTATGCATAAGACACTTAAACATTCCAACGACATTTTCCAATTATCTTCCAAAGGTGATAGAGGTAATGTCGGCCCACACAACGACGGAGCTCCGTCTGCTGTTCCAAAGGTCGTACGACGAGCTCCACTCGAAGCACGTGAGCGCACCCCCGCCGCGCAGCCTGCAGTGCGCGAGCGCCGTCAACGACATGATGGGCATGGCCGTGTCCTACGCCATCGCGGACCCCAACTTCTTCAACGTCACCAAACCTAAGGTTAGGCTCTAGTTTGAGTCAATTACATTACAGTCTTTAGGCGCTTATAGTTGGTTCAAGTTGGCATTATTATTAGGCCTCTCTGCCGAGATTCCTTTGGCTTGCTCTACAATATCTGTAAAGGTATAGGATGCTGTAATAATTTTAAATTTCTAGAGCAGTAAGGAAAGCTCGTGAATGTACTTTTTATTATGATTGTTGTTGCGGGCTCCGTAGTTAAATAATAACACAACTGGTTAATGTATCGGAGTATAATTTCTGACTAGTTTAATAACTAAAAATACAGGTATATATATTAATCTTTATGAAATTGGCGGGAGAGATTCGTTGATTGCAGAAAGTCACGAAACAGGAACTAATGAGTTTTGCTTAATTTACATAACATGTCTCTATATTACATACCGTTATTGATTATCTACCACGAACGCTACGTGCTATGAATATTGTGCTGACGGCACAATTGTCAAAAATGCTGGTTTAAGATAGCAAATACAAATAAAAAAAATCAACAAATTAATAATTAACATTAATAACTCATAACTGCATTGTTTTGTTTATGTTCAGGTGCAAACTATGCTGTACGAAATGAAAAACTCTTTAGCGCATTTAGTAGGCAAAGCTAAATGGATGGACGACGACACTAAACTGGCGACGTACGAGAAAATCATTCAGATGAAGACTCTCATAGGTTTCCCTGACTGGTTAATGGAGGAAGGAAGACTGGAAGAGTATTACGGAGACATAAATATAACCCACGACAAACATCTGATGAACATGATCCAGATAATACAGTTCAAATTGAAGAAAGCCCTTAACAAATTTCGTGTAGGGAATAATTTCACGTGGGCGACTGATCCGACAGAAGTGAACGCATATCATACATTTCAAGAGAATACAATTAGTAAGTCTGTAAAGAGCTTTTATGCAAATGAAACACATTTAAATGAAATACTTCATTCTTGGTCATAAAGAGACTACACAGTTTCCGGACTAGGGAATTTGCATACATGATATGTCAAACCAAGTTATGTAAAATGAATGCAACTACATAATCGTAGTAGATCCGTATAAAATGTTTCATTTCAATGTGTACCTAGTGTTCGCGTAAATTTTATAAAACAAGAAACACAATAAAATCAAATATGTGTACTTATTACATTTTCATGATGTTACATACAATGATTATTATTTTGGATGCAGCCGTTCCGATGGTCATGTTACAATACCCATTCTTTGACTTGGGACTAGAGTAAGTACCTATTATTTATCTTTGCACCATTTAATGACAATATATATTATAAAAAAAATAAGTTTTTTGTGTTTCTTCAAACAGGCAATGTTTCGTAAAGACTAATTTCAATTGTTTGTTTTTTGTTCCAGTTCTCTTAATTATGGTTCCCTGGGCACCGTACTCGGTCATGAAATAACACACGGTTTCGATAATTTCGGTAAGCAAGCATTACACAGTGCGTGCCGTTGCGATCTTGCAAGATAAGCATCTTTCGCAATAACGGGTATACAATACATTGTTAAACCAAAATATTTCGAGCTTATCCGTACTTTGGAGGGCACGTTGTGCGAACGTATGGATGGCAGATGTCCCCATGTGCTCGTGTTAATGTGGGAAGGTCTGAGACCATCAGTACGACGTTTATAAGCTGATGATGTTATAAAATCAAATCTTTTGTGTATTAATTCTAGTTCCTATATAAAAACAGTACTCAACCAAACAGGTTTTTCGATGCGCCCTCGAGGTGCAATTTCAAATGCAAATGCAATTTGAACTTCTCGGAAAATCTAGTAGGAGACACGGACACGTTTGCGCGATGCTTTCCCATCTAGAAACATGATGCTTTCCCTTCTAGAAACCTATTTAGGATGTTCCGTCATCACTACGATTTTAAGCCTTAAGTTTCTCGACCCCCCTAGCAAACTATCACCTAAAACAAATTACAGTCTGGGTTACGGTTAATGTTAGCTCCATTCCTTCCTCTGTCCAGGCCGTCAGTTCGACAAGAACGGCAACTTCCTGCCGTGGTGGAGCAACGACACAGTGGAGTCGTTCGTAAACATGACGCAGTGCTTCGTGGACCAGTACTCCGCCTTCTACGTCCCGGAGTTGGATGAACACGTGAGTTGGAAACTTTTATTGTGAAATGCAAGCTGCTTTAAGGGTTAAGATATAACAGTATCGAGCTGGCTGAGGTTGGTTGATTATTTCTAGTAAAATTGTATCTTGTAACATACCCCCTTACAAATAAACACTATTTAAGCATTTACTTAGTTAATCATTGTTTTGTCAACGTCACACAAACGTCGTTCTCAATTTGAGAAAAAGAGACAAAACAATGATTAACTAAATAAATGCTTAAATAGTGTTTATTTGTAAGGGGGTAAGTATACAAGTATAGCATTGTGAATACAAAATTAAAAATAATAAAAATATATAACAGTGGTTTGCTTGCAGAAAAAAAAACACCAATATTTGAAATGAAAAATTATTTGTTTTACTTATGACCTGATATTATTATTTCTAATAGTGTACCTACATGTATTTATTTTTAAACGGATTTAAAAATAAATGTATTTGTCATTCCAGCATAAAAGGAAAATGTGCAAGAAATAACTAATGCTCAATAAATTAAATGCTCGAAGGCAGATTATATGCTCGAATGATCTGGGCTCCGTACCAATAATTGATATAATATAGGGTTAAAGAATATTTATTTCTTATTAAAAACCATACAGTCACTTACATAAGAAATTATTAATATATAATGGGATTATACGAGGTTTATGCCATTATTGTTTCCTCCTATTCGCGATTCTGCACAAAATAAATTCCACACAGCTGAATTTGATCACATGCGTAATGCTTCACAGTCATTATTTCTACGCAATCTTGTTTCTTCCTATTCGTGATTCTGCACAATATGAATTCCACACAACTGAATTTAATCACATGCGTTATACTTCACGATACTATCTTAATCTTTTATTCTATCTATCTTCTATACTATCTCTTCTATACTATCTCTTTTCTTCATAGTCGCGTTTAGAAATAAAAAAAAAAAACAGACTGCGTGAGTCGCTTTTCCCGCGGTAAAAATGATCATGGTCGCGAGCTTTAAGTTATGTGAACGGAACACCTAATAACGCATGTGATTAAATTCAGTTGTGTTTTTTTTTTTTTTTTGGAAAGAGTCTGCTGGTTGCCGAGGGGCATTTCCAGCTTCACCGGGCTTGTTTTAGGGGCGGCGAAGTACGTAAAGGGTACCTCAAGCCGTGTTGAAACGAATCACCTTCGGAGGATTTCTAGAGGGGTACGGCATCGCACACTTAAAAGTGCGCGTCCCCGTGCCCTTCCAGAGTCTCCGAAGGGTTCGGATCAGATCGGGGTTCGGATCGGATCGGATTCAGTTGTGTGGAATTCATATTGTGCAGAATCGCGAATAGGACGAAACAAAATTGCGTAGAAATAATGACTGTGAATCATTACGCATGTGATCAAATTCAGCTGTGTGGAATTCATTTTGTGCAGAATCGCGAATAGGAAAAAACAATAATGGCATAAACCTCGTATAATCCTTAATATTTATTGGTAATACACGACACATACACAAAGTTACATTACAAAAAACAGGAAAAGCAACTAAAAATATAACCTTAGTGTAACATTATAGTATGTGTCGAGTCAACCAAAGGGCTCCAACTCAGTTTTTTTTGTTGCAACCAAGGTCACAAACACTGATATTCTGCCGAAACCCATGGAGAAAACGCGCACTACTACTCTTTCTGATATAGCATAATTATACGAACTAGGTTTGCACAAATCCTTATTTTTATGGTGGAATATTAAGACCTACCTACATTATATGGATTATACGAGGTTTATGCCATTATTGTTTTTTCATTCATTAGAGTTACAACTATTATATACTAGAAAATAGATACTAGATACTATTACTGGAAAATACATTTGAAGGGCATGAAATGTTAAAATTGGTCAGAAAACAAAGTACACCACGGTACTTATGTTATAAGATTTGATTGATGAGACAGGTTGTTTGATGGTGTGCTTAACCACGATATTTACCAACTACTTGTAATGTAATATGTAAAAACTTTAGGGCCTTACAAATAAACAAAGAATAAGGTCCGAATAGTTATTCCGTGTTTTGTCTCTTTTACTCTAATTTGAAATGACGTTTACATGACAGTAACAAAACGCGGAATAACTATTCGGACCTTATTCTTTGTTTATTTGTAAGGCACTTAGTTAGTAGATACACACGCCTGCACATTTATGGTAGTCTACAACTAACTGTCAAATTTCCTCAATAGATTTCGAACTTTATGTATTTGGCATATGGTTGAACATTTATTGAAGATATTTGACAGTTTTGGATAAGTTTGATGTACAGGCGAATGTACCTACAAGCTAGGTAGAAAATATCTAAAGAAAACACATCGATCGTCCTACTTTACTTGCATCGGCAATCGAGCCGATCCGCTGTTACGTAGAAACAACATATCGTGGAATACTTTATTGAGGCGCTGGTAAGGGAAAGTCAACCAGAGCTGACCTTCCAACTATTTGAGGATGGATCGACATTACTTTATTCCATTGAAATGGATTTCATTAAATTGGCGTGCCACTTATATCAAAGTTATATAAATATCAAAAACTACGACTTAAAATGGTAAATAGCTAATATATAGCCTAATAGCTGAAATATTATTAAATTCGAAATTCTTATATTGAGGTATGAAAAACACTACTCCATCGATTCATAAGTCTACGCCGGGAGACCTTGTACTTATAACAACAAACAAAAAGCTTAGCAAGTGTATTTAATATCTCACTGTATTAAGGAAAGCCCAGCATAGTAAGAATAGTTCAGTACAGTAAGGCAAGAATAGTCACATACAATAAAAATAGTCAAATAAGCAAGGATAGCCTAGTACAGTAGATACGGATTGTCTAGAACATTTTAGGTAGCCCCACTTTAGGAATCCAAGTAAAGCGCATATGTAAGCACATGGTTAGATTCCTTAGGTAGAGGCACAATTAAAACGTAAAAAGAAATATTACGAATTCCATAAAATAACGATTAAAATAGCAATCGTATATGATACCGCCTCTTTCTGTCATTACACTTTGATTTATCTACCCTTTGCACCAGTGCCTAGTATTGTGCGTACGACTCTCCCACCACCGTTTAGATTTCAAAATAATATTTATATGTATAAAAACATCAGCGCGAAGTTTCCCGATTTGGATATTTTTGGGTTATCGCATTCGGTTTTTAGGAGTGAGCTGCTGAAACTTGGTTTGATCCTCTTTTTCTTTCAGTAATATGCAATCTGTTTAATAATTAGTAAAGTAGTTGACAATATTTTTGTGTAATTTAAATTTCTTTAGATAACAAGTTGTGTAAGCTATTAATAGGCCTGCACATGATTTTAAAAGGCAATGATGTTTTACCTACTTTTTTGTGTTTGCCTGGCTTACGTTATTAAATAAATAAATAAAAAACAGGTAGATGGTAAGAAGACTCTAGGCGAGAACATAGCAGACAATGGCGGGGTTCGGGAGGCGTTTGCCGCATTGAAGCACCACCTCCACAAGCTGGGGCCCGAGCCGAAGCTGCCCGGCTTCGAACACATGTCCTCGGAACAGCTGTTCTTCTTGTCCTATGGCAATGTGAGTGGGAGAAACAAAGACTTTTTTAGGCTTAATATTTAAACGATACGGAATCGTCGTCGGTAGAGGAACGGATGAACTAGTTGAACGCGAGGAATTGACGTTCAACCCCCATAGCAGCTAGACTACTGACGTGAACCAGAGTGAAACCATACTTAAAAACAAGCCTCTTAGCTTTTCCGGGTGGGGTGACAAGACTACATTTATGTTTTTACGACTACATGGTCGTAAAAACTTAAACGTAGTACGACGGGCCACTTGATTATTAGTTAAAACATACCATTCAATAATTTTGAGTGTCGAAAATTAGTAACAATTTACATTTAATAAGAGTGGAAAAAGCATTTTACTAAGTATATTTTATAACTAGCGGCTCGTCCCGGCTTCGCACGGGTGGAAATTTCTTTTTATTATAGCCTATGTTACTCAGCGCTAATGTAGCATTCTAATGGTGAAAGAATTTTTTTAATCGGTCCAGTAGTTTTTGAGTTTATTTGTTGCAAACATACAAAAATACAAAAGTACAAAAATACAAAGCTTTCCTCTTATTAGTATGATTATTTAATTCATCATAAGAGCAGCAATTAGCACTTTATAAAAATATATATTCATCATCATCATCATCATCTCATCCAAAAGACGTCCACTGCTAGACAAAGGCCTCCCCCAAGGATCTCCACAACGACCGGTTTTGTGCTGCTCGCATCCAGCGGCTTCCCGCGACCTTCACCAGATCGTCGGTCCTCCTTGTTGGAGGCCTGCCCACACTGCGCATAAAATATACATTATTAACGTGTTAAACATTTAAATGAAACGATCGACGATATTGCGGTCACACTTATTGAACCAAACCCTTTGAACCCAATTTGGGCCATCGCATCGCTCAATGTGCTGTTGTTTGGGTAGAAGGCCTTTGATCAGCAGTAGGATGTTTTAGGTTGATGATGATGATGTTCTTATACGAGTATTATTTACAGATTGTGGCAAGTTCATTTATTTGTCTGATTAAACTGTTATCTTTTTAGGAGTTTCAAAAGCTGATTTTGTAGTAGCATAAGATACAACCTAAGATTCTACCTTAACTGTAATTGAATTAAATTATTTAATATAGATGTTTATATAATTTTTAACGGCAATTTTGTTGCGAACAAATTACAAAAACACAAATGTTGAAAAAAAAATTTTTTTTTTTTTTATTTAATATAGGTTCGTTTTCCTAAATCAATAATGAGTAGCATTTTTGTGATCCAAAAGTTTGAGATAAGATAGTTAGTAGCTCAATGGTTGAGAATTCTGGGTAAGTGCGTGTCCACCTTCGACATTCTCGTCGACAGTCTCGCCTCATGTGACATGAAGGCCAAGTGTTTCCCACTACCAAGATAACATTAAATAGGCGACTTTTTAATATTTCTTAGATGTAATAATGTCTATGCAAGAAGTTGCTGCCAAAAAAGTAACTGAGATGTGGATGCACTAAAAAGTTTCATTTAGGCTACAAGCAATTAAGGTTCTTTTATTTCAGCTCTGGTGCGGCGTTTCCACCAAAGACTCGCTGCAGTCAGACCTGGAAGACGAACATTCTCCTCAGCAGTTCAGGGCTCAAGGTGCACTTCAGAACAACGAGGAGTTCTCGCGAGCGTGGCGCTGCCCCCCAGGGTCACCCATGAACCCAAAGACTAGGTGCATCATATTCTAAGACCCTTCTCAATTTACCCTTCACCTTTTTTATGGGCCCCTTTTACGGGCATTCCACTCCTCACTTCAAATTTAATCATATTTGCCCATATTCAAGGGCACTGCACTTAATCTCTTCTCTCCATCATTCCAAATTTAATCATTTAGAGCTACGTGGATTGCGTGGCATCGCTCCGAGCATTGGTTGTCCAAACACTCCTTAAGTAATACATTCATATGGAGTGATAGAGTGGCGCGAAAGAGTGCTCGTGAATGGGGGCCATGTCATTACGTGGATTGTGTGGCATCGCTCCGAACGTTGAATTTCCAAACATTCCAAAATCAATCTCTAATTTGGAGTGATAGAGTGGCGCGAATGGAGTGCCCGTGAATATGTGCTTTATTTTTCCTTTCATAAAGCTGCTTTCATTCTGAAAGCAGTGATCCAGTCTTGCTTTGGCAATATGCTCGTAGTGAAAAATGCCGCTCTTGTTAATCATAAATCATAAATCATTTATTCACTTGAAACATAGTAGGTAGTACAGGTGTTAAATTGAAAAACAATCAATTGTTCACATATTTCGCCGTGCAGGCATGCGAATATAAAAAATAATAAGTAATTAAAATACCTATATCAAAAACAACTCATGACCACTAAAAATTAAAAATCAATATAAAAATGTATGTCCCAAATATTCTTTAACACTATAAAATCTCTGTTCCTTTAATAAAGCATTCAATTTAAATTTAAACTTAATTTACTGTGTATATCGTATCGTACTTCTATGTTTTTATTTAATGTGAGATATTATGTTGAGAACAACTGTTTTCTGCTTATATACATTGCCTTGAGAAAGATTTTTGTAAAAATTTCATATTGTAAACACTAGGACACAAAAAGTTCTGTCTATCAATTATGCGGAAATACACTGGCGCGTATATGAAAGAGTCAGTTGTTTTGTCGAACAAAAACAAACTATTTTATTCACTTGTAAATAGTAATTTTAGTAGTAATAATCTAAAATAATTACATACTAAAAGCAATACAACTAAAACCGGCCCAAATCGAAATAACAATTTTACGATTACCTATTTAAAGGTAAAGAAAAAGAAAATAAGACGACGACGACTTCGACGTATATAAAATAGTTAGTGGGTATAATTTAAACTAACTGCACAAATTTTACAAAACTTAGAAATACATAGTTATTTTGTTACGATATATGTGTTATATATAATTATGACTTACCATTACGTTGTATAACCTCATTGTAGAGCCATTGTGGAATTTTAAAGTTTTCTATGGCATGTTGAGAAATATATAGATTAAAATTCTTACTCTAAAATAGAATATTTTAGTTGCTATATTATGTGGTTGCTATATGTTTGTTATTATTAAAAGGTGTTAAATCAAAACATTGTCGTAATCTATAAAAGTTTATGTAAAATATAAACAAAAGAAAGTTGTGATGAACATACTAGTCAATAAACATAAATTACATTTGAAATAAAGTTTTACATACATATTATATCACATGTTTCATTATAAGATTGTACGCCTTTATAGAAAGACTTGGTACTCTATGTAAATAAAGATTACTTGAAAGAACTGCGGAAACCAGAGATAGAGTTTGAAATGGAATTCGAGAAACCGGTTGGAAGGCCAGATATGCCATTTGACAGGGGAATGGAATTCGAGAAACCGGTTGGCAGGCCAGATATACCATTCGACAGGGGAATGGAATTCGATATCGGTAGAGCGAATGACGATGGGCCAGCAGACAGGGCTGGAACCGCCGAAATGGCTGGCACGGCGGCCACTGGCACTCTCCTCTCGACGACAACGGGTTGTGGCACCGGCACTGGTCTGTCCACCACAACGGGTTGCGGCACAGGCACTGGCCTATCAACTTGCACAGGTACAGGCACATTCACCGGACGGTCCACGTAGACTGGTTGCGGTACCGGAATGGGACGGTCCACGTATACCGGTCTGTCGATTGGCACGTGCCTATCAACCTGAACTGGGTACGGCACTGGCACGTTAACTTTAACCGGATATGGCACTCTTTTTTCATAATACACGGGCACTTGCCTCGTCACTTCCACCGGGACTTTGTGAACAACATGAACAGGTCTGTCCACTGGTACTGGAACTCTGACTTCTACCCGTACTGGTACTTGGCGTTCCACTGGGTAAGGCACCGGGACCTGCACTGGTACTTGGACGTCTCTAGTGATAGTACGTGTGATGTATCTTGGTACTTCTTGACGTAGAATCACAGGGTTGGGTTCGACTGCCACTGAAGTTTGTACTGCTGGGGCTGCGACTGCTACAGGGGCAGCAACTGCTACGGGTGCTGGCGCCAGTGCTGGGCCTAATGCTGGGCCTAATGCTGGACCTAATGCTGGCCCGAACGATACACCGGGACCGACTGCTGACCCTAATGACACTCCGGGGCCAAGGGCGGGCCCAAATGATAATGCAGATCCAACCGCGGGCCCGAAAGACCCGGGACCAACGGACGGTAACTCAGGTCCCGTTCCCAAGCCTGGAAGAGAGAAATTTGTTTGTAAAATTACAGAAAACTACTATCCTAAAAGTACCTCATTACTTGCTAGACAGCAACCGGTTTTCACGATAGGTGAACATGATCACTACTTTGTCATATTTCTAGTATGTCAAGATCGCTTTTAATGCAACTAGAGCAAGTTAAACGTCGCTTATAACATGCGTTACTGATATTCTAGATCATATTGGGAACGAGAATAAAATTTAATTTTCATATGAACGTACCTAACGATGATCCCAAGATAGGTGATCCCAGGGATCCCACTATCCCCGTGCCGTAGATCCCACGCTTCACCCCCTTCCCCGGAGTGGTTTCCTCCTTGATGCCGTTGGATTCCAACAGCTCTGAGACCTTAGATTTCGTGTCTATTTCCTTTGTCGATGATAGACTGCTTGTGATAAGCAAAATCTGAAAGAAAGAGATAAGCAAGTTTCACAATAAATCTATTGAAAGAAGGTAAGTAAAGTAAATAGTTTCTACTGTCCCACTACTGGGACAATACCTTCATCATTGAAATCAATTCATCACTAAAATTGATCGCTTGCCAAATGAGGGTTGGTGATTAGACACCCGGGTAATACATCGAAAATCCGAACTGCCTGACCTGGAAATCGATCCCGGGACCTTTGGTATCGTGCCAGGCCCTTAGCCACTCAGCCACCGCGGCGTATACAACCTTATATTTAGTTTATACGAAAACCGAAACACGGGTCAAATATTTTCATTTAAAGAATCAGTACTAAAAAAAAAAAAATAATAACTTGAAAACTCACGAAGTTACAAGCTTTTTATGCTGTTCCGTTGTGTGTTTTTAGCTCAGAACAATAACTAAAGCTATAGAAGGATGGCTAAAATAAAAATCGTGCAACTATGTCTAGTTCCGTTCTATCTTATGGCTAGAAAAGGAGGTTGGAGTGCGACAAATGGTTGACACTTAGTTTTTATTTTTTGTATTGTTATGTCAAACGGTCATCAGATAATCGGTGATCAAAAAAAATCTTTGAGTCCTTTTTATAGTCACTCACTCCATTACCTCAAATATGACGTCACAAATCTGGTGACACCTTCGAAATAGCGAAAGAAAAGGGACAATCGATCTCTTTCCAATACATCACTTAGGTTCATTAGTTAAAATAGTGCGAACTGATGAATGAGTGTTGCTATTTTAGTCCGGTTTCTAGCTTTAGTTATTATTCTGAGGTTTTTAGTAGGGTATACTATAGTTGAGATTTTGTAAATATTATTTGGTCAAAATGTAACATGGTATAAAAAATATTGAAATCGATTCTATTACTGATTCTGAACAGTTTTCAGGTTTCGTATAAACTAAAAATAACATTGTATAGTAACATTAAGAAATTGATTTTGGTATTAACTATTTGTCTTTTTTGCTGTTTATAATTTTTAAAGATACGATAAGATAAGTTAATTATTTATTTGCACTTCGACATGGTAAAAAGATGTAATAATTTAATTAAACATATCACATACCAAGCTTATGTTATAATAGCACGCAAACATACATATAATCACAGTATTCTATAATACTTAGAATAATTAAAATCCATCAAATTAAAATCTCTTAATATATATTATGTCAGATAAATCAATTTAAATTTATAAAATGTACCATTATATAATACCTATTAGATACCTATGTAAAGATACTAAAATATAAGAGAAATTTATTGTAAATAATTTATAAAAATAAAACAACGAGCTTTTACTACAACAACAAATCCTGCAGCTTCTTTCATTCTTTTAAAAGTCCTTTCTTGACTGTACTTAATTATTTCTTGCATTAGTTCGTACACAATAAATAAAATGAAAACATAATGATAAACATTTAAATTCATAAAAACGTACAGGTAAGCTTATCTCCAAATTTCTTAAAAAGATTCCTGTGATCATACCATGTTAACAGTCTTTAAATCAGGAAAAAGTTTTGATGCATTTTTTAAGAACTCCTTGCGAAAACCTACTAACGAAACATGACTCCGCCAAAGTCTAGTCTATCGATTCGGTTATAAAGTCTCGAGTACAGACCAAGCCCTAATCTTCAAGCCAGGTGTTATAATGCAGAGGTATATATCACTCGCGCGCTAGGTCAAGGTGAATGGTCGCAAGGTGTTTGATAATGGCCGAGCTTGCCCATATTATTTAGTTCACATGACTCACTTGGTCAGCAAAATGTATACAGCCAATTGCGATAAGGGATTTAAAACTTAATATACTTACAGCTGAATTAAACTTTTAGAAGGTTAAAAGTTCGTATTCGTCGTTGCGAGCAAGTTACAATTTGAAAAAAGGGTTGAAAAAATTTCCACTTGTGGAGTTCGAACCCGCACCCCATGACATACCGGGTCAGCTCTACCTTTATGATATTATAATGGTTCTGTCCAACTAGCCGAAATCTATCAACACTATCTACTCTTACTTTGTAGGCGAAAAATTAAATTAATGTTAAAATTGCTTATTTAATAAATAAATCAAACCAAAGGAGCCTTGTTTAATGTTGACAACTACTACGTCATCAACATCTGATCCTATTTTTTTTACAAATATTAATGATCAGTTAAGAATTAGGCAAGCTATATTTATGATAATAGGCTTTAAATAAATTTTGCGTTTTTTCAAATCGTATGTATATGTAAAAAAATGTTGTTAACGTGATCAGAATCAGTTCATCAGAACAAAACTACCACTAAGCACTAACAGGAACGCAGTTTATAACCATCACTCAAGCTTTATCTTCTCCTGAAAAGGAAAGAAATCAACTAAGATGAGCGACTCGCTGACGTTTCGGACACATTATATTCGGACACAGTGTCCGAATTGACACTTATTAATTTTATTATTTTTTTCACTTACGATTCGGACACCAATAAAAATAGCTGCTTTGTACAGTCAGATTAAAAACTTCTAATGATTTCTTTACATTAATTTAGGACTCAATTGGTGCAATATTAGGAAGTCTTGAAAGAGATAAGATATAGGAAAACTTTAATAAAGAACCATGTAGTCAATTTGGTAGTTAACTTTGTAAAACTACATTACAGTACACTACAGATTTGGTATAGTTAAAGTTTATTTATTTATTTACTTGATTAGCACGGCTACATACACCATTACACTAATCAAGAAACATATTAATACAATTAATGAATTTAAAAATAATTACAAAAATAAAAAATATACAAAAAATAAAAAAATAAAATATAACAATAAAATAATTACAACGTACCAACAAAAGTGTTAACAATAAAAATAATAATATCCCCGCGGCCGGTGGCACTAGGTTAAGTTTTTTTAGCACCTATTTGTATTTACTAACATAGTTTTTTAAGTCATTTGTATACTAACAATATTATGGGCAACAGCCTGAAGTAAATAGATTAAATTTAATTTAGTTTAATTTAATTTTTATAATATTTTATATTGTAAATATGTTTTTATATAAAATATTGTAAAAAAAAATCTTATGATATATATATTTAATAAAGAGAAAAATAATAATAACATGCAAATTAATCAACTACGTTCACAAAAGGCAAGAAACATACAATGTGATGTGACCACCTTCCATTCATTTGCTTTGTAGGGAGAAGGAATCCCGAAAAATAAAATGTATATTTATAGTGTAACGCCTCGGTTGCCGAGTGGCAGAGCGCTCGGCCCGATACCCGAAGGTTCCCGGGTTCAATTCCCAGGTCGGGCAAAATGTATTTCTGATTTTTCATGCATAGCATATGCATAGCCCGAGTTTGTGATCGCCAACCCGCATTTGGCAAGCGTGGTGATTAAGCCATTATCCATCAATTGTAGCGATGACTTGATTTCAATGATGGAGGTCTTTGCCCAGCAGTGGGACAATTATAGGCTTTACTTACTTACTTACTTACTATAGTGTGTTACATTACATTATAAAAACTGTTGAACTTTTGATTATGACTAATGAAAGATATTTAATGCTGACTATACGTGCTTGAATTCCCACGAATAGTAGAGCTAAGATGTTGTAACATAGCTATCAAATATCCGAAGAGCGCAGACATTGCAATAAACCTCTGTATCAGGTATGTAGTATGGATAAGGTCCGGCCACCACACCTAGCTAATACAAGTCCATTTAAAGGTATTTCTCAATCCAGTTTCCGACACCCATAATCTAGGTTCCACCGTAAATTCTGCCTAGACTTAAGGGTGCGCCGTCCGTAAGTGACAAGTGTCATATGTTTTATTTGAAATGTCGTCGTCCATATTTATTTGATGCCGCGCGGCCATACTAATTTTGTATGGGGAATTTAAGGTGCTTAATAAAAAAATATTATTTAAATAACCACAAGATAAATCAAAAATGTAGTCTAGCAATTTGTAGTTTAACCATTGATGATTGTTTAGACAAAATCAGAGGTACAATAATTTAGATAAACTATAAGAAATCTACTAAACGCCGCCACTCGTTTTCATGATCTTTGCCCAACTTTAAATGATATTGTAGAAAAAACTAAGCGTGTTATGAATTTATGGTTCTGACAAATTGTAAACACGTTCCCTATGATACTAAATATATATTTTGTTCATTTAATACGATAGTATTTTCAATTATATTTACTTAACCGTAACTGCGTTTTCGGAATTTTTTGGTCGGCCCACCCTTAATTAACTAACGACATCGGCCTAATCTGTTTACATCAATAACATTTAAAATCAAAATACTTAATAAAATCGACTATCTATCTGAAAAGACCCTAGGTCTCACTGTAGTAGTAAGTACTATTAATATCCTTTGTTCAATAAAATAAAACTGTTAAATATATACTGTTGAGCTTATATATTAATAACATTGGGCTGCTTATTATACTCGTAGTACGCACCAAAACACATAAAAGTATAGCGCGATTCAGAGAATAATACATCATTTTAGGCAATGCGCCATCTGTTGGTAAGAATATCCAAACTATTCAAATAGTTATACTTTTCTTTTCGTCCATATCGCATTAGGGCCTGTACACTATGGGTCCTACGAATAAACAAAGAATAAGGTCCGAATAGTTATTCCGTGTTTTGTTCCTGTCACTTAAACGTCGTTTCAAATTAGCGTAAAAGAGACAAAACACGGAATAACTATTCGGACCTTATTCTTTGTTTATTTTTAAGGGGCTATCTGTAAATAGCGTGCTTAATTAAGTCTTTAATCGCAATGGTGGTCACCGGTGACCGACAAACAATAAATTTTCTATTGTGTCTGGTTTTGTGGCAGTCAACGTGTTAAACATTAACAGCATTTTAAAAAGAAAACACAATAATATTAACTTCGATCTTTAATATCATTAGTTAGGAATTACAATATTAACAGAACTATTATGAGGACCTCCTTCGTATTCTGCATACGGAAACCCATAAATTACCTTTGTTACGTTCAATTGATCAACGCGTTAGATCTTTCCATCCAGCGAAGTGTAACAAAATGGCGTAACGTAGTAAGTATCAGTTTTAAAAAAAACGCCTCGCCGCAACATTGTCGATGTTTTTGTGCTGAAGTAATATTATTTTCAGGCATGTAATAACTTCTGATTTTAGTTGCAGTAAATATATAAAGTACATATGTACATTTTATTTTAAAATGTAGGTACTTACTTTAATAATAATCATTAAAAATAGGGGTCAAAAACTGATTTTAAACACCTGTCAACCAATGAAAATTCAATGAAACTCCATGTTATTGTTGGGTGTGCGAGTTTCATTCGCAATTCGATCACGTTAACGAAAACAAGAATTTGTATGGCAAAATGTTAACTCTTCTCGTTTGTCGCCAGGAGGCGCTGCTTCAATGCCATACTAATTTTCGTTTTCGTTAACGTAATCGAATGAATTGGGATAGTGAACAAAACTCATACTAAGTTCTCAGTTGTCGAACACTGGGTAACTGTGTCGAATACTGGTGCCATTGCGATACTCACTTCGGCAGGCACTGTATACTTTGTTCTCGATAGTGGAAGTCGAAGTAGTGGGATCGATTTATCAACATGCTTTTTTAAATAATTATTGTATAAATAGTAAGTGGAATTATGTCTTTCCCGATACACATAATAAATAATGTAGCTTGCTTTTACGAACGTCACACATGTAAAAGGAAAATTTCCATGAACAAAGGGCATATAAAAAATACTTAAATCTCTTATAATAAAGGTATTCTATTTTATAGTAAAATGCTGAAAGTTTGCAAGATCTAATTAGTTTTGCCTCATTGTATTTAGTATAGAAGATTCCAACGGCGATTGTTCAACATTAAGTGAAAAAAATAAAAAATAAATGTATGTTCAATTCAGTAAACAGTCTATCTGCCGTACTCAGAGACGTCAATTAAGTTTTAATGACAATTAAGTCTCTTGCTGTCACTTTCTTATGTATAGTGCTAAATAGAGAAGAAAGACATTTAGTTGTCATTAAAACTTAATTGACGTCTCTAAGTACGGCAGTTAGTGATAGATAACGTAATCTTTACGTTAGCCATACAATCTTACAAAGTCTACTTGCATGTATTTTCCATTATACAGAAATAATTACATGCAGAATTGATTGCCTATCATTAAAACGGTCCTAAGTTTTTTTTGGGTTAATGTACATTTGCCACAAAGTAAGTTCGACCCATTTTTGTATTAGGTCTTACATTGAAAGTAAATTTGTCACATGCATTCAAAATATGTGTAAGTTCGAAACAGATCCAAATTAAAATATGACAAATTTACTTCATAAAAATAGAAGTGTGGCAAGTTTACACATACACTCTTTTCTGTGACGAGTTTACTTTGTGGCAATTAATGTACAATAACCCGTTTTTTAAAATTATTATTAGATTTTTTTATTTTGTTAATCTATATGTTCTATACTTACTACTATATAACTCTGTAGGCTATGTCTGTACTTGCAATTTTTCTGACAAATGGGATAAATATTCATTTTATGACTCACTGGCACCAATTCTACGATTTTTGAAATTTTTGTCTGTCTGTATGTCCACTTTTAACTCAAGAATGGCTTGACCGATCACGATGAAAATTTGTGTGTAGTAAGAACATGCGATTGTGTAAATGATAGGCTATAAAAAAAAGAGAAAAAAAAAGAAAAAATTTACGCTTAAAATTTGTATGTAGTAAGAACATGCAATTGTGCAAATGATAGGCTATTATTATGATGTTGGTAAATCTGTAATTATTTTGATTAGCATTCATTGATCCATTTATTCAAGATTTATTCGCACAGCGAAGCGGGCTGGTGACGGCTAGTACTCTTATGTATAATATATATACCCTTCGTTTTTAACTAACTACCAGAAAATCTTTAAGGGAAGTCTCTGCTATAATTTTGCAAATCTTTTACTATGGGAAGGTCCCGAAGATCCCGGGTTCAATTCCCAGGTCGGGCAAAGTGTTTCGGATTTTTCAATGCATAGCCCGGGTTTGTGATCACCAACCCGCATTTGGCAAGCGTAGTGATTAAGCCATTACCCATCAATTGTAGCGATGACTTGATTTCAATGATGGAGGCCTTTGCCCAGCAGTGGGACAGTATATAGGCTATTTACTTTACTCTACTATGGGACCAACTATGAAATCGTAAGAAAAATATCAGCTGACCTTTACATTATGTCATTATTTTTTGGGACGAGAAGCAAAATATGGGTAACGTTTAAAATGTAACAATCTTAAAGCACCGTGATCATGATCATCCTAAGGCAAGTAAAGCCTTGTATAGCCCCAGTGGTTGTCGTAAAATAGCATTCCTAAACTAAGCATCAAACTGTATTGAACCGAGTGCTGAGTTAGAGCCAATAGTTACTCTAAATTATATTTTCATTTAATA
This sequence comes from Eudonia lacustrata, assembly GCA_947562085.1. NCBI lineage: Eukaryota > Metazoa > Arthropoda > Insecta > Lepidoptera > Crambidae > Eudonia > Eudonia lacustrata. The sequence continues at coordinate 7,391,744 of OX387324.1, read as the reverse complement.
AAATTAAAAAGTTCCTATAATCAAAGTCCAGAATTTTTAAATTCAAAATTATATAATAAAATATTTTTGATGTGAAGCGGGAAGCGAACTGGCCCTTTCTAACCGGCATTTGTCAATTTTTTTGTCAATATTTTATCTTTCATTTTTATCTCATAAATCCAAAAACTGAAAGCAAAACTCACCATAAATATTTTAATGGCAGCCATCTTAACAATTCCTATAGTGAGATCACAGCAAAAATCACGTTACTTTATTAATCCATAAAAATGGATAGATGCAATCGATCGGCTCGAATAAGTCCGGCAAATATGTTTGAACGCGAAGTAACCGCCGTTTATATAGATACTTACCTAAATGAATACTACTATTTCAAGCGGATCGAAGTGGCTCCATAATGTCTGCGAACGATTTGTAATCCGCACAGAGTTATTGAATAATTGAAATATATATTAATAAAAAACGATAAATTAACTTGTAGTTCGTACCACACGACCTTATAAAGACTCGGTGTAAATGAAAACTGTTTAGGAATAACCAAAACAGTGTCATTACTAAAGGTGGTATGGAATGGAATACATATAAAAATATTGTTTATATCTTTAAGGCGAGGGTTTCCAAAAAAACGGTATTTTTAAATGAGTTTTATTCGAAATGTATAAGGATTTTTAATCCAAAAAAAATATACGTTATTCATTCTCCTTTTATCTAGTAGTTTCGGCTGGTATTTTCACGATATTTTACAATTTGCTGCATCGAATATAATATCAAACATACGTCTTATTAATAAACTAAATATCATTTTATTCAGGCTATACACCGTTTCAGACAAAGAAAAATATACCAAACCAATTGTCTTTGAATATGTAATAGTTGTCGGCCATTATATTTTTAATAATAAGTAAACGGTTAAAAAAATCCACTTTATTGCCTAATTTGACGCTCGCGCCATCATTCTGTCCCGAGCGGAACGCCTTGGAAATCTCACAGTCAGAAACGCTCGCCTTAATTCCGTCTTAAAATAAAGAAAAGTTATACTTATGTATTCTGGAAAAAACTGATATCTACTCGTAAGTACTTTCTGCATTCAAATTATAAAAATAAACAGAATAAATAAATAAATGAATAAATAAATAGCCCTTACCGAGTTTCTTACGGCTTCTTCTCGGTACAGGGTCTCCACCGTAGGGTTTAAGAAGTCATGGCTTTGAATATTGACGTACAAAAAACACCTTTGTAAAAGTTCATTTTGAATAAAAAAAATTAATTACCTATGAATTTTCGAATTTTTGATGTTAACAACCATCAATCCGCACTGGGACCGCGTGGTGGTTTATGGCCCGGTCTCCCTTACCATCCATATTCATATACTTATCCATAGAATGACCTGACGATAATGTATACCTAAGGCTTTACGTTTGGTTTGATAACCTATAAAAATGTATTCCTTTTCTTGAATTCCTACTGTTTCATTTACAAACACATCCGCAATTATTATTGTTACCATGTGGTTTAAATGAGAAAGGAGATGTTATAATAAAACAACGCAATACGAGACTGACTTTATTCCCGTCATATACAGATTTTGGGTTAACAATGCTTGCATCCGAAGGTGTGTACCCTCGTGACCCTACATGTGATCCTTGGGTGGTGCTAATTGAGCATTTGGTGGTAGAGCCCAGCTCGCCCGGTTATCGTCCACCGTGCGGCAGTTCCCTTCTTTCCAAGTCCTCTGTAAGCCGGCCTTCGGTGTGCCGCCCCGTTTGTGCGCCGGGGTTGCAGATTTTCTAGAAGAGCGGAGGATTCGTGTCCATTGTGAGGGTAGTTCCTCCGCGTTCTACAAAGTCAATTCCGGAGTGCCGCAGGGTTCTGTGCTCTCACCTACTTTATTTCTTCTGCATATCAATGACATGTTGTCCTTGGACAACATTCATTGTTATGCGGATGACATTACGATGCATGAGCGGTACTTGGGACATCCTGTGGCAAAGCAAGCCGATATTGTGATGAAAAGGCAAGAACTGGTTGCTAAACTGAACCTGACTCTCGATCGTGTCTCAAAATGGGGATCTGAAAACCTGGTCGAGTTTAATGCCAGCAAAACTCAGGTTTGTGCATTCTCGACCAAGGTCAACTCCCTTCATTACTGCTCCGTCTCTTCAGAACTCTCCGTTACCCATTGCGATGGACCTCAGCATTCTTGGCATGGACATCGGCCAGGAACTGAATCCAAAATGCTACATCAAGAGTGTTATTTTAACTGCCTCCCGTAAGTTGGGTATTCTCAATAAGGTGAGGCGGTTTTTCACTCCCGATCAGCGCTGTTTGCTGTACAAGACTCAGGTGCGATCGAGTATGGAGTATTGTTCCCATATAGGGGATGGCTGCGTAAAGACATTGCTTCTCTCAGTGTCATCTACCGGAATTACTGCGGAGAGTTTTCTGAAGAACTTTTTGATCTTATCCCGCCCTCTCCTTTCCTCTCTCGGGCTACACGTGCTGGTCTTAGGAACCACCATCATACTGTTCAGACAATCAGTACTCGTACCAAAAATTTGGCAAGTCGTTCCTCTGTAAGACCATTCGCCTTTGGAGTTCTTTGCCGGCGCATGTGTTTCCCAGTTCCTATAGTCCCGGGTCTTATAAGAGGCCTATTACATCTAGGATGATTGTGTGATTGTGATTTTTGCGTAAAATGCCCATTTTCGCATTTTGTAGTAATTTTCCAGTTGTATTTATCGTTTTTATCGAAATAAGATAATAAATTCATGCTTAGTATTTCAAATTTCCACTCTGCGAGAAAAAGCAGAGTTCGGACGGCCGGCGCATCGCATTTTGTAGTAATTTTGCAGTTGTATTTATCGTTTTTATCGAAATAGGATAATAAATTAATTATAAAATATTTATACCTCATGAAGTAACAATTATTCTGGTATAAATTTTGCTCAATAATATTATCGTAGATAGGAGAAATTCACAGCGATCTTAAAGCGATTTTCAAAGTTTTTTGGTTTAGAATAAGATTTTTTTTCTATGTAAAATCAATGATATCCAAAAATTCCGAGGCCGCTACGAACTATTCGACTATATAAGAGATAACATTCTATTTTTTTATTTCATTTGTTTAAAACAGTAGTTTAATCTAGGAGCTCAAAAAAGTGCCTTCGCGCATTTTATGAAAATCTTTCTCTGCTATTTTGGGTTTCATTAAAAAGTTAAGAAAAAATTAACATATAGCCAGGCCGCTACGAACTATGCCAATAGCTATTCTACACTATTCAATAAGTCAAAATTGTTAATGAATTTTCGTTTCTGAGATCGAGAACGCCAAAAATTGCCATTTTACGCAAAAATCATAGTCAAAATGTAATAGGGCCCTTAACCCATTATGTACTAGCGTTACCATATGGTAACACTCGATTCAATCTAATATTTGTAAATTTAAAAAAGAAAAACTTGTTTAATTTAGATTTTTTTGTTCCGAACGTGTTTATGAACGCATCCTCCATAGACTAATGACATTTATTAGTGTTTGTTTTTATTTGATATGCCGGTAAAATGAAAAGTTTTTAGTGTTAGTTGTCACTACTAAGAAATGGCGGCCAGAAAAAAGTAAGTTTTGTTTTATTTAATTTTTATAGTGTTTTTGCATGTTTGAATAATAAACTATTGTCTAATGTGGTTCAAATTATTTGTAGGATGAATAAATATTATTGAATTTTTAATAGTTATGCAGCTACAAATGTTTTTTTTTACTGTGACCGTATGGTCACGCTGGTACATCATATGGTACATTATTTCTAATAAATATTATTTTTACATTTTGGCTTGAACGTGGCTGAAATTTTTGACGAATTAGAACAGGATGACGAGATACTCGTTCGAGACATTTTCATCGAACCTCCGAATGTTGCTCAGTATACTGATGAAGATTCTGCCGATGAAGACGACGGTGGTGTTGTGGAAAATTTGAATGGCCGGCAGCTTCAGGCTCCCGCTACTTTAGGTCAATCTTTGGTTATTCAACAAGAGTCATCAGAGGAGTCCTCTGGTGATGATGAAGAGGAGCCAACTGAGCCTCCAAAGAAGAAACAAAGGGTAGTTTTTACTTGGCGAAAAGATGACCTGCTTGACGGTGAGTCCACTGCGTTTACGTCTGCACCTAAACCCAATTACGAACAATTTACATGTATAGATTTTTTTGAACTATTTTTTTAATGACCAGTTGATAGGCTTCTTCTTCTTATGAGTTCTTATGAGTATGCTACCCAAGGCGACGTTGTTGTTGTTCGCTGGATGGACATTTCTGTGGTGACGGTAGCATCAACAGAGTACAAGGTTAACCCTACTGGATTAGCTGACCGTTACTCCAGGGATAATAAGCCAACAGTTAGTTAGTTAGATAATTTCGCCGGGAAATAGCTCAAACATACCTACAAAAATACCAATCATTACCAAAATCTGGGGGCCGCCCCTCTACGGCGAAATCTGGAGGCAAAGTGCTGAGCTGCGTAAGATTTGATGGCGTCAAACATTTCCCGATTATAGAGAAAAGGCGACGATGTGCGGGGGATGGCTGCAAGACAGTTGGACGGATAATCTGCGCAAAATGTGACGTAGGTCTCTGCCTAAACTGTTTCGAGATTTATCACATAATAAAATAATTGTTACTAGGTACGTTCATTACATTTGCTTTTCATTGCCAATATAATCCTTATACCAAATAATAACCAATATAATATATCCTTCTAATATATATTTAAAAAAATACAGTTGTTTTATTTTATATATTATAGTTTCTAATATAAGAATACACAATGTAGGTAATAAGTAGTTATGTCAGTTATAAACATTTACCTACATTTAAAATCTTGAGAGAATTTTTGTACTATATTTTAGCCTAGTGTTACCATATGGTCACAGCTAAAATCTCAAAAAGTAAGAAGAAAAAAATGAAAACAAAATTTAATTATTCATTTTAATGCCATTATATAACCATAACTAAAAAATAAATTCATTAGCTCGAAAATGAAAACTCAGGTCTTAATGGGTTAAGCAGGGCGTGAAACGGCATTTATGCAGGCCGTCATGAATAGGTGCGCTTGTTACCGTGCTTGTTCCACGGTGAAGAGCGCTCTCATTATCTTGGACTGCATCGGCTGCTTACCATCAGGCAGGATGTGGTCACTATGACGTGTCAATATAAAATATATATATATATATATACCCTCGAATAATGGATATCAAACATTACTATCGACAACAGGCTCTTTATGGTGACAACTACTTTGCTAATACATAGGTACCACCATGGACCTATTATTAGTATATATTATTAGTCCATGACATTACATAATAATTCCTAGAAAATCTATTGCCTGAGTCAAGTTCGTTTCTATTGCATTCTTTATCGATTACCTACATCATAAAGTTAATCCGATAACCCCTGAGTAACGTGGACACACGCAAACCTCGAGTCTTTTACCATAAGTTCCCTTACTCGCTAGAAAAGGGGACGTCAGCGTTTCGCGTAGTAGAATAGTCGAGAGTTCTCGACATGACCACCGGATGCCTAGTATGAATTTTATTTTATATTTGAAATCATCTGATCACGTTACCGAAAACGAGAATGCTTGTGTAAGCAATGTCTCCTGGTGACAGACGAGAAGAGTGAGAAGTGTGCCATATTAATTCTTGTCTTTGCTATTACCATCAATTGGAAAATAAAACTCGCACTAGGCCCCTGATCGTTTCACATAGCAAAGTAAGAGCAGTTGCTAGCGAGTAGCATGCCCCCTAGACAAGTGGCAAAACGCTAATAGAATAGAAATGAACTTTATTGATTATTGTATGGGGTTGACATAAACGTCATTTACACGTATCGTTGACTTATGTCAATCCCCTATGTCCATGGCTTGTAGCAGTGTTGTAGACATGGTTGTAGAAGTGTTGTTGCGGTTATGAAAACGAGACGCGTTTAGTGGCGCAAATATTCAAAAATTTTTTTTCATAACTGCAATAAAATGGAAGTAATACTGTTTTAAGAGCGACAGCGAAAACGGTGCGTCAAACGGTCAACAAACCGATGATGGTACGCCTCATCGAATGTCTTGACATCCAAAGCTTGTAGTATCGATTAATCATGACGTCGAAAAAATAAAAATAAGTAGGTTTGCATTTGGTTTGCATAGACAAAATTAACTTTAAAAAATGAAATAAAAATATGGATGTGAAAGTCAGAAAAGTAGGTACTTTAAAATATTGTGAAATAAGCGCACTTAAATAAATGAAGTTGTATTGTTATTTTTTTTCCTTTAGTAGTAGATAATATCAACTGCATGATTTCCAATCTATGCCTACGTGATATAAAGGACGCAATGTCAAGTTGGACTACTAACTACCCTCATTTAAAGTGGTATTTTTAAACTTGTTATATTATGTGCTTGTAAAGGTGTGATACGAAACTAAGATGAGTGAAACTAAATTACTTAAAACTGATAAAGACAAGGATTGTTTGGTTATAGTAGATGGGTTTAAGGTGTAGAACAAAATCAGCGATAAAGGAATTTATTAGATACTGTTTTACTGACCATTCGATATCGTGGCAATCGATGTCGCAACTTTCGATTTCAGCTAGGGAACCCCTTTATATCGTCATTCATTGATATCTACATTTGAGAACGACCAGCTTCAGCCAGTGTATTCATATTACACAGCAAAGCCCATATTGGATCCAGACCGCCAGGCTGAAGTGGGTTTGGGTGGGGTAGTTATTTTTATGTACAACTCACACTTAACCAAAAACATGTATAAGTATGCCAAAAGAGTTTTTTTACAAAAAAGATTTGATGGTTCCTTAAACAGATTCGAACAAGACGTATCAAGAGATTTGAGGGAGACTTTTGTCCAGCAGGTGGGGGAAAAATTGGGTTATTTAAAAACAACTGTTTTTATACCTAATTTTAAAAAATCTAAAAAAATATGCAGGTGGGTAGTTAACGAGAACTCATGGTAGGGCTGCAGTAATCCGCTGGCGGGACATGCCACACGTGCGCCTACGAATTAATCAATACGATCGAATTCCGATGGACGAACACTTTTTAGACGGCTACACTAAGTTGGGCAATCGAAAAACTTGATGTAGGGCTTGTAATGAATGACCTGACGCTGAAATATTTGAATACTAGTCCGAATGTTTAGATCACAAGCTTCATAGAAAGAGATAATTTACTAGATAGAATAGAATAGAATAGAAAAAGCTTATTATTGCCATAACTACACTGGCCTGCAAAATTAAGTATCACACTTTTAAAATTGCAATAACTTTTTAAGTACACAAGATATACATTCGAAACAAAAAGGAAAATGTTACTAATGTATAATTTACTTTAGTTTTAAAGAAAGCTGATAAAAATTGCTGCAAAACGTTTTTTATTTAAAAATCTAACTTCTATAGTTTAGAAAATAAATAAATATTAAAAGTGTAGTACTTATTTTTGCAGGCCAGTATATTACAAATACCTATCACAATATAATAGTACAATACAAAATAAAACAAAACATACAACACATAGATCTGTGTAATTAAAACCTAAACGAGTGACGATGTTCATTTGTTTGCAACTGTGATTTTACGAATGACAAATGAATAAGTAGCCTCTACAGTTTAAATTCAATTAAAAAAAAAACAATTGCGTTCACACGTTAAATAACTAGACCTGCTTTTTAGGGTTCTGTGCCCAATGGGTAAAACGGGAACCCTATTACTAAGACTCCGTTGTCCGTTCGTCCGTCCGTCTGTCCGTCTGTCACCAGGCTGTATCTCATGAACCGTGATAGTCAGACAGTTGAAACTTTCACAGATGATATATTTCTGTTGCCGCTATAACAACAAATACTAAAAAACAGAATAAAATAAATATTCAAGGGGGCTCCCATAAATTTATTTCATTACAAAAAACGTGACTTTTTGCCGTTTTTATAGATAATGGTACAGAACCCTTCGTGCGCGAGTCCGACTCGCACTTGGCCGGTTTTTATATTTGTTATATTTAAAATACACAAATCTAAATTACTTACCTCACTGAGTATCATCACCTGCTCATTTTATGTCCTCACTGCTGGATATGGACTGCTGGATGGATGGATGGATGGATGGATGGGAATACGGAACATTAACCACCACGCGGCCCCGGGCCCAGTACGTATTGGTGGTTTTTTTTTATATTAGAAGGAGGCAAACGAGCAGGCAGGTCACCTGATGGGAAGCAATCACCGCCGCCCATGGACACCCGCAAAACCAAAGGAATCACAGATGCGTTGCCGGCCTTTGGTTGTTAACGACTGCTAATGCAGCCGGGACCAACAGCTTGACGTGCCTTCCGAAGCACGGAAGAGCTCGAGATGATACATTTTTGGTCACCCAAACGATGACCGGTCTTCGTGAAAGTTGACTAACCTAGCAATCGCCGACCGTTCAACCACTGCGCCATCGAGCTCTTTGAATAGTATTATTGAATTTTCATTGAAATGGCTTTGTTAAGTCAATACAAAAGTTTAATGTTCTTTATGTCTGATGCTGCGTTGTTTTCGCGCTGCAGCAGTTGTCCTTGCGTCTGGACTCCATTTCCACTTAACATCAGGTGGAGTAGAGTCATTTGCCGAGCTAAATATTTTAAAAAAAATCTAAAAGAGTTCCCGTTTTCGTGAAGTTGCTGAATTTCCGGTGCTTTTATAAATATTGTTTATTTTATAGATCTGAATAGATAGCTTTTTATGTAAGTTTAGTTAATTGATTGAATAATTAGTTGTCGGGACCGTATAATCTGTTTAGTCCTTGTTTGTATAGCGTTTAAAAGAAAAAAAAGTAAGTGTAACTGATACGACTTAGATTAAGTCAACGTGCGTTATAAAACTATGTTGTTTGACAACCAAGAGTAAACTGTTATCGAACAAAATATCAGTGATTTAGTTTAACTATTAGGTATGAAAGTAGATAACGACGCTATAATTTTTAAAGAAATAAACAAAGAAGAAAACAATAAAGCTTTTTTTAAATGAGTTTATTTAATTAACTAACGACTTATTAAACAATAAGTTACTTAACTAAAATTCAATAAATATTGAGATATTGACAATAGTATATAAAAATATATCATGTCCACTCAAAGCACAAAATATGAGCCAAAATCCGTTCAGAACACTCTTCAAATAAATTATACACTCATACTGAATAAATAATCAACATCATTCAGATAGTAACCTAAGTTTAAATTAAAAGTACGTTCGCGTTTAGAAACAATAACAATCGAAATTAAAAAAAAACAAATATGTTTCTTATGAGCGTTTACGCCGCACACTAGCGCCGCCAATAAAAAAAAACATATCTAGTAATTAGAGATAGAAAATCAAATTATGCTCAACAAACTATTTGAATGAAGTAATTTAGCATTTTTACGTCACCTAATGAACACCTGACATGTTATGGTTTAGTTAAATATGGCGTTATAGTTAAAAGTGGCCGTAATTTTCTATCTCTAATTACTAGATATGCTTTTATTTTCATTAGTGGCGCTAGTGTGCGGCGTAAACGCTATTAATAATTTAGCCTTAATATTAGTCGTCATCTTTTTTTTAAATGTTTTGAATGTAAATTTTTGACTGGTCACTGTTAATTTTGACTAATCAAAAAGTTCGTGATATATCCAATCCTTACATCATTTATCTTTTGCTCTCTTTAAACGCGAACATAGTATTTTCACAAATCACAAGCATGGCTTTATGTCATGTAGACAGTGTCAAATTCACAGATAGTTTCTCTAATTTGAGACATGATATCAAAAACCGCCCCAAGTTACCTCCAATATATAACATTTAACTACTCAATAAAAAAACAACAGTATTTAATTTATATTACGTTCTCTTATGCTTATAAGATCATCGGTAAATATGGTATGAAAATAAGTTCTAAATATGTGCCATAAATCAGAATCTCTTTTGAAATAGAGAAATGTTACAGGAAACATGAAATAAATACTTTTTAAAGCGAGTCCAATGAACAGTGTTGCCACTGTAAAAATATATATCGTTAACGTGGTGTTGCTATCTACTCTAAATGTTACTCCGTCTCATTGTCGCCACTGTTTGGTTCAGTGGTAGCTTCTGATGAGTTGGTACCGGCTGTCTCACTGACGTTTACCTCCTCTGTTACAGTGGTGTCTGGTGTGGTCATGCTGTAAAATAAATAAACTTTTGTAAAAGTCGTAAATGGCATAAAATATAAGATTTCATTTGTTTTATTCGACAAGTTAGCAAAGAAGAATACGATACGGATTATGGTAAACGGTCACCTAAGCCTATAGCAGCAGCTACACCAATACACACGGTGTTACTCGCACGTTGTCGACTCGAGGCCTTAGTTTTAAAGGCTTTATGTCAAGTAATTAAAATAAAATTATGAGACCATAACCATTTCATAATCATTAGGTAGAAGTGATGGGTTCTGTGCGAGGAACTATACATCTTTCATCAACCCTAGTGTTGATCTCGCGTCTGGGACAGAAAGGCCTGGATACTACCATATCAACATGTAAACAATGTAACCTCATACAATGGAATAAGAGTCAAAAGTAAATGCTGGTGACTGTACAGTCAACAGAAAAAGTAGATGATGTTTACTAGATTTCAAAATTAAGTTTCGATAGTATAAGTCGGTATTTTCTATATAACTACATTTTTCGATATGCGTTTATAAAGTTTTGATTTTCATACTGATTTCATATTTTGAAACTTGACCAATCATCAGTTAACTTTGCTGTTGACTGTACACAATCGAGTGTTTTGACCACTTTTCCATAGTTTTAATGTCAAAATCAGATTACCGACACACTATTGAGATGTTATTGAATTAGCAGACTACAGCCCCAGGTCAGTGTGGCCAGGTGGGCAGTTAGAATCATGAACTTAAAAAAATGTTAGCTACCTGTCAGGTGCTTTCTCGCAGTTCCTGCCGCTGATGCCGGCGGGGCACTGACACCTGTAATGGCCGTCGTTGGCTTCCAAGGACTGACACTTGCCACCGTTCTTGCACGTGTCAGGATTCTTCTCGCAGTAGTTTAGCTCTGGAAACAAGACAAAGACGGCAGTTGTAAAAAAATAAAAAAATCGTGTCCTTATAATTTTAACGCAGATTTACATTGTAAACTTTTAGTTAGGGTAAACTTACGTAAACTTTTTCTTTTAAGTTTTAGGTAAAAGCAAATTTATATTTGTAATGTGTTAACAAGTTTCCTAATGTCAAGTTCAAATATCATGTAAAACAAAGGGAAGTCAGTCCGTTCAAATTATTAATTTAGAAATGTAATGTTCACGTAAATTTTAGTAAACTTTAAACTTTGTGAATTGTAGCTATAATTTACGCATATTGCACATTTTAGTATATTTGTATTTAGTTCAGTTTTGTAACGGCTGATGAAAGAGTTACTCTAAAAATGATCATGTAATGTAAATTTTTAAACTCAATTTATATGTAGACAGGTAATTGCCTAAGTAAGTAGTGTATCCGCGCAAACTACATATGCCGGCAAAAAACGTGATCCTACATCGTATTTGGTTTAAAGCAGGCTAATGAATAAAGGAAACAGCTGTCTGCTACCTGGTAGCCTTAAGAAGCGAGCGACGAGTTACATCAACGGGAGATCTGGGTGGATTAGTGATACCGGGCTTACATAACTGTTTCGTCATGTATCTACAGCATCAGTACAATAGGTAAAAAGTTTTCAATAGAAAGTAATCACTAAACAGTGCATGGATGCTTTTAAGGAAGATTTAATGAAAATTTTGCTAATAATCTTCCATTAGGGCCCTTACGACGGCATGTAGAGGCGTTCGTCCCGGTGGTTTTGTCACGTTATTGTAGAGTAATGCCGTCGTAAAAAACCTATCTACCCTTATAAGCCAGCGTACATGGCGGTTTCAGGCTGGATCTCCAATCTGCTGTGCCTGTGCCTGTGCTAGATAATTTCGCTGCTGTTGTAAGTACTCCTATTGTTGATATATAGATTTATTTATTTTTATCTTTATTTCACAATAAAAAATAAGTACAAAAGGTTGAAATAATGCCAAATGGAATTCTCTACCACTCGACGTGCGACAAAGAACGTAGATGAGACATATACTACATAAATGTATAAGAACAAGTTTACTTATTTAAATGATAATAATTATAATATACAATGGAATAAAAAAAAATAGACCACATTATACATACTTAAACATAACACAAGAAAAGATGATGGGATACTCTTACGTGGGTGTTGACTCTTGTAGAAACAGTATATTTACCATAGCTTTAAAGACAAAACTTGGGACTAACTTTTTCGGGGGGAGCGTTCTATAATCGAATTGCCTGAATAGTGATACTCCTGTTGTTAAGAAAAACTTGCCTTCATCGCACAGCATGCCACCCCATCCAGCCTTGCAGGTGCATTCCCACGGTCTCTCGCAGGTTCCGTGGACGCAGCCAGGGTAGGGATGGCACTGCCCGCAGGAGGGCCCGGTCCAGCCGACCTTGCAGCGACATTCCCCTGGCCGGCGGCAGTAACCCCGCTCGTTGTGGCAACCGGATGCGCAGATTGCTGTGACAGCAAACAAAGTTACAAGTTTAGCTTACTAGCTTAATTTAAGTTCTAGATAGATTCTAGACGAACATGATTAAGTGCAAGACTGTTGCAGATTATACTTGTTATCCATATTCTCTGCAGTTAGAATGGCACTTGCCTGGTGGTATGATCTGTCCAGAATCCGAGAGGATGACGACCAGAGAGATCCAGTGAAAATACAGGTCAAAAAGCAGGTCATAAAAACTAAAACTTTAAAGATGGCAACACCCATGTAATACTCGGGGTGTCGCATACATCCATTAGGCTATGGCAGCTTTTTAATAAGCAGGCATGTCAATAATAAATACTCACGCGTTTGGCACAGCAGGCCAGTGTAGCCGGGCGAGCACTTGCACTCCAGTGGCTTGTCGCAGTAGCCGTGCTGGCAGCCGGGCAGGGGCTGGCACGCGCGGCACGTCGGGCCTGACCAGCCCAGCCGGCAGCGGCACTCGCCAGGGGACTCGCAATAACCGCGGGTCGCGTGGCAGTCGGACCGGCAAATGGCTGTAGCAAACACAGGACGTTAATGGCCGGAGCGATCATCGTAACGTACCATTCTCGGCGAGCCTGATACGTCATTGCTAACTGACCGATAACAGGGTCTATCTGGATATTAGGTAGGGGACTATACGTGTCCACGGGCCAACTAGCTCGAGACACTAGTCTTAAAAGTACCGGGAAAAAAGGAAGTTCTTCATCCAGATGAAGAATGCGTTTCGGCGCGTCCTGATCTGGCGTTATGACCTGACGCAGATGGTCCCTTGTGCTTGCGCAAGGATGTCTGACACCTAACTTTATACCGTAAGGTTGGTGGGGGGTGTCAGTATAAACTTTAAAGTCGTGTGTAGCAGGGTGACCGATAACAGGGTGCCTAGTGTGAGTTTTGTTTACTATCCGTATTCATTCGATTACGTTTACGAAAACGAAAATTAATAAGGTAATGAAACAGCGTCTCTTGGCGACATACAAGAAGAGTTTGAATTTTGCCCTACAAATTCTCGTTTTCGTTAACGTGATCGGATTGCGAATGAAACTCGTACTAGGTACCCAGGGCGGAGCTAGCGGCGAGCGGCTCGGCTCACTGTACCGACCATCGAATGCTCGTATCAAACATGTTACACCATAACATTTTACCAATCTTGTCATTAGACCACCGGCAGAAATGGCAGGGGAATGCTTCTTGTTGCACCTCTCTCCGTAGAAAAGCACTCACGTTCAGAACAGAAGAGCCCGTCCCAGCCTTCTCTGCAGATGCACTCGAAGGAGACGTTGCAGTAGCCGTGCTGGCAGCTCGGCAGGGGAATGCACTTGTTGCACCTCTCGCCGTAGAAAAGCACTCACGTTCAGAACAGAAGAGCCCGTCCCAGCCTTCCCTGCAGATGCACTCGAAGGAGACGTTGCAGTAGCCGTGCTGGCAGCCCGGCAGGGAAATGCACTTGTTGCACCTCTCGCCGTAGAAGCCTAGCTTGCAACGACACTCGCCCGGCCGCTTGCAATAGCCTAAGCAATGTTAAAGCTGTTAAAAAGTTTCACAAATTGGTATTTATTTATTTGTCTTCGGAAGACCAGCAGCACGCGAAACATACATACATTCAGATATAGGTAAGTAAGATATAGTAGATAGCCAATAACAGGTCTCCACGTTTAAAAACAGATTAATTAACAAGGTTTTTCTGGACAATAGAACATATATATATTAAAAAACAAAACAAAAACTAATGAGTTCACTTAATCAAATATTTACTAAAGAAATCTTGACTTAATAGCCGCCGTGCTGTTGCTATGCTAGAATAGAATAAATCAAAGTTATTTGTATTTTTTCTTACGAGATTCTAAAAAACAGCATTTAGTAATGAATATGAAATGTATAGCGTGGCGATTACGGCAAATACTCCTCATATCCTTGGGGGAGGCCTTTGTCCAGCAGTGGACGTCTTTGGCTGAGATGATGATGAAATGTATAGAACCAAGTTCGAACTTAATTCTTCGTTCTTCCATTTTTCGTCAAAGTAAAAACGTGATAATATGTTTAATTTAATAGAAAAGAATAGAAAACAATTAATTCATTATCACAAAAATTTATCCCAATATCCCATAACGATATAAACTTATTTAAATTTAAATTTAAATCTTTGTTCACAATACGGGCAAACGTGTTCTATCAAAAGCAAATTAAAATCGTAGTAAATAGTTTGAACTTGAATTGAATTGATTTCTATGTTGGTCGCTGTATACACACGTAGATACGAGACTATGTGCACATGCAAGTTTAAACTTTTAGAACGAACAATTGAGTTCCGTTTCCCGTCTCCACTTTCTAGGTCACCTTTAATCCAATGTACAGACTTAACAAAGGAGCCTTTCTTTGTCAGCCTACACGCTACTTTCACGTTGTATGTGTTCAACATCAAGCCTAGTCACCCATGTTGGTACACTCTAAAATGCTGTTAAGATTTGCGTTGTATATTCTTCCGCCTTGAAGTCGGTAATACAGACTGCACATCAAATATTCAAAACTGTCAAATTTCTTTACTAAATATTCAACCATCATCATCATCATCATCATCATCATCATCATCATCATCATCATCATCATCATCATCTCAACCAAAAGACGTCCGCTGCTGGACAATGGCCTCCCCCAAGGATCTCCTCAGCAACCGGTTTTGTGCTGCTCGCATCTAGCGGCTTTCCGCGACCTTCACCACATCATTGGTCCACCGTGTTGGAGGTCTGCCCACACTGCGCTTTCCGGTACGCGGTATTCAACCATATATCATATAAAGTTCAAGGTATATTGAGGAAATTTGAGAGCCTCCACAGGCCACTATTCTGACTTATGTGCAGGCGTGTGTACAAAATAAAACTAGAGCATCCTACTAATATTATAAATGCGAAAGTTTGTGTGTCTGTATGTTCGTATATTTGTTGCTTCTTCACGCTGCAACGGATGGGTGGATTTCGATGAAATTCGGCATACAGATAGTTTATAACCTGGAATAAAACATAGAATACTTTTATCCCGATATTCCCACGGGAACGGGAACCACGCGGGTGAAACCGCGAGCGGCCGCTAGTAATAAATAAATGCATGCTTTTTTTGAAGACTGTTTACTGATGGCGTCAGTCGCCTTTTTTAACGATACCGGACTTTTCTGGCGGCGGTGAGAAACTTAGAGGGTTCCTCAAGCCATATGATGGAAACACCGTTAGAGGGAAATCCTCTAACGGTGTTTGTAAAGTAAAGGGAACGACATCACGCTAGCGCGTTCCCCTCACCTACTACTTAGATCAGGGATGGGCAAACTCCGGCCCGCGGGCCATCTCCGGCCAGTGAGTGATCGAAGTCCGGCCCGCGACCATCAAACAAAAATTCAAGTGCGTGTGTGTTTCAGAAAATGCATACCTATCAATATATTTATTTCACAAAAAAAAATATTTATTTATTGAAAAAATACAGAAAAAAATTCAATAGCCTAGTTAGCCTGCCATTGATTTCGTTAGTAAACATTGTCACGCGAATGAAAAAGGTTGCCCATCCCTCTCCGAGGGGTATGATCGGATATGCATGCTGTACCAGAGAAGTAGGTTTTCAACAAATTCTGTTTATTCGAGGCATCTAAAGTATTATATAATTGATAGGCGGCTTTTAATTCTAGCGTCAAAACTATGTGACATCGTGGAGCAAAACATTGACGACAGCTTGGCCATAATTTTGGTACCTAACATTTATTATGCTCGTGTTAGCACGGTATTTGTCACAGATCGAAAACTAGTCTTCTGTTCTATTCGCATAAGCACTTCATTTTAAAGAATAGAATTGAATAGAAAATGTTTAATATTGACACAGCACAAATGACATTACTAGGTACCTACATCAAATATTAACAATAAGTAAGTGGCGCTAAAAGGTACCCAGCATGATGTCAGGCCTCCTAGATTATAGGAGAACCTTTCATTTCATGCGAGTGCAAATTTTCATGCGAGTAGATAAATTCATGGTGATAATTATTCTGAATGCGCTCTTGTCTAATTTAGATATACCTATCTGATTTTAGGAAACCTTCTCCATATTGAAAAGTTCTGAATCAATAAGTAACATAGAGTCCACAATTCCACATACCTTGTAGAGGATCGCAGCCCTTTTTACAAGTGGGTACGTCGCAGAGGTCTCCCTGCCATCCAGGGAGGCACATGGGCTCTCCCTTGTCGTCGCACACGTAGTGGCTATGCTCCCCCACGTTGGGCAGCTCGCACGCCTGCACCACACCGGACTTTGAAAACTAGGTAATGGTAATACGGCTTAAAGTTAAATATGCACTGTGCTTGATAGTGTAAGTGCTAGCGAAAGAGAAGCTTGCTGGAAGCGGGAATAATAACATGGTCATCATCGTTTAGTGCCATCTTAATACTGAAGTTTGAATAGGAGTGTACAAAATTTTCTGCGATACCATTTAAGTAGCAAAAAAAATTTTATATTTTATAATTATTTTTTTTTAAGTAGCTTGTTTTAACTGGCGATAACTAAGTCCAGTCCACCTTTTGATGTCGTCCAGCCATTTGCGTCGCGGACGTCCCGAATGTGTTTCCCTTCAATTATTGTAATGAATTTTGGCTTCGAGGATTAGCCGTGGGAACTCGTATAAGAGTCCTCTCTGCATGTGTCCGAAAAAGACGACTGAATAACATGGTGATAAATTCTTAAAAATATGTATCGTGCTCAGAGGCGTGCACTTGGGGATGGAAAGGCCTGTTTTTTTTATATTTTACGGGTAAGCACAGTGTTTTGATCTCACCTGATGTAAAGTGATGATAAGGCCAATGATGGAAGCGCACTTCACCCGGGAACCTCAACTAATGAGGCACTGGGCTATCTTATCTCTAGCTGCCGGAA
This sequence comes from Eudonia lacustrata, assembly GCA_947562085.1. NCBI lineage: Eukaryota > Metazoa > Arthropoda > Insecta > Lepidoptera > Crambidae > Eudonia > Eudonia lacustrata. Next base: position 7,374,194 of record OX387324.1, on the reverse strand, counting down.
CACAACAATGCTACAACAATAGCGACATATTAAGATAAGATGGTGGTAGCTAGCCAGGCGGACAAACAAGCCCTACCACCAACCAAACCGAGTACACAAACATGTACCCCCCGCCGAGAATCGAACCCAGGACCTCTGGGTTTACCCGCCTTTGTGGTCTTAGCCACTAGACCACAAAGGCGGGTAATGTCCAGCTGTGGGCTAGTATAGGCTGATAATGATGATGATGATGTGTCGTAGTGGCCCCAGCCAGTGTTCGTCACAGTAAGCCGAATGTTTGAAACCAGTTTTCATCCACCAAATTACATATAGAATTTCATTGAAATTTTACTGGGCACTAGGAAGCGGGTGATATCTATTCAATTGTTACTAAAAAATCTGTTGCTAACCTCGATTTCTAATGACCAAAGAAAAAAAGTTTCAAACATTGATTCCAACCGAATACTGATGCCCTCTACTCTAGTATAAAAAAAATGTATTGTTTATTATTAACAAAAATCTTACTAAGTATCATCATAATAATTGCAAAGTGATTGTGCCGTAGATAGGTCGTGAAAGACATTCTGCCTACCCGTACAATCACAAACGAAAGTCACAAACACAAATAGTCACAAAATAATTGATTAGGTACGACCTACATTACCTACCTACATTGTCAGAACCTAGTTTAACAAAATTTCATAGTCATAGTCATAGTCATCGTTATTTTTTGCATCATGTTGGTATGGTACAGATCATACAATATTAGGTATAAATAGTCCCTTAACATGACCCTGTAAGGGTATTGCAACAGTTTGGGGGTGGTTTCTTTAATTTATTTTTTATACAACAAAATTATTAATTCTAGGGTATGTATTACTAAGTTATGAAAGGAAAAAGCAACAAAATAATAAACTGTTTGAAAGAAAATCTTCTAAGGTACCGTCACGAGCATTAACATGTAAACAATGTAACTCTTAATACAATGGAATAAGAGTTTTAAAAACTAGTCAACTTTGTACTGGTTTTTTTATAAGTACCTAGTTCATTTATAAGTGTTAATTTCATTTTCATTTATTTAATCATCCAATGTTGACCAATCCAATGACAACACAATGATCCAATGTTCGTGACTGTAGGTAGGTACAACAAATGAAACAAATGTATTTTAGAAACTTTACATAAAAGTTCAGGAAAGGCATCCTGTACTATAGCACTATTTAAGTGTACGGGTTATTTAGATAGATTTTTCGAGACATGCTTTGCTATCTACATAGCTCCATTAACTTTCCGCAACACAGGATTTAATCGTGTTTTTTTTATTATGATATACCTAGGCACGAGCTCAGATATGATACACTCTTCGTCCATTTTATTAGTTACAATTGTTTACATATTTTTGCTCGTGACTGTACTGTGTCAAATGTGTAGTGAAGTGACACGAAAGTAACAAATAGCACGCGCGCAAAGCGACAGTGACTACCATTTATAGATTGATTATGTGAGCGAGAAAGTAAAAGGTGTACCATACAATACCTAATAACATAATAATTGTGATTGTCATAAATAAATTCATTGAAATTAATTCACTCTATCAAAACACAAACGTGTCCGCTTTTCTTAGCTTTAATTAAAATTAAGTACTTCATAAGCTTTGAGAAAGCATCTCTATAACCGCGGTCGTATTGTGTTAGTTGTATTGCAAACACCTATTTACAAATAAATTTATTTATCCCGAAATACGGTTAGAGATAATTTGCCAAAACTTTTATCACCATTCCCATTGTTTGGTCATGGTAATTGTCACCGACACTGTAGTAACTGTACCGACGCGACGACGACGAGTAAAACCCCAAGGGTAACTTAATCTCTCGAATTTGTAGGCACAAAATGGGATATTGTAATAATTACAAAAAATCTCTCAATAGTCAACAATAGATATCACATTTTCTGATCCACTATGCCAAGAATAGGGTTAAACTTCAGCGTTCCATTATAAATATACATTTTAACGTGATTGAATGCAGATCGCTAAGAAAAGCAAGTACTCGACGTTTGAGCCTAGGATACATATCATCATCAGCCATATGACGCCCATTGCTGGGCATAGGCCTCCCCCAAGGATCGCCAGAACCGTTCTCATGTTGGGGGGGGGGGGGGGTTGCCATAATCGCCACGCTTGGCAAGGGTTGGTTTGGCTAGGATACATATACAAAGCATCAAAGTTGAATTCCATCGATAGCTAATACTATCACAATCTTTATAATGTCAACTATTGCAACATAACCATACCGTTTTTTAAATTTCGACTTAGTAACAACTAGCTGTGCCCGCGACTTTGTCCGCGTTGAATAGTGATTTCCTATTTTTATCCCCTTTAGGGTTTTACAAACTTTTAATGTCGTATTTATTTTTATCTTTATCAAAGCCTAAAAATAAGTTTCAAGCTTCTAGCTTCAAAAATGACGTGATTTCAATACAAACTTTCATCTCCTATTTCAACCCTTAGCCCTTTTTACGCATTAACAAGTAGCCTATGTCCTTTCTCAGGCTCTAGACCAGGGATGGGCAAACTTTTTCATTCGCATGACTATATTTACTAACAAAATCTATGGCGGGCCAGGCTATTGAATTTTTTGCTGTATTTTTTCAATAAATAAATATTTTTTTGTGAAATAAAATATATTGATAGGTAAGTATGCATTTTCTAAAACACACACGCACTTGAACGTTTGTTTGATGGTCGCGGGCCGGACTTCGATGATTCACGGGCCGGAGATGGCCCGCGGGCCGTAGTTTGCCCATCCCTGCTCTAGACTATCTCTGTACCAAATTTCATTTAATCAGTTCAGTAGTTTAGGCGTGATTGCGTAACACACAGACAGGCAGAGTTACTTTCTCATTTATAATATTAGTAAGGATTGAATACAGACCACAGCTGTTTTCTAGCTGTCAACCGGTAAAATTACAATTAAATGCTACCTATTTTATTTTCTAGCGACGACAACTGCTGACCAAAACTGAGTTACTGTGTGGAACACTGGGTGCCACTACAATAAATGTATTATTATCTATCAAGGCCAGGTGATTAAGCTCTCTCCTCACATCCTACCGACAGGATCTTAATATGCTAGCGTTCTGAGTCAACCAAACTTTCTAATAAGAGCTGCGAGAAAGCCACGCGAAAGCGGGTCGTCGGGAAAACCCGGTGGAAACGATATATATTATATTATGACATTAAATATTTATTTACCCTGTTTTTTCCCCATTAAATATTTATTTATTTAAACTTTTTTGGGGGCCGCGAGAATCTTAAAGGGTTCCCCAAGCCGTATGATCAAACCCCGTCAGAGGGATTCTAGAGGGAACGGCATGACGCAAGCATGTCTCCTGCTAGATTCTCCAAGGGGTTCGAATCGGTCCTATGGTTGTTTATGACCCGTTTTTCCTGCGGTGTTTTCATCCATAGGGAAGGCTCATACCCGTTCCCTACTAAATTCTCCAAAGGGGTTCTGATCGGTTCTGAGGGGAACAACCCGGGGGCGCCTGTAAAGCTTAGCACCTCGGCTCGGATTGACCGGGTCATTTTAGGTTCTCTTGTTCTACGAGTACGGTGTCTTGGGCCTATGCGAGTGTGTCATGTGAATGTGTAGTGGCATTTTAAGGATTGGGCGAGGGTTGTCGGTGGAAGGCAATCAAATCCAACAAACTACATTAGGCATGTCAGCGTGAGCTGTTTTGACCAGGATGCCAAGTGTGAGTTTTATATTTATTTTATTTGCCATTCAATCACGTTAAGGGTAAGCATTGAAACGACGACACTAAACTTGTTACGCTTACGTCCGTAAGCGTGACAGTGTCATAAATTTTATTTGAAATGTCTTCGTCCATATTTATTTGATGCCGCGTGGCCATACTAATTTTGTATGAGGAATTTGATAAATCAAAAATGTGAGACCGACGATTTGTAGTTTAGATAATAGTGATTGTTATGACAAAATCAGAGGTACAATAATTTAGATAAACTATAACATATCAACTAAACGCCGCCAATCGTTTTCATGATTTTTGCCCAACTTTAAATGATATTATTGTAGTAAAAACTATAGTGTGTTATGAATTTATGGATCGGACTAATTTTAAACCGTTCCCTTTGATACTAAATATATATTTTGTTTATGTAATACGATAGTATTTTCAATTATATCAACTTAACCGTGACTGCACCTTTGGCTTTTTTTGGTCGGCGCACCCTTAACGGAAATAAGATTTTATTTCTACTTATTGTCACCAGAAAGCTGGTTTAATGCCTTACAAATGTTTAAATACCTACTACAAAACAATGCTAAGAAAATTAGTTTCATTTAGACATAGGTGTCTAAATGAACAGTAAGACACTTTGACAGCAGTAAAAAAAGTTTGTTACTTACCATTGTGGACTTCAAATTGATCAATAACTATATTATTATAATAAATTATAAATTATTAATAATATATAACACTAGCTTTTGTTCACGGCTTTGCTCACGTGGGCTACACGAGTAACGTGTCGTGTCACGTCATTTCGACAATAAGATCTTTATTTTGTAGCATTAAAAAGCCCATCCATGCGAGCTAGAATTAGTAACACAAACCGCGTAGTAGTAGTAGCACAAAACCGCGTAATAAAAATCACTCTGTATAACTAATTTTGGTCCATTCTGAAACCTCCTGTACGAGGTACTTAAGGGATCGTTTTCCAAAAATCCTGAAACTCTTCGTAATTTCTAAACAGGCCAAATACCGAAATTTAAGGAATGACAGATTTCCATACAAACTTTCCACCTCTATTCATCTCTATGGGAGGTTTTTCGAACAATGCTAAAACACGTCATTCTTTATTTTTGTTAAAAACTCTAAAGATCGCTTAAAATATTCATTTTGATAGTTAATACTTTAAAAATAACGATTTCCGCAAAAAAACCTTTACCCTTTTTTACTCATTTAAAGAAAAATAAACAAAATTCCTGAAACAAGTCATACTTGAATTCTTTTCAAGAACCCAAATACCAGTTTTTAATGTATTTAACTTCAAAACTGACGGACTTTCATACAAACTTTCACCCCCTATTTGACCCCATTATGGTGTGATTTCCGTAAAATCTTTTTTAGTGGCTGGTTACGTCACTCAATTAACCTACAGTCCAAATTGTATCTAATTAGCTTCAGCGGTTTAGGCTCGGCGATAATGAGTCAGTCAGTCGGGACAAGTCATTAGTATACCTATAGATAACTATTCCTTTCAAGTTTTCAAAGCAACAATAGCCTCAACTGCATCTGTACAGAACACGACAGTGTGAGAAATCCAACGAAGTACCTAGCTAATTACTACTCATTATGTGCAATTTTCTACTAGAAATATTATTCGGAATTCCAAGTAAAAATGCGCTTAGTTAGTGGTCTTACTAAATAACTGTTTTCTACATACTTAACTATGGATAATGAACTATTGAAACCAAGCCTATGTAGTTATTTCAACTATTTGTAGTACTTTGATAATTAGGACTGATCCAAGATAATGTAACTGAAACCGCAGAGCTACGTACCTAGAGCTAATACGAGATTTGAGAAATTTGACGAATTTTGACAAAATATATCAAGCACTTTAATGAAGTACCTAACAAGCCAAAGATTTACCAGGTCATAATCTGTTAATGTCAATGTAGATGACTAACATTATATTTAAACCTTTCGTAATAGTAACATGATTGAAAACGCTGTATACCAGTCGAAAGGGCTAACAGAATCTTGAAAGAAGGGAGCACACCAGCGAAAGCGGTTAAGCACAAAGAGTTGCGCAACACTCACCTGCTTCTTCCATTTGGGCACGTACTTAGCCGGCAGCACCACAGGAGCCACACAACATATCACCAACAGAATCAAGGAGTTCCTCATCTTTCAGCACTAACCCATCAACGCTCAATTCGGGTCACAAAATGAGTGTAAAGTCGCGAAAGAGAACTGCAATATATTTAACGGTTAATTTTTTTATGGGCAATATCGACGTGAAATGCAGCGCGTGCGCACGACGACCGGGTACTGTTATATTGTGTTATTGAACTTGACTCGGATGGGGCAACTTTCGCCGCGGTCGCCTTATGAGGCTGCTAAAGAAGCGATTCGTGATTAGCTCGTAGAGATTCACCATCGAAAAAGAAACGCGAAGATGGTTCGTATTTTGAACCGAAATGTTGCCAAATTTTATTTGCAAAATAGTTTGAACTTTAGGTCTTTTTTTGGAATAAATACTATTTGTCATTAGAGAACACTAAGCCCCTTCCAAATAAACAAAGAATAAGGTCCGAATACTTATTCCGTGTTTTGTTCCTGACATGTAATTTCAAATTAGAGTAAAAGAGACAAAACACGGAATAACTATTCGGACCGTATTCTTTGTTTATTTATAAGGGGGATGTATTTCGGCACAGAAGAAATAATAATACTTACTACTTCGGTCCAGTTGATCGGCCTACAAATTAATAACCGAAGTGAAAAATATTGCAATGTAGGCCTATCTGATACTAACCGAACCGATTGCAGTCCAGGCAACTTTGTTTGCTTAAAATAAACAACCAAACAAGTTATTAGGCTTTTACTGAAATCGCTGTTTCTGTGGCCTCACAACTGCTTTTGTTCACAAACAATTAGCTCGAGATCATCAAGTAAACCTTTCTGCCTAAGCTTAGCCCAGTAAACCATATTTTTAGAATGGTTCGTAAGGATCCATTGTTTATCTTTTTTTATAATAAATCTTTTGTTCATAAACAATTAGCTTGAGATCATCAAGTAAACCTTTCTGCCTAAGCTTAGCTCAGTAAACCTAATTTTCAGAATGGTTCGTTAGGATCCATTGTTTTTTTTTTTAATAAATATTCTATGGAGCTTGATCGCCCAGCAGCTAGCGCGCGTTCTGATTACCAACTTGCAAGTTATACAACTTTTGCAATGCTGGGTCATCAGATGGGTTACCAAGTTAGATTTCTTCCAGCGCTTCCGTGCACGTTTAGCCGTTTATCCCAGTTTTGGTCATAAAAAACAATCGCCAAAAATATTTAGTCTGTAGCTAAAACCAGTGGTGTAATGTCGCCCAATCTGGAAAGGCCTGAAGTGTCCACTGGGTCCTTTATAGGGAGTGCATAGACGACAGACTTTGGTACGCGAACTTTATTTATTATTGTCGCACACGAGGGACTGAAAGGTACTATTGTTTCTTCTGTGCTGAAAGTAACGAAGCAAGCGGCCAAAAGTGCGACGTCTGCGCAATCCCACAGACCGATGATGTTTGTTTGTTCTTCATTTATGTCAACGTATTTATGTGTAACATATCGATGTGAATTTGCACAGATATTTGACAAGGCCTAAAAGAGCCATTGTTTCGGGAATTTACAACAAAACTTATTTCACCTGCAAAAGCGGCGGAAGTTCCTATGGAATATAAGTACCTAGCTAAATTAATACAAATATTTTCCAGTTCCTATATTTAAGATTAATCAATAGGTAGTTAGTTTCTAACAGCTACTAACGACAAAGTTAGGTTCGAGTCTTTGCTGTAATTATTGAGTCTTATAAATAATATACAAGAAAAAAAAAAGTTTTTGTGTGTGACAAATGAAATATAATTCAATCTAAGGTACATACTTACCTAAAAGTTAATATAATTTCTCTTTTTCTTGAAGTATGTCATGTAAGTAATGGAATATTTAAATAATAAATCGACAAGTACAAACACATTTATATCTTTAAACATATTTATTATTGTTTATTTATATTATTTTTTTGCGTTCTATATACACTAGATGTAATTTATAAAGCTATATACACATAATTTAGGTCCTTGTTACATGATTTACATCTCGTATCGAAGCTCTGAACATTACATTTTAATAAACATTGTTTACATGTGCGGTATTTAGTATGTATAAACATTAAGATAATAATACATTCAGGATCAAACTGAAGCATAAACGTTTTTAAAATAATTTTATCATTTGTAAAACAGTTTGTTAAAAATTGGTATTTTCTTTTACTTTTGCCAAATTGTTAAATTACAAGCAAGATTAATAATTTACTTTTATTAACTTAAAATAATCACAATAATGTTGAACTGTTAGCGAATTAACAATTCCTGAACGATTGCATCATAGTTTTAGACGCTAAAAAGCAATAAATAATAAGAGTTTAAAAATAACTGTAAGACTTATAATTTTAGCATGCAAAGAACAATTTATTTATACAGAATACTCCTTATTATATAGAAAACTATTTTACTTTATGAAAAAGCCATTTAACAAGAATATTCTGTCAATCGCGTTAAAAGTATCATTTATATTTTTTATTGCAAGCCAAAACCAGATGGCAATCGCATTACGGAATCACATGGCATTTTAGATAAGTCCTTTAGAAGAAAACGATTTGGCACAAGTATTACCGTGACAATTCTGATAAGATTCCTGTGGTCGAGACGCATTCATGAACTTTGATTAATTCCAATACTGGATTAATGTACTAACTGGTAGTAATCCTGGTTGTATCAGTAGATATTCTATTATTATAATTATCACGTCTCGTACTACTGCAATAATGTTGACAGCTGTTGCGACTTATATAACACGTTTTGTACAACTAATTTTAATATTAAAATATAAAAACTACAGAAACGCAATTAAGAGTATTATTAAATATCTTAGTTTTAATCCACATCACAATCCGATACAGTCATTAATAAGACTACACGGTATATTTAAATCATAGTACTTTTTTATTATCTAAAAATATTTTGTACAAAATTCATTCTTAAAGAAAATATTAATTTTTTATATAACACTTCGCATTGGTTGTATGACATAACAACGATAACGTCACAGTGCGTATCGATAGGTGTGTAAAATGTCACTTTTTCTTACATATTGGTTGCTAATATGAGACTAAATAAAAAGACTCTAATTTATCAGTCAATAGGACTACTTTACCTAGCGTTAACGAGAAGACAGAACATAGAGTGGTTTTTACCCACCAAAATTTACGCTTTTAATATTTAATCCCGGGATCTGAGGTAGACTAACATCATTAAGTTTCATGCAATTCTACCAACAGACACAAGTACCAGTAAAAAGGAAACCTGTGTGTTGTAATATATAAAAAAAAATAGTCTTTTATGACCGTGGATGTATTATTCAAGGAGTTGAAATAAATAATCACTAAATAAAATTCTGGTGGATAAAACCACTCTATTTCGCACTCTGCCGGCAACTTCAAGTAAATTTGCCCTACCTATTCCGATTACTGCTAATTATGTAGGCCAACTTAAAATACTTTTAGCTTGGCTAGCAAGCTAACTATCCGTAAATCTTAATGATTACGAATAACGCGTGCAAACACCATTCCACTTTGCGTTTATCATTTATTAAACAGAAACAATGTGTTTCAAAAGATGACAGCATTTTCTATATATAAAAAAGTTAACATGCGAAGTCAGATAGTGAAGCAAGATTGTGCCTTACTGGCCGTCTCCTCTCCTTGCCGATCCAAACGATTCCACTAGTCGCAACAACTGTCCCCTCATAAAATTTATACAACTAGGAATAATGTTTTGGATATTTTGTAGCATGGTTTTCCAATGAGGAACTTATTTCATTTATAAATTGGTCAAACTTTTTTGTCATAGCTATTTCTATAGTTTACAGACGTATGATAAATAAATGAATACAGTTATTTATATGCCTCGCCAAATTCAATTTGAGACAGATCAAAATGTTTATCACATCTTAATGCCATACATACAAAGCGCATTACAAAATGTTTGTCAATTAATATCTTTACACATTTACCTGAGTATAAAAAGTACGTAAAATATACGTATTCTTAAACGACAAGACGGAAACTTTACAGAGTTCACTTATACCAAAAATCACAATTACCGAGAATATAACTAAAAGGTTTTACATCACTTGATAATTTTATTACATCTAGAAATGAAGTCATAATATGAGATATTTTATACATACATTTGAGAAACATTGATTTACTCAGTATACATTAAACTACTGAGGCCTATCTAATAAACATAGTATGAGCTTGGAATAGATGTTCCGTGTTTTGTTGCCGTAATGTAAAATTAATTTAAAATAGAGTAAAATAGACAACACGAAATAACTATTCGTGACATAGACTAGTTTATTAGTACGGGACTTAATGTACAGATGTAAATTTGATAAATTTTCGTAATTGCACCCAATTTAGTTGAAATGCCATGCAGCTATGTCATGTGAACATTGCTTTATCAATATGCAAGAGCAACTAGCCGAAACCGTGTCAAACCCTGTTTAGGTAGATCTACATACCGCTCGACATAAATAGGTAATTCATGTGATACCAATCACCGCACTCAAATAATTTACGCGAACGATACAATAAAATTAAAATAACCGAATAATATATTAAAATAAATAATTTTGTTTTCTTATAGATAATTTTGAGATAAAATTCGAGTTACAAATAGATCAGATCACAATTACGCAACAGAAATATTAGGAGTACTAGTAACTAAATTGTCATTATATATGATGAAATTATCATTTCACAAAGCTTTGACTACGCTAACTGGTATAGTAAACACATCCTCGAACAATCGCAAAAAGCAACCGCTAACCAAAAGCAAATTTTATTTTTTTTATATATTAAAAGTCAAGGCGTTAACTTTATTTTGTAGATCTGTCAGTTTTTATTTTATAACAATTATGTCAGTTATGTTTTATCTAATTGTTTTACGTAAAAAAATAATAGAACAGTTGTATTTCTACAAAACCTTTGTCAGGCCGAAGCAAAATAGAAAACATAATAAATTGAATCTTATTTACTCCAAATAAGATTGAAAAACCAATTAAAAGTAGCCTAATAAAAGGTTCACTTTAACGGTTTTTTTTATTTAATCATTCATTAAACTTTACGAACAAGCAGTTAAACTACTTACGTATGTTCAAAGTAACTCCTTTTACTAACAATAGGTATACGATTCGCTAGATAATTTCCCGAAGTCCAAACCTTTATAATAATAATAATAATAGCCAGACATTGTGGTGATAGATCGATTAGCGCGCAGCACGATGATTGACGATATCACCACTCCCCATGACGAGAACCGCATGAAAGCTGAGAAAGAGAAACAAATCAAATATCTCGACTTAGCATATGAGGTTGTCGACATGTGGAATGTGGACTCGGCTGTCATCGTGCCGATTGTAGTTACGGCTAACGGCCTGATGGCCAAGAGCCTCGATCAACATCTCATGAGACTCTCGTTAGGCGGCTGGATCAAGGGCCTGATTCAGAAGACAAGTTCTCCTCGATACGGCACGTATTGTGAGGAAGTTCCTGTCTCTGGAGCCCTAATCACCGGTAGTTTGGACCCTGGTTCCGATGCCGGCGGACCCCTATTTTTTTACATTTTTAAATGTTTGTTTTGTTATTAGAAAATATTTAAAAATGTAAATTAATATGTAAAAAAATAAATAAAGGGAATAATAATAATAATATCAGCCACTACTTTTCCACTGCAGGGCAAACATTTATACACAAAAAAAATATTAATAAATGCAAATTAGTCCTACACCATTGGCGTTACCTCTTCTATTATTGACATTGTAGCACTTTCTGAAATGAATGAAAAAAATAACTAATCATGACTACTGAGTTTTCTCTATGTCCATGACCTAAGCAAATTCCACAATAAATTGAGCCCTATTAGACAGCAGTAAGGTTGAAAAGCAATTGAAATAATATCAAGCTGTAAGGATTTTCAAATTGGTTGTTTAAAAGACTTTAATTTATTTGGACATTAGATCCGCTACGCAATGATTACCAGCCCGGTAAGCTTCACAATGATGACTGAGCCATGCTTTGTGTTTAGATGGACAGTTTGCTGACGGTCTCAGCCTATATAGCCTTACTCCTCAGACTTCTCCTCCAGTGTCCGACTCCGCACAATTCCAATTCAATTCCAATTCAAATAACTCCCAAGCGCGGCAATATTTTTTAATTCTGGCAACATAATATAAGACTCCATTTTATTCTGCCGCTCCCTTCAGTCTGCGGTCGTCGCTGCGATAGGTTAAACGTGTTTTTTAGGCACAAAACCAAAACCGAATATTTTTGTGTCGCCACTGAAGATCCGGCCTTCCCCCAGACTACATATTTTTGATTTGATGGTGAGTATTGATCGTTTTTTATTATATTTTGAATGTGAAATCGTTTTATAATATGTAGCTGTTAGTTTGAACTGACAAATACAATCGTAAGATGGCTGTAAGCTGAGATCCGGTCTTGCCCCGTGTGGTCGAAGATCGGACTAATATCATCTGGTCTTTCCCTGTGGAAAAAATGTCAGTGATTGTCAAAATTTTATTTAGGTTAGCTTACATAGAAGGTCTAGCTGTTGATACTATGCAATTTTAGTTTTTTTTATACATACGTGTTAGTAGGTACTTTAATACTTTTTGTATAGACCACAGTATAATAGTGAGTACTACATACAGTATGGCCGCTCCCTGCCTCTCGCTGTATACGCCCCCACCCGCGATCAGTTAGATACCTCACAGTTACCGACTGACAAAGACGCGGCATACAAAATGATTTGTTTGTTTAGTTTTCACGGAAACTGTCAAAGCAGTACGAAGTCCGCCGGGTCAGGTAGTTACAAATATTTTTTGCGCGAACCCTAGCATGTCATCTCACTCACAGAAACATTCCGCGTTCACCTGCACGAGCTTTTTTTTGGAGAGATTGCTGATTGCCTCAGACGGCATTTTCAGCTTCACCGGGCTTGTTTGGGGGCGGCGAGAAACGTAAAGGGTCCCTCAAGCCGTGTGAAACGAATCACCTTCGGACGTTTTCTAGAGGGAACGGCATCGCGCACTAGTGCGCGTCCCCGTGCCCCGCTAGATTCTCCGAAGACTTGGATCGGATCCCTGCACGAGCATATGACTGTGCATTAGAACGCGTTTGACCATTACATACATTTTGTCGCGAGTGACCGAGGTGTGGCTATACCTAACTAATACTTAAAATATTTATAATTGATTCTTGGTTCTTAGATCATGTGTAAGTAGCTGCAAACCTCTTAACCTGTGGTAGGGTGTCAGACAAACAAAATAAAAATAAAAACGAATGTTTTTTTTTCGTTTTAGTTCAGGAGTAATTTAGTTACTTATTTTGTTTTAAATCTGTAATAGGTAGGTAAGTAAAATTTGACTGACTACTTCCGTTACACTCTCTATACAGGTAGTTAGGTACAGTCGGCGGCAGATCAACCTATCCAAAACTGTCAAATTTCTACAATCAATTTTGAACTTAATATTTTGGTTATAAGGATCAATATTCATTGGAGAAATTTGACAGATTTGGGTAGGTTGATCTGCCGCCGTGTGTACATTCAGTCTTAATGTGTAATTTGATTAGCCTTCTTAGTTTGTATTCTAACTAACAATATATTTCCTTTTATTGCAGATTCAAATATGCCTCGGAATTATGAGAGAAGATCATCGCGTGCTTCATACTCTCAAGATGACTTACAAGCCGCCATAGAAAAGGTGAAAAGCAATGAGCTATCTAACTATGCAGCTTCGCAAATATATGGAATTCCTAAATCCACACTTAATGACAGAGTTAGGAATAAATCTGGTGTAATCAGTCAAACCTTGGGACGGCCACTAGCAATTCCCCTAGCATTGGAATCGGAGCTCGCGTCTTGTCTTCGCACTCTTGAAAAATGGGGATGGGGATTGTCACGTGACGAAGTGCAGGAGATAACTGCAGAATTCATTAAAAAGAATAAATAAAAACACCATTTGCAGATGGGAAACCTGGCGCTGATTGGTTCATCTCTTTTAGGAAGCGCCACTGTTTATCAATTAAGAAGCCGCAACCAGTCGAATATCTACGAAAGAGAATGACTGATCCCTTTGTGGTGTACGATTACTTCAAAAAATTGGATGAAGTATTAAAAGAGCTTAATCTTGGGTCATTGCCAGACAGGATCTGGAATTTAGATGAGACCTCGGTCTGTCTAGATCCAACGAAGACAAAAGTAGTTGGTGCAGTAGGCAAACCATGCACAAGAACCATCGCTGGTAGCGCCAAAGAAAACATTACAGTATTAACTACAGTCAACGCAGCTGGCAAAAAATTGACTCCTTTAATAATATACAAAGGCAAACACGTTTATGATGAATGGATGGCGGAGGACAAACAGGAGTATGATTTTGACATATCTTATGCAGCCAGTAATCGCGGCTGGATGGAAACGGAGATCTTTTATAACTACATGTTAAAAATCCTTATTCCCAGTTTGGGACCAGAACGACCCGTTCTGATTATTTATGATGGGCATAGCACCCATGTTGACAGCAAGGTTGTATCTTTGGCCATAGACAACAATGTGACTATACTGAAATTGCCAGCGCATACATCACACTTGCTCCAGCCGTTAGATTTAGCGGTATTTAAGTCTTTGAAGACCATGTGGGACAAAAAGCTTGTTAAATTTCAACGACAAAACGTCGGTGTCAAATTACGCAAAAAGGCTTTTGCTGAAATGTTTGCGGAAACATGGAATCAAACAAGTCCGAAAGTGATACAAAGCGGCTTCAAAAAAGGAGGCATTTATCCGTTTGACGCCGATGTAATCCCAGAGGAAAAATTTGACCCAACAGCTTTAAACAGATGGAAGATTTATGGAGCAAAAAAGGAGATAAAGCCCCTCAAACCACTTAAGCAGCTATGCTTAGAGACTATAAACAACGTTATGTTTTTCCCGACAGCTGCCTATACAATTCAGAGTGTTGCCTATTGTGACGCTGAACATCCTGATCCATCGGTACCAAAAAGTACGTTTGAGGAATTACTTTTACAGACGCTTAAATATCATCCCCAAACCACAAACAAAGTAACACGAAAACGTGTTGCATCCGGAGCTGAAGTTATCACACGCCAGATTTTGGAAAACAAGAAAAACGAACAGCATAAGACATCCAAAGAAACATTGCAACAGCTGAAAACAAAGTCAACCAAAATCAAACAAAATTCAAAAAGTTCTCTGAGTGGCACTGCAGTTCAAGTTAAAGTTGATTTGATGGACAAGAATATAGATGATTCTAGAAAAATTGGACAAAACAAAAGGAAAGTCAAAACTGAGACGGAACCTCGAAAAAAAATTAAAACGTGTTCGAGTACCTTAACTTCCATCAGCGAACAAATAAATTTTCAGAGCGATTCTGATGTCTTAGAAGACTGCAAAAATTTTTCAGAATTTGATCTATTTAAGTGGATTGAGGATGATGATGCACGTGATATGGATGGATTATTGCGAAAATCAATCAAAAAGTCACAAAAAGATTTGAATAAAGATTTGCAGTTTGATTTGATACAAATGGAATCGGAGATGAAAAACGATCTACAAGAACAGAAGATTAAAAACGTTTGGAATTTAGACACAGGACATAAACATGAAGACGAACATAGTGATATGATAGATATTTTGGATGATCAAACAGGATTTCTGCGAAAAGTGACAGTTACTAAGGCGATAGTAGAGAAACCAAAGCCATCAAAGGACTCCGTAAGTTGCAAATATCTCGAAAAATATAAAGAAAATGTTGCTGATATCGTAAACCACCGAAACCGTAACGAAATACAGTCATATACCAAAAAAAATGTAAAGAAACGAACAAGTACAAAACCTAAAAAAAAGAAGATATTGCGTAGTAGATCTACAACTACGGACGAAGATATTATGAGCGTTCATACTGATAGCGACATATGTGACGTAATATCGATTCAAGACGAGGAAGAAGATGAAAATGTAATAGTAGTAGTACCGACTCAATATGAAGAAAACGATAAAGATTTATTCAGAAAATCTATTGATGAAAAAGAAGCTGCTATATTTGCAAAAATTTATGAAATCGACAACATTGAAAAACAAACACTTATTGACAAAGAGAAACCAAAAACTAGGAAGAAAAGAGATGTACAAAAACTAGAAAGGCAAATAGTGACTCGGCAGACTAATAAAAAGCAGAAAAAGAATGAAAAAAAAGAAAACGAAGGTACAATATTAGTGTCGACAAAAAAAGTAAACGATGCTTGTACGTACCATCTTGGACATCATATATTGGCTAGGTACTTTTACAAGAACAGTTGGAAGCATTACGTGGGATCGATAACAGAAATTATTAATGAGAACCAGCTTGAAAAAACATATAGAATATCTTTCTATAAAACTGTACGGACAAAAAATACATTAAAATTTACCCAACCAAAGAGGTCTGACGAGGACTGTATACCAGCCAATCTAATTATCAAAGAAATAGAATTGATCCAAATTAAGGAAAATCCAAATGAATTTGTCTTAAATGATGATAGTGATGATGTTTATTTTTCATAATTTATTAAAAATATACTTGTCCCTCATAATGCTCATAAGTAGTTCCTATTTCTTTCAGCAATGTTTGTTGATTAAATTGCTAAATTTAGGTTCGTAAGTAAGTACACAGTAAAGAAAGTCTTTTGAAAATTCTTTTTAAAAAGTATTTTTTATTAATATGTTTATTTTTTAGTTTTAGAGTTTTTTGTGTCGCTAGTGAAGGCGAGTTAACGCTCATTCTATTGTTATTTACGTAATATAAGGAAAATTATACCTAATAATTATTCTATCTGAATACGTCTTACGTGGTGATAATGACGAGACGTATATTACTTAAGAAAAATATACTTGTGCCTACAATACCAAATAAAAAGTATAGACTGAACGTCGCGAACAGCAAAGTGAGGATGCTAAAAGTACGCCTCGCCGTGTAACAGACACTGATAAATGCACGAACATGTCAAGCTAAGCCTTAGCTGATTGTTTGAGCTCAGCATCCAAAGGAGTACACGTTTTTGTACTCGTTCGGTTTATTTTCATTACATTTGTGTGCGTTTTTCTGTGTACGAACACGGCGAGGCGTACTTTTAGCGGTTTCACTTTGCTGTTCGCGACGTTCAGTCTATACCTACTTGTAGGTACCTCATAGTGTTGATTGGTACTTCCTATTTTATGATAGTCATTTATGCAATACTCGGATTTAATTACTAAGAAATGACTGCTGTTATTGTTTTTTATTTTACTTAATTTTGTTTTGATTAAAGCACGGTTAATTATGTTAATCCGTATTTTATTTACTAAAACATTTTCCTAAAGGTATGATTCCGTGGCCGACCGCACACAGCAACCGCAGACTGCACTACTGGTTTCTATGTATTTGTATTAGATACTTTCCGTAGCTGGTAGTAGTGAGTCTGCGGTTGCTACGTGCTGTTCCTGCGTGCAGTCGGCCACGGAATCATACCTTAACCTATACGAATGACTAAAACACAGTCTGCTAGGATCTAGAAACCTACAAAGCTAAAAAGTAAGAAATACTTTCATACATGCTAGTTTGTAGGTATAGAAAGTTTGAGAAACATAATTTCTTCATTTGTCGTTATGCGGGGGAAGATCGGACTATTAAATTTAAAAAAAATATTTTGTATCTGTCATACCTAAACTACTTATCTTTTTAAAAAATCCTTTAATACATTAATGAAACGGGAAATACCGGATATTTCTCTAATGAAAACCTTACGTATTAAGCCACACAGTAGCTTTTAGAAAGTAGTCCGTACTTACCCCGCCATGGTCCGGTCTTTAACTGGTATTTGGATTAGCAAACCTAATCTTCACAAAGGTGTATCTTGGCAACCGCGTAACAAAAAGAAACTATTAAAATACTGATTGAGAGAAAATTTGATCCTTAGCAACGAAAGATCAATTACATTTGAAAATCTTAAATAGGAAATTTTGAGAAAAACATTTGCTGGAACCTCTTCAACTAACCGAAAAACAGTCCGGCCTTACCCCAACGCACCTTACCCTTTCTCTTCTAAATTCTCCGAGGGGTTTGAATCAGAATTTACAATTATGTGCCCAACCGTGGGATACTTATGCTATGAACAAGAAAGACGCTACATTGTTTCTGTATATGTGCTGCAAGTCTTAATGACACATAAGTAATGTTCTTTTAACTAGAGTAAAAGAGTGCAGTAAAAAAGTATATTGAGAATGTAAACACTAATTTGCTGATCATATCACAAAATCTCACGATCACCGTAAATATCGGTTCTATGGCAGCTAGGGATCACTTGGTTCTGGTGTACCTGAAGAGGCTTCTAAAATAGGTGTCATTAGCCATGGGTGATGGGCGTTGGGGTTACCCAGTGTCTTCTAAAACAAAAAGTGAACACTTCAATATTTCGCAATATAAATAAAATAAAAAAATAGTAATGGGTACATTGTGCTGAGGCTACTTTACCTAAAGCTGTTAGCTGACTGTGATTCGAAGTCATGCGACCATCAACGAATAAATCAAAATGACAACGTTGAAATGCAAAAATACACTACAATTTTAGGTTTTGAGGTGAAAATCGTAGAGAAAAGTTATGAACTAGTTGAATTTTATGAATCACTTAGTTAAAAAGGCAAGATACTCTGCATGAACAGAACATCCATAACATTGCCACTATGTTATATTCGAGCTAATCGCAACTTGCTACCTTACTTAAGTAGTTAATTCGGTTGTGTTCATTAATGTAAATGTTTAATTACTAGCTATTTATAAAATTAGAACTATGGATTTTCTTTTTCAGCAAAGTGCAAGTTTCGTATTAAAAATAGAACACTATCAATTACTGTCGGGAAATCTGTAATAGCACACAGGAAAGAAGTAGGTCCATAACATAGAGTACCAGAGCCAACATACAACGTCGAATCTATCGGTGTCATTTTCATTTCAATATTTTTCAAACCAATAAGTCAATTCGTATGAAGTTATTTATATTTTGCTGTACAAACGCTGTTTTTAAGACATTGTCTGATAAATTATTTGATCTCCATTTTTTTTCTAATGCATACAGAATTTCATTAGATTTATTTATAAAGGTTTTAAAAATAATACTCTTATAAACATTTTTAGGACACCACAAAACGCAAACCCTTTTAATGAATGCGGAACTAATCATTTTGTGGTAGCTATCTCATCGGCGGATACCGGTAGTAAAAAACTACGTTCGATCGACAATCGGTCAAATTATTTTTTTTAAGTATGTACGAAACATCGATTGAGCAGACCGATTTGATATTACGACATCGGTTGAGGTCTGAAACTTACATATAATATTTAAAAAAACTTATATAAATGTAAATTCTTAAACAAATTTTATAATTTACTCCTTTGAATGCCCGCCCTATCATCATTAACAATAAAATTTAAAAATATATATTCGAGAGTAAAATTTAATTTACATTTTAGAACACATATTCGATTTTTACCAAGAACTAATGCACAAGACATATTGTGTCAACCAACCTTATATTAAAGCAATAAGAGAATCTTTAGCTTAGCAACAAGACGAATTACATTTTCCCAATCATGATGGTGCCAGACCCAAATTAATAAGAAGAGAACTAAATAGTATTAAGAAAACAAATAAACATGGTTAGATAATACAGTAAACTGTATATTCATTTTAGTCACTGACCATACTAAGTCCTTTTGAATAAATCTACAAACTAAAAAAGGTTTTGGAACTAAACCGTCGGAATGTAAAGGCAAATAAGTTGGAACGTTAACAAAACACATATATAAGACAAAAACGAAACAAACACAACAGAGACATAGACAGATTACATAGATTTTACTTGGAATCTTTTAGAGCAGTGGTTTTTAACCGGTGGTCCACGGACCACTGGTGGTCCCTGGAGGCATTCCAAGTGGTCCGCGAAGCCATCGTAATCGTGATAAACAATAAACAAGTGACTTGACGACCTTGACGTGCGTGATGTAAAACAACTGGGTGGTCCCTGGCAAGACAGATATTTGATGAAATGCTCGAGACGGCGGCTAAAAGGTTAAGCACCACTGTTTTAGAGAAATCTGAATTTATCTTGACGTTATCTTTTAAAACATAGTATATTAAGATTTGTACATACGCCAATATCGATTGGCGAGCGTCTTGGAAATATTTATAATAATGATGGCAAAATGTTCTAATTTTGTTGTAAAATATACTACAAATTATATTATTGTTTAATTAATGAGCTATTTTAATGTTAAACAACAAATTTAATACCATATTTAAAAAAAAAAGGATGTTAAATTAATTTCGATTGTTAAAGTCTACAGCGCGTAACCTCAAACTCGACTTTGACTCACTGTCGTAAAATATAATTTGAAGTGAGTTAAATGACGACAGTTATCTCATCTCACTGCAAGAATACCAAACATCAGCAATAACATAAAATTAAAAACATGGCATATATTCGTAATTACGTTGAGCAATAAGGACACCTAATCTGTAAAATAAAACTTAAGACCATTTATTAATTTCGGTTCCTCATAAAAACTTCGAAGTTATATACATACATATTTGTTTGTTGAAATAAACGTGTATTGAAAAAAAAATGCGGTTTAAAGTACACTATGGAAAGTTACATATTCGCACTATATTAAACTTTGAAGTATGTATGGTATACCGAAATGTACAAAGATTCTTGATTCCGTCGCTAACGAGTCGTATCACAAGCTATCAAAAAGTAGCTCTTTTACGTTGAGATAGAGCTCATATTTACATGTGATTCACGATGGGAGATCAGTCACTTGGCGTAAGCTTTCAATATTTTAATACTATTCAAAAAGCTAAAAGGCAGGCAGTTATTTATCTTAAATATTTACATAGTACGATGACGATGGCTAATGCATGTCGTCATAGTTAAGATCTGCTTTACTTTCTTTTAAGATAGGCAAAGAACACAATTTGCCACTTGGTTTTAGCTTCTTCCTCATAAGAAACTTAGACCCGATGTCCATTAAAGGAGAGATGAATCCATTTCGTCTAGGCTTGTATGTTAATTACGACATAAATCCTTCTCCTCTCCGTCCGTTTCCACTTTAGTGGATACTGGGCCTTACAGAATTATATTGCTATCAAAAAACACTCGCAATGCAAGGTATCACAAAACACAATTAGGACAATAGAAACCACAACAAATTGAACTTTATTCACTTCCAATAAGATTGAAGACTAATAAAAAATAATAGTATGCTCTTGCCTGTTCAGGGTTAAGATTGCCAGCTTACCACCATGTGACTAGCGTGCTACGACTCGTATACGAACGGGCTTAGCTATCCAGTACAATCAAATATATGCACACACCTCGTACACTTAAAATGCATTATTCTGTAGAAAGTGTACAATACATATGACTGCACATGTCGGTACTTAATACCGGCTGACGCTTCTGAAATTGAATTACATTTTACACACACACTATGTGTGCTTCTTGTAAACTATTAAACGCGCGATACAATGTAAAACGAGCTCCTTGACAGTACAGATTAAGTCCACTTTCGTAATTCCCGTTTGCCGGAGCAGGTCTATAACTCCTTCTGCCGTGTGTCGTAAAGTGGTACTTGCTTGTACTCCGGGAATGGGTAGAGAACTAAGTGGTCCGCCGTTTTGTACCAGGGTATCAGGCCGTTCTGGAAACAAAAGACAATAGGGATATTGATACCAACAATAATAGTTAATTCCAGAACATTAAACATATACATGAAAAACGTAAAAGTTCTCTAAAAAATCAACCAATTTTTTTTGACCTAAGCATTAATTTCTTTAACCTAAAATGTTTTTAATAAACACTCAGTTGACGGAACAAAATAGTGACATAGTTTCCATTCCCATACAATTTCTATTAGAAAAAAAAACGTTTTGACAGTTGCTAATAAGTTTCTCTTTTGAGAGTTCTTGGCGGGAAAGTGAAGAGTCATGTCTGCGGTTTTGTTTTATTTTCTAAAATTTGTGTTATGTCGAATATTAATGTGAAATAATGGTGGATTATTAACCGTTAAGTTTTCGTGAGTGTGCATGAGTGTTGGCAAACGAAACAAAACAGTGCAACAGCACTTTTCAAATTCCGCGTGAGGACTTAATAAAGCCCCACATCTTTACTAAGATACTCGAGGGGTTGGGGGGTATATCATTCTCACTTCTCATTGCTCTACTAATGAATTTAAGAAACTAATGACATGGCAGCGTGGTCTATGATCTTAGCCGGTTCCTCAGGGAACAAACTACACTTAACTACACTTTAAAAAAATCTCTTTTGACTAACCTGTCACTACCCAACTACCCAATCAATTATTGAGGCACTGGCTGTCTTATCGGCTATTTACAACAACACGTTAGAAATAGAATTTAACTTCACACTCTTTGTTTGTTTTTTTTTACTATTTAATTTTAATCTTATTTTTTCCAGTGTGTATACTGTCTTTTTTTTATTATTCATAGCTTGGCAAATGACTCCACTCCATCTGATGTTAAGTGGAAATGGAGTCCAGGCGCGAGGACAACTGGTGCAGCATGAAAACAACGCAGCATCAGTCACCCTCACCCTGCCGGCCCACCAAGGTGCCTCTTCACGGCTCGTTTGAAGGTGCCCATGTCATAGGAAGAAGGGAAATAGTGTGCTGGTAGACTATTCCATCTTTTGGAAGTGCGACAAAGAAACGAGTCACCAAATTTCATTGCCTCTGCCTGCTGTCTGCCTTTTCTATTTTTTTTGTATCTATGTGTTGTTAATTAATGTTTTTTTTTCTTTCTTTCAAATAATGTTGCTATGGTAACAGACTAAGGTAAGTTGTTGGTTGCTATCCGGGTGGACCAGCTATCGCCAACGGAACCAATTAAATTATGTTCCTTTAGCTGGTAAACAAACTCGAGACCTCAACACAGGACGTATGAGATTTGTCTTATATCTAGCCAAATTCTCTATTACTATATCCTCAATGACTAAGGTAATAGCTATCTGATCTCTCAACTGTATGAAGGAAAACACAAGAATGATAAAACATTATGTTTACCGACTTAAGATAAAATGATGGTAGCTAACCAGTGGCGGTAGCCAAAATAACATTAAGAAAACGATAGCGAAGTTCGAAAAGAATAAAATGTATGTGATTGACATAAGATTGACGACGTGATTTAGCGCGGCTTATGTCAATCCCATACATTTTATTCTTTTCGAACTTCGCTATCGTATTCTTAATGTTACTTTGGCTAAGCCTACTGATGGATTTAAAAGAAGCTCTACCACCGACCGAAGACCACAGAGGCAGTTAAAATTGTAATTGCGAGAGGTCGTGGGTTAAAGTTTTCCTAAAGCAAGTCGTCTTATTAAATAAGTATGTTGTGCCATTTTAGCTACTGTTTACTCACCATATTTGTCCGTTTGTTGGTACCGCGACCGTAACCGTTCCAATGGTTGCCTGCTACGCCTACGAGGTCGCCAACCTGTGCCAAATAAAACTTATGTTAATAGAATATAATAGAATACAGGAATAGAATAGGTATTTAGTAGTCTAACAATAACTAACTAATAAACTATAACAATGTAAAGATATAGTGATGGAGACGATTGACTTCTTGTGGTGTGGTCAGGTATATCCGTTGTCTGGGATCCCTATGAAGAGAAATATATTCTCATGATTGAAAAAGTGCAGCGCAAATTTGCTCGGTGGCTGTACAAAAAACTTTATGGTTATTATCCATACTTATATCCCTCTCCATTTGTCGCGGGTATGGTGGACATGGAGACTCTTAAGCTTAGAAGGGCTATGCTTTTGATAACACTGTTTCTTTCAATAGTGCACCAAAGGGATGAGAGTCCGTAAATACTCGAGAGGATCCACATTTTGGTTCTCACAAACATATCATGGGACTCTGCGGGGCTGGTGGCACCTCGCCGTCGGCCGCGCCTGTTGGCACTGCAAAGTGCGCGGACGGTGCGTGGTAGTCACGCCCCCACTAATCGTGCGCTGCGTGCTGTCGGGGACATTCTTGCTCGGCACGATGAAATCGACCTATTTGCCGATAGATTGGGACACTTATGTAATGAGTTTCGCAAAATTATAAATGAAGAGTGTATTTAATACCAAAAGTGTTTTTATTGATTTTGTTTGTAGTATTTAATATATTGATGTTTTGACGTTAATTCTTTCGAAATATTTTTGTTGTTTAATTTTGGTATTCTATTAATTAATTATTTGACCTTTTGTGACATTTATTTTATTGACATATTTTTGTTTATGTAGTTTTGACGATATATGATTGTATTGATTGACATATTTTTATGATCTATTTATTTTGAGTTTTAATTTCATTCAGCTTGACATATTGTAATTATTTTCATTTTTAATTTAATAATTGTTAATCTTTTTAGCGCTTTGGATTTAAAATCTGTTAGCTTTTAAGATTTATGTATGAATAAATAAATATGATTTTTTAACCTATTGTCATATTCTCACAATTGCCTTCAAATTGTAAATTTCAATATTGTAAGCTAGTTATAAATATGCTGTGTAGTAACTCTAATAATATATAAATAAATAAGTCATTTGACTACGTATATGTATATTATACGTTTATTATTACTAGAGGTTGCCCAGTGGTCGAAATTCGATCGTAATTTTTATAAAAAGCTGTTTACTATAAGGCTGCACGGATTGTATCCTAAGCAATGAAAAATTAAAAAAGATAGAATGTGAGTTTCGATTGGCATTGACAGATTTCGGCCGCTCCTCTGTAAAAATGTATGAAGCAATGTTTATTTTATTTAATGTATTTTTTATGCATAATTTTATAAAAATATTAGCATTCTGCCCTCTTTCTCTATATAAACTATAAGTGTGCGATATTTCATACTCCTTCGTCCGCGTAATTTTCGTATAAAGGGGTACAAAGTTTTTGCGTCACAATTATTATATAGATTTGTCCGTCAATGCATGTTTTGCCGGCCATAGCAGTAATGTAATATTAGTACTGTAAATAACAAACGGGACTGAGACGTGGTCGCTCACTATGGGTTTCATTAGCTTAAAGTCACTCAAAGAGAAATGGGCATAGCCAGAGGGCTATGATATTGATGATGATGATGATGTACCTGCAGCGCGCACCATACCTGGTAGCTGGCAATAGCTATATGAGAGTAGCTGCGGATCACGCTCAGTGGCCTACTAATGCTCGTAGGAGAAGCCTATGTCTAGCAGTGGATGAATATAGGATGATGATGAAAATAATTATGATGATGATGATGATGATGACGTACCTGCAGCAAGATCTCTTGCGCAGCGGGTTCAGAGTGGGGCAGTACGGCGATACGGTCGTGCGCGTTCTGCCCGCCGAAGTAGTAGATGTCGTCGAGGGAGAAGAAACTGTCGGACGCGTCCGCGCGGTTGGTCTGCATCATCTCGTACGCCACGCGACCCACCTACGGACAATTCATTCATTAACTGTATTGGTCACTTATTATTATAACCAATGAAACTATACACTTGTGTATTTACAAAATTTTATAAAATACAGTAAAAAAATTAAACGCCTACCCGAGCCAGCCAGGAACAATGTGCACACTGTGCCGCTATCAGCACTCAAAAAAATTAGAATAGCAGTGACAAAATTCAGCGCTGTCAATAGCAGTGACAAAATTCAGATTGCTATGCTACTAGGAAGGCTGACGCCTTCCTGGTAGCATAGCAGTCAGTGCAGCCGCCCGGATTGCGGAATACCCAGGTTCGATTCTTGGCTGGGTCGGGTAGGCGTTTAATTTTTTCACTGTATTTTATAAAAAATTTATTTAGCTTCAGTGTAGCAATTAATATAACTGTAGTTAAGGGAGCGGTGTGCGACCTGAATTGTACTTTATTGTGTCTCAGCAAGAGTCACTATTTATTTAAATTACTTTGCGGAGTGAATCTTCTATACTTGTACTATTATGTATTCTGTGTCAAAAATAAGAAACAAATGAACATAATATTGGTGCGTGCAAAATGTTTGATTACTTCATCGGCTGGTGTAGTTTATATATTTCTACTCGTACATAGGTTACAAGTCATTAACCTATATATCTAATATATAAAATTCTCGTGTCACAATGTTCGTTCCTATAGTCCTCCGAAACGGCTTGACCGATTCTTATGAAATTTTTTATGCATATTCAGTAAGTCTGAGAATGAGAAATTTTAAGGTCACTCAAAGAGCAATGGAGAGGGCTACTATTAGCCCTCTCCATTGCTCTTTGAGTAACCTTGAGTGACCAAGCATAGGCTTGGGATTTCTCTGCGTGATCGATTTAGAAATGAGGAGATCCGCAGAGGAACAAAGGTTATCGACATAGCCCGAAGAGTTGCTAAGCCCAAGTGGCAGTGGGCAGGGCACATCGCTCGTAGGACTGATGGCCGCTGGGGCGGAACAGTCTTCGAGTGGCGACCGTGTACTGGAAAGCGCAGTGTGGGTAGGCCTCCAACAAAGTGGACCGACGATCTGGTAAAGATGCGGGAAGCCGCTGGATGCGAACAGCACAAAACCGGTCGTTGCGGAGATCTTTGGGGGAGGCCTTTGTCCAGCAGTGGACATCTTTTGGCTGAAGTGATGATGATGATGAATATTAGTACTAACCTGGCTGCTGAACGTGCACACGATGTACTCGCACATAGACAGCAGATGCAAGTCGACGAGCAGGCCGGTGAGCGAGAGCGGCGTGTAGCGGCGGTGGGTGGCGGCCGTCTTGGCGATGGACGGGTCGCCCAGGAACGAGTACTCGGGGTACTTCGACTTGGCGTCTTCTAACACCTGCGGACAACAAAGTTACAATAAGAATAAGAAACATATATTGAACTGCACAAAAACAAATACAAACAAGATACACAGATGGATATAATAATTAAAAAAATGTTTTTAAAGAAAAAAACTATGAAGTGTAAAGCTAACGAGCAGCTGTCTAAGCAATGCTTTTGTGGCAATACACAGAATGCCACAGAAGCGCTGGTTTTCAGACAGCTCCCTGAACGTGAGGTGGCGACGCGACGTGTAAATATAATAAAATAAATGTTATATATTTATAGAAAAAAATATACATAAAAATACTTACACATACATTAAAATAAATATAAGTAATGCAAAGGCTGCATGTTGTTTTATGCCTTTGCTGACTTTTGCAAAACTAAATACTTATCTGAAAAAATTATGTACACCCGCCTGCACATCGGACTACCACAAACAGCTGTCAAATTTCCTCAATAGACATCTAACTTTATGTCTATGGCATATGGTTGAACATTTACTGAAGAAATTTGATAGTTTTGGGATAGGTTGATGCGCAGGCGTCTGTACGTAACGTACACATTGCACATGCTGTATGTATAGACTACCACAAACTGTCAAATTACTTCTACAATATGTTAAAAACCCTGTGCGATCCGTTAAGGTGTTATTAGGTATCGAGATTCAGTTCTACTAGTGGGTCGCCCGCAAAACTTCGCGTTTATTCAACAGACTTTTTAGGAATTTCAAAACCTATGACAGGTTTTTCTTTATTTTTCTGCACATCTACGGCTGGAGCTATTCAAAATGAGACCATAACCGATTTTTTATGTGCAGCTATCGTCCCATAATCACTAGGACAAAAATCGGCTTACGCTATTAATATACAGGGTGGAAACTTTCAGCGGGGCAGTAAGGGGAAGTACCTTATCCGTTGCAGCTACACGAAAATAGTCTTAGGAGACTATCCATAATTTTTTATGGAATTTTGATCCCCATTCAAAGATTTTCAAAAAAATGTACAGTTAGCAAGAAAATAGCCATTTTACACAAAAACATTTTTTGATGCCAATCGATCCTGTTTCTAATACTGATCAAAAACTTCTATGGGACCAACCATCGTTGGAGTACTCAAAAAATCACAAATTGCAAAAAACTTTTTCTTACATTTTGTAAAGAATTTGTGTAACTGAAATACAAAAAATAAAAGACAAATGATCACGTAGAATTTTACACATATCAAAAAGAAGGCGTATTAATTTTTTTTTTAACTTAATTTGATGTTATTCTTTTTTTAAATCTTGCTGTTTCTTGCCCTACGATATCAAGTGCTCGAAGTGACCGCCATTTTGATGA
This sequence comes from Eudonia lacustrata, assembly GCA_947562085.1. Lineage (NCBI taxonomy): Eukaryota > Metazoa > Arthropoda > Insecta > Lepidoptera > Crambidae > Eudonia > Eudonia lacustrata. The sequence continues at coordinate 7,346,096 of OX387324.1, read as the reverse complement.
ATACACAAATTGATTCGCTTTCTACCGACCTAATGGCTGCTGACAATTTATTTGGATGAATTCCATACAAAATTGTGGTTAGTGAGTCTTTTTCTGACGCAACAAACTGACAAGATTGTTTTTTATTTAATAATAACGAGTTTCAAATTTGAATTGTTTTTAAACTTATCTTTTTATTCAGTCAACAAAAAGATCTCAACCGTCACTAAAAAAGCTTTTACGTAAAATTTTCATACAAAATGTACGGGAAAAGTTTTTTGCATTTTGTGTCTTTTTGAGTACTCCAACGACGGTTGGTCCCATAGAAGTTTTTGATCAGTATTAGAAACAGGATCGATTGGCATCAAAAAATATTTTTGTGTAAAATGGCTATTTTCTTGTTAACTGTACATTTTTTTGAAAATCTTTGAGTGGGGATCAAAATTCCATAAAAACTTATGGATAGTCTCTTAAGACCATTTTCGTGTAGCTGCAACGGATAAGGTACTTCCCCTTACTGCCCCGCTGAAAGTTTCCACCCTGTATATGTATTTGCGTAATTATTTTAAAAAACCGGCCAAGTGCGTGTCGGCGTGGTAGGTAGGGTTCCGTAGCCCATCTCAATAATTTAAAAACAACCATTTGGCTGGAAGGGGGGACACTTGACTCTTCAAAATCTTGTACTTTAAAGCTTAATAGTTCACAAACGGATACCTCAAACAAAAAACTGTTTTTACAAACCCGCAATATTTTTAAAATTGCTATTCAACGACACCCCACACTATGGGGTAGACAATAAAAAAAATTACATCCCCACTTCGCGTGTAAGGGAGGTAACCTAAAAAAAAATATTTTTCAAAATTTTACTTCACCACTTTGTCGGCGTGATAAATATGTATGCCAAATTACAGCTTTCCAGTACTAAGAGTCTATAAGCTAGGCTGGGGACAGACAGACAGACAGACTTTACGGGTAAACTTGTTGACTACGGGACCCTAAAAAATGAATTTGAAAAAAAATTACCCCCATAAAAAATTTGTTCAAGCCAAAACATACATGGCAGTACTTTTGTCGGCACTTCGGTAGAAACCTACGACCTTTCGCGCCGCCGCCGGCCGCCGCCATTGATGGAAGGGAAGTGTGGTCACATTTATAATATAAGCTATATTTTGGGGTAATTTGAGCAATATCGGTACAAATATCTTGAGTTTTAAATTACGTAATCGTACTCTTTAATTTTCATGAATAATATTTTTGTTATTGTTATTTGTATACCTATGTACACCTTTGCGATCGGACATGGTTTTTTTTACATATTGTATAGTTATTATTTTTTATTATTCCTTACGGGTAATAATCACTTGACGTTCATCTCGCTTGCAGCCGCACTTCACACGGAATCCTCAACTACTTAGGCTCTGGCTATCTTATCTCTAACTGCCGGAACACAATGATGCTACTGACAATGCTACTACTAAATATTATACCTATTCACCAGATTTGAGTCGCACAAAGAGCGTGCCATGCTCGGCATCAACTCATCTCCTCGACCACATAATATGAAGATGAACACACATGAATGTCGCAAAAATAAACGCAATGCTGCCTCTATCGCTTCGTTCATGTATGGACGTGAAACCTCTACTCAGCTCATCGTGTCCATCCACATTGACTATACAGTATATTAACTTACATTAGCATCGTCGGTCGCCAAGTATACTCTCCGCACGTCGATGCTACGCGTAAGCTCCAGCTGGTCGTAGTACGCCTTCACGTGCGTCATGTACTCGTGGATATGGTGGAAAGCGGCCTCCGTGCCCACTTTGTCGGTGCGCCGTATGTGCACACTGGAACAATACACGTCAAACCATCAGTGATTGGAATCTTCATCACCAGCGGGTTTATGTAGGTCCCCCCATGCGGAGGCACGAGCTTCGAGGAGAACGGGACATAAGCCACCATGCGGGACCGATCCCGGATCGGCGATCCGAACCCTTTGAAGTATCTAGTAGGGGACGGAGACACGCTCCCCTTCCCTACATTCCCTTTAAAAACACTCTAGCGTGACGGGGTATCGATCACATAGCTTGAGGAACCCTTTAAGTATCTCGCGTCCCCAAAAAATCCGGTGACTAACTCTCTCTAAAAAAATCATGCCTGCCCAGTGCGATGCGGTGGTTAACGACTGCTGATACAGCTGAGTACGGCAGCTTTACGTGCCTTCTGGAGCACGGAAGAGCGAGAGATGATAATTATGTTTGGTCGCCCAGCCGATAACGGGCTTTTGTTGCTTATTTTCAGCAATCGCATACCGAGCGCGTTTACGACTGCGCTATCGAGCTACCCAAGTCATTGGAATATGTAGACTGTATTTACTTTATTTTTACGACGAGCGACGGGAGTACAGGACACCACATGGAGCTGTTAATAGCACCACATTTAATTTTAAGATTGCGATTGAAGTGTTGTGTAATCAATTAAACAATTCTAAAGACGATAACATTACGAAATAATTACCGGTAAACGAGATACCTGTATCAAATTCGGTGGTATTAACAGTTCCATGTTATGTCCCGTCTTGAAGTTTCGGTAAATATAGTCTACCTATTATCGACTACTGAATCGGTTTCAGCTATTATTCAAATAGGTGTTTTTTTTTCTAATATAATAAAAATTAAATAAATTACAGTCGCTCCTTTGAAATATGAAAATTTAAGCTTTATTGATCCTTTAAAAAAGAACCTTACTGCCCTGACTTACGTTTTAATTTCGTCAACGTCATTAAATAAATTCGTGATACCAATTAGTCGAAATTAGGTAAATAATTACCGTATTATGTATCTATCTATCAGAAAAAGACATGGCCCGTTCCGAGTTTTAACAAAGTTAATAAAATTTATATATATATTTATATTTTCTATTTCTATATATTTCAAATTATTATTTGAAACACAGAACACAGATTGATTAAAACTACGTCGCTTTTATATCAGCTAAACAAACATCATGAAAATCATATCTAACTAGCAATTGCTATAACTATAAATCTCGATATCAAAGTAATCAAACGCTCAATAAAAATCACGGCATGATTATGGGCGGCTTGATTGCAGTTTATTGAACATTTTGCGCTTGAAAATGAATTAGAAATATTACAATCGAATAAGGTACAACATATTGTGCCTTACAAATAGACAAAGAATAAGGTCCGAATAGTTATTCCGTTTTGTCTTTTTTAGTGTAAAAGCACACTATGCCGAAGTTCCGCAGCTGATTTTACGTTCCGACGTATTCGGCTGATATGACACACCATAAGTGCCGAACTTACGCCCCGCCCCCGGATCTTTGTAGGCAATCGAAACGAACTTCGGTCGCGTATAAAGTGTGCTCTATAGAATAAGTTGCCGCTGAACTTACGCCCGACCGAAGTTAGCTGTACGCTATAACGCAACGTAATTTCGGTATTATGTGTCGTCAGTAATTCAAATAGCATTGCAGGCGTAATCATGCCGAACTTCAGTCGCGTAATTTCGGCATAGTATGATCCTACACTTACTCTAATTTGAAATGACGTTTACATGACAGTAACAACCACGGAAAAAAAAAGTAAAAAAGTAAATAGTGTTGAATAATTTCGACGGGCTCGTTAGAACCACGATAGCTCAATTGGGAGAGCACCTAACCCGGTATGTCAGCAGTGGCCGCTAGTCTACGACGCGGATGTAGTGATCACTGGATGGTGCATATCCAATTTTTTATTTTTAACCATCTGCCGGACTATGAAATTTTTGTTTGTAAACTTGGGTGCAGGTTCAAATCCTGCTCGTGGAATTTTTTTAAACTTTTGTGTTTTTGTTATTTGTTCGCAACAAAATTTGCGTTAAAAATTATATCTCTTCTTCCCAGTCGTTCACTCTTGACAGAGTGGTCGTGGTCACGTCTTGGTCACTTCCCCGTTCACCGCTTCCCTCGTGATGCGTCGCCATGTGTCCCGATGCTTGGCAGAGTGAGAGCAAACGTTGATGTTTGAGTTCGTCACAGATTTAATGAGGTCTGTCCACCGTGTCGGAGAGCGCCCGCGAGGTCTCTTGCCCTTAACTTTCCCCTGCACCACCAGCCGTTCCATGGAGTCTTCGTTACGGGTGATGTGTCCGAAGAACTTGAAGATTCGTATTTGCACAGTCGACAATAATCTCTCTTTGATTTTAAGATCTTTTAGGATCGAGACGTTGGTGCGGTGCGCGGTGCACGGGATTCTCAGCAGACGTCTCCAACACCACATTTCCAGCGCGTCAATCTTGCGCCGGTCCTGCATCCTCAGCGTCCACGTCTCAGCTCCATATAAGAAGATTGGGAAGACCAGGCATCTCATAAGCCGAACCTTTGTGTTTCTGGTTATTCTGCGGTCTCTCCAAATCTTTGCCAGTCTCTCTACTGCGGATCTAGTCACGGCGCAACGTCTTCGAATCTCATCCTCGCAGCCTCCCGCGTTGGTAATAGTGGAGCCCAGATATATGTAGCTTTGGACTACTTCACATCCCGCTACATTTTGGACGTCTGGTTGGTTGTTGTCATTGTTGTAAAAATTATATAAACAAAACAAAAACCTTATTCTTTGTTTATTTGTAAGGCACATAGGGTATAATAAGCGGCTCGGCAATAAACTCTGTCTGTGAATTATTAACTTGTGACCGTGAATTTAAATTACGCCAACTACATACGAAGTAATTGCATTTTCAACCACTTTAAAAGTTGAAAAGCGAAATACTTTCTTCACGCGAGTCAATTCGCTTTTTAATTTTTTTTAACTTCAAGTTTGAATCGATGCTAATATATGGGACAGCGAACGATTAATCAGATAATTTTACATTTTTAGCAAAACAATTGTCAAAACGTGTTTGTTTTGTTTATATAATTTTTAACGCAAATTTTGTTGCGAACAAACAACAAAGTAAATAGTGTTGAATAATTTCGGCGGGCTGGTTAGAATCACGATAGCTCAATTGGGAGAGCACCTGACCCGGTATGTCAGAAGGGTGCAGGTTCAAATACTGCTTGTGGAAATTTTTTCAACATTTGTGTAATTGTCAAAACATTTTTTTTAATAGAAACTATGAGATTGGAAAACTGTGACGTCACTTTTATGTTCCGTCAATTACGTATAATTATTTAAAAAAATTAGGTTACAAATAATAATGCATAAATCAAATATAAAATATGTTGTTGTTTTAAAGAACTGTCACGTGCTGTCATTTATACGATATTTTCTGGAATTAATTATTGTTGTTATCAACTTCCCTGCTATGAACACAGATCATTTTTTTTATAAGTAGGTTTACAGCCAACATTGTTAATTGTAGAAATGGCTTGATATAAAATATAGAAAATCGAAATCAGCGTAGTACAATTATGTGCTACGCTGATTTGCCCGTATTAAAGGGATACTATAATTTTACTAGCAAGGTTTGCTAGAGGTGTACGGTTGGTACACACGCCTGCACATCATACTACCACAAACTGACAAATTTCCTCAATAGACTTTGAACTTTAGCATATGGTTGAACATTTAATAAAGAAATTTGACAGTTTTGGATAGGTTGATACACGTCTGTACCAAACACATACAGGCATAAAAACAATATTTATATGCTATATTTATATTGGACTCGAAAATAATACCCGAAAGAAGAAGACGTCAGTTTTTAGCTAGTTAAACAAGAAATAAATTTTATTATTTTTACAAACCAAAACTATATTTCTGATATTTACCCAACAATAGGATTCTTGAAGTTCATCTTAGCTACAGTCTCGTTAATGGCCTTCTGCAGCGTGGGCCGCGGCCTAAGCACGTATTTCAGCATCTGGCCGATCCACCACGACGCCGGGTCACCGTTGAATCGCACTATCCTGCTCGAAGGACCAAACACTTAGCAAACAGTACATTTTGAAATAACAAAATTAATTATGATCGCAAATTAGATGTTTAATTATTATAAATATTCCGCCAGTTAAACCCGATATGACCTTTTAAATTTTCAAATAAGTCTGATATAAATTAAAGAAAAATTTAAAGTTGAAATCATCGGTCGGCGTGGCTACCCAATATGGTAATCTCATTATTATTTCATACAGTTAGTAATTATTCGGCCCAAGACCAGAAAAAACTCACCAATAACTTACCTGTGAGCCAAATCCTTGGGTATCGCTAGTGGCAAGAATTTAGGCTTCTGTGATATCGAATCGATGAATGGCAGTGACAAAACCTTTGCATCGTATGATACTGAAAAACCATACTTTATGTAATGTTTATATAATTTTTAACGCAAATTTTGTTGCAAACAAATTACAAAAACACAAATGTTGAAAAAATGTTTTCCTGCTTGTGGAAATTTTTCAAACATTTGTGTTTTCATACTTTATGTATTAGATTAAAAATTTGAAGTGTGCAACGAGCTTTTTTTTAAGGAAAATACACTAAACTGTCACTTTAGTTAATTGTAATCCTCCTTTAGCTTACAACATGTATAGTTTAACTGTAATAAAAATGGTAATTTAAATGTTAATAATATTTGTTTGACTACTTAAATAACAGTAAAAATTATGCACATAAAATTAATACAAAGGATAGTTTATCATTAGCCAATGCTCTTTCCATCACTATAATTACTTACAATGAAACAGTATGATTTTTCTTTTGGAAGTAAGTTCTCTAAACAATATCTTCCATATGCATAGCGAAATATAATGTAAAATAATCGCCGTTACGAAATAAGTCCTGGTTGAAATTTGAAGTAAACGATAAACATTTTTATAGCCTTCACAATAAAGCTGACATTTACCTGGCCACTGTATGACTTTATCGTCGTACGCGGTAGTACAACTGTCCGATACCGGGTAGAACACATAATCCCAGCCTTTGTTGTTGTACCTCCAACCTTTTGAGTTGAGTATTAAGGTTCTCTCTGTGGCGTAGGCGAATATTAGGCAATACACTATATGGTGCAGTTGGCAACCGAAACCGCAACCCTGAAACAGAGTAAATTGCATTTTTACAATAACTTGTTTAACAATTAAGTTTTTATAGCAACACAGTATCATAAATCATAGCATTGTTGGAATAACTACTGTTACGGTACGCAGTTTGCGACTAAGGATACAATTTTGTTGACTTTTATACGGATAGAATTGCGAGAAATTAAATATACATTTTTAAATAAAAATAATTCAACAATATTATCTAGACAAGTTTAATTTTTATAAACTTTCCTTGTATTTTTCCGTATCGGTAATATTATTATACAATTGCCGTCCATGTTAGCTGACGTTGATTGCTACACTTCTGTTTTTAAATTTATGACTAGCTTGGCTCGTCTAATATGCGCACCCTCTCTGGGAGTCGAGCCCGGAACTTATGGGTCTACGACCGATGTTCAACCCACTAGACTACAGAGGAGGTGAGATTACAATCTAGTCATACAAAATATTCGTTCGAAATAGTCTGTTATAATAATAGTTTAAAATTATTTAATTAGATTTACCGATAAGCAACTAAATAATGATGATTTTGATGTGATCTGTAAATCGAAACCACTACAATGTTATCAAACATGCAATCAGTCTATCAAATTCACTATAGGGCAGTTTCAGTACACGAAGACAAACATTTTAAATACTATGTCACGCATCATTATCATAATCATTCACCAGTTCATTCCTATGTCCCCACTACTGGGGCACAAACCTTCCCTATGGATGAAAACACCAGAGGGACAACAGGCCAGTGCAGATTGGTGGTTATTAACGACTGCTATTGCAGCTGAGTCCAAAGGCGTAGCGTGCCTTCCAAAGAAGCTCGAGATGGTCATTTTTGGTCACACAGACCAAGCGCGTTAACCACAGCGCCATCGAGCTCTCAACTATGTCATAATACAATAACAAATAATCATTGTGATCTTACACATTTGACACTAATAATATAAGGTCACACATCTATCTAATTTAAGATTGTTATCATATAGAGAATAATTATTACGATTAACACATTGGTTAACGAAACAATGTTGTATAAAATTGAACCATGAGTTATTATGTTTAATTATCTTACGCCAATTCAAATATATACGTATAATTCAAGAACGTCTTAAGTCAGCTCAGTCAGCATGATTAAAAATTGCAATTTACTGATTATATGTAAACACAATACAGGCGACAGCAGCGATCAGAGGAAAACAGATGTCTGATAATGATAACTAGGTAAATGTTAGGAGATTGGTTAATACATTAGGGTTTCTTTTTTACAAAACACCAAATGGCCACTGCTTCACGTTTGGGGCATGCGAGCTTGAATGCCGAGCTATGTCAACGACCTGCATATTTGCGGAGCGTGACAAACGCAGCCGCATTTGTTTGACTAACTCATTACAGGGCTCTCTCAGTACAGTTAGAGGTAAAATGATCTAAGCTTTCAAAATTACCTTAATTATGATTATGGATACATATAATTTACGCAAATTTTGTTGCGAACAAATTACAATTTGAAAAACGACAAAATGTTGAAAAAATTCCACGAGCAGGATTCAAACCCGCACCCCCATGACATGCCGGGTCAGGTGCACTACCAACTTTGCTATCGTGGCTCTGGTGGTAGTGGTAGTTTTTCAAATTACCATAATAATTTATTTAACTTTTGACAAAAATCAACCTTATCCCAAAACATTAGGGTCAAGTGTAGTAGCACTTTCATGTGTTCTCAGACGTCATTATAAAGTGTAACTAACCGTCATTGATAAACGGTTGATTCTTTTCTAACGTTCAAATATTTTGCTATGCTCGAACTTAAAAGTGACATAAAATTAACTATGAAATATAAAAAAGTTATGCATTACTAAGAATTTGATTATTAATAAATCGAGAAATTCAGCGTTAAGAATTTGTTACCAGCGGCTTTAGAATAACAGTGAGAAGGAGCACACCCTGCACACCCTGCTACACACTACTTTAAAGTTTATACTGACACCCCCCACCAACCACACGGTCATAAAGTTAAGTGTCAGACATCAAAGTCAAAGTCAAAGTCAAATATTCTTTATTCAAATAAACTTTAGAAAAGTGCTTTTGAATCGTCCATAGTTTTTTTACCTACTACCCATTCAGGACGTCTATATTTTAGCTGTGGAGAAGAATGGGCGCAAGAAACTCCACAGCTTTAATTCAATATGTAACGACATTTACAAAATTATATGCCGTTACGTTACCAAGCTATACAAGTTTAAAAAAAAATCTTAACAATATTTTGGATTAGAAATAGATTGGAGCATTTTAAACCCATGCTGTTTTGTCTTCAATGTAATCATATAGACACTTTATAATAAGCTTTTTTATAAAGCTTTTCTTTAATAGCGATTTTAAATTTATTAATATCTAGTTTTTGGATATTACTTGGAACTTTATTGTAAAAACGTACACACAGGCCTCTAAATGAATTATTTACTTTGTGGAGCCTAGTACTAGGTACTGCTAGTTTGTTTTTATTTCTAGTGTTTACATTGTGAATATCATCCTTATGCAAGCACAAGGAACCATCTTCGTCAGGTCACAACGCCAGATCAGAATACGCCGGTATCCATCCTTCATCCGGTACTTTTAAGACTAGTGTCTCGAGCTAGTTGCCCCGTGGACATGTATAGTCCACTACCTAATATCCAGATAGGTTACCGGAGCTGTAAGCTCGCTCACTTGTCGTTGCACTAAGAGCACAACTCGCAGTGTACTGCTGCTGTGAGAAGGAGCAATCGCAATTGATCTCCTAGTGCAGGGATGGGCAAACTTTTTCATTCGCGTGATAATATTTACTAACAAAATCTTTGGCGGGCCAGGCTACTTAATTTTTTGCTATATATTTTTTAAAAAAATAAATATTTTTTTGTGAAATATAAATATTGATAGGTATGAATTTTTTGAAACACACACGCACTTGAATTTTTGATTGATGATCGCGGGCCGGACTTCAATCATTCACGGGCCCAAGATGGCCCGCGGGCCGTAGTTTGCCCATCCATGTCCTAGTGTGAGAATTAGTCACCGAATCAAAAATCGCATCCCAGATTACTTTGACGCTAACTGTGCAAGGGATCATCGTAACGCAAATCGTTGTATGACAACATTGTATGTCAAGATAGTTGCACGATAACAATATACGAACTGCATCTTACTTTTAAGTTTGTTTATTTATAAGTCACATTTACTATAAGTGAGGCGAAAGTGAGGCCGAGATACAATATTACAAAACATTAACCATTATAAAATAGAAATTCTTTAATTTGACTCAGATTATATTCAAAAAATCTCACCCCAGCTTCGCCTATTGTTTCAGATTAAAGTCATACTATAACGGTAATTAACTTTATTATAATATACAACTATTGAACTTCAATGGTAATAGTCAAACTCAGGGCCGTCTTTAACCTGTTGGAGGCCCTAGGCATTGTATGATAGTGGGACCCTTATGCTATGCTAGATTTTAATAAAACAGGCAATAGGAGTAGATAATCAATATTCTAGATTTATTCAACTGGTATATTATTTGCAGCCAGATAGAGTTTCCAGTGTTAGGCTCTTGGTTTATTAGAATTAAAAACTAAAAAGATAGTTCTTGTTTCGCAAAATAAATATATTTATCGGTAATATCGGTTGGAGATCTGGCAGGATCAAGGAGGCACTATCGATTGCGGGGCCCTAGGCACTTGCCCAGAGTGCCCAATGGTAAACAAAGAAGGGCCAGGTCAAACTCGCGTATATTTTTACAGTTTAAAGTTAATAAACGGGAGTAGATCCGAATTTTTCAAAAGTTGTTTTATTGAAATGTGTAGTGTTCGCCCAAACTTTGGAAATGGTAAAGTATATTATATAATAATAAGTATATTCGTTACTAAAAACCCCCATACATAGGCCTTATTCTGAAAAACGCGATAGTAAAACCGGTTGCACTTGTTTGACAAGTTAATTATAGCTGCTGTTGTACGAGTAGATCAACATTGTACGGATCGTTATCAGCCGGGATAAGGTGTCAAACATAGTATCAGGCAAGTAAACAACCATTTTGTAATGAGCTCGATAACTGATCGTTTAAAGCGGGCCAGACAATAAATACATCACATCGTTTCATTATAAATAAAGCTTTAGATTACGGCAGCTATGATGCCACTACATATTGAACCCTATACACTTGGAATAAGACAGAAGTAATAAAGAAAAAAAGCACGATGTGCTCGTCAAAAGGTTAATTAGATGTCGGTAAGGAAAAATGACGAGGTATAAAAATGTCTAAATAATGATTATTGTCAAGAAATAAAGAAGTCGAAAATGAAAATTCGTTAGAAGTATAAAAATGTCGAGATATAAAATAGTCATAATATAAAAATGTCAAAGTATAAAAATGCTAAGATATAAAAATTGCCTACCATATTATACTAGGTATCTAACTACATAATAAATAATCAAATAATAATCTTTCCTACACTCACACCAATTATGTAGCCCAAGAGAAGCTTCGTTATGAAACTCGTTAAATGGTTACTAGACAACGGATAAACATACTTAAAATACTTAAATACATACTTATTATACATAGAAAACACCCAGACCCGAGACTATTTAGAAAAACAATAATTTCTAAATTGACCCGACCGGGGATCGAACCCGGCACCTCAGATAGCGACACCATGAAAACCGATGTACAAACCACTCGACCAAGGAGGTCGTCATCGCTACCTATTTATTATTGAGAAAATACTCGTTAAATACGTTGAGTTGTTCTACGAATACACATAGAACTTAGTCGAAGGATGGCACAGACGCCTAGTATCAAAAATTCCCAGGAGGCCTACTCTATTTAATTTCATCAAGAATTTAAAGAAAGAGTGTAACTCACGAGTACGTCATTAAGAATAATTTATTCTATTGTTCAAGAAAAAATAGGCGAAATTTAGATGTACTGTATCAGTTGTATGAAAAATATTTGAAGAAACTGAACACAAAGGAAATTACTCCAATTCAGCTGATTAAAAATATTATACAAGTACGATCGTATTATTACCACATAATTGTAAGCATAAAATGACTAATTGGCTAAAGTCTCAATCATATGATAAAACTGAAAACCTCTTCACTATTCTAAAGTAAAATCAACCAAACATAAATAAATAAATAAACAACAATAAAAAAATATATACTTAAAAGCGAATAATTCATGTTATATTTATATAATAATAGTAACATAATTGTATAAAATAATTATAACATAAGTGGAAAACATAAAATAATATTGACAATAGCTGTGTTACTTTAGATTTAGGTAGTTTCTCTCCCTCATTAATGTCACTCAAATCATATATTCACACACATAACACACACACAATTTTCGCAATAATACGTCATTAGTAGTATGATATAATGTTTGAATACATAATTTTTTTTTTTTTTTTTTTTTTGGTTATAGGCAGGCATTTGACTACACCTCACCTGATGTTAAGTGACGGTGCGGTCGAGGATGGAACATGCCTGCCTAGAAATAGCCTATTCACTCTAGCCTTGAAGAGGTCCAGATTATACCTTTCAGGGAACACATTCGCAGGCAGCGCGTTCCATTCCCTAGCTGTACGCACTAAGAAAGTTGAACCGAATCGGCTCGTGCGACAAGGTGGCATATCTACAACATAGGGATGGAACTCGCGCCTCACGCTCCGATAGCGGAAAGTGGATGGTGGGATTAGGTCGTGCAACTCCTTCGCGCACTCCCCGAAATGAATCCTGTAGAAGACCGACAGACGAGCCACCCTACGCCGATGTTCTAGATTTTGCAGCTTGGCGTCTATCAGGGCAGGGTCACCAATGAGTCTCTTAGCTCGTTTTTCAATCGAGTCCAAAGCAGCCAGATGGTATTTGGCTGATCCATCCCAAAGGTGGCAGCAGTACTCCATACATGATCGAACTTGTGCTTGATAAAGTTGGAGCAGCTGTTCTGGCGTGAAGTACCGCCTGACCTTAGAGAGAACCCCCAGTTTTTTAGCTGCAGTCTTTGCTTTGGACTCGATGTACTGCCCGAAGTTGAGGTTGGACGAGAGCTCAACACCTAAGAGCTGTAGGCTGTCAGTCATAGCTACAGTCACATTCCGGAAAGTCGGAGCCAGGTGAAATGGGCTCCGCTTAGCTGAGAACAAACAAGCCTGTGTTTTGGCAGCGTTGAATGTGACCAAATTGGCATCGCCCCAATCGGATACTGCTTGGAGGGCTTCGTTCAAGCGGCTAACCATGGCCTCTCGACAAGAGGCGACATCTTGTCTGCCAGCCCCTGCACTCGACATGTATCTATCCGCAACGGTGCTATCGTCTGCGTACCCAAAGGTACCGGGCACAAGCAGGTCGTTTATATGAAGCAGGAATAGGGTTGCGGATAGAACCGATCCCTGAGGCACACCGGCATCGATAGCCTTTTGGTCCGATGAGTAGCCGTCTAGGACAACGCGTATCGATCTTCCCTTCAGGAAATCAGATATCCAAGCGCAAAAGTTAGCAGGAAGACCAAATGATGGGAGCTTGCTTATAAGGCTCGCGTGCCAAACCCTGTCAAAGGCCTTTGAGATATCGAGGGACACCGCAAGGGCCTCTCCGTATTTCTCAATGGCCTCACTCCATAGATGTGTGGCATATATTAGAAGGTCCCCAGTTGAGCGGCCTCGGCGGAATCCATATTGGCGGTCGCTGAGGAGATCGTTACCTTCTAAATGAGCCAGGAGTTTATTATTCAGTGCACGTTCCATTATCTTACAGAGTATGGACGTGACTGAGATGGGTCGATAATTAGCAGGGTCAGCTCGACTGCCTTTTTTGGGCACGGGTTGCACGTTAGCAAGCTTCCATGACTCCGGTACAATGCCTGTTTCAAGTGAGAGGCGGTACAGGCGTGTGAGGGGTGGAGACAACTCGGGAGCACATGAACGCAGAACTATTGCTGGTATGCCATCAGGTCCGTTCGCCTTGATCACGTCCAGGGTCTGCAGGATTTTTAGGATCTCTTTCTGGTGAATGCGCACTTCTGCCATATAGCAGTCAGCACGAGATGAGATTGGTGGAGTTTTCCCAGCAGAGTCCAGACGCGAATTCTCCGCAAAAAGAGAGACAAATAAATTTGCTTTCTCTTCCGCAGAGTGGGCAAGAGAACCGTCAGGCTTCAGCAATGGTGGTAGGGATGGCCGACTGAAATTGGATTCAACCGCTTTTGCCAGGGACCAAAAAACCTTACTACCTGGGGGGTAAGAGGCTAATTTAGCCCCGATCCGGCTTATGTGGTTGAATCGAGCTCTGCGTAGTAATAATATTTAATATAACATATTTTATATAAGTAGAAATGGAAACCAATTTATTACATGAAATCATAAGAGTGGATTATAATTTAATAATAACATCAAATACATAATTGAGAATTGAAAGATGCATAAAATAGTCTGGCACTACAAACATATTAAATTAATTTACTAAATAATATTAAAATACTTACCATTTAAGTCACTAGGAAGGAACTAGTACCTATAATAACAGGCTCGGCCTAGTTTAGGTACTAGTACATTGTATACTACTCATATAATATTAAGTAATGGGACACAAATACTTATCAAATTGTTTATTAATTTTAAGTTCAAAGTTTTTGTGGTTCGTCTCCGTCGCTCGCTGCCGCACACACACATACAAAACCTGCGATGCGCTGGTCGCCGCCGCCGCTGTGTTAAAATAGCCGTGGTGTGGTGTTGTGACGAGTTTGCGGTAGTGGGTGAAAATAATAGTTGGTAACGTCGCAAATGTACCCCCCCTGTTTTACATATTTTCTAAGCAAATGTTGTATGTATACAAAATTGTATTGCTTTATTTAAACAATAAACTATTTGTATTTGTATTGTATTTGTAATGATAAGATAGCACGTAGTATAAGCATTTTAATTTTTTTATTGTTGTTAACAGACTACAAAAAAAAGGAGGAGGTTATTTTATTAATGGAGCAGCGTGTGGATTACGTAGAAAATTCCCAAGATTTTAGCCAAGAATATGCGGCAGATGTCGTGCGGATTTTTAAAATACCTTTGATGATAATAAATTTAAGCCTTGAACTGTATTTTTACCCGTTGCTATAATACACATATATTCGATTATAACAAGTTTAAAAAAGAATTATAAACATTGGTCAACATTTTTATACTTCGACTAAATTATACTTCAACATTTTTATTAATCCACCTTTTTATTGTTTGCCATTTTTACTTATTGTCCTTTTTATGTAATGTCATTAGACTTTTTTATACCTCGTCATTTTTTCTTACCGACATTAGTCGCCTAAATCAAATAATGATGTGCCATTTAATAACATTTTAAACTGTTCTGGTATTCGGCACTCGTGGTGATATTTAGGTTGGGGAAAAAGTCTTTTCGCATATAGTATGTATGGACTTGTAATAAAATCTCTTTGGTTATACTATTTATATCTGGCTTATTTTGGTATCATTAAAAGTTTAAATTTTAAAGAAGATAAAATTCCAAATTCAAATTAGAAAAATGTGTGATTTTCATTTGTTTTTCTTAAAGTCAAGATGAGTAAATCAAATTTGTAGTAACAAAAAAGGTAAAAATGCAACGCAAGCCGCGAAAAAAATTTACGATGATAATGGACCTAGTGCAATGTATTTGAGAGTAGCACAAAACTGGGTACACAAATCGAAAGCTCGATATTTGGGTACCTCACGAGCTCACTGAAAGAAACCTAATGAACCATGTACTCATTTGTGGTTCTTTATTACGACAAGAACGTGCGAAAAAGGTCGTGGTCAAAGGCCGGTTAGGCTTCACAGACTGTGGCGAAACCCGGGTTAACTCGCAACAAGGTGATGCTGTCTGTGTGGTGGGATTGGAAGGGAATTATTCATTATGAGCTGTTACCACCAGGCAGGACCATCGATTCTGAACTCTACTGCGAACAACTGATGAGATTAAAGCAAGAAGTTGAGAGAAAGCGAATTAATCAACAGAAGGGGTGTGGTTTTTCATCATGATAACGCTATATCTCACACATCTTTAGCCACTCAGCAAAAATAAGAGTTTGGCTGGGAGGTGTTATGCATCCGCCGTATAGTCCTGACCTTCAGATTTCCACCTGTTTCGGTCTCTTCAGAATTCTTTAGGCAGTGTAAGGTTAACATCACGAGAGGACTGCCAGAACCACTTGATCAGAAGCCCCAAAATTTCTATAGCAATGGGATTATGTCTCTAGCTACAAGATGACAAAAAGTTATCGAACAAAATGGCACCTACATACTTTAGTTAAATGTAAATAAACTATATTAAACGTGTTTTGATTTTTCTTAAAAAATACGAAGAAACTTTTTCCCCAACCTATTATATGGATGGATATAGCCAACTATATCCATATATCACCACGAGTGCCGAATGCGAATTGGTACCGCATTGCAAAACCTTCATTCTTCATTCGAAATACAATTTGCCCGTCTTGGGACCTGATAAGGATATGCCCGACTGAATAGTACAAAATGAAACGTATTATTTTATATATATTTTCTTATGAATAGATAAATTCATAAAAATGTAATGTAAAATATAATATTAAATATAATATTATTAACTTATAACTATTGTTACTTTTTTCATTCTAGTATTAGAAATAATAATTTGCAGTGTCCTTGCAGGGTTCTTGTGTGAACTGATGTTTAGTTTTAAGATGTATTGTACCTACACCAAGAATCCTACTAATATTATAAACGCGAAAGTTTGTAAGTATGAATGGATGTTTGTTACTCTTTCACGTAAAAACTACTGTTTGGATTTGGATGCAATTCGTCATACAGATATTTATAACCTGGATCAACACATAGGATAGTTTTTATCCCGATATTCCCACGGGAACGGGAACCACGCGGGTGAAACCGCGAGCGGCCGCTAGTAGAAAATAAAATAATTATTAGAATCTGAATTAAACTCAGCGCTTCTTGATATCTCGAAAACGACGAAAAACATGGTCGTTATTCTAACATTCAATTTTTGTACCGGATGCTAGAGCTGAGCGCAAATATACAAAGTCTGACAATGGACTAACAGGCTACTGAACCATCGCCACCACTACTGTAAAGCGTGACAGTTTACGGTAAATTTACAAAAATGCTAACATGAAAAAATTTTATTAATAAAGTTTGTAATCAATTTATCAATCTCTTCTGTCTAATTGGTTTGGCATGCTGATAGTGGTAATAATCTAAAATGTTTAGCTAGAAACAACCAAAACAAATGGAAAAAAGTATGTGGCAAATTCCAATATTATCTGTTGTGTGTTTGTTATTTGATAAATATAAAGTTTAATTATTTAATACAATTTTTTTTAAAAAAATACGCGCTTGGTCTGCGATTGCTGAAGTTAAGGCGACGCATTGGAAATTTACGTGGCGGGATCTTGATTTTTCCCAACAATTACAAAACATATGAAAGTGATATTTGATGACATGATTTTTCATTTAATTGACTTCATTTTGCTAGTTGCAGAAACACGATTGGTCAACTTTTATAACAGAGAATAATAATAATATCAAAGTAACCTCTTTTAAAACATAGATTTGCATTTTACAGGCTAACCAGACCGATTTAAGCATCTAAATTTTCTTAGTAGATTAGTCTTAACACACACTTCAATATTGTAGTTCATTTTTTTTTAATAATTTGTAGTTTTAATTTGAAGGAAAAAAAAACAGTTTTTCTTATGGTACGGGGCGCAAACGCTCGTATCAAAACGTATGAGATTTATTGTTTAGCGGTGCGTGCATCTCCCACAAGAGCCGGTCATCTAGATACGACTTGGTCAGCAAAGCGCGCGGCCCGATATCATAAGCCCTGAGTTTAACTTAAATTCAAATTATTTTTTTATTTTCTATTCTTGGTGTAGGTACAACTTTTTTTATTATGTATGTACCTACACACAATATATCTTAAAGTTAAAACTAAACATCAGTTCACACAAGAACCCCTCAAGGACACTGCAAATATTACATAAATTTATAATGTCAATCTTCTCCGTGCTTTGGTAAGCATGTAAAGCTTGGTTGCAAACTGGTTGTTTGGAAGAAATCGCTTGAAAGCGATAAGACCGCTAAATTGTAACTTTGTATTTTTCTTTTCTTTTGTTCATGTTTATGTTTTATAGTGTTGCAATAAAAGTATTATCTATCTATACAAGTTATATATATATATATATAACTTGTAAGAAAAATTACTTTGACACTGGCTAAATGTGCTAATCGCACGAAGCCATCAACTAAAGGAAAAATAAATACCGCCAATCCATAATAAGCGCGCACGGTGTATGGCCCGTTCTCCCTGCAGTATTTCCATCCATAGGGAAGACTCATGCCTCATTAGGGAGGACATAAAAATGAGCTCGTAGTGAAATATGCGAGTCGTATCAACCAAGAAGAAAAATAAATGTGTCACCTTATTCAAGTTGCAAATGAGTTTTCTGGCTTCCCGGCAGTCAGGCGGATTCTGTAGGTGTCGCAGCCGCCGCTGTATCAGATCGCTGACGTTGGCTGCCTCCATCTGCCTCCACTCGTGGTATCCGTCCAGCTCTGGCAGTTTCTCCTGGTCCGATAGTAAGGAGCTACGAAGGTTTTTATAATTACAATTCAGCTTACCAAAGTACAAGGTTCTCTATTAACTTAACCCATAACCAACCAATGGAAGAGCATTTCCATAACATAACTTTTTCAGTAGGTACTTAGGCTAGTTAATTGTTTTATGTATGTTTTATGTCATTTAAGGGAGAGTACTTCTTGCTGGATTTACAAATTGTTTATTAAATCTACCATCCTTGATCCTTGATTGCTTTGCTATCCTATCGAATGCCATCACGGAAAGTTAAGCAGCTGATAGATTATTTCTACGTCCCAGCCCGATCCGATCCGAACCCTTCGGAGAATCTAGTAGGGCACGGGGACACGCACTAGTGCGTGATGCCGTTCCCTCGAGAAAACCTCCGAAGGTGATTCGTTTCACACGACTTGAGGAACCATTTAAGTTTCTCGCTGCCCCCAAACAAGCCCGGTGGAGCTGAAAATGCCGTTTGGGGCAATTAGCAATATCTCTCCAAAAAAAAATCTATGTCCCAGACCAGCATGGGGTAACAATTTATCAATTAACGTGCCCCGTGTGGTGCCGGGGATAAGAATTGCACCACCCCATCTCTTCCCGTGGGTGTCGTAGAAGGCGACTATGGGACCATTCCAGAGGATGGGCAGCAGCGTCCCTCTGTGATTATTCTCACTTTACTGCGATCGCCAACCCGCCTGCCAAGCGTGGCGATTATGGCAAATTCCCCTCAAAATGATTTATCCTTGGAGAGGCCTTTGTCCAGCAGTGGACGTCTTTTTGGCTGAGATGATGATGATGATGAATTAACGTGTATTAGTTACTGGTTAGCGAGACATCGTCAGTAGGGCTGCCAACTATTTTTTAGGAAATTAAAGTAAATCTATCACTAACTAGTTAAAAAAAAAGAATTTGAAGAAAAAATAAAGTATTTTTCAAATTTATTTATTCAAATGTTTAAAAACATATTTCTTTGTACTCTTGGCACTATCCAATAATTTTTTATTGTTTTATAGCGCGTTCAGAAATTAGCGTTGCGTTTCGTTTCACTACACCTGAGTCTGAGTATCATTCAGTAGTTCAGAAATTAGCTCAACAGGAATATTCCGTTCAAACGCACGCATTAGTCGGAAATATTTTTTTTATTTAAAATAATAAAGTATGGGGATGGAAAATAACGTAGGATACGTTATTTTAAAGTACGGTTGGCAACCTTACTCATCAGCAACTATAACATCAGTAACTCCTCATGATTAGCAAGGTTGCTAAATGCCTTTTTTTTTAATATTTTATTACCCTAGAACCTTTTAAGTAAGAGGGTTTTTTATGAAACAGTAAGTAACCACTAACCGTCAGTCCTTACTGCATTCTTCGATAGAATGGCTGAGCAATAGTAGCTACACAGATTGATCGCTAATAGCCATAATTTTAAAAGGCTTTAGGATAATAATATTTCTTATGGGACAAGTGTTACAAGATACTCGCACAACAGGCGATCGGCTAGCAACCCATCACTATGTTATCTATTCCCCCTTTGGAACCCTACTATGTTTATGCTAAATGTGGCGTTAGGTCACTATACGAATGGCGAGTATACCCAAAATTGATGATTTCAATGCTCCGTTTACCCCTACTTTCAATCTGTTTTTGGGAGAAGGCTGTGAGAGTATTTATGTATGTAATTAAGTTGATATTCTACGAGCAGGTTTTCGATTCTGCTATTTTAAACCTTCACAATCGTGTCTCAGTGTTGTCAGAAACATGATGTTTCATACTCCAAATGTCAAATCAGGTTTGTAACACGATTAAGTACGTTTTAATATAGCAGAATCGAGGCCCTGAGCCACAAAGTAAAGAACCGGAACAGAGACAAAGCTTCATACAACCGCGCTGTCGTAGGTAAACTACTACAAGCATACGGCGCATGTGTGCGTGTCAACTAGCCGCTGCGTCGCGTACGCGCCGCCACTGGATAAAACCGGTTTACGCTCGCTTGGCCAGTGGACAAACGGAGGGCCTGCACAAAGCACATCTTATTTGTTGT
This sequence comes from Eudonia lacustrata, assembly GCA_947562085.1. Classification (NCBI taxonomy): domain Eukaryota; kingdom Metazoa; phylum Arthropoda; class Insecta; order Lepidoptera; family Crambidae; genus Eudonia; species Eudonia lacustrata. Next base: position 7,325,386 of record OX387324.1, on the reverse strand, counting down.
GTGCTCCTGTATATTTCTTACGAAATTGTTTTAAGTGGAATAAACTGTATAAAGTTATAAAAGTGTAAATAATTAGTTCTGGACTTGTAAAATGGTTGTTTACCGTACCGTTTGTATGAATAATACTAGTAAAAAAAAGATATTTCATATTTAAATTATCCCAGGGAGTCTACTAGGTAAGTATATGAAAACCAGATAATACCTATTTAAAATTAGATATGTTTAAGTAGGTCGCACAAACCGTTATGTTATGTAGGTATGTATGTTACGTAGGTAATTGTTATTTTTTTAATGTTTAATTGGATGAATCTACAAATATTTTGCTATTTTGATTCCGAATCGTCATTACCTTACCCTTATCATATCACCGACTGTCGTTAAAATAGTTTGCATTTACAAGCTTGAAATTGTTATGTGAAATAATGAAGTAGGTATTAAGTATAGTCAAGTGTTTATCAATGTAGGTTAATATTCGATTGCATACGTACGGCTGGTGATGATGCAATTCGTGTAAGGAAGCGGACAGCGTCGAAAAAGCAACTGCATTAATTTTGGAGATTTTAACACTATTTTCGATGTAATTATGCAGTAATAATTGTAAATATTTGTATTTCAAAAAGAAGTTATCACATTTCAAAATTCGCGCGTCAGCATAAAATAACAGTCAAGTGCCCACAATCTTTACACTTTTTTTAAAATATCACCTCTAAGCCAATGTTAACCTAATAAAAAGCTCATAAAAGATAAAAGTTTATTTATTTTATTTTATTCTCTTTTGCCAACCCTACTAAAATAGGTAAGAATTTCGTATGCTCCTTAGAAGCTTTGTCTATGTTCCGTTTCTTTACTTTGTGCCTGAGCTATTGTTGCTTGTTACGACATTCTCACTGACAGCCAATAACATTCAAACTATTTGGTGTTTGCGTAATGTGGAATGCTTATAGCACGCATGTGATTGCTGAGTGAACGCTCCATCAAAAGAAACATACTAATAAATTAGTAAAGCATTGTTTCATGAACATTACTACTGGAAAATTGCTAACGCGTCATTGATATATAAACACAACTACAGGCATCAAATCCATAAACCAAGTCACGCAAATACTAACCTTTTCCTTTCAGCTAGTTGGTCTAAAATAGTTTGTATTTTTTCAACATTGTTGTCTTCATGCATGACTTTGCTTAGCTCATGGCTGATATAGTACCATAGCTCCTTGGTGTTGGAGTACACTCTCCTCCTGAGATTCTCATAGTATTCCGTGGGGCCATGGCTTGTGTCCAGGAACAAGGCCCCTGTGCCAATGTCCTTCAAGTTACCATTTAAACTGCAAAAAAATATATTTTTAAATAATATATCAAAGCAGACATGACAGCAAGATGCTGGTAATAATTCCGTTCCTAACTACTCTAACACGAATCAAAGTATTGTTTAATTTCACAATGCGATTGTTTTTCCTGCCTTCGTCCATCTAACCTGCCACCCGACCGCCTAACCGATCGCTTTGACTACGCGTATAGTTTATGACGTCATCTTGCCACCTCGCACCGCCTATGACAGCAATATCTAAAGTTAAAGGCTATTAGCTTTCGATATTGCTTTCATAGGCGGCACGAAACGACAAAATGACGTCATAAACCACACACGAAGTCAAAGCGATCGCTTAGGCGGTCGGGGGGCTGGTGACAAAAAAACCGAAGCTAGAAGCGCACTTCACCCGAAAATTTCAGAAGAAAATCTCACAGGTGAACTTGAGTAACTTCTGGTTGGTAGCATATGAGAAACCAATAATCTCATATGCTACCAACCAGAGTTGGGCGTAATCAACTACTTTTTTAATCAGATTAATAATCTGATTGACATTATTTTTAGTAAAGTACGTTGTGCTCTCTTTACTTCTAGGAAACGTGTCTTGAGTGCTCCACCCCAGGGATACAGATTAAAATTTCGAATTTATATGCGGTTAAAAGTTGTTCTGGTTTCATCTTATTTCTACAACAATAAATAAACTTTGAATAAATATTATGTTGTCTACTAAAAATAATACATACCCCATCTAAAGGTATTGGTCTCTTATTTATTATGATATAACTTTTTGTATTATACTAGTAGTTTATGCAACTGTCATATAATGAAGGGTATTAAAACACGAGTGTGAGTTTATGAAACGAGCGCAGCGAGTTTCATAATAGTAACGAGTGTTTTAATACCCGTGTTATATGCAGTTGCATACACTACTTTATCTTCACTAATGCAATTAGTCAAACAACAAGAGTAAAAGCTGACAATAGTTTATTTATAATAATTGTTCAAATTTTGGATGGTACAATTTTGAAAGTTAATGTTAATTATTGATCCAGCAGCTGTAGCGGTCGCGGGGCAAGCAGTAGAGCTCGTAGACGGAGTTGGAATATTTATAATTACTTCATTCGTCTTGTTTTCTATACTGTTCAAGATCGTATTTGAGACTTGAATTTTATTCATTAAAGACTCATCAATGTAGCTTTCAGCCACAGTAGAAGACTTCCACCCCCCGTGTCGTTTCAGTGCGGTCAAATCACCACCGCTATCTATGAGAAGGGTCGCCGAGGTGCGCCGGAAGCAATGCCCCGTGTACAACGCTGGGTTAGGCAGATTCAAAAAACTTGCGATAGTTTTTCCCAGAGCACCAAATTTATTAATACCAGTTCTTTGATCGACGCACTTCCCCGATCTATAGCTCAAGAAAAAGGCAGGGTTTCGACAGGGGGTGGGTCGAAGTTCCATGTATTTTTTACATACGGCATAGCAGTTGCCCGTCACAACGAAAGAACGATCTATTTTCGTTTTTGTTTTCGAAACTTTCACCATGATTGTACTGTCGTCTATGTTAGAGACTTCATCGAACTGGATGTTGTATAGCTCTTGCCTTCGGCATGCCCCCATTATGCCGAAGATTAGTGCAACCTGTAACAATAAACGATATAATAAGCTTGAGGTACATAGCCAAGGCAAAACTATGATTTATGAAGTAGTAAAGTGTAGGTACCTACTACCTAATTTATACACAAAGCGCTTAAACGGAGTGTCTAGATAACTTGCGTCTGTAGTACGTAAGTACTAGGTAGATTAAATAACAGAACTAAAATACACTTACCTTTTCAAAAAGATACAAAATATCTGGTGAATCTTTCAGGAACATCTTTATTTGACCTGATGTAAACGTCAAGGACTTTTTATCCTTGTGTCCTTCTGAACTGCGATTCAGGAACGCTATGACTTTTGAATACTTCGTGATATCAATATTGTTGTAGATACTCAGTGTGGACTTGAGCATAGAATTAGGCTTGTGTCGTACTCGGTCATGTACTATTAGGAAGCAATTCCTTCATGTGAACTAGAACGAACTATTCTGTGTCGATCGCTCGAATCGGTCTTTTAGTACAGTTTAGTTCATTATTCTTTAGCGACATTCGGGGTCCTCGCGAGCGAGAACCGCGTAAGAACGATTATGTACGAACGAGTGTCTGAGCAAGAGAGTATTAGAGACGCGTATGCGTGAGCGTGATGGAGGATGAACGAACTAGAATGCTAGTGAATCCTGACTTGCGTTTGCGAGTATTCCGCGAAGTTGTACATTATTTTTATGCCGTTAAGGTCTAAAATCACTTACATTGCAGGGACAAAATGATACCCGGCCGCTCTTTGATTTGTTTTAAAATAATTTTCTGTTTGACGAGATAAAATATAAAACTTAGATTGCGTAAACTTTTAGTAATGTTCATTGGTAATTTACTGATTTTGATGTTTTTATTTGTTTTTATAACGGCAATGTATAAGATTATGTAAGTTTGATAATAAACTTATTCATAGCTAGGTATTACTTACTGCTTTTGAAGAAGTTTTGGCGCGATTGGTGGATTGTATTTTATGGACTGAACAGTGAAAAGTGTGTATTATAAACTGTAGCAGATGCAAGTGAATATAAAATACATTAATTTAAATCAAATTAAGTTAAAAAAAATTACAAATATCTAAAAAGAAAAATAAAATGTACATTTATAACAAAATATTTGATTTTTAATAAGGCAATTTATTCAGTCATTTAGTTTTACATATTTAATGAAAAATGTTCAATTTATCAAAATGACAGTCCTAAGCCTGCAAAGTATGAAGGGAAGTCAAATATTTATTCCATTTCGTCCGATGTGTCCTAATAAAATCAGTGTACTATAACGTACTAATAGTACTAGAATACTGAACTAGTTCATTTAACGGATTGTACTAGTTCGGAGCGTTCCCTTTAGTGACCGAGTAAGAACAAGCCTGCATAGAATATTTAGCCCACATAGAAGATGGCTTGAATTTGTCGGAGAGGTCTTTGAGATATACAAGAATGACATTTTCAGAAAATGATGTAGTTTTCTTTTCGATCTTCCATGCCAAAAAGTTATTATATTCTTTTTCATATAATTTTCTAGATTTTTCTGGCAAAAGATTGTGAGTTACTTTTGTTGCCAATTCTAGAATATCCGGAGGCGTACAAATATCATCGTCGCTGTCCATTTTTAACTTTTAATTTGTATTTTAAAAACAAAACACATTGCGAAACATTAAATTCACGCGTACGTGTATTGTCACAGTGAACTTGCCGCCATTAAAATCTAACCAATGAGAGCGCAGCTGCGCGCGCAGGGCTAATCAGGAGCGAGCGCGCGCTGTTCTTTGTTTATTTAATTGGCACAAGATCTTACCAAAGAGTTTTGTGTATGTAAGTTTAGTAGTTTCGACGAAGTTTTCACGTATAACCCAACTGTTTTCAAAAGCCAGCCTAATATCAAAATTTTATACAACTTGTATGAGGATTTTGACATAAGGCTCGCCAGGTTAATTGGTCGCGTTTTATTGATGTTATAATGAGATTTTACGATATCGATGTGGATATTATACCATCATGTGAAATTGCTTAAATTGAGTGTTTTGTTGTCTGCGCTATAACAGTAGTAATTATAAGTCAAGTATTGGAAACATAAGTAGAATGTTACAACATTAGTGTAGATAAATATGTTTATATTAATTTAATTAATACAAGTATATTTTTTTAATTTTTAATTTATTTAAAAAGTATATGTTGCGTACGATTTTGATTACTCGATCGTACATTGTACAAGAGCCAAAAGGTTGTATTATAAATACGATTTATATCGTATGGTGGCAACACTGCTCTCTCTCCGGAACGAACGGAGTGTGCGTGCATACGTAGCGGAAACACGGACGAGACGGGGCACGCGCGGGGCGGGACGTGCTAAACATCGTCGGCAACGATATTTTTCCCGTCTCATGAGTGCCACGTTCACGTCGCGTCCGTGTCTCCGTGACATATGCTCTTTCATATACATTTCGTATGAAACGAAATTTCCAAAACTTCCCGTCCCGTCCCGTCCCGTCCCGTCCCGTTTGAATTATTCACATAAATTTTGAGGCTATGTGAAAAAAGTGTACCTACACACAAAAGTTGTTTCCATAGGACTTGTAGTTTTGCAAGAAATCGAGATAAACCGTTTTTTTTACCCTTACCACCACCCCCACCCCATCCCCCTCCACTTCCCGACCTCAGATCGCCCGTAAATGAAACTTACAAAAAACTATAAACTATATCTACTATTAACCATAAATAAAAAATTTGCCCAAAATCATCCCCCATCAGGCAGAGTGCCCACTAAGCTAGCAGCATTGCCACGTTGGATAGCTATGCTTATACGCTGGCCCAAGTAGCTGCTAGCTCTGGGGTCCCGGGTGGCTTCTACTAGTTTAATAGAAATATCTTTAAAGAGTTTGTGAGCACCCGGGCCCAATGGACCTAAAGTCTCTACCCCAAACGGCTCAAATATGAGATCCTCAGTCAGATTCTCATACTTTCGCCGTTTGAGGTTCTCTGCATGATTTGCAGCCGCGCCAGCGCTAACAGAAGTGCTTGGAATGTGGGACGGTACAAGCGTATCGACACAAGTTGCATCCCATACCAGAGCCCGTCCCACCTTCCAAGGAACTAGGGTCATGCCGTCCGGTCTTTTGCCGTCATCACGTGCCAGACCAGAGGGTTCGAGTACTGCTGGTACTCCAGCGGTGACAAGAGCCCGTCGAATAACGTCATTCAGGCTATGATGACGAGCAATGCGACCAGCACTTCTAGCACAGGACAGCCCGTGGTGACCGAGGCTGCCCACTGGCGCGCCGCAACGACATTGATGAGGGACGATACTGGGGGCGCCAAGACGCAAAGCAGTGGCAAGGCGAAAAGTACTGCGGTCCAACAGAGTACCCGTATTAGGAGATGGTAACGCCTGCAACCAAAGACCTGACTCCCATTTCCCTACAGCTAAGAGGCGAGCGCACTCTGCAGGGCTAGAAGACGTGTTGATAAGGTTATTACGCAACAGTCCGCAGAGAGGCTCGTCCCAAAGCCTTTGGGAAGAGGTGTTTGTGGGATATTCGGAATTCGGGCAAGCTGCACTCCAGGCGGCCTTGGCCTCGTCCAAGTGAGAAACCAGAGGGGAACACGATGTGTGTTCCAGTATCTTGTTGATAAGATTTTGAGTAGCATGGACCGAAGACAAGAACGCCGTAAGGGACACATCAGTAGTTTTTCGGATACCCAGGCCACCGAACCTAATAGGGAGTGTTGCTTGGGTCCGTAAATGATTTTTCCTTTAATTTTTGTAATATTTTCTTCCAATGGCGAAATTGTCATTTTGCTGTGTTCATGCATAAAATTATAAGCAATAGGTCAGAGTTCAAAATTGTTTTGTTAGTTACGTTCCTACTCATGTACCTAACATACGTTTTGTTTAGGAAAGCAAACGTTCCCATGCAGCGCCAATTAAGGGTGATACACAATATCACGGTAACAATATCTTTAAACGATGGAGTTTATATTCGTAACAATGTTTACATTTCGTAAGCCCGTATTTTGATAGGGTTACCAACGTCATACAAAATTAAAACCTTATTTAGTTCTCATCGAGTGAAGAGCTCTTGAAAAATAAATGAATTCATTCCGAAAGTACTGTTATTATAGTGACACATATTGTGCGTGCTCTTAGAACATAGTCGTTACAAAAAATATTCAATGTTTTGTGGGCATCGGAGGGCAAGGTTGGAATATTTTTCGTAAAGAACGTAAATGTTTTATGTAGATTTGAGCATGCATCTTTTGTTAAGAAAACATTATGTAATCACAATCAGCTAACTAAAAAGTACCCATTTTGAACTTCGTCTTTGTGCATACAATTACTTCAATTATGTTGCGTTGAAGAAAGGACCAACGTGCAAAGCCACTCTCGTCTGAAGGTTCGCATTTATCATATACCTACGGCTTTGAATTGTAGAAGATCCATTATCACAATTTAAATCAATTACGTACATTTCTTATTACTGATAAGGATAAATTTTCTCATCAGGATGCATAGTGCTCTAGTATACACTAGTAGGTACATCTAGTAATTTTTTCATATTATCCTCGTATTTTTTGTAGCCTGTGTTCCACTGCTGGGTTAAGGCCTCAACCAGCCCAGTAAATTATGATAAATAAATAGTGGGGATATTTTTTTTCTTTTGCATATAATTTCAACTTTATCAAAGAGTGGCAACCCTATGCTTTTGTAACACATGAGATCTATAAATGACTCACCCTGAAGATTCTCTTATCTGCACAATGAGATTGCTGTGTTGTTGTCTCAGCGTTTCTAATTGGGATGAGACCCTTCTTAATCTGTCTTGGAATTCCAATACTTCATCTGACCCTCCATTGCATCTAAAAATAGATTGGACGTTGTTAAATGGGTTAGCAATTAAACTTATGGTACCTACTAAATGGGGAGGCGTAAAAACAATCATTGCAATGTAACATTATCTTCTATACATATATTAAAACATAAAGAGACATTTTCGTGCCCCTTTTTAAGCACATTGCGCGCACGGAGGAGGTGTGAGATTTGGTATAGTTAATGTTTATATGGAAAAGAAGTTGCGAAAGATAAAAACGTCAAAAACAAACTTGTAAAAAAACCAAGTCTCGCTACTCAGTTCTTCTACCGTAAAAAGTTGTGAGATCCATGTAGATCTCACAACTTTTTACGGTAGAAGACCAAGTCGGTTAATTTATAATTATAACATCTTATAGTGACCATATCAATATTAAAAATCTTTTATGTTTTGAATAAATAGATTGTCTTGGCCATCGCATGAAAACACAATGTATCTCACAAGCAATGCATATATTATATTAAATTAAATTGTTTAGTGCGATTGCCAAATCAATCTATTTATTCAAAACATAAAAGATTTTTAATATTGATATGGTCAATTTACGATGTTATAATAATAAATTAACCGACTTGGTATTATATTATATATATTATTGTTACATGGATCTCACAACTTTTTACGGTAGAAGAACCGAGTTGCGAGGCTTGGTTTTTTTTACAAGTTTGTTTTTGACGGCATCTCATTTCTTATAGCAGATAGTCCTACTTTTTTCCTTTCCGATACCATCTAGGTACCTATCTACACTCTATTATTCTATTATATTATACATATACACGTACCTACGAAAACGTACGTTCATCAGCGCCACGTCATGGAAAAGCGTCAGCACCTGAACAAAAAAGCGCCGACGCCGGCGATACCGTCCACCTACTTGCTAAAGCACTACAGGACATGGCTGCTGCTTCAGTCGCTAAGGAACCTAATGGAAAGCTATTAAGCCGTATATGTACGCCCAGAGACTTGCCAGACTTCTCTGGTGAACCGATGGAATGGCTGCAATTTAAAGAAGCATATGATACGTCAACCGACGTATGCAAGTTCAGCTCAAAGGAAAACTTGTGGAGGCTCCGTAAGTGCTTAAAAAGCACTGCTAAAGATGCGGTTGCTGCCTTACTGATCAGCGCAACATCACCTGATAAGATTATTTCCACTTTACAGCTCAGATTTGGAAACCCTGACCTAATTATTACGAAAATTATACAAGATGTTAAAAAACTTCAGCCATTGCCTAATGATTATCACAAGGATATAATTACATTTTCCGTGAAAGTGCAGAACCTGATTGAAGCAATAAGGTCCTTGAAACGCGAAGAGTATCTTCAGGGAATGAGCGTGGTCTCAGTTATTCTAGCCAAGCTGCCTACACTTTTATTATCCAAATGGTCAGATTATAGTTATCCACTAATAACAGAAGGGAAAAGATCACATCTACTTATCCTGTCGGAATTTCTACACGAAGAAGCAGTAAAAATACCAACAACATCAAATGTGCAATTTGTGACGCAGCGCAGCGATCAAAACAATAGATTTAGACAGAGTGATCACAACGCTAACCGGTTGCATCCAGTACTAGTGCAGTCAGATTACGAAAACAACTATAGCTATAACAACTATAACTGCCAGTTCTGTCGCAAATCAAAGCACAGTTTACCCGAATGTAAAATGTTTAAGAAGACGCTGCGAAAAGTAAGATGGGATCACGTAAAACGTCACGGTGTGTGCTACAAATGTCTTTGTTCCCGTCATAACAGAGAAACCTGCTCCGCGCCCGCCTGCGACACGGAGGGCTGTGGCCAGTCCCATCACAAGTTACTGCATTACCCGATTCAAGACCATCAAAGTACTGTTTCAAAATCGCAACCTACTTCTATAAGTGCGCGTAGTGAAAACGTAAATCATTTAGGCGCGATTGATCGAAACTCAGTGCTGCTTAAAGTTCTGCCCGTGCACGTACACGGGCCAAACGGTATAATCAATACAAGTGCGTTATTAGACGAACGGGTCGACAGTCTCGCTGATAAGCGAGGCATTGACGGAGCGCGCAGGGTTGCGCGGGCGCCGTGAGCCTATGCGCGTGTGCGGCGCGTGGCTAAACAACGAACTGGTTTTGGAGACGACAGTGGTAAATGTGAACCTTGCAGGTATGGACAATAAGATTCATTCTATCCGAGCACGAAGTGTTAAAGAGTTGAATTTACCGATGCAAAAAATGTCAATTGTTCCTTATCAATTTGAAAACTTGTTTGATATTCCTTATAATTTGTGTACATCTGATTTAAAGCCCGAACTGTTAATTGGGCAAGATAATCATCACTTGCTTATACCATTAGAGATAAGGTTAGGTAAACTTAATGAGCCGTGCGCTACTCTCTCTCCCTTAGGCTGGTGTGTACATGGGAGTATGACCACGACACTTACTGCTGACCGCCACCATCCATCTCACGTGTTATTCGTAAGCGACAGGGTCGACAGCCGCGAGGAATCTGACCGCCTGTTAAGAGAAATGCATTATGAGGTCCGTCGTTCTTTCGCTTTAGATTCCATAGGCGTTATAGGTCAACCACGCGAAAATGCTGACGATGTCCGTGCCGTTGAACACTTAGAGAGGACGGCGAAGCTCATCGATGGCCGCTGGTACGTTGGTCTGCCGTGGCGCGACGCGAACGTCCAGACGCCAGATACTTATCCTAACGCTTTTAAAAGGCTCAAAGGTATTGAAAAAAAAATGAAGCGTTGTACAAGTTTTGCAGGTAGGTATGAACAAAGAGTAAAACATTTGTTAGAAAACGATTATGCTACAAAACTTAAAGATACTTCTACCACCCGGAAAGCTTGGTATTTGCCTCAATTTGGGGTGGATAATCCCAACAAAGGCAAATTACGTTTGGTTTTTGACGCCGCTAATAGCGTTTTTTTTTTAATTACCTTCTCACAGGTCCAGATTTATTGTCATCACTGTTTGGTATAATGCTGCGCTTTCGAGAAAACAAAATCGCAGTTACTGGTGACATAAAAGACATATTCTTAAGGATAAAAGTCCACCCTGAGGATCAACACGCCTTCCGATTTCTGTGGAGAAGTAATAATACAAAACCGGTAAAAACATACCTAATGACCTCTTTAATATTCGGCGCTAATTGTTCCGCTTTTGTTGCGCAATTTATCAGGGACAAAAACGCACAGCGGTTTGAGTCATTCATGCCGGCCGCTGTAGATGCCATACGTAACTCACACTATATGGACGATTACATAGATAGTCTATCGGATGAACAAGCTGCTATAGAAATGGTAAAAAACGTAAGTTATATACATGAATCCGGAGGTTTTCAAATTCGTAACTGGACGTCTAACAGTGACGCCGTGCTCGACAGTATCCCAAAGGAAACCTTGGGTGATGTTTCGATAAGATTCAAAATCGAACAACACCTAACAACACCTGAAGGTGAGCGCACTTTGGGTTTAATTTGGTTTCCAAAGGAAGATATGTTAGGGTTTGATGTTTCATTAAAACGCATCCCTGATAATATCATTCAAGGTCATCAGAGACCAACTAAAAGGTTAATGTTACGTGTTATCATGTCAATATTTGATGTGTTAGGATTTCTGTCACCATTTACTATACAAGGTAAGATTATGCTGCAAGACACTTGGCGTCAAAACATCGAGTGGGATGATTTTATTCCCGACGATGTTTACAGCAAATGGTGTAAATGGGTTGATATGCTACAGTTAATAAGGCAAATACGTTTACCTCGGTGCGGTGTTACACCTACGAGTCACCGAATAAAGAACCGGTTTTCGAGCCAGCCGTAGCACTGAAAGCGGCTGCCCCCCCTCCGTCGCATGCGACCTCATGAGGTGCATGCACCTCAGATCCCTTCGATACCTGAGGTAAAGTCAGCGGCTATGGATAAGTGCTACGACACGAACACGTCGTCGCCGCCATTGTCGCCTACAAGTGCTACGGATTCCGGGCTCCCATCTGCCAATAAGCATTATAACGACCTACAGCTACATTTATTTAGTGGCACCTCTTCTAAAGCAATGAGTGCTGTTGCTTACTGGCGTTGGGCTCACAAGAACGAAAAAGTATTTGTTTCGTTCATTTCGTTTATAGCGAATAAATGCCGCGTGCTGCCGGTGAAACCAATAACAATACCACGTGCAGAACTTCAAGCAGCGGTGCTGGCTGTTAGACTTGCAAATGCTATTGCAAAGGAACACAGGTTAGTGCCAGTGAAGCGACAGTTTTGGTGCGACTCCACTACGGTTCTTTATTGGATAAAAAACAACAAGCGTAAGTACAAAGTGTTCGAAGCCAATCGACTCGGAGAATTTGACGAACTTACACGTTGTGAGGAATAGCGTTACATACCTTCTAAATTAAATGTCGCGGACTTGGCGACACGTGATTTTTTTGATCATGTTTCCTTTTTTAATGATTAGTTTTCGGGGCCAAAATTTTTATTTGAAAACGAGTCATTGTGGCCCACTAATGTGACGCAACCAGATTCAGACGAAACTGAATCAGGATTCGTGATGACAATTCAATGCTCATCAGATAGACGTTTGGCTATCCCTGATGCGAGCAACATGTCCTCCTGGCGCCGACTGTTGGGAGCTACGATAATGATTTTCTGATTTATTAATAAATGCAAGGGATTAACCATAGGCGTAGACTATAGTATGATGTTGCGTGCCGAGTATTTACAGCTAAAACAAGCGCAGGCCGACTCTTTTCCTAATGAGATAGCTGCGCTAAAAAATGGTAAATGTGTGCAACAAAACAGCCGGCTACTAAGCTTAACTCCATTTCTAGATGAACGCGGCTTATTGCGAGTTGGTGGTCGCATCGATGCAGCTGTTGACATTGCGTATGAAATAAAACACCCTTTGATCCTCGATGGCCAGCATCCGGTGTCTCGTCTGATAGCCCGTCACTATCACGTTAAGTTCGCACATGGAAACCAGGAAACAGTTGTCAATGAGTTAAAACAGAAATACTGGTTAAGGCCTACTGTTAAGAGTGTTGTGGCAAGATGCTTCCTGTGTTGATTAAGAAAAGCCAATCCTCGGATGCCAACCTTATGCACACCCCTTACCCTTATCCTTATGCACATATCGGTCGAGCCTGGCACCCTGGAAACTTTAACTCCCAACCATTTCTTGCTGGGTTCTTCATCCAACTTACCTGTGATCGGTGTGTTCGATGACTCGGACCTTTTTCTTAGGCGGCAGTGGCGCACATCTCAAAGGCTGGCGGATATGTACTGGCGAAGATGGGTTAAGGGTATTGCCTGAACTATTGCCTAGGAAGAAATGGAAGGGCGAGCAAAAGGCGATACTGGTAGGAGATCTAGTTCTGGTTGTCGATCCTAACAGTCCTCGTAATACTTGGCGGAAAGGAATAGTCGAAACGGCTTACCCAGGTAAAGACGGTCGCGTCAGGCTTGTCGACATCAAAACGAAAACGGGTGTTTGGCGGCGGTCAGTGGCGCGCGTCGCCCCGATTAGTCTGGTGGATAAGTGCTGAGCCCAGCACTGGGGGGGATGTTACCGACGCGCTCCTATCCTTCCTTAATTTATAAATTTTGTTAAGTACTTTATTTTAGGTAATCTTAAATTGTTTTCTTCAATGTCACTCAAACGCCGCGGTAGTCTGCGACCGTCCGCGCTAGCTGTATGTGCCTTTTGCCTTGTTTTACCTGTCGGTTTGCATATTGTGAAAAGTGAAATAAACTGTTAAAATCTTTTGAGAGCGTACTTATTTCCAACTGCGAGGACCTGTAGTGCACACTGATGTAGGCACATACCAGCAGCATTCTGTTATTCAAACAATTGAGTTCACGAATCAAATCAAATTTCGCGTTCTTGTTTATAAGAAATCAAATTAAAAATAGCAGGATAGTAAAATCAGATATTTACATCCGGTAATATAGGTAAGTACTGAACTGTTTAATAAGGCGTAGAACAGATGACGGACAACGCTGGGTGGAGTAAAATGTGGTACCAATTGATAACATTACGATACACGTCCGTTGCCTGCAGAAGTTTGTGAACATATAAAGTGCACCTCGCTTGTTGCTAAAAGTACCAGTTTGTTTTATAGTTAAATCCTTATTTTTTTCTAGTTAGCACGGCAAATTACTCCATTCCATCTGATGTTAGGTGGAAATGGAGTCCAGATGCGAAGACAACTGCTGCAGCGTGAAAACAACGCAGCTTCGGTTACCCTCACTCTGCCGGCTCACAAGGTGTCTCTTCACGTCTCGTTTGAAGGACTCCATATCATAGGAAGAAGGGAAAACGTGTGCTGGTAGACTATTCCATCTTTTGGAGGTGCGTGCGACAAAGAAACGTGGTGAAGACGAGGCCGCTGCCGGCGACAGCATCGCGGCGATCGGCTCCGTTTCTACCGAGGAGGGGCGCGCACACACGGCGTAGACGAACGACGGCGGACCGACGGGGCACGACGGACGGCGATGGCAGCATTGGCTTTTAGCGTGCGTATACGCAAACTCGAAATAACAATGTCGGGCGCGAGCTTGTACGCATTTTCATTTCTAACCAAGACATAAATATTTACAGACCACTCATTTCGTTTCTTTTCATAAAGGACAGAAATCCCTTTTCTCCACCGTTCGCTATAGAAAAGGGCACTGGCCCCAACAAAACGAGTCACCAAATTTCTTTGTGCGCGATGGAATATTTGAGACAGTGAAGCGGTGCCTCCGGAGAGCAGCATGTGTGTGTGCTCCTATTAAGGAAGGGAGAAGGTGAGATGAGGTCAAAAAGCGCTTCAGAGCACTCGTCATGATACAAGCTGTAAAACACGCTGAGTGACGCAATATCTCTACGCAATTGCAGAGATCCGAGAGTATTTGCTTCTACATCTGCATTGCCGATAATGCGTACAGCGGGACGCTGCAATCTGTCCAAGGCATCGAGAAGGTACTTTGCGGAACCGTAAAAATGTTTACATTATGTCATTGGCAGTATATGGATGCAATAAAGCAACATTCAACAAATAGCAACAAGTGGTCGTATCGCAAGTCGTTACTTTGTACTAGACTAGGCAATACTCCTCTCGCTTGCTAATTAATTACCGCAATTACCATCAGTATTAGAAGCCGAAAAGTAATTAGTAACTATTGGGAAGCATCTGGATGCATTTACGTTACTATCTTACTTAGTGCTGTCATGAAAGTGTTTTGTATTCTTTCTTAAGTCCGCAGTACACATTGAGCCAAGGTATTGGGCCAGCCTATTGGGCCAAAATAATGAATTTCCAATGTCGCTGTATACACATTGGTGAACCAATCATTCTGCATTGGCTCTTTGATAAAGATGGACGTGGAGTCTCTTGCAGCCGCCGCAATCTATTTAAACAGTGCGTTTAATTATTACGTCAAAGTACACCAAAGCAAAATGAATAAAAAGAAATGGCGCCAAAGAAAATAATGGATGTTGACTGTTCATCGGAATAGAACGAGGTAAATTACAGTACAGTTGTTTAATTCAATTCAATTATATACGTCTTTTTAATATTACATGGTTATATAAAACGAATAGGACTAACTAAATACGACGCCAACGAGTGAACACTGTTTACGGAGCGCGCCAAGATCCTTTGATGTGTGGATGAAAAACCGACAACATTCGCTTGGCTTGCCAATGTTGGCGCCAACCGAACGTCGCTACCAACATACCGCCAAGTAGATCTCTACACGTTGGCCCAATAGACTGGCCTAATACCTTGGCCCAATGTGTACTGCGGGCATTAAAGTTTACAAATTTACGCGAACACTATCGAAATATATAAGTATGAATATCGACATAAAAAAATTAAACACTTCTACGAATTTAGGTTAAATACGCTAAATGTCGCCCCAAAAATAAAACACCCTGTACCCGGCCGACATTTGGGAAAAACGTGACCGACCATGGGCCGTGAATGGCCGACTTTAAGGTTTTTCGTTCTTGACGCATTTAAACCTTAATACTTTTTACTTTTAGTAGACAACTCAATCTTATGCCTAATAAACATTAAATAGATTTTCAAGCTTTCTAAAACCGCATCACAAGCTATCCGTTCATTGCAACTGATGGGGCCAGAGCGATCTAAAGTTAGAAAATCCGTAAGGGGGCCGACATTTAGCGTATTTACCCTACCGCGATTTCTTTTACATTTATAAGTTAAATAATGTCACCTAATGTTATCGAGTTGCTTCATGTTACTCAACAAAAAGGAACTGCTGTGTGGATGTACCATGTGGCAGTCGTTAACATCCACCAACCTGGACTGGCTAGCATGGTAGCAGGTTATGTGGGGAAGTCTGACGTAAGTCGGGGAAAAATGGTCAACCCCGCTACACACGACTTTAAAGTTTATACTGACACCCCCCACTAAACGTCAGGTCCTAAAGTAGGTGTCAGACAACCTTGCGGAAGCACAAGGGACCATCTGCGTCAGGTCATAACGCCAGGTCAGGATTTTTTTATTTTTTTTTGAGAGAGATTGCCGATTGCCTCAAGCGGCATTTTCAGCGTCACTGGGCTTTTTTGGGGGCGGCGCCGGCGAGGTACGTAAAGGGTACGAATCACCTTCGGAGGTTTTCTAGAGGGAAAGGCATCCCACACTTAAAAGTGCGTGTCCCCGTGCTCTACTAGATTCTCCGAAGGGTTCGGATCGGGGAGCGGAACCACCCGAGGGCGCCACTAAAAGCACGGATCTCGGCTCGGGTAGACCGGGCCGTGGAGGAGAGAAGCGCTCAGGTACATGTCTGTACCTGGTATAGAGCGCGTGTGAACCGGTTCTACGTACCCTTGTTCTACGAGTACGGTGTCTTGGGCCTAAACAAGTGTGCATGTTTAGTGTATTCTGTAAATACGTAGTGGCATTTAGAGGAGCGCCCGGGGCCAGGTCAGCATGCTCCGAAGCGCATTCTTCATCCGGAACTCTTAAGACTAGTGTCTCGAGCGAGTTGCCCCTTGGACACTATACGTGCCCACGGGGCAACTCGCTCGGTGTTTATACCTAATATAGGTTACCGGAGCTGTAAGCTCACTTCTGCTCCCTGGCAGTTCGGGGAAATGGGCAGGGAAAAGGTTACTTAGGTATCCCTGTACTATAAATAACACACACGTGCAGTGTGATTGACCCACGAAGATAGAGTTGTTATAATTTTGGGCCAAGGAACAAGGAGAGTTAATACTAAATAATCCATATTAATATTATAAAGCTGAAGAGTTTGTTTGTTTGAACGCTCTAATCTCAGGAACTACTCGTTCGAATTGAAAAAATATTTTTGTGTTGGATAGTCCATTTATCGAGGAAGGCTTTAGGCTATATAACATCACGCTGCGGCCAATAGGAGCGAAGCATCAGTGAAAAATGTTGCAAAAACGGGAACAAGAGCCTAAAAAATTAAAAATGCTGCCGAAAGTCACTATTCCACGCGGACGAAGTCGCGAGCACAGCTAGTGGTTAGATAAGTTGAGATGGTTTTATTTTGATTTTGTTTACCTAATAATGTGCTCTACTATCATCACTTTTGATTCGTTATTTTATTATAATGTGTGCGTGAATGTACAACATAAACGTATAAAGATTTTATCTATCTAGGACCAGTGGGACATTTAGAGGCTAATAATGAGTCTTTATTGCGTGACTGGAAGTTTATAGATGGCAATTGGTCCTGAAACTATAACAGGTGAACTAGACATGATGGGTTTTTACAAGGAGATTGGCCATAATAAGGATAAACTCGTATAATCAATACAAACGAAGGCTACAAATGGATTCAAAAACACACAATAGCTTCTACACCTGTCGCAAGGAGCCCTGTCTGTAACCAATAGAACGCACGCATTTAATATTTATTCACTTGATTAGAAAGCCCCTCTGATTGCCTTACGTAGTATGTAAGCAGTAAATATTGATAACTCATTGAATATAGTTACGACATTAGGTTTACTTTGACGTGCATTTGATGCTTCTAGCAAAAAGATCATCGATACACCAATTTTTAATAATATCGAACGAAGCACAACTTTGCGTAGCTAATGATAACTTGTGCGTTAGACTAAGATTTAGACAAAGCAGTTTTGTTTCGGTATTTTATACTTTGGCTGAAGGTACGGCCTCTGGATTTCTGGATAGGTATTAACCTTTTTACCGCCAACAACTTCTATAGAAGTTCGAGATTTTCGTGCCGCCCACGCCAGCACTTCTATAGAAGTTCTTCTTTGTACCTACTTTATTAAAATACATTTATACGTTGGCGTACAGCGGGACATCGCGTGCAGGATAGTTGGGCGGTGAAAAGGTTAAACCGTTCGTAAGGTATACGAGGGTATACCGGTGGCGGGTTACCGTACAGAACCCAACTGGATGGCTACAACTGTATACGTACTATTTAGCTATTTCGCCGACAAACTGGTGTCTTGCATTGCTTTGTTCTGGCCTGTAGGGTATTGGATACAATGCATGTTCTGCCGTCTCTCTAGTTCTTTAGGCTTCAGTTTCGTGACTGGCCTTAAGAACTAGCGTCTTGCGACGCGGTGTGTGAATTTCAAGTACATTGCGCGGTGTAATACGTGCTAGAACTTACATGACCTGGGTATCTTCAAGGCAGGAGTGAATAGGCATTTCTTGTCAACATGTATCACGTTAGGCCTCATCTTGCTCATCAACAAGGAAGGTTGGTGGCCTTATGATTAAACAGTAGAAACAGTAGTAACAATAGAAACAACGCAATTAATAGAGGAATCTCGCTTCTAAAAAGTGCCATTCCGTCACACATCCTCCAAACGATGGCACACCTGCCACCAGTAAATAGAGGCCTATCTGCCAAGCACTTAAATGTCTTCGAAATGACGTAGGTTGCTGCAAGTTAAATATGAGACTATGCTACGGATCCTGAGTGCAACTGCGATGCTGCAATTCATTGAATGACCTACCTGCTTGTGTCCTACTACTGCACAAGGGAAGACTTTATGAAGACCCTATGGTCTTACCCTGCCCTGTATGTACATATGTTGTTTCTGGACCAGGAAGAAGAGAAGCTTAAATAACTAATTAGTATGTATATTACTGTATACCTGAGGGGTGATATGACTAGGTAGGTTACTCCTATCCAGATGAACATTAATAATACTGCAGCACGCTTCCATTTCGCCAGGTACATCATAAAATAGTCATTGAATGTCATGTGACTATTAGAATAGTGTTTCGTCATGGCCGTTGTGTCATCATAATTTCATTGTTCTCCTTTACAGTCACAATGATTATCTAAAACAAACAAAGATTGGATTATACAAAGTGAAATAGAGCAAAAAAACAGTACTGGGGTCTGTTTAGGACATTGTCAGTGTTATAGTAATTTGGCTTTTATGTGGCTGCATACAATGCAAATGGCAAGCAACAGTCAACTTTTGCACTTAATGCGCATAAGTTTATTATGTACCTATATTCTTAGGGGTATAGGGGTCAATTTCATTTTACTTTTTTAAATTTCGAAAATAAAAAATCTTTCATTACTTAACATTGCATAACACGGGACGGAATCGTAAATAATATTATTATTATACTCTATATTTATTTTCTTTCTTAAAACTAGATTTTTACAATATTTTAATATAGGTAAAAACAATAAAACATTATAAAAATCTAATCCTAGAGTACCGCCAGCAGCGAGGCAGGGCCCAAGCTACCGGTGGTCAGGGCTGCAAAGTGAGGAACCTCCTGACTATACGTGCCGTGTCAAGGAGTACTGCCTTTTGCATCTGACCCTATATTATTATATATATATTATTTTGTTTCAAATTTTCAAAACTTATATGTACTTAGATGGATAATTTGCATGAAAAATTAATATGACATCTTACTAATCAAACAAACAGAGAAAGTCAAGCCTCAGTAGTTGAGGACTCCGGGTGAAGTGTGCTTCCACCTTCAGCCTTATCATCACTTAACATCAGGTGAGAGGAAGGCCAAGTGTTTACACGTGAGGAATAAAAAAAAGACAAGAAAATGTTAAATTATGCTCTAAAAGTTAATTTTTACTTTTTATTGTCAAGTGCTAATTGCTGCAGTGAAGCTAAATTAAATATCCATAACATTTTATAAAAGACAGTGAAAAAATTAAAAGCCTACCCGACCCAGCCAGGAATCGTACCTGGGTCTTTTTTTTCACTGTATTTTATAAAATTTTATGAATATTTAATTTAGCTTCAGTGCAGCAATTAGTACTTGAAATTAACCTTTCCACCGCCCAACTATCCTGCACGCGATGTCCCGCTGTACGCATAAATATAAATATGTATAATATGTATAAATGTATTTTAATAAAGTAGGTACAAAGAAGAACTTCTATAGAAGTGCTGGCGTGGACGGCACGAAAATCTCGAACTTCTATAGAAGTTGTTGGCGGTAAAAAGGTTAAAAAGTAAAAATTTACTATAGCGTTGTTATCAAATTTGCGGTATTTCATCTTTTTTTTTTTTTTTTTTTTGGAGAGAGACTGCTGGTTGCCGAGGGGCATTTCCAGCTTCACCGGGCTTGTTTTAGGGGCGGCGAGGTACGTAAAGGGTACCTCAAGCCGTGTTGAAACGAAACACCTTCAGAGGATTTCTAGAGGGGTACGGCATCGCACACTTAAAAGTGCGCGTCCCCGTGCCCTTCCAGAGTCTCCGAAGGGTTCGGATCGGATCGGAGTATTTCATCTGCAAAGATGAATCTGCATAGCCATCGGTTGCAATAACCGTTGGATAGATGGCGGACTGTGCCGCTATTAGCACTCAAAAAATTAAAAAAGCAGTGACAAAATTCAGCGCTTACGTCAGCCTTCCCGGTAGCATAGCGGTCAGTGGAGCCGCCCGGATTGCGGAAGACCCAGGTTCGATTCCTGGGTGGGTTGGGTAGGTGTTTAATTTTTTTCACTATAGGTATTTTATTAAATTTTATGAATATTTAACAGTAATTTATTTTAACCTGGACACTAGAATGTGCATAGTTACGTTTATAAGAACATACACACATCATCACGTCACATTTTACTGCAGCAGTCATGGGATCATCATTATTGAGCCAATACACACAATGTTATGAAATTAAATTAAAAATGTTTATTCAGATTAGGCACAACAGTGCACTTATGAATGTCGAGTACATGTCTTAAAGAAAGAAGAGAAAAAATATATAATAAAATAATATAAGTACACACAAAAGTAGTAATAATATATAATGTAATAAACTATACATCTATTTAATGTGATTCTACTGCTTCTTCTGTTATGCACCTCTACTGATTCTACTGTTATGCACCTTTGCTTTGGATATTAGGGTATTATGCTGTTGTAACTATTCTTATTGTCCTCTGTAGTATGATCACACACATAACTCTATTTTAAACTAAAAGCATGTCATGTTATCACAACATTACAAACAATTAAATTTGTTTTGTGTTTTGCGATTTGTATGTGTATATAAGCTAGATAGCCATTGAAATAAAATTGTCTTAATCAATAACTGGACATAATATGATGGTCTTAAAACCTCAACAATAAATTACTCCTGTCTACATTTGACAACATAATCAGGCTACATACATACTATTGGTGGAGAAAAGGTTTTTGCCAGACAATTTTTAATTTAAACGTATCTAAGAAAAAAGTCTCTCTCTCTCTCTCTTTTTAACCTTTTCGACGCCCAACTATCCTGCACGCGATGTCCCGCTGTACGCCAACGTATAAATGTATTTTAATAAAGTAGGTACAAAGAAGAACTTCTATAGAAGTGCTGGCGTGGACGGCACGAAAATCTCGAACTTCTATAGAAGTTGTTGGCGGTAAAAAGGTTAAATAACATTAACAATAAAAGTCACATCATTACCTAAATGCAAGTAGGTAATTAGGTAAACATTATAGCATAAAATAAAGTAAATCAGAATGTCCCTTACAAAATAATAGGTCCTTACCTATGAAATTGCTGTTTTGTATGAAGATTTTTTTTAAATTATATTTTTCATACTAACTTTTTTTTTATTTTCTTAGCATCTATTTATGTTAACACTATAAATAATAGAGTAGGTAGAGTGTTTGTTTCATTAGCCAAATATAGCAGACATTAAAAAGAAAAAAAATCTAGACCCTTCAAAGCTACAATGAAACAAAAGGTCAATGCCACGAACAAAAAAAAAGTCAATATAAAAATAAAAACTGGGCGATAAAGACACAAAATTAATAATCATTGTTATTACTGAAGCCTAAGTAACATGGTCCTAATTAAAGGTGTATAATAATATTAACAACCGGTATTGACTTTTAGAAGTAATACATTTATTAATAAGTGAGAAAAAAACAGCAATTTCATAGGTAAGGACCTATTATTAGACTAGTGCCTTTTTACAGAAAAACTATCCAATCATCTTTCTATTTGTTTGTTATATTCATACCTAGTTTGGGAATTAGAGAATGGCAGCACATAATTGTAACTATGAACTACAAACTGCTATGAACTTTTGTTTTGCAAAGCTTTACATATTGAAAGAAGACAATGTTTCCACTGTTGTACTCACAACAACATACAATAACAAAAGATATCAATGGGTCAAACTGGAGAACAGGAATACCCAGACAACTTAGGATTAAAATAAACAATGTATGGGGCGAAAAGAAAGAAGGATCACATAAATTTACTGCTAACAGGTGGTTACCAACAGTTTGTAATAGATTCATGATTGAACCTTTAAACACAATTGCTTGTGCAGGGCTGGTTTTTCTAATATCTTATGGTGGCAACCATATATTATAAAATACTTTTGAACTCTTAACTAGTTTACAGTACAGGTAAACCAGAATTATGATGATACTTAAAGAGCATAGACTTGCATCAATATACACCCTCAAACTAACTAATATAACACAACAAATAAGATTGGTAAGTTCAAAAATGATCAGTAATTTAAAATGCTATTTCACAAATAATATTACTTGATTTAAATCAAAGTTTGAGCACAATAATGAAGTCATTATGCTACGCTAGTTGCTATCAATTTCATAATGTTTATTTAAAGCGTAAATAGAGAATTAGGTACTATTTTGAAGAGATCTACACTGGCACTTCTAGCTAGCCAATGCAGCAGGATATTATTCATAACAGTAAGCAACTTTTAACATACATACTACAGCCGTAATAACATGAGGTGTTAGCTGAATAGTTCGCCGGATATTGATAGTTTAAATCAAATCTACTCTACAGACATATATACACAACGTACCTAACTATATTAGTACCGTTACTTGTTGCAGGTAGATAGGTTTACAAAACTGATTATTAGCTTAAGAAATGAACTTATGATTCAATAAGATTAGGTCAAAAAATACTATAATTAATTAATTATACTCTAAAATAAAATAAACATCAGTACCAGTAACTTTAGCTGGAGGCCGAAAACACAATCGCCGTATTTCAACTTCACTAGTAAAAATGAGTTACAAATATTTTAACGATGCAGCCTAATTCTGTCCACAATATTAATAAAATTTAAATAAAAGCAAAAGCGATTGTTAACAATTTAATTTCAACAACTCTTCTCACAACTCATCGTATCGTACCAGTACACAGTACACACACACAGTCACACGTCGCGTCGACACGAAAACGAAACGAAAGACATAGTGTTACCAACTCCCAAAAATATTTACCCATAAAGCTAAAGTCAAAAACCCCTAAAATCGCCGCAATTACTTAAAAATCCCCCTAAAAAGAAACAACCACAAAACGTTTTGTAATATTCTTTATTATAAATTATCTAATTATTCAAATAACATTTCATTTTCTTCCGGTTATGACTGTTTAATTAAAATCATACATTTGGGTATATAAACTTAATATTTTAGTGAATGGATCAAATGTTATGCAAGATCCACCATTTCGTTGCAATGTGAATTAGACCAACATCATGCTTTGTAGCATTTCAAAGATAATTTATTCCTCAAATTTATTAGACAATATTATAGATAGAGAGTGCGCGCTCGACACTTGCGTTCGAATTTGGAACCGTGACAAAATGCTAATCCGAAAAACAAGTAAACAACATCGTCAACAACCATGAAGCTGTAGATATAACTGGAGAGGCCTGTTAGTTAAAACAAGCAATTATTATATAGCTATCTCTCTCTTCTGGTGACACCTCTCTCTTTCTATAGGGTAATTTTTACTAATTCATAAAAATCAGGACTTTAAAGTGAAGTAAAGATGAAAGAGAAAGAAAGTAAACGAATATAAAAAAATTCATTTCAAATCATTTATTATAGGAAAATAAGTACAATGAGCTGGAGAAAAATAAAAAAAAAAGTAAATGTTTACCCTAAAGCAGGACTTTCCAACCAGGGGGGTGCGCCCCCCGGGGGGGGGGCGTAGAGAGACGTCAAGGGAGGCATTTTCATTTCATAATTGGGCATCAAACGTTTACATTTTCGATGTGATACTATCGAGACATTAATTCAGAGTCACCGATATGGCAGATCACCAGAAAACCATTTGTTGTCGATGCCTTACAAATTACCAGAAGAAGTTCAGGAAGAAATGAAGGCCGATTCGACCATGAAAGATGATTTCCATATCTTGACATTGGAGAAATTTTGGATCAAACGATTCCTTGTTAATACGAAAGTTGCCTCTCTTGCTTTGCGAACGGTAACTTATCTTACTTTCGAAACTCTTTTGTTCGAATTTCAAAACTTCGAAAATGGTTTAACGAAGTTTTGAATTCCAGATACTTTACATAATATTGTATGTATGTAGTAGTATGTGTATGTATTTTACATAATATTGTAAGTAATAAATTTATTTTACATATGTTTCATTTTCCTGAAAAATTAATAGCCGATTATCAAATTCACTTTTTTTCATTTTACAGTGGTTTTGCTTACAATAATTTTCTTTTCTAGATGTATTAAATATCAAAGTAACCTTTCCCCTATTTTTACAAACACACTTATTTATTTGTCAACATTATTCATCGATATAAAAACAAGTATTTATGTATCGTCTGATTTATTGTTATTAAAAAAATAAAAAAAGCATTAAGGTTTAAAACATTTATTTATTTAGTGTGACAATAATATTATGACATAAAAAGTTTTGCGATATAGGGTAGACCCTTAATATTGTGCTACAAAAGGTATTGACTGAAGCGAATCGCTGCAAAACCGACTCAACGTAGTCTTGTCTGCCCTACGCTAGAGTGTAATTTAAGCCCGCGTAGGCGCAGAGGGGCGAGGTGGCCCGCGAGCTGAGGAGCAGGTGGTGAGCGTTAACCATCTGCAACGATACGCTCGCGTGGGACCGCTGGAGCCCCGCAGCGCCGGAGCCGTGACAGAAACCATGCATGCTGCATGCCTGCTTGCATGCTGCATGCCTGCTTGCATGCTGCATGCGTGCTTGCATGCTGCATGTTTGCTTGCATGCTGCATGCCTGCTTGCTTGCTGCATGCTTGCTTGCTTGCTGCATGCGTGCTTGCATGCTGCATGTCTTTTTGCATGCTTCAACGTCACTACCGAAGATATTAAAATTCCAGTAAAACATGTAAAAACAATTAGAAGCATTACTAATAAAAAACTTTTAATTCCAAAATTTTGTAACGAATATGGTAAAAGAACCTCAAAATATTTAATACCCCACCTTATTAATAAATTACCTATTGATATTAAAGATAAAATAAACGAAAAAAATATAAAAAAACTAATTAAAAACCACTACGTTACAACATTGTAACATAGTTAAATATTTTAAGCGTCAGTTAAAACGGAGCGTCATGTACGAGTGCGCACGCACACGTAAGTTGTTACTGTGTACACGCGCGCACGCAGTGACGCTGTGCAACGCTGTCAGTTCTGCATCGATTCGATGGAATGGTTATCGCTGAGCGCGTTAGCTCACTAATGTATTGCATTTTGTCTTTTACCGTCATGTTATTATTTTACTTTTTTTTTTAATTCGATTACTTATTATTATATTGAGAACTTAGTATCTAGACAAACCTAACATAGGCTTTAAGATACTACTAACCGATATTTATAATTATATTTTTGTTGATAAATAAATAAATAAATAAATACCACTGCAGCATTTTATTAGATTTATAAACTTCTGTGAATTTATCAGACATTTAGTACAAAATGAAACAAAGACGTTCTGATACTTGTTATTAAAAATTATTGCTACTTATTAATGTTGAGTTTATTGTACATACCTACAAAAGCTGACGTTTGAAATTAAATTATATAATTGGAGTAATGCGACAAAATATGAAATTGCTACTATTTTTCTGTTAGGCGTTAGCGTGTTTATAAACTTGAGGGATTATAAGTATTTGTTATTTGTAATATTTGTCTTATTATAATATAGGAAACGTTTTTCTGGAAACTAAATCGTCTAAAATAATATATATTTATCAAAGGTTGAGTAAGATTTCAAAACGTATAGAATTAAAAAAAATATATATATTTGAAATTCGGATTATCAACAATATGTCAATCGTGTTTTCGGTAAAATGAAACTATGGAAACCAAAAATGTGGCTAAACGTTTTCGGGATAATGAAATTCGTACTAAAAAAAATCAGTTTTAGAATAGGTGGCCTTTGCGAACATTTGTTCCGTTTTCTTCAACTTATTTACGTGAGACAGGTTTTTCAGCTGGGTTCTGCAGGTTTTAATCAAAATTAAACAGCGAAATCGTCTTGCCGTCGATAGCGATCTGACAATAGCTCTGACAAAATCTGAACCTAGAATCGACCACCACAGAGCATGCAAGCTCAAGTATCTCACTAGTACTCAAATAAATAGTTTCAATAAAAAAGCTTAACATTTGATTAAAGTTTATTTTGTATCACTTAAAATTAAAATAAATAAATGTCGTTAAAAAAGATAAAAGTAATATATTATTGAACTTCGTTTTCAAAGTTTGTTAGCTACCTTCGCTACCTCGTAAGAAAGAGAAGAAAATGGACAAAAAGTTAATAAACAAAAGAAGATGAAACTATCTAACGTTCCGTTTCACGATTATCTTTGTATACTGGAAAATATTTAATTATAGGTATCTATATTTTTATCAAGCTCTCAAAGTAACGTAAAAGTAACATTTTGAGTCGTGTAACATGGAAGTAACATGAGATCATCAAAAGTAACGTAAAATGTTACAAAAGTAACATTCTGGCAACGCTGAACGTTACGTATTTTATTTTCAGTAAGCATAGACAAAGTAACCACAGTCACCACAGAGTAGTTGTAATAATGAGGGGAGGGGACCCTTACCTATAATTGGAAAGATAGCAACGCAATCTACACAGTGAATCCGCAACACTGAATACAGTTTGTCCAAATGTCAACAGATTGCGCTAAATATGAAAAATCAAAAAGTCCCTAAAAATATAAAACCCCTAAAAAATCCCATCTCACTTATTTATCCCCTAAATTTGGGGGGAAAACCCCTAAGTTGGGAACCCTGAAGAGAGAGAACCATGAAGCTTAAGATACGGCTTTACGGTTGATGGCTTTGTGCGATTAGCACATTTAGCCAGTGTCAAAGTAATTTTTCTTACAAATAAAGTAATATATACCCCTCGAGTTTCTCAGTAAAGATGTGGGGCTTTACTAAGTCCTCGGGCGAACTTCTTGAGAGAAATTGAAAAGTGAAGTTGCACTGTTTTGTTTCATTGGCCAACACTCACATGAGCACTAACGAAACTTAACGGTAAATAATTCACCATTATTTCACATTAATATTCGACATAACACAAATTTTAGAAAATAAAACAAAACCGCTAACACGACTCTTCACTTTCCCGCCAAGAAATCCGATAAACTTTTAAGTAACTGTTGAAACTATTTTTATAGAAATTGTATGAGAGTGGCAAACTATGACGTCACTATTTTGTTACGTCAATTGAGTGTTTATTAATAACTTTTTAGATTACATTAATTAATTAGGTCAAATAAAAAATAGGACAATGTTTTAAAAGACTGTTACGTGATTCATTTATGTCTAATGTTCTGGATCCCTATGGATGGGTAGGGAGAATAATACTGAATAAATAAATACAACTTATAACATACGATATATTTAAAATATCGATACAAGAGTTACTGGCTAAATGTGCTAATCGCACAAAGCCATCGACTAAAGGAAAAAAAACTAAAGGTATTAGCCTCAGAATAATTTAGTTATTATTCTGAGGTATTAGCATTAGTTATTATTCTGAGCTGTAGTACCTACCAAACCTACCTTAAAGTACGAAACGTTTGGCCACATTTTTGGTTTCCATAGTTTCATTTTACCGAAAACACGATTGACATATTGCTGATAATCCGAATTTCAAATATATATATTTTTTTATATTCTATACGTTTCTATACTCAGAATAATAACTAAATTATTCTGAGGCTAATACCTTTAGTTTTTTTTCCTTCCCTCTGTCAAAGTACAAGTCCACGCGGACCTATGCGTACAATAAAACTAGTTGCAGCCGCACTGCTCACTAGACTGAATCTAGTTGCGCGGTTAAAACGACGTCCTAGAAAAATGCCGAATTTTTCAGTTTTTTGCTGAAAAAAGAGATCTGCCACGTCAAATTTACAAAAAGATGAGACGTTACCTTTCATATGTAATTAATTTAGATCACATTATTACTATGTATTTCTCTTTATTCAAAAAAATACAATAATAAGCGGCCGTGTTGTTTCGGATTTGTTTACCAACTGAGGCCGCTTGCCCTCGTATAATATGTGGATCGGTCAAACGACTGATCCGAGTCTGTATCCAAGTTCACGCTGTCACAACAAAGTCCGTTTCTCTACCCTGTGCTGTCACTGAGCGATAGTGTTGTTATCATTTTCATCGATAAAAATGACAAAGGTAAAGTCTATACAGCCACGTCTCTCATGCATTTAATCATTTTTAGATTTTTTTTTGTATCTTTTTAAGGCTTTAGTCGCTTAGCGACTATGCCAGCCACATTTTTAGATTAGGTAATGTTTTCTAATACAGTGAAATATATTTTAATATAGTATAATAATGATACGTATCTGTTAAAATTGATTCAAGTTAAATATAAAACTAATTAAATATTTTTTTCTAAAGTTTTCGCGAACACTACACGTTGAAATGAAACAACTTTTACGGATCTACTCGCGTTTATTTTACACGTTTTTTTTTACACGTTTTTTTGTTTTTTGTTTTGTGGAATTACATTTACTACCTGCAAGTAGAGGGTGTTGCCATGGGTTCCCCTGTTTCGCCCGTCGTCGCCGATATCTTTATGGAAGACTTCGAGGAGAGTGGCCTGAACACACCCTGCACAGCACCGGTAACCCCTAGGTTCTACAAGCGGTACGTAGATGACACTTTCACTATCCTAACAACTGATAAAGTATCTGCTTTTCTAGATCATCTTAACTCCATACATCCAAAAATACAATTTACAATGGAGTTAGAGGCAGATAGTAAGCTAGCTTTCTTGGATATTTTAATTATCAGGAATCCGGATCATAGTTTGAGTCACACTGTGTATTGTAAAGTAACCTATACAGATAGGTACCTCAATGGTGATTCTAACCACCATCCTAGACAGTTGGCTACTGTAGGAAAATCTTTGTTTGAGAGAGCACGTGGCATCTGTGACACCCAACACCTGGCTGCTGAGCTTCAGCATGACAAGCACGTACTACAGGATAATAAACTGAAAGTACCACGGCTTTGTCACAGAAAACGCAATAAACCAACCACAGTCGAGCGCCAACCTGCTGTACTTCTTTATATGAAAGGTGTCACTGACAAGATTGGACATATCTTAAAGCGAGCTTCAATCAACACTTACTTACTTCAAGCCGCCGAAGAAGATCAACCATTTTTTACGACCTGTCAAGTGCAACATACCTCTTCAAGATGCAGGCGTGTACAAACTGGACTGCGACTGTGGGCTCTCTTATATCGGGCAAACAAAGAGAAGTGTAGAAACCCGCGTTAAAGAACATATAGCCGACGTCAAGCATAGGCGCGAAAATAAGTCTGCAGTATGCGAACATTCCCTAGAGGGGCCCAACCATTACATCAGATTTGATAAACCACATATACTTGCTAGAGAACAACGATTCATTCCTAGGATGATACGCGAGGCTATCGAAATTAAAAAACATCCTAATTTTAATAGAAAAGATGGTTGGAATCTACCACCAGCCTGGGATCCCATCATACAAAATAATAAATCCAAGCCCCAACACCATACTGCCAGACCAAAAGATACTGTAAGCTCTTTCTGCGTAAAACGCAACGCACCTGATTAAATTTAAATGAGGGTATACAAGCTACCAACTAATTATGAGATGACCAACACCTCAGTCTCCCTGTGACCACGGACCCCGCAAAGGGTTCGAAACGTCAGGATAAACTTTAAATAAGTAATGTGTAAAATAAACGCGAGTAGATCCGTAAAAGTTGTTCCCAATTAAATATATTACTAAATGACGACCTCCGTGGCCCAGTGGTGTACATAGTGGACTACTGACCTCGGGGTTGTGGATTCGATTCCCACAGAAGACAAACATTTATTTGATGAACTTACCTAAGTTCATCACATAAATGTTGTTTGCCTTCGGTCTAAGTGTGTTTGTTTGTATGTATTTATAAGTTTGTTTACAAAAAAAGTATAAATATATGTATTTAATATCCGTCGTCTAGTATCCATGGCACAAGCTTTGCTTAGTTTCGAACTAGATGACGCTGTATGTAGTGTCTAAAGATTTTATTATATAAGTAGTTTATGTTATTATTATTTTGATACATTATATCATTATTACACTATATTATAAAAAGTCAGTTTACATGAGAAATTCAGCAGAAATGAAAATCAATTAGTTTGTGCATAGTTTTGTTTTATTAAAATCGGATTCTAGGTAAAACATCAACATTCGATAATCCTTTCATATTTCTTTATTTAAAACTTTTGTAGCTTACCCATGTAAACTGACTTTTTGAACAGATTCTGAATGATATCGTAATAAATAAATCCTTTTTATAACATCTCACCTGTGTCCCACTTTTAAACCATTATCCTAACCGAGTTCTCGAACTTATCGATACATGCATATCGACAATGTCGCAGCCACGGCAGTCGCAACTTGTCAATGTAGCTGCCTCACCCCCCGCAAAAAATGACAGACAAATCTGTATCGGGAATAAACGAAATGACCAATAAAAGTTGTAGTTGGCAAAATACATCTCAACATCAAGAGATGTGAACGCCACTAATATAAAAAAAAAAAACGCTATGGCTACTCCCCTCCGGTCCGCCGGAGGTCCGTGTTGCTCTATGGTTGGCAAAATACATCTCAACATCAAGAGATGTGAACGCCACTAATAAAAAAAAAAAAAAGTTTTTTTTACTTTGGTCACAATTTCACAATTCACATTCACATTTCATTTTGTTTGATTGAATTTCACAAGGTACATATCTACACATTTTGGATTCTAAGAACGGCAAGCTTTATTAGGAAAGAATCAAAATGCCAAAGAAAACACCTCGAAACGCTTTCTACTTTTATATGATTAATTATAAGGAGGAGCAAAGAAAGAAAGGTATCAACTATGGAAATATGGCTGAGGTTGCTGAAGCTGCTGGTCCTCTATGGAAGGTAACTAAGAAATTCTCTGTCGAAGTCTTTTCTAGTAAAAAGATGCCAAACACGAAGTCGGATGTCACTCTGACCACTCTTTTACTTAAGTTATCCGAGCCTGTACTAGCTATGCCATACTGTAATGTTAGGTATTTATGTTATAGCCCAATTAAAATTCCTGACTTGAATTGAGTTCTTGGTATTGTTTACATATATAATGTATAATAAGAAAGCAACCTACTTACTTACATTTATCTATCTAATCTTTTTAGAATGCTCCCCCACCAGTGAGAACTAAGTTTGAAAACATGGCAAAGGCAGAGAAGCAGAAAATGAATATACCTGAAATGAAATTTACTTCAACTGGAGTTTCATTTGCTGAAATAGAACGTCAAGAAAAGGAACACAAAGATGCAGAGGAGGCAGAGCGGCAAGACATTAAAAACATAGTCAAATTAAAAAGTTTTGATGGAGGTAGGATTATTTCTGTAAAAATATTAACAAAGCCATCACCATTTCAACCTGTGAGCACTCACTACTAGGAGACGTTGAAACCTATTCTATAACACACCAATGTAGCCGATCCTGCCCCATATTTATTTCTATTTCAATATTATGTTATGTTTAATACAATAGAAATAATAAATATCAGCAAAGAGGTAAATTGTTGAGTCCAATGAGGGCTATCGGGTATGAATTCGCCGCTATGGGCGCTTCGCGCTTGTGTAGTGTGAGGTCTCTAAAATGTCATTTCTATTACTCTCTATGTTCTGATAACTTGGCAGTATTAGTTAAGCTCTCTTCACATTTGCATAAACACTTTTGTCGACATAAACTGTGTATCTTAGTAGTAATAGTGCTCCTAAGAGTATTTTATTGAGACAAATGAACAATTATTTTTTACTTCCAGTTTTTTGAAGAAACACTTGAAGAAATAGACATTGAAAATTCAAATAAAGATGTCTCAGTACAATAGTCTTTATGCAAATGTGAAGAGAGCTTAACTAATACTGCCAAGTACAGATACACAGTTTATGTCGCCAAAAGCTGAAATTTTTCATTTACTTACAAAATGTTGTTCACATTCATTTTCCTCTGTATTTAAAGCAAGTGTTGCAGTTTCACATTTCTTTTGACGTTGAAGAGTTCTCTCGGCATGTTTTCTTTTAATTTCCTTTCTCTCTTCACTTTCATGGTTCCAGGAAAATCAACTAGGCACGGCTTTCTGTTTTAGTTTAGGAATAGCTGAAAATTTTTCAACAAAAGATGAAAGTATGTAAATTTTGCTCATTCTCAAGGTAAATCAAATGTCTGAAGCAAGCATGAACATAATGGTATTTAGAAATAAGAAAAATCAATACTTAAGATTTTCTCTATTTGATTCTTTAGGCAATGCATAGTTGTCAAGGTTAAAATGTTTTTTACAAACACGTGAATGTTTTGAAGGGACATAGTTGACTCTGCAAATCGCTACTGACCACTGCTTTGAGACAGTTTTATCTTTCAGAAACAAAGTCTGCCTTTTTTCCAAGCAAAACGGGACTGCAACACTGGCATGGCCAATACGTTCACTCTACGGTTCTACTGTATTAAATACTAGCTGAGCTCGCGACTTCGTTCGTGTGGAATAGTGACTTTCGGCAGCATTTTTAATTTTTTAGGCTCTTGTTCCCGTTTTTGCAACATT
Source organism: Eudonia lacustrata (assembly GCA_947562085.1). NCBI lineage: Eukaryota > Metazoa > Arthropoda > Insecta > Lepidoptera > Crambidae > Eudonia > Eudonia lacustrata. Next base: position 7,292,216 of record OX387324.1, on the reverse strand, counting down.
TTTCAGTGATGCTTCGCTCCTATTGGTCGCAGCGTGATGTTATAAAGCTTTCCTCGATAAATGGACTATCCAACACAAAAATAATTTTTCAATTCGAACCAGTAGTTCCTAAGATTAACGCGTTCAAACAAACAAACGATTTGATAGATGATTTAAATGTAAATTTTTGTTTTGGCGCGCCCGTAATAACAAACTTTGACAGCCGTACTTTAGGACCTCACGCTACAGTGGATGTACGACACACTCGTCAAAACTGCATATTGGTCAAGCGATGCCAAACTCTTATTTTTACTGTCTGTCTACTCGTCAAGTTCTTATTTCTGCGTACTCGTCAAAACTGTATATTGGTCAAGCGTTGCCAGACTCTTTATTCTTACAGTCAACTCGTCAAATTCTTATCATTTTCTGTGTACTCGTCAAAACTGCATAATGGACTAACTTTTAGAATCGTCGATTAGAGTTAAGACATCTTTGCTTTAAATGCCCTCGGAGATATAATAATATATATAGATAGATAGATTTTATATTTCCAACATAAAGTACCAGGCTACCATAACTATGTAGGAGATTGCTTATTAATATAAAAGAATATTCTATAATCTTTGCTATCATCCTAAGCTATGTATTTTAAGATATATTTATTAGTGTATTAACAAGACTATATTATTCTTTTATTATTATTATTATATAAGATGTCCTAACTCTAATCGATGATTCTAAAAGTTAGACCATTATGCAAATAATAAGAATTTGACGAGTTGACAGTAAAAATAAAGAGTCTGGCAACGCTTGACCAATATACAGTTTTGACGAGTACGCAGAAATAAGAACTTGACGAGTAGACAGTAAAAATAAGAGTTTGGCATCGCTTGACCAATATACAGTTTTGACGAGTACGCAGAAATAAGAACTTGACGAGTAGACAGTAAAAATAAGAGTTTGGCATCGCTTGACCAATAAGCAGTTTTGACGAGTGTGTCGTACATCCTACAGTGGCGCCACCTGGTGAAACAAAAATCGATAGCCCTCATTAGGCTGGGCAGTGTTGGGAAAGCTACGAAATATCTTCACGTCTGATATACCACAGTCTCACAATACAGTCTTTGACCAGTGTGTGTTGCCAGTGATGACATATGGGACTGAGATGTGGCCGATCACTATGGGCCTTGTATGAAGGCTCAAGCTCACCTAAAGAGCAATGGAGAGAGCTATGCTTGGGGTTTGAGGAGTTGCTAAGCTCAAGTGGCAGTAGGTAAGTTACTTGTAAGACTGATGGCCGCTGGGGCGGAACAGCAGTCGCGACCGCGCAGCGTAAGACACAATGTGAGCAGGCTTCTAACAAAGTGGACCGATGATCTGGTAAAGGTTGTGGGTAGCCGCTTGCTGGATATGAGCTACACAAAACCCGTCATTATGAGGATCCTTGGCAGATTCCTTTGTCCAGCAGTAGACATCTTTTGGTTGAGATGATGAATAAATATCATAGAGAAGAAAGAGTGAAAGGGAGTAAAATAATGTCTCCCTGTAAAGGATTGGAAATATCAGTGGCCTATACTATAACAGTGACAATCCAACAAAATTGTCAGAATTTGACAAAGGAGATGCTCGTTTTTGTTTTGAAGTGATGCTTTTCTGATAGATCTGCCTTCTGAGATGATGTTTCCAAAAGAAAAGAAATATAAAAAGGCCCCAACATAGTTTAAAAAATATTTAAAAACTTGAAATCTTGGTTTCTTAATCAAGCTTTTCTTATTGTTTTGGGGTTCTAATGAAAGTTTTAAGTGTTTATTATATATTGCTGAACTTATTTATACATTCTAAAAGGTATTTTAAGGTTTCAATGCAATTTCCTGAAAATTAAACCATGCGGTTCCTGGCTGTAATGGATAGTACCATTGCATTACTAATTTAAAAAATAAGTTATATTTTTTAAATACATACATAAAAGCGAAGTTGCCAAGGTACAAAAAGTTTAGGGTTGCTATTTTATGAATTTTTATTATCTGACCTTTTTTATTATAAAATACAATGTTCGAGTATGTTTAAAAAAAATATTAGTAATGAATGAATTGTGCTCTTTTCATAAAATATAATTCATACAAAAATGGAACATCTCCTTTGTTGAGTTGTCAAGACAAGTCCAGGGCCCTGTACTATAAAGTTGTAAATTTTGTCACCCGCAATTTTTATAGGACAGGAAATTATAAAATAATATGTTGTCGTCTGTCATGTTTATAGTACAGGGCCCAGTATAAAGTCAAATAATATGTAAAAAAAAACAAGTAGACTCGTAAAACGTATTTGATTTTAAAATTGTGTGCATTTACAACTCTTTCCTTCTCGTTCACAGCAATAATTCATGAAGATTTTTATGTAATGGATGTAAACTTTTATTGTAAAGCTGGGTCGGAGTACCTTATAGCCGAAACCACTGTTTTAAGATTCAATTTAAAAGATGGTATTAAAGACCAATACCATGAAATAATAAATCCAGGTAAGAGTCATTGTGGAAAACTTAATACTAAATAACACAACTCCCCAAAAATATAAATAACTTTTAAAAAAGACTAAATCTCTGTCTATCCAAAATTTTGGTTGCAGCAGTCAGCAGAATCCATATCATGGATTTCAAAACATTGACCACTGACAGGAACAAAATAGAAAATATTTCAGATTTTTATTTATTTCTTTTAATTATTGCATTTGCTTTTTTATTTATTTACCTTTTTATCACCAATACCCCATTTTTGTTTCCACCAATAACCATTTGAAATGGGTATTTTAGTGAATGACTATTGAAGGATATTAAATGTTTTTTCTAGTATGCTTTTTATTCAAGTACTGACCAGCTATGCAGCATATAGACATTTTGAACCATTCATTTAAATTTTCTAATTATATGAATACTACATAGATCCTAATAGGTTCATGCCTTATAAATAAGTTATGGTGGAATAAAGAAACTCATTCAATTCAAATTTCCACTACATTTTAAACTTAAGCGGATACTGTTGTTAATTTTTTGTAAAATGTAACAACCACTTTTGCTCTCAATTAATATATTTTATTTTATTATTATTTAATACTTTTTTGTTTGTTTGCAGTTGTGTAAAATGTAAAGAAAAAAAATTTAAAGGGTCGTCGGCCCAAAGTGCAGCTACTTATGTTTCACAAATAAATATTCTCTCCTTCTAGTCAACTTAAGTTGAACCATTTCTGTTATGTTAATGTCTAATTATGTGAACTGCACAATTAATAACATAAATAATTTAAATGATCACAGGTCAGATTCCAGTAGGATATGCTTATGATGTAAAACTTGGCAGCCAACAAATTGGTTTAGAGATGCCCGATGAGACAGTGGCTCCTAGCAACTACTTCCAGATATTAGCCAACTTGATTGATTATCTTAAACAAAAAGATCGCAACGTCAAAGCTATGCCACCATTGTATTCCATGCCAGAAAAAATTGCACCGGTCAACGACTTCATACTCCAAATGTGCAGCAGAGCAAGTAAGTTAAATATAACAAAATATAATAAATACAAACATTATTTCATAGGTCATAAGCCCGGCTGGTTGGATACTAATATAATTATACTAGGTTTTCCGACATAACAATGTTTTTAGATTGGCATAACGATGGCGTAAAGTTTAGCCCATTCAGTCAGTAATTGAATAAATAATATTGAATTTTGGTAAGCATTGTTGTGTTCCAACTTATAACAGCTAGTGATAAAATAGCCACTCCATTAGTAGTAAAGCATTACATGTGATTGCTCAGTCTTACCTACCATCAGGGGGAGATGAAGGCGAAGCATTGTATAAGAAAGCGGTCACCGCAGCCTGCGCTTGCAACACTGGAGCCTTTTCACACAAGCGTTTCTACAGCACCGTAGGCGCTTGATTAACATGAAGTTTCAGTTCTAATGCGCCTGTGCCTTGTAGTTTCACTGGATTTAGTACCCTTATACGTTTTTCTTTACCCCCAGCTGAAGATGACAGCATCTTTAGAGTGTACAAGCTGGACACTCTTTTCTTTACGCTGATAAACGCTATTAAGACACGCAGCGACGAAGGCTTCCCTAGGGAGTCGCTGGCGCTTGCGCAGCTCAAAAATGATCCCTTCAAGTTCACCCCTGGACTCGGTTGTGAGGTCTCTAACCTTTATAATTTACCTAAGCGCCACCTAGCGACAATACTCAGAGCAAATTCGATGTGGTTTTTTGTAAATCGAATAGAATAGATTTTTACTGTTTCTTTAGAGAAAGTCTATTATTTGTTGTTTATGTAACTCTCTTAAAATCAGTATAAATTTGTTGGGCAGTAGATACTTGCATTAAGTATGGTGAATATCGAATTTGGCATGAGTATAGTTTGTAAAAATGTACAATTTCTTTACTAGATTCCTTTGATCCCAAATTGTAGTTAACTTAAATTTAAAATATTCCGACCATTGTTTCGATTCGATTTTTGTACCACTAAAAGATTGCGCAGTCTAGGGACAGTCATAGGCAAAGGTAGTTTTATTCCTGAAAACTATATAACTTAGAATTAGACTTACTCAATTATACGGACCTAAGTCCGTCGTGTGCGTTAAGAGCGTTTACGCCGTTTTGCTCAAAAACTGTACTTTTCAAACCTCTTAATATCTATGAATATTTACTTTACAAATATGTTAATTACTTATATCATTAGGCGATCTTGTCAACAAAATAGTTTGTTGAAAACATTTTTAGATTTGTGGATATTTTGGAATTTATAACCAGATAATTGAACAGAGGTTTTCATAATTTGACTTTCCGCGTCAACTTCGAAGCTTAAAAATGTGTTTAAATTACTGACAAACCTAAGAACAAAAATTTTATTTCAATTTGAAAGATCTTCAGCAAAATAGTTTGTTGAAAACATTTTTAGATTTTGGTTACTAACAAAAACTATAAAAATCCGAACATTTTGAATTTTTAAAGAAATTATAGGTGATAAAATAATTGTTTTCTCTATTAAACTTACTATATAAATATAAGATAAAAGCTTTTTACTATGGAAAAAACTGTTCTTTAAATTATGCGCAAAATTCTTTTTACTAAATTAGCTCTATAATTTTTCTATAAATATTTTAAAACTGCTCTAAAAACTACTACAAAACTCTGCGTTCTATTAGTATCAAATCAGTCCGCCGCGAGGCCTCTGAGAGAGTGGTCACGTCGCTCGACGCTCTACCCGACGATTTTCGAACAATTGCCGTAATTTCGAAGATAGTTCAAATTTATAGCGCGATAAGCAAATCTTAGTACTTTAGTGAATAAATTATTTTATGTTACTTTTGATGAATTGCAACATTTTTAAATTGGACGACCTCCGTGGTCGAGTGGTTAGCGCGCCGGGTCGGGCGTCGCGCCGTCTCCAAAGCCCCGGGTTCAATTCCCGGTCGGGTTAATTTAGAGAAGGACTGTTTTTCTAAATTTATTTCGGGTCTAGGTGTTTTTTCTATGTTGCATGCATGTCCATGTCTATGCATTTATCCATATTATCTTACTATACTAACGAGTTTCTTAAGAATACTTATCTTGAGCTAGATAATTGGTGAGAGCATAAACAAATTAAATTTTTAAACTGACAACGTATATTATGTTGCAGAGATAATGGGTAATAAATTCAACGAAACCCCCCCCACCCCCGCCCTCCGATCGGGCGTGGTGAGAAGTGAGCTTTAAGTAACTTTCGCAATGCTGGCCCACGGGATGGGTGGGAAATACCATCTATGTGTGTTTCTCTCGGAGGAGGGAAGGAGTGAAAAGGAGGGGATCCTTTGCAAGACACGTAAAACCGGTGGTCCCAGTTTTTGTCACGACTGCTCCGCACCCGTGCCAGTGTGCGCTATGGGCTATGACCCAATCTCCTCGCCATATCCTAGCAGTGCGACTTTTGTAGACTAATTATTTATTTTGTTAGTAAGTGTATTCCTTTTTTAATTTTTTTAAGTATTCTTGCCTATTATTATGTTTTTTAGAATCCTACTTATTTCAGTTTTTTTTCAATGTATTACAAAGAAATGATCAATTGTATGGGCAGTCAAATAACTTGACCGAGTTTTGACAGCACCTATTTTATTGCTGCATGATGCGCTTTGTGCTTATGTGGCTCATATTTTCCAAGTAGTTTTTAAACAAAATTTATTTTAAAAGGAGATTAGCAAAATTGGGCTTGGTAATAGACAACATATTATTATTGATATATTCTAAAAAATCGGTCAATTTATTTGACTGCCCATACAATTAATCATTTCTTTGTAAAATATTGGAAGAAAAACTTAAATAAGAAGGATTTTTAAATGTTTCGTATCTCAAACCATCAACAAACTGTCAACTGTCAACGTCATGCAAGGAACAACAGGGACTCTATTTCCACTTAACATCAAGTGGAGTGGAGACATTTGCCGAGCTATGAATAAAATAAAATAAAATTTGTCGTCGTCAAATCAATTCGTCCAAAATAAATCGTTGAGGAACAGATAGGTATTGATTATAATTTTGTGATATAAGATTAATTACAACATTAATAAAAATACATACAATATAATATTATAGGTACTTATTTCATGTATCTGTAGTTTAGCCATCTGCTTACGCCCACAGTTAAAAATAAAAAAACGACGGGTTGCACCCCGGGAGTGCCGGCAGAAGTGAAAACTTGAATATTAACGTTGTGCATTTTGATATTTTGGAATGGTTAGGGAATAATTTTGCACGAATTGCTTCAATTATTATCAGTATAAAAGTACTATCATTTATGTGGTAGAATACAATATTTATTTATTGTGCTATCGTACACAAACATGACAATTTATTTGCGCAAGCGCCCTGCGCCACCTAAACGAAACAACAGGCATACATTTTCGCCGCGCCGTAGAAAGAGAGGGGGATACTTCCTCTCCTACGCCGCGCCGGCTGTCTACTCTCCATCCGTCTTACGATTTTACGTCTTACATTTTCGATCAGGTCACGTGTCCTGACGCGAATTTAACATTTTTTACCCATTACAAAAAAAATGTATAACGCCGCTAAAGAAGTTTTCACTTCAATAATTTCTAAGTATACCGAAAAACTAAATTCGAACGGATCAAAGTAGTGAGTTTGACTATAGTGAGCAGAACTAGCCTACTCTACGCACACACTCGCGCGCGCTTACAGCCCGCTTCTGTGTGCGTGATATTTGGACTTAAAAACCTAAACTTAAGGTCTCGCGCTCGGCGTAAACGCTCTTAAGCAATACAATTCTGTGTTATTTTGATATATTATTTTGATGGACAAAAAAGTTTGCCGAGGACTGTCTTTCTTCTATCCTTAAAGTTGCCATCATACGTAAGCGGGTACCATAGCATATAAACGTCAGCAACAGTAGAGGTATCAGTCACGTGTCAATGCAAACCTTTCGCCTCAGATCCACGAGGAGTCCGACAAGTCTGTTGAGTGCACCACTTCCCGCACCAAGCGCTGGGCGTACACTGTCCTGGACAGCTGCTGCCTCGTGGCGGGGTTGGACATGCGCCCTGGCACGCACGTGCCGAATGGCGTCGACCTCGACGTGAGTACATACATACCCTTATGTACAGGCAGCTAATTTTTTTTTTATATACACATGTAACAGAAATGTGTGGTCAAAACGAAAAGATCCAAAGTGTATCCGACCTAGATCTTGTATGTGTTGTTACTGATACATAATTGTTAACTTTAGTTCTCATGTAATTGTAAACTAAATACTTATATTAGTGAAGCCATGCGCGTCAGGCGCGCCTAAACAAGCAGCAGTGGTCATCAATGTAAGTACACAGAGGTTACTAAGCCACTAGGGCTGTGACTTGTTTATTTTGATTGTGACGTCACAATTGTTTTTTTTTAAATTGCATAACAAATTAATAGTTATTAATTTTGTCGTAGTAACTCTGCATATTAGATCTAGATAGAATACACTTTGGATCTTTTCATTTTGACCACACCTTTCTGTTACACGTTATAGTTTGCTGTTACTCATACGCTCTTTACAGCGTCACCGAACTTTTTTTTGGGGGCAGTGAGAAACTAAGAGCATCCGCTGTGTCAAGCGGGTGCGTGAGGAGTTCCTCAAGCTGTGTGATCGATCGAAACACCGTCAGAGGATTTCTATTCAATTCAATTATTTATTGCATTCCACAATGTAAACAATAGATGGTGAACATAAATAGGAAATCATCATGGACCCTGGCGGGTACGCAATAGGGTTTAGAAGAGACTCCTCTCTTCTAAACCCTATTATAGCGCTATAATGATAGCAAGTTTTTACTTTCAAGAAAAAAAAATGTACAAATATGACATAAAAGTAATTTCTAGAGGAAATGGCATCACACAAGCGTTGCCCGACTCCCTACTAGATACTCCGAGGGGTTCGGATCGAATCGGATGTGTACCTACCTCACACAGGAAGAGTCATAGTATTTTGATTCACGAAGAGTGGGAGAAGTCTGTGTAGTACCCCACGTCCCGCACCAAGAGCTAGGCATATACAGGATAATTTTTTTACTAGTGCGCAATTTTTCTGGAGCGACTCGGAATCGGTAAGTAAACAAGTTTCTCATAGTAACATGGGTTGAAATATGTCAAAAATTTTGAGACTCTTCATACAAATCAGGCTAATCAAGTGTCCGCTAAAGTATGGGAAGTCCAAAAATGTTTGACATATTTCAACCCATGTTACTATGAGAAAGTTGTTAACTTACCGATTCTGAGTCGCTCCAGAAAATTTGCGCACTGGTAAAGAAATATATCCTGTACGTGCTGGACAGCTGCTGCCTCGAAAGGGTCACAAACCATCACGCGGGCCCAGTGCGGATTGGTGGTTCTTAACGACTGCTAATGCAGCCGAGACCAACGGCTTTACGTTCCTTCCAAAGCACGGAGGAGCTCCAGTTGATACATTTTTGGTCAATCATCATATGACCTGTCTTAACTGCGAAAGGTGCTTAACCTTAGCAGTCGCAAAGCGGGCGCGTTAACCACTGCGCCTTGAGCTCATCCGGGTTTTAGACCTTATGGTAAGAGAATAAAGTAAAAAGTATAGTGTCCTATACTATATACAGAACAGCTACATAAAGCGTTGTGAGGCAAACAATGTTAAAGTTATTCATTAGTTGTCAACCATATTCATAAGAAATATAGTCAAAAGTATGGTGTTAAATGTATTTATTGTAATAAACTGCATGAATACAAACTTTTTCTTTTTTTCAGGGCGTAATCGAATACAAAGAGCAGAAGAGAGAACGCGCTGGGCCGTCCGTTGCCAGCACTCTGGTAATTATTATTACAAATTGAGTTTACCCCTATCATACTATTATATATTTTTTAATTTATAAATCTATATAAAAAAATGAATCGCTGAATGTGTTGCTAATCGCAAAACTCGAGAACGGCGGAACCGATTTGGCTGATTTCTTTTTTGTTGTGTTTGATGAAGTCTGAAAAAGGTTCTTATGGAACGAAAAAAACTTAAAAAATACGAAGGAAATAGTAAAAACCTTAAATTAAAACAAAAAATGGAAGATACGGTACCTAGTAACAGCGCGTAAGACTATAAAACTGCGTCTAGCTGACGCACTAGCTTCAGTAGTCAGTGGAACGTTGTCTCGTGAGGGCGTGCTGTCTGCGATTTAATACTTTTTAATTACATCAGAATGCCTTCTTGTTCATTTGACAAATGCTTAAATCATTCAGGGAATTAATGAAGTCGACTGGAATTACCTTTCATGCTCGAATAATTATTTCGCCGGAATCACCAGAAATAGACTATATAATGAAAACAACTTTTACGGATCTACTCGCGTTTATTTTACACATTACTTTACACGTTTCACCTAACGACTTCGTCTTTCTGCGTAAAACGGAACGCACCTGATTAAATTTAAATGAGGGTATACAAGCTACCAACTAATTATGAAACGACCAACACCTCAGTCTCCCTGTGACCACGGACCCTGCAAAGGGTCCGAAACGTCAGGATAAACATTAAATAAATAATGTGTAAAATAAACGCGAGTAGATCCGTAAAAGTTGTTTCATTTCAATGTGTAGTGTTCGCGTAAACTTTAGAAAACAATATAGACTTTATAAGTTCATCAAACTATCAAACAACGTTTTTCGATTTTACTTATCTTCTTTTGCAATTCCAATGTCAAAACATTACACATTTTAATTTCTATTGTACCTAGTACCGCCACAGACGAGAGGTTAAGAAAGTAAACGTTATTACCTGAAGGTAAATCCAATATATAGTAAATTTAAAAAAAAACATTAATTAATTGTACAACAATATAATAATAATAACACAAGCTACACGTTTCACATAACGACTTCGTCAATTCATTTATTGATTAGTAGATTATCAATCGATATAAGATTTTAAAAACTGGCAACATTGAAAGATAGTGTCAAAGATGGTTGTTTTTGGATGGAAGGAAGTGATAAAACCACTTACATAACTATCATTATTTATTCTAAAAAGGATCAACTACGAAAAAAGTATACTAATTTTCTATGTTAATTTGATTTTGATACAAAACAATTTCATAAATGGTCAATCTCCTTTGATTCGGGTCGCATGTTTGACATGATAAGACATAACCCATATTAAATAATAGTTCTAGTATAATTGTGATTATGTTAAACTCATTCTCATTCTTCCCATTTTGACATACGGAGCACAAACGTGGTGTTTGACAGCTCGTCAGAGGTCCGTGCTCGAGGTTTGTCAACGAGCCATAGAGCGCAGTTTACTTGGCGTGAAACTTACGGATCACGTCATGAACACTATAATGCGCTCAAAAACAAAAATTGCTGATGTCACACTAAAAGCTGCCATGCTTAAGTGGGACATATATTTTTGTGGAATTTCATTGATTTATTTTATCAATTTATATTTAATATCACTTGATCTATACATATAATAAAGCTAAAGGGGGTCGAAAAATTGTACATGGAGGATATTCGAAAAAAAGTTGGCTGGGGATACTAAGGATCTATAACAGAACACGTTCCAACAGTTTTTAGAATTTTTGTCTGTTTGTCTGTTTATTAGACCGCGCATCACGTGAAAATGGCTGAACGGATTTGGATGAAACTTTGCACATAGATAGACCATGACCCGGACTAGGATATAGAATACAGGATACTTTTTATCCTGGTAACAGGATCCTGTGGGATAGTGTAGTCTTCGCGAATGAAGTCGCGGGCGAAAACTAGTATTTAATAAATAAACATAACATAAATTCATTTTGTTAATAAATGACGTTCGTTAAATTACTTTTTTTTAATAAATTTAACTGCTGAGTATATGCATTTGCAAAAGTGAAGTATATAGGGGCAGTTCACTGTCCCCTGTCTTAATTAGAATTATTTATTACAAATTGTGACAGTTAAAGGCTTAGAGATTTTTATTTTTTCGTTTTCTCCTTAAAGATTTATTTTCTTTTAATTTTTATATAGTTTTCTCCGTCGTCTAGCAACACTTCAGCTGTCAGCGAGTCGTTCAATGAAACGGGTAGCAGCGCTGCTGAAAGTGAGTAATTAACTATATCTGCACACTGCAAAATTACGTAAATACATAAATGTATGTTCATGTGAAAAGTCCAGAATTGGGTAGGTAGGGTTGATGGCATATGATGATGATACACTACAAATTTTGTATGCACAAACATTATAATGAATTTATTTTAAATTATGTATTTATTTTATTTTAGGTGTAAGAAAGGAAAAGAGGACTCATGCTCCGCTGCGAATGCCGAAAACTGACTGTAAGTTGCTGTTTTTAATTTTGTTTAACGATATCTTATCTTAACTTAGTGAGGCCTGCGCCGTGGTTTTCCTCTCTAAGTAGCACTTCGACCTATCGGCATATTTTATGAAACTAAACAGATAACCATTTTAACACAACAGTCTTACCCAAAAGACCAAAGTCAAAGCCAAAGTCTCCAGAGTCGAACCCAAAAGACAAGGATTTGAGAACGGTGGTCTACATACGAGACCACAGTACAGAGGCGGTTTCATCATTTTATAACAGTCGCATAAGCCCACATTCGTCCTTGATACATCCCAGATATTATTATTATGAAAAGTTATTATTATATACATACTATAGTTAATTCCAGAACATTAGACATATAAATGAATCACATAACAGTCCTTTAAAACATTGACCTATTTTTTATTTGACCTAATTAATTTATGTAACCTAAAAAGTTATTAATAAACACTCTATTGACGGAACAAAATAGTGACGTCATAGTTTGTCATTCTCATACAATTTCTATTCTTTTTAAATAGTTTCAACAGTTACTAAAAAGTTTATCGGACTTCTTGGCGGGAATGTGAAGAGTCATGTCTGTGGTTTTGTTTTATTTTCTAAAATTTGTGTTATGGCTAATATTAATGTGAAATAATGGAGGATTATTAACCGTTAAGTGTTCGTGAGTGCGCATGAGTGTTGGCAAATGAAACAAAACAGTGCAACTTCACTTTTCAAATTCTCTTAAAAAGTCTGCCCGAGGACTTAGTAGAGCCCCACATCTTCACTGATATACTCGAGGGGTTGGGGGGTATAACATTTCTCACTACTCATTTCTATTATCATTCATCATCATTATGTACTGGAAGGAATTGTATATTTATGTATTACTTGTGGTGCGGAAACCCACAACACACACTATGCTACTGTTTAAAATTAGGTTACACCTTAAAATCTGCAAAATCCACTCACAGTTCCATGCCGCTCCCGCCGTCCAGAACGGGATCCATATGGTCTGATGGGGCCGGAATCCGAGTCCGGGTCTTCTCGGGTTCCCTAATCACACCCAAACTACCCCAAGTGCACTTTTCCCCCGAGGAAATACCTGTTTTCTCCAGCAGCAAAGACGCCGACATCCAATCCTGGGATGGCGAATTGTACTCCCGATGCGATTCGCTTACGACGTACACACCCACAAAACACAGGTTGCACAATACACTTAATTAGAGTAATACGGCTCCAAATGCCCTTATTACTACATAAAATCTATTTAATTATCAACACACGATAACCTATCAACCAGCCATTGTTGCCTTCCCGAGACAAGTGTACCAACAAAAAAAAAGAACAATTAGTGATGGGGCCATTATGCCACTAAATAAATTGAATCTCGATAATCGATTACCAAATCGATCCGTCCATAATACAAATCAAAGTTTTATTTCCAACAAAAATAAATGCCTGTTTATTTGCAACAACTTGTAAGAAAAAATACTTTCACAGGCTAAATGTGCTAATCGCACGAAGCCATCAACTAAAAAAGAAAAAAAAGTTTATCTATTGACTTACCAGTTTCATACCCAATTGTTAATTGCTGGTTTAGTTAGATACAGCTTTACCACAAATAGCTAAAGTTAGACAATGCTTAAAACAGATGCTGTCACTTTTTAGCTAATACTTTTAAACAGAAACACAATATTTTAAACACGTATTTAGCCTTTGTTCAACTTTAATCATTGTTTTGTAGAAAGAGGTATTACAGCTTATGTTTTCCCATCTAGACTCGCAGAGCATTCGCCCCGCGCCCGAGCTCACTGAAGCCAACTTCCCCAGCCTCTCCTCGGGCCATGGACGTGGTAAGACATCTCATTTAAGTTCTAATGTGTACAACGAAGTACGCGCACGGTCTACGAATGCTGAAGATAAGCAACTTTTGCAAAGGCCGATCTTCAGATGGGTGCCCAAAATCTTGAACTCCTCCGCGCTTCGGAAGAGACGTAAAGCCGTTGGTCCCGGCTACATTAACGGTCGTTAATAACCACCGCATCGCACTGGAAAGGATTTATTGCTATTGCGTCACTTTATAAGAAAGTAAATCAAAGTAAAAAATATATATGATATCTCCTTTTTTATGATAAGTAAACCTAATGCGGGGCCTGATCACAGCCTTGGGACGTTTGTAGGCTAATAATAATGTCATGTAAAGAATGAAAATATATTAACCGTATTGTATATTTCAGGGCGTGGTCTGAGCGGCAGTTTCGGCAAGATGAACATCAAAAAGTAAAATGTCTTTATTTACTATTTCTACTGTATTTCTTCACAGGGTCCTATCGACTGACTCGTATATGTAAGTGAACATGATTTTTCATAAGTATAAACAATGTGGTGTTATCTTTATATTGATATTTGACCAAGTTACCAAAATTACTAGTTTTACTGCACATTTGATGTGCAGCTATGTTATTATTCATCATTAATATGTAACGTACGCACAGTCAGTATCAGATAAATCGAAGCATACTATTTAGTGAAAAATATCTCGAGATTTAAAGAAAATAAGTTCTAACTAAGTTGGTTCTAACATACTGTAAACATATAAATATATACAGTATACACTACTATGTAGCAACGATTAATTTAATGCTGACGTGTTGTCTAAAAAACATATTAATATTCTTTATTTTTAATTAAAAAAGTATGACTTTCGTAGCGGTTTTATAGAATCTCAGTCACTGAACTATCAATAACAAAGTCCAATATTTTTAAAGGTGTATAATAATGGTATGGACTAAGTGAGAAATTAAACATTATTAATAGTTAGTTTGAAAAATGCAAAAAAAGAAGAAAAACACCAAATATACTACTGATCATATAAGAAAAACTATTAGTTTTTAAGAATAATTGCTGTGTAGAACGGTCATCTATTTGGTTATAACATCCTTTTTGTTTTTTCATAAGTTTTTAAAGCTATTAAACCTTTGCTTGTCACTCATTCTTCAACATCATCATAGTCTATTGTTGTTCATTAAAATACTGACAAGAAAGCACTCCAACTCATAAACGGTCTCCCTCTTAATTCAAAACATAGATTTAAAAGCTTTGTTATAACTGATGGTGTCTCTTCTTGTTCAAGGCAGAAAGAGATAACATTAGCTTTATACCAGATTTGACTTTAGTCCACATATTAGAACAAAATGGTTTGTGTACTTTTTAATATTTCATCTAAGGTTTGGCAAGCAAGCACCCACGATGCAAGAAAGCATTTAATTGACATGGTATCAATTGTGATTATAGTAATATGTATAACTTTACGCAAAGGAGATGTTCCATTTTTGTATGGAGGCTGGGCCCCCTAATTCTTACAGTGATGAAATTATATTTTATGAAAAGAGCACAAAATAAGAAACCTTTCTATGTATTAATATATTTTTTAAACATACCCAAACATTGTTGGCAACTTCGCTTTTCTAATGTCTTGACAACTTCGTGAAGTGAAATGTCAGTGTCAGACGTCAAATCTTATTTTTTAAATTAGTAATACAATGGTACTATCCATTAAGCCAGCAACCGCATGGTTTCATTTTCAGGAAATTGCATTGAAACCTTAAAATACCTTTTAAAATGTATAAATAAGTTCAGCAATATATAATAAAAACTTAAAACTTTCATTAGAACCCAAAAATAATAAGAAAAGCTTGATGAAGAAAACAAGATTTCAAGTTTTTAAATATTTTTTTAATTATGTTGGGGCCTTTTTATATATTTTTTCTTTTGGGAAACATCATCTCAGAAGGCAGATCTATCAGAAAAGCATCACTTCAAAACTAATAAAATAAGGGCCCAAAAACGAACATCTCCTTTGTTGCGAACAAATTACAATTTCGCCCGTGGTTTTTTTTTCAACACTGTCTTTTTTTAAATGGTATCAAATAATTTGACTGCATCTAATCGCAGATGACTGTCTCTGGCCAAGCAAATGCTTCACAGTACTTACAGTATTTCTAAACTGCTTTCTGGAGGTAGGGCAGGCAATTATGCGTGCAGATAGTCTTTAATTATCAAATCAACTGATAATATGCATTATATGTAATACTGATAGGTAATGAAGGTGTTGAAGAATGCTTCTTGTTCATATTATCCGATCAGTTAAGTAATTATTTGTTTATAAATAAAATCTCATTAATCACTTGGTCTATAGCATTATAACACTAGTAGTTTATAAAATTACCTAATAAGTTGGGTGACATATCAACCATTTAAAGAAGAAAAAAATATAAATTTGATGTTTTAACAGTAGAAAAGATAATTAAACTTCACCATATATCAATGGACGTATATATTCATATATGTGGACGTCTTTTGGCTGAGATGATGATGATGATGATGATATATCAATAGCAGAGTTTGTCACAAATGTGTGAGTAAAAAATAATTATATACAAAAAGTAAATCAATGTTAGCTGCCATTTCCACTCAAACTAGAATTAAGTACATATACACTTTAAAATTAAGTAGTTTGCGCTAAACACCATCCATTTTATTTGCTTAGAATTACGTCTGTCATAGAATAAAGTTGAAAACTTAACGTCCTAAGGTTTCAGTTCCATTATTTTAAATAATTTCGAATTATAGGTATTCGCCAAATTGATGTGATACTTTAGCTAGGAATGTATAAAGTTAAGACATTACTTAAATGTTATTTTTTTATAATTGAATTACTGTTATGTATATGACAATTACAAACTCTTGATTTGAATTATTGAGTATCATTTCTTCATGCGTTTTTTGCACAGTCATTTTAAATATAGTTCACAGAGTCGGGCTCAGTTGAATGCATTTAAAGAGGCCTATGTCCAGCAGTGGACTGATGCGGGGTGATGATGATGATGATGATAGTTCACAGGTTGGTGGCCTGTATCTCATTTGTGGAATACCTTTAGATCGTTCCTGTATGTAAAAAAACTGCACACAAATTTTCAAATTACACTTGTATGTTGAAAAAAAGGTCTTTATTATACTAGTTAACATACACACAAACAGGCGTTATAACACAACTTGTAAAGTTATTTTTGTTTGAAATATCTTTCAGCAGGCTCGCAAAACGAGACGGTATTACGAAATGTTATAGAATTAAGTTATACCTCCTCACTTGATTATAAATAAAATCTTAATTGCGTGTGACTCTTAAGCTAAACACAAAAATATATATAAATAATATAGGATGGTCAATAAAATCATGGTTTTAATTCGACGGTAACTTCATTCGGGTGTTCTTCTACTGTTTCAAGTTTAGTGTCTTTTTCTTTCTTGCTGTCCTCTTCTATCACCGGTTCTAGTTCTGAAGGTAAAGTAACTTCAACAATGTCCTCACTCTTGACTATTTCATTTTCCCCTTCCTTATTCAAGGTACTAAATAGAAATAGTTTTGGCTTTCCATTCTGCTTAGCTATCTCTTCCTTAATCTCCACTATCACACTTCTGACCAATAGAAGCAAATAGATTTGGAACACTGGAATGAAATAATAAACATACTATGTAGTAATAAAATCTGTATTCCTGTTTATAAAAGGGAGGAATTTTGTTAGGATAAAATATGCTATCTCGTATCGTAAATAATGAGATTTTTTTAAACTGGGACAGTATTAGGAAGTCCGATGCCATTAGAAATACAGATAAACTGTCTGAGAAACCATTAAGTCAAATTAATGAACATTACCCAATTATACATTTTCCAAACCCTAATACTTGTCTATAAAATACTGCATAATAAAATTCATTCAAAAATTAAATTTAATACAAATAATGAAACTCCAAAATATAGCCAAAGAAGACCGAAAAAATTCTTCCTAGTGCCAAAATCAAGAACAAAATACGGTCAGAAGGTTATATCCTCTGAAGGAGCACTTCTATTTAATAAGTTGCCAGATTCTATAAAAAATTCAAACTCCATAAATATTTTTAAATGTAGACTTAAAAGGCACATTTTTCAGGGTACATTCTCATTAAGTCTATAATGAATTAATATTTTGTCCGAAAATTGCATGTACGCGCTTTTGCGGGAATAGCCTCTCAAGCTTAGTCGACCGACAGCTGCGCGTATCCTACCTGCGCCCGCCGCCCGCCAGCGCCGGCGCCGCCGGCCAGTAGTCAGTCGCTCGCTAGTCGCTAGCCACGCGCCTGCTTACGCATGCGCCACTAACCAAATGGATACATTAGTAACATCGCAATGCTCTTACTATGGCAGTGTTTTTTTATGATACGGTTCACCGTTCCATGTAAGTACACAAATTGAATCGAACCTGCTTGAGAGACGATTCCCAAACCCAATATATCTACGAACTACTGGACAGTTAGACCTACCTACATTATATTAATAATTTCTTATGTAAGTGACTGTATGGTTTTTAATAAGAAATAAATATTCTTTAACCCCAAGTCATGGAGTCCATACTGAACATCAATTGTGATAGTTTTTTTTTAACGTAATATGTACACAATACGTACAACATGTATAAGAGAAGGTTTTTATTGAAGACTTCTGCTGCTTTGACTTTTTCTTGCTATACAATGAAATGACCCTCACAATAAACGAAGACGATCAGCAGTTTTTTTTAAGTCAATGACTCATTTTTAACCGACTTCAAAAAAGGAGGAGGTTACTCAATTCGACTCGTATATATGTTTTTTTTTTTTTATGTGTGTTCGCGGATAACTTCGTCGTTTATGAACCGATTTTGATGATTCACATGATAAGGAAACCAGCATCTGATGATGGCATCCCAGACAAATCGAGGGGAACTTTCGAAAATTGTAGGGGTGACTAGTGCGTTTGTTAATGTTTTCATTTAATATTTTAAAGCACTACTACTTGCTGAAGGTCTGGAGTTGATCTGATGATGGAGCCGAAAGACAGTTGAGGGAACTCCTCAACGATTTACAGCAATTACATGGTGTTTGGGCTTGATTATTTTTGTATTAATGAGAACTTTACACCTAGATGGGTTGTGACTGCCATTAGGGGTCTGATGATGAAGACGAAGGGCAGTCAAGGGAACTCCTCAACGTTTTACAGTAGCTACCTTGTGTTTGGTCTTAATTCATTTCTATTGATAAGAACTTTGCACCTATATGGGTTATAAGTGCCATTTCAGGTCTGATGATGGAGACCATAGACAGTCGAGGGAATTCCTCAACGATTTACAGCAGTTACCTTTTGTTGGGCTTACTTCATACGGTTCAATATGCCATAATGTTTAGTTCGTACAAAAATAATACCTAATTAAGATTTAAGTTTTACATAGGAATACCACTACCTACTAGGCCATCGTTTCCTCATCCGAGAAGCATCTTTGTTAGGTCTACGTCTACCCATCACTAAAAATCGTAAAATAAAATATTTTTTCACAAAAAAAAACCGACTTCAAAAAACAAGAAACTTAAAAAAGTAAAAACAGCTCTAAAAAGCAAAAAATAATATTGAAATCATATTATTAATTACCTAGATACGCATGTCAGTTTAAAAAAATGTCTACTGAAGTCGGGTGGGGCTTTTACAATAAAAAAGTGGAAATAATGGAACAACTTTAAAAGTTTAAATGAAACAAAATTGTCCCCCAGCCGACCACCAACCACCCGACTTCAATAGACATTTTTTAAAACTGACATGCCTATCTAGGTAATTAATAATATGATTTCAATATTATTTTTTGCTTTTTAGAGCTGTTTTTACTTTTTTAAGTTTCTTGTTTTTTGAAGTCGGTTTTTTTTTATGTATACAAGTCACGCTTGCTTAAAAATTGTTTTCACATAAAAGACCTAATGTTTCTAAAATAGTTTCCCTGTAGCTCCTATGGTTTAGGATATTCTAATACTGACCCAATAAAAGAAATAACTGTATAGCAGTGGTTCTTAACCGGTGCCGGTGGTCCGCGGGCTACTGGTGGTCACTGGCATTCCAGGCATTCCGCGAAGCCATCGTAATCGTGATAAACAATAAACAAGTGACTTGACGACCTTGACGTGCGTGATGTAAAACAACTGGGTGGCAAGACAAATATTTGGTGAAATGGTCCCTCACGGCTAAAAGGTTAAGAACTAGAGATGAAAAGGGATATCCGGTATCCGGCCCAAATTTACTATCCGGCCGGATACCGGATAGGCATTATTTTTCTAAAAAATCGTTAAAAAGGTACATGAAATAAGACAACAGCTAATGATGATTCCCTTCACCATCACCACCTCGAGAAACCTGGAGTCAGTACAACAAACAAACAGAAACTTATTATTTGCACTGTAAATGTCAAAATATTGCCAAATAGGCGATCTTTTACCGAGTGTCTCTGCCCCTCAATTATTTTATTAAGTACGTATTTTTACAAAATCCAAAGTCAATCAAATAACGCACGTACGGCCACACAAGCATCAAGTAAACGATTGATTGTCATGAATAACAGGCGAAAATCATCAATCAATCGTGAGTGAACTCACGAATGCGCACGATCACTCCCGACGAGTCCCGATGACAACCGAAATGTTGCAATCGCGTTGCCCGCAGCTGCACGGCGCTAAACATGTCACAACTTGCCTCAGAGCATTTACTTACTCTCCGCCGGATATCCGGCCATCCGGCCTCACAGTTCGCCGGATATCCGGTATCCGGCCAAACAACTATCCGTTTCATCTCTATTAAGAACCACTGCTGTATAGGAATACAGTTAATTCTTTTTTTCTATATGATATTTAAAATGAGCTTACTTATGCTGGTCACGATCATGATGATGGTCAAAACGTCGATGACAGCTAACACGATGGAGTACAGCAGCGCCGAGGAGATGATCGTTATTATACAGTAGTACATGAACACTCGCAGCAACACAGTGTCTTTCTATAACAAAAATCATTATATAATATACCCCCCGTACTAATAAATCGAGTTTTAGTACGGGCCCGCCTAAGTGCGAGTTTCGTTCGCCATTCGATCACTTTGACGAAAACGAAAATTTGTATAGCATTGAAGCAGCGCCACCTAGTGGTAAACGAGGAGAGTTAATATTTTGCCATACAAATTGTCTTGTTTCATTGACGTGGCAAGAATTTGTATGTTATATTTTTAAATATCGCAGAAACTCTTGTTTTCTTAAACATAATCAAATGAATTCTAATAGTAAATCAAAAGTCACATTAGGCACTCAATTTATACCTATAGATAACGCGGCAAATGACTCCACTCCACCTGATTATAATGATGTTAAGATAATGGGAATCCAGCCGCGAAAACAGCGCAAAAACAACGCAGCATCAGCCACCCTCGCCCTGCCGGCGCGGGGCCAGCGGCAAACAAGATGCCTCTTCACGCCTCGTTTAACTCAGATAAGAAACAACACTTACTCTGTATACAGCTCACAGAAGCAGCATGTTGAAACCAAGCTCGGTGGCGTACGACAAAATGGGAATGGGCTTAGATGCGGCATCCTCCAATATCACTTCTTGCACTTTCAGGATAGTAGGTGAATAACTCTCGTTCGAGATGCCTCTTCACGCCTTGTTTAACTCAAATAAGAAACAATACTTACTCTGTATACAGCACACAGAAGCAGCACGTTGAAACCAAGCTCGGTGGCGTACGACAAAATGGGAATGGGCTTAGATGCGAAAAGCATCACTTCAAAACTAATAAAATAAGGGCCCAAAAACGAACATCTCCTTTGTTGCGAACAAATTACAATTTCGCCCGTGGTTTTTTTTTCAACACTGTCTTTTTTTAAATGGTATCAAATAATTTGACTGCATCTAATCGCAGATGACTGTCTCTGGCCAAGCAAATGCTTCACAGTACTTACAGTATTTCTAAACTGCTTTCTGGAGGTAGGGCAGGCAATTATGCGTGCAGATAGTCTTTAATTATCAAATCAACTGATAATATGCATTATATGTAATACTGATAGGTAATGAAGGTGTTGAAGAATGCTTCTTGTTCATATTATCCGATCAGTTAAGTAATTATTTGTTTATAAATAAAATCTCATTAATCACTTGGTCTATAGCATTATAACACTAGTAGTTTATAAAATTACCTAATAAGTTGGGTGACATATCAACCATTTAAAGAAGAAAAAAATATAAATTTGATGTTTTAACAGTAGAAAAGATAATTAAACTTCACCATATATCAATGGACGTATATATTCATATATGTGGACGTCTTTTGGCTGAGATGATGATGATGATGATGATATATCAATAGCAGAGTTTGTCACAAATGTGTGAGTAAAAAATAATTATATACAAAAAGTAAATCAATGTTAGCTGCCATTTCCACTCAAACTAGAATTAAGTACATATACACTTTAAAATTAAGTAGTTTGCGCTAAACACCATCCATTTTATTTGCTTAGAATTACGTCTGTCATAGAATAAAGTTGAAAACTTAACGTCCTAAGGTTTCAGTTCCATTATTTTAAATAATTTCGAATTATAGGTATTCGCCAAATTGATGTGATACTTTAGCTAGGAATGTATAAAGTTAAGACATTACTTAAATGTTATTTTTTTATAATTGAATTACTGTTATGTATATGACAATTACAAACTCTTGATTTGAATTATTGAGTATCATTTCTTCATGCGTTTTTTGCACAGTCATTTTAAATATAGTTCACAGAGTCGGGCTCAGTTGAATGCATTTAAAGAGGCCTATGTCCAGCAGTGGACTGATGCGGGGTGATGATGATGATGATGATAGTTCACAGGTTGGTGGCCTGTATCTCATTTGTGGAATACCTTTAGATCGTTCCTGTATGTAAAAAAACTGCACACAAATTTTCAAATTACACTTGTATGTTGAAAAAAAGGTCTTTATTATACTAGTTAACATACACACAAACAGGCGTTATAACACAACTTGTAAAGTTATTTTTGTTTGAAATATCTTTCAGCAGGCTCGCAAAACGAGACGGTATTACGAAATGTTATAGAATTAAGTTATACCTCCTCACTTGATTATAAATAAAATCTTAATTGCGTGTGACTCTTAAGCTAAACACAAAAATATATATAAATAATATAGGATGGTCAATAAAATCATGGTTTTAATTCGACGGTAACTTCATTCGGGTGTTCTTCTACTGTTTCAAGTTTAGTGTCTTTTTCTTTCTTGCTGTCCTCTTCTATCACCGGTTCTAGTTCTGAAGGTAAAGTAACTTCAACAATGTCCTCACTCTTGACTATTTCATTTTCCCCTTCCTTATTCAAGGTACTAAATAGAAATAGTTTTGGCTTTCCATTCTGCTTAGCTATCTCTTCCTTAATCTCCACTATCACACTTCTGACCAATAGAAGCAAATAGATTTGGAACACTGGAATGAAATAATAAACATACTATGTAGTAATAAAATCTGTATTCCTGTTTATAAAAGGGAGGAATTTTGTTAGGATAAAATATGCTATCTCGTATCGTAAATAATGAGATTTTTTTAAACTGGGACAGTATTAGGAAGTCCGATGCCATTAGAAATACAGATAAACTGTCTGAGAAACCATTAAGTCAAATTAATGAACATTACCCAATTATACATTTTCCAAACCCTAATACTTGTCTATAAAATACTGCATAATAAAATTCATTCAAAAATTAAATTTAATACAAATAATGAAACTCCAAAATATAGCCAAAGAAGACCGAAAAAATTCTTCCTAGTGCCAAAATCAAGAACAAAATACGGTCAGAAGGTTATATCCTCTGAAGGAGCACTTCTATTTAATAAGTTGCCAGATTCTATAAAAAATTCAAACTCCATAAATATTTTTAAATGTAGACTTAAAAGGCACATTTTTCAGGGTACATTCTCATTAAGTCTATAATGAATTAATATTTTGTCCGAAAATTGCATGTACGCGCTTTTGCGGGAATAGCCTCTCAAGCTTAGTCGACCGACAGCTGCGCGTATCCTACCTGCGCCCGCCGCCCGCCAGCGCCGGCGCCGCCGGCCAGTAGTCAGTCGCTCGCTAGTCGCTAGCCACGCGCCTGCTTACGCATGCGCCACTAACCAAATGGATACATTAGTAACATCGCAATGCTCTTACTATGGCAGTGTTTTTTTATGATACGGTTCACCGTTCCATGTAAGTACACAAATTGAATCGAACCTGCTTGAGAGACGATTCCCAAACCCAATATATCTACGAACTACTGGACAGTTAGACCTACCTACATTATATTAATAATTTCTTATGTAAGTGACTGTATGGTTTTTAATAAGAAATAAATATTCTTTAACCCCAAGTCATGGAGTCCATACTGAACATCAATTGTGATAGTTTTTTTTTAACGTAATATGTACACAATACGTACAACATGTATAAGAGAAGGTTTTTATTGAAGACTTCTGCTGCTTTGACTTTTTCTTGCTATACAATGAAATGACCCTCACAATAAACGAAGACGATCAGCAGTTTTTTTTAAGTCAATGACTCATTTTTAACCGACTTCAAAAAAGGAGGAGGTTACTCAATTCGACTCGTATATATGTTTTTTTTTTTTTATGTGTGTTCGCGGATAACTTCGTCGTTTATGAACCGATTTTGATGATTCACATGATAAGGAAACCAGCATCTGATGATGGCATCCCAGACAAATCGAGGGGAACTTTCGAAAATTGTAGGGGTGACTAGTGCGTTTGTTAATGTTTTCATTTAATATTTTAAAGCACTACTACTTGCTGAAGGTCTGGAGTTGATCTGATGATGGAGCCGAAAGACAGTTGAGGGAACTCCTCAACGATTTACAGCAATTACATGGTGTTTGGGCTTGATTATTTTTGTATTAATGAGAACTTTACACCTAGATGGGTTGTGACTGCCATTAGGGGTCTGATGATGAAGACGAAGGGCAGTCAAGGGAACTCCTCAACGTTTTACAGTAGCTACCTTGTGTTTGGTCTTAATTCATTTCTATTGATAAGAACTTTGCACCTATATGGGTTATAAGTGCCATTTCAGGTCTGATGATGGAGACCATAGACAGTCGAGGGAATTCCTCAACGAACTTAAAAATTGTTTTCACATAAAAGACCTAATGTTTCTAAAATAGTTTCCCTGTAGCTCCTATGGTTTAGGATATTCTAATACTGACCCAATAAAAGAAATAACTGTATAGCAGTGGTTCTTAACCGGTGCCGGTGGTCCGCGGGCTACTGGTGGTCACTGGCATTCCAGGCATTCCGCGAAGCCATCGTAATCGTGATAAACAATAAACAAGTGACTTGACGACCTTGACGTGCGTGATGTAAAACAACTGGGTGGCAAGACAAATATTTGGTGAAATGGTCCCTCACGGCTAAAAGGTTAAGAACTAGAGATGAAAAGGGATATCCGGTATCCGGCCCAAATTTACTATCCGGCCGGATACCGGATAGGCATTATTTTTCTAAAAAATCGTTAAAAAGGTACATGAAATAAGACAACAGCTAATGATGATTCCCTTCACCATCACCACCTCGAGAAACCTGGAGTCAGTACAACAAACAAACAGAAACTTATTATTTGCACTGTAAATGTCAAAATATTGCCAAATAGGCGATCTTCTACCGAGTGTCTCTGCCCCTCAATTATTTTATTAAGTACGTATTTTTACAAAATCCAAAGTCAATCAAATAACGCACGTACGGCCACACAAGCATCAAGTAAACGATTGATTGTCATGAATAACAGGCGAAAATCATCAATCAATCGTGAGTGAACTCACGAATGCGCACGATCACTCCCGACGAGTCCCGATGACAACCGAAATGTTGCAATCGCGTTGCCCGCAGCTGCACGGCGCTAAACATGTCACAACTTGCCTCAGAGCATTTACTTACTCTCCGCCGGATATCCGGCCATCCGGCCTCACAGTTCGCCGGATATCCGGTATCCGGCCAAACAACTATCCGTTTCATCTCTATTAAGAACCACTGCTGTATAGGAATACAGTTAATTCTTTTTTTCTATATGATATTTAAAATGAGCTTACTTATGCTGGTCACGATCATGATGATGGTCAAAACGTCGATGACAGCTAACACGATGGAGTACAGCAGCGCCGAGGAGATGATCGTTATTATACAGTAGTACATGAACACTCGCAGCAACACAGTGTCTTTCTATAACAAAAATCATTATATAATATACCCCCCGTACTAATAAATCGAGTTTTAGTACGGGCCCGCCTAAGTGCGAGTTTCGTTCGCCATTCGATCACTTTGACGAAAACGAAAATTTGTATAGCATTGAAGCAGCGCCACCTAGTGGTAAACGAGGAGAGTTAATATTTTGCCATACAAATTGTCTTGTTTCATTGACGTGGCAAGAATTTGTATGTTATATTTTTAAATATCGCAGAAACTCTTGTTTTCTTAAACATAATCAAATGAATTCTAATAGTAAATCAAAAGTCACATTAGGCACTCAATTTATACCTATAGATAACGCGGCAAATGACTCCACTCCACCTGATTATAATGATGTTAAGATAATGGGAATCCAGCCGCGAAAACAGCGCAAAAACAACGCAGCATCAGCCACCCTCGCCCTGCCGGCGCGGGGCCAGCGGCAAACAAGATGCCTCTTCACGCCTCGTTTAACTCAGATAAGAAACAACACTTACTCTGTATACAGCTCACAGAAGCAGCATGTTGAAACCAAGCTCGGTGGCGTACGACAAAATGGGAATGGGCTTAGATGCGGCATCCTCCAATATC
The DNA here is from genome assembly GCA_947562085.1 of Eudonia lacustrata. Classification (NCBI taxonomy): domain Eukaryota; kingdom Metazoa; phylum Arthropoda; class Insecta; order Lepidoptera; family Crambidae; genus Eudonia; species Eudonia lacustrata. The sequence goes on along the minus strand of OX387324.1, from coordinate 7,265,667 downwards.
ACTTCTTGCACTTTCAGGATAGTAGGTGAATAACTCTCGTTCGAGATGCCTCTTCACGCCTTGTTTAACTCAAATAAGAAACAATACTTACTCTGTATACAGCACACAGAAGCAGCACGTTGAAACCAAGCTCGGTGGCGTACGACAAAATGGGAATGGGCTTAGATGCGGCATCCTCCAATATCACTTCTTGCACTTTCAGGATAGTAGGTGAATAACTCTCGTTCGCAACACCCACAAGTGACACTAACTGAAAGTTATATAAACATTATAGGTGGTAGGTAAGTACCTACTTCTTTTGCAACTCGAAAGTAACAAAAATAACTTCGTCATAGGGCTGATTATACCCATGTAATTTCACTACTCTCTACAATTCTCTCATTCTAATGATGCCAGCCACTGCGTATGTCGTCATTCCACCTCGCATCGAAGGACAACCAATATGACCAGAGGGCGCTATTACCATACTCTCTTCAAAAGCAATATAAGTGCAATTTCATTACAGTTGTGGGAACTGGAAGCGCACATACGCCTATAATATTTTAAATAGATATACAACGTGTACCTAACAGAAAGGTGTGATCCAGATGAAAAAATCTAAAGTGTATCCGATCTATATATTGTATGCAGAGTTACTAAGATATAATTATTAACTTTAATTGGTTATGCAATTTTCTATTGTGACGTTACATCAAAGCAAACAAGACAGCCCTAGTGGTTAGTAACCTCTGTATACTTAATGTATGATCATTGATCACTGCTGCTTGCTTATGCGCGCCTGACGCGCATGACTTCACTTAAATAAATATTTAATTTACAATTGCATGACAAGTTATTAATTATGTTTTAGTAACAACACATACAAGCTGGGCCAAATTTCGGAAAAAGGATATGGCACCGGGCCGCACTACCAAATTTGAAGTAGTTGAAAATTAACACACATTTTTTAGTTACTTTTATTTACAAAATATGTTAACGAGATGTCTGACTTTGTTTGGCAGAACTAAGTGCATCGATATTGATATCCACTGAGGTTGTTGCTACACGTAAACAGTTTTCCAGGTAAACATCAGTAATATGTTTGTATTGATTCTAAACGTGAAATAGAAGAAATTCGTGGTTTTGGGAAAAAGAAAATTTTTGGGGACTCGGCTCCGCGGGCCACAAGATGACAATCGGCGAGCTGCATGCGGCCCGCGGGCCTCGGGTTGATCACCCTTGATCTAGGTGGTTCTTAACCTTTTAGCCGCCGTCTCGACCATTTCATCAAATATCTGTCTTGCCAGGGACCACCCAGTTGTTTTACATCACGCACGTCAAGGTCGTCAAGTCACTTGTTTATTGTTTATCACGACTACGATGGCTTCGCGGACCACTTGGAATGCCTCCAGGGACCACCGGTTAAGAACCACTGTTCTAGATGGATACGGTATGAAAAAAAAACACTTACCGATATCAAAATGTTAATATAGGCTATAGCAAGTATACCTATTCTTACAGGCGCCACCCAGCAGCATGTAGGTAGCTTAAATGTCAAAACCGCATTTTTCACATATTGGTAAGCTTCCATTTTGTCCTAAACCACTTTTGTTCCACAAGGCGTATGCGCACTACTGTAGCATTCCCACAAAATGCTTCAAAAATAGTTTTAGTAGGCGAAATTTCATAGTCTTAATTAGGATGTTGCTTAATTAAAAGGCCAATGTTGAGTTAATTGTGTGATATGGTAAAACGTGTAAAAATATTAATAATTTGCTGACGCATACAAATTATATCAGAGTTACTTTCGCATTTTGTGCTAATGCTTAACGCTGAACTTTAGTCTGTTGATTCAAGGGTTAATTTACTGATTGCAAAATAGGTAGATATTGTATTCTAAAGTTAATGCGACCCCTGTGACCATGTGGACCCTGCAAAGGGTTCTAAAAGTCAAATTAAACTAATGCTTTTGTCATATTTTATGTCAGTGTTTCTACCAAGGTTTTTATAGATAGATATTAATATATACCTAATGTTTTTTGTATGAATCAACTTTTTTATTTATTTATAATCTGGTATTTACTGTCAAGAACAACACACCCGATCCGATACAGGGGACTTTTAATGTATACAAAATGGTAGAAAAATAATTTTAATAAGTACTAACGGATTTTTATTATGAAAAAAAAAACAATTAAGTATTAGAACACCCTAAAAAGTTATACATGACAATTTTATTAGGATGTCGCTAAATTCAAAGGTCAATAGAATTTCCTAGCCTCGCTCGCTGTAGAATTAAAGGCAAGATATCAGATTTTATATAATTATAGAAAAAATAACTATAATCAGACTTATTGCGTTTTCTTTATTTTTCTTTTTTTCTTTATTAGGTTACAACACATATAAACTACGACATTTACTAATAAAAGACTAATATTTACGTCATTATTTTAATTATCGTTGCAAAGATTATTGTTTTACAATTTTTTTATGTTCTAAACTTAGTTTATAAAAGATTTTCTTTCAATACGAAATATAAGCAGAGATAATTATATAAGATGAAATGTATGTACAGTCAACATTAAATTTAAATGGATGAAACTTAAATGGTCATAATATGTTAAGGTTTACTAGCCTTTGGTATGCGGAAAGAAAGGTTAAGAAAAAGCAACCTTATTTACCAGATGTTAGAGTAAGTTTTTGACTAACGCTATCAATATTATATATTTAGACAGTATGTAATGAGCATATCAAGGCACAAATATAAAATACTCCACATCATTCCTGCTAAATGTTCTTAATAAGTCAAACTAAGATAAACACTCCCTTTGCAGTGAATAATATTATTAGCCATTGTAAAAACAACAAAAAAAACCAAATGATACAAAAATAAAACATTTATTTTAAAACAAAAATAAAGATGGTACATATCATTTCTGACGTCCCTACACATAATAATGGAATTATTTCATCGGAATAAAATACTATATTATATGTATGTTACACTACACCATTGACTAAAATAATTTCTTCAAATCTTAGCTTACTCTGTTTGAATAAAAACAAACTATTCATTCATTTAGTAACAATAATATCTTATGGAGTAACATTTTCATAATTTTTTAATACGATAACTATAACATTTTTTTTTAATATTGAAGTGTTTTTTAACTTAATAACGAAACATTACTAAATTGTGAAATACAGCTAAATCATTATTGTACTCGCTAATTATTTCATTTAATTATGTGTATAACATAGTAGACAGTATCATTTTATGTAATGTATATATTATTTATATCCAGAGCGATTTTCAATCAGAGTCCAAATTGCGAAATAAATATCTTTTAAAAAATTTAAGAACTTTGTAAGGATCCATCTGGGTCTAAATACGACAAGATATTTTGGAGTTCCCATACTAAATTGGTCAGCTGATCGCGCTTTTTTGGGAGAAAGGGTGTAGAAAACAAAAGTTTCCTCGAAAAATAATCAGTAATATATAATGCCAATAACGTATCAAAATTTGATCACTGCCTCCAAAATCGCTCTGTAAATAATTGTGGTTATATAATATATTATTTTGTGGTTTCGTCTGACATTAAATGATCCCATAACAGTGTTTATCCATCAACTGTCTACAATATCACACAGCTTTGCGACATACTTTATATGTTTGCAGATGCCTACCTATAAACAATTTGATATTCCATATGTAAATTGATATTTATAATTTTAGCTTTTAAATAAGAAATAGGAGTAACGAACATGTGAAATAAACTAAACGATAGGTGGCGCTGTTTTGTTCCCATACAAAGAAAACTCGCACTAAGCAATAGCAAACCAATAGCCCCCAACGAACTAGAAAACTTCAATATCTACTTTACTTTGATCGTGGTTGAACTTTTAAAAAAACTTTTAAGTCTTTCGTTCCGTTCGATTGTTCTTTACGTTTATACTGAAGAAGTGCATATTTTTAAATTCACCAAGAAAACGAATTAAGTATTTACAATTTCATTACAAATACCCCTACATAGGTGCCGTTAGTGACAGTGTCAAAATAAATGCCAGTTCATTGATATTACCAGTGTGGCAAGGCGAGGCGATTGGTTGCTCGTTTTACTGCGCGTTTTAAAGTATTGATTATAGAACTAACCACCTAGTATTAGGGTATCAAATCGTTTACAGGCAAACCACCACCGGTTTACTTCATTAAGGCGTGGACGACAGCATTAGCGTTCAACGCCTTCAAATCCGTATAAGTCTGACCCGTTCCCACGAACACGATTGGCTGGCCCGTAATGTACGTCATAGAGATGGCCGCGCCCACTTTATCATCGATAGTATCGAACTTGGTAAGCACTATGCCGTCGATGGATCGCGGGCTGGATGAGGCGCTGTGGTCGGCTAACGCTTGGTTGAACTTCACAAGTTGGTCGACGGCTTCGTTGCCGACGAGAGCTTCGCCGACGAATAGTACCATGTCGGGTTGGTTCACCTGGGGGGTTGGAAAAGTTGGTAAAAAATATGGTTTAATGGGGAGGTGAACTGGAGATTGGAGTTCCAGTTTGTACTTATATGATTGTTGGTGGTGTTGAAGTATCTGCATTTTTTAATACACTATCTAAGGGTACGGTACACAATGGGATGTCTGGCCTTCATTTTAGCTTACTATTTTAATACGTTAAAAATATTCCTCTTTCCCTTGATAGTTAAACGAGAAACTGGCATTACGTTGCAGGGGACCGGAAGATGTGTAATAAGTGTGGGGATCAAGGCTTTTGCCCAGGAGTGGGATGTAATACGGCTAATAAATAAATATAATAAAAAATAATAAACAACAATAGTTCCTGTTTCACACCAATGAGTTTTACGATATAATTTCCGGTAGTTATCGGTGCAACGCCCACAGATGATGGTCATCGAAGCCCGACGATGACCATGATGATTTTTATTGTATTTGACAAGAGATTGCTATTTGCCTCCAATAGTCTTTACAACATAACTGAATTTTAGACGTGACGGGAAATTTAAGGTTTCTTAACCTTACCTCACCGATCCGAACCCTTCGGAGAATCTAGTAGGGCACGGGGACACGCACTAGTGCGTGATGGCGTTCCCTCTAGAAACCCTCGGAAGGTGATTCGTTTCACACGGCTTGAGGAACCCTTTACGTTTCTCGCCGCCCCCAAGCAAGCCCGGTGAAGCTGAAAATGCCGTCTAAGGCAATCAGCAACCTCTCAAAAAAAAACCTTAACCTCAACTCGAGCCGTAGTGACCGAACATCTTCAGGCGGTTTCTATAGGAAATGGGATCACGCAAGCGGCCCCTCGGAGAATCTAGTAGCGACCAGGAACACCCGGTCCCTACTAGATTCTCCGAGGGGTTCAACCCGAGGGCGCCTCTAATGGCTAGGACAGATTTCGATTTGGGTTGATGTCGTGGGGTGGGGAGAAGCGCTCTGGTACATATCTCCAGCTGGAGTATAGCGCGTGTGAACAGGGTTTTCGTACTCTTGTTTTACGAGTACGGTGTCTTAGGTTTATTGAATCATGTAAATGTGTAGTGGCATTTTGAGGATCGGGCGGCTTAGACGAGGAACATCTTATCTCATCTTAGTTGGGGCCTGCTGAGGTCTCCCTCTCCCAGTATCATTTGACCCACCGGTAACTTTTGTGTAAAGGTGCCATAAGTTTGGCGACGTCTTTGAGAGCGACGAGCCTAAAGTCTACTGGTTTCGGCTAGGCCGATCCCGGGAGACCCATTCTTTCCCTGCCCAAAGAGTCGCAGTCGCACTGTAAGTGCTGCATTGTCTCAGTTTCTTCTACGCAAGCTGTTCGCTGATAGATGCATCCTGTGACTCATTACGAGGTACGTACGATCGTCAAATTTTAAAGATATCCAGTTACAAACATTTTTGCCTTAACGTGGCGATCGTAGTTAACTCCGCCTACCATGAAGATGACCATAGAATGACCAACAGTAAACCTTCCGGTGTGGCTCATCTTGGCGTGGCCACCATCACCAACTGGAAATCTGACTTTATAGATAATTTGTCGGAATTTGTCGTGAAATCTCAGAATTTGTCGGTCCACCGTTCAAAAGTTATAAGGGGTTCAAGGTGGCCCCGCCAGGATGAGGCTCATTCTGGCGTGGCCACCTTGTATCTCTGAAACTACGGGTCGTAGCGAAGATCTGATTACACCAATAATTTGTCGATAATTTGTCGGAATTTGTCGTGAAATCTCAGAATTTGTCGGTCCACCGTTCAAAAGTTATAAGGGGTTCAAGGTGGCCCCGCCAGGATGAGGCTCATTCTGGCGTGGCCACCTTGTATCTCTGAAACTACGGGTCGTAGCGAAGATCTGATTACACCAATAATTTGTCGATAATTTGTCGGAATTTGTCGACAAACGCCAGAATTTGTCGATGCTTCTATGAAAAGTTATATCAACTTCTTTTTTTTCCATAGTAAATGTACAATCGCGTACATGAAGCTTATTGATGTTGTGAATAAACGACTTCAAAGGTATAAAGAGTGTACTTACTAAAATATTATTAATGTGAAGTTTGGATGTTTGTTACTAAATCATGCTTCAACCACTGGACGGATCGAGATGAAACTTCGTACAATAGGTTTGGAACCAGAATAGGACATAGGATACCTGTGTTTGAAACGTGATTGATTAACAAACATCCAAACATTCGCATATTTTATAATATTAAGTAACTAGTAAGACCATACTTAAGTAGGTACTTACCTATCTATATTTTAAAAATTATTGCGTTACTAATGTGACATACAACACCTATGTACCTACATACACAATATTTTTAAAAGTGTCATAGTTTATTAACTGAGCCTATGTTTTTATTTATCGTTGAGAAAAATAGGTAAGTAGGTACTTTAGTAAAAAGAAAGCAACTTTATGTAAATCGATAATAAACAACACTAATGCCTGAGTTCACCATTGATCGCTAAGTTTTAGGTGAGCCCTAAGCCATGTTAGGTGACAGTTGTTGGAGCAAAACCGTCACCTAATATATGGCTTAAGGGTCACCTTAAACTTAGGGGTCAACGGTGAAAATGGGCATGAGACTATTAGAAAAATACTTTGGAGCTAACAGGGGTTCCGAGATCCATGTCCGAGAGAGAACGACATGTTTACACTAGTGTGAACGACTTTATTTCGTACGCTACAAGATTCACAATACCTTATACCTACACAAAAAAGTAGGCAAAACATTCCGCCGCACAATTTATGAACGCAGTAAGTACCACTTACTGCGTTTACGATTGTGACATTTGATGTGCTTACATTACGATCTATTTTCTCGAAACTGTCACATGTTCTTTACTGCGTTCATAAATTGCGCAGCAGCATTGCACTTCGCTGCACTTGTAGTCTTTCAAAGTGATAACAGATGGCGCTGAATAGTAATTTCATTATTTTCAATTGCAAAATAACCTTTATGATCTAACACAAAATGATCAACGTTCAATGATCAACGGCGATGTTTGTTATTGTTTGGCACGGACCGGGTTAAGTACAAATAGCGAGTTAGAGAACTGCCTCAGTTCGCAGTGGTGTATTTGAACTTGTTTTGTAGTTTCGTTAGTGGTATATTGTGCGCGATACCTACTTAGGTAGATAAAATACAAGTAAGTACTTTTTTCTTAAAGATGTTTTAAAGAAACTTCTTATAAATGCAATTAGTCGACATCGGTGCTTAATTGTACCTAATTAGAAATACATATCTATTAATTTTCTTTGTAACTACTTGTGCGCCGTGTGGTGGCGGCTCCTTTTAAGAATACTGTCACACCATTCCTTGTCTTGGATGTCGTAAAAGGTGACTAACAGACTGAGAACTGCACATACATACATCCAACTGCTTATAGTGGCGACAGGCTCACCACCTATCACGCGAGCACAGGTGCAGTAGTAATTTGGTGAAACACGAACTGTGGCAGCAGTAGCTTTCGCGGTGCTAACTGCCTAGTCTCTGACTAACCCCTAGGGACAATAGTCGTGAATATTATATGTAACTACTTGTACGAGCTAAAGTCTTTAGAGTGTGTTGTTTATTTTAGTTTGTGTGTAGTTTTATTACTCAAGAGACAGCATAGTAGATAGGTTTAATGGGTATATAGATTTATGTATGAAGGCGCGTGATTGTTGAATTATTGCTCATAATAATTATTTTTAGTTTTAAGATGACAACACATTTTTAAAATGGCTATATAATTATCTATTAGCAATAAATTAATGTCATGCATTGATTATATGCATCCGATAAAGAGTCGGACATACCTACTTACGTACACACATATCGAAGTTCCGAACTTTATTCACCATTTAATTCGTTCATTAAATCACGTTATCATTAAATGCTTATGAACGCGACTGTACATGTTGTTGTTTGTATGGGAAAAAGAAGTTGATATAACTTTTCATAGAAGCACCGACAAATTCTGGCGTTTGTCGACAAATTCCGACAAATTATCCACAAATTATTGGTGTAATCAGATCTTCGTTACGACCCGTAGTTTCAGAGATACAAGGTGGCCACGCCAGAATGAGCCTCATCCTGGCGGGGCCACCTTGAACCCCTTATAACTTTTGAACGGTGGACCGACAAATTCTGAGATTTCACGACAAATTCCGACAAATTATCTATAAAGTCAGATTTCTAGTTGGTGATGGTGGCCACGCCAAGATGAGCCACACAACCTTCCGACCTTTTTTTTGTCAAAGCCATTTGTTTTAGTTCATTGTTTGACAACCTTCTTGGTCGAGTGGCTTGCACACCGGTTTTCATGGTGTCGCCATCGTGTCGGTGTAAAAATACCTGTTTTTCTAAATTGTTTCGGGTCTAGGTGTTTCCTATGTATATTATGTATGTATTTAAGTATATTAAGTATGTTTATCTGTTGTCTAGTTAACCATTTCTCAAGTTTCTTCAGGAAGCTTTTCTTGGGGCTAGATAATTGGTGTGAGCGTGGGAAACATTTATTTATTTATTGTTAAATATAAATTTATTTCTTTCGATTCCTAATGGTGGATATCCAGAAAATTTGTCAAAAACAAAAGGGGCGGGTGTAGCCACTGACCCCTGCACAGAAAAATCGCCCTAATGGTGGACATCCAGAAAATGTGTTAATAGTACCTTGATGAGTTTCGCGAGCGCGCGCATGAGTGGTTCGTTGTCCTGCATGCGGCCGGCCGTGTCCACTAGCACCACGTCGATGCCGGTCTCCGTGGCGTGACGGATCGCCTCCATGGCTATGCCCGCCGCGTCTTTACCTACAAACAGACTCACAAATCTAAACATCTATCGGTGAAAAGGTTAAGGATATGGATCCTTAACCTTTTCACCGCCCAACTATCCTGCACGCGATGTCCCGCTGTACGCCAACGTATAAATGTATTTTAATAAAGTAGGTACAAAGAAGAACTTCTATAGAAGTGCTGGCGTGGACGGCACGAAAATCTCGAACTTCTATAGAAGTTGTTGGCGGTAAAAAGATTAAAAGCTTTCGCAACGAGAGATTTTAACTTGCATCGCTGTATCTCTCCTAGCCGTTTCCGGCTAGGATTCTTATGCCCATTTTCACCATTCAAAATTCAAGATCATTTATTCAGTTTAGGCCACAAGTAGCTCTTGTGAATGTCACTATGCCATCGGTTCGTAAGTCTACTCTGGGCGGGAGATCTTGTACTGAGAAGAACCGGCAAGAAACTCAGCAAGTGTCCAGCTCTTTTCTCCCTTACAGCGTCAAAAATATTGGAAAATGCCCTATCATAGCAGGACACTTTCCATTACAAATAAACACAAAAAATATAGAAGACAACCACAACATGTAAAAATAAACAAAATAAAAAATCTAAGTTAACAAATTTACATCAGGCCCCTAGGTCATTGACCCATAAGCCATTTTAGGTGACGGTTTTGCTCCAACAACTTTCACATAACATGGTTTAGGGTCAATCACCTAAAACTTAGGGGTCAATGGTTCACCATTGATTTCAATCAGGCATCACACTTCCATCTTCCATTAACAGCTATGTTGCCACCAATTATTGTACTTTGAGCACTTGGAATGAAATTGAAAACCGATGAAAATCTAAAAATGTATTGCCCGTATAAAGAAAGCATAAGTGCGCTAAAGTGCCTGGCTTTGATGACTGTAAGAACTCACCATATCCTTTCTCGTACAAGTGCACCATCCTCCTGCCGTGGTGCCTGCTCTCGGGGTGAAGTGCGTTGAGGTGCCGGGAGTGCGTGCGCAGCTGCTCGACGGCGCCGGCGCGGAAGGTGTCGCAAGCCGCGATCACCACTGACAACTCGTTCTCTATCAACCAGAAGCAGATCTTGGCGAGGTTGGTGGATTTACCAACGCCGTTCACCTGTGTGATGAAATGACAATTTTGGTAGTCATTATTAATTAACGAAACGCAATTTATGGTAATGCCGGAAGGCAGTGGATGAGGCTTGCACGGCACCGGCTAAGTTGGCGTGATAAGGTTTCCCATTTGGACTTCTTGGCGGGAAAGTGAAGAGTCACGTCTGCGGTTTTGTTTTATTTTCTAAAATTTGTCTTATGTCGAATACTAATGTGAAATAATGGTGGATTATTAACCGTTAAGTGTTCGTGAGTGTGCAGGAGTGTTGGCAAATGAAACAAAACAGTGCAACGTCACTTTTCAAATTCTCTCAAGAAGTACGCCCGAGGACTTAGTAAAGCCCCACATCTTTACTGAGATACTCGAGGGGTTGTGGGGTAATTCTCTCAAGAAGTACGCCCGAGGACTTAGTAAAGCCCCACATCTTTACTGAGATACTCGAGGGGTTGTGGGGTATATCATTTCTCACTTCTCATTTCTATTATCATTCATCATCATCATACAAAACTCAATAAAACCTATCGCAAAAGGTATCTACGAGTTACATTTATTTAATGAAGTACTAATACTTTGTACCTTGTAATGAGGAAATAAATATCTCTATTTAAATTGAATTACACTTTCATGGTCATTTATTTATGGTGGTTTTTAAATTCTCTTGATGCAAGCAAAAATACTTTAGATATATTAATAGGTACCTAATTTGGTATAAAAGAGCGATCTTGAAATTAAAATGTGAAATACAAAACTACTAGTACTACATTGGTATAAAACAAAATATCATATTATTACACAAGATAGTTACCCCGCAGAATGCCATAACGTAGGGCCGCCCTTGCTGCTTCGCATGTATGCAGTCGCGTAGGATGTCCACACGGCGTTTAGGCGACAGGATCTGAACCAGCGACTCTGTCAGCGTCGCCTTCACTGTCTTCGCAACGCTATCGAAAGTGCCGAGCACCTGACAATAGAAAGTTCAATGTTAGAGGAAAATATATCTTATGACAAACGAATTTTGGTTTGAATTCTTGTAAAATACTTTTCGTTGTATTCAACAACGTAACGCCAACCAAACCGAGTACTGTAATATTGTACTACCCGCTGAGAAATAAATCCGGTTGTTATTAAGCCATTGGTCCCAGTTGTTAACGCAAGATGGCGGTCGTTATTCATCCATCAACCCGCTTTGGGTCACTGTAGTAAGTTATTAAAAAACATTTTTGACATAAACAGAAAACGGATTAAAGATAAAAAGTGGGCTTGTCGAGTACAAGCCCACTTTTACTTATATCATTTTCTATCTAGTCATCAATCAACAATGCAAACTTAACTACAAGCCTTCATGTTTTCTAACGTCACAAATCTTCGTGGTTTTCTAATGGTATGATCAAGAAAAAAAATGTATCTTTATTTATACTGCCATGAACCCCTTACACTCTAATGAGTGTAAGGGAGTTCATGGCGGGAAAGTGAGGAGTCATATAATTGCGGTTTTGTTTTATTTTCAAAAATTTGTGTTATGTCGAATATTAATGTGAAATAAATGTATATTATTAACCGTTATATATTATTAACAGTAAGTGTTCCTGAATGGGCATGAGTTGGCAAACAAAACAAAACAGTGCAACGTCACTTTTCAAATGCTCTCAAGAAGTCTGTGTGAGGTCTTAGTAAAGCTCCACATCTTTACTGAGATACACAGGGGGTTATGAGAAGTGAAAACTATACGCCCATCATTTCTCATTACTATTATCATACATAATCATCATAAACCTACATAAAGATATATTACCTATTTATACAGGATATTTTTTTTACCAGTGCGCAAATTTTCTAGAGCGACTCAAAATCGGTAAGTTAACAACTTTCTCATAGTAACATGGGTCGAAATATGTCAAACATTTTTGGACTTCCCATACTTTAGCGGACACTTGATTAGCCTGATTTGTATGAAGAGTCTCAAAATTTTTGACATATTTCAACCCATGTTACTATGAGAAACTTGTTTACTTACCGATTCTGAGTCGCTCTAGAAAATTTGCGCACTGGTAAAAATAATATCCTGTATAACTAACTTGTAAGAATAGTAGATTGTACAACAAGAGCATAAAACGAGCCATTTTACCCGAGTCGTGCATATAGCCTAGATAGAATAGAATAGAATAGAAAACATTTTATTGACCACAAACAGATTGTACATGACATTATAAAATAAAAAATAAAATAAATAAAAAGTTTAAGAATAGGTAGATTATTTACATTTAGTGTGGCCAAGTAGGCCCCAGCCTCAGCATAGGCTACAACGACAAGAGTCGCTGCAGCGCTGGTATTCTGGCGGGACCTAGAGGTCGATGAGACGACACGGAACAAAAACACAAAGCAATAAACATAAATAAAAATTTGTTCAAACACAACATTACAAACATTAACGTATAAAACTAAACAATAAGAAAAAAAACAAAAACAAAGATCGCACGCTACAAAAATTTTATAAAGCCTAAATCGTTCGGCTGAAGGACAAAGATGCCTTTGCCTGACATAAAACACACAAAGAGACAAAAAGATAAAACAATGTCTTCTGTCAATTTTGACATTCATTGCTGCGGCTGTCATCGCCTATCAATACTAGAGCCTTTGCCTGACATAAAACACACAAAGAGACAAAAAGATAAAACAATGTCTTCTGTCAATTTTGACATTCATTGCTGCGGCTGTCATCGCCTATCAATACTAGAAAATTGTATAAATTATAAAACTTATATTTTTCTATGTCGCATGCGCAGCAGGCAATAAAACTGCCCTGCGCTAAAACTTGGCTAAATCGTGGCGAGACGAGAGCCATCTTTCAAGAAATTGAATTGAATTGAGAGTTTGTTTGAATTTCAAAGTCCTCTAAGATAAAAACATCACAGAGACATCAAACAAGAACCCAATGAAGCCCGACAGTGCCGGAACGCAATCCCCAGCAGACGTATAGCCTGAACGTGAGGAACTCTAAAGTAAGTCCGATGATTTTTGCAACGAAATAAGGTATTTTTTGAGGTGGCGTCTAAATGTATCTACCTTTTTCAGGTCACGCACTGGTGGAGGGAGATCGTTCCAGCACTTCGAGGCGGCGAATCTAAATGAACCACGGAACGCCACCGTTCGATGCTTTGCCGTCACAAAGATGTTAGTACTGCTTCTCTTTGGGTACCTATTCTGATCACATGCCCATACCAGCTTATCACAGAGATATTGCGGCCTTTCCGCTCCTAACACGCCAAACAAAAGAGTGGCGAGATGAAGCCTCCTACGCGCCTCCATCTTCATTATGCTTGCAGCATTCAAAAAGGGAGTTATATGTGATCGAGGAGGCACATGAAAACAGAAACGCGCACAAGCATTCTGGACGCGCTGGACAAGCTTACTTGTCTTAGACATTAGGCACGGTCCGTATACAGCATCACAGTAATTCAACCTTGACAAGATCAGTGTCTCGCATAGTGTGACTCTCAGCTCCTCGCTTAAATAGGGTCTAATTCTGTATAGTAGCCTTAATCTATAAAAACAATTGCGTGAGCACTCCGCAACACGGCTTTCAAAGTTGAGTTGTTCATCCATGGTCAATCCTAGATTTCTGACTTTATCCACACGTTCTATTTTCTCACCATTTAAAAGTACATTTAGAGCAGTATTATCAAAGTGACTGACATTCTTACTGGTACCAATTAATAATAATTTTGACTTTTTTGGGTTGACAACTAAACAGTTTGAACTGCACCAAGTAGAGATTTGTTTTAAGTCTTTGTTTACTTTATTTACAGCCATATCATAATCTGCATATTTAAAGGGAAGATACAGCTGAAGATCATCTGCATATAAATGGTATTGGCAGTGACTGATTCTTTCTGTGATGTCAGCGCTGTACAGAATGTACAGTATAGGTCCCAAGATGGACCCCTGGGGCACCCCACGGGTTACAGGCAATTTGGTAGAACGCAGTCTGGACCCATCCGCTGCGGTCAATTCCACACACTGCTGTCTTTTCCCAAGATAACTCTGAAACCACATTATTGTGCTTGCATCTACTCCATAGTAAGCGAGCTTAGACAGCAGAAGATCGATATTTATGGAGTCGAATGCGCGTGAAAAATCAAGCAGCAACAAGACACTAAGGTTACCCTTGTCTTGGAAAGCTAGAATATTATCTACAACATCAGCGAGAGCAGTTGCTGTACTGTGGCCCCTGCGAAACCCAGACTGCCGTTGAGGAAGGATGTTGTTTACTTCAAGATATTTGGTTAGTTGCTCACAGACAATTTTTTCCAACACTTTAGATATACAAGGTAGCAGACTAATTGGACGGAGGTCGTTTATGGTGGTTGGGTTGTTATTTTTTGGTATGGGTCTAACCACAGCAATCTTCCAGCTATCAGGGAAAATGCCTTGGATTATTGATTGATTGATTATGGTGGTGATCGCTCTCAACATTTGTGGCAAGGTCAACAGTATCATGTCTAAGGACAAACCATCGTAGCCCTGCGCGTTAGACTGAAACCCTTTGATGGTTTTTAGCACTTTGTCCTCCGAAACTGTGTGTAGTGAGAAACTTGTGGAGCCATATCTATGAAACTCAAAAAATGTGAGCTGCGACAGTGACACACGCCCCTCGCCCGGAATATTGAGGAAGTGCGCATTGATTAGGTGGGGGTCATTCAAACTTGGTGGAATATCCGCTTCCTTCCTACCATTGCCCAACACATTGCTTTTAAGATTCTGCCATAATTTTTTAGAGTTTTTATTGTTGCTATTTATATGCTTGTCAAAAAAACATCTTTTTTCCTTATCAATAGCTTCCACTACAAGGTACTTCATAGTTTTGTAAGAATCTTTGAAGGCCTCTCTTTTATGTAACTTAAATTGTTTATGATAGCTATCTCTAATACTTATCATTGATTTGATAGAATCAGTTATCCATGGGTGTGATGGATGCTTAAATTTCTGTTTTTATTGGAGCATGCAGATCAAACAATGTGATAAGGCAATTAGTGAAAGTCTCAACAAGAATATTTATGTCATTAATTTTATAAAAATTATCCCAGTTTATGTTATCAAGGTCCTTATTTAACTGATCTACAAGAATATTCCTTAAAGGCCTATATGTCACCCATTGGGGACTAATTTTATCTTTTTTAATTTTGAACTCAGCTGTAACCATCGCATGTCCCCCCAGATCAGGATTGTGTTTAGTAGTTACTTTAAGAGCTTGAGCGTCGGCGCAGATTACATCTATAAGGCTATGACTGTATTCTGTATAGTGCGTGGGCTCAGTTACTAATTGGTTAAGGTTGATACTGTGCAGGAACTGTAAAAGCTGTTTCGACTGACTGCTATTGGCGTTAAGTAGATTTATATTTAGATCACCAACCAAGATCAACACATCACGGTTCGCGAAAGAGGCAATGGAATCCGCAATGGCATCTAAGAACACGCTCGCATCCTGCCAAGGCGGTCTGTAGGCAGTTCCAATGACAACGCGCAGGTTATTAATGTTATTAATGGTTATTAATGCGCAGGTTAATAATGATAGTGACGTCGAGGGTAAAATGGGTTTTATGCTCGAGTTTTACACTCTGCTTTTCACTTCGATTGCAAGGAAATAAAACAAACCGCAACACAACAAAAGCTACCTAGTTTCTAGTTTTGTTTGACGAATAATAAAATTAGCTTCCCGCCACACAATTTTTTTTTTCTTAATTTTCAACTATGTGACTTTTGACTATGGTCTGTCTGAGCCGTAATGCCAAGTTGTTATAAATATTTGCGTTATATTTTTTTACGTAAACGCACGCCCGTATTAATCGTATATTTGTATTTAGATATTAATACATAATTATGTCGTAATTAAATTAAGATATAACCTAAATCTTATAAAAATATATCAATTAAATGAAGGTGTATTTAATTGTGTATGTGGCTGTAAGGCCTAATTGCCTTAGTCTTAAAAGAAGAAATTACTTTATGCACAAGAGCATAAAAAAACATTTTATACCGCCTTCTCTCGACATAAAGAACAACTTTACGAGCATGAGAAGTGAAAAATTACTTTGACACTGGCTAATATGCTAATCGCACGACAAACATTAACTAAAAAAAATATAAGGGGTAATAAAATGCATAATAAAAGAAACAATAATATTGCAGCTTACCTTTCCTTCGAGCTTGGTGGAGACGGAATCACAAAGCTTGTTCGCGATGTCGCTGGCAACGTTTTTGCCGATGAGATGGTCGCGCAGTTTGTCGAGCACAGGCCGCATACTCTCCTCGGTCAGAGCCTTCGAACCCACCAACCCTGGACCATCAGATGCACTCATTAGGAAATCAGTAAAGATTATGACAACAAATAATAAATAAAAATAGTTATTATTGAGTGTTTTGTCGCTTTTACTCTAATTTCAAATGAAGTTAACATGACGGGAACAAAAAACAGAACCTCTATTACAAACTTATACAGTTTATTTGCAAATACAATAGTTTTTTTTTATATTAACAGGTAAGCACAGTGCCTGGATCTCACCTGATGTTAAGTGATGATAAGGCCCATGGAAGCGCACTTCACCCAGGATCCCCAACTAGTGAGGCACTGGCTATCTTATCTCTAGCTGCCGGAACACAACAATGATGCTACAAACATTGATGTTATGGCGACATATTTAGATAAGATAGTGGTAGCTAGCCAGGCGGACAAACAAGCCCTACCACCAACCAAACCAAGTACACAAACATGTACTCCCCGCTGGGAATCGAACCCGGGACCTCTGGGTCTAAACCGATGGTTTTAGCCACTAGACCACAGAAGCGGTTAAAAAGCTTAGTTACTGATATACTCTTTTAAATTATTGTTACATACATACATTTGGATTTATTCAAAGAGCTCGATGGCTCAGTTCGGTCACAAGGTCTGCGATTGCTGAAAATAAGCAACTTTCGCAAAGGCCGGCCATCAGATGGGCAACCAATAATGTATCATGTCTGTTGGTCCTGGCTGCATTAGCCATATTATTAACAACAACTTATCTTCACTGGGCTTGCGAAGTTGTTTTGTGGCCCGTTCTCCCTGCGGTGTTTCCACCGATAGGGAAGGCTTGTACCCCAACAGTGGGGACATAAAATTTGCTGGTGATGATGACGATACACTTTTCATACACGAAAAAAGGTTCGGTAAAACAACATTTTGGTGCCTGCGTCGTTCATGTATGTAACCTACCCTTGAAGATGCTGAACATCCCCCCCGACTTCTTGGGGCTGGGCTGTGCGCGGGTGTGCTCTTCCTCTTCTTCGCTGCTGCTCTCCTCAGATTCCACCTCCAGGTCGCGAATGGCGCCCGCCATTTGACCGATCAACTGTACAGGCGTATTAGGTAATTAAAAATTTTGGCATTTACCGTTAATCTTAACTATTATAAGTAAATTTTTACTTTTTATTTTCAAGTGCTAATTGCTGCACTGAAGCTAAATTAAGTATTATAAAATTTATAAAATACAGTGAAAAAAATAAACTAAAATTAAAAATTTAACTGGGTCGGGTAGGCATTTAATTTTTTCACTGTATTTTATAAATTTTATAATATTTAGTATAAGTAAAAATATAACATTTGATATTTATAAAATCCAGTAAAAAAAAAAATGCCTACCCGACCCAGCCAGGAATGACCAATGTTTAACATTAGAGTAATTATTAACAGGATTGTTACCATGTTTGTTATATTATGTGAGTATCCGATAATATTTCGGTACAGTTAGTCGCATACGCCATGATCCCGTTAAAAATTGCTCTATGGCAAAAAAAAACAACAAGTCTCACGAAGTTCGAGTGGGTACTGAGCCCACGACCCTTGGATTACCGGTCCAATGGTACGACCGCTGTGCTACCGAGACCCAGAAGAGGAAGAATAGACAAAAGCCTCTAAAGAAATAAGATAATAAAAAAAATAAAAAAAGAAGTAGAGGAAGACTTGTTTATTTTTTCTAATACATTGTGATTAGCGCTGCAAGCCAGCGGTATTACGACACTGTAAAGTTGCCCTTACAGAGTCAAAAGAACACGTTTGCAAGTGCAAAATATTTGTAAGATAAAAAATTGGTTAAAGTTTGAAAGAACTGTTACGTGATTTAATTTATACGTTTAATGTTCTGGAATTAATTATTATTTTTGTTAAGATCCCTATTACCTGAGTGTCGGCGTTGATGTTGTCCTCAGCGTCTTCCGGCTTGTCGGTGCTGAAGTCCAGCGAGGGAAGGTCGCGGTTGCCGCCGCCTAAAGCCCACACGCGGGGCTGCTTCACACGCTCACGCTCGCGCTCCTCCATCTTGGGGCTCTTGGGTGACTTCCTGCAGAAGGCAATGCTCAATATATTATTATTATTTTATTTGAAAATAAATATAAATATGTAAGTATTAAAGAACATCACACACATTGTTCTGATCCCGAGGTGAGTAGCTAAAGCACTCGTATTATGGAAATCAGAACCAACGACGGTACCACAACCACCCAGACAATATCGAAAAGTTCGTTTCAACATTGACCCGACCGGGAATCAAACCCGGGACATCAGAGTCGCCGCCCATAGTCCGGCGTGCAAGCCACTCGGCTACGGAGGTCGTCAAATATTACCATTTACCTTATATTATAACTAAGATAAGATAAGATTTCTGTCTGTTGTCATATCTCCAGCGTCTACATAACATTATGCGGGTTATGAAATACGCTATGGCGATATTTGCAACTTTTTTGTCGTATTATATGTCGCTGAGTGAGTAATGAGGATATACGACTCAAGTCAAATATTTGTTGGATAAATCCGAAACTGGCGGTTAAGTAAAGAATGATGATTCGTTAAAGTTGTTTATTTTCATGTAAAATTAAGAAAACAATAAGTAAATATTTTATATTTAGTATACACTGTTCCACTGCACCTAATGAACACGTCACATGTTATGGTTTAGTTAAATAAGACGTTACGGCCACTTTTAACTATAACGCCATATTTAACTAAACCATAACATGTCAGGTGTTCATTAGGTGACGTAAAAATGCTAAATTACTTCATTCAAATAGTTTGTTAAGCATAATTTGATTTTCTATCTCTAATTACTAGATATGTTTTTTTTTCATTGGCGGCGCTAGTGTGCGGCGTAAACGCTCTTAACGTTAATCATTTTTTAAAATAAAGGAACAAACATATTTCAGTGTTAATAAGTTACTTGTTTCAAAAACATTTAATATACCTCGTGACACGCAATAAAGACTTGACTTTGAATACCTATATATTATTCACTCAGCTTTAATATGTAGTCTGTAAACAACATCTGTATCAGATTTTTACATTATTAGTTGGCGTTATCTATCATCTATATAATATCGTTATTGGAAACTGATAATGTATACCTTTAGATATCTACATACATCTATAAACTGTAAATACGTTATGATGACTATGCAATATCATGAGAATTAGCATAATATATATATGCTTAGTCCATCATTATCAATTCAAACATAGGTTTCAAAAGTAATGTAACAATTTAGAGTTAAAAACAGACGATGATGAGAGAAAAATGGACGATGTGATAAGAATGAGGGAGAAAATTTGTGACCATACCGCCTGTCGATGTCGCTATTATTACAGTGTATTGATTTGTTTAAACTACTCTAGCGATGTGGGAAATGATCTCGTCATTTTATGCCAGCGCCGACGACACCTTAGTGACGACGTGTATGATGAATAATGATAATTCAATTGTTTTTCAGGGTATGAGTAATTTTACGTCAATTATGTTTCAGGACTCGAAAAGTGTGTAATATGGGGAATATGGACAAACTGGTTTTCAGAACTATTTTGTACTTTTCAGTTGGAGTTAAGCAAATTAATCTACCGAATAGTGTGAAGCAATGCAATTTCAACCTAAGGAAATACATTCGAGAATTCAACGAACGTAAACCAGTTGCTAAGAATGAAACATTCGTTTACGAAACAGTCCTTTACTCTCTCCTTTACTAAATCAAAAATATTTTTATTTATAATCTAATTTGCAATACTTAAAACTCGTTGTTCTTAAATAATTAATTTCTCATCAAGCAAATGGTTGTTAGTTAGAATTAAGTGAAAATGAACTTTGTCACCGAGAAATACGATCGATTATCAAATGTCAACGAAACCTGTAGTCGTTCATATATGTCGCCATCTTCAAACCAGCAATGAGAACTATATCGAAGACCAGTTTTCGGCTTGACGTTTTGCGTTTACATGGCTGAAGTCGTCATAACAATAAAAGTAATGACACAAAAGCATTTACAAGTTGTTATTTGTAAATGTGGTAATTTTATATGGCTTTTATATTTACACAATCAATGTTTGACTGGAATACAACATGAATAATAATATCGGCTGTTTTAAGAAAGATTAGTTGTTAAGCTTGTATATATTTTATAGGCTTTTGTTATACAAACTTTTACATAAGCTCCAGAGCTCATGATGAATTCATCATCATTTATACCAGGAAATTTACTAAGGAAATATATATCAATCCAAATCACTTGTTCTCTAAGATTCTGTCAGTAATTATTACACAAAATAATGATAACATTTTCTGCCCTCAAACGGAAAAGGGATTTGTGAATTTCAGTAGTTTGCCAACTAATATCATAAAAGAAAAAATGCATCTGTATGTCCTTCCTTTATGTCAAAAGTCTTTTTTTAACTCAAACAGAAGATGGTCGTGTTTCTTGCACAGAGATGGTTGGTGAATGCTTAAGGCTACTTTTAATGCTAATTTAACAAGCAATAGAGAGGCATCCACAAATCCACACTGGGCCCGAGGGTTGGTTCATGGCCTATCCATCTATAGGGAAGGCTTATGCCCCAGCAATGGGTACATAAAAATTTGCTAGTGATAATGATAATAAGAGAGGCATATTAAAATTCCACACCAGCTAGCAGCAGGCACAGCAAGTTAACCATACTTATTAAATCAAGTTATAAACTTCTGCTACTTTTATTCAACAAATCGGCAGTACTTAATTGGATGTGTATGGTAACGTATTGCGCATAATTACTTCTATGCTAGATTTGAATTTGAAAGACAAACATTTTCACAAATTGGCATTCTAAAAAAAAAGCTTTGGTGGCCGAATGGCAAAGCGCTCAGCTTGATACTCTTGAAGAATATATTGAAGGTACTGGATCCAAGACGGGCAAAGTTTGTTTCAGTTTGTTACAATGCACAGCCCGGTTTGTGATCACCAAATTTGGCAAGAGTGGTGATTAAGCCATTATCCATCAATTGTAGTGATGACTTGATTTCGATGATGGAGGCCTTTGCCCAGCAGTGGGACAGTCATAGGCTATTTACTTCTACTAGCATTCTAAGTGAAGTCTTAATAAAGAATCATTTTTAACAGTATACTAACTTCACTTCTTTCTTAGTTTTTGCAGCCAGTTTCTGGGCCAGTTTAGCCCGGTTAGCAGCAATGAGGTCATCTTCAACATCAGGTATCTCCTCTACCTTACCATTAGTAAAATTTTTATTTTCCGCTATTTTCACTGAAATATATAAAATTTTTGATTTATAGTCTAGGAAAAAGTATATTTTACTTAAGTTCTTAAAACATTGCAATATAAAATATATTAAAAAAAAAATTTAAGTGTGGTTTCTAGTTTCTTAAATACTACAACAATACTACACACTATACAACTACAAGAGATTTTTAGTATTGTGATACATACTAACAGTAACTATAAATAAATAAATAATAAATAAATCATTTATTTCAGGCAACACAATGTATAAGATGGTAAAAACACAAAGGGGCTCATATAATAAATACCTTACAGACTAACATACATACAATATAAAACAATTTTTGTTAGTAGATATATAACTTATAACTATGTTAGTATATTAACTATATTGACTATAAATATATATATATAACTATATATTAACTATAAAGCTAAAAAAGATAATAACATGTTGTATGTAAAGAATTGATGATTGGTACCTGTTTTCTTACTCTTCTCTTCTCCTCTACGTTCAATCATAGAAGCAACAGTCTTTTTGGACTTTTGAGAATCTTCAAAAGTTCTCATTTGTTTAGGTAATTTTGCTTGTGACTTAGCTAAAAAAAGTTTGTTATAAGTTGTATTGTTGATAATTACATAGCTGCTAGAATATTCATTGTAAGCCAAATGTATAATTGCTTTGAAATACTTGAAATTTTAAAAAAATACCTACCCCATACTTCACATTCCCTGAGAACTCTATCGAATGTTGCCTGGAATTCATAATTAACAATAAGGCTACTGCCTTGCAAGTCATTTTTGTACTTATCCCTGAACTCAAGTTGGACATCATTCAGGAATTTATCCACATAGGATAGTTGCAGGATTCGCTGATACGCAACGACGAAAACCAGCTCGAACTCATTGTCAAGCTTATATTGCAGCGTGAGGGCATTATGATTATATGTGTTATTCCCTGTACGTTCCTGAAATAAATAAAACGATTTATAAAAATAATTACATGAGAAATTAAAAGAGAGAGACTGTTATTGAGACGATAGTCCGACACGTTGCATATGGTTAATTATAATAAATCAAGGCCAAAAGGGCTTCGCGAACATACTTGTAGGATTACGCTGCGGATTAGTGCATTCACTGAGGGAGTAAAAATTTCACTCGTGCTTTGAAAACACCATAGCACTATACCCCCTTTACTAAAGATACTGAATAGATCCAACATATTGATTAATTAAGCAAACAAATAAGATAATCACGATCGTTTCCTTCACTAGAAATGTACTAATGTGTGTTTGACAACTGTTTTAGTTTGACAGAAAACTGACACCTCACCACAACAGACAGGTTGATTGAAAACAAACTGTCCGATTCGTGAGTGTGCATGAGTGTTGGCAAATGAAACAAAACAGTGCAACGTCACTTTTCAAACTCTCTCAAGAATACCGCGTGAGAACTTAGTAAAGCCCCACACCTTTACTGAGATACTCAAATCAAATCAAATCAAAATCAAAATATTTATTCGTATTAAATGCGGTACATAGTGATGGTAAGTTTGAGGTTAAGAATCGCACATTTAGCTAACATGTTAGCATACAAATATTAAATTAAATTGAATATAATTAAAATGAAATGGAATTAGAATTAATTATTTATATTTGTCACAAGATTGTATATCAAGCATTAGATTTGTTATTCATAAATTCATCAACAGTATAAAAAGTATTTTGTAATAACCATTTTCGAAATGACAACTTAAATCTAGTATATGGAAGTTCTTTTATATGTACGTATTTTATTATAAATTTTTATGCACATTGCGTAACAATTATTCTGATAACATGCGGTTCTAGGAGTACTCTCTAAAATGAGTCTATGTGGGTTTCTGGTATTAGTCCTATAACGGTACTTTGCTTCAGTAAACAATTTAAAATTCAGTTTCACAAATTTTCCTATCTCTATTATATAAATGGAAGCTAATGTTAATATGCCTAAGGTCATGAAATACGGTCTGCATGATGTGTCAGGAGCAATGCCACATAATGCTCTAATACATCGCTTCTGAGCAATAATAGTAGTTTATGCAACTGTCATATAATGAAGGGTATTAAAACACGAGTGTGAGTTTATGAAACGAGCGCAGCGAGTTTCATAATAGTAACGAGTGTTTTAATACCCGTGTTATATGCAGTTGCATACACTACTTTATCTTCACTAATGCAATTAGTCAAACAACAAGAGTAAAAGCTGACAATAGTTTATTTATAATAATTGTTCAAATTTCCGCTATTAAAATCTAACCAATGGGAGCGCAGCTGCGCGCGCAGGGCCAATCAGGAGCGAGCGCGCGCTGTTCTTTTTTTATTTAATTGGCACAAGATCTTACCAAAGAGTTTTGTGTATGTAAGTTTAGTAGTTTCGACGAAGTTTTCACGTATAACCCAACTGTTTTCAAAAGCCAGCCTAATATCAAAATTTTATACAACTTGTATGAGGATTTTGACATAAGGCTCGCCAGGTTAATTGGTCGCGTTTTATTGATGTTATAATGAGATTTTACGATATCGATGTGGATATTATACCATCATGTGAAATTGCTTAAATTGAGTGTTTTGTTGTCTGCGCTATAACAGTAGTAATTATAAGTCAAGTATTGGAAACATAAGTAGAATGTTACAACATTAGTGTAGATAAAAACTTTTTTAGCACCAACACTATTTCCCCATAATATGACACCGTATCGAAGTATTGACTCTACGTATGCATAGTATGCCACTATGGATGTTTCCTTACTAGAGTCTGACCAACGAAACGTGACTAAAAAGAATGGCGGCAAATTCAAAAATTCTTGGGGTGTCAACACTCATTATACTCTGAATAAGCGACGTTGATACTTGTATTTTTTTTATTAAACTCTAGATCAACCAAACACATAATTTGTAGTATCAATAAATATGAATAAATCTTAAGAATACTTTGAAGAAGCATTTGTGAAAATGAAAAATCAGGAAAAATCAAGTAGGTATTAATGTATATTTTACATTTACTCAAAGAAAATAATATTCATAATTACATGAATCATAATCAAAATCTGATTCTAAAAACTCTACACCTGATATTGAGTCAGAAACATGAAATTCTTCACTGGTGCTGCTGTCTTCGCCAACATTTATTATAAATCTTCTTTATGTCAGAAATTTCTCAATGTCAGACTTGTTATTAGACATTGTAGGCGGTTTGTTTACTTGTGTTACATGGTAACTCGCATTGTCCATAACAATCACAGATGGACGATTTAAGTTCGGTATCAAATTTTGATTTACCCATTTCATGAGGTTGGTGGAGTTCATGTCATCGTGATAATCAGCTGATTTGGACTTAGTACTAAAAATTAACAAAGCACCTGGCACAAAACCCTTTTCAGAGCCTGCATGAGCAATAATGTACCTATTTCCAGATGAGATTTTTATAGATGTTACGCCACTCGTTGAAGGACCTTGCCAAGACTTTTTCACTTTATAATTTTGATGCACATATGTTTCATCAAGGTATATTATAGGTTTTCCTTCTTGGCGCTTTTGATGAATTTGTCTCAAATATCTGTCTCCATGCAGCAATTTCAAACCTTTCCACAAGCAAACTCCTTTCATTTTGGTTATTTTTAAATTCAAAACCATTATCATGCAATATTTTTCTCAAAGTCTCACGACCACCACTGAAACCAATTGCTTCTTTAAGGTCATTGTGCAGACTTCTTAGTGTAGGTACTTGTTTTTTCACACAGTAGTAATCATAAACTTTGTTCCGAATTGCTGAAATATCAAAGCTATCCAAAGATATCTTTTTTGGATGTGGTCGCTTATTCCAGATGTGTTCCATTTTCCTTGATTTAATGAACCTTCTTTTTTTATTCTTCTTAGAGTTGAAACACTTATTTCTAAACGAAAAATAACATAATTAATATTAACCAACTTACAAAGTAGAATAGAACGATGTTATTTGTTGGAAAATGGGTTTTTACCTGTCATTGACGATATTGTTTCCAAATATTGCGTTTCACCAGATAAAACTTTCTTTTGTTCAAGTGATGTTATATTCTTGACAATCTCTTTAATTTTTAGTTTTGTCTCACTATTACTTGAAGTTTCTGTAAGATAAACAAAAATTGGTTGGAGAGTCAACTTAGGTAAGTAATTAATTTTGAATAAAAGGAAAAAGTAAGTATTCAGAATTAACCTACAATTGTTTACGATTGTAGTAGTTTTTCAGAGTAAATGTAAAATAATAGACGAGAACAATAAAAGAAGGTATGCTAAAGTATCTAAATGATAAATTCAAGTACACAAAACCAACCTATAAGCGACGTGATTGCGTTCAGTTGTCGTTGTTTTTCAGCAAGTTTATCTTCCATTTTGCTTTTAACCTCGCTAAACTTGTTTATCATAGTAAACAATAGCCTCCTTACATTGCTTTTAACAGGTTTCGCCATGATTGCAAGCAAAATCAACAAAAAACCATACCAGAACTCACAGACGCTATATACTTTTGACAATCGTTTGACAGCTTAAAATTGTTGCCATAATAAAACTTTTGAAAATAGATCGCGTCACGTTTCGTTGGTCAGACTAGCAACTTTCCTCAGTTTATACAAGGCGTATGAAAACGAAATTACTTTATTGCGCACTTTATCTGTGTGCGTGCACCAGTTCAATTTTGAGTCTAGGGGAGTCAACTCGAGGGGTTGGGGGGTATATCATTTCTCACTTCTCATTTCTATTAACATTCATCATCATTCTATATAGTATATTTACTAATGAATTTAAGAAACTAATGACATGGCAGCATGGTCTATGATCTTAGCCGGTTCCTCAAGGAACAAACTAAACTTAAAAAAAAAACAAACTGTCCAAAATCCGAATCGTGTCTGTTAGTTGGTTAAGTATTTTTCTGAAAAATCCGAAAAGCTAGGATCAGGAGCTATTTATTTAATTTTATGGATATATGATTTTAGATTTAAATGTGTCCGCTAAGATAGCGTACACATGGTCGATTTTACATTTGTTGTCATGGTCGATTTCACGTGTGTTGTTTTGTTATGGCCTCTTTTAGGGTGTAATTAGCGCATAATTACTGCAAACACAAAAAAAAAATTTGTGCCTCTTTAGTTTAAAAAATAAAGACCTTTATTGCGGTCAAGAAACCAAGTGGAAGGGGTCTAAATCGAGGAACATCGGAAACGACTACCAACTTCTATACCACGGGACCACAAATAAACGAAATGGAGTAGGCATCATCCTAGATAAAAACCTTAAACAGCGTATCATCAACGTAGAAAGGAAAAGCGACAGGCTTATAGCTATGAAACTCGCTATGGACAACCAGCCGGCATTTAACTTAATCTCCCTTTATGCACCGCAAACGGACACCCCGTTTGCGATGAGAACAAGAAAAACTAGAGTTTTGGGAAGACTTTGACGAGCTGATTCAAAGTATCCCCCAGACAGAATATGTGCATATAGGCGGAGATCTAAACGGCCACATTGGCGAAAAAGCGGGTGGATATAGCAGTGTTCACGGTGGTTACGGATACGGAAAAATCAATCAGCGAGGGACAACCAACATAAACTTTGCAATAACATCTAAGTAATCAAAAGAGCACAACACAGACTACTGGTTTCAATCCTGCATCTTCCGAAACCTTAAGAATAGGCGTCGACAAGACAGAGCATATTAAATGTAAAGAAATACATGACCCGAAAGGTCCCATGCTACTCGACCAAATATCCTGGTATGTAGAAGAAGACATGAAGACGGATAAATCAGCAAGCTTAATGTGGTCGGACTTTGAGAAATTCTGTATAGAAGAAGAAGAAGAAGAGAAAGACTCGGCCAGAGAAATACTCGGTGTCTCAAAAGGAGCATTACGTAACGCCAAAGGTCCTTCTTGGTGGAATAACAACGTAAAGAAACTTATAAAATCAAAACGAAACGCCTTTAAAACTTGGCAAAAATCTGATCTCGATGAAGACCGGGCCGTTTAAAGAACACTTAAAAGCACTGTTAAGTCCGCAGTTTCAAATGAACACGTACGTTACATAAATAGCTAACCTAACAACATCTTATAGTGACCATACATATCAATATAAAAAAATCTTTTATGTTTTAAATAAATAGATTTCTAATTTGAATGCTTTTCTCGCCTGCATCCATATCTTTTGACACCATTACCAAGATGATCGGTCAATAATCATAGAAACTACATCACTTTTTTGGTTTAATGCTCTAAGCTTTTTATATACGGAAATACCCGTTTTTCTACAATACCAAATCTAAAGGAACTACCTATATACAAGTCACAATTATTAACCGGTTTTCAAATTTATTTCGCCTTTTTGTAGCTAAACTTATACCCTAGGACCGTTTTTTTTCATTTTTTCTTAAGACAGTTTTTTTTCGAAATATTTACAATTTAATAAACAAAAATCCTCCAAAAAAACCCGACATTTTTTACACTTTTCAAAATTCCAAAAAAAGTTACACGCCTCTTTTTGAAATTCAAACACTCACACGTGTCTCGATAAATGTCTCAACTCTTGGTACTATTCCCATCTAGATCTTCCTAAAATCCTCGGAGCTATGGCCAAAAATACGTCTCAGGTGATTTGTATCTGATAACCATTTTCAATGGTAAAACAAGCTCTACGATCCCAGAATTCCATTGGCGGTCGCTTGGTTGATGATTGTCCCCGTCTGCGACTACCATCAATATTCAATGTATTTATAAATACTTATTTATTATAGATTTTATTATTCAAGTATAGGTATCGGACAAGGAAATATTTCACGTTGCACTCAACATTGCTCAAATGGAGTTCTGGGATCGTAGAGCTTTTTTTTTCTTTTCAGTTTTTTCTCTTTGCAGTCATTTTTAATGTTAGTCCGGTTTTTACGAGTATATGATTGTTTTTTATATAGTTGTTTTAGCAGTTGGATTTTTTGGTTTATTTTAATAATTTGATTTATTTTAAACTTTTTACTTTTTTTTTATTAAATAATAGGTTTGGCAAAAAGTTCCTTCGCATTAAAAAAAATAAAACATTTTTTAATATAGTTTATTTACATTTCACGCAAACAAACATCGCAAATTTTTTTCGCGGCTTGCGTTGCATTTTTGCCTTTTTTTGTAGTAAAATTTGAAAATGTATCGAATTTCTTCATTAGATTCACTCATCTTGACAGTAAGAAAAACAAATGAAAATCACACGTTTTCCTAATTTGAAAATAGAATTATCTTCTTTAAAATTTAAACTTTTAATGATACGAAAACCAGCCAGGTACAAATATTATATTTTATTACAAGTTCATACATACTAATATGCGAAAAGACTTTGTCCCCAACCTAATATACATACATACATATTATATACATACATACCACGACGCATTTATACGTCTGTGATACCTCATACACTTGAAAAACATAACCCTCCTTCTGACGCAGTCGGGTAAAAAGATCTATAATAATTCTTAAACTAAAGAGGTACTAATTATTTTGTGTTTGCAGTAATTACGCACTAATTACACACTAAAAGAGGGCATAGCAACACAACAAACATGAAATCGACCATGTGTGTGTACGCTACCATAACGGACACATTTAAATTTGTTTTTAGTCACACGAACTTTTGCTGTGCTGTTAATAGCATGAAGCTGTATGGTTAATAATAGTCTGCCAATCTGCTGATGATGTAGTACAAGATGTACAGAAGTGTGGCATACAGTGCAGTCTTAAATTTTAAATAAATATAAAAGTATCTACCTACATGAAAAACGTGATAATATTTAAAGGAAATACAGAAAAGTTACTTTTGTTGTAGTAGTGACAGTCGGTAGCACTACCAATCATTAATTTAATTGGCATTTTTCTTTAATTATTTTGACATCACTAGAGCTATCATAGACTACACACTTCTCCAAAAACTCTACATTGCTCATGACAAAATTGTCAAATCATCATTGTAAATCGTATTGTAATTTGTGCCAGTTCGGTTTCGATTATTTTCATGAATTTCACATTGGCAGTAAATATTCAACTAACAAAGTAAAGTGAAAATCTAAAAAAATGAATATCACGTCAGCCGCGGGGATAATCTCCCTGTTGGACGAGCCTATGTCGGAGGTAAAAGAGTTTGCATTGAAGAGGTTGGACAACATTGTCGACGAATTTTGGCCAGAAATATCGGAATCTATCGAGAAGATCGAGATTCTTCACGAAGACAAGGTGTTCTCCCAGCACCAGTTGGCTGCATTGGTGGCTAGCAAGGTATATTACCATTTGGGTGCTTTCGAAGATTCGTTGACATACGCGCTAGGAGCTGGTGATTTGTTTGACGTCAACGATCGTAACGAATATGTGGATACGACAATTGCAAAAGCTATCGACTTTTATACTCAAAAGAGGAAGGTTCTCTTCGTGGATACCGCAGGGGAGACCATTGATCCGCGACTGGAAGACATCGTGAACCGGATGTTCCAAAGATGCCTGGACGACGGGCAGTACAGGCAGGCCCTCGGGTTGGCGCTGGAGACTCGCCGGATGGACATATTCGAAGAATCCATAATGAAATCTGATGATATATCAGGTAAGCAATTCATACTTTCCTTTGTTAGGACTGTTTTTGTTTACAAACAGATAAGTAAAACTGCACAGGAGTAATGTTGCATGTAGATGATACTCTTTTGAAGTGATTTACTCAGATAGTTTTTTTTTTAATGTACTTAATATTAGAAGTTTTGGTATGTTTGCACCTATAAAATTAAATACAAAATTAGGTCTGTTTTGCAGATTTTAGAATATAGAGGGACTAAGAATAATTTAACAGTTTGTCTTCACAGGCCTTCTAGAGAAACTTTTATGATTCCCTTTTTTTTTGCCTCTCCATTCCACACACAACTGGAACTCCTAATCCTCTCATTGAAGTTGCCTGTAGTTTTGTTTATAAAAAGATTCCTTTATAGTAACTTCTTATATACATTTAATAAACTTTAATTGATTCTATATTTGTTTTCAGGAATGCTTCAGTATGCCTTTACAGTTGCGATGAGTCTCCTGCAGAACAGAGGCTTCCGCAGTACAGTCCTACGCTCTCTGGTGGGGCTCTACAGAGGTCTCAATATACCAGACTATGTCAACATGTGTCAATGCCTCATATTTTTGGAGGATCCACTATCAGTAGCTGAAATTTTAGACAAATTAACTCATGGACCTCAAGAATCAGTCCTCATGGCATACCAAATAGGATTTGACTTATATGATTCAGCAACACAACAATTCCTTGGTAGGGTTTTACAAGCTTTGAGAAGCACTGCTCCGATACCAAGTGCTCTTGGTGGAAAGCCCCAACCCCAAGGTGGACCTTTCCCAGAGTCTTCCATGGAGGTAGACCAGCCACAACCTGAAGAGTCTAAAAAACCAGAAAGAGACATAGAAAGTCTCAATGACGAAGAGAAAGAACATCAAAGAAGAGTTGAAAAACTAATTGCCATACTTGGTGGTGATGTGTCCATTGGACTTCAATTGCAATTCTTAATACGATCAAATCATGCTGACATGCTTATACTCAAAAACACCAAGGATGCGATCAGAGTATCTATCTGCCATACTGCAACAGTAATAGCAAATGCTTTCATGCATGCTGGCACAACAAGTGATCAGTTTCTAAGAGACAACCTAGAATGGTTAGCAAGAGCCACTAACTGGGCAAAATTAACAGTGACAGCTTCTCTAGGAGTCATACATAGAGGTCACGAAAGTGAATCCTTAGCTCTCATGCAATCATACTTGCCTAAAGAAGCTGGACCTTCGTCAGGATACTCTGAGGGAGGTGGCCTCTATGCCCTTGGCTTAATACACGCAAATCATGGTGCCAATATCATTGATTATCTTTTAACACAACTAAAAGATGCTCAGAATGAAATGGTCAGACATGGTGGCTGCCTTGGGCTCGGTCTAGCGGCCATGGGAACACATAGACAAGATGTATATGAACAACTCAAATTTAACCTGTATCAAGATGATGCAGTCACAGGAGAAGCCGCAGGTATTGCGATGGGTATGGTGATGCTGGGCTCAAGGAATGCAGCTGCAATTGAAGATATGGTTGCTTATGCTCAAGAGACTCAACATGAGAAAATTTTACGTGGATTGGCTGTTGGCATTGCTTTTACTATGTATGGCAGACTTGAGGAGGCAGATGCACTTGTTCAGCAATTATTAAGAGATAAGGACCCATTGTTGCGACGCGCCGGGTGCTACACTATCGCTACTGCATATTGTGGAACTGGTAATAATGACTCCATACGTACTTTGTTGCATGTTGCCGTTTCTGACGTCAACGACGATGTTCGTCGTGCAGCAGTAACAGCTCTTGGCTTCTTATTGTTTAGAACACCAGAACAATGCCCATCTGTTGTTTCCCTTCTGGCTGAATCTTATAACCCTCACGTGCGATATGGAGCTGCAATGGCTCTTGGTATTGCTTGCGCCGGCACAGGAAACCGTGAAGCTATTGGCCTTCTTGAGCCCATGGTAAAATTCGACCCTGTAAATTTTGTGAGACAAGGTGCTCTAATTGCGTCTGCTATGATTCTCATTCAACAAACGGAAGCTCTTTGCCCGAAAGTGACATATTTCCGTCAGCTTTATGCACAAGTAATATCAAACAAACATGAAGATGTCATGGCAAAATTCGGCGCCATCTTAGCTCAAGGCATTATTGATGCTGGTGGTCGCAATGTAACAGTGTCACTACAAAACAGAACGGGACACATGAACATGCTTGCTGTTGTAGGCATGTTAGTTTTTACACAGTATTGGTATTGGTTCCCATTGGCTCATTGCTTATCACTCGCTTTTACACCGACGTGTCTTATTGCCCTTAATTCTGACTTGAAGATGCCACAGATGGACATAAGGTCTAATGCTAAGCCATCTCTGTATGCCTATCCTGCTCCTTTGGAAGAAAAGAAACGTGAGGAAAGAGAAAGAGTCACAACTGCTGTGCTTAGTATTGCGGCAGCGAGGGCTCGCAGGAGGGCGCATGGCGCTGATGGCTCTGCAAGCAGCGTAACTTCATCCACTACCTCGAAAATGGATGTAGATGAGGAGGAGAAGAAACCTTCCAAATCACCTAATCCTAACATCACTGTTCATGGTAAAGCAGATAAATCTGATAAAGATGCTGGATCATCTAAGGATGTGAAGAAAGAGGAGAAAGAAACAAAGGAAGGTGATGAAAAAGATAAAGATACCAAGGAAAAGAAAGAACCTGAACCAACATTTGAAATTATAAATAACCCTGGTAGGATTATGAGACAACAGTTAAAGTCAATCACCATTGTTGATGGCTCAGGATTTACTCCTCTGAAAGACATTAGTATTGGAGGCATTGTTATGCTTAACCACTCGGGTGAAGAAGAACAATCTCTTGTGGAGCCTGTTGCTGCGTTTGGGCCCAAGACTGAGGAGGAAAAAGAGCCTGAACCCCCAGAACCTTTTGAATACTTAGATGATTGATATAATATTTTTGATTAATAATATTCATCAGATATCATTACAACTATTATACTATATATGAATGTGAAATGTATTGAACAAGTAATAGTTACTAGAGTTAAAATAAATTTTGAAGTACACTCATCTACTAACTGAAAATTAATAATGTGTTTCTTTGTCAAATAAAATAAATATAATTATGGAGCTGTTTTATTCCATTTAGTTGTAGTCGTTTTGTGTTGCATAAAAATGATTTGCATGCAATTAAGAAAGAGTAGTAATTAGTAGTAGTAGAGAGAAGTGGCAGCAGGAAGAGAGATGACTGCATGAAGTTGCTTGTTGAACTATTTCTGTTGTAGGATATAACAGTATTAAAAAATTAAATTGTCTTGGTTTGGAAGGGAAATTGCTTATGCACCAAAAAGGAATGGATTTTTGGCGCTTTAGGAGTTTTTTCTTTCCACCGGCAATATAGTCAAGACCTTATTTAACTGTTCTGTGGTCAAGAGAATTGTCTCTCTCGGAAGTTCGCTTGACATCTTAGTAAAGTATGCCTGTAAAAGTAAAGTTTGTAAATATTTATTGTACTAGGTAGGTAAGGTAGTCAGGCCAGGCAGGGTGATACTTCATTGAAGCGGGGCTGTGAGCTAAGCGGATCAGAGCTGTGTGGAAAACAACCAATAGAGTCCCTTTATTTTTTAACGGGTCTTTTCAGCTCCGCTCAAGTGGACGCTGCCTGGTTAGCAGAGCAGACATGGGCGTCGTATTTCTAAGGGAAACCGTCACGTCACACGAGCTAGGCAGAGCCGAGCGGCAAAGGATAATAATCATGTTTTGTCTGTTTTGTTATTAGAAAATATTTTAAAATGTAAAGTAATATGTGAAAAAATAAATAAAGAAGATAATACTTAAGTACATTTATTTTTTCTCTCACATGGGAATCCTTACGTCTAGTTTAACTATTTTATTATTGAATACGTTATGTGAGAGACTGGTACCTGAGATAGGATTTTGAAAAAACCCGTATTACAGTGCACCAGTGCCCCACTCCGCAGATGTTATGTGGTATAATCATATTATTGATTGCTTTTACAATTTACAAGTACTTACCTACTGTGTAGTCTAAGTAAATGTGGAGACAGGAGATAGTAATGATGTAAAGTGAGTCCCTATGTTGTGTAGTGCTTAAGTGTAATGATGAGTTAACTAAGTAGAGTATGGTGATGGGGTGTGAAGTTTCAGGCAAGGTTAGATTGATGAGTTTAAAAGAAGTAAAAAAAACCTAACAAATAATGTTTACGTTAAAGGGTGGAGGAAGGTTTCAGTACCTATCATCGTAGAAGTTCCGGGGGCCTAGTGTGAGTATGGTTTACTATCCGTATTCATTCGATTACGAAAACGAAAATTAGTATGGCGTTGAAGCAGCAGCGCCTCCTGGCGACATACGAGAGGAGTTAACGTTTTGCCATACAAATTCTCGTTTTCGTTAACGTGATCGAATGCCGAATGAAACTCGCACTTTGCACCCAATATGTAGTAACTATTAAGTAATCTGTGGTTCAGTGTTTATTTATTGCATGTTAGTTTATGAAGAGGATAAATAGACAATATTTGGTTTGATTTGTTATACATAAAAGGGTGTGTTCCCTGTGTGGTGCCGGGGATAAAGAATTGCACCACCCCATCTCAACCCGTGGGTGTCGTAAAAGGCGACTAAGGGGCCATTCCAGAAGATGGGCAGCAGCATCTCTCTGAGGTTACTTTCAACCTACTGCGATCGCCAACCCGCCTGCCAAGCGTGGCGATTATGGCAAATACCCCCCATCTTGGGGGAGGCCTTTGTTCAGCAGTGGACGTCTTTTGGCTGGAATGATGATGATGATGAAAAGGGCCAAGAAAGTAAAAGATTTTTTGGAATGTCTAGTTTTATGTGCCGGAACGTAACAGGCGTTAGTCTTCCTGCGCTTCAGGATCGGGATCGTACTTCAGATGACTTCATCTGAGTGTTGCTAAAGGGCAGTCTGGAGGAATGTTTTCCTTACCGCGAGGACCTCCCACTTCTTATAATAAAGTTCAGTACCTAGTGGGAAAGCGATAAGGGAGAGCTGCACCCACTTTCAAAATAACTCTTTGGACAAGCTTTGGACTCTCCAGATGAATTAGGTGAGTTTTTGCTACACCACCCCAAGAAGTAATGCAGTATTATACTTTAGGGTATTAAGTATGCAATATTCAACTATCGATTGACAGAGCTAGTAGTAAACCATCCTAATAACCTTTTTGTTGGCTATGTTGGCTATCTGCTTCAGGTTTTTTAAGATATAAATTAATTTGCGCAGTCGCGTAATTAAGGTATCTTTAGCTGCTTGAGTGTAAGTTTGATCTATAGGTATTTTATACGTAGAATCAATTATTCTCAGTATTGATGGACAAGAACAACGGGAGAGATCTGGGGAATAGGAATGACTGTAACTGTAAAAGTCGAAGCGAAGGAGGCAGCAGGTTTAGACGGTGTGGTTATGTGGTGTGGGCAAAGGGCAAACGCTAATAATACCAAAGAATAAGTAATAGTATACCTACTACAAGATAACTCTGTGACAGCAAACATGCGAAATTAAACCTATTCACAACGTGCTAACGTTTATGATACCTTGCACGGCACGGATGTCACCTTCGTTATAATCAGAGTAGAGTTACTACTATTATTTATTCTGTGG
This sequence comes from Eudonia lacustrata, assembly GCA_947562085.1. Lineage (NCBI taxonomy): Eukaryota > Metazoa > Arthropoda > Insecta > Lepidoptera > Crambidae > Eudonia > Eudonia lacustrata. The sequence continues at coordinate 7,229,454 of OX387324.1, read as the reverse complement.
TAGAGTCACAAAGTAGAGAAACGGAGTTAAAGTGCCACAAACTTATCTGACCCGGTGGCCAAAACTGGAACTACGCGTCTGCCATTTTGTAATGTCATTTTGCTGTCAAATTGTTATTGTTTGAAGTTGTGCACGACGTGTAGTGTTTATTTCGTTTTTTGGTAGATTTATTGACATAAATAATGCCGAAAGCATTGAAAGTGACGCAAGGAACATAATTTAATTTTTTTTAGCTTTTATGCAGGAGGAAAAACATCTCAAACTGCCATTAATACCATTCGAAAAATAGTACGAACGAGTTGCTGCTGCTACAGGTTAGTGTTGCCAGCTGTTGCTTTGAATCACCCCTACCCATTCATTTTATTTAGTTTTATGTTTCTAAAGTAAATTATATTAATGTATTGTATTAATTTTGCTTAAAATTATTTTTAGTTTAATTGTTCTATTCGGATAAATTTCTGGCTAAGGGCTAATTGGTGTAAACGTTGTGAAATAATCATTTATTTATTTATTATAGGCTATGTCTGTCGTTTTGCTTTCTTTATGGTATATATATATATATATATATATATATATATATATATATATACCATAAAGAAAGCAATGTATGTGTAAAAGTATGTGTACTATTTTGCAGGTGTTGGTGAGCGGTTCGTACGAAAGTTGGTTAAAGAAATGAACAACAACAATGAACAAGAACAGGCTGATGCAACGGGTTCAAAAATTTCTACTCCGGGGAAAAAAAGAGAAAGAACAAAGGAAAGATGATCCAATAGAGATGATCTGGAGTTCAATGAAACGCCATGTTTCAGAGCATAATATTGGAAAATGAAATGCTGAAATGCCGTAGTTAGTCGAAGATGCTTTTAACAGAATATCACATGAAGAGTGGCAAAAACACTGTGCCCATGTAAAAAGCATTGAAAATGACTATTTGAAAAAAGACACGTATTTAGACGAACCTTTCATTATTATTTTAGGGAGTGACAGTGAAAGTGAGAGCAGTGATTCTAACAATGAAATGACCGAGTTCGATAATTCAACCACAGGCATTCCTGAAATCCAGTCTCTGAATTACACAACTGATTATCTACATGTTCATAATTATAACATTAAAATATAATTTTATAAAAATGTGTTTTAATTATTGTTCCTAGTTATATCGTGTTGTTTAACAATGTCTAAACAGCAAATAAATATTTTGATCACTCCTAGTGCACTTGGGCAATGTCATTATTTATACCCTACAAACTGCGGAAATTATATTTATCAGCAACACTAAATTCAACAACAGCGACGCTGTCACCGGGTCAGATAAGTTTGTGGTACTATACATAAAGTTATAATAACCTGCGGTGAGTAGCGGCGCTCGTGACGAATCAAAATGCACCTTATGTCCGCAATTCATAAGTCTGTATTATTTCACCCGTCATGCTTCTTTATAAATGCCGCTCCTGTTGTAGGGTTGGGAGTTGTGAGATAATCAATTGAATTTATTTACCTTTGTTATTAATCGATATTATAATACCAGGATGTAATTTAATGCAGTACATTACTGTTTTGTACATTTTTGTTTATTGTGGAGATATTTATACTTCGTTACATTATTTTTAATTAAAATTGACAATAGTTTTGTAGACTGATTTCTTATAATGTAAAATTTAATTATTATTATTATTATGAGCCTGTAGTGTCCCACTGCAGGGCAAAGGCCTCCCTACCCTCTTTCCATCTTGTTCTATTTGAAGCAACAAGTGACCAATCTTTTAGATAGGAGTCAAGGTCGTCCCGCCATCTCATTTTTGGTCTGTCGCGACGTCGTTTTCGGTTTTGTGGGACCCATTCGGTAGTTACCTTGGCCCACCGTTCCTCCGACATGCGACAGACATGTCCAGCCCAGTTCCACTTTAGCATGGCAGCTTTTTGTGTGACATCAGCAATTTTTGTTTTTGAGCGCAGTGTAGTGTTCCTGACGTGATCGGTAAGTTTCACGCCAAGTATACTGCGCTCCATGGCTCGTTGACAAACCTCGAGCGCAGACCTCTGACGAGCTGTCAAAGACCACGTTTGTGCTCCGTATGTCAGAATGGGGAGAATGCACACGTCCATGAGCTTTCCCTTCATAAGATCTTTCATAGACCAAAAGCTCTTCCAAGCGTTCTCAGTGCGTCTTGCAACTTCTTTGTCCTGTCTCGCCTGGAAAGAGATAATTTGGGCCAAGTATATGTACTCATGGACATATTCAATCTCCACACCCCGAACATAGGTTCTGTGTTTGACGCTATTAGTCATAAGTTTGGTCTTTGTCATGTTCGTCCGAAGCCCGACCCCCAGGCTTGCCGTACTGAGGTCCTTCAACATGTCACACAATTGAGATGCTGAAGAGGCAAAAAGGACGATATCGTCAGCGAATCGCAGGTTTGTTAACCTTTTTTAAAATTGAATAACGAGAAAAAATTTTACATGCTTGGAACCGTAGGTTATAAATTTTAATTATATTTGACAAACAATTTATTGTAGGGGCTTTGACGCCTCACTTTGTAATAGTTGCATCTCTAAATTAGTTGATCAAAAACAAACAAACTAACAAACATCCAAACTTTCGCGTTTATAATATTAGTAGGATTACGTTTACAAATTGATATGTACCTACTTGTACTGACTATCTGCTTGGAAGCCTATCATCTAGATCTAGACACATGTAGCTTTCTGTTATTGTTTGACATGGATGAAAAATAAAATTCTTTAAATAATAAAATGTATATTTTTTACAAATGTTTAACTTTTAGGTATTTTTTAACCCCTTTTTCCCGTCTTAAAGTGTTAGTTAAAGTGTCGATTATTAAATCTTAGTGTGGCATATAGGTATGCGTAATCGAAAAAACAGATTTAGAAGATAATTTTATACCATTTCTTTTCAACTATTCTTTCTTTCTTTAATTTAACGGAAAACAAAAACACAGAGTTTGGCTTTACGCGTGGCCATAATAATTAAACAAAAACTCGATAGAAACTGCGAAAAGGCGCGCGCGCGTCATATCGAGCGCGTGCGTGTCACCACACTCAATTAGCCGCCATGCTGGTGGCCGCGCGGCGTAGGTGGATTTTTATACCTATAGCGCGGAATGTGCCAGGCCTGCTAAATACTTAGTTTTGCGATATTAAGCGTCAGGATAATATTTTGGAGCCAAGTAGCGACAACTCTCAGGCTATTCTGTGCGCTGCTAAAAAGTGGCTAAATACGTCCTCTCAGTCCCAGCTATCACCACTGAAGAAGAGAGCAAACCACCTGCATCCTACCTGTCATTCTGTAACTAAAGCTATAGAAACCGGACTAAAATAGTAACACAAATTCATCAGTTCGCACTATTTTAACTAAAGAACCTAGGTGATGTATTGGATTGATTTTCCCTTTTCTTTCATTATTTCGAAGGTGTCACAAGATTTGTGACGTCATATTTGAGGTAATGTGGTAACTTTATCGACTTTATTATCAATCTAAATAATTGAAAACAACAACATAGTATATCTTTTGTCACTATATTTATTAAACATATATGTTAATTTAAAATAAATACACAATAATACAAACCAAACCATCAATCTACTAGCATTATCAAACCGCAAACTCATTGAAAAGAAACAATTTTAATGAATTTTAATAATGAAAGAAACAATACTCATATAATACTAGTCTTTACATTTTACTTAAGATTTAAAAAAAAATAATTAAATTAAACCTTAATAAAATCTTAGTGATATTTATTTAAAGACTAGCTGACCCGGCAAACGTTGTTTTGCCAATTATTTCTAGGGAATTTGTAGAGTAGAAAAAAAATAACTAACTTATTGTAAGTGTGTGAGGATGTGTTATTATATGAGAGAAAGAGGCATGGAGCGCTGTGAACGTTGACGGAATATAAAAATAACAAAACACTAAACATTTATTTTTTACTTCCTTATAATTTAATTATTATAATTTGAGGAGCTCGGTGGCGCAGTGGTTAACGCGCCCGGTCTGCGAGTGCTGAGATTAGGCAACTTTCACAAAGGCTGGTCATCGAATGGGTGACCAAAAGTGTATCATCTCGAGCTCCTCCGTGCTTCGGAAGGCACGTAAACCCGTTGGTCCCGGACTCCCGGTTGCATTAGCAGTCGTTAACAACCACCAATCCGCACTGGCCCGCGTGGTGGTTTAAAAGCCCGTTCTCCCATTGTCCGTCCCAGCAGTGGGGACATAAAATAAGCTGATGATGATTATAATTAATTCGTATATATATATCATTAATTACGACAATAACACTAACAAACAATATCAATCCATTAATGCTACAGTGTGTACAATTTTTTTTTTGTTAGCCCATTTTTAACTAACCTTAGCTAACACAAACAAACTGGATGGTTTGCCCACTCGAGAGCATGCCACGTATAATTTTCCGTATGAAAAACATGGTGTGCTCAAATCTAAGCCACAAACAGACATCGTTTGGCCTTGGGACTTATTGATAGTCATTCCTACTCTGTGCTGTTTACTGGTTGAGAAGTGACACCGGTAGACGCCTGGTGGAGACAACTGATCAAGTGATTAATATGGCTATAAAAAATAGGGGTTGGTGATAGAAGGGTAAAAATTTAGGGTTGAATGTATTTTTTGATGTTACATATTTTAAGCAAAAAAAATAAAAATAAATCCAAAAAATAAAAAACTAATGTTTGGGGTGGACCACCCTTATCACTTAGGGGCATCGATTCTTAGGGGTATAAAAAATAGACTACAACCGATTGTCAGACCTACCGAATATTCATATAAAATTTCATAAAAGTCGATCGAGCTGTTTCGGAGGAGTAGGTATGGCAACTAACTTTTGACACGAGAATTTTATATTATAGATGTACGTATCGTGTCGATATCGATTTTTTGACGTCTCACACACTACGATAAACTTCAAACACACGAAAAACCCACCGATTTACTTTTGCAAAAGAAGTATGAAATGACGTACCATGTCTTAATATGACTAGGGTTCGAACTAGTGTTGTAATACGCGTACTAAGTACTAATAGGTAACGATACTCGGCACTGTACGAAAAGAAACGTTACCGAACGCAAACTCTTAATCGGACAGTCGGACTATTAGTACACCGCCTCCCGCTAGTCGCTACCGTAGACTATGTAGGTCGCTACACTCAACTCAAGTGCTTATGTTGCTTGTTGCTGTATGCACGAGAAAGCGAGATAGTTGTTGCAATCGCTATCGAATACACATACATTATGCGAGATAGCAAATCATTCGCTTACGCCGACCGTACGTTTTATTGATAGAAAATCTTGCTCAGCTGTATTTAGCGCTAAGATTACTGAAATTGTTCAAAAATCAGCTAGTGTGTAGTGTGAGCGAGTGATCGCGCTTTGTTAAAGCGCCCTGAAGTGATTGAGTATTTGAGTCTGTGCTTAATAACGTCTAATATTTATTGAATAGCTTTACCCTGTTCCAACATACACTTAAATAATTTTAAAATGGTTTCGAATAAAAGTGGCTACTTTTGGCAAACAACAGTTTTAAAGCTATTTAGTTGGCTGATAAGATAACAGTGCCAAAATAGATTAAAACAGCAGTGAGTCTATAGAGGATAGCGCACTGGCCTCTATCTCTATTATACATTACAGTGTTAATTACAGAGGTCAGCGGTATAGATAGGTAGGTAACGACTTTATTTACAAGTACTGTTAGGTACTATTAGTACTAATAAGGTGTACTAGTACTTTATTCGGACTGTACTAGTACAGTACTAAACCGAAAAGTGTCCGATTAAGCACAAGACTAGTTCGAACATAATGGTTCAAACGATACTTTCGATACTTTTGATCGCGATACCCGATACTGAGTAGGTATGTACTCGTTTTATTGTGGTCACGTCACGTTTTAAAGTAGAAGGTAGATAAGTGCTCAGAACAATAACTAAAGCTATAGAAGGAAGGTTAAAATAAAAAACGTGCAACTATGTTTAGTTCCGTTCTATCCTAAGGTTCTATCTTAAATGGTTGACACTTAGTTTTTATTTTTGGTATTGTTATGTCATTCGGTCATCAGAAAAATAAAATCTCGAGTCCTTTTGCCCGGCCAAAATCATACATTGATTTAAAAGCTGACAGTTCGTTTCACAAATCTGGTGACACCTTTGAAATAACGAAAGAAAAGGGACAATCGATCTCTTTCCAATACATCAGCTAGGTTCATTAGTTAAAATAGTGCGAACTGATGAATTTGTGTTGCTAGAGTCTGACCAACGAAACGTGATTAACAAGAATGGCGGCAAATTTAAAAATTCTTGGGGTGTCAACACTCATTATACTCTGAATAAGCGACGTTGATACTTGTATTTTTTTTATTAAACTCTAGATCAACCGAACACATAATTTGTAGTATCAATAAATATGAATAAATTTTAAGAATAATTTGAAGAAGCATTTGTGAAAATGAAAAATCAGGAACAATCAAGTAGGTATACCTCTCAGATCGCAATGCAAAACTATGACAGCACCTGCGCGATGACGTAATTTGCAAAATGGCGAATAATAATATTTACACATTGACACATTTTGAAACAGGTAGGTGGGTATAGGTATAAAATCAAAGTCAAAGACAAAGTGAAAGTGAAAATTGTATATTGTAAAAATAATGAAATAATATTGAAAATCGTCCAATGTTTTTTACTTACTACCCATTCAGGACGTCTATTTTTTAGCTGTGGAGAAGAATGGGCGCAAGAAACTCAACTCAAACTTATTTTTCTGATGACCGAATGACATAACAATACAAAAAATAAAAACTTAATGTCAACCATTTGTCGCACTCCAACCTCCTTTTCTAGCCATAAGATAGAACGGAACTAAACATGGTTACACGTTTTTTACTTTAACCATCCTTCTATAGCTTTAGTTATTGTTCTGAGGGTTTCTTTAACTTTAGTTATTATTCTGAGGATAAGTGTCTACCTTTTAAGAAAAGGCAAAAGGACCAAGCCATACAGCCTATTTAGTGGATCATTGCGTTGGTTTAATGCTCTAAGATTATTGCATGTTGGAAAATAAACATGGTTGATTATATTTTCATTCATTTCAATTTTCTAAGAGATAGGCAAAGGTACGATACTATACAGTTTTCTTCGATATTTTAAATCTGAAGGCATTAATATTTTATTTTGTTGTAGTTTAATGCATTTATAAGCCACGTTGGTATAATTACATTCTTCTTTGGCCACATTTTAACAGTTTTATGAATTAGAAAGTTCTAAAAACTAAGTATATTATACATAATTACTACTAATACACTAGCTTCTTGAGTACTCTCCCACGAGGGTTTGACCTGCACCACATGTTAGGTTAATTAATTAGGTTCCTTCTATTATTTTACGCATTTGCAGGTTCAATTAATTGATTCTCACGAATACTCGATACTGAGTAGTATCGATACTTTAGGACCGATACTTTTGGAGTATCGATACTTTGTCCCTCGATACCACATAAAGTACTTGGTATCGATACCCGAAGCCGATACTTCGAACCCTAAATATGACGTATTGTCCGTTTGAAGTTGTCAAATGCTGGCTGAAGAACTGGAGGTCAAACTATTCTATTAGAAAACTGCAACTGCACGTTTACGCCTGTCATTTGTCGCGTGTAGGAGTAGTACCGTGGAAATAGACGTATTCTATTAGAATTCTCTGCACCACAACTACACTACAACTGCGCGACTACTACACTACAGCTGCACGAATCCTGCAATAAAACTAAAAGAACTAATGTTACAATACGCTAAATACGTAAAATGCTTATAATACGCTGTGCAAACGTTGCTCACGACCTACTTCAATAAACCTGCACAAAAACTGCACCAATACTGCTGTCATTACTACACAAATGTCAAAATATTTTAATGGAATACGATTATTTAGCAGTAAACGTGCAGGTGTAGTGCAGTTTTGTCAGTGGAATACCTATTTGCGTTACTTCTCCGTCCCTGCAACACTACGGCAGCAGCGCTGCATAACAGAATACCGCAACGTCAAAATTTGCTCATTTTGACACACGCGACGCTGCATTGTAGTTGCAGTTATTTAGTAGAATTGGCCTACTGTACGTCATTCTGTCACATTCACTCACTCACTTTTTATGTCATGATATTTAAAAAAAACCATATTTTAGTAAAAATATCTTTTTTTCTTTTATTTTTCTTCTTTACAAACCTGGTCAAAAACAATAACAAACACAAAAAAAAGAATTATCCATTTTTGTGCAGTCGGTTGGAAGTTATGCGCGACATACATTTCAGTGATTCATTTTTATTTATATATAGGTGGGCTAAGGCAAGGCCAGTATGTATATAGAAAAAGGTTAAATCATCATTGAAAAAACAATACGATATCAATTTTAGCAATTACACAGAATTTGTTATCAGAAAATATGATTTCGTAAATATTAACATTAATTTAAAAATTAGATTTTTTATAATCAAGTTCTGAATATGTCTGAGTATATTGTCATCTGTGCCAAGCGTTTCTGCAAAAAAGATATTTCACATTATAATAAATGTTTTAGGTTCAAAATATAAATCAAAAGCTTTTTATTAATTAAATTACTAACCGGACTTCGGTACGAGATGGTTTGGCAAGATAAAAATATCTGATGGTATGATATCCTGATATTGCATTATTTCTTTATTTTTATGTACGACAGGTCTTCGTGTTAAATTTCTGAAGAGTTTCTTTTCCTTCACAGGCACATTAGCACTTCCTGTAATACTGTAAAGTTTTGACGGTTCACCGTTTCAAGTTAGGTGTCTTTGCAATTAATTGCTAACATGAATTGAATGAATTAATACATATTATACCATTTCATCAGATCCATCCATAATAAATAATGTACCAACAGCATTTTCTCTAAGTCGCGTTAATTTCACATTTCCCTTTCATGCAAATGAATCCATAGTAAAATGCTTAGAACAAATAATGTTCTAAGAACAAATGTGATTAAGACAACGCATTGGTAATTTACGTGGCGGAGATCTTGATTTTTCCCAACAATTACAAAACATATGAAAGTGATATTTGATGACATGATTTTTCATTTAATTGACTTCATTTTGTTAGTTGCAGAAACACGATTTTTCAACTTTTATAACAGAGAAAAAAATATCAAAGTAACCTCTTTCAAAACAAAGATTCGCATTTTACAGGCTAACCAGACCGATTTAAGCAACTAAATTTTCTTAATAGATTAGTCTTAACACACACTTCAAAATTGTAGTTCATTTTTTTATAAATAATTTGTAGTTTTAATTTGAAGGAAAAAAAAAACAGTTTTTCTTATGGTACGGGCATTACGGGGCGCAAGCGCTCGTATCAAAACGTATGAGATTTATTGTTTAGCCGTGCGTCGCCTTAAATGCCTTTTTGATGTCTAATACGATTTATCCACTATTATTTTTCCATTCGTTTTTGGCATGGACATTAGTGCATGGTCTTTAGGAAATCTGTTAAATAAAAGTATCGATATATCGATTTAGAAAAATATGCACATTGTTTACGTCACTGATATAGATAATCCGATGCGATTTCTGAATTATAGCTCAATCTGCTATAAAAATTTAATTAACGGCTGGTTTTTGCTACAAAATGGTTCTACCAAATTTTATTTGTATTTTTATTCGCTTATCAGTTCACATTCGACAAATAATATAGCAAAAACATACCGATTAAAGCTATTGAAAGACTATTTTATTTCGAGATTATTAGAAATTGCAGCCACCAACTTTCTACAAAAGAAATAGTGCCACATAGACCACACACTCATTATTTCTAGTAATCCAAAGCATTCGTGCAATCTAGACAGAAATACTATTAAAATCTGAAATAATTATGAGATAAGTACTAAGACAATGTTATTGTCCGAAGTTATTGACAGTCGATACTATTAATACGCGAACAAGTCAAATATATCTAAAATGAACTGTCAGTTTTTAAATTAATGTACTTCTGAATATCGGGGCTTCGCCAAGCAAAAGGACTCAAGATCTTATTTTTCTGATGACCGATGACATAGAATTCTGACATAGAATTTCTAACAATACAAAAAATAAAAGCTAAGTGTCAACCATTTGTCGCACTCCAACCTTCTTTTCTAGCCATAAGATAGAACGGAACTAACCTTTCTTCTATAGCTTTAGTTATTGTTCATTTTCTGAAGAGAGCGGTGGGTGTCTGATGTCTGTCATCTGCAAAGGTTTTATTATTTTGCTGAAGATTGCAGAGGGCGTTGACATACACTACACGAGAACGAGACACCCTCCGGCAAGTAAAAAGGATAGAGTGGGGCTGTGTATAGAGCGAAACCAAATGGATGGAGTAGAGTGCCCATGAATGAGGGGTTATTAGACAATATTGTCGATATACGATCTGGCTAAACAAAATTCTAGTTTTATGGAACCTTTTTTTAGAAAAAAAGCTCTCTTTGAGATTTTTACTTCTTGTGATTTTGTCAAAAACCTTAATTCCTGTCATCATCATTATGTATGGAATCATTTTATATACGTTGTTGTACGTACACTGACATACTATTTAACCGAAAGAAAGATCTACTCTATATAGCCAGAATACCAACTTGTTGTTCAACCCTTAGAATAATAATAACTTTCAGTTATTGCTAGGTTCAACCATTGAGCACTATCGACACAAGACTACTAAACTCGATTGTATCGAAATGTCTGTCCCTGCTCTAAACTTACATTGGATATTTGTTGGTTGATGATTGAGTTGACACTTGACATTGACGTTTATCGATTGTTGTAGGTTATGTACCTAATAATTTATTAGCGTGGTTAATTTCTTCAAATTATTACTGATTGAATTTGTTGAAAAAATCTAAACTGATAGTATTAATTCTAGCTGCGAAATATCACTTACCAATATGGATTGGAACATGAACTACGGAGAACTAGATAAGGACAAGGATTTCGTTGCTAATTGCGAAAGCCTCAAAGAGAACCTAATCGAGGTACAGGAAGTCTTGGATCAACTGTTACCATTAAAAGAGCACTACGACAAGCTAACCCTTCCAGCGCAGATTGAACTTGATCTGTTTCTGGCATTCACTTTAAATTCATTGCATTGGATCCATTTGCGAATTCAAGGTATAGATCCTACTAAACACCCTATTAAAAGTGAGCTTCAGCGAATAAAAACAGTAATGCTCAAATGGCAGGAAGTCAAAGATAAAGATAAGCGCCCGACTGTTGATATTGAAGCTGCAAAGAGATTTGTCAAAAGTGGGCTGTATGATCCTTACAAGGCAACTGCTAGGTCCATGGGAAATGCAAAGCCTCAAAACAAGAAGATAAGGTTTAATGACGATGATGACTCCTAAATTAGTTTTGTTATAATATTTTGTAAGCTCTTAATAAAGACTGAATTCAATAGTCTATTGTTAAACCTATTTGTAGATTAATTTAGTTACAATGTTTTCTCAATTTAGATAATAAGCCATAGACATTGTTATCTATTTTAGTGGGTAATGATCTGTTGTTTATTATTCTTTCTATGCATTAATAAAAGCATATATTGTATAGCAATATGCTAGTCATTTTTCTTTACTAAGAATAGGTATTGTATTGTATCCATACTTCATTCCATAAGAACTAGAATATAATAATAAGGATTGCATTCCTTATACCTTTTCCCACTCATCTTTTTACAAAGGAAAAATAACTCTAATAGATTTACTTACATGTTTGTACTACTACATAAGACCTTTTACAACTTAAGAATGCAAAGTGCATCTAAATGTTAGGAATATTCCTTAAAGTTTTATGCAATTATGATTAAGTTATCAGCCAAAATTTATTTATTTATTCTGCAGAAGAATGCCTTTGTCATCAAAGTTATTGTTGTTGTATTGTTATTTTTATTTATACTTACCTATTTGATTTTATTTTATTAACAACCTTGCATTGTGCAGATTCAAATAATTTTAGTATTATTAACTTGTAAGGTATGAAAAAATTAAACAATTTATACATTGTAATACATTTTTATTTCAAACAACAATAACATCAGAGATCCCTATTGCTTATAATATTTTTTGATAATAAATTAACAAAATCCATAACCAAGTTCATAAATATTATTTTTATCCTATACATATGTAAATGCAAAAATCAAATCCAATTATTTAATAAGTCAAAACAACATTCACATTAATATGAATAGCTTGTACTTGACACAATATGTGGAAAGTCAATGGTTGAACAAGGAAAGCAATAATAATTATACATCATAATGGCACAAAATTAAGTGTTCTCAAAATCACATACACAAAAATGGAATGACTACAGTTAAAGTAACATCATAATATGTAAAAAATAAATTATTGTTCAAAATATTTTTCTATTTAATAATGACTTATTTCTCAACTTGTAAAACTAAGCCTGCAGCAGATATGTTATCACCTGCTCCAGCAGTCAGCTGTGCTTCTGTGCAAATAAGTACTGGTGCTACACATATCTCTACAGCTTCATTTTGGACTACTTCATCCCAGCAAGCCACAGGTTTAGAGGGTTCAAAGAATACCCTACTGTTATTATCATTGTCTGTAGTTGTTGAGAAACTGTCATCAAGCAACAACTTTGACTTATCCAGAGCAATATTCTGGTTGTTACATACATATCTATGTGCAGTCAAAGATGCTTTAGCAGCCGCAGCCTCTGTTCTCTTCCAGTCTGAATTCTTGACTGTCAAAATGGCTTGATAAGCCAGTGTGTGCACATGGATGCGTGTCAACATTCTATACCCATGCATCTTATTTTTTTCCCTAACGAGGTGGAATATTTTACGCATTTGGTCCAGAGCAGTAGCAACTCGGGGATTGGAGTCTGCCACAACACTCACTTGACCATATTCCAGGACACTGCATAAATTTGATAGTTCTTGTTCATTCATACCAACTGAATCCACGAACGGCAGGACCTTGGAAGTCAGGTGTAAAAGCAGTTCCAAGTCAACATAACTTGCCATTTCAAAATGAGTTAGTGTAGTCGGAGGTTGTGATAAAATTTGTTCTTTAACTAAATCAAGCCTCTTTGCTCTTAAATCTGAAACAAAAATAAAATTTAATAATAACATTGTAAATTTTATTCTATTTTAAGCTACTTACAAAGTTAATGAAGATTACCTTCATCACCATCCTTTTTGAATGGATAATTGTCCATCATTTGTAAACCACTAATGACTAGTAAATTAGGATTAAAATTAGGCAAATATTCTCCAAACTTTTCTAAAGAACTCAGTAATGGATTATTTTCATCATTATGCACAATGTATCTATTAGCTCTTGGTGCTTTGTATGTACCAAACTTTTCATCTGCTTTGTACTCCAATATCATATGTATATCATCTTTTACTTCTTCATTCACTTCATCACCAACTATTTGAATGTCATTTGGAATGTATGATTTGAGCTTTTGACTCATTTTAGCAGCAAACAGCACCTTCCAGCCTTCTACAAAGAATCTTTTGGCCATAAGAGGAGCATTTCCACCAATAGCCCATCTTGTGTCATGTAATTTCAAAGCTTTTTCTATTAGTTCATCATATAATTTTGAATTTGACATAAATCTCCTAAAATACAGAAATGTAAAGAAATATTTTTATCTTGTAACTAAAGAGTTAGGACAGTAACTATTTAAAAGAGCTTGATTCTTACTCAGCAGCTGCTCCATGTTTGAAAAAGTATGTAAAACTTTTCAGGAATTCGTCTTTGTTTCGTATTTCATTAAAATGTTTTGGGCTACCCTTAAGTTCATTGAAGTCTAATAAGGTGGTAGCGTTCACAAAAAGGTCATGACAGGCTCCGTAGCCAAGAGCTACTCTGGGCTGCCGATTACCGATAGCTACTTTGTTTTCGCTTTCTAAATGTAACAGATGGTTCTTTACCGGCGAAAGCCTCACATCACCAATATCGTTTTTCCGGAAATATATGGCGTACAGCAAAACACAGAATGATAATAAAGAACCCAATTTTACTGGAGCACCCGCCATTATTTGATCACAGAAGTTAAAACTGTATAGATATGGAATGCATGAATATTTAATGTCCTACTTAGTTAAACCACGTCACCTCATTATAAGACTTTTACCTACTTATAAATATTTTATGGATTTAGCTATTAGTCAATAAACCGTGTGCGCGTGACGCGACTATATTTTGCTGGCAGAGCAGTGACATTGAAAGCTGTCACTAAGACAGTTTATTTATGTTTCAGTGTACGCATACAAATAGAATATGAAAAACAGAAGCTAAGGTTGTATGTGACAAATCAATAGGTCAAAAAAATCTTAATCGGTCAAAGTTTTAATATATTAGATTTTAACGCTTCTAGGAAATAATAAATCTATCGTTAGAAAAGTTTGCTTTCGCCCTGCTGCATTTGAGTTAATATTTATCTGATCCATCCCTAGTATCCATCCCTAACTTAGTTACTGTTGTAAGGATGCATCTCTCAGAATAATCGAGTTGGAACTTTTTGACAGACTGCATCAAGACCATGAAGCTTTCATGATCAAGACCAAGCAACAATAAATTAATAAGCATCTGTATTATCCATAAAGAAGTATTATCACATCTGTGGGCCAAATGTTTACATTGTTTTAGGTACACACTTAAATTAAAACATTGTACATGTGAATTTGAAATCCTAGCCAAAATGTTTGCCAAAATTAAATGGAAATACTATATTTCGTAGTTATCATAATGTTGTTGATTTATGGATTATACTTGGTCCAACCTTATTGGATTTTACTAGTTTCCTTTGCTATTGGATTTACATTATATACTCAAATAAACATGATTTTCTGATTTTAGGTGAGTATTAGGTATATTTTACTTACCCATTGAGAGTAAGTTAAACGGGGAATTGTAAACCGGTATGATATCAAATATATTTATAACTAGCTGCCCGGCGGACTTCGTACCGCTTATTGACAGTTTCAATGACAACAAAACAAACAATTCATTTTGTATTGGAAAATGAAATTGTCGCATTTAGTAATTTCTTCGTATTTCTTACGTTTTTTCTCTCCTCTTAAGGAGGACCTTCCTCCAGACTTCATCAAACAACAAAAAAGAAATCAGCCAAATCGGTTCAGCCGTTCTCGAGTTTTGCGATTAGCAACACATTTAGCGATTCACAGATGTATGGCAGGTAAGGTATTATGCTTAGATAAATGATAGGTATCGCTGCACTCGACTAGATACCGCCGTCACCGACGTACTGGTTAAATGCGGAAAAAAATACTATGCCGAAGTCGGCGTACCCGAGCCAGTCACACTGACACCTTTGTGTGAGGTGTTGTACGTACCGAATGTTTTATTGAATTTTGGGCATAATCCGAAGTAAAATGCCAGTTTGCGTAGTGATACTATGTAAAAATGGGAAAAGGGCTGACTCCGATGGGAGTAGCGTAGTCAGAGAGACTGATCGCATGATATAAACCATTATAAAAAAAAAACCTATGTAAAAATAATACTACAAGAAATAGGATCACATACCATCAGTAAGTATCGTATAATTTTGAAATTTCAACATAAAATCTTATTTATTCAAAGCATAAAATAACATGAACCATAAACGCCAGTCAGTGTTGCCGCGTGTACGAGAATCAAGTTCCCCGTGGTTGAGATTTTTATAATGTGGTGTTACCTATTTCATTTATCTTACCTAGTTATTTATTATTAGTAGTTATTTTTTATATATTATAAGCCTAGTTTTAAATTCGACTTCATTAAATATCAAAAAGAGAAAATTTGCAAAAAATTGAAATTTCCAGAAGGCAAATGTACCGTAAACTTGTACAAGTTAGTGGAATGTAATTTTTAATTATTAATAATAAATTGTAGTCTTTCATTAACCTGTTCATTATAGTAGGTTAAACTAAATGTATACCTTTATTGTGTTTATTGTTTTATTCAAAATTTTGGTTTCTACACGACTTTTAATTGTAAATGAACCTAAATAAGACTGACTTTAAAAAGTTATATAGGAACTAAATAATGTGTAACCAAACTATTGACGGGTAGAATAGAAATAGAAATCACTATTTTGGTAACACCTTATTTCTACATGATTATTTTAAATAAAAATTGTAAATATTACGTCAATAAGAAAAACTATTTAAAATGAGGCCTAATCATTGATATAAATAACCTACCATTTTTTTAAAGAAGAAACCTATGCCTAACCTAATAGACAAATATATTATATTATATATTATATATACATTGGCTTGTTCACGTTTATTGTGATTTATTTTCAAAGAAAACGTAGTTTTATTGAGACATGACTTTATTGACTGACTTACTTCAATAATATATCTTCTAAAAAACCATCGAGTAACCTCATACTAAACTACGTAAAAAAGGCCGAACATACCGCCCACCAAAATACTTATTTTATACTTAGGTGTGAACATAACTCAAGCAAATATAACAAAGAATGTCACAACAAAACAATCTAACTCAATTCATGAGCATAACATAAATTCACCACAATCTATTAACATATATAAGTGTTCAATATCGTTCACTAAGTATTATTAAAACGCAACTTTCATCAAAAAATAACAATTCATCTCAGCCAAAAAAAAAACGTCCACTGCTGGACAAAGGCCTCCCCCAAGGATATGAGGGGTATTTGCCGTAATCGCCACGCTTGGCAGGCGGGTTGGCGATCGCAGTAGGTTGAGGGTAACCTCAGAGAGATGCTGCTGCCCATCCTCTGGAATGCTCCCTTAGTCGGCTTTTACGACACCCACGGGAAGAGATGGGGTGGTACAATTCTTTTACCCCGGCACCACACAGGGAAGTAACAATTCGAAGGACCAAAACAATAAATATAACACCTAGTGATATTATGAAGGTAACCGCCCACCATGAACGGACTCACGGTATATCAGGCTGACTGGGCAAGAAGATTAACTTTGATAAGGGTCTTTTAATAACGTTATTACCCTTACACTGGAGAGTCACAAAATTTGGTGCTCTTGGTGGAATAAAGTGCCAGGTGGTGCCATGTGCCATCATTAGCCAAGAGTTCTGCGATTTCGCTTGCTAAATTGGCTTTCCCATTGGCGAACATATCTCTCAATTCCCTAGCAGCTCCTACGAAATTGGTACCATTATCACTCCACAGATGAATGCAAGGACCTCTTCTAGCAACGAATATCTTAAATGCTGCGATTAATCCTTGTGCAGTCAGATTTGTTACCGCTTCCAGGTGAATTGCACGTGTCGACATGCAGATTAAGAGGCAGATGTATCCCTTCATAGTCTTATATCCTCTGCCCTTAGTGGTCTTCAACTGCACGGGTCCAGCGTAGTCGACACCGCTGTTCATGAAAGCGCGATGAGGTGTAACTCTCGAATCTGGAAGCTGACCCATCAACTGTTGTTGAGTTCTTGCCTTATCTATTATGCAAATCTTGCAACTCCTTGTAATCTGTCTTACAGCTGATTTCAGACTTATCAAATCAAAAATCAAATCAAAATATTTATTCGTATTAAATGCGGTACATAGTGATGGTAAGTTTGAGGTTAAGAATCGCACATTTAGCTAACATGTTAGCATACAAATATTAAATTAAATTGAATATAATTAAAATGAAATGGAATTAGAATTAATTAGGTATATATGTCACAAGATTGTATGTCAAGCATTAGATTTGTTATTCATAAATTCATCAACAGTATAAAAAGTATTTTGTAATAACCATTTTCGAAATGACAACTTAAATCTAGTATATGGGAGTTCTTTTATATGTACTGGTATTTTATTATAAATTTTTATGCACATTGCGTAACAATTATTCTGATAACATGCGGTTCTAGGAGTACTCTCTAAAATGAGTCTATGTGGGTTTCTGGTATTAGTCCTATAATGGTACTTTGCTTCAGTAAACAATTTAAAATTCAGATTCACAAATTTTCCTATCTCTATTAAATAAATGGAGGCTAATGTTAATATGCCTAAGGTCATGAAATACGGTCTGCATGATGTGTCAGGAGCAATGCCACATAATGCTCTAATACATCGCTTCTGAGCAATAAAAACTTTTTTAGCACCAACACTATTTCCCCATAATATGACACCGTATCGAAGTATCGACTCTACGTATGCATAGTATGCCACTATGGATGTTTCCTTACTAACAACAACTAGCAATACAAGGCGTATGAAAACGAATTTACTTTATTGCGCACTTTATCTGTGTGCGTGTGCCAGTTCAATTTTGAGTCTAGTGTGATTCCCAAGAACATAACCTCATTGTTACAAGTAATTAATTGATCATTGTAATTTATACTAACATGTCTGTGTTTATAGTTATTAAAATTAATTAAATTTGTTTTAGTAAGATTCATTTCTAAATTATTATTTGTCAACCATCTATTTAGCAATGTCAGTGTATTATAAATATCAAAATTATGTTTGTCAAGAGTAGATTTTTTATCAGTCGTTATAACGACAGACACATCATCTGCAAATAAGATTGTTTTGTGTGTCACAACATCTGGTAGATCATTTATATAAAGTAGGAATAAAAGTGGCCCAAGCACACTCCCTTGTGGCACACCAAGCTGATTTGTTCTAGTATTTGATCTACATACTTGTGAAACATTATAACTATCAAGATAAGATATCTCTACATACTGAAGCCGATTTTCCAAGTAAGATTGTATCTATTTTAAAGCTGGTCCCCTAATACCACTGCATTCTAGTTTTGACAGTAGGCGAACATGCGATACGAGGTCAAATGCACTAGTCATATCCAATAACAAAACCGAAGTATATTTATTTTTATTGGTGTTTTGTAAAATATTATTTACTAGTTCAAACATAGCTTGAGAAGTTGATTTTCCCTTCTGAAAGCCAAATTGTGCTTGTTTAATAGTATTATGCTTGACAAAATACGACATTAATTTAAAATGCATGGCCTTTTCAAAGATCTTGGAAAGTACCGGTATCAAAACTAAAGTTCGGTAATTTTTTATCAGCCTTCTGTCACCTTTTTTAAAGAGGGGTCTTACGATCGAAAGTTTTAGTTTTTCCGGGAATATTCCGGTTTCAAATGATAAGTTGATCAAATAAGCTAAAACTGCACTAATTTCTTTTTTACAGGCTTTTAATACTTTGGTAACAATATCGTCATAACCTTGCGAAAGTGTGTTGTTCAATGACATAATTATCTTTTCTACTATCTTGGCGTCTACTGGTGACAAATACATAGAGCTACTTTGCTTTTGAGTATTGGGTAACTCCACTCTGGAGTCCGCTGTGTTTGGTCTAGAAATAAAATGGTCACTGAACAATGTAGCAATAGCAGTTGGATCAGTCTCAATATTGTCCCCATGTGTGATCTCTCGAATATGTTCTCGTAACATCTTTGCATCTTTTATTACCCAATACTTGCTGCGGACGTAAGTCATCATCTCTTGTATGTCACCGTGTAATGTTCTTATGTGAGCTTCCTGTAGTAAAGTAAGGTCCAAGACTAATTAATGTACTCTTGTTCTTTATTCTTCCTATCTCCTTCAAATCCTGTATTTCTTGATTATAAACCAAGTATTGGTAGTAATTGATGCATTTTATTTCAACTTCATTTAATTCTGTTGTAGACAAAACCCTTTCTTTGTTCGGTCTTTCGGTGTATCTCTGAAATCTCAAACACAGTGCCAACAGCCTCTTCAATTTAGACATTGAAGGGAATCTTTCCCAGACAGGGTCCAATCTTACATGAAATGTCTTCTTTGACTCAAGGTCTGTCCCAGGTATTCTTGTTCTTTTGAATTCAACTTCCTTATTTTTCAACCATTCAGGTCCAGTCCACCATAGGTTACTATCTGCCATGTCCTTTGATTTTACACCCCTAGAAGCGAGATCTGCTGGGTTGTCTGCTGACCGTACGTGTCTCCATTTATCGTTGTCTATCTGTTGAATAATATCCAAGACTCGATTTCCGACAAACACCTGCCATCGACTTGGTTGGCATTGTAACCAAGACAACACAACCATTGAATCAGTCCAAGCATATATTTTGTCCATCGAAATGTTCAAGAGATGAGACATCTCACGCTAAAGTCTCGCCGTTAATACCGCTGCGCACAACTCTAATCTAGGTATTGTCAATTGTTTTAGAGGTGCTACTTTCGTTTTGGCTGCTAGCATCGTGACATGAACAGTGTCATCTTCGTTCACAACTCTGAGATAAACTACAGCTGCGTAGGCCACCGAAGATGCATCTGCGAAGCCGTGCAGTTGAACATCCTTGCTATAAGAAGTCATTCCAATCCAACGTGGAATCTGTATCGTCTGAAGTTCATTTAACTCTTCTCGGTAGCTCTTCCACTCTTCGACAATGGCCGGAGGTAGTTCATCATCCCAGCCGAGACTGCAGAGCCACAGCGTTTGTATCATCACCTTGGCTGTAATGACAACAGGAGCTAAACAACCGAAGGGGTCGAAGAGATTTGCGACTTCTGATATGATCTGTCTTTTCGTAATCGGAGTCCTGGATTCTGGTAAGTTGACCGTAATTTTAAAAAATCTTCCTTTCTATCCCAAGTAAGTCCCAATATCTTTATGACCTTGTCTAATTTAATTTCTATTTTGTTTTCAGATTCTTCGCCCGCTTTACCGTCTCGAAGAAACTCAAGCAACTCCTCAGAATTACTTGACCATTCTTGCATTTCAAACCCGCCTGCTCTTAACAGACTGTTAATCTCATGTGACAGAGTTTCTTTATTTCAGATACGTCTTCGTGCCCTGTCATTAAATCATCCATGTAGAAGCTGTTTTTTACTATAAGAGCTGCACTAGGGTATGTATGGACTTCATCCTCGGCCAATTGACTTAAAGTGCGTACTGCTAAGTAAGGAGCAGCAGCTGTTCCGAATGTGACGGTAAGTAGTTTGTAGCTTTCTATTTTACCAGAAGGTTCATCTCTCCAAACGATTCGCTGTAAATCTGTGTGTTTGTCTGTCATCCATACTTGACGATACATTTTAACTACGTCTCCGGTTACACAGATCTTGTGGGCTCTCCAGCGAATCACTAGGCTACGTAAGCCGGGCTGCAGTGTGGGTCCTATCATCATTGCATTGTTTAAAGAGATACCGTTAGAGCCTAACCTTTGAATATTCCGTTTTAAATTTTTCATTTTTAGCAAACTTTCTTTCCAGCGGTTTGAACCTCCAGATCGCTTGTTGTTTTGTTTCTCCGCATGACTTCACTGTTTCCTCGACGTTTTTCTTCAGCGGTAGTTGCACTATATATCTTCCAGTGTCGTCTCTTGTTGTTGTAGTTTTGTAAATTTCTTCACATAATTCGGTAAGGGTGGGGTCAGCTAACTTCATATTATCAAGTTGAGGCCACATGTTACAATTGATTTCCCTAGCCGGTAAACTACGAGTCAAAGATTTTAATACATAAGCATTTACTTTGACAGCGAAATCAAGTTCATACCTCGACGAGATTTGTAATTCCACCTTACTTTTGATGCATACGTTGTTGTCTTAGCTGATGCCAGAGACCATTCCGCTAACTGCCGTTTTCTTCAACCTTAACAACTCGACCACTCGAGCTGTGACAAAGGAAGCTTCGGATCCCTGATCAATCAGTGCTCTGCAGACCTGTGGCTTTCCACACTCTGATGCCACTTCAACTAGCGCTGTGGCTAACAGAATGTTCTGTTCAACATTCTCTCCACTTGGTCTGACATGTGCAACCACCTTTGAGCCCACTTTAGTCATGTCTGCCTTGTTGTTTTCTGGATTTTCTTCCTCTTGTTTTATATTCCGATGTAGCAATGAATGATGTCGCCTTTTGCACACCTGGCATGACGTCTTCTGCTTACATCGCCATACTGCATGATTTGGTATAAGGCAGTTGTAACAGAGATTGTTGTCTCGAACGAAATCGTATCTCTCATCTACCGGGCGCTTCGCAAATTGTTTACAATGGTGTATAAAATGTTTTTCTTTACAGAATGCGCATTCGATATCGGTGGCTGTAACATGGAACGTCTCAGGCTGAGGTGGTCTGTATATCTTGCGAACTGGCTCTACCATCTCTAAAGTTCTGAACCGAGTCTCTAAGAACGACTTCAGCTTCTCAAAAGTCGGGAAAACTGCAGACTCCTCTCCATTAATCAACTCCTCCCATTGCTTATGAGTTCCAGGATCCAGTTTTGACACAACGATATAAATAATAATGGATGGATGCATTCAAAAATTCGATGGATGTATCTAGCAGCTGTTTCAAGGCGGTGGCTGATTCTTGTGTGACTGGCTTTTGGTCAAAGAACTTCTTAAAAAGGCAATTAGCAATGTACCTTTTGTTATCATAACGCCTCTTCAAAATGGTCCATGCTTGCGTATAATTCTCGCCAGTAATGGGAAATTGACGTAAAAGAATCTCCGCGTCACCCTTTAGGTTCACTTTGAGGTAATGCATCTTTCACACGTCGTCCAGGGAGCCGTTGTTATGAATCATTGTTGTAAATAAATCATGAAACGATTGCCACTCTGTATAATCTCCACTGAAGCAAGGAATAGTGATATGTGGTAATTTAATCTCACTAGTTGGCATTTTACTGCAATCTCCCTCTATACCTTGTTGTGAACCATGAACACCTTGGTTAATCTTGATCTCAGTGCAATATTTATGTAAAACCGTCTTTAACTCTCCTTTGTAAACATAAAAGCGTTCTTCAAAACTGTCAAATACTTAATCCGTAAAATATGACAATTTGGATTTTTCTTCTTTCGAAACGCTTGTCACAATTTTCTCATGTATGCACTTAAATTCTTGAAAGTAAGATTCTAATGCTTCCAACCGACCTTGTACATATCCCAGTGTAATTCTCTCCTTCGGTGACTTCTTGAAATTAGCACGAGCCTTTTCTATAATTTCCAAGCTGTCTGTTTGAAGCACCACGAGTTTCTCTGTCGGATTCATTTTGTATGCGAATATTGCGAATATCGATTTTTTTAACAAAATATGCAAACTTTATTATCGCGAATTATATTTTTATATATATTTAGATCACTGAATTTCTTAACCATCCAGCTCGAAGGACCATGTTAACGTTTATTGTGATTTTTGTGATTTATTTTCAAAGAAAACGTAGTTTTATTGAGACATGACTTTATTGACTGACTTACTTCAATAATATATCTTCTAAAAAACCATCGAGTAACCTCATGCTAAACTACGTAAAAAAGGCCGAACACGCTTATAATTAATTGTTCATTTTTAAGTATTTTTACAACTACCTACAACCAGTAACTTAACTAATAGACTACGGCATAAAATATATTTCCCATTAAATCGGGTAACAGTTGAGCAGCGGGCAACACAATTTTTCACGCACATTAGCATCCTTGCAAATTGTCACAAATCTACGACAATAAGTTGCCGCATTCACAGAGCTATTGTTTGTAGGTATCTAGTATCTAGTCGAGTGCAGCGAGACCTATCATTCATCAAGGTATTATGTATTATACAAGTACAGTGCGACACAGGATCGGAAACGGATTTGCTCCATTGTACTGCGAGAATTTTTCATTAGCAATCCGCGCTGCAAAAGTGTTTTGACTACGAGTTCCCAATAACAACAGGCTGATGCGCCGGAAAGCCATAGTGGTTACCCAGTGGTTGAAATTCGGCCGTTTCTGCATTCCTTCTTCATTCATCTGAACTTTAAATGCCAAATCTCACACCCCCGTTTTAATCTCCAGTTAAAAAAGAGGGCGGGCTTATTAACTAATCTCCCGTTCCCGAACAAAAGGAAGACCTTAGTGCAACCAGTGTTCGGTGTTCACCACCCGGCCTGTACCATCTGCACTCCCAGTTACACCTAAGATGCTGCTGTACGGGTCCATCCCAGCTATTTGAATTAGAAGAGTTGGGATTCAAGTCAAATGCATTCTGACAGTCATGCCGTTGGAGAGCAGCCACAATGTAAATGACAGTCCCGAGGTCCGAGTTCCGGCCGTAGATTCGGCTTCAGTTTTTTGTCAATTGTTAAGGACACTTAACAAACTTGTCTAGGCATTGGACGTCATTTAGCTGAGATGATGAAGGACTTAAATATTTTTGGAAATTATCTTATCGCTAAAGTTGATGATTTTCACTGATGCTATCTTGTCACGAATGCAACTAACATTACTGTTATGACGATAGACTTAGATAAAATGCCGGTAGCTTGAGGCGGTCTTAAAACATACCATACGGATACGGGCAACCAAAGCAAATGTAGCTACCTCCGCTGGGAATTGAACCCGGCACATTTACAGTTAACTAGCCACTAGACTAGGATGTTTTATCAAAAAATAACAAAAATATTAAATAGAAAAAATCTGCCAAAATATAAATTCAAAGTCGTGCTTAGTCAGCATGCTGTTTCTTTTTACTAACATTAATATAATTTATTTATCATCATCAATATCAAGGTATGAAGCATATTGCTGCGCCTCGTTATATCTGAAATGCAGACAGACGCTACATAATAATTATCTTTTCACATTGATTTTCAAATAAAATAGAAAGCAGTACTTACTGAAAGTACTTACTTAAAACTCCACCTAAGTATTTGATAATAAATATAAAGTAGTTGCTATTGAAATTTGAGCATAGAGAGACACATAAATTAATTGTTAAGTACTAAGTACCACTTACTAGATTTTCAATGACGCGAAATTTCTATGTCGAAACGTACCAGACAGGTGTTTCAAACTCGCTAGGTGAACAGCACACTAGTAATTACACCATTCAAGCGTGTTTACACAAATGAAGCAGACAGTGTAGCCCGCTTAATCGCGCACCATTAAATCTTTAAGTGCTCTACTAAACCATTTTATGACATATTAACTTGAGCGTGTCTGTGAAATAAAATAAAGTATAAAAAAAAATATGGTTGTGTTAAAAAAGTTATTATTTATCATAATTGTTTTGGCGGGAAATCAGCGTGTCACTAGCTATGTGCCACATGAGGTGAGTTGGTTCATTCATAATAACTTTGAAAATGGATTATAAAAAATATGGAATTATCGTATTAAGGCGACGCACCGCTAAACAATAAATCTCATACCGAGCGTTTGCGCCCCGTACCATAAGAAAAACTGTTTTTTTTCCTTCAAATTAAAACTACTAATTATTTAAAAAAATGAACTACAATATTGAAGTGTGTGTTAAGACTAATCTAATAATAAAATTTAGATGCTTAAATCGGTCTGGTTAGCGTGTAAAATGAAAAAATCTATGTTTTAAAAGAGGTTACTTTGATATTTTTTCTCTGTTATAAAAGTTGACAAATCGTGTTTCTGCAACTAGCAAAATGAAGTCAATTAAAAAATGAAAAATCATGTCATCAAATATCACTTTCATATGTTTTGTAATTGTTGGGAAAAGTCAAGATCCCGCCACGTAAATTTCCAATGCGTCGCCTTAAAGTACATTTAAGGTGCTTAGTTTCTACCTACCCTAGTACCTAACTAAACAGTCTAACAATTACCATTTCAAAGACAACAATATTTATGTAGGTACCTAACTAATAAGAGTCTCATTTAATATTAAGTATATATTATATCTATTTATATAAAAATCAATTGTTGTTCGTTTGTCTCGCTAAAACTAGAGATTGGCTGGACCGATTTGGCTAATTTTGATTTTGAAATATTTGTGGAAGTTCAGGGAAGGTTTAAGCGGTGAGAAACATAAATATTAAATAACGGAAAATACTAAAAACGACAATTAAATTTTCCAATACAAAATGTTCCTAGCTGTGAAACATTTGATGTCTTTGTTTGTTTTGTTGTCATAGAAACTGTCAAAGCGGTACGAAGTCTATTATTTAATAGATATTACAATAATTAATTATCGTATTCACTGCAAAGTCTCTATGTAGTTAAATACCTACCTATTCTGCAAAAAATATTAGGAAGAATTAATTTTTACGAAGAATTGATTTCCTCTATATTATTTAAGTTATAAATACATCAATGGTTCCCAAAATACATAGGTAATAGTATAAATATACAAAGTATACAAGGATTTTACTTTTTTTTAAATAGCACTTACTTATCTACTTACTAGACTACGTCATGTTGTTAAACAGCTGCAGAATGTTTTTTTTGCAATTTTGTAATGGTTATACTTATAACTTGAATTCTATGCAATAATCATTAGTTAATGAAGTTTGATGTTTAAATATCAAATAGGTTTCGGCGAAATTACTTTACAGATTGGGTTACATACGTAATATCGAAAGTTGCCATATCGAATGTCGCGATATCGACAACGGTCCATCGATTGGTCGCTGCATCTACGGTACGCCACATCGAAAAGTACGTTAAATCTAATGTCGCTATATCGACAACGGTGTATCGAGTGTTTGCTGCATACGGTACGCCATATCGAAAAATACGTTATATCGAAAGTACAGTATCGAAAGACAAGGCAGTCAGTATCACACCAATCTTTGCTAAATCGAAAATTCACTACAAAGTTAAACTTTTTATAATCAACTTGTCTCATGTTTGCTCAGGCGGGAATTGAACCTGCGGGTCGGGTAGACGTTTAATTTTTTCACTGTATTTTGTAAATTTTATAAATATTTAATTCAGCTTTAGTGCAGCAATTAGCACTTGAAAATAAAAAGTAAAAATTTAGACTTTATTAACTTAAAAATCAAATATGTTAAGGTTTTTTTTGCAATAACTAATCTACCTCAATAGGCATACGTCACGATCCAGTGATCGACGTTTTTGTCCTTTAACACTAAAATAGGGGTCGGCAACTGATTTTAGTGCCTTACAAATAAATGAAATAAACAAAGAATAAGGTCCGAATAGTTATTCAGTGTTTTGTCTCTTTTTAATCTAATTTGAAATGACGTTTACATGACAGGAACAAAACACGGAATAACTATTCGGACTTTATTCTTTGTTTATTTGTAAGGCACTTAGGCGGGTTTGCACAAAAACTTACTAAATACGTTTAGCGCTAAACATGTTTAAAGTATCATTCTGTCTCTTTCAACTTCCAACAAATGACAGTAATGGAATGACATTTTAAACGTGTTTAGCGCTAAACGCATTTAGTGAGTTTTTGTGGAAGCCAGCTTTTAGCAACAATTAAATACCGAGCTTTCTTGCTGTCATATGAAAGTTTGTAAGTATGGACGGATGTTTGTTACTCTTTCACGTAAAAACTACTGAACGCATTTGAATGAAATTCGGCATACAGATAGTTTATAACCTGGACTAACACATAGGATACTTTTATCCCGATATTCCCACGGGAACGGGAACCACGCGGGTGAAACCGCGTGCGGCCGCTAGTATACAAATGAAAATCTATGTCTATTTGGCGACGAAAACTGTCGAACACTGGCCTTAAAGTGTCGAAAACTGGTGCTACTATACTACTTTCTATTTCATTTGTTTCAATGAGCGATCGGGCTTGTCCATTTACGTAAAGTAAAGTTGAAAAGAAGTTGAAAAGGTCTTTCCAATGCCGGTTCAGTTATTCCCCTCCGGGCGACCTTGTTCACTTCCTAACTTGCCCACTTCCAAAGTTGTCCACTTCCTAATTTGTCCACTCCTACATTGCCCTTTTCCCGAATTGTCATTCCTCAAGTCCTAATTCGTCTACTTCCTAGACCGTCCATTCCTTACTTGTCATTTCCTATTTAGTCTCTTCCTAATTTGCCCCTCCTACATTGTCCTTTTTCCGAATTGTTATTTTTCAAATCCTATTTCGTCTACTTCCTAGACAGTCCATTCCTATTCGTCCTTTCTTATTCAGTCTCTTCTTGACTTGTCCACTTTCTCTTCCTAGGCATGCCTCCGGATCGACTGGTTAGATTCATTTTTCTCAAAATCATTTATTTCCTGAAGCGTATTTTCCAATCGCGTTTTTCCCCATTCATTAATTTTACCACAGGCATTAATTATCCATCCCGGAAAAAGCACGCACTTTTTTGTGTAAATAGAAATATGACAAAAAAGTAAAAGGGTCGTTTATTAGTGGTAAGTGAATAACTCGCTTCTGTGGTAAAAAGTAAAAAACAAAACACTAAGTATAAAAATAATTTTCAATATCACATTATTTATGAACTTTCATGGTTGAATATGGGAAAGAGAAACCTGAATTAATATTTTCTCTATTGTGCAGAATTCATAATGAAAAGTCCATGCATTGTTTACAAATGGATATCGATGTGCAAGAAAATTATGTTCATCTCATTGTATAATTGTCAAGCGATAATCATATTGTAACAGAAAGTTTTCGTTTTAATTATTTGAGTTGTACAAAACTGTGATCTAATTATCAGAAACAGTAGATACCTTTTTATAGACATTTGGTATTTATAGAATCAAATTGCAATATGAATCCAGTGACTCTGTCCCACCCTTTTTCATTGTCAACATTTTTTTTAGTAAGGTTTGGCATTTCATTAAAAATAGCATTTAGTTTTTAAATTAAATCACTTACATCAACTTAAATAGGTGTAGATTGAGAACTGGTGGATCGCTACCTTTAAGTAAATAATACTTTTTAAATACATATACTTATATTATTTCAAAGTAACCCATATTATGTTCCACTGCTGTGCAAAGACATCTGTGGATCTCCGCCGTGTGGTCAAGTCAAGTCGTCACCCCGTCACCGTTTTGGCCTGCCACGTCTCCCGATGTCCATCACATAGAACTAAGGTTGCCAACTATTTTTCAGGAAATTAAAGTAAATCTATCACTAACTAGTTTAAAAAAAAGGATTTAAAGAAAAAATAAATAAGTTTCCAAATTTATTTATTTAAATGTTTAAAAACATATTTCTTTGTACCAACTCTTGGCACTATCTAATATTTTTTTGTTGTTTTATAGCGCGTTCAGAAATTAGCGTTGCGATTCGTTTCACTTCACCTGAGTCTGAGTATCATTCAGTAGTTCAGAAATTAAGTCAACAGGAATATTCCGTTCAAACGCACGCATTAATCGGAAATAAAGTATTTTCCATACTTTATTTTTATTATAAAGAATTTTTAATATAAAGAGTTTAGCCCAGTTCTATGTAAATAAATAAACAAATAAATATATAAAAAGAACTGAAGTAAGTAATAAAGTAATATTCTATTGCATCTACTTATGTAAATTATTATAATAGTTCGATTATACATCATTATAACAGTACCTAATTAGCAGTCATAGTTATCAGCGTGTCAAACTAAGCGAGTAATGTGCGCAATGACGAGGCCGCACTGAGTAGGTTAGGTACCGTACGTGTTTTGCTTGTATTTTGTTCGAGTTTATTCGAAAATAGTTGATAATGACAATATAACATTCATCATCATCATCATCAGCCCCTCTCAACCCACTGCTGGGCATAGGCTAGGCCTCTCATAACATTATTAAATATTTATTTAATTAGAGATGTTTCTTAAATCTATGGCACTTATAAAATTTTCGTATTTACACATGCACGCACACACGCACGCAAGCACGTACGTACGCACGCACGCACGCACGCATGCACGCACGCACGCACGCACGCACGCACGCACGCACGCACGCACGCACGCACGCACGCACGCACGCACGCACGCACGCACGCACGCACGCACGCACGTGCGCACACACAAACATACGCATACACAAACACACGCACTTACAAACATGTGCTGGAACATACAAAAATCATGTTCGTTGGTCTTAGGGTTCCGTACCTCAAAAGGAAAAACGGAACCCTTATAGGATCACTTTGTTTTCCGTCTGCCTGTTTATCTGTCAAGACCCTTTATTCGGGAACACGTGGTGGTTTCGAGTTGAAATTGAAACCATATACTTAGGTTTGCAGGCACTTGAAGTTGTAAAAAAATCAAACATCTAAGTTAAAAAAAAAATACGTCCGTTTATGTCGCAAAAATCGTATATTTCGACACTCAAAATCAAAATCATAGGGTACTTGTCGTTGACCTAGAACTATGAAGCTTGGCAAGTAATATCGTCTTAAACTACAAGTACAGGGAAAAATCTGAAAACTATACATTTTTAATTAAATTACAAAAAAACAGGGTCTTTATGCAATGAACGGGGGTCCAAAATTTGAAGTAAGATAACCGTGTCATGTCATGTGGGGTATCGTATAAAAAGGGCTTCATTTGTGTTGGCGTGGTACAAATAATAACAATAAAGATTGTACTCTTTGATATGAAGTTTATTATAAAGAAACATACAAAATGAGGAATTATTTAGTATTAACAATATGCGCAGTTAGTAGGAAAAAATCAAGTGTAAGATGTCATAGTGACATGCATTTTTGGCGGTAATACTAGGGATGTGCCATTCCATCACTCCTCCTCACATTCATAGTCCCAAGCAGAGTTCTCCCCTTAGCTTAGAGAATCGTGGCCCAGGTAGAGCCTTTGTAAGTATGTCTGCCGTCATTACTTCAGTGGGCATATACTTCACCTTCAATTTTTCATCTTTTATCAAATCTCTTATGAAATGTACTTTCAGATCAATGTGTTTTGATTTCGAGGTCACTACTGGATTATTACTCAGTTTTATTGCGGCTTGATTATCATTCCATATAGTTAAATTTGTTTGGTGAATGCCTAGGTCTTCTAGTAACTGTTTTAGGTGTACAGCTTCTTTTGCGGCTTCAGTCAATGCGATGTATTCAGCCTCGGCGGTTGATAAGGCTACACATTTTTGTTTTTTCGACGCCCAATTTATGGTACCCCCTCCATATGTGAAACAATAACCTGAATATGATTTTCTATCGATTTTACATGATCCCCAATCAGCATCTGCCATTCCTTCCAGAGGATTTCCCTTTTTATTATATTTCAGGCCAATCTCTTTTGTGCCCTTCAAATATCTCACCACTCGTTTTGCTGCCTTGAAATGTTCTTTGTTAGAACATTCATTGAATTGAGATAGATAATTTACGGCAAACGTGACATCCGGTCTCGTGGCGACTGATAGAAAATTCAGGTTTCCTATTAGATTTCTATAAGGTAAGTTTGCATCTATTTCTTTACAGGGTTCGAGTTTAGTGCCCATCTCTATAGGTGTTACTGCAGGTTTACAATCTTCCATATTATATTTCTTAAGTATATCTTCTATGTATGTCTTTTGACTTAACTTTATACTTTCTTCTTCATATGAAATATCAATCCCAATTATTCTTTTTGGATTTCCCAAGTCTTTCATTTCGAATTTCTTGTTTAGCTCTTGCTGAACTTCTTGTAACTTTTCGGGACAGGAATATGCTATGAGAAGATCATCAACATAAATGGCAATTATAATCTTTACTCCTCCTTTCATGTATATGTAAATACAGGGGTCAGCATCAGATGGTTTAAACCCAAGATGTCTTAGTTCGTTATTCAATTTCTTGAACCATTGACGCCCTGCTTGTTTGAGCCCATAAAGCGCTTTCTTTAGATGAGCTACTTTTTCTCTATCTAAAGTTTTCAAGTCCTGTAGTGCTTCTTTGGCTTTGTTATATAAAGTAAGATCCTGATTTCCAGATTCGTCTATCATTATATCCAGCACATACTCTTGTACATTTTCTGGTAGTTTCATGAATATGTCTTCATCTAACTCACCATTTAAATAGGCGGTAGTCACATCCATCTGATTTAGTTTTAAGTCTTCTTCAACTGCGATACCTATTACTGATCTTATACTGCTTAACTTTGCAACAGGAGCAAAAGTCTCATTAAAATCCATTCCAGGTCTTTGAGCAAATCCACGAGCTACTAATCTAGCTTTCTTTGTTTCACCTTTTTTAGGACATATTTTCTTTTTTAATATTATCTTACTATCTATAACCTTCATCCACTCTTCTTTCTTTATCACTTTCCAGGTTCCATTTTTTATGTGTGCTTTTATTTCACATTTAATCGCATCGCTCCAGTTTTCGCCATCATCAGAAGCAAAGTTTGACACATCTTGGCTTTCGAAGCAGAAGAGACTTTCATCAAAATCTATTTCTTTCATGTTATCTTCCAATATATAATCTTTTATCCATTTAGGTGGCTTTCTTTGCCTTCTTGCTGGCTCATCTCTGGTTGAGGCAACTGTTTCTTCTAAGGTAGGTACTTCTGGTGTCATTGGTGGTATTTCAACAATGTCTTCATCATCATCTTCGGCATCTTCAAATTGTAAGTCTTCTTCAGGAGGTAACTTTTTATTTATGAATTATATTTCAATTTCTTTTTTCTTATCCTCTCTTTTCTTCTTCATAATTTGTTTTTCTTTTTCAGGTTTTTCATTATTTTTCTTAACAACTTGTTTTTCTTTTTCAGGCTCCTGATGTTGCTGTTCTTCGCTTAGATGACTTCCCAGATTGTTATAGTTTTCATCATTTTCTTCTTCATAGTACATATCTTCTATAACTTTTACATCACGACTTACAATGACTTCATTTTGTTCTAAAATATAAATTCTGTATCCTTTTGCGTTTTTATCATAACCAACAAATACTCCTTCTTTTGTCTTCTTAGACAATTTTCCTTTTCTATTCTTATTTAAGGTGAAAGCTTTTTGACCAAAAATGTGTAAATGATTCCCAGAAGGAACACGATCAACCCATTTTCTGTATGGTGTGTTTCCATTGAGTGCTTTTGCAGGACTTCTATTTATTAGGTAATTAGCAGTGTATACTGCTTCGGCCCATAACACCTTAGGAACATTTGCTTCTATCATTAAGCAACGAGCTTTGTCCAATAGGGATCTATTTTTCCTTTCACTCAAGCCATTTTGCTGTGGCGTATATGGAGTAGTCTTCTTTGGATACCATTTTCTTTTAGATACTCATCAAATTCTATATTGATATATTCACGTCCATTATCTGACTGTAAATATTTTATTTTCTTGTTCATCATGTTTTCCACTTTCTTCTTATATTCCTTGAATTTTTCTAGTACTTCACTTTTTCTTTGCATAAAGTAGATACAGGAATATCTGGAATTGTCATCGATGAATGTGACAAAATATCTTGATCCTGCCAATGATTCGCATTCAAAAGGGCCACATACATCTGTGTGAATTTATTTCTAATATGTCCTGCGAGTGTATATTATTGTGTTTTTCAAATGGCAGTCTTGACATTTTTCCTTTAATACATGTTTGACATGTACCCAAATCTTCATTTTTTATGTTAATGCCACGTATGAGGTTTTTATTATTTAGGTTCTTCAAGTCTCTTTCATTTAGATGTCCTAATTTCTTGTGCCACTTCATAATATTATTATTTGATTTAGTGGTTTCACCTTCAGTGGTCTTGTAAGATTTTTCTTTAGAGGAGTCAAATTCAACATAGTACAGGTCATTTTGACGTTTAGCAGTAAGTATTACATCACCATTTTGTTCTATGACCGATGCCTTGTCTTTTTCAAATAGTACGCTGTTGCCATTTTCAGTAATTTTAGCAACAGACATCAGATTTGTTGACAACTCTGGAACATACAGTGTCTCTTTTAAGTTGAAGCAAGTATTTTCTTTGCATAATTTTATCTTGCCCTTTCCTGCTATATTAGCAGTGTTAGTGTTTGACGCAAGTTTCAGCATACCTTTTTCTTCTGTTATGTTTGTAAACAGTTTTCCATTTCCGCTCATATGGGAGGTACACCCGCTGTCGAGACACCAACTTTCTTCACCTTTTTCTGACACTGATAGACAAACATTAAAGTTTCTTGTTTTTTGTTTTGTTTGCCATTACTTTTGCTCCAGCAACTTTCCGTATTATGTCCTTTTTTCTTGCACTTTACACAGTATTTGTTCGACTTCTTTTTAGAGTAAAACGCACCTTCCTCTTGGTTTCTATTGTTTGATTGTTTTCGAGCTTCACTCTCTTCTATAATCTTAACCTTGAGCTCATCCGGTGTTGGGAGAATGTCCCTCGATTCTATAGCGATACGGAAGTTTTCATAACTCAATGGTAAGCTATACAACATCATAATGCTCAACAATTCATTATTGATTTTAACCTCCATGTCTTCAAGTTTTGAGACTACGTCAAGGAAGTCTTTTAAATGTTCCCTCACATCCTCATTTGTGTTTAGCTTCTTCAATACAAGTTTTTTCAACAGAGTAGCTTTTCTCGCTGGTCCAGTACTTTGATGAATATTTTTCAACTTCATCCAGAGTTCTTGAGATGTCTTGCTTCCTTTTACTTCTTTCAATTCAGAAGGGGCAATCATAAGTAGTAATTCAGACCGTGCAAGCAAATCTTTAGGTACGTATTCTTTGAGTTGATTTTCTTCTATCGGAGGCTTGTATTTGATGTCGGTGTATTCCCATAATCCATTTTTAATTAGGACTGCTTGAGCTTGTAGGACCCACGTGTCGTAATTGTCCTTATTTAGTGGCTCTATGCGGTGGTAAGATGACGATG
Source organism: Eudonia lacustrata (assembly GCA_947562085.1). Classification (NCBI taxonomy): domain Eukaryota; kingdom Metazoa; phylum Arthropoda; class Insecta; order Lepidoptera; family Crambidae; genus Eudonia; species Eudonia lacustrata. Next base: position 7,194,940 of record OX387324.1, on the reverse strand, counting down.
AACCGTCACCCATGTCGACAACCAATTTGCACTTTTTCCGGTATAAATCTTGAAACCATGCTCTGCTACCAATTTGCACAAGCTTAAACAGATTTTTAATTATTTTTATGATGTATAGTTTTCGATTTATGACGGAAAATGGAAAAAGAAATACCTTTTCCTCTTTTATATGTATAGATAACTAATAACTTTGGTGTATGTAGTACCTAACAGTTTGCACTGTTATGCGTAGGTACCTACTTAGTCCTTTTTTAATTTTGTAATTCAACACAATCCTAAATAGGTACCTACCTAAGTAGGTAGGTACCTATTTAGGATTGTGTTAACACTTAAGTAAGTGTCTTGTACCTAGTAGTATTATACATATTATATTATAATAGGAAATTAAACAAACATAGGTCACATCCAGTTCACGTAGAAAGCAGACAAAAAACGTTAATACAGCCCTATATTAAATTACTTTGTATGTTAAGCACTTAACAATAAATTACAAATTAGTACATTATAAGCAGCGTAAGTATTTAAAATCGGTTGAGTATCTATATTTTTACAGTTAAATCATTACAAACAAAAAACAAAACTTCCCCCTTTATAATAATAATAAAGAAATACAAATACAAATGACTTATATTAGTCAAAAATAAAAATAATAAATAATATAAGTAATTGTAGGGTTTGGAAACTGAATTTCGGGAAAATTTCGAGACTCGATTCCTGAACTACATATATAATATTTACCCATTTGTACGGAACCCTCGGTGGGCGAGTCCGACTCGCACTTGTCCGGTTTTTCTCAGATCAGAATTGGTAAATATTTCACGCTAAATAATAGTTTTTCAGTGGGCACTGTACTCATCGTAAATAAAATTCGTGCCTACCATTTTTCATTTATAAATTACTCTGTAACGTCACAGTACGCCAATTTTTGAACTACATATTTACAATTTAATATTTCATTATTCATTCCACATCTGTCAAACATATGCCTTTAATGAATGTTTGGAATGCAAAGGCTATATTAATCCGTGGAGCGACTTTCACTGCCCCAAATAAGAGATGTCGGCCTTGCATCCTGTAACATATGGTACAGATTTACATTTCGCCGGTCGAATTACAAACTGTACAGTTAGAGATACTTAATTGCATTTAGGAATTGCCAAAGGTATAAGTATAAATTAGATTGCAACCTGCTACCATACTATTATCAACTTTTTACGAATTTACTCGCGTTATTTAGTTACATGTTATTTTATCCTCACGTTTGAACCCTTATACATCACAGGGTCTGTGGTCCAAGCACTCAAGAAGATTTAATCTCAAAAATATCAATTAGTTGTTGTTTGTAGAGGGCAATCCCTAGAACTATTGAACACATCCCTAAATTATTTTACTAATAGAAAGCTATATCAAACTAAGTAGGTAATAACCAAACTAGGTAATACCGTAAGAATAAATTCTTAAGGTAATACCTAATACCAAACGGTCAAATACCATTGCATGCAGACGTTAAAGACCGAGAGCGTAAATCGGAGTGTAGTAAATAAAAAAATCTAGATTTAGCTATTTGCTGTAAAACGTTTTAACTCTAATTATTTTCGTTGTGTGTAGTTGTTCCTATCAGTGTACTATGAGAGCCGTTGCCCGGACAGCAGGGACTTCGTACTGAACCAGCTGATGCCAGCCATCAGGCTGTTACCCGATTACATCAGTCTGCAGCTGGTGCCATTTGGGAAAGCAAGGGTGAGTATTGGAGTAGATTGCGACTCGTCAATGCATCTGCGATTCCTCTGGCTTAGCAGGTGTCCATGGGCGGCGGTGATTGCGTAGTCTAGGACGCGGTTCGGTAAGTACTTTTTTGGAGGTGACTGCGACTCAGCCAACGTTGTGAGGACGCGGTTCGGTACTTTTTTGGTGTAGACTGCGAATCGGCAAACGTAGTGTAGGACGCGGTTCGGTACTTTTTAGAGTAGACTGCGACTCGGCAAACGTAGTGTAGGACGCGGTTCAGTACTTTTTTTAGAGTAGACTGCGACTCGGCAAACGTAGTGTAGGACGCGGTTCGGTACTTTTTTAGAGTAGACTGCGACTCGGCAAACGTAGTGTAGGACGCGGTTCGTTACTTTTTTGGAGAGAGTTCGCTGATCGCCATCAAGCATCCGTCAGGCCCCTGGCCCTGGCGAGAAACTTAAAGAGTCCGTCCCTCAAGCCCTGTGATCGAAACACCGTCAGAGAGTTTCTAGAGGGAATGGCATGACGCAAGCGTGACCCCTTTCCCTAACTAGATCTTTTGAGGGGTTCGGATCGGATGGAGGTTCGGTACTGCTGTAATGGGACAACCCTGAGGCAGAAAAGAGTTGGTACTAGTGTTTCTATTGGGTTGTCTCCCCTTTCTCATGACGAGCTTTTCGTGGCTAGAAAGAAGAGTCCCACCTCCCACCTCTCCGTGACGGTGTTTCGTTTCACACGGCTTAAAGAACGTTTAAGTTAGAGAAACTTAAGGGTGACGGTGAAAATGCTGCCTGAGGCAATTAGCAAATTCTCTCCAAAATAAAAAACGGGTCACCACACTGCCTCTGTGTTGACTGAAGACAATATGTTCCTTAGTAATAAGAAATGGGCAGTAGTTATATGAGAAGAAGAGCTGAAGATCGAGCTCCAGTAGCATGCATTAGTAGTGGCCTATTTCCAGCAGTGGCTTCATACGGGTTGATTGGTGATTAACTTACTTTTCGAAATATTTAGTTTTATGTAATTCAGAAAAGTGTTGTAAAAATGTTGCGAATCGGACTTGAACTCACACATCTTGGTATTCAATGGTAATACGAGGCAAGTGGTATACCACTTACCTATCGTGGTTGGATCTGATTCCTGCAAAGATACTAATAATAATGATCTGCCTACTTTGTAAGCCAAGGTGAGCCTGTTCAATGTCAACAACTACCTATGTTATCGACACGAGACATCCGATCGAACATTTTTACAAATATCGCGGATCAGATAGTAAAGGCAAGCTTTGTTTGTAGATGTTATAAGTAAGTAAAGAAGTAAACAGCCTTTAACTGTCCCACTGCTGGGCAAAGACCTCCATCATTGAAATCAAGTTATCGCAACAATTGATGGGTAATGGCTTAATCACCACGCTTGCCAAATGCGGGTTGGTGATCACAAACTCGGGCTATGCATCGAAAAATCCGAAACACATTGTACCCGACCTGGGAATTGAACCCGGGACCTTCGGGCATCGGGCCGAGTGCTTTGCCGCTCGGCCACCGAGGCGTTAAATGTTAAAATGCCTTCTAATATTATTGTCAACCAATTATTTTTAATTTTGAATTATGACCAACAGTGATAGTGGCATCGCTGGCGCTGATTTCAAGTAGGTCCAAGTTCGGAAAGATTTTCAACACTTTTTCAACATTTTGTTCGCAATAAAAATGCAAAAAATGATATCCAAGCATTTAGAATTATTGAATTAGGTACGTTACCCATTCGAGGCCCGGTATGGTTGAATGACAACTTTCCTCGTTCTGCTTCAACGCTATATACTTACTATGAATTATCGTTTTCGTAGGTAACATGATCAATTGATCAAATAGTTTTAGGCACTCGATCAGCTCTCTTAAAATTTGGAACGAAGCAGCGCCACTTTAGCGATAAGTTGGTTCTACAAGTTCGTTACTAGATAGCGCTCTTTTGTTTTAAACAAACAATATGATTTCAGAGCATAGACCTAGGCTACGGCGGCTTCAAGTGCCAGCATGGCCCGTCCGAATGCCTCGGCAACATGGTGCAGAGCTGCGCCCTCGATCTCATGAAGGGCAGGAGCGACGCGCAGCGGGCGGAGTACGTGGCCTGCGAGATGCGGACTTATGCCGGCTCCAACGGCGACTTGTCTGTAAGGATACTTGCTGTATAACAGTGCCCACGACCGACCTTTTGTAGGACCGACAATTGGACCTATTTTTTGCCGAGGTTTTATCACCTATTTTGAGACCGACTGTTTGAAGGACGTGTGCGTTACGACATAGAATTCCATCCGATTCATTTTCACCGACAAACAAAATTAGACGCCGATTCGAGATTCGCACGATGGGCGAGGTCTTTAAAGGCGCGGTCCCATTTGAGATTATATTAACCCTTTTACTGGTAGTGGCAATATAGTTTGCCACCATAATTTGAACCTTATGTGGTTGCAATAGCATCGCAAACCAATAAAAATCTAATATGCTGTACCAGTCAAAGGGTTAACCCTTATAGGGCTCTGCTGATATATTGGACACCATAATTTTATAGTTACCATAACATAGATCGAAAACCAATGAAAAAATTCAACATGCTGTGCTCATTAAAGGGTTACTAATAGTAGCTAGAAACTATTTTGTAGTTTAAGAAGAGCTAAACTAGCAGAGTTTACCAGTTTTCGAGACACATTATTAGCTACTAAAGTTGCCTTTTGTGTCTAATATCCTAGGTCAAATTGCAGTTTAGCTCTTCTTGAACTACAAAAAAGCTCCTAGTTACAACAGTAAGCTACTAACAAGTAGCTATTATCATAGTGGGACCGCGCCCTTGCTGTTTTAAACATATATTTTCATTAATAAACAGATTTTTTTACAATTTTTAATCGATTTGATTATTTTTTATGTACACACTACTGGCTAAAAAAATTTGTTACACCAATTGTCTTCACAAAAAAGAACCTAATGGTTTTTAAGACAAATTTCCTGTATCTTCTATAGTTTCAGATTCGCACGATGGGCGAGGTCTTTAAAGGCGCGGTCCCATTTGAGATTATATTAACCCTTTTACTGGTAGTGGCAATATAGTTTGCCACCATAATTTGAACCTTATGTGGTTGCAATAGCATCGCAAACCAATAAAAATCTAATATGCTGTACCAGTCAAAGGGTTAACCCTTATAGGGCTCTGCTGATATATTGGACACCATAATTTTATAGTTACCATAACATAGATCGAAAACCAATGAAAAAATTCAACATGCTGTGCTCATTAAAGGGTTACTAATAGTAGCTAGAAACTATTTTGTAGTTTAAGAAGAGCTAAACTAGCAGAGTTTACCAGTTTTCGAGACACATTATTAGCTACTAAAGTTGCCTTTTGTGTCTAATATCCTAGGTCAAATTGCAGTTTAGCTCTTCTTGAACTACAAAAAAGCTCCTAGTTACAACAGTAAGCTACTAACAAGTAGCTATTATCATAGTGGGACCGCGCCCTTGCTGTTTTAAACATATATTTTCATTAATAAACAGATTTTTTTACAATTTTTAATCGATTTGATTATTTTTTATGTACACACTACTGGCTAAAAAAATTTGTTACACCAATTGTCTTCACAAAAAAGAACCTAATGGTTTTTAAGACAAATTTCCTGTATCTTCTATAGTTTCAGTTTTCCCCATACTGTTCCAGTAAAAAAAACACACCGTAAGTATAAGTTATAAAACTTCGCCTCGTCGGTAGCCGAGTGGCAAAACGCTTTTGCACGAATCGTTAAGTTTTATTGAAACGTAATAGTAGTTTATGCAACTGTCATATAATGAAGGGTATTAAAACACGAGTGTGAGTTTATGAAACGAGCGCAGCGAGTTTCATAATAGTAACGAGTGTTTTAATACCCGTGTTATATGCAGTTGCATACACTACTTTATCTTCACTAATGCAATTAGTCAAACAACAAGAGTTATTATATTCTTTTTCACATAATTTTCTAGATTTTTCTGGCAAAAAATTGTGAGTTACTTTTGTTGCCAATTCTAGAATATCCGGAGGCGTACAAATATCATCGTCGCTGTCCATTTTTAACTTTTAATTTGTATTTTAAAAACAAAACACATTGCGAAACATTAAATTCACGCGTACGTGTATTGTCACAGTGAACTTGCCGCCATTAAAATCTAACCAATGAGAGCGCAGCTGCGCGCTCAGGGCCAATCAGGAGCGAGCGCGCGCTGTTCTTTCTTTATTTAATTGGCACAAGATCTTACCAAAGAGTTTTGTGTATGTAAGTTTAGTAGTTTTGACGAAGTTTTCACGTATAACCCAACTGTTTTCAAAAGCCAGCTTAATATCAAAATTTTATACAACTTGTATGAGGATTTTGACATAAGGCTCGCCAGGTTAATTGGTCGCGTTTTATTGATGTTATAATGAGATTTTACGATATCGATGTGGATATTATACCATCATGTGAAATTGCTTAAATTGAGTGTTTTGTTGTCTGCGCTATAACAGTAGTAATTATAAGTCAAGTATTGGAAACATAAGTAGAATGTTACAACATTAGTGTAGATAAAATAACATTAGAAGACACTAGATATACGAATTTCTCCATCTGAAGCTAGTTCTATTTTTATGTCAATATGCAACCATAATAAAATCTAGAGTAACAATATTATCTAGTTTTAACAATCGTAACATGGGCTTGGACCGATTGGAGCACTTCCGGTTATGTCGTGCGCGTGCAAAGTACTCGTACTTATATGAAATAATAAAATAACATCAAACAACGCGTCATGTCGTGTAAATGGACTCTATTTACAATGACTTGTGGTCGTTGTAAAGTCCTCTTAGATTTGTGTTATATAACACAAATCTAAGCGGAATTTAACATTTCTTTTATACCGCAACGAAGAAGCTCTTCCGCCTTCTGAGTATTTCTTCTGAGCCTCCTGTAGCCAAAGTAATATTAAGAAAACGATAGCGAAATTCGAAAAGAATAAAATGTATGGTATTGACATAAGATTGACCACGTGATTTAGCGCGGCTTATGTCAATCCCATACATTTGATTCTTTTCGAACTTCGCTATTGTTTTCTTAATGTTACCTACTTTGGCTAAGCCTCCTGACTTTCTTGCCAGCTCCTCTCGGTCAAAGGCTCTCCCAAAATCCGAACTGGTGGTAGATTCAGTAGTTTACTCTAAACTATTTTTTTTTATTTTCATTTATTTGGATTTTATAGTTTTGACGTCAATAAGTGCCTGTGTGAAGGCTTATGTTGAATAAGTGATTTGACATTGACTATGACTTTCTTGGTCTCCTCATCTGGTCGTAAGTGACGATGGGAAGCGACCTAAGGTGCAGGCCACATAAATGGCGCCGGGCGCGGACATGGTACGTGCGGCTTCCTCTTCCATTCAAATTTCATACTAAGTGCATGGAAATAAAGCGAGTCGCGGGCGCCGAAATGGCGCGTCATACCACGTCAGAGCTACGACATACCGTGTGTCCAAAATTGCGCTCTATTTCCATGCATTTAGTATGAAATTTTAATGGAAAAGGAAGCCGCCTGTTATGTCCGCGCCCGGCGCCATTTATATGTGGCCTGCGCCTTAACCCGTAATCGTCAAACTACTGAAGAAAACCACAAAATGACTAACATTGTTGTTATAGCCTCATGCTTGGATGCTGTGTCTAGAAAAGGTCTAACCACTAGATCACAAAGGTGGTTGAAAATGTAGCCCCTGACCCCATGATAAGAATGCCTTCCATTATTCAAAGTCAGTTCGGTGATTATTTAGACAATGATAATTCTATTACCAAACAAATGGTAAATAGTGCAGTTATTATATAATCATCATCATCTCAGCCAAAGGACGTCCACTACTGGACAAATGCCTCCCCCAAGGATCTCCACAACGACCGGCTTTGTGCTGCTCGCATCCAGCAGTTTCCTGCGACCTTTACCAGATCGTCGGTCCACCTTATTGGAGGCCTACCCACACTGCTCTTTCCGGTACACGGTCATCGAGGACTGTTCCGCCCCAGTGGCCATCAATCTTGCGAGCGATTATATCATAGTGTTTTATTTAAAATTTCATAATCTTCGCTGAGATAAAAATTGTGTTCCCTGTCTCATATATCTCCATGTGCAATGTTTTGCAGTGCGTGCAGAAGTCGCGAGTGGCACCTGATCTGGTCAACCAGTGCATCACGTCTGGCCAGGGGGTGGAGTTGCAGCTCGACGCGGAGTTCCTCACGAGCCTCGTCAGCCCACGGTTCGTTCCTACCGTCACCATCGATGGGGTGAGTCATCAATCATCATATAAATACCGACCCATATTATAATCATCATCTAAGCTATAGATGTCCTTTGTTGGACAAAAACCTCCCCCAAAGTTCTCCACAACGACCAGTTACCGATGTGCTATTCGCATCCAGTCACTTATGCTGTAACGGTTTTAAAAAGTCTTAAGTAGAATTCAAAGTCCAAAGTGATAATTTTTTTTTCGAAGCACTTTCGAATTTAATTTTTTGATCATCACTAGCTGTTTTATGTCCCCTATTACTGGAGCACGAGCCTTTCTCATAAGTAAACAGCCTATAATCGTCCCACTGCTGGGCAAAGGCCTCCATCATTGAAATCAAGTCATCGCTACAATTGATTGGTAATGGCTTAATCACCACGCTTGCCAAATGCGGGTTGGTCGGGTTTGTGATCACCAACCCGGGCTATGCATCGAAAAATCCGAAAATACATTTTGCCCGACCTGGGAATCGAACCCGGGACCTTCGGGTATCGGGCCGAGCGCGCTGTCATTCGGCCACCGAGGCGTTTCTCATAAATGGAAGGTGAAATACACCACAGAGAGAACGGGCCATAGACCACCACGCGGGCCAGTGCAGATTGGCGATTGTTAACGAATGCTAATGCAGCCGGGACCAACGGCTTTACATGCCTTCCGAAGCAAGGAGGAGCTATGACTGGCCTTTGCGAAAATTACTTAACTTCAGCAATTGCAGACTGAGCGCGTTTACCACTGCGCCATCGAGCTCATCGAGAACGACAGACCACAACTTCATCATCATCATCAGCTCATTTTATGTCCCCACCGGCTGGGGCACGAGCCTTCCCTATGGATGGATAGGGAGAACGGGCCATAAACCACTACGCGGGTCCAGCGCGAATTGGTGGTTGTTAACGACTGTTAATGCAGCCGGGACCAACGGCTTTACATGCCTTCCGAAGCACGGAGGAGCTCGAGATGATACATTTTTGGTCACCCATTCGATCCATCCATGCCTTTGCGAAAGTTGCTTAACCTCAGCACTCGCAGACCGGGCGCGTTAACTACTGCGCCATCGAGCTCTTCAACTTGGAGACCTTAACTTATTTTTTTTTTGTCGACACTATCCAATAAGTAAAAAAAAAAAAAAAATTATTTGAAAAATAGTTTAAAATAACGGTAATCAAGTATACTATTTTTTCGTTGCAGATATTCAACCAGCAAATACAGGACCACTCGCAAGTGGATTTAATAGGGACTCTATGCTCAATCCTAAAGGAGACGAAGCAGTGCGCTCAACACTACAACAATATGGCGATGAAGTACATAATGCTATAAAAATAAACGAAATATAGTAATTTTGCGTAATTTCTTTATTTAAGTACGATAATACAAAATGTACATGTATAACGGATTTGTCGGACGGGGCTGCTTTTTAACATCTTTGGCAAAGTAAAATTAATACATTTTTATTCAGTAAATTACTTTGTGCCTACTGCAAAATTTTTGCTGCCGTTCGATCACGCTAACAATGAAGCCAGTGCCTCAGTAGTTGAAGATAATGGATGAAGTGCGCTCCCACCATCGGGCCTTATCATCACCTAGCATCGGGTGAGATAATGGCAAAGTGATACCCTTAAGAAATAAATAAACAAAAGAACGAGAAATTGAATGGGATTAAAACAGCGCCTTCTAGTGGCTAACAAGGTGAGTTGTAACTCATTTAAAAGAATGTATTCTTGTCATAAAAACTTTCGTTTTCGCTAATGTGATCGAATCTAGCAAAAATTGCAGTCATCGGATGGGTGACCAGAATTCACCACACCATTCTATCAGGTTAACGGAAACGAGATTTTGTATCGCGCCTCCTGTGAAGCAAATTTTGAATCTCAACGGTGATCTAAAAAAATTAAAGTGACATGAAACACCTACACTTTTTTTGCATTATTTACAATTTGATTATTAAGATACAACCATTGCCAAAAATCGCCATCTTGATAACAAACGAATATTATATATATAAAAATTTTGCCATACAAATTTTCGTTTCGTGGTATTATTTATTGGCAAGCGTGAGCGTGTATCTGTAGGAACGCCTTGCCTATACAGCTTGGTTTTTTCTGACTGGGACAGTATGAGGAAGTCCGGAACCCTAAGAGATACAGAGACACTGTCTAACGAACCATCAAGTCTTTTAGTGAAAACAATTTTAAATATTTATAAAATTTATAAAATATAGTGAAACAATTAAACGCCTACCCGACCCAGCCAGGAATCGAACCTGGGTCTTCCGCAATCCGGGCGGCTGCACTGACCGCTATGCTACCGGGAAGGCTGACGTAAGCGCTGAATTTTGTCACTGCTTTTTTAATTTTTTGAGTGCTAATAGCGGCACACTGCGCCATCTATATCCAACGCTCATTGCAACCGATGGCTATCTATGCAGATTCATCTATAAAACAATTTTGGCATAGCACATTTTTTGGTCAAGTAAGAGTTGTAAAATGAGTCAAACTAATAATTGAAATGAAACAACTTTTACGGATCTACTCGCGTTTATTTTACACATTACTTATTTAATGTTTATCCTGACGTTTCGAACCCTTTGCAGGGTCCGTGGTCACAGGGAGACCAAACTAATATTTTTTTTTGAATGCGGATTGACACTTTTTCATGTTAAGATCATTTCATTGTATCGTAAGAAAAAAATTGGAGTCAGAAGTTAGCCAAAGTTAACGAAATGTTTTCTTATACAATTAGGAACCACCTTGAGACAGTTTCTCTGTGTCTCTTAGGTTTTGGACTTCTTTTAACTTCTTTAGGCTTATAACTCGTGGTTAATACGATGGCGAGTTGCTGACGATCCAGTTAAGGTAGTGCGCGATGTTCGTGTACACGCTCGGCACTCCCTCGCTGCCGCAGTTCTCCGAACCGAAAGACACTATGCCAACCTGAAAGAAAGAAAAACTGGTTTTGACTGATCTGATTATTTTTCTATATTCTTTGCAGCCCTTTACTGGGCAAAGACCTCTAAGTCATTCCATGTATCTCTTTCGGAAGGCAAGATAAGTCGTCGATCCCGGTAGCAGTCGATAAAACTCGCCAACCGGGACAGTCAGGGGGAGAGTTCTACATACCATCTGCGTGTTTCCGGGCGCAGTGGGTGCAGTGGTATGCATATTGCATTTTCTCAAAAAAAAAGGTGGTTTCATGGTACTTAAATAGGATTCGCATTAGGCATTCTGAGTTCATCATCTCAGCCAAAAGACGTCCACTGTTGGACAAAGGCCTCCCCCAAGGATCTCCACAACGACCGGTTTTGTGCTGCTTGCATCCAGCGGCTTCCCGCGACCTTCACCAGATCGTCGGTCCACCTTGTTGGAGGCCTGCCCACACTGCGCTTTCCGGTACGCGGTCGCCACTCCAGGACTATCCCGCCCCAGCGGCCATCAGTCCTGCGAGCAATGTGACCTGCCCACTGCCACTTGAGCTTAGCAACTCTTCGGGCGATGTCGGTTACCTTTGTTCTTCTGCGGATCTCCTCATTTCTGATTCGATCACGCAGAGAAACCCCGAGCATAGCCCTCTCCATTGCTCTTTGAGTGACCTTGAGCCTTTTTATGAGGCCCATAGTGAGCGACCACGTATGTCATCACTGGCAACACACACTGGTCTACTATTCTGACACTATTCACACTATTCACACTATTCTGAGTTCGTGGGACTTTAAATGCTGATGCTCATCGACCTGCACATGCTGGTTGTTCCTGAGCAGCAGCAGCGGCGCGCCCCCGAACCCCGAGCAGGCGTCCTTGCCGTCCTCGCCGCCCGCGCACAGCTGCCCCTCGTTGACCGGCACCGACTCGCCGAAGATCCGCTCGCAGTGCTCCAGCGGAACCAGAGGCACGTCCAGCAGCTGTTGGTGGCTCACCTGGACATTTGAAACAAGTTTTTTTCTTTTATTGATGGCTTCGTGTTCATTTAGCCATTGTCAAAGTCAAAGTCAATAGATAATATATCCTTTGTTAAATATGATGATGACGAATGATAAAAGTAATGAGATAAATATGATGACTTCATGTAGCACCCGCTGCGGTAAGTGCTGAAAATCGCAAACGGCACAAATACGCAAACCTGGGTCGAAATTATTTATTTGTTCCGTTTGCGGTGGAGACATTGCATCCATGAGGGCCGAAGGCCAAGCAGCTTGTTAAAGAGTTGAGTGCTCGCTTTGTTGAAGCCTCTGGTGACAAGAAGGCTGGTAGCCAACGTATTAGCTTGGCAATTTAAAGAGGAAATGTTGCCAGCATTCTTGGGACCGTTCCCATGAGCTCACAGCTGGAAGACATTTTTTATTTATACGTTTTATTTTGTCTTTATTAAGATATGTTTCTTTTGCATTTTCTATAATGTAGTAAAAAAAACTTATCTTTGTTTATTCATTTTCAAACCATCTCAACATCTTTATGTACAACTCACACTTAACAAAAAAAAATGCAATGTCAAAATAGTTGTCACAAAAAAAGTTTGGTGTTTCCAAAGACAGTTGGTTTCTCTTTGTATTTCTTATGGTTTCGGACTTCCTCATACTGTCCCAGTAAAGAAAAACACTAGGTTGCCTATTATAGTTCGTGTTTGATTCACCATTTGACCACGTTAATGAAAACAAGAATTTGTATAGGCTTTAATAGCTTGCGCTCGAACTTATAATAAGGCCGCGGCTCCAGTTCTTTGGATTTTATTTCCATAACAATCAGCGGCAGCGCCTCAAGTCAGCTAGGTTTGTTAATATCTGGTCGAAATAAATCATTTCCGTTTACTTCAGGTTTACTAGTATTGGAAATGCCTATTGTAATCTGTTGATAGGATACTTAGGATACAATCTGTGCTGCCCAGAGGAATCTCTCTTCTGTACCAGAGGATCTGAACAAATGCGAAGTGCTTACTTTGCACACACAGCAGACTACATCTGTAACACATTTAAATATTTCTCTAGAGGTCTTCACTAACAAAGAAATATTATAGGTAATATAAAATCAGTTCAACTATAGAAATTAAACATCACCAACGCAATGCAAGGTTGTCTATCATAATTAGCTTCACGCTTAATGGCATTCGTGACATTTTACCGTGTGGCAACCCCACAAAACTACATATTAAATATATATAATAAAATGTCAATAGTATATAAATAAAACATTAATGTAAAATATGTACTTATAACTCATATACAGTATTAGTTTTATAATAATAATATACTTACTATATTACATAACATCTACATCTACATAATATATACATACATATGATAAAACTTAAATTAATAAATAAACTCATACACAAACTACTAAAATAGATAACACTAAATAATCATTAGTATTCAAAAGTTAATATAACACATTACATTAAAATCAATTAACTATAAACAATAATAAATAACATTCATAATATCATACTTACATAAATAAACAAAGTACTAACTCAATATAGCGGAGCATCGCACTAATGCATCGCCGCGCAGCTAGCAGTGAGCGCGCATCCTTCATGCAAAACAAGATGCGCGCGACCTTGGGTAGTTTTTTGCCTGCGCCCGAGACGAGCCGACCGCCGGGCGGCGACGAGTAACGAGGACGCCCGACCGATGAACGCCGCCGAGCGCTGACAGTTAGTTAGCCCGGAACTTGTTAACACACTACCGACAACTGCTGATGCTATATAGATTTTGCTTTTGTAAATCGCTTATTGCTTTGCCTTATTGTTTGTTAAGTTATTGTGCCGTTTTGTTATTACACCTGTTTACCGAAGAACGGAGTTTAATTGGAGTAAACCCCAAAACCGTGAGTCCACAACCACACTGGTGACCCCTGTTGAAGACAAGCTGACACAAAGAAGCAGCCTTTTATAAACCGTGAGTTTTGTGACTATTTGGAGTTAATACACATTATGGCTAACAAACCAACAAGCGGAAGCGAGAGATTTCGCGATGCAAGCGAGGGAGATGAGCCCGGACACTTAGGGCGAGCAACCACTGCAAGCGATATTTATCGCGTCGGTGTGCGACTACCACCTTTTTGGCCACAAGAACCAGCTGTTTGGTTCTCGCAAGTAGAAGGACAATTTGCACTGTCGAACATTACTGTCGATGCCACAAAATATTATTATGTGCTGTCACAGCTGGATCATCAATATGCAGCAGAAATTAAAGATTTAATTCTTTCACCACCTGAAACCAACAAATATGATAAGCTAAAGTCGGAGCTAATAAAACGCCTTTCAGCTTCCAGGGAAAGAGAAGTTCAGCAGCTTTTAGTTCATGAGGAATTAGGGGATAGGAAGCCGTCACAGTTCCTAAGGCATCTACAACACCTAGCTGGCCCTACAGTACCTACGGATTTTCTCAAGACTATTTGGACCAGTCGGCTGCCTCAAAACATCCAAACAGTCATGGCTTCACAACCAGAGGCAACCCTCGAGTCACTCGCTGATTTAGCTGACCGTATTCAGGAGATCGTCCCATCCAGTCCTCAGGTAGCTAGCACTTCACATTCTTCTCCTATAGAGGCAATGGCACAACAAATAGCTGAACTATCTAGGCAAGTACATGCTCTGACTCTTCAAGTCAACTCCAGATCTCGTTCTCAAACCAGACGCAACGATCAACATCAGCGTGGACGCAGCCGAAGCAGATCTCAATCCAGCTTCAACAAGTACCCTATTTGCTGGTATCATTCCAAGTTCCAGTCAAAAGCCACTAAATGTGCTAAGCCTTGCAACTACAAAGTGGGATCGGAAAACTCTCGGGGCGGTCGCTAATGGCGGCTGACGACGGCCCTGCTAGCTCTGGTCGCCTGTTTGTCACAGATCAAAAGACGAAGATGCAGTTTCTCGTAGACACCGGCAGCGATCTGTGTGTCTTCCCCCGATCAGCAATACACAAACGTCGGCCACAAACCAATTACCAACTGTATGCAGCTAACGGATCCACCATTAGCACATATGGCTATAGTAGTTTACAGCTGGATTTAGGTCTACGGCGCGAATTCAATTGGCAGTTCGTCGTGGCAGACGTCACTAAAGCAATCATTGGCGTCGACTTTCTATCATTTTACAACCTAGTAGTCGACTGCCGCAACAAACGCTTACTGGACAACACGACATCCTTATCTTCTGCAGCGATCTCGACAACAGCATCAGACACGATATCTTCGATCAAGACACTGTTTGGTGAGTCAATTTACAATGACATCCTTAGAGATTATCCGGAGATAACCCGCCCACCTGGTATACATCGTGAAATACGCCATAACACAGTTCATCACATTATAACCACAGAAGGACCACCGGTGTATTGCACTCCACGAAGACTAGCACCTGACAAACTTAAAATCGCTAGGGAAGAATTCGAGGCCATGCTCAAAAATGGTACAGCAAGACCATCACAAAGCCCATGGTCATCACCACTTCACCTCGCACCTAAAAAAGACAGCGGCTGGCGACCATGCGGCGACTATCGTATGTTAAATGCGCGAACAGTACCAGACCGCTACCCAATTCGTCATATACACGATCTAGCTCATAGCTTATCTGGTTGCAGAGTCTTTTCAAAGATAGACCTCATTAAGGCTTACAATCAGATTCCAGTAAACCCGGAGGATATAGCCAAAACTGCGATCGCAACACCCTTCGGACTTTACGAATTCCCATTTATGACGTTTGGTCTACGCAATGCTGGCCAAACTTTTCAGCGTTTCGTCGACGAAGTCACTAGAGGAATGGATTTCGTGTACACATACCTGGACGATTTTTTGGTCTATTCAAGAGACGAGGCAAGCCACAAAAGCCACCTTCGTCAATTGTTCATCAGGCTGAAAGAATACGGGATTGCTATAAACCCATCAAAGTGCATCTTTGGCGTTGAAGAGGTTAATTTTTTAGGCTACGAAATCTCAAAAGATGGAACTAAGCCACTAGATACTAAAGTAGAAGCAATCCAGTCATTTCCAGCTCCTAAAAACGTAAAAGAACTACGTAGATTCTTGGGAATGATTAATTTCTACAGAAGGTTCATACCTCATGCAGCACAAATTCAAGCTCCACTGCATCTATTACTTAACGGTTCTGTGAAGGGATCTCATCCTATAGATTTAAGGGATGATGCTAAGAAAGCGTTTGAAGACTGCAAAAGAAGCCTTTGCGATGCTACGCTTTTAGCTCATCCAAGTTGTGAAGCTCGCCTTGCTCTAGTCACAGATGCTTCAGATTTGGCCTTAGGCGCCGTACTCCAACAAAAGAATGGATTTGATTGGCAGCCTCTCGCATTCTTTTCGCGGAAGCTTAGCCCTGCACAGCAAAAATACTCGCCATACGATCGAGAGCTGCTGGCTGTATACCAAGCAGTCAAATACTTCAGGCATATGCTGGATGCAAGAGTATTTACTATCTTCACCGACCACAAGCCTCTCTGTTTTGCCTTTACGGCAAGAAAAGAAAACTGTTCGCCTAGACAATTTAGGCATTTAGACTTTATCTCTCAATTCTCCACTGACATAAGACACATATCAGGCAAAGACAACATTGTCGCTGACACCTTGTCTAGAATTGAGGAACTACAAAAGCCGATAGACCTACTACTGTTGGCCAAACTGCAAAAAGAAGACGCAGAACTCAATCAAATTTTGAATGGCGATACCAGATACTCTCTAACCCTAAAGACGGTGAAGATACCTGGCACCCATACTGATCTCATCTGCGACGTCAGTAAAGCAGTACCACGGCCATACGTAACACCAGATTTGAGGATACAAGCTTTCAAATGCATACACTCACTCAGCCACCCAGGAGTTAAAGCCACTGTCAAACTACTCACAGACAGATATGTATGGCCCAGTATAAACAAGGACTGTCGAACGTGGGCACGCGCATGCACCGATTGCCAAAGGTCCAAGATTACAAGACACGTTCAAGCACCTTTAGGAAACTTTAACCTGCCTAGCGCCAGATTCAGACAAATCCATATAGACATCGTTGGTCCACTACCTGTTTCTCAAGGATTCCGTTACTGCCTCACTGCCATTGATAGATTTACGCGCTGGCCTGAAGCAGTACCCATGATGGACATAACAGCTGAAACAGTTGCTAAGGCTCTTCTGTCCGGCTGGATATCACGATTTGGTTGCCCCGAAGACATCGTCACAGACCGCGGCCGGCAATTTGAATCTTCCTTATTTAAACACCTGTCAGACATTGCAGGATTCAAACATAAGCGAACAACAGCCTATCATCCTGCCTGCAACGGTTTAGTGGAAAGGTTCCACCGCCAGCTAAAATCGTCTATTATGTGTCATGATGATAACTGGACAGAGTGTCTCCCACTAGTTTTGCTAGGAATCAGAAGCGCGTTAAAAGACGATCTGCAAACATCATCCGCAGAACTAGTCTACGGTGAACCACTCAGACTACCTGGAGACCTGTTTCACCCAAATTCGAACAACCACACTGAAGATGTTACCAACTTTACTGCCCGCCTTAACAACATCGTCCAGAAGCTTCAACCTGTACCGGCATCCCGGCATGGTAAGAAGAACATTTTTATGTACAAAGACTTAGCTTCAACCAGTCACGTCTTTCTACGAACAGACGCTGTACGTGGCCCACTACAGTCTCCATATACTGGACCACATGTTGTATTAGAAAAAGCTGATAAAGTATACAAAATTATAGTAAAGGGAAAACCTGTAACAGTCACTGTAGACAGATTAAAACCGGCCTACATTTTGGCAGAACAAAGCCCACTGAAAAATGGCACTTTACCCAGTCATCCTAACAGCCCGGAAAGTCATGAGAGTCCTGTAACAGAAAAAGAGGGACATGACAGCATACGGCGTACTAGATCAGGACGCAGAGTACACTTCCCAGAATTTTATCGCCCATAGATGGTCTCTGGGGGGGAGTGATGTGGCAACCCCACAAAACTACATATTAAATATATATAATAAAATGTCAATAGTATATAAATAAAACATTAATGTAAAATATGTACTTATAACTCATATACAGTATTAGTTTTATAATAATAATATACTTACTATATTACATAACATCTACATCTACATAATATATACATACATATGATAAAACTTAAATTAATAAATAAACTCATACACAAACTACTAAAATAGATAACACTAAATAATCATTAGTATTCAAAAGTTAATATAACACATTACATTAAAATCAATTAACTATAAACAATAATAAATAACATTCATAATATCATACTTACATAAATAAACAAAGTACTAACTCAATATAGCGGAGCATCGCACTAATGCATCGCCGCGCAGCTAGCAGTGAGCGCGCATCCTTCATGCAAAACAAGATGCGCGCGACCTTGGGTAGTTTTTTGCCTGCGCCCGAGACGAGCCGACCGCCGGGCGGCGACGAGTAACGAGGACGCCCGACCGATGAACGCCGCCGAGCGCTGACAGTTAGTTAGCCCGGAACTTGTTAACACACTACCGACAACTGCTGATGCTATATAGATTTTGCTTTTGTAAATCGCTTATTGCTTTGCCTTATTGTTTGTTAAGTTATTGTGCCGTTTTGTTATTACACCTGTTTACCGAAGAACGGAGTTTAATTGGAGTAAACCCCAAAACCGTGAGTCCACAACCACAACCGCATAAAAAGTCTGTTATAATAACATAAGAGTAAAAAATAAAATAAATAGTTTGCAACTTTTATCCTATGTACTAGCTATAATAGGAACAGTATTGAAGATATTGAATGTTTTGTATGGTTGAGCACACACTGCACTAACCAAGACGCGTGCCAAAGTCATGGCACAGATTAAAGAAGAGTTGTCATGGTTCCTTTCTAATTCTTATTCTTATACCTACTCATAGTCCCTTACAAATAAACAAAGAATAAGCTCCGTATTTCGTCCCCGTCCGTGTTTTGTCCACGTCATGTAAACGTCATTTAGAGACAAAACACGGAATAACTATTCGGACCTTATTCTCTGTTTGTTTGTAAGGGAATAAAGTTTCGGATGTCGCCATACTGGCCTATTTAGAAAACTCCAAAGTAAAAGCGACACAATAATCTTCAAGCAACGACGCTAACGTACCATACAACAACTACACCTCTTATGTAGATCATGATTGCACTTATTTTTTTAGTAGTTGGGATTACTATTGTTGGCCCGAAAAGACACGACATTTGGGACAAGTTAAAAACTTCTTCCTAAAGGATTGGCCTCATATTGCTTTAGATAGGGAAAAATTATAGAAGTTAAGGAAGGCATTTGCCCTGCACTGGGACTAGTGTTAGACATATTTTTTGGCACCAAAAAATAACACAGATTTTCATTGACATTTTACGGGATGACATTGCAGCTATGAAGCAGGCTTTTTTTTTGAGAGAGATTGCTGATTGCCTCACACGGCATTTTCAGCGTCACCGGGCTTTTTTGGGGGCGGCGAGGTACGTAAAGGGTACCTCAAGTCGTGTTGAAACGAATCACCTTCAGAGGTTTTCTAGAGGGAACGGCATCGCACACTTAAAAGTGCGCGTCCCCGTGCCCTACTAGATTCTCCGAAGGGTTCGGATCGGATCGGGGAGCGGAACCACCCGAGGGCGCCTCTAAAGGCACGGACCTCGGCTCGGGTAGACCGGGCCGTGGAGGAGGAGAGAAGCGCCCAGGTACATGTCTGTACCTGGTATAGAGCGCGTGTGAACCGGTTCTACGTACCCTTGTTCAACGAGTACGGTATCTTGGGTCTAAACTAGTGTGCATGTTATGAAGCAGGTGTTCTGTATTCATTTGCTGTTAAAGACTAAAATCAATTGCTAATCCTATTTTTATTGATTAAAAGGAAGTAATGACGATCACTGGCTCCTGCCGGGCACTGGTGTGGTGCCACTATTAAGGCGACGCATCGCTAAACAATTAATCTAATACGGAACGTTTGCGCCCCGTACCATAAGAAAAACTGTGCTCTTTCTTTCCAATTAAAACTACGAATAAGTTCAAAAAAATTAACTAGCATATTGAATCGGTCTAGTTTGCCTGTAAAATGCAAATCTATGTTTTAAAAGAGGAAGCAACCTCTTATATTAAGTGCTCGCTTTGTTGAAGCCTCTGGTGACAAGAAGGCTGGTAGCCAACGTATTAGCTTGGCAATTTAAAGAGGAAATGTTGCCAGCATTCTTGGGACCGTTCCCATGAGCTCACAGCTGGAAGACATTTTTTATTTATACGTTTTATCTTGTCTTTATTAAGATGTTTCTTTTGCATTTTCTATAATGTAGTAAAAAAAACTTATCTTTGTTTATTCATTTTCAAACCATCTCAACATCTTTATGTACAACTCACACTTAACAAAAAAAAATGCAATGTGTCTTGATATTTTTTTCTCTGTTATAAAAGTTAACAAATCGTGTTTCTGCAACTAGCAAAATAAAGTCAATTAAGTGAAAAATCATGTCATTAAATATCACTTTCATATGTTTTGTAATTGTTGGGAAAAATCAAGGTCCCCGCCACGTAAATTTCCAATGCGTCGCCTTAAGTAGATATTCTCACCACCGTAGACTGTCCAGAGAGCTTGCCCCACCCGACGAGGGAAGCGCGCTCGTTAATCACGATCTCCGGCTTGTCGTTCAAGCAGATTGGGGCAGCGGTTACTGTTAAAAGAAAAATGAGAAATTGAAAAAAAACATATACAGATGAATTAAATGATTAATGAATTAACTTTTTAATTCAATTCAATAGTCGGATAATAAATCAACCCTTATTTCTAGCACTTTTTAAAACGATATTCTGTAATTGCATAGGAATAGCGAACTATGACGTCACTATTATATTCGATAAACTGAATTTAGAAACTAAATTAGCAAGATTTATAAGATAAATAACGTTATTTAAAAGCCAAGATTTGTCATACATGACACCCAGACTTGTTCAAAACTTTAAAGCATTCGTTACCGTCTACCATTCAAGGATGTCAGAGTAACGCATTTCGTAGGCTACTTTTATCACGTGTAGCTAGCTTCCGGATGACTAGCAAAAACCTCGAAATAAAAATTGTAAACACACCTTGACTGCTCAGAAAACATAAAAACCTAGTCAAAACCGTTCTAACCAGCCCCCCGACCGCCTAACCGATCGCTTTGACTTCGTGTGTGGTTTATGACGTCATCTTGCCACCTCGCACCGCCTATGAAAGCAATATCAAAAGCTAAAGGCTATAGCTTTCGATATTGCTTCACGAAACGACAAGATGACGTCATAAACCACACACGAAGTCAAAGCGATTAGGCGGTCGGGCCCCAGTCTAGAACGTTCTATTAGAACGCTTAGAATGTTTAGAACAAAGCGAAGACTTCCAAAAACGACTGTATTTTTTTTGCCTAAACTGGGTGACTAGAGTGTGAGTTTTGTTTAATATCCATATTCATTCTATGACGTTTACGAAAACGAAAATTAGTATGGCATTGAAGTAGCGCCTCCTGGCGGCATACGAGAGGAGTTAAAATTATGCCATACAAATTCTCGTTTTCGTTAACGTAATCGAATGGCGATAATGTAACTCGCCCTTGGCATCCAATATGCCAACAGTAAACAAAACAGTTGGTTTGTGACTTCACCCACACAGCTATCGCCACAATATCTATTCAGCGGTCATCAGTGCCATCAGCGTACTGTCAGTCAAGGGCATGATAAAAGTCGGAAGTCAAAAGTCAAAGTGATATCTGTTAATCAGCTTCCGCACCTTTTGTGTTCGATGCTACTAACCCTAATTTCCTGTTCATTCATTAATTCTTGCAAATTACAAATTAAATGTCAACTGTTTCCAATCGTGAAGAGAGTTGAATCACATTGAATAGTAGGCAGGCTTTTTATGGCCTTTAGTTTTTATTAAGAAAAACTAGTGACAATAATACAGAGATTTAAACATTTTTTTCTCGCTAAGTACATACAAGCTAGATTTTAACACTTCTTCGGAGTAAATGTATTGTTAGATAGTATTTGGTAGGTCAATCCTGGGAGTAGGTAAGTACGTGGTCTTACTTAATTTAACTTATTTTTTGCGAATTAATTAATTGACAAGTTTATCTAAAAATTCTATTCATCCGTTTGGCAAATCTTTAACTCTTCTCGTATGTCGCCAGGAGGCGCTGCTTCAATGCCATACAAATTTTCGGTTTCGTAAACGTAATCGAATGAATACGGACAGTAAAGAAGGAAGGAGAAGATAAAAACGAATGTGGTGACTAAAACGTTCACTAGGCACTCTGCTTGCTGAGTTTTTTCCACTACAATTTGTAAGTAAAGGGGAAAGGGATTGAAATATTTTATTTATTTTATTTGCTTTATTTGGAAAACATACAGTGATGATTAACTGTTAACAAATACTAAATTGCCACTATGCACTATATACATGTTTCCGCATATATATAACTAAAAAAACAATTAATAGTAATTAATAATAATATTAATTATTAATATTAATTATTATTATAAAAATAGCGCTTATTGTTTTATTGACACTTACTTATTGTCCACAATTATAAAAACATGCTGCTATGACTACCAGACTCTATAGTCCAGACTAAAATAGTCTGGACGCACCTTTATACTTATTGTTTTGTATATTATTGTTGCAATAACATTTAACATTGTTATATTTGTCGGCCAGTGGTCGAAATTCGACCGTAATTTTATTAAGGCTGCACGGATTGTATCCTAAGCAATTACAATTTTATAATACAACAAATACATTAAATCAATAATACATGGTTTTATTGATTTAATGTATTTTTTTGCATAATTTAAAAAAAATATTAACATTCTGTACTCCTTCTCTATATAAACTATAATTGTGCGAATTTTATACTCTTCCGTCCGCGCAATTTTCGTAAAAAGGGGTACAAAGTTTTTGATTCACGTATGAATATAGATAGATGATTTAAAATAATTTGAACTTATGGAATAACGTACTTTTTGTTGTTTTGATTTTTCGTGTTTTTGTTTTACAGTTTTCTATATATAGAGCTGTAAACTATAAATCGTAAATCAATTACTAATAAAACCATAGTATTCCCCTTATTTTAAAATAAATATATAATAAATAAGTAAAACGAGTAGTAGCAACTATATGGATACTCTATAACTGATAGAAATCCGAGGACAGCTGAAACACGAAGTTTGCCGATAAAAAAGATGCATTTATACCTAGTGATAACTTGGAAATTAACTTAACGCGACACTAAGCGAGGAGCTCGATGGCCCAGTGTTTAAGGCGGTCTGCGTGTGCTAAGGGTAAGCAACTTTCGCAAAGGCCGGTCATCGGATGGGTGACCAAAAATGTATCATCTTGAGCTTCTCCGTGCTTCGAAGGCACGTTAAGGTCCCGGCTGCATTTGCAGTCGTTAACAACCACCAATCCGCACTAGGCTCGCGTGGGGTTTATGGCCCTTTCTCCTTATCCTTAGGAAAGCCTCGTACCCCAGCAGTGGGGACATAAAATGAGCTGATGATGATGACACTAAGCTGTTACCTGAGTACTTGATTTCCTCCTTCAACACGATGAGCGCGATGTCGTGTCTGAAGATCTTCTGCTCGTACCCCGGGTGGACGATGACCGTCTCAACTTTGATGGCCTGCGTGGGAGGGGCGCAGAAGAACTCGTTGCAGTCAGGACTCTTGCTAGTATCCCATTCTCCCACTACCACTGTGGAACTAGTAACAAAGATTGATTAGTTTTTTTGTGAATACTTAATTTTAATGCAACTGTGTTTATTGTGGAGGAACCACAAGTGTTGATTATAAACTGATTTAGAGGGTTTTGTTTTTTTAATTATTTTACATATAAATAAATGATTATTTAGTAATGTTATTTATTTTATGATTCAACTAAAAAAAATTTTTTTTTTTGGACTTTTATGTTTCTTTTTTTCGACTTTTAGAGAGTTTGTTATTTTAGGCGGTCAGTTGGATTTACTAGCTTATCTTTATCTTATCTTTTACTATTATTAGTATAGAAAGGTGTTTTTTTTTGTATGTCCTAAAGTGTATTATTTTAACTACACACATTGCCTGTGACCACGGACCCTGCAAAGAGTTCGAAACGTCAGGATAAACTAATAATGTGTAAAACTATGTATAAACGCGAGTAGATCCGTAAAAGTTGTTTCATTTCAATCTGTAAGTAGTGTTCGCGTAAACTTTAGAAAACAATAAACTAACTAACTATTTTTGCGTAAAATGGCCATTTTTAGCGTTCTCGATCTCAGAAACGAAAATACATTAACAATTTTGACTTATTGAATAGTGTAGAATAGCTATTGGCATAATTCGTAGCGGCCTCGCTTTTTGTAAATTTTGCCTAACTTTTTAATGAAACCCAAAATAGCAGAGAAAGATTTTCATAAAATGCGCGAAGGCACTTTTTTGAGCTACTAGATTGAACTACTGTTCTAAACAAATGAAATAAAAAAAATAGAATGATATCTCTTATATAGTCGAATAGTTGATAGCGGCCTCGGAATTTTTAGAGATCATTGATTTTACATAGAAAAAAAAATCTTATTCTAAACCAAAAAACTTCGAAAATCGCTTTAAGATCGCTGTGAATTTCTCCTATCTACGATAATATTATTGAGCAAAATTTATACCAAAATAATTGTTACTTCATGAGGAACAAATATTTTATAATTAAATAATTATCCTATTTCGATAAAAACGATAACTACAACTGCAAAATTGCTACAAAATGCGATGCGCCGGCCGTCCGAACTCAGCTTATTCTTGCAGAGTGGAAATTTGAAATACTAAGCATGAATTTATTATCCTATTTCGATAAAAACGATAAATACAACTGGAAAATTACTACAAAATGCGAAAATGGGCATTTTACGCAAAAATCACAGTTGAGATGTAATAGGCCTCTTAAGCATTGCCCATGTGTGCTACGGAATCCTCCAAAACTTTTATAAATTTGCAGATAAAATGAACAAAGTCATTCAATAATAAAATACTTACAGCTTATATCCTTCTGGCTTCGCCAACGCACAATGTGCTGCCGTCAGCACAACCCTCTTCGATATAATGGAACCACTGCATGCGAACCTCACGTTCCCAGTCTCTTTGTCTGCAAAACGAAATCATCATCATCATCAGCTCATTTTATGTCCCCACTGTTGGGGCACGGCCTTCCCTATAGATGGATAGGGAGAACGGGCCATAAACCACCACACGGCCGCGGACCCAGTGCGGATTGGTGGTTGTTGACGACTGCTAATGCAGCCGGGACCAACGGCTTTACGTGCCTTCCGAAGCACGGAGGAGCTCACGATGATACATTTTTGGTCACCTATCCGATGACCGGCCTTTGCGAAAGTAGCTTTTATAACCTTAGCACTCGCAGACCGAGCGCGTTAACTACTGCGCCATCGAGCTCCTCGCAAAAAAACGAAATGAATAACGAGAAAACTAAATCAAGCAGCTCTACAAAACCAACCAAAAATTTGAAATCGAGTCCCTATTTAAAAACAAACACTAAAGTGCATCATTGCATTGGCCTGCTTTTCACATTTGGACTATGGAAATGATACACTGACCACGATTGTGGTCGTTATAAAATTGGAGAATCGAGGTTTCTGATACGTACTAACATTTTTACAAAATAAATCTATTCTCTGAGATCTCTAGGTCTGTGACCAGGAGCGGTCCCCTTGCAGGGAACAATAGTGTTGTCGGTCCATTTTGTTGTCGCTCAGCAATAAGCATAATAATCAAGTAGACTGGCTGGATGGCAGGGTATGTTGCAGCACAGCAGTTGTATTTCCGTATTCTACTAGCTCAGGGGGGCGATTTTTGAATCTCACCGGTGATTTCGAAATTAAAAGTAACATGACTACCTACACTAGGGAATATAATATTTTATGCATACTTTACAATTTGATTAAAAGAAAAATATCGATCGAAAATGTTCGGTGACAAAAAAAGTTACCAGTTTGGGCATCGATTCAAAAATCGCTCTTCTGAATTAAGTCTTAAGCTACGGCTCTATAGTGTGGCTGGCTACTAAACAGAGGTCAGATGTTAGTCTCACGTGAAAACCCGATCCTGGCGACCCAAGGCTGCGCGCCGAGCCCCCGGTTCTCGGCGCCACGCACCATGCTGCGTCCGCACTGCGCGCGCTGGGCGTCGCAGTCGCACGACGGGCAGCACACATAATCCTCGTTGTTGGCATGGCCGCATGTCAGCTCGTTCAGCCGGTGGAAGTATCTGGAACATATCGTCAAGTTACTGACGATCAAATTGACTGAGATTGACTGAGCAATTTCAATACCCTAGGTATCACTAATAAAGGCAGCAGTGAGACAGAAATACGTAGACGAATTGGCATGGCCAAGTCAAAGATGACTTAACTAAGCAAAGTTTGTAAAGGCAGAAAATACACCTCCTTCGAACACTTGTCTTTTCTATTGCGTTACGTGGTACGCGAGACGTGGATACTCAAGGTTGCCGACAGACGGAGAATTGACGCCTTTGAAATGTGGTGCTGGCGCCGCATGCTAAGAATATCATGGACAGCCCATCGTACAAACATCTCAAAATAGAGACCGCTCAGCGGCTGTCTACAACCTGCTTACAGCTAATATTGCGGTATTTTACCACATCACCTGAAGAGGCAGAGACAATTTGTCTTATGGTGACAGGAAAATTGAAGGAAAAAGACCTAGAGGCCGAAGTCATAAACACTGGTCTGACCAGATATCTAGTGAACTAGAAATACCTATCAGCGACGCATCACAGCAAGCCGACGGAGCGCAACCGATGAAGGCAGCTAGTTGACAGAGTCTGGAGTCACGATGCTCAGCAGTGAGTCAACGACTAAGAAGAGAGACTGTCAAACAGACTCTCGCTCAAGTCGACTCTATCTACACTGACTTCCAAAAGGCTTTTGATAGAGTCAATCATAGAGTATTGATAGCTAAGCTGGAGTCTATGGGCGTACATGGATGCCTTTTGCGCTGGCTGTCATCATATCTTGCAAATAGAAGTCAAATAGTGGCATTAAAGACGTTTCGCTCACAACCAGTACCTGTAATGTCTGGGGTCCCGCAGGGGTCCCATTTGGGGCCCTTAATGTTTGTCATTTACATTAATGACCTCATCCCTAAGCTGATAAACTGTTCTCTGTTATACATCGGTTACACGCTAATTCTGGCGTCAGTTCAGTCCATCATTCTGGTCAGAATGACGGGAGAATTATCGTGTAACCCTCGGACTGACAGACTGATGGTCTGGACTGATGAAAATTAAATATTTTAAATAGTTTTCGTCAGTCCGTTTCGAATGACAGTAAACTGACAGAAGACTGATCGTGTAACCTGCTTGTGTCATTCTCGCAACAGTCACCGTCCACGCTGTGTTGGGAAATCACACTAATATGCGAAAGTTTGTGTGTATGTCTGTATATTTTGTTCCTTCTTCACGCTGCAACGGATGAGGAGTGTGCCCTCCTTCTTAATAATCTATCACTACAAAAAACCAACAAAAACCTTTGACTTAGTTGACAGTTTTTTTTTGACGAAAAAGGGGGGACCTTTTGTGACTGGCTCTCGCTACGCTCGGGAAAAAAAAATAACAGCCTTACCAACAGTAAAGATTTACGTAACTTCAAACACGTGTAAAAAAACCACGCATCTCCCTCTCTCTCGGGGTGGGGGGGTGTCGATTATTATTATTAAATATTGAAATATTGTCTATAAAAACCAACCCTTATCAATTCCTAATTCGTGCCGCCGATTACTAAAGCCAATCCAAGATATTAATTTTTGAAAATTGACTAGACCTAACCTCAAAATGTATGAACAATATCATTCTTTTTATTAGAAATTAACTAAATTAGCTTTTACCTATACAAGATTTGTGTTTCGTTTCCAACAGTAATTTGAAAATTATATAAAACTATCGTCTGTGACTATACTATATTTATTTAATTTATGCCCTAGCAATGATAAATAATGTAGGTAGTATACTTTTTAGTTAAATAATACTGATAAGACTACATTAAAAAAACACCACAACGCGTTAACTTATCATGTAAAAAAAGGCAATACACGTAAATACGAAATGTCAGTCGCAAAACGACAAAATTCAAAGGAAATTTTTAAGATTTTCAATTAACTATTACAAAAAAAAAACATGTTTTCGAGATAAGATAAGATAAGTGAATCAGTGTAAAAAAATATAATCTTTCGAATGGTAAACATCTGAAATTGAAAAACGTGGGTCCATAATCAATAGCTGAGCCGAAGACTGTTGCGTTCTGTGTCCAAACGGCGACTGTCGTACTTTTTATCAGTCTGTTGTCAGTCTGGACTGATCATGTAATTGTGTCCGTTTTCCAACATTCTGGCATCAGTCACAATTCTAAGCAGACTAAAGACTGAACTGACGCCAGAATTAGCGTGTAACCGATGTCTTATACGCAGATGATTTAAAAAGTTTCTGTCGGATTAACTCTGTAAAAGACTGCATTCAATTGCAGAAAGACATAGATACAGTGAGCGACTGGTGTAATACTAACCACATGAAACTTAGTATTAACAAATGTTCTGTTATCTCATTTAGTCTTAAAAGGAATCCTATTCTCTTTAGCTACACCATTAACCAAGAGCCACTGGAGCGTAAGTCGACGCTGCGGGACTTGGGAGTTGTGTTTGACAGTAAGCTCAGTTTTAACAGTCATTACGAGGCATTGTCCAAGAAGTGCAACAAGCTGTCAGGTTTTATTTTCC
This sequence comes from Eudonia lacustrata, assembly GCA_947562085.1. Taxonomy (NCBI): domain Eukaryota; kingdom Metazoa; phylum Arthropoda; class Insecta; order Lepidoptera; family Crambidae; genus Eudonia; species Eudonia lacustrata. The sequence goes on along the minus strand of OX387324.1, from coordinate 7,166,098 downwards.
GTGTTTTAAAAAAGTTTAGGTCCCTAAAGAGCTTACTATCACTATACGGAGCACTAATCATGAGCTAACTTGAGTACGCCTCAGCGGTGTGGTCACCACAATATAACAAGTACATTGATATGCTCGAAGCTATTCAGAGACGTATTTTAAGGGTCCTAACGTTACACAGCGCGGTTGCAATACTTTGTGGTGGCACTTCACATGGCTATTTGTATTCGCGTATTTGCCATATTTGGCAAATAATTGCCATGTGTTGTAGGGCAATTATTTGCCAAATATGGCATATATGCGAATACAAATAGCCATGTGAAGTGCCACCATTAAATTAAAGAGTCTTGAGAGCCAGCGCAAAGTTAATGACTTAATTTATCTTTACAAAATTATAAACTGGACAATACATACAACTTTGCTGTCGGAAATTAACTTTAAGTTTCCGTCACGTCCTGCAAGGCGCAACCGTCCTCTTTCGATTCCATTTTGCGACAATAATGTCTCATTCCACAACCCCATCGTCAGAATGTGCCGCGATTACAACACTTTACTAGACAAATTAGACGGTGTGCCTGATATCCACGCTTCATCGCTCTTCAAGTGGAAGTCGTCGCTGCGTAGGCTTGTTTCAATAGACTGGCATGATGCCGTGTAATTTTGTAACTATAAAACTATAAAACTTTTATTGTGCTGTACATTAAAAGTTATGAAGCCAAAATACTGCAACAATAATTACAGTGTTTTGGCTTGACACGATAGAGTGCACTAAGAGGCCGGGCACTGGACATGTTACCTTATAAATGAAAAACCATAACCATTGACATGGACTACATTGGGTTTACTATTTCTTACGCGTTTTCGACTCTGGCATCTTAATTAGTCAACCCTAATTATTATAACTAACTCTAAATATTTTTTAACAAATGTGTAAGGGGGTCTGTATTATTCTGTATTAATCTGTATTATTTCAGGCTTTTTAAAACTACGAGTAATATTGTAAATGTATCGCTTTAATCTTCATGAAACATAATAGAATATTACTTACCTATCTGATGTGAAGCATGAAAAGTCTAATAGATCTTCCAATATTGGACAGGAACTAACTGGCACGCATGTTGTGTTCGCTGGACACGGCCCCTGAAATGGCATTTTCTATGATATTCTATTAAATTTTAGGAAACAATTTATAGTATGACATTTGTAATTAGTTTCTTACAATGCAATTATTTTTAAGCTTTGCTCATTATAAAGTAAGTATTTATAAATTAGTTTAAATTCAAAATTCACAAAAAAAAACAATTTATTCAAATGAAATATAAAATAATTGAAGCACCTTTTACCTTAACTACTTTACTTCGTGTCTTGACAAAATAAACAGTCAGCAGCCATAGTCGATGATTGACTGACACCAGAATAGGGTTGCCAACTATTTTTCAAGAAATTAAAGTTAATTCATCACTAACTATTATAAAAAAAAGGATTTGAAGAAAAAATAAAGTATTTTCCAAATTTATTTATTTATGCGTTGCGTTTCGTTTAACTTCACCTGAGTCCGAGTTTCATTCAGTAGTTCAGAAATTAAGTCAACAGGAATATTCCGTTCAAAGGCACGCATTAGTCGGAAATAAAGTATTTTCCATACAAAATGTTTTTGTTTTGTTTATATAATTTTTATCGCAAATTTTGTTGCGAACAAATTACAAATTTTTCTACATTTGTGTTTTTGTATTTTCCATACTTTATTTTTATTAAAAAGAATAAAGTGTGGGGATGGAAAATAACGTTGGATACGTTATTTTAAAGTATGGTTGGCAACCCTACACCCGAATAACTACTGCTACGATGATTGACTGACACCAGACTGACTACTCTGTGTGTGTGTATACTTTGCGGTCTTCGATCAATTATGTAATAATAAAAGATCCGGCACAAAAATGCATCTCGAAAGTGTTCCTGTTTGCTCCATAAAGTTATGTTTGCTCACACCTATATTTACATTTAAATTTTAAATTAATTTAAATGTAAAAATAATGTAATGTGTGTAAAGTATTTATTTTAATGTTCTTTTTAATTTTTTTAATATTTTTTTTAAAATTTCGAATAACAAAATCTGAAAAAAACATTGGATAGCAACATCAACTTCAGCTTACTGTGAACCTTAAATCTTAACTATAAAGATTATATAGGTTGCAAAATATTTCTACTTAATACCTTTTTACTGTCATTGATGCATCGCCACAAACATTATTGAGGCTCCGTGGCCCCTACCGTCTTTCAAACGTTTATAGGGAATCTAGCAGGTACCTACATAATTGATCGAAGTTTGCGACAAAAAGTGATGATATTTAATCATAAGCTCCTACTGATGCAAATGCTGAATCTTTGCTGATATTTCTATAGGTACATAGTTGTTATTATTTTATTTTACTGATATTCTAGTTTTGATCATCAACTTTTGCTGTTGACTGTACAATGTAAATTAAATACTTTTCCCGTATACCTTGTCATTGTCTGAATTTGCGACATTGCTTCTCACTTCATCAAAACCTAGATTTAGAGACATACCTGAAAATAAGAAATGTCGGTTATCTACTACATTATACACGTAGTATGTAATTTGAAAAATCAAAACCATATCTTTATCTAAGGGTAAGTAAAGTATCGTAGCACGTTCGTAGTATAGAATGAACGACATATCATAATGAACATAATCATTGCATTGATTACATAATCAAAGAAAATTTGGAAAAATATATATTTTTTTTAAATAGTGTTTTGTATTTTTTCTACATTTTAATTTAAAGTTTACTCTCTTCCTCATAGTCAAATTGAGTAATGTATGCCGGCGACCTTGGTGCGCTGCTGCGGACATGGGCAATCGGCCCATAATCGAGGCTGCGCGCATAATATGTGTCGCGCAATTATTGGAACGTGATGCATTTCGTAGCGCTCGGTAACGCGCATATTTTGATATTATATAGTTTACTATACTTTAATTTTATTTATACGTAAAATAAGCTTTTAGGGGCTTACAGCAGTGGACGGCAATAGGCTGAAGAGAGAGAGTAAAATGATGTAAATACTTAGCCTGTAACCTACAGACTGCCCCAATGCTGGGCAAAGACTTGATCGATATCGCTCACAATTAGGGCTGCCATCAGCTAAATTACGGACTCAGGACAAAAACTTCAAAAACCCAGGACATTTGGGTGAAATAAAGATATTACCCTGGACTCCATCGAAAAAAAAAATGAAACCGAATAACTATGAAATGCTGTAATTTATTGCTAATCATTCCATTCTATCAAGTTAATCGGATTTCCCCTGACATAAAAAGTGCCCGGGTTTTAGCCGGACACTTTTTAGAAACCCCGCCCGGACGCTCCCCGGACGCCCTCCAAACTAGGACAAATTCTTCTACTTCATCATAAGGCATTTTCTTCTACTTTATAGTTACTTTACCTAACCTTTTTAATTAATTAATTTATTTATTTTACTTTAATTGAAACGGTATAAAAAAAAAACAATTACAATAATTAAAGATTACACATTCTACAACTAACATTACAACAAGAATTATTAAGCAAAATTTAATCAATTAGGTACATAAATATTCGCAAAAAAATCGCCTCTGTGATCTTGTGGTAAGAACGCCTGTCTCATACACAGTTACCGGTTAAATTTTTGAAGGTTTTGATGAAGATCTCATTGTTTAACATTTTCAAAAAATACAGATTATTATTTTAAGTGTTCATTTTACATAAAGACTGGTAACGACTGTAACCACATGAATTACTCATGTGCTGTAACTGCGGACTTTAAGCTATTTGATTTTTGGATTTTTCTCAAGCTGTAGAAACTTTCTCATTGTTTATTCTGCAGGTATCCAACATAATATAATTTTATTTTTGTATTGACAGAACACCCTGTTTTACCCTGGTCGTTCGACATGCATTCTGTTGGGCTGATGGAAGCGCAGCTTAAATCATAGAGACTCAAGAACGGAGGCTTTGTCAAAAGCTAGAGGTGGCCTATACTCAGCAAAGTATATGGGAATATCCGGGTAATTTATAGTATGTAAATAATATTTTCTGTTTGTAATGAATGTTCTAAAATTTATCCATTTTAATTTGTAACATACTTACTAAGTCTTTTATTTGTTAAAATTTAAATGAAGTGTTGTAAATCATTTTAACATCAGTTGTTTAGTCGGATACCTATTACAAGATTCAGGAAGCAATGAGCATTTGACAAGGAAATCTAAAATATATTTTTCATGTCCAACAAACTTTTTCCCAATTGACAAAGTCCTCTATATATATATACAACCAGCTATCGTATACAAAGTTCACTTACTTCCAAACTGGGCATTAACACTCCATTCCGCACACAATAGAATCACTAGCACACGCACGCGATACATATTCGCAACTTTACCCCTTTCTCTTATAGCACTATTTGCATTGGCATAGCGATTACTTTATAAAGCTCCTCGAAGGTTTTAATTAAATTCATCAAATTGCCGGCTCGGTGCTGCGTCGGCGCCGGTTAACAACGAAAATGATACGGTACACGGCGCGTTTCGACCGCTGGCCCTGGACACAGGTGCGAACAACCTTTTTTGTTATTAGAAAAAAAAGGAGTTTACCGACAACAGCTTTCCTAATTTTTTTAATCATCAATATTATAGTTTTATCAACCGCCGTTGGTATAGGTACCTAATTTTACCACGTTGTTATTGTACTGTACCTAACATGTGGAAAAAGGCAATCTCAGAATAGGAGAGGTTACAGAAATTTCTGTTACCACTGAACTTTGATCGTACGTAATTCGAAGCCACTGAGTCATAGTCCCTAGACCTTTTTGTCTCTGGTTGTGTTGTTTTATGGCATGATGGCATGATTGTCATGTTATATGCTGGTTATTAATTTTCATTTAAGTGTACAGTATAATGTAATTGAGTTTTTCTACATGAACCAATCAATAGCACACGAGGAGATGGCACCATAACCCAACCGTTTTGATAATTCTGGTTCGGTGTAATGTATTCTGTTCCAAATTGTTTACGACACCTGCCGCGGTGATTCACCGCAAGCGTGTGATACAAATTGGTGTGGGAGTTAATAGCGTTTGTAAATTAATTACATTGTGATACAACAAAAACACCAAAGCCTTTTAATACACCACATACAATCAGATAAATAAATGTTTCTGCTAAGCATTTCATCATCATATATTCATCATCATCATCATCAGCTTATAAACGTTCCACAGCTGGGCTTAGCCATACTCACTTGGACAATTGCTAGGGGAGATTGGTCTTTAGTAAAACTTTAGCAAAAAACTTTAGTTTCTGTCTTTTTTAATTTAAAAATAAACATGATTTTAAAAATAAACTTTCCGTGCACTTATTAAAAGTAAGATTCGCAGAAATAATGCATTAGAGTTTATAGTAGAAGTGGTGAAAACTGCGAATTTTAGAAACAAAAATAAGTACAGTGCATTTCTCAGAATAGGGTACAACGATAGCTAATATATTAATTATCCAACTCCTTCCTCAGGGTTGGCAACGCATCTGCGATAACTTTGGTTTTGCAGGTGTCCATGGGCGGCGGTGATTGCTTTCCATCAGGTGACCCGCCTGCTCGTTTGCCTCCTTTTACCATAACAAAAAAAAAAATAGAACTTTAAATATAAAAATGTTGCTTGTTTTTCAATTATTATTTATTTTTAGTAAATTCGGAAGTTGTAAAAGAAAATCCCCAAATAAAAGCTACATTGCAAAGTTGATTTGAAAATGTAATGGCTATTTGTTTTTTTGGTACCTACTTAATTTGTTTTTTTGGTGGTATCTACTTATGCTGATGATGTTATCAGCAAAAAAATAATCTGATGTGATTTCTGCTTGAAACCAGACAGCAGCTTATCAAAACGTGTTCTTTTCCCTCTCGACGTTTTGTCGTACTCTTTCCTATTCTGTTCATCCATCAATCATCACATATAGTGTCAACATGAGGTTACATTAAATACATTCTTATTATTCATAAATTTATTTATTTATTTATTTATTGGGAAACAAACAGCATTTTATATTATAGAGGTAGTAACTTAATCTATGTTTCACATTTGCCAAAGCAGTTTCCACTTACAATTAAGATAACTACGTTAAATACATACTTAACCGTCTCTGTGGTCTAGTGGCCAAGACCACCGGTTTAGACCCAGACGTCCCGGGTTCGATTCCCAGTGGGGGGTACATGTTTGTGTACTCGGTTTGGTTGGTGGTAGGGCTTGTTTGCCCGCCTGGCTAGCTACCACCATCTTATCTAAATATGTCGCCATAACATCAATGTTTGTAGCATTGTTGTGTTCCGGCAGCAAGAGATAAGATAGCCAGTGCCTCACTAGTTGAGGATCCCGGGTGCGCTTTCATCTTTGGCCTTATCATCACTTACATCAGGTGAGATCAAGGCACTGTGCTTACCCGATAATATAAAAAAAAAGGTACTTTAAAAAATATATATTTCTTATATAAAAATATAACCTCAAATACAGAGTTTTTTTTTGAATCTACAATTAAATTAATAAAGATACTACTGTAAAACATCAAACCTAATCTTTTTTTATATCTGATTTAAAATTAGATAGTTTTAGATTGAAGATATCGATGTGACCATAACGCCCATTATAAATATTCAAGTTCTGGGAATGAACCAATTTTTAGTAAAATTTGTGCGGCACCAAGGCACAGAAAAAGTGTTACTCGATCGCAGGGTCGATCACGAGCATTTCAAAGAAACTTTACTTATTAGGTACCTACTATGGGGAGTCCACATAATTGTTAATAATTTTATACAAAAAAAGTACGTCTCTGTGATCTCTTCGCAAACTTATTCATTATTATTATTATTCATATGAGATAATTGGAATTACTTTGGTGGCGCACAGGTAGAACAGCTGGTAAGAAAAATAAGAAGAGTATCCTTAACATGTTAATGTGAATTGTGTGACGTCCTTTCGTTGCATGTAACTCGTTAGAAGCTTGATGGCGCAGTCTACGATTGCTGGCCGGACGCATCGGATAGCTAACAAAAAATGTATTATCTTGAGCTCCTTATTCCGTTTTGCGCAAGGCACATAAAGCCGTTGGTCCCAGCTGCATTAGCAGTCGTTAACAACCACCAATCCGCACTGTGCCGCGAGGTGGCATATGACTCGCTCTCCCTATCCAGGCATGGGGAAGGCTTGTGCCCCAGTTGTTACATACCTAAATTGAGCTGATGATATTTGTTCCCTCCTTCCTACAACGTGGGGTTTATCAAGGGATTTTTTTTTAAACATTCCGGTCGGCAAGGTAAAAGTTAGGTACATATGACGTTAGATAGTACACATACTTTATTAGCTGTCCTCGCATTTAGATAGTACACATACTTTATTAGCTGTCCTCGCATTTAGATAGTACACATACTTTATTAGCTGTCCTCGCATTTAGACCTCATTACCTCTTAACTTCGCTAATGCCAAATTTATCATTAGAAAGTTAAAAAGACAATTGAATTAACAATGTCGCAAATTTCACTATGAAAATGTCACCCATTTAATAACAGCATTCGCAGTCACAGGCCGCTGGTTCGCTCGGGCCATGACACCCATTGTTTCCTCATAAAATATTACATCCTAAACGATAAATAGGGTAATGACTTGAATGATAGCCGCGGAATTTCGACTGTCCATTGTTATAGTTCCGATGGTGTTGCTGTTTTGGTAATTCAATCATGTTATGAGTCCTTTACCTCGTTTCGATAAAACCCAGTTGATGGAGACATTGAATTGAAAAACAATTGCTTTTGGGCGTCTTTGCGATCCAGTACTTACAGAAGAAGCTTGACCAAATTGAGCTTTAGGGTCGTAAAATAGTAATTGTACTTGTGAAGTTTCATCTCTACCAACATTGGGTAGGATAATTATAATAAAAGCTGCTCCTCCCTAATTTAATAAAAATAGATAGGTACCTATAGCTTGCTTGGCTGTTCAAAGCATAAATAAACATAAAGTACCTACACTTAGGGAATCAGACCTCCTTTCTGCAGAGTATAATGAAACATGACAGCGGGTTAATGACAGCAAACAACTGCTAGAATAAAAAAGAAACCCACTTAAATTTCAAACGTACGAAACGTAGGTACTACCTATTTTCAAACCTCACAAAATCATGGCAATATGAAAAATCAAATCTTGCAGCTACACTTTACATCAACAACCTATTTACGTTAAAAGCACTTTCAAATTTGTGATAATGAAGATATACAGGATACATCTTCAAGGAACCAACATGTCATTATGACGAACCAAGTAGGACTAACCAAGTGATATTCCGATCAAAACATCAGTATGTACGCGCCAGAAACAACATTAAAATTGGCGCGCAGTGTCTCTGAACAGAACGTGTACTTCACATACGTCTGCTTGGTTAACGACGTCAATTCAAACGGCTCATCCAACTATCGACATGACCCTTACCGTAGGTACTTGGACGGAGACATTGAGGAGGTAAGTCGTCTAATGTTCTAACCTGACTCAAAGGTGTGCGGAAGTTAAACTCTTGCTCGTTTTATGCGACAATATAAGTTTGAAAGTTGTGGACCCAATAGGACATGCCGAATTCTTGGGAAAATCTTAAAAATGCAAGACTACATCGTAATCTGATAGATTGAAAGGATAATGTTTTGGGTCATTGCAACATTCTCAAATTTGAGTGATGGTTAAAATTTAGGAATCGGTCGCCTTTTTTGGGGGGTTGAGGAGGTATGTAGGATGTGGGAGTCACCTCCCACCAATTTTGTCTGCCGGAAATGCATATGCAGACCAGCTCCAAACCGACCAGCCTCAGCCGCTCCGGCTCGCTTGTAGCCTGTGGTTTGTCACAGTGGGCGGGGGCTGCCCTCCCTCCGTGCCTCCAGCTTTTTATATTGCGGGTCTCATACATTAGGGGCGTATCAGCATAAATACAACTATACACGACAAAAAAAAACTCCATAACTTTTGTTTTTGCTCGCGCGTTTTGAGCATTTCTATGAAGTATACATATAAAAAAAAGGTTAAAAGAGTGGTATGAAGCAAAATCTATTTACAGCTTAACAGACTGTAGTTTTGGTGGTTACGCCTCTCTTACATGATACATTTGCGAGACTACTAAGGAAAAAAATTACTAAAAGCCTTTACATTTAGGGGCTTATTAATAAACAAAATGTAAGCTTGGAGTAGTTACTCCGTGTTTTGTCCCTTTTACTCCAATATAAAATGAAGTCATGACGGGAACAAAACACGGAGTAACTACTCCAAGCTTACACTTTGTTTATTAATACGGGGGTAAGGGCGTAAAAACTTACTCCGAAATTATTGATCATTATAAAATTGTCTTTAAGATATTCGATATAATAATATTTCGATGCTAAATTATTCAATCATACGAAAAAATATTTATAAGTATTTCTTAATAATTTCCACTTTAGCCATATTTTGCATGATGACTTATAAAGTTTAGTAAGGAATGAAGGACAGGCGTACAGATTAACGACATTTAAAAAGCAAGAAATATTTTTGTATAAATAAAAATCCTAGGTAAGTACCTATACAGTCATCAGATCAGAACGGAATATAAAATATTTTAACCTTTTTACCGCCAACAACTTCTATAGAAGTTCGAGATTTTCAAGCCGTCCACGCCAGCACTTCTATAGAAGTTCTTCTTTGTACCTACTTTATTAAAATACATTTATACGTTGGCGTACAGCGGGACATCGCGTGCAGGATAGTTGGGCGGTGAAAAGGTTAAAATAAATCTGATCCCTTAGATATCCGTTCTAGGGGGTCCGAACGGAATAAAAAAATAATTAAAATATATCTGATCCACCAGGGTATCAGTTCTTGGGGAAAACGACTCGAGCGCACTGGATTTATAAATAAATAAAGTTAAAAAAAAAACTAGGATTTATAAATAAATAAAGTTATTTGTTTCTTCAGCCTAGCTGTTTTAGTTCATATTAACCTGTAATAAAAAATATTAGATAGGGATCAGGAGGTCAATTCTATTAGAAAACTGCAACTGCACGTTTACGCCTGTCATTTGCCGCGTGTAGGAGTAGTGCCGTGGAAATAGACGTATTCTATTAAAATTCTCTGCACCACAACTACACTACAACTGCGCGTCTACTACACTACAGCTGCACGAATCCTGCAATAAAACAAAAAGAACTAATGTCACAATTCGCTAAATACTTAAAATGCTTATAATACGCTGTGCAAAAGTTGCTCACGATCTACTTCAATAAACCTGCACAAAAACTGCACCAATACTGCTGTCATTACTACACAAATGTCAAAATATTTTAATGGAATACGATTATTTTGCAGTAAACGTGCAGGTGTAGTGCAGTTTTGTTAGTAGAATACCTATTTGCGTTACTTCTCCGTCCCTGCAACACTACGGCAGCAGCGCTGCATAACAGAATACCGAAACGTCAAAATTTGCTCATTTTGACACACGCGACGCTGCAGTGTAGTTGCAGTTATTTAGTAGAATCGGCCTACAGGTTAATATGGTTTAAAATATGAATACAAACAAATTACTTGCTTATTATCGAAAATATCGTTTTATTTTTTTACATGAACATCTCTAAGCAGAAGTTGCCGAGGCATACTTCGACGTGACGCGGCATGCCGTGGCATGCCACGGCAAGCCTAGGCGGCAAGATACTTTGCCATACCGATGCCGTCCCGGTCTGCGCAGGCCTTTAGTAATGGTTTTACATTTTCAGTTCAATGTTGCTGAAATATTTAAAAGATTTACCATTTTACTTTGATAACCTATTTACTGGGACAATTCGAGAAAATCTATTATCAAAGGAATGTCCTATCAGAAAGTTTTAAAACAATGAAGAAGAGGTTCATTTGCTACTTGCCTTGAGTAGAATATGATCCTCTTTTTTGTTGATGTGGTTCGCTGTATGGCCAATTCTGAGGTGAAAGTTGCATCGACATAGTACAAAGTTAACCTTACTAGATTTGCTGATCGATACACTCAAAAGAGGAAAATCAGTCACCTATTTGATGGTTATATAGATGCACATAAATGATCATTACCGTATTAGAATTAGAGGCAAAAAATGGTGGTGGGTGGTATTTACTTGGCCGATTGATATCAGGATGAACAGTTCTTGGATCCTGATGAAAAAGTAAGGGTTCAACATTCTACAGTAACATTAACGGTGGGAAGTAGCTCAAACCTACCAACAAAGGTACCAAATGTTATCAAAGTCTGGAAGCTCTACAGCGAAATATGGAGGTAAAGAGCTGAGTGGCGCGGCGAGAGGTTTGATGATGTCAAATATTTTCCAAGGTCGTTAGAGAAAAGGCGACGATGTGCTGGGATAGCTGCTAGATAGTTGGAAGAATAATCTGGACAAAAAGACACAGGTCTCTGTCTAAAAAGCCGTGAAGATAACATAAATAAATAAATATGATTTAGAATAAATAATTGTCATGTGTTTCTATTACATTTCCTTTTGTTTACCTATCATGTTGTTTTATTTCTAATATTTAAAAAAATATAATGTTAGTATAGTATGTTACTTATACTCATTTACCTACCTACTTTGCCTTACCATTTGTACTCTATTTTGTGTTACCATATGGTCACAGCTAAAATCTCAAAATATAGAAAAAAATGAATGTAAATAATAGGGCTATAATAATAACATGACTAAAAAATAAATCCATGATTGTGACAAAAAACCTCCGGCCTTAATGGGTTAATACTTCAAAAGTTTCAAAAACATAACAAAGCTTAGACTAAAAAAGTATCGAAAATACGTTTCGTTTCACGCATTCACAATACATTTTATACGAATTTAAAAAATTAATAAAAAACATTCAAACGTAACTCCGGCAGCCGAAATTGTTTTAGGGGATCTTAGACGAGCTTCCCTAAGCCTCATTCAGTTTCCTCAGATTCTGGCGAGTTATTTCTAAACCCAACCTAAACAAAGTATTGGGGCATTTACAAGTAGTATCCTAACAGAATCAACATCTGAAGCAGCAAATTTTTGGTGGACGGTTTGATACATCTCTAAATTCCATATATCATCAAGTAACGCAGTAAAGTTAGGTTATGATGAGGCTGAAAATATGTCTATGAACGATCCTCAAAATGTCAATTCACAATCATATGATACATTAAACATGCACATTCGCATATGTCCGAGATACCGTACTCGTAGGAAAGAGTACGAAGTGCACACGTGCTCTATACCAGGTACAGAAATGTACCTGGGCGCTTATCCCCACCCCCACGACCCGGTCGACCCGAGGTCCGAACCTTTAGAGACACCCTCGGGTTGTTCCACTCCCGATTTGATCCAATCCTCCTCGAACCTCCCCCCGCCCTCTCTTGAAATTTCCAAAGGTGTTCCCATTATACGGCTTGAGGAGACCTTTCAGTTTCTCGCCACCCTCAAAAAAAAATCCGATGGCGCTGAAAAGGCCGTGTGAGGCCATCAGCATACCTACTCACTAAAAACATGTGAAGATAAACAAGTTTTAAAGAAAATTATTTCAGGTTGACCAAGAAGACTTACCAATTCAAGTTGAACGATCAAGAGCCGATCATGAATTGGTTGAAACACAAAAGGGTAAACAAGCACCAGGAAGAAGTATTGTTGACGGAAGTGAGACAGCTCTAGTAAGCCTTTATATGCAGCTTTTATTGTAGTAATTGTAGTTAACCCTTAGGACTGATTTATTATTTTTAACTTTTTATAGCACTTACTTGATAACCATAAATGAAACAAAAACAGAAAAAGACCATATAGGAGAAGTGTGAGTCTAACGATCGTTGTCTTTTTGATCACAGAAGCGATAATCATATTGTATTACAATAATTTAATACAATATCATGATTATCGCTTCTGTGTTATTGTTTTGTCGTTACATGTTGTTATAAGAGAATGCTCTTAACCCTAATCGGGCCGGCCCTGTTGACTGGTCGAGAGCTGCGCACCGACTGTTACGGCTACGCAGCTCCCGGCCCGTTTTATAAAGCGCCATCGTTTGACATTTGTGACGTACTACCCGCGACAATACGTAATAATGGGGATGGAACTAAATTTGTTTGGTCATTCAACAGCGCATGACTGTCATTATTATGAAAGAATGAAGAACACATCCACAAATATGTAGGTAGTCTGACTTATGTAGGCCCTATTTCAGATAAAATCGCTAATATCCTTAGGAAAAACAAGATCTACGTTACTTTTAGAACAGACCAAAATGTACGTCACCTTTGTAACGGTAAAGATCGTTTAGAAAACTCAAAAAAATCCGGTGTTTATAAATTAATTTGTAACGACTGTGATGGGGTCTATGTAGGTCAGACAGGCCGAAATTTTGACATTAGATATAAGGAACATATTGCCGCGTATAGGAATGGCCATCCAGATAAATCACATTTCGCAAAACATCTAATTGATACCGGCCATTCTTTGTGCGACAATAACAGCTATAATATTTTGCATGTTTGTAATAAAAGTTTTCGGTTGTGTGTGTTGGAGCAATTAGAAATAATGAAACATAATAATGACAGTCATGTGCTGTTGAATGACCAAACAAATTTAGTTCCATCCCCATTATTACGTATTGTTGCGGGTAGTACGTCACAAATGTCAAACGATGGCGCTTTATAAAAGGGGCCGGGAGCTGCGTAGCCGTAACAGTCGGTGCGCAGCTCTCGACCAGTCAACAGCTCCTGAGGATGCCCCGTGGAGGGGCGAAACACGTGTCGGGTATTGGTGTTGGTGTGCATTTTCGCTTGCACGCATTGTTTCTCCTGCATGTGCATACTTTTTGCGGGCGGGAGGGCGGTGCATGCGTACTGCATCCAAGCTGTATAAACGAGTGAGTTAGCGGAATTAACACTACATATTATTTAAATTACATTTTTTTGCACTATAAAATACTTATATCATTATAAAGTACAATCGTAATCAAATATTAATTTACAAATTGGACATAGCAAAATATTTACGCCTCGCTCGGCCAGTTTTGAAAGCTGCGTTATTAAATTTAATAACGTAATATATGTATATCCGCATGCGAATGTATAATTTTTTTAAATATATTATTGGAAAGTATTTACATGGAGGTACATATTTAAGGTCGGACATATTGTCAAAAATAGTTTTGGCTAGTTTTGAATATGTAATAAATTTTTCTATTTCCAATAAAGAAACAAGATTTTAATAAGATCGGCAGCGCTCAGTGACATACTTGTTATTCTCCGTTACTACAGCAACATACGCTGCCCGATCCGCGTTTGCGATGACAGCCGCGTCATCGGGTACTCCTTTCCCATGCTTTTTTCCGTGTGCTAATGTAGGTGAACTACGAGCTTGTGTGCGTGCGTTTCGGAGCGCTTGTGTGAAGTTGCCGCACTCTCGTTCGCTCTGGTACTACTTGGCCCATTTGCGTGTGTCATGCGTGGTGGTATTATGCTGAGACAGGGTCCTTGTTGGCCTCACACTGCTTCTTTTTTTTTGTCTTACATTTTTTCTGTTTTTCTTTTTATTGTATTTACTTTGTTTTGAGCTTTGTTAAATTTTTTATTGTGAATCGTGTGCGTGTGTGAATGTCAATCAATGTTTTCTTCTTTTTCTTCTTCTTTGTTCTCATAACGCTATCACATTTATCTGATAACTATAGCAAAACCAGTTAACTGAGTCCTCGCCTACTACTACGCTAGGTACGCGGGGCGGGAAGGTACGTAGTGGCAGAGCTACGAACACGAGCGGCTTGCGACGCGGCGAACGGATTTCTAGTTCATTGCGCGCTATACAACGGCAGTCATAGTCAACGATTATAGAAATAACGCAATGAACTAAACATCGCTCGCCTCAGCGCAAGACGTCAGTTGTTTTGGACGGGTGGTAAAGTGGTACACACGTGATAATTTTAACAAGATTCATCTGAAGATAAGCAATTATAATATAGGTGCTACTTTTAAACCGTCCGAACATTATTTACCTACCCATTCAGTGCGTCTATATTTTAGCTGAGGAGAAAAATGGGGGCAAGAAAATGCACAGCTTTTATATAAGAAAGACATTTACAAAAAAAAAAACTTGTCGTTACCAAATCATGCAATATTACAATACATTGCATTACATACATTTCATTTAATTACTCGCGCCCTTCGATCGATTCGATTATCAAAGTCACTGAGTCCTCGCCTGCGGGTTGTACCCCGGGCGCGGAAGTAGAAGGTATTATATTCCCAAGATGAGTCAAAATATCTTCGGACATAAAATTAGTAGTCAAGCAAATGGCTTTTAACGTATATGAATATTTAGGAAAAAAAATTGGTTCCAAATTCTGCTGAATATCAACATGTTATTCCTTTAAACAAAACTGTAGCAAAAGTTACAGGACTATCGGAAAAGTCTGTATCTAATAATTTAATAATTGTACAACTAGGAAAATTATTTAAAGACAACGAAAAATTTGAATCACCGAGTAGACCAACACATATTCGCAAAAAAAGAATGGGAATAGACGATTTCACAAAGTAACAAGTTTCACTAAGTCACTCAGTTTTACACAATTGATAATTAATACAGGATATTGTTGAATTTATTATTAACGTGCAGGACGATTCAGATGATTCTGATGATGGCTGCATCGAAAGTAAAGAATCAAGTTCCAGTGATATTGATATGGATACAAGTGATTGATTTATTGTTTTGATATTGCTTAATAAATAGTACACAAGTTTATTACCATTGTATTTATCAAATCTTCTATAATAAATAACGGCTGCAAAGTAAAACACAGATATTTTTTTACTTTTCTCAAAATAGTTGTCTAACTAGGTAGGCAGGCACCTCTATTTATAATTACTTATCTTCAGATGAATCTTGTTAAAATTATCACGTGTGTACCACCTTACCGCTCGACCACGACTACTGACGTCTTGCGACGCGGCAAACGGATTTCTAGTTCATTGCGTTTTTCTATCACTGCTGACTATGTCTGCCGTAGTATAACGCGCAATGAACTAGAAATCCGTTCGCCGCGTCGCAATACGCTCGTACTCGTGGCAAAGCTCTACGTACCTCCCGCCCCGCGTACCTACCGCAGGCGAGGACTCAGTTAAGCGGTCTAGCTATAGCTGACCCGGCGGACTTCGTACCGCTTTGACAGTTTCCATGACAACAAAACAAACAAATAATATTGTATTGGACAATTAAATTGTCGTTTTTAGTATTTTCCGTTACATATTATTTAAGTTTATCACCGTTTTTAAACTGATGAATCTTCGAACTTATAATTATAACTTGGGAATCCTACAACTTTTGTGCTTTACTTATTACACCAAATGGCTAGTTCTAATAATACGTACCATTTTTTTTTGTTTAGCTGGCACTTTCAGAAAAGGCCCCAAAAAATGATGTCCTATATTAATGTAAAAAAATTGCGAAAAACAATATACCTACACTAAATATTTATAAAATGTATAAAATACAGTGAAAAAAATTTAACGGCTAGGAATCGAACTTGCTTCAGTACAGCAATTAGCACTTGAATATACACTAAATTAAACTTCTAAGACAAACTAAAAGAAAACTAGAAGTACCTTTTATTATACACAAAAATCAAACAGATATTTTTACAATTAAAACTAAAAACCTATATTATACACTAACAAATCAAACACAAAGAATCTTATTTAATCCAAAAACAAATAAAATTGCAATTTCGAATTCTAATCCGATTTAAATATTCTTTTATATTTGTATTTAATTTTATTTTTTTATATGGAATGATTCGTATAATTTATAACCAAAATGGTCTCGTCCTTACCATTTCAGTATTCAACTCCACGTCCCTATGAGGCCGTGTCCTAAAAGTGCACTGTTATATCATGTTCCAAAGCCGTGAATACTTTTAAGAAAAATATTAACTGTCTAAAACGCACTTCACTTCCTATCGGTGCTTAAGTTGCTACGAAAAATACGTCAAATAAAGATCGCCGTTTCAACAGAAGACTGGATTATTTTATTTACCACAAGGCCTTAAAAAACATGCATAACCTCTTTATGCTTAGAAACCTTCAAACCTACTAATATAGAGTACGGTGACTTTCGAGACAATGCTCTAAGTTCGAGACTTTCCAATTTAAAAAAGTATTTGCTTACGTTTTTAAGTGAGTTCAACTTTTTTTAAATAAAATCAGATTGAGTTTACACACATGTGTAAAAATAAAATGTAATTTTAATCAAAAGCAATAAGAAGTATTGATATCATTTTCGAAGCAAATCACCGCCAAAATAACTTTCTACCCCTTTTTAACTCCGTTAGGGGATCAATTTCAATAAAATACGAAACGTCTTCCATCAATTCTGTTATAAAAGGGTTATGCAAAATTTAAAGAAGATTGGACCAAGGAATCACGTTGTCCCATACAAACTTTGCCCCCCTTCTGAACCCCCTTAGGGATAGATTTTCGGAAAATCCTTTCTTATCGGATGCCTACGTCATACAAAGAACACTCCCTCCAAGTTTCAGGTCTCTGCGATCAGCGGTTTAGGCTGTGCGTTGATCCGTCAGTCAGTCATTCAGGACAAAGCATTCTATATGTATAGATTTACACGAGTACCTACTTTCGATATGATTATTTTATAGCCCACCATATCGTCATACAACGTCATGGGACCGTCCGAAAATGAAGATCCTACCGAAACGAACGACAACCCCAACATCCTCAAACTGACAAAAATGAAATGGCTAACGGAAGAACAGAATGGATCGCCAGATTCTAGGTAAGCTTTTAATAAGTCAAGGTTAGTTTTGACTGAATTGAAGTGACAGTTCGTGATGCCCTTGCAGAAATGTAAACGCTTTGACAGGTGCCAAGGTTAGGAGTAGAAGAAAGCGTGCTGACACGGAATGAAGACCATAAAAGGTAATTAAAAAAACGAATAAAAAAAGTCTAATCATTAATTCACTGGAGTAATCTGACATTTACGGTGTTCCCAGTTTCTGATGAACAGAAAATAGTGTTGCGACAAGAAGATTGACATCAATTACTCACTCATTCATTCTCATAACGTTCTGAATCAAATCACATTAGGTACTCATTTTATTTACTTTATTAAGAAATCTCCTAGGCCAGGTTTGATTAAACGATATAAAAATATTAGCATTGGTTTTCAAAGTTATCATTTCTTGGCCTTTAAAGGTTTAAAAGCCAAGAAACGATAACTTTGAAAAGGCGAATTACTCGGATTATATAAAATTAAACAAAAATGCAATGGATATATTTTTATTCGTCGACGTCAGACATAGAGACGAGTCGTTCATGAATGAATCCTTCAATTGGACTAGTCCACTTAGCAAGTATATCATTTAGTTCACACTTCACTGAAGGAGAGTAAAGCGAACAGATAGATTACGAACAGCGCGTGCGGAAACGAGACAGTTGCACCGGTCGGAGTCGGAGTCTGCCAATTTGACGTCTTACGGTATGAAACATTATTATTTTTACGGCTTATTTCTACTTGATTATTAGTTGACGGCGTAATTTGTTTACGTTTTGAAATTTGATTTTGTTGTTTATTATTCTAGTCTGCGTCAAAATAGGTATGAGCGCGATCCGTGCTGCAAGCGACAATAACATTATTTAGTTTTAATAATTGTACTGTTGACGATGATTTTAAAAGTAATTGTAAATAGTTTATGTTTTAGTTGTTGTAAAAGTGACCCATGTGAAAATTCACTCGGAGACAGAGAAAGTGCTATGTGAGAAAGTGATAAAAAATGGTTTTAGAACGGGTCAGAGTGATTTTTTTCATTTTGGAACGGGATCGAGTGATTGTTGATGTAAAACGGTACTATATTGTTTAGGTTATCTCCATTTCAACGTTAATAATTTATAGTATTACGTTTTGTCTTAATTGTTATGCAGTTAATGGTACTCCTACACAGTGGTTAAATCTGTATTTTTCTTTCAAAAAGATGGATGATGTAAAAATTGCAATAATAACAGCTCCCAAAGCAAAATAAACACTGACAACTAAACTGTTAGGTGAAATTTCTCGGTACAAAAAGACATTCATATACCTATCTATATTATAATTAATTAAGTACCTTTTTATAATAAACGTTCGTACTGACTTTGTGTGAGTGTCTGAATGACAATGAACGAAACGCATCACTAGTACACACGCCTGAACATCAACCTACCACAAACTGTCAAATTTCTGCAATAGACTTTGAACTTTATACCTTAACGATATGGTTGTTTAATGTATTGAAGAAATTTGACAGTTTTGGATAGGTTGATGTGCAGGCGTCTGTACAATAAATGTGGCAACATAATTTTACAATGTGACATTAGCATCTGTCAGTTTACTCCAGTGAATTAATGATTAGACTGTAGTGATGAAAGTACTTCCAGTTATTATTTATTAACAGTCAAAACTTTTGTTCATAACCATTTTTTTGGACCATGTTTTATCTTTCAAATCATGGTCTCTCCAAAAAATTTATTATATAAATTCCGTAGGGATATACAGGTCTGTTAACTAAAGCTGGTGTGTTCACAGTACTCACACTAATGCAAATACACTATACAGCATGTTTAGAAATTAAATTAAATTAAATTATCTTGATTGAAAAAGAAAATTTATAAAAATTTAGTCTTCTTACTCAACGACCTCCTTGGTCGAGTGGCTTGCACACCGGTTTTCATGGTGTCGCTATCTCTGAGGTCCCGGGTTCGATCCCCGGTCGGATCAATTTAGAAATACTTGTTATATGTTCCTTGAACTTTTGAAAATAATTGCTTATAAGCTCAATCAGCGTTTTAACGGAGCTGCATAGACATTGACTTATAAAATTTTCATTTCCAGTTCTCCCTCCCTGTCTCCCAACATGTCTCCCAACATGTCGTCCACAAGCGTTTGCAGCAGCCCGTCAGACGACCTCAGTCAGCGCCTGAGCATCGGCGACAAATATCTGTCCACCATCTTGCGCCTCGACAGAGAGCACAATTTGTTCGGCTTGTCGAACATAGCCATCGTCGGATCGCAACCATCGCGGAAGATAAAGAGAGACGACGACAAACCAGTCTTTCCGCAAACTGCCATTGTGCAAGTCTGCTGCTCTAAAAGATGTTGCAGGCATATGGTAATTCTGAAAATAATCTATGCAAATTAGATTAATTAATATAAACAATAAAGGAAATACATAGTGGCATACGAATTAGCTTAATTCCGCAAGCATGACATAAAGTAAATTTTATTTTCTAGCAGAACAATGTAAGTGTACACTACCAAACAATGTAAGGGTACACTACCAAACAATGTAAGTGTACACTACCAAACTTAAACTTTTTTATTTTTCTTTTTCAGAGTAAAACTGATTTGCCCAATTCTCTTAAGGTATTTAAAAATTATTTATTACCTAATTAAATCAAATTATTTACGTATTTATTATTCCCCCATTAATTATGGGGATTATAGCAGACTATTCTTTCCACATATCCTCATTAACTGCTTGAGATCATAAAAGGATATGTGGAAAAAGTTTATAAATCCCCTTTGCTTTAAAAATACAACACACATACTTTTTAATCACAGCAGCAGTATTTTGTTAGTCTACTTTAATGACTATATTTGTTTGATACCAGTGCGGTGGCTGCTACAGTTGTTGTGCCACTCCAGTCTGCTGCGCACCGCCGGGACCGTGCGGTACTCCTTGTGTTAGTTTCCTTTTACTTAATTCACAAAATATTTTATGTATAGTAGTTAGTTAGAAAAGTTTCAGTGTAACGCCTCGATGGCCGAGCACTCTGCCAGAGTGCTCGGTCCGATACCCGAAAGTCCCGGGTTCAATTCTCAGGTCGGGCAAAATGTATTTCGGATTTTTCGATGTATGTTATCACCAACCCGCATTTGGCAAGCGTGGTGATTAAGCCCATCAATTGTAGCGATGACTTGATTTTAATGATGGAGGCCTTTGCCCAGCAGTGGGACAGTTATAGGCTGTTTACTTACTAGAAAAGTTTCGACGACACGGTCAACCCGATCTGAGGAAGAAGGAGGCGATATTTGAACTGGTGACTAATTCTCACGCTATGGTAGCATGGAGAGCTCGTTTTTCTCATAATCAAAATAACTGGTAACTTATTTTTGAAGCCGAAAATTATTGAACAATATGTGTACTTTAAAAAAATGCAAAAATAAATTCGTACTTAGTGTGTTTCATGACATTTAATTTTGAGATCACCGGTTTGATAAAAAAATCGCCTCCCAGGTTTTAAGAGTAGGCGCTCTCGGGTTTTCCGCTCTCCTCAAACGACTCGAACGCTTATGTGATGCCATCTCCTCTAGAAAATCTACTAGATTTGTTCAGACACTATGTCTATGAGGATCTTTAAGTTTTCCGCCTTGCATAAAATCCAGTTTAAAACAGGATAATAATTTAATCGAATATTCGAAAGCCTAAAAAACATAGTAAGAATTTATTTGACGCATTTTTAATAATTATTAAAAAAAAATTAAAATTGTTCAAATGTAGAGATAGATTGTAGTTTAGGTACCTAATGATAATTATCTCAAATCACTCAATAAATTGTTTTCAGGGCGTTCCATCGCCATGCCCTTCCGTGGTAAGTTGAATTTATTGTAAAAGATTTTATACACTACCAACTATCCTATCGTGGCTAGCCACGATATCGCACCAGTGGCGGTAGCCAAAGTAATATTAAGAAACCGATAGCGAAGTTCGAAAAGAATAAAATGTATGGGATTGACGTAAGATCAACTCTTTTGTCTTTTTTCAAATTGTAATTTGTTCGCAACAAAGTTTGCGTAAAATGATATGTGATTAATCCTCGATTGTATTGCGGGAAGTCACATTTTTGCTTTGCATAATTTAATTTAAGTACATCTTCTTTAATTTGTTTGAATATTGTTAGTTACTATTTATTGTTATATTTTTGCTTGTTTTAGTGCTCCACATGCCCTAAAGGAAAATGCAAATGCAAGGTACCCATGCTTTCTTTATTTTTTTTTATATCATGCGGCACTTAGCTTTCGCCAGCCAGCCACAGGTAGGTAGGGGTTCGAAAAGGAAACGATTATTATAATTTCATAACCGTTTATTTAAAAGCCTAATATTTCTATGGCCGCCTCACGTCTTGTTGAGAGTTAGGTAAAGGGGGGGAGAACACTGGCCTGAACCGACGTCGTTCTGGGGTGCTGCTGCTCCTCAGGGTCCCTTGCAGGTCGGACAGATTCTGCGCTCCCTCTTGTAGCTTGATAGCTATGTATGTAGGTGGTTGCTTGGCACACAGCCAGCCTTTCTTAGGTCAGGGCGAAAGATGCCGGTGGTCGTAGGTAGCTTAAGTGTTCGTAGAATTCCTGGAAGCCCAGACAGAAGAGAAAGCTTTAGCATGAGTCGCACAGCCACGTCGTCGACGGGTCCAAAGGTCACAGTGTCCCAGAGAGTGGTTAAAGCGGACAGTGCTAGCGTTAGGAAGAACTTAGAACACCTTACAATGAAGCAGTTTTAATAAAATACATGAGAACTTACCCCAGCGGGAATTCACTATAGTTTTCGTGTTTATTTCAATAAATTTTAAACAGTAAGTGACGCAGCCGTCACGTCTGATGCCTTGCGAAGCTCTGACCGTTGGGAATTTCGAGGCCACCCGAACGCACGCTCGGCAGTCGCCGCCGCGCGCCGGCCAGATTCGCGTGTAGCAAAAAAACTGTTAGGGATCCGCGACTGCGCACGCACAATAGAAACGGGAACACTAGCAATATTACGTACTTGAGTGTTCCGTAGGTTTTTTTTATTTTATTAGTAGTTATTTATTATTTTAATATTAGTGTAAGTTTTATCTTAAGTATTATTAATAAGTAAATAAATAAACTAAAAATGTTTCTTGTAACTTTTAAAGTACAACGTTACAATCAAACTAACCAAATAGGTAAAGAGGTTTTGTAAATAATGAGATGATATTATGTTTTAGGTGTCATGCCCACCAGCAGAAAGATGTGTCATAGATTGCTCAGCTTGTTATGCGATGAAGGTAACTTATAAGCTGTAAGATTCAGAAAATAGAAAACTATTTTGATGATTAGAACTGATTTATCATGTCGCTATTTTTTGAACAGGTGACGGTCAACCGCGAACCCAATAACGATCCTGGGCCTGTAAGTAAAGAGACTCTTTGTTTCTAACGCAGACGACGGACTTTTTTAAGTCCCCTTGCTTTGAGACCCCCGTTTTTTTTTTAAAGTTTGCTGGTTCATCGTCATTATCTACAGCTCATTTTATGTCCCCACTGCTGGGGCACGAGCATTCCCTATGGATGGATAGGGAGAACGGGCCATAAACCACCACGCAGGCCCACTGCGGATTGGTGGTTGTTAACGACTGCTAATGCAGCCGGGACCAACGTCTTTACGTGCCTTTCGAAGCACGGAGGAGCTCGAGATGATACATTTTTGGTCACCCATCTGATGACCGGCCCTTGCGAAAGTTGCTTAACCTTAGCACTCGCTGACCGGGTGCGTTAACCACTGCGCCATCGAGCTCCTCCCTGATTTGCTGATTGCCACTGGGCATTTTCAGTGTCACCGGACCTTTTTGGGGGCAGCGAGAAACTCAAAGGGTTCCTCAAGCCGTGTGAAACGAAGCACTGTCAAAGGTTTTCTAGAGGGAACGGCATCACCTACTACCTACTAGATTCTCCGAGAGGTTCGTATCGGATCGGAAACCCCTCATGCGTGTGCGTTAGTCGATGACAAGGCAAGAAAATTCGCGGATAAAAGTACGTCGTTTGTGCAATCCTTAAATTGTTTAAATGTGTTCGTTTAATCAAAATAATTTAACAATTTTAGGTGGAAGTGACTCCGCGGGCTAGCTGCGTGCTGCATTTGGTATGTTCCCATGATCATTATAAATTGAATGATGCTGCTAGCTTTACATTAAAAGCGTTGTAGCAGTATAATTCCCCTGTTCCACCTATCCCTACCAGGCTATCTCCACTGGTAGGGATAGGTTGATTATTTTTCCGCCTGTCCCCACTAGTAGAGATAGGTGGAAAAAAATCCATATATCTCTACTAACTCTCCCCCCTGGTAGGGATATATGGACTTATTTTTCCAGTATTCCCTACTAGTAGGGAATAGAGTCTATTCCATCTAGCCCTACTGACACATCCCTCCTGGTAGGAAAATGTGGATTCGACCATGAAATTGCTTTATCACTTTTGACAAAAACTTCCATAACAATAAAAATTCGCTAAGGCTCATTGTCAATGATGGATGACAAAGTATCTGTCACTTGGTCTTTTAAACAAAAATAGAACTTGTTGTTTTATTATATGCAAACAAAATTCACTTCTAAGGTGGTAAAGCAATTTAATTGTCGATTATACTTAATATATTGTTCGAGGGTGTCCTTTTTACAAGAAATTACCAAATGGCATAAAATATTGCGATCACATTAAATAATTTAAATTAAGCTAAGGCACAAATTAACGAGATTTTGTGGCTCAGGGAACACGTATCTGCACTCTATAAATAAGCGTTATACCTACTTATCTGTTTTATTTACCACTACACGCCACCAGACGAAAAAAAACAACTTTATTTTTTAAGTTTTCTTTATGCCATTGTAAAGTAAAGTAAATGAGCTGAGTTTCCTTCCGGTCCTTATATCGGTACGACACAATCTCACAATGACTGAAACCAATATAACTAAATTTTAAAATGGCTTTGTCCCGTAATGCCTGAAATTTTAAATGTATTGATCCCAGAATGACTAAAAGCCTTTTTCCTGTCATGCTTTAGACGCCCGCGTGCGGGTTTGGTCGGCATGCGGGCTGCCCGCATGCGGACGAGATCCGCATGCGGGTGAAAAAACGCATGACAGGAAAAAGGCCTTTACTGTCGTGCGGGTTACACGCATCGTCATTGTACGCATACAATCGCAAACAAAGATGAAAATTGATACAGAGAGACTTATTTTTGAAGTGCATTTTCGCCCTTTGTTGTGGAACAAGCAGGACGACCTTTACAAAAACAATGACTATTATGTAGGGGGTAGCTTGCCTTTCTTTTTATTAAATTCTTCTTATTCTGACATTGAATTTGAACACTGCGTTTTATTTCTAAACCTATATTTGAGCTTAACTTTTTAATTTTGATAAATTCATTAAACATTCCAGTAAGTGATCTAGTTTCAAGGATCTACTCTGAATTGTTTTTTATATTTTTATATTTTTGAAAATTTATAAGCTATAATTACTTTTTAACGTTCATCTCTGTGCACGAGTATACTCACTCGACACGCACGACACTGCAGCGGCGAACGAAATCTTTGTTCTGCGTGTGGCCCGGAGCGTATTATAACCCGCATGCGGACGAGATCCGCATGCGGGTGAAAATACGCATGACAGGAGAAAGGCCTTTAATCTCACGATCACATTATATTTATAATATGCATAAGTAGGTAATCAAACCTTCTTAATACACTTCTCTTTACACTTGACAATGCAACTCATTTATAAAGATAATTATCGTTTAAGTAAGAAATGATACTGTGTATTCTGATTATAGTGTTTCATTCTTCAATGCAGTAATGGTATTTTACTGCTGAGTTTTTCTTTAAATATCTTTATTAAAAAAAAATATTGAATCTAGGAATGCTAGGTACCCATTTTGCGTCATGCGTGTTGAAAGCGAGGTGAATGCATTTTCAGACATTATGGGATTCAGACATTTTGAAACTAGGACATTTTAGGAAAAAGCCACATTGACCTTCAGTTATTTATTATGAAAAAGACACCATTTGAATTTCAGTCGTATTAATTAGCTAGGCATTTTGAGATTAAGCTGTAATGGACCGGACGTCTTAGTTTGTTAAGAGAATAAATATCTTTAAACCTAGTAGTAGGTTAGTAGTAGAGAATTCCGGACGAAGAGAGCACCGCTAACGGCCTTATCACTTAAGAAGTGGCGAGATGAAGGCCAGTTAAGCACTGTAAGGAATAGAAAAAACATAATAGCTGAAAAGTCTTGGCTTGTGCCGCAGCCGTTTGCAGCAAGAGCCTGCAATCACCGGCCCCGCTGCGTGCCACCGTCCTCCTGCTTCCCCTACCTGATGCCGTGCTTCTGGCCAGCCCGGCCCAGCGCACCCTGCAGCGTGCCCACGCACTGCTTCCACAACCCGCCGTGTATGGCGCCGAGGATACCCAAGAAACCGGAGCCACATGTAAGCTCAAAATCTATAGAGTAAAGTGTAAAGCGTCTACCGGATAGACTCTAGCCCATTCCTATCCTTGCCGAACCCGTCGGAGAATCTTGTATAAGGAACGGGGACACGTCAGTGCGTGATGCCACTTCTTCTAGAAAACCTCTCTCGGTGCTTCGTTTTACACGGCTTCAGGAACCCTTTAAGTTTCTCGCCGCCCCCAAAAAAGTCTGGTGACGCTAAAAATGCCTAAGATCGCTAGCTGGACTTCGAGCTCTGTGTATGGCGTTGAGAAGACCTCGGCCGCCGAAGGTCGATGTCTTCTCAAATATTGTATATAGTCGTCACCAGGGGCCCGACCGCCTAACCGATCGCTTTGACTTCGTTTGTGGTTTATGACGTCATCTTGTCGTTTTGTGACGCCTATGAAAGCAATATCGAAAGCTATAGCCTTTAACTTTTGATATTGCTTTCATAGGCGGTGCGAGGTGGCAAGATGACGTCATAAACTATACGCGTAGTCAAAGCGATCGGTTAGGCGGTCGGGGGGCAGCTCATTGGTGGAATGAAGGAAGGAATTGTGGATGGAAACACCACAGGTAGGACGGGCTAAAAACGGCCAACTGGCCATAGAGTGGTTTATAAAGTAAAATGTAAAGTATAAAACCTATCCCAATATGGCTATAGCTAGACTCCGCTCTCGCTGAGCGAAGTTTGCATAAGACTTCTTCTGATTTAGTTACTTATTCCGTTGACAAAGCGACCCAAAGTGTTTTGACTTTCGATACAAGCTCGCCATAAAGTTACCACGATCGTGCGATTTCGCGCCAGTTAGGGTAGTCGCTAGTTAGGACATTATTGTCCTAAAATTTAGGACAAATTTTAGTCTAAAATACCAGTAACTGATTTCAATGAAAATCTATGTTATTTTTTGGCGACGAAATCTCTTTTGGTGCCCTTTACCTACGTTCATTAAGATCACGGAGGTCCGGCCGACGTGGTAGACCACGTCCCTCTAACAAGAGTTTTTGGATATTAGATTTTAGCGGCCAGACGGGCAGACTGAGACCAGACTCCCATAGCTTAATAAGGTTCTAGCTAATTCAAGAGAGGAAGTCTATTTTTCGTTTTCGTAGGTATAAATGAGGACATTGTTGAAAATATTGCAATTAAACAAACAACATTAACAGTTGAAAACTGTCATATACTACAAGGAAAGGCCTAAAAGCTGATAGAGGTCAAACAAATTTAAAACTTATTCCTTTCTGAATACTTCAATAGAATCTTATTCAATCTCGTAGAAATGTAAATCTTTGTTGGTTCATTGACACTTACGTGGTAATACCACTTGATTAGTAACGCTCTACCAAAGTCATTACCCGAGCAAAGAAGCAATTACGTGGTGTACGCAAATATTCTCACTTGACTAAAGAACTCGCAATACATTAAGTTACCGTCTAGGTAACAGCATGAATTATAAACTTCCTATAAAAATATATATACAGATAAATTGAGAAACTCCCGCTTTTAAATGTCAAAAAAATGCAAAACTTGGATATTCGAATTTGCTAAGCTTTACTTATTTTAAATTAGCTTCTTACTACCCGCGGCAAATTATGCCATAAAAGTACTTCTAATAGACCCCAATGGACAAAAATTACCCTTAGCAATCTCCTGAAATAACACGTCGCTCCGTTTTGACTAGAAGAATATGTTATATAAAATAACAGAAAGACTTTTCGTACTAAGTCGTTAATCTTTTCATTCTTGTTACAGGTATGCGAGGGTGGAAAGGAAAAGTGTAAAACTCAATCATGCCCAGGGGTAAATATTTACTTTAGAAAGTAGATGTTTAATTGGTTGTGACTTGATATAATGTATTGTATAGGTACATATTATAAAATGCATTGCCAATTTTATGACTGTAATTTTATGACTGTAACAGAGGTGTTCAAGTAGAAACTTGAACACCTCTGGTCTAGTCGTGACGACCACCAGACCCAGAGGTCCCGGGTTCGATTCCTAGCGAGGGGTACATGTTAGCGTTACGGTTTAGTTGGTGATAGGGCTTGGTTAGGTACCACCACAGAACTTTTTTATTGTTCTGTGGCTACCACCATCTTATCTAAATGTTTTACCATAACATCATCGTTAGTATTAGGTCCTTACCTATGAAATTGACGTTTTGATTAAGATTTGATAAGATTTTTTATAAAATTTTATTTTCCATGCCAACGTTTTTTTAATTTTCTTAGCATCTATTTATATTAACACTATAAAAATTGTAGAGTAGTATGTTTGTTTCACTAGCTAAATATAGCAGACATTAAAAAGAAAAAAAATCAAGTCCCTTCAAAGCTACAATGAAACAAAAAGACAATTCCGCGAACATAAAAGTAGTAAATTTAAAAAATAATATTGGGCGATAAAGACACAAAATTAATAATCATTGCTATTACTGAAGCCTAAGTAACATAGTCCTAATTAAAGGTGTATAATAATATTAACAACCGGTATTGACTTTTAGAACTTTTAGACCTTTTAATAAGTGAGAAAAAAACGTCCATTTCATAGGTAAGGACTTAGGTCCTTACCTATGAAATGGCCGTTTTTATAGACTATGATAGTATTGTTGTGGTCCGGCAGCTAGCCGTGCCTCAGTAGTTGAGAGTTCCGGGATTGTGCGCTATAATCATCACTTAACGTGGGGTGAGATGAAGGCCAAACACTTACATAAGGAATAAACAAATATAATAAATATGAAATAATATTTATAAAACTTATAAAGATACAGTGAAAAAGTTAAACGCCTACCCGACCCAGCCAGGAATCGAACCTGGGTCTTCCGCAATCCGGGCGGCTGCACTGACCGCTATGCTACCGGGAAGGCTGACGTATGAAATAATGTCAAATAATATGCATACGATGCTTATAATTTCATTCTTATAATTCACAGAATAAACCAGCGGAAACGGAAGCAGGCAAAAAAAAGTAATACAATGGACAATTTGAAAGAAAAACAGAGCAGCTCAAAAAAAAAATTGGTGGAAGTTACGGAGAAATTAGGCGAAGTTACATGGAAATTGCAGGCATTGACAGAGGAATTGAAGAACTCGACTGAGAAAAGTGACGAAAACACTAAGGATCCAGAAGAAGTAAGCTTGTTATGCATTTGTCTAGCAGTGGATGTCTTTTGGCCGAGACAATGATGATAGAGCATGTTTGTTTTTCACCATTAATCATACTGCTTTCAATATTTTAAATGTTTACTAACTGACCGGCGGACTTCTTACCGCTTTGACAGTTTCCATGACAACAAAACAAACAAATCATTCGTCCGCTTAAGAACTGGTGTTCTTATCCCATTGTTTCTCATGATGGACCCCTATAGCAGCGCCACCTAACGGGTCCATTTATATATCTAAACCATTCCAAATCCATTTGAACACACACACAAAATTGTCCAGCCGTTTAGAAGGAGTTCAATAACATAACATACACACGTACAGAAAATTATAAGATTATAATATTTTCACCTTATTTTCACTTACACTTGTTACCATTTTAAACTTAATTTTTGTTTTCTTAAGTTTAAAATGTAAATTAATATAAAAAAATAAATAATAATAATAAAGTTTACGCAAACACTAACACATTGAAAAGAAACTACTTTTATGGACCTACTCGCGTTTATTTTACACATTAATTTTATTTTAATGTTTATCCTGACGTTTCGAACCCCTTGCAGGATCCTAGGTCACAGGGAGACTGAGGTGTTGGCCATCTCATAATTAGTAACTTCATACCCTTATTTTTGTTTAATCGGGTGCGTTCTGTTTTACGCGAGTATCCGTAAAAGTGGTTTAATTTTTTCTTCTTTTGCTCCTATCTTTATTGCTCTCACTATAAGATTGGTTGTAGCCTGGAGATCTCTTTAATTAGTAACTCTTCGCTGTGTATTTTTTTTCTTTGTGTACTTTTGTGACATCTTAAAATAATGGAGTATATATATAGTGTCAGTTTTCAACATTTGTTTTCCTTCTACCAATTAAAAAAAAGCGGTCAGCAACTAATTTCAGTCATCATCATCAGCTCATTTTATGTCCCCACTGCTGGGGCACGAGCCTTCCCTATGTATGGATAGGGAGAGCGGGCCATAAACCACCACGCGGGCCCAGTGCGGGTTGGTGGTTGTTAACAACTACTAATGCAGCCGAAAAAAGAAAATAAATAAATAAATTTGAAGACGATTATTAAAATCTATCATCAGCTTGTCAGTGCGCGAAAACTTTATTTACTGTATTACTGTTATTGTTTTAAAATGCCAAGGAAAAGAGGACCTGACTTAGGTCGCGATGTCAATCAAATGTGTGACGAGCTAACTCACGTGCAAACCGCACTGACGACCAGCGAGAGACAGATAATGATAACATTCGTTTGTATGGCAGAATTGCGTTCCACAGTGAATAATAATGAAGTAGATAGGCTTAGAATGGAACGAGTTCGGGCACACCAAACACAACAACAGCGAGCACGAGTGCACGACACAATGAAATAGAGCGATTCCGCAGACGCAGTGTTCCTGTAAACCTGGAACGAGTAGCATTCCACTACGACCCGGAAATAGATTATTGTGCCGTAACAACTGGGGAAATGACAACCATTTTTCAATATTGTAAAGCGTTAAAATACAGCGGTGAATCTACTAGATTATGTTGTGTTGGTGGTAAAGTAAAATTGCCACAATTAATAATTTATCAAAAACAATAATTATGGTATACTACCTTAAAGGTGGGCATGAAATTTTCCTATACAATATGCGTTGCGCCAAACAACGTCATTTGAAAGCAATTGTTATATTTTTGGATGTTGGCCAAGAAATGTTTAGAGTAATTTCCCACCCCAGCCGATAATGTTTAAGTTTTGACCATATTGTTCACCAATACATGTAGGTGATACGAAGTTCACCGGGTCATCTAGTATTTTATATATTTCAGATCTATCTACGGGATATTCAGAAAAAAGAACTAGACATTGTGTTTGTCGACCACAAAAAGAAGAAAAAGAAACATGTGAGTTGAACTTTACGAGATTACTTTACGCTTTTAAGCAGATATTGAATTAGTTGCAGGTTGGTATGGTACCTACTTGGCATTGAGGCCTTTTGCGAAAGTAAAGTAAGTAAATAGCCTTTAATTGTCCCACTGTTGGGCAAAGGCCTCAAAAATCAAGTCATCACTACAATTTATGGGTATATAATAGCTTAATCAGTACGCTTGCCGAATGCGGGTTGGTGATCACAAACCCGGGCTATGCATCGATAAATACGAAACACACTTTGCCCAACCTGGGAATTGAACCCGGGACCTTCGGGTATCGGGCCGAGCTGTTTGCCTCTTTCAAATGTTTGCCTTTCGCGAAAGCTAAGCAATATTTTAATAGTCTCTATCTCCTTTAATTCATAAGGCACGTTAAAAGCGAAGCACATGGGAGAACTGGCATAGCCCGGAGTGCCTAGGCTCTCATTAAGGAGAGCTTCATTCGCCGCTTGGCCACGTTAACGTAAACGAAAATTTGTATGACATTGAAGCAACGCCTCCTGGTGACAAACGAGGAAAATTAACATTTTGCTATACAAATTCTCGTTAACGTGATCGAATAACCGATACGATTAAAAATTTATTACTTTTTTTTTGGAGAGTTTGCTTATTGCCACAGACGGCATTTTCAGCTTCACCGGGCTTGTTTAGAGGCGGCGAGAAACTTAGAGCACGTTCCTCAAGCCGTGTGAAACGAATCACCTTCGGAGGTTTGCTAGAGGGAACGGCATCACGAACTAGTGCGTGTCCCCGTGCCCTACTAGATTCTCCGTAGGGTTCGGTCGGATAATGTAGTAGGGGAAGGGGCTTGAGGAACCCTTTAAATTTCTCGTCGCCCCAAAAAGTCCGGTGACGCTGAAAATAATCAGTGGTAATCACTAATCAGCCAACTTTAAAAAAAAAAAGCTTTAGGAACCCTTTCAGTTTCTTGTCGTCCAAAAAACATTCGGTGACGCTGAAGTCCCGCCAGAGGCCATTAGCTAACTCTCCACTAGTCGAGATGAAATTAGCGTCCTTGCCTTTCGAAACACAATATGATGAAGGTCGTTTAAAACAACTCTTAAAATATTTAAATGAAATTCATGTAAACTAATTATTTCCAGAAAAAACCCGTCGAATGCGAATGCTCGCAGCCTGGATGCGCCAGCTGCTTCGTCATGCGACCCCAAGTAAGCTGAACACCTAATAAAGTCAAAACATTTTTTAGAATAGGGATGTTGACAATGACAATAATTAATTTAAAAACATTACACGTATTAATGAAATCACGTAACAGTTCTTTAACCCTTTAACGGGCATAACATGTTAGAAAAATTAATTGGTTTTCAATCTTATCTCAATGACATAAAGTTCAAAATTTAGTGGGAATATACATCCCTCTGACTGTGAAAGGGTCAAAAAAAAATAGGTCAATGTAAAACATTGACCTATTAAGCCCGTCACAGATTTATCTATAATATATGAAGGAGGGCGAATTTCCCCATCACGGTCAGTCATGTCCATGGGCGTTAGGAAGCGGGTATATTTAAATGAGACTAGTTAATTTAGTTTTTAGAATCAATGACAGTATAATTTGATAAATTAACAGCGTTTTGATACTTTAAAAAAATGCCAAGAGGTATGCGGAATGGCGAGCGAACTACCAGCGCCGAGGCTCACGTCGAACTGAACTCTATGCGGAGCGGGCGCCGCTTATAAAGGCCGGTCGCCCCACTCCGCCGCAACATCTGAGCGCGCCCGGCGCTGACGTCACTCGCAAACCCGCACGGACTACAAGTCCCCTCTAGTCATTTTGCATTTACAAAATTTAATAATACACACAGTAAAATGATTTGGAATTGTACACAGTTAGCAAAATCAACTTAAAAGAGGTGTTATTGTAAATAAATTACTCAAATCAACTAAGAAAACAAAATTAAATTATGAAATGCTTGATTATCATGATCGCGCCGTCACGGCCGTCCTGCACCTTCACACGTCCTCGTGTGTCTCGTCATCGGAATTATCTGTAAAGAACAAAATTACGGTCGATAGAACACCCAGGCTCGGCCATTCTGGCCTTACAAAGGTGTTGTCATAATTTCAAACTTTTGTCACTGACTTTTTGTAAGAAAACAGTCACACAGACAATATTATTGTCACACAGACTAATTGTCACACAGACTCCTTGTCACACAGACTCTTTGTCACACAGACTCTTTGTCACACAGACTCTTTGTCACACAGACTCTTTGTCACACAGACTCTTTGTCACACAGACTATTTGTCACACAGACTATTTGTCACACAGACTATTTGTCACACAGACTATTTGTCACACAGACTATTTGTCACACAGACTTATTGGAGAAGTACACACATAAATTTCCATCACACTACGAAATCTACTTACTGTTGCCGTCATCGGCACATCCAGTCACCTGTAAGTTAGCACTTAATTCCAAAGGAACATAACAATTTGGCATAGCACGTATGCGGTCATGAGCATATTTGTATGTTCTATTTGAATTTAAGGCTTTCAGTAAATATCTGTCGCCATCAAGTAACTGAATAATTTTAAAGGGGCCCTTAAACTTAGCTTCCAACTTAGTCTGATTCCGCTCGTGGTTCTCTAAGAGTACAAAATCACCTAATTTAAAATGATAAATTTTAGCTTTTGTCTTATCAAAGCGCTCTTTTTCAACAATAGCGTTACTTTGTATCGAATGTGCTGCACGTTGACGAGTTTCTTCTAAATTAACAATATTTTCATTTGAGTCATCGTCTAAAATCGTTAGGTCTAGAGGTCTTGCAACTTTACCTGTTTGTAATTCTAAGGGACTAGATTTTGTAACGCGATTAACTGTACTATTTAAGGCTATTTGCACTTCAGGTAGCGCGTCTTGCCATGATTTATTATTTCCTACTTAAACGGCTGTAAGCAAATTCTTTAAGGTACTCATCACGCGCTCTACTTGACCATTTGCTCGGCTAGTTCCTGTGGTTATTAAATGAAGTGTGATACCATGTAGATTGCAAAAGTCTCTGAAGTCTTTGCTAGCGAAACATCTACCTTGATCAGCTATAACGCGAGTCGGAGCACCAAACAACGAAACAATGTATTTAAGAGCTTTAATGGCATAGTTAGTGTCGATATTAAGAATGTGATATAGGATGGTGTATTTTGTAAAAGAGTCAATCATTACAAACACATACTCTTTGGTATCATTCTTACCACTAAGCTTACCAGTGGCGTCAATGTGAATGGTATGCCAAGGGGTGGACACTTTGGGTATAGGATGTAATTCGGCTTGAACTTTACCAGAACGAGATTTTGATAGTCTACAGGTAATACAATTTTCAACGAATTTGCGAACATATTTATTCATATGAGGGAACCAATAATAACAATATACTTTTTCTAGTGTTTTTTCCCACCCTAGATGCATAATGCTTTCGTGTACATGATTGATTACAGCCCACTGAAATGATTTAGGAACAATAGGTAACCAGGTGCTTCTGTTATTTCTTTCTATTTTACGGTGCAAAATTCCACGTCGGAGTTCATATGTTCCTGCAATATTAGGGTCGAGACTATTATTTTGTAAGCTTGAAATGATGGATGTTATGTCAGTATCCTTTTGCTGCTCTGCTTGAAACCAGCTGTCATTAATTTCAGTAACATTAACCCGTTTTTGAACTGTTTTTGTTAGAAATATTTGAGATGTTTGAGGAAGGGGGTTACGAGATAGAAAATCGACATGACCATTCGTTTTCTAGGTCTATACTCAATATCGAAATCAAAGCTTTGTAGGAAACACCACCATCTATGAACTCGAGGCGTTAAGTCTGTTTTAGATTTAGATGCTTTCACGGCATTGCAATCTGTAATTACAATAAACTTTTGACCCTGTAGATAGTGTTTAAAATGCTTAATAGCTTTGACTATTGCTAGCGTCTCGAGTTCATATGAATGATATTTGGATTCGCAAGGTGTAGTTCTTTGGCTGTAGTATTCAACGACGTGAGGTTTACCATCTTTTCTTTGCATAAGTATAGCACCGTACCCTTCAGAGCTAGCATCGGTATGCAATTCAATAGGAACCTGAGAGTCGAAGATAGTAAGGACTGGTTCACTCGTTAGTATGGAAATTATTTTTTTGCGTATGTTTTCAAATTCGGGAGTCCATTTTATGCTACCTTTACCAGATGTCAACCTGTAAAGGGGGGCGGTAATTAGGGAAAAATTTTGAATAAATTGGCGAAAATATGACGCAAGACCAATAAATTGTCTAAGCTGTGTAACATTTTGTGGGGGAGGTAATTGCGATAAAGCATTTATTTTACGAATGTTTGGTCTCAATTGACCAGATGACACTTGATATCCTAGATAATCTATATGGGTTTTTAGAAAAGCACATTTCTTTAAATTAAGTGAGAAACCGGAATTTGTTAAAGCTTTTAATACTGAATTTAGTCGTTGTAGACCTTCCTCAATAGTCTCAGATGGGATAATAATATCGTCAATGTAACAGACAGCGAAAGTCTCTGAAAGATTGCCAAGAGCTTTGTTAATAGCTCGCTGATACACGGATGGTGCATTTCGGAGACCAAAAGGCATTGTGACATATTCAAATTGCCCATCGGGCGTAACAAAAGCAGTTCGTTCAATCGAGTCTGGGTGTACAGGAATCTGGTGGTAGCCACTTGCCATGTCTAAAGTGGTAAAATATTTGGCTCCTACTAAGCGCTGTACTTGATCACCAATCAAAGGTAACGGGTACCTATCTGGGATGGTGTTGCTATTTAACTCGCGGTAGTCTACACAAAGACGATCGGAGCCATCTTTCTTTTTTACAAGTAGAATCGGACTAGCAAAGGGGGAGCTACTCTCACGAATTACACCTGCTTCAAGAAGTTCTTTAATTTTCATGCGCACTAATTCACGGTCCTTAGTATTTAATCGATATGGACGACGTTGAACTGTCCGACTAGGATCAGCAAGCTTTATTTGGAGGAGCCCCGTGGTAACTTTGCCTGTTGGTATACCCTCAACAAAGAAGTCTGAATATTTATAAAGAATTTCTTTCAATTTTTCAAATGATACCGAAATAACTTCAGTATTAATGGAACTAAAATCACTGACTCTTTTACCGAATTCACATTGCAAAATAACGTGACATTTATTGATAGTTAATTTATTTTGTGCAACTTCGACCGAAAACCCTAAGTGAATTAAATCTCGTCCTATTAGAATGTCACTATCCAATGATGAATCAGGAATGACGTGAAATAATAACTCTAATGTATAGCTTTGCATTGTAACAGTAGCTAAAATTTGAGAAGTGCAGCTTAAGTTTGTTTTACCTATACCCAACAGTGAAACTGAATCAGAAATTCTTTTACCTGGAAAACGTCGAGCTACTGTTTCTTTTATTAATGAGCATTCGGAACCAGAATCAAAGTAAAATGGAAACTTCTCACCATGATTGTAGAGATGATCAGTGGCAGGCTTGATGGCGCAGACATTTACCCTTCGGTCAGTTGTGGACGTGTCGTCGTGATCTTCAGTCTTCTTCTGCCCTTTGGTGCAATGTGGTGCGATATGACCGGCCTCGCCGCACCGGAAACAGACGACATTCCTCGGCTCCTTGCGTTGTTGATGGTTGCTTGTGGGTGTTGACTGGGAACGATTCATGTTAGCATACGTATTTTGGTTCTTGCTTGTAGATCCACGGCACTCGATGGCTAAATGGCCAATCTTTCCGCAGCTATAACAGCGGCGTGGTAGTTCCATACGTGGTTTCTTGGCGTCGTTAGCTTGAATAATTTTGTCAGTGGGTGGTAGGCTTCTCTTTCGATAGACAAATGGCATTAACTCACGTTGTAGTTGAATTCTTGACTTAATTTCTGTAGTAAAGGCCATCCTTTGTACCTGATTATCAGTACGAGCTACGTGGGCCAAAGCTACACTTATGGCCACTTGTTCCACAGTCATGTTCTGCCACCGCGTCGTTAGGGTATTTAAAATTCTTGACACATAGGTAGACATATTTTCCCCTTCGTTTGGGCTGCTTGATAAAACTTTAAACAGACTAGCAGCTGGAGTTTCAATGCTATCAAAATGAGATAGAAATAATGGTTTTAGTTCTGCCCATGTAACTTCGTGATGACTGTTGTGTGATAACCATGTGGCCGCTGACCCTTTCAGGGCTCTACTAAGAAGCATTATCAGCTGACTTCCACTTGCCGGGTTTTCTTTTAGGCAGATGTCGACAGTATTACACCATGCCTGTGCATTTGCTTCTTGATCTTCAGGATTAAAATCTGGAAAAATAAGTTTAGGCACTTTCTTCTTTGGTTCCAAGACGACCTTCATTAATTCCATCATGGTCCGATGTTGGGTTTCTAAAAGATTTCTCCATCTATCTTGCTCAGTACGTAAAATAGGACTGGCGTGCCCTTCATCATTAGTTTCCGCTTCTTGGTTCATCCCCACTCCTGATGAAGGAGGGCGAATTTCCCCATCACGGTCAGTCATGTCCATGGGCGTTAGGAAGCGGGTATATTTAAATGAGACTAAGTTAATTTAGTTTTTAGAATCTATGACAGTATAATTTGAAAAATTAACAGCGTTTTGTTACTTTAAAAAAATGCCAAGAGGTATGCGGAATGGCGAGCGAACTACCAGCGCCGAGGCTCACGTCGAACTGAAGTTCAAAGTTCAAATTCAAAGTTCAAAGTATTTATTGCTGTTCATGAATGTGATACAAAGGTAGAGTCATCAATAGTATTCCAGTACAACATGATACCCATTTGGGCTTAGCAAATTAATGAATGAATGGACGTGCAACGGAATTAATTATTTTTAAAATATATTTCTAAATTGTAATGAAAATAAAATTATTTATTTAATACACAAGACATATTACTATTTTACAACAATTAATAAATAATTTATATCAAATAGAATTCATTGTCATTATAATATTCATTTAAATTATAGTAGCATTTTTTAATTAATATAGATTTTAATTTTCTTAGGAATGTTTTTGGATTAGGATCTGATCTCAGTTCGGTAGGTAATTTATTATGTATTTTGATTGCTGTACAATAGGAACTAGAATTAAACATAGCCATACGACTCTTTGGTATTTTAAATTTGTTTTTATTATGAGCTCTCCGAGCCCGTAAGCTGTCAGATTCAGCATTCTTAAAGATTGACGGGTTGTTTTTTATGAACTTAAACATTTCAAAAATATACATGCAAGTAAGGCTCAAAATTTCTAATTTAATAAAGTAGGGCTTGTAAGTGTCCATTTTGTCTATATTCATAATTATCCTAATACACTTTTTTTGGAGCACAAAGAGATCGTGTACATCTGTGCTGTTTCCCCAAAGGATAATTCCGTAATTTAGCCACGAGTGGGCGTAGGCGTAGTATGCTGTGGTGGCAGTTTTCTGGTCTGTACTTAGTTTTAATTCATAGAGCGCATAAGTGAAACGACTTAGTTTTGCTTTAATTTTTTCGATGTGCTTTTTCCAGTTAAGATGGGAGTCAATTTCGAGGCCCAACAAAGGACAAGTTTTTACTTTTTCTAAGCGAGAGTCATTTATTTCTAAATCTACGTTCAAGGGGGATTTTTGATAGGGTCTAAATTCAATCAGTTTTGTTTTAGAGTAATTGACTAGTAAGTTTTGCTCTTTTAACCACTCTGTAATTTTTTTAAATATCATTTTTAATTCTGTCTGACACGTTGATTCATTTTCAAATCTAACCAAAACTGAGACGTCATCCGCAAAGAGAACACATGGAGTATGTATTATTTTAGGCAAGTCATTAATGTATATAAGAAAGAGTAAACAACCGACAACGCTTCCTTGCGGGATAGAACAGTTCAGTGTTGCTTGGTCAGATCTAAATAGCGTCAACTTACCAGTTTGTGGGTCCCGATAGTCAATTTGAACATACTGTAATCTATTTTTTAGGTATGACACCAGCCATGCGTACGCGCTACCCCTTATACCACAACAATATAATTTAGAAAGGAGTATTTCATGCTTTACTCTATCATATGCCTTTGTCATATCGAGCAAGATTCCTACAGCATAGTTTCCTTCGTTAAGGTATTTTTGTATTTGTTGAATATAGTGATAAACTGCTAAAACTGTTGATCTATTTCTTCTAAAACCATATTGGCGATCATCCAAGACATTATATTTTTCAAAAAAGGAACACATACGATCCACCATTGCTCGTTCAAATATTTTTGAGGCTGATGGGGTTAGGGCTATGGGCCTATAGTGACTAGGGTCACTTCTGCTACCCTTTTTGTGAATTGGACGAACGATTGTAATTTTTAGTAAGTCTGGGAAATTGCCTTCATCAAAGGACTGGTTTATCAAGCTAACTAGGGGAACTGTTAGTTCAGAGGCATACTTTTTTAAAAGAATAGGTTTTATATCATCGGCTCCTGAACTATACTTGGTTTTGAGGTTTTGCAGTAAAGTTTTAACTTCTCTCTCATCTACCGGTCTTAGATACATACTGTTCTCTATTGTGGTATATGTGGGTGGTTTGCCGGATTTATTTATGCAATTTCCTCCTTCTGCCACGGAGACGAAGAAATTATTAAAGCAATTGGCAATTTCTGTGGGTGATTTTATGATTTTACCATTAATATTTAATAGAATATTTTTATGATTTTTAGAAAGCGATTTGTTTGTTTTTGTTTTTATGATATGCCACATTGTTTTTGTTTTATTATCAGATTTCGCCATTTTTGAGATAAATTCTTTCTTTTTAGAAATAATAATTGATTTTTTTTAAAATTTTCCTGTAAATTCTATAGTGTTTTTTTAGTACTTCATTATTTGTATGATTAACTAAAATTCGTAGCTTTCTTTTATGTTTACATGATAGATTTAGGCCTTTTGTTATCCATTTAGGTTTATGATTTCTTGACTTTGATTTTATTAAAATAGTTTTTTCAGGGAAATAAGTATTCAATAGAGATTTTAGGCAAGTGTAAAATATTTCATAATTTTTACTTACGCAGTTTAGCTTAGAAAATAGATTTACCCACTCTATTTCATTAAGACTTTTCCTAAAACCATTTATTTGATGGTCTGAGAAAAATCGTTTTGTAATTATTTGTGTTGTGTTTATTTTATAGAGACTATTAGTTTCTACCGTCACGACAACAGCATGGTGGTCAGAAAGACCCAATTCGCAAACTTCTGTTTGGGTCCCACTAAAGTTTGTAAAAACAAGATCTATGCATGTAGCTATGGATGTACATATCCTTGTCGGCAATTTTACTTGTTGTATAAAATTGTAAGAAAGAAGTAAATTTTTGAAGTCAGTAGATATTTTTTTGTTACCCAGCATATCAATATTAAAATCTCCTCCTATCATTATATTTTTATGTTTTTCTTTTTTTAATTTATCTAGCAACTTTGTAAAGGACTCTAAAAATGTATCCGTTTCACGTTCATTCCAGTATATAGATAATATTAAAATATTCAAACACATTATTTCAATACTACAGTATTCAATAACAAATTCAACAGATAAATCAGAAATGTCTTTTCGTTCTAAATAATCTATGTTTTCTTTGATCAATATTCCTACTCCACCTCTGGAGCGAGTTTCTCTGCAATAGTGTGCCGCCATTGTATAGCCGTTTATTTCTATTATGTTAAGCTTTGAGTTATTCAGGAACGTTTCTGACATACATATGACATCATATGGGGATTCGAGCAATATTTGTTCTAGCAAATGGACTTTGTTGTTCAAACTTTGCATGTTTTGGTACAGTATCTTCATATTATTCACGAAAAAGATGGTTGCTTTGCGTATCTTCATCATTCACAGTGGGGTTTTCTTGTACACACTGTGGCTCATTCAGTAAAGTAATATTGTGGTTGTTTCCACTTGGCTGATTTCCCTGTCTCAACTTTTTTTGTATCTCTTGAGTTTGATAATTTTTTACTCTACATTTATAGTCAAGTCTTAAAAGTTCTTGTAATACATTTTGGCATATATGCTTGATATTGTTTCGTGGGATGCCTAAGTATGAATAGCGTAGGTCCACATAGCTAACGTGTGATAATTGATTGTTGCATAATTCAAACGTGTTATTGATTCTTTTTGAATTATGCACTGTATTAAATTGAGATTCGCATATGATAATGTTTGTGTTTGCCAGCTGGCTAAGGTAATAGAAAAGATAAGAGCTCATTTTCATAATGTTGCTATCATTTTTCCCCACTAAGATTATTATGTAATCCGATTTTCCAAAGTCAGAACAATCGGACATAATGCCATTTAGTATTGTATCGGTTGTAGCTCCTGGTTTTATCTCACTAAAAATTCTGTATTTATTACTAAGCAGTTTTGTCAGTTGCCTGCAGAGACCACGTCCTTGTTCATCACTTAATAAGTGTATTCTATGTGCATGTAATTCGTATTTATTTAAATTCTTTAAAAGATTTTCAGGTTCTTGGGAGTTGTTTTTGTCCTTACATTTTGATTTTATTGTGTCTTCTTTTTTATTATTGTAATTTTTCTTTTTGTGCAATATTGATTTTGTTGAGGTGCTACCTTGAGAGCTTGCTTCTTGCGTAACATCGAGCTTTATTTGAGTTGAGGTTTTTGAACTATTTTGTTTAGTTAGTTTTTTTGGGTTACAATTACATAATGTGTTTATTATTTGTTCGTATTCTATAATTCTCTTTCTTAGAGAAAAATTTTCCGCGTGCAATTTATCAATTTTATTTTCAGCTGACTTTAGTCTATTTTCCAGTAGTAACATTTTATTTTCTATTTCTTGTGAGTTATTGATTTCTTCTCTAATTGTTATGTCTGGGCTGTTACTGTGCAATGGCGTGTCAGCTGTAAGGGAAGAATATTCCTCGTCGGATAACGAATCAAAAGAATTTTCGATAGGTATGTTGACTTTATATTTTGTACGCTGCGTGATATTGCTGCATGAGGTATCCTCCTTATCACATGGCACCATATTTTTTATTTCTCAACAATTATTACACTTCCAGTTATTTTTATTGTCAGGAGTCATTAAGTAAAATCGTTTTTCTGTTACTTCAGTGCAATCCAAGTGGTAGTTATGTTTTCAGTTTACACATTTCAAATATTGCCTATTTGTTATTTTGTTATTACATTTTAAGCATTGTTGCGCCATCTTAAGTAATCAGCTTACGTTAATTTGCTATTCACTGTTTATGAATTTATGTGTTAGCAACAAGTTCAGCTATTCGGCAATAGATGTCAGTATCGTCAAGCTTTAGTTGTCACTTTGTGGATTGGATTGGATATAAGTGCGTGCGTAGTGAAGCTATTTCACACTAGATGGCGTTACTCGACGTATCGTCGTAATTTATGTTCTTGAAATGCGAATAGGGTCAAAGTCCACATTTGCGAGACAGTAGATTTTTGCCAAACCGTTATTCCAATTCGAAAAGTATGCACTGTTCACTCTACACAATAGGATTTTTTTCTTCTTTTTCTTATTATTAGTTAGTTAGTTATTATGTAGTTTTTATACTTTTCCTTTATGGAGGAATGTCACTAACACTGTCACACACTAATTGTAGATTGTTTATTATTTTTTAAATGTTTTTAAGACGTAAAGGGTTTTTTATATATTTTTCGTAAGAAATCGACACGGAGCTAATGTTTACTTATCAGCGCCATCTTGACGACTCAACTCTATGCGGAGCGGGCGCCGCTTATAAAGGCCGGTCGCCCCACTCCGCCGCAACATCTGAGCGCGCCCGGCGCTGACGTCACTCGCAAGCCCGCACGGACTACAAGTCCCCTCTAGTCATTTTGCATTTACAAAATTTAATGATACACACAGTAAAATGATTTGGAATTGTAAACAGTTAGCAAAATCAACTTAAAAGAGGTGTTATTGTAAATAAATTACTGAAATCAACTAAGAAAACAAAATTAAATTATGAAATGCTTGATTATCATGATCGCACCGTCATATATATTATTATGATGTGCTATATATATTATATTATAGCAATCCACCACACACGGTAGCTATACTATAAAATATATTTTTGCCCACATTAAGTCCGCGGTCGTATATACCATAACATAATATTAATATTTCTTGCTATATCTGTCCACATATTTTGGTGACGTAATAGAAATATATATTATAGCTCCGTCTGTGGTTACTCGATGATTACTATGGATATATATCGTAATATGTCTCGCTATAATATATATTATAGCTGCGTCTGTGACGGGCTTAACCCACGGATCTGAAAAAAAGACGGACGTAATATCACACTAAATAGATGGGAAACATGCAAGGTCCTACAATTTCGGTTGTTGTACATGTCCTACACTCACACAAATACACAAGGTCCGACAACCCGCCGTTATTTTATCCC
Source organism: Eudonia lacustrata (assembly GCA_947562085.1). Taxonomy (NCBI): domain Eukaryota; kingdom Metazoa; phylum Arthropoda; class Insecta; order Lepidoptera; family Crambidae; genus Eudonia; species Eudonia lacustrata. The sequence goes on along the minus strand of OX387324.1, from coordinate 7,122,278 downwards.
GCGTGACAGCGCCATCCACAGACACGGTATCGACGAAAATTTAAAAAAAAATGTTGTCTTGTGTGGTGAAATCATGTAGAAACTACATGAGTAAACTTAAAAAGTCACAAGGAATCACCTACCACGCGTAAGATATAAGACGAGCGTGATATTTTTTTGTTATTAATGTTTTATTCACTGTGATGAAAATTCTAAACAAAAAATACAGTGTGGCCACTTTTTTTACGGGAAAATTTCCCTCAAAGTGGGGAAAACTGTATTTGTTGCATTTGTGACTCGGTAAGATTAGATTTCGTAACTTTTTAGGGTTTCGTATCTCAAAAGGAAAAGAATAGAACCCATATTATTGTTATGAAATAACTCTTGCATCCTTTTTAATAGGTTTCCTAAAAATAAAAATCGTAGAGATCCTGGGTCTTTGTTGGGTATAAGGCGTAGTGACGGCAAAGTACTACTGGTCTGGATGAATACTAATTTTATTCAAGTAAGAAACGTCAATTGACACAACGCTTTTAAAAGCATCAGTTAAACAAGTGAAGGAATGAATGAGTGATTAGCGATCGAGTCATTATAATAACTGATTTTATACAATGAGAAGATCGAATGATGTTGAGTATTTTTGTATATTCCAACAGTCGTCCTCGAAAAAACGATATAAACAAAAATAAATACTCTTTCCACTTTAATTACAATACATGTAATATAAAAAAAAACTTAAAAAATGTAAAAAAGAGTTAAACGCAAGAAACTCAGGAAGCTTATTTCTTTGAAATTTTCGGGGGTAGTTTATTAATTCTTTTGCTTAGTCTGACGATTTTTGACGTCGAATGGGTATCGTCAATGGTTTCGTCACTTAGAATTTTGTGTTTCTTGCCTATTAGTTTTGCCGAATCAATCGCCGGGCTTAATAATTTTGGCGGGAATTTCTGCTTGACGTTCTTTATCACTACTACAGATTGTGTTTTCTTTTCTATCACTGTAGTCTTAAAAATTATGTTTTATAGATCAACATTACGATTCTGAAGTGCAACCGTTTAAATGGCTAAAATATCTTAACAAAGTTATAGTTTGCGAGATTTTAAAAGTAGGGAAATAGATGGTTTATATGGCAACCCTCAAATCACGCACACTACTTAAACGGGCGGCCATTAGCATGCTCCACTCATGATTAGACGATGTGACGTCCGTCTTTTTTTCAGGTCCGTGACCTAAGCATAAATTTCTGTAACCTAAAAAGTTGATGAACACTCAATTGACGGAACAAAATAGTGACGTCATAGTTTTTATTGCCATACAAATTATTGACAGTTGCTAAAAAGTTTCTTTATTGACTAACCTAACCAGTCAAATAGCTTATGTAGGGCATGTGGAGAGGAAACGGGGTCAATGCAGCACCTACTGTGTGACTGCGACTCTCTGGCTAGGAAAAGAATGGGACTCCTGGGGTCGGCCTATCCGAAGCCGGAGGACTTCAGGCTCTTCGCTCTTAAGGACGTTGCCAAACTTATGGCTTCTATCTTTACAGAGGAGGAAGAGTGAAGGGATGGGGTTGCACAAAAGATCCCGATGGGTCAAAGTGTTACTGACAGAGGGAAACCTCAGCAGGCCCCACTAAGATAAGATAAGATAAGATAAGATAACCTAACCAGTCAACTACCCAATTTGGCTAGTCACATTTTGAGTTACAGCTTGGCTCTTTAGCTTTTCATTTACCGGGGATTTACGTCCAACAAAATATTTAACTCTGTTTAAAATTTTGTTAAAGTGTAAATGTGTACAATAATTAATTATGGAATAGGAGTTATGCATACTTATACATAATAGGAGTCTATTTGTCGTTTTGAGTATCCGATATTATCGATTACTCAAAACATCATTAACATAAAAACAATCTCGATGATTATGATTACAATGACATGACACGTACTTTAAGAGTACATGCAATGTATCTGCAATTTTTTCCGTAGCTAATGTCGTCTAAATACTTACAGTAAAAACGGAGCGTCCTGTACGAGTGCGCACGCACACGTAAGTTGTTTCTGTGTACACGCGCGCACGCAGTGACGCTGTGCAACGCTGTCAGTTCTGCATCGATTCGATGGAATGGTTTTTCGCTGAGAGCGTTAGCTCACTAATGTATTGCATTTTTGTCTTTTACCGTCATGTTATTATTATTCAATTACTTATTATTATATTGAGAACTTAGTATCTAGACAAACCTAACATAGGCTTTAAGATACTACTAACCGATATTTGTGATTATATTTTTGTTGATAAATAAATAAAAAAAAAAAAAAAAAAAAAAAAAAAGTAATAGTCTGTGCAGCGAGCGGAGTACCTACACTCTGTAAATTACGATGTTAGATTAAAAAAAAAAATACTATAGCTTGTTGTGGTATTTCATCTGTAAAGATGAATCTGCATAGCCAATCGGTTGCAATAACCGTTGGATAGATGGCACTACTGCCGCTAAAAAGCAGTAAAAAATCGAAGCAGTAAAAAAATTCAGTGCTTACATCAGCCTTCCCGGTAGCATAAGGCGCTTTGCAAACGGCGCCGGCGCGCGGCGTGGCGGGCCGGGCCGGTCAATTTCACCGCGAACAATAGCGCAAAGGGAATCATATACTACCAACGCACACAGAGGCCAAAAAAGATCGCGCCGGCCGCCGATGCTCGGAGGTTCTCCGGTCTTTCTTGCAAGCGTCTTGTGGTCAGTGCAGCCGCCCGGATTACGAAAGACCCAGGTTCGATTCCTGGCTGGGTCGGGTAGGCATTGAATTTTTTCACTATATTTTATAAATATTATTTAAGAGTAAGTACCCTTATAGGGTAGGTAATGAATGGCACAATAAAATTGTTCGAAATTGTGTTCGACAGTTTTCGTCGCTAAAAATAACAACGATTTTCATTAAAATATTACGGGATGACTTGCTTCCTGCAAGCCCAAGGTATTGCTAAACACTAAAGAGCAGTTGCTGACCCCAATTTTTAATGATTGAAGGACAAACATGTCGATTACTGGTTCCTGCCGATTATCTACTGGCGTCATTACTCTATTTACAATACGGTATGTTTTTAGGGTTCAAAGGCGCCTGATGATTGAAAGTAAACTACTGCTTAACTCAATGCTGGGCTCAATAACACAACCACAGACATGTGGCCAAAGGTGTATCGACAAGTTCGCAAGGTAGGTACAATAGCTCATCTTTATTTTGGGGTACGGTTGGCAACGAAAATCGTTGAGTAAGATGGTCGATTACAGTATTTAATTTAGTATTAAGATATATATTATCTGCATAGCCATCGGTTGCAATGACCGTGGGATAGATGGCGCGCTGTGCCGCTATTAGCACTTTAAAATTACAAAAGCAGTGACAAAATAAAAAAAAATAAAAAAATAAAAAATAATAATAAATAAATTAAATTGGTCGATTACAGTATTTAATTTAGTATAAATATTTTCCTTTGCTGTTCGAGATTAAGACTTGTTTCACACGCACCACAACCACACCATCAACCACAACACGCGGGCGGCGCTAATTTGTATGAAAATTAATAGTTGAATTCACATTGGTCCACATTTTGCCGTCATTATCGACCTCGTGTTTGATCCCGACTACATCGCTGCCACGTCGCGACCACAACGCAACCACCAGCGACACTGCGAACTCTCGTAAAATTACATTACTTTTGTGACATAGGTGTCATAGACATAGGTTTTGTGACATAGGTGTCATAGACATGGTCTCAGAATAATAACTAAAGCTATAGAAACCGGACTAAAATAGCAACATTCATTCATCAGTTCGTACTATTTTAACTAATGAACCTAAGTGATGTATTGGAAAGAGATCGATTGTCCCTTTTCTTTTGTTATTTCGAAGGTGTCACCAGATTTGTGACGTCATATTTGAGGTAATGTAGTGAGTGACTTTATAAAGGACTCAAAGATTTTTTTTGATCACCGTCAACCATTTGTCGCACTCCAACCTCCTTTTCTAGCCATAAGATAGAACGAAACTAAACATAGTTGCACGATTTTTATTTTAGCCATCCTTCTATAGCTTTACTTATTGTTCTGAGGCATCGGTATAAGATATAGGATGACATAGGGTGACATAGGGTGACATAGGATGACATAGGATGTCACAAAAGTAATGTCTCACGATGTTTTTATGGACCAAAAAAAATATCTCCCCTTTGAAATTAACTCAATAATGTCCACCAAATCAAACACGACAAAATACGAATCAAGTTCTTTTAGTACCCCCTATTTTGCTACCAGTATTCTAATATTATTAATTTTGCCAAATACATTTTTGTTTTCGTTAAAATGATCACTTAAATTTCGCACCCACTCGCAACAGAGTGTCTGTGCAAGTTTGGTCATTATTCGATCAAGTTACAGTTGATGGGAAGAAGGCCAAGCGCTTCTCGTCATCATCATCATCATCATCATCATCATCATCATCATCATCATCATCATCATCATCATCATCATCATCATCATCATCATCATCATCATCATCATCATCATCATCATCATCATCATCATCAGCTCATTTTATGTCACGCTGCTGGGGCACGAGCCTTCCCTTTGGATGGATAGGGAGAACGGGCCATAACTGCCACGCGGGCCCAGTGCGGATTGGTGGTTGTTAACGACTGCTAATGCAGCCGGGACCAACGGCTTTACGTGCCTTCCGAAGCACGGAGGAGCTGTAGATGTAAAATTTTTGGTCAGCCACCCGATGACCCGCTTTTGCAAAAGTTGATTAACATGTCAGTAACCTGACATGATAACCTCGCTGTTTAGGATCGCGGCAGCATCATCCGTGGTTGGATTTGAAATGGCTCTTCTTTTCCCTAATTTGTAATGTTTTTTTTTCAGATGTTCAAATATTTGCCGTACCTCAGCACACCTACCGTTACGAAAATTAATTATTAACATTCCATTTTTTTCAAAATAAAAGCATATAATAGATTTCGACTTACCTATTTATTCTAGATTACTAGACTAGATTAGACTAGATTCTCCGAAGGGTTCGGATCGGATCGGGGAGCGGAACGAAGCGAAAAAAAACCAAAAAAAATAATGTCACTTTATTTTGCAAAACACTACGACCTTACTCATTTATCTTGCACATCTAGATTTATATTTAAGCAGTAACGCCTAAGGTGCATAGTCCCTTGACACGACGTATCGCTGTACACACTTCTTATGCACCGGCAAGTTGTGGCGATGCTGGTCTATGACCGTGTAAGGTGGGGTGCCTTGAGCCACGTGACAGTAATCGCTACAGTACATGAAGGGCGCGATGTTGGTCTGGTAAGGGTTCGGAGGGAAGGGCGCCAGCTCAAAGTTCTCTTCGTTGCCCCAGGACGCGAGAGGCGAGGATGCGAACGGTATCTGGTACTTCTTTTTCATTTCCGATTCGAAGACACTGGTAGAGAAGATGGTAGTTTAGTAAATTGAAAACGAGCATGCAAAGTGAATTACTTAAAAAGTTGTTCTAAGCTAGATTTTTACTAAACTAGTACCTAATAAACTTGCGACAGAAATCAAGCCTACAACAAACTTAGCATTGCAAGACACTGACAAAAATATGTTTAGAGTATAGTTGTATTTGTCGCAACACCGGGCAAACACTTTGCCGCTGGAATCCTCAATCACTGAGTTGCTGACTATGATAAAGTTCAAAGAGGGTGAAGAGCTGTCCTTTTATGACCTTTAAGTACACGTGGCTCTACATAAAAGTACAGAGTACATAAAAAAATTTTCTTTCCTCGGTTTACGCCCTTATGTAAAGGGACAAAAACTTGAAACTATAGTGTTAAATACACCGACAGGCAAGGTAGTAGCACCGCAGCTGTGTTCGACACATTTTTCGTCGCTAATACGGGTAATTAAAATTACTCATGGACCTGGTAATGGGTCGACCCACCGGGACCACGGGTAAAATTCAAAAAATTCAAAACTCAAAACCATTTATTCAGTTTAGGCTACAAATAGCTCTTATGAACGTCATTTTATGCCATCGGTTCGTAAGTCTATCTACTCTGGGTGGGAGATCTTGTACTGAGAAGAACCGGCAAGAAACTCAGCAAGTGTCCAGCTCTTTTCTCCCTTACAGCGTCATAAATATTGGAAAATGCCCTATCATAAAAAGACACTTTCCATCACAAATAAAAACACAAAATGTAAAGGACAATCAATAATGTAATGACTGGAAACATTAGTTGTCATTGAAATTTATTGGGCAGCTGGTCACAGGTGATCTGTATTCAATTGTTGCTTAAGAGGAAATACTAAGGCGACTGAATTGAAAAATATGTATGAAAAGTAGACAAAATCAACGTATCGTACTCGTAGTCCCCTGATTTCTCCTCCAAAACTGGACCGATTTAATCACTTTTTTCATTAAAAATTAAAGAAAGGCTTTGGCTGTGTTCCTATTTTACCTACCTTTTGCTTTTTTTATATAATCTCGTAAAATTTGGGAAACACAGCGGAAAATCTGACCAATTTTTAAGGTTTTTAAAGGTTCATATCTTTTTTAATAATTATTTTATGAAAAAAATGAGAAAACATAGGGACACAGCCAAAGCCTTTCTTTAATTTTTAATTAAAAAAGTAATTAAATCGGTCCAGTTTTGGAGGAGAAATCAGGGGACTACGAAACGTTGATTTTATCTACTTTTCATACATATTTTTCAATTCAGTCGACCTTAGTGTTTCCTCTTTAGAGTGTGCCGTCCGTAAGTGACAAGTGTCATATATTTTATTCGAAATGTCTTCGTCCATATTTATTTCATGCCGCGCGGCCATACTAGTTTTGTATGGGGAATTTAACGTGTTAATTTGAAAAATAATAATTTAAAAAACCGCTCGATAAATTGAATATGTGAGACAGACGATTTGTAGTTTAGACCATTGGCGATTGTTTAGACAAAATCGTCAGAAGGAGGGTTGTTGGAGGGGATGTATGTATGTATGTATGTATGTATGTATGTATGTATGTATGTATGTATGTATGTATGTATGTATGTATGTATGTATGTATGTATGTATGTATGTATGTATGTATGTATGTATGTATGTATGTATGTATGTATGTATGTGTGCATGTATGTATGTCTGTTTCTTTGGCACGCCCTACAGTACAGCCCAAACGGCATGGTGGATTTTAACATTATTACCCCAAAAAACTGTTAGATCGACCACACGATCAAAATTCTTTAAACGAACTACAACATCTACGGAATTTAAAGGATATGGCCAATTTTGTTTTCGGGAATATCAGCAGATTTTATTCCCATGTTTAAAAATTCTCAAAGAACTTGCCAGTCAAAAGTACTACACGTCATTCGTTTCGAGTTTCGTTTTTACGCCTTAATCAGATTATTGACAATTGGTGTATGCGCTATGACTTTGCTATATATAAGAGTAAGGCGTTTTAATATAATTATTTTATGTAGGTTTTGAAATGCTTGGTTATTTACTTTACAAAACTAAAAAGTTTGAAATAAACCAAATTATTAATAAAACAAAATACCCGACTGCGAGAGAGTGCGAATTTGAGCTAGCCACGGCCTCTTGGTTGATGATTGTCTCCGTCTGCGACAACTATCAATATTCAATGTTATTAGAAATATTTTACGTTGCATTCAACATTGTTCAAATTGAATTCTGGAATCGAAGAGCTTGTTATTTTTCTTTTCAGTTTTTTCTCCTTGCAGTTATTTTTTATATAAGTAGTTGTTTTAGCAGTCGGGTTTTTTGTTTTATTTTATTAAACGGTTTTTTTTATTAATGAATAAAGGAAAAATGTCGATCACTGGCTCCTGTCAAACCTAGTGCCACAACATAATAAAAGAACAGGATAAAAAAACTTACCCTTTTATATTATTAACTGGGTTGTGGCACGCCGCCACCTCCTTGCACTCCTTTTTAACGTGGATCCTGTCGTACACATTTCTGTGCACTTTAGACGTTAGGGGCATCCAGATCTCCTTGTGGCGAGGTCCAAAGCCCCTGACCTAGTAATAAAAAAAATATATATATTTATTGGGTAACTTAAGTAGGTACAAATAGCAGTGGCTGGACCTTCATTTTAAGCACAATTTGCCTGATCCAAGAGGTTCTGCTCCTTCTTATCTCTAAGGTATACATAGAAGTTACTACGTACTTAATCTAGTTATTTAATTAATAAAATAAAAACTATTTAATTAATAAAACAAAAACCAAGTATAACTAACTGTAATTAATGATAAAGTCAAAACGCTAATTAGTTAACCTAGTGAACGACCGAAGATTAGGTTTCAGTTTCGGTTTCGGCCAGTTTCAGCCGCAGTTTCGGTTTTGGCCAAGAATCGGTCGAAACTTCGGCGGCGCCGAAACTTCGAGTGAGTTCGTGGCTCATGCGTGGTCGCTATCGCTAGGTTAGTTCGCCGGCTGGCGCGGCGTGATTGTTTTGTGTTCGTGCATAAATGTTATGGCCTACTTACTTAGTTAATTATTTGTTGTTGATTTTACCTCCGACATATTTTAATGGCAGTTATAAGGTATTTATAAGGTACTGAATTCCTCTTTACTCTTAATCTTAGTATGCAATAGATATTTTAACATGTCCAAATAAGTTTCCGTTTCGGTTTCGGCTGAAAATCATGTTTCGGTAGGACACTAGATAAGCAATGAGCAGCCTGCGCAGTCCAGTCTTCAATTATGAACTTTAAGTTTGCTACAAGTAATAAAAGCGCGAATACCTATGTTTATATATTTAACTTACTGCAGAGTGCTGCGGTAAGGTTCGACGTGGACAGTCTTATTATGCACCTAGCCAAAGACACCAAATTCACTATGGCCGTATCAATACAAACGAAATTTTGACAATAGATGGCGCCCTTAATAAAATGCACATGCAAGTAACTCATTAGAATATTACTCTACCATTGGCATACCTTGGGCAAATCGAACTCCGAGTAGAAGGTGATCTGGTCTTTTGCCCCGATGCCGTACTGGTCCTCCGCGGAGAAGGGCTTGTGGAACGCCCTGTAGGTGCTCACGTACGGGTCCAGCAGCCTCCTGAACCCCCCCGCAGTGTCCGGTATCACCGGCGCTTCGTTCCTGCCCGATGCCACTACCTGCGAAGTAGGACTATTTATAATTCTATACGACGCGTTCCTTACACACCCATTTAAAAAAAAATCTTACTACGGGTAAGCTCTTGGGCTTCATCTTACCTAATGTTAGATGATAAGGCCGAAGATGGAAGCGCACTTCACCCGTAATCTTCAAATAGTGAGGTTAATGGCTATCTTATCTCTAGCTGCCGGAACACAACAATGCTACAAACATTGATGTTATGGCGACATATTTAGATAAGATGGTGGTAGATAGCCAGGCGGACAAACAAGCCCTACCACCAACCAAATCGAAAACACAAACATTTACTCCCCGCTGGGAATCGAAGCTGGGACTTCTGGGTCTAAACCGGTGGTCTTACCCACTAAACCACAGAGGCGGTTTAAGAAATAAAAGCGAAACTCTAGTCACGTCACGACGCACATACTGGGCCTCGAAACAGATTACACATGTTTTACTGCTGAAAATTGCTTTAAGCTAGAATGATGGAATAAGAGCTTATTACCTAAACATCCAAAAGGGGACGTCCACCGGCAAGATCGACGATGACGATCGACGGGGTCGACGAACCAATACCGTGGGTTGCACGTGGTTCAGACTACCACAGAATCATGGCGAATATGGCATCAGCAAAGAGTAGGCCTATCCTATGCCCAGTAGTCGAGAGGGGCTGATGTTGATGATGATTATGACTTACATCAAAGATGTACTCAGGGTCGGGCGCCCGTACGGTGATCTCCGGCGGCATGGTGGCTTGATTCATCACGCCTCGGTAGTTGTCCTTCATCTCTGATATGACCGTGGGTTGCACGATCTGTTTGCCTTGCAACTGCAACATACATTGGGTAAGAATAATAATTATTAACAGGATTAATACCATGTTTTTTGTTGTGTGTGTTAATAATAATTTAATAATCTAATGTAAGTAACCATGATAGTTTAAAAAATTACACATTAGGTACCTAATAGTAGCTACGGAGTTACTACGTCACGCCTCGTTTGAAGACCCCTTTTCATAGGAAGGAGGGAAAACGTGTGCTGGTAGACTATTCCATCTTTTTGAGGTGCGAGAAAGAAACGGAGTCACTAAATTTCTTTGTGCGTGATGGAATGTTCAAGACAGTAAAACGGTGACTCCGGAGAGCAGCATGCGTACTCCTATGGAGGAAGGGAGAAGGTGGGATGAGGTCAAAGAGTGTTTATAGCTTTAGGGCAAATCCTTGTGAACGCTTATGGTGATTGCTTATGGCGATCCCGGATCATCCTCGCCGCAAGTGAAGGGAAGTACAGGAGTTTTTAGTAGGTACCCTTCTCCCTTGAGGGCGTCGGGGGGAGAGTAACTGTCTTCCCGGGCGCAGTGGTACGCCTAATGTATTTTCTCCTTTCGAGCACTGAAAAAACTCACACTAGGCGCATTGTAACACTCTTGATTGACTTTCTTCGCATCCATCGCTTTGAGGCTTTAAGCAACACTATTCAGTTATTTAGCGAAACCAGTTCACAAATCGCAGTATGAAAACATTATCAGAGGGCGTGGAGTATGTTTTGTTTTTCTTAATCTTCTCTACAAGATATTCAATGAGTTGTCAGAATAGAATACATATGTAACTTTCATTTCAGAAGATATAAGAAAAAAGCTAATACATTTTCAATTAAAAGTTAAAGTAAGAGCATGGCCTTTAGTATAAAAAAAGCACAATGTAGAAACAATTTTTTTCAAGCAATACACGCACTGCAGTACTCAACACAATTTATGCTAATACAGGAATATAATTTGTATGTGACTTAAGCGTATTCGGGAGTGCGAAAAACCATGAAAAATCAAATCCAGTAGGCCTAGATCGATAAAAAAAACTAGAGTTAACTAAATAAGTGAGCCGGCAATATAGAAACATTTTGCCGGCCGACAGTGTGGAATCAATGGTTAAAGTAACTAACATAGTCCTAAGTGGTGGTTTGTATTCAATACTTAGTTGCTAAAGTCAAAAATCAGTTGCTGACCCCTGCTGCTGCTGAAATTAAAAACTTAGCCTATCACTATTAAATTATTATTTTTTTACTTTTTATTTTTAAGTGGTAATTGCTGCACTTAAGCTGAATTAATTATTTATCTTCATCATCATCATCATCTCAGCCAAAAGACGTCCACTGCTGGACAAAAGCCTTCACCAAGGATCTCCACAACGACCGGTTTTGTGCTGCTCGCATCCAGTGGCACCGGTGTTCGACCTGTAGAGTTCCTAGTAGACTAGCGTCATTTTAGAAGGTACTAACCCGTTTCTCGACGCCGGTCATGAAGTTCACTCGTCTGCAGTTGATGGAGCAGTCGGCCCGCTCCATGGCCTTGTTAGGGTTCGGCTTGACGCAGTACTCGCCGGAGGTGGTGCGGTACGTCTCCTTCTCAGTCACCATGTCGCGGCCGCACACCCTCTCTGGGAGGGGGTCGTCGATTTTCTGCAAAACCCAAATATGCCCAAATGTACATTCGATTGTTTTTACTCTTCGAATCCGATTCGATCGCCTTGGATAATCTAAGGGAGAAGGGCACACGCTTGTGTCATGTCATCTCCTCTAGAAATGTTCGATCACTTAGGCTTAAGGCTTAGGAAACCTTGGTCGAACGCGCACCTAAAATCCGGACTGGTGCTAGATTCAGTTGTTTTGTTAATAATTATTTGAATTATAAACTTAGTTTCGACGTTAATAAATGGCTGTAAAGGCTTATATCGAATAAACGATTCGACTTTGACTTAAGTTTCTCGCAGCCCCTAAATACGGTTACGCTGCCGCTGCAAAAGCCATAAGAGACGGATACAATGCTAATCCTAAAAATATTATAGGTACCTACTATAATAGCACGAGTGCACTTACCGGGAATCCTCAATAGCTGACAGAACACAACAATACTACTAGCATTGTCTATTTAGTTCTGATAGCTACCACTAGCTAAACAGGCGGACTTTAAACAACCATTACAACACTTATTTTGATGAGAATCGAAATCACCGAATGAGCAAGGAACTGGGTGCCAAGTGCGAGTTTCATTCGCCATTCGATGCAACGCAACATGTTAACTCCTCTCGTATGCCGCCAGGAGGCGCTGCTTTAATGCCATACTAATTTTCGTTTTCGTAAACGTAATCGAATGAATAAAATTCACACTAGGCACCCTGGTGTTGATCCAAGCACATGATCACTAACGGTTAAATAAATTAAGTCAAGATTATGAGACCTCATTGCTTCGAGACTCTTTGAAATATAGTGAAATGAATTGAAATTAATCTTTATTCATGTAAACTTATTAGATAAGCGCTTTCGAATCGTATCAAAATATTTTACCTACCGGGTGGTGGATAGGTATCCATACGGGACGCCTTTTAGCTGTGCAGAAGAACGGGCGCGAAAATGAATAATGATAGGGTAAATATTTTATAAATAGAAGTCAAGATACTAACGCAGTCCAAACTATGCGGGATAGCCGGTATCTGCCGGTGAGCGATGCTCGTAGAGCTGCGAGTCTCATTGCTGGAAAGCCTCAGAGGAATGTTGTACTGAACGTTCCCCCAAGTGTTCACGTTCTGGATCAGCAGTTCGTTGAGCACGAGGGGCTTGCAGGCTTTCGGTTGAGTCATGATTAGAGTAATTTAAAAAATCAAATAAATAAGATTTACAAAAATAAATATTTGTTGCAGAAACTTGACTTATGAGTGACAATCTCAATTTGTCAGTACCTACTTCTTTTTTAAAACTATTACCAGTATTAACGAGTTGCTCCACAGGTTCATGATTGCTCCTAGAATCATGAATCTACAGCTTCGTGCCTAGAATTGTTGCTTGAAAACTTTTAATTATTAATATTGATGTCAATAACCGTCTATAGATATTGTCTATGTCAATAACTTAAAGGATCATGGCGGGCTTTGTGGTACTCTCAGAGGTGGTACAGTCAACAGCAAAAGTAGATGATGTTTACTAGATTTAAAAATTAAGTTTCGATGTGGTTTCGATAGTGTCGGTATTATCTATATAACTACTGTCTGCAGGTACTAGAAGACACTCAAAGGTTTTTCGATATGCGTTTTAAAAGTTTTGATTTTCATACTGACTTCATCAGCCTGCGTTCAGATGAACGTTTTTAGGCTGATGATGTAAAAGGCACGGCAAAGGCATGTGCTTCAAATGCTGTTGTAAGAAGTATTTAGATGCTAGACGTTGAAACCCACTAATGGTGGAGGGTGGTGCTTTTGTGTATACGGGAAAGCCTACGCTCAGCTGTGGGTCGTTAATGGAGCTGCTGTTGCTGCTGCTGATGATAAGGATAATGACGGTAACTTGAATGATGGAATTTGAAGTTATTGAAGGTAGGTGGTAGGTACTGACAATCTGGTCAAGGTCGCGGGAAGCCGCTGGATGCGGGTAGCGCAGGACCGATCGTTGTGGCGATCCTTGGGGGAGGCCTATGCCCAGCAGTGGGCTTCGTATGGCTGACGATGATGATGATAATGATGATATGACGTACCGTATGCACCATTGATGGTGCACCATCAATGGTGCACCATCAATTAGTTGGATACCGCGGATTGGGTATGGTCTCATCTGCACCATTGAGATATTTTTAGTGCACTAGATTTAATATTTCCAACATAAAGCACTAGGAGATTGCATATTAATATAAAAGAATAATAAATACATATATATACAGCAAAGATTATAATAATATTCTTTTATATTAATAATAATCAACCTCCTGCATAGTAAATTATGGTAGCCTGATACTTTATGTTGGAAATATTAAATCTAGTGCCTATCTTAAGAGCGTTTTCGCTGCACACTAGCGCTGCCAATGAAAAAAAAAACATATCTAGTAATTAAAGATAGAAAATCAAATTATGCTCAACAAACTATCTGAATGAAGTAATTTAGAATTTTTACGTCACCTAATGAACACCTGACATGTTATGGTTTAGTTAAATATGGCGTTATAGTTAAAAGTGGCCGTAACATCTTATTTAACTAAACCATAACATGTGAGGTGTTCATAAGGTCATTCAAATAGTTTGTAGAGCATAATTTGATTTTCTATTATAAATTATAATTTTTAAATTATTATTTCTAATTACTAGTTAAGTTTTTATTTTCATTGGCGGCGCTAGTGCGCGGCGTAAACGCTCTTAACATTTATAATGAGTATCCAACTGATATTTCAATAGTAATTAAATCCATGAGTGTATCGGTTATACATGAAGTAGTTGAGAATTTATTTGTAAAATGTTTTATTGGTGTTGCTTTTTGGCTGTTTATTTATATAAATAAATGATTCGCACACAAACAAATTACGGCTCGTCTTAGTCGCTCTCATCCAACCACTCTATCAGGCTACAAACTGAATAACAGCAGGAGCGTTCTAATAAATATATTTGTATGGAGCTGTTCTTGATGGCATCAGCGCGGGAAGCGGAGAGAACGGGTCATAGTCGCAGCCGCTTAAATACAGTTTACAGGCTCACGTAGTCCATGATCATCTCCATGTGCACAAACTGTATAGTAAGATGGCAGACGGTAAAACCAACCAATAGTGTTGAGTAATTAATTAACACTGTGTTCATGTGAGAAGTCCTGCGTTTAGATGTGAAACGTTTAGACCGCTCTGGTATTGATAATGATGATGATGACGGCAACTTTGATGACAGAACTTGATATAGTTCACTTTAGGTGTTGCAAGTGGTACAATGAATAAAACTATAAATGGACTGAAAAAACTGCTATTTATTCAGAATATCTTGTGCAGCATCTGCACCAGGCTGGCCCTGCTCTTGTGGAAGACGGGGTTGGCGTTCAAGCCCCGGTTGTACTCGGTGAGCTGGCTCGGCTGCAGGTACATCGGCAGCAGCACGTCACTGTCTTCCAGCCACTCGAGCACATACTCCGTGATGGCTTCCACGTGCGCGGAATGCTCAATCTTGGATGGCATTCTCGCTTTCGAATAGTGAGTGTACGCCTGGAATGTATTAAAATGAAACCATTTGTACGGATCTAGGTATTTGAAGAAAATAGTGAGACTGATATACCTACTTAAAAATACTCATTTCATAAAAAATCCCAAAGTGGCTCGCTCGCGACTTCGTCCGCTTCAGTGAACACCCGTGTCCCCACGTGACACACGTGACTTAAGGTGGAAACATACTATTAAAACGTGACGCCACGTCACGCCATCCGACGCGTGTCAGTAGTAATCAATCCCATACATTTATTATGGTCAGGTGCACATATAAAACACACCATGTGATGACACGCACTCCCACGCGGAAAAATCCAGTCGATCTAGATCGGCATGTTGCCGGGAGAGGGGGTACACACACCACCCGTCGCTTGGCACGCAGTGTGTTTCTAGTTAACACCCGACGCCACGCGTCATTCGATCGAGAACATTCCTCGCATCAGGGCCGGCCTTAACCATCTAGGTGCCCCGGGCGAATCATTAATTTGGCGCCCTTTTATATTACTTTTATATTATTACGTTTTTATCAATTTTAGTTTGATAAAACTGCGATCGCCACTTGCAACAGTCACGGGTATTGTTAATAGAATACGTAGCGATATCCAGGTCATCATCATCATCAGCCTACACACGTCCACTGCTGGCCATAGGCCTCTCCTTGTGCACGCCACCGAGCACGATCCGCGGCTACTCTCATCCAGCTCTTGCCAGCCACCTTGCGAAGATCGTCGTTCTGCCTAGTCTGAGGGCGTCCTACACTACGTTTGCCAATACGCGGTTTGCACTCAAGAACTCGTTTACCCCATCGGTTATCGGTTCTGCGGCTAATATGGCTTGCTAATCCTGTGGGCTATGTCAACGACTTTTGTTCTCTGTCGGATCACCTCGTTCCGGATCCAGTCCCTAAGAGAAACTCCAAGTATAGCCCTTTCCATAGCTCGCTGAGCGACTTTAAATTTGTGGACCAGGCATACCGTGAGTGTCCACGTTTCGGCTCCGTATGTCATGACGGGTAGGATGCACTAATTAAAGACTTTAGTCTTTAGACTCTGTGGAATAGGCGACGTAAAGACCCGACGTAATTTCCCATATGTTGCCCAGCCTAGCTGTATCCTTCTGTTAGCCACTTTCTCGAAGTTGTTTCTACCCAATTGCAGAGTTTGCCCGAGGTAGACATACTCCTTAACAACTTCGAGAGTACTGCCTTGAACTGCAATCGGTCCCGGAATGGCATGTGCGTTGAAAATAATCTTGGTTTTGTCAAAGTTCATCCGGAGACCGATGCATAGAAAATAATCAGCTAGGCCGTTCAGCATTTAAATCCTGCAACGTTTCAACCACGATGACGATGTCGTCCGCAAATCGCAAGTGTGAGATGCATTCACAGTTGATGTTAAACCCAAGTTCTTTCCAGTCCAGTGCCTTAAACATATCTCCCAAAGCATTTTTAGGATATGCTTAGTCTGCTGGTTCTGTACTTGGACGGCCATAGAGGCGGCATTGTGAAGAGACCTCAACACTTGGATATATCGCCAGTCGACTTGGCATCGTTGCAGAGATTCTAGAACAGCCCAGGTTTCGATAGTCAAATGCCTTCTCATAGTCCACAAATGCTAAGCACTGGGGCCGATTATACTCCTCGGTCTTCTGTATAATCTGCCTCACTGTGAAGATGTGGTCTATGGTGCCATATACTCCTCGAAATCCAGCCTGCTCCGAGGGTTGAAATTCGTCGAGTCTTCGCGCCAGACGGTTTGTGATGACTCTTAGCTTGTAGACATGGCTTAGGAGGGAAATGGGTCGGTAGTTTTTCAATAGGGTCTTCTCTCCTTTTTTGAAAAACAGCACGACGACACTCCTACTCCAAGCCTCCGGAGTTCTCCCATCGAAGAGAACTGTGTTAAAAATGTTTTGGAGCTCCTTTAACACAGGTTTACCGCCTGCTTTAAGGAGCTCAGATATAACACCGTCTTCACCAGGGGCTTTTCCGTTTTTAAGCTGTTTAAGAGCCATCTCAATTTCGCTCAGGCTGACTTCAGGCAAGTCTTCGGTAAAGTGGCGGGTCAATGTGGCTCTGTGGTGTCCTCATTTTCGGGATTAGGTTAAGATGCATGCGAAGCGTATAGCTGGCTGTAAAAGTTTTCAATTTCCGAAAGAACATCTGGTTTCGCAGCAACGACTACTCCACTGGTTGTAGTCAACTTTGTCAAGTGGCTTCAAGTGGCCGGACAAACACTTTCGACCCCCGATTTTGCTCAATCGCTCGTTCAATCAAGCGTGTATTGGAGCGTCAGAGGTCGTAGCGTACCAGTTTGCCAATCTTCTGGTTGATAGCCCGTTGTTCGGACGTTTCTTCGTGAGCCTAAGGGTTTCTTCCGAAAACTTTGACTTTTTGCCTTTACGATATCCAGGTGTTGGGATATAACTCTTGAAGATTGTGCTTTTTGATAATGTTTCGATAGGTGTTACCTGACTGTCTTCGAGATAGTGTTGCAGGCCTAAAATTTAATCGCACAACAAATCTCCAACAATATCTGATTTAAAGTTGACCGTTAACTTTTCTTGCAATACAGAACACCCTGCAGACCCTGCTACACACTACTTTAAAGTTTATACTGACACCCCCCACCAACCTATCGGTTATAAAGTTAGGTGTCAGACAATCCTTATGCAAGCAAAAGGGACCATCTACACATATATCCATATATCCATCAGAACACGCCGGTTACGCATCTTTCATCCGGTACTTTTAAGACTAGTGTCTCGAGCTAGTTGCCCCGTGAACACGTATAGTTTACTACTATATCCAGATAGGTTACCGGAGCTGTAAGCTCGCTCACTTCTCGTTGCACTAAGAGCACAACTCGCAGTGTACCACTGCTCGGGCCGTCAACTCTAAAGTCGACTACCAAATGTCCTCTTTGGTGGCGGTAAGCACACTCACTTCTCGGTACCCATACAGGCACCTGATCAATTCCAAAGTCCTACGCGGCTGATTGAACCGGAGGCTTTTGCATCTAGCGGGCGCCTCTACTAGTTCTCCAGACTAGTGCCGGAGATGTTGGAGTAACTACTCAATGAAAACCACCGAGCAGCACAACCAGCTAAGGGCAACTCACGTGCCCCGCAGGTTTTTCGCTTTTTTTGCAATACAGAATATGTTTATTTATGAATTTAGCTTTTCTTTAGATCGATAGACATCAAATTAAGTGGTAAAGTTAGGGCCACGCGCTAGCGCACGCGGCGCCCTCTTGACCCCGGCGGCGCCCCGGGCGGCCGCCCGGGTCGCCCCCCCCTAAAGCCGGCACTGCCTCGCATTAAGATATTTGTTGTTACATAAGTCCTTCACGAAGCTATGACACTAGCGAAGCGTGTTGTAGCATCACCACCTTTAAGGTGGAAACATACTACTAAAACGCGACACCACGTGTCGACACCCGATGTGCACCGTGCACATTACCAACACGCTAAGTGATGCTACAACACGCTTCGCTAGTGTCATAGTATCCTGAAGGACGTAAGTGACAAAAAATATCTTAATACCAGGAATGTTCTCGAATGACTGACGCGTGGCGTCGGGTGTTAATTAGAAACACACTGTGTGCCAAGCGTCGGGTGGCGTGTGTGCCCCCTCTCCCGGCAACACGCCGATCTAGATCGACTGGATGTTTCCGCGTGGGAGTGCGTGTCATCACATGGTGTGTTTTCTATGTGCAACTGACCATACTAAATGTATGGGATTGATTAGTACTGACACGCGTCGGATGGCGTGACGTGGCGTCACGTTTTGATAGTATGTTTCCACTATTAGCAGCTCATTCTTTTTATACAAACAAACTTTGTCCTGACAGTTACGAACACAACAATAAAATCAGCCAAATCGGTCGAGCCGTTCTCATATAATGCTCTGACATACAACGTGGCAATTGATTTTTTTAAATTGATTTATTTGTATTTTGGATAATTTCACAGTTGGCTAGTAAACTTATAAATTTATTTGAATTTGGGAACATCAGGCATTACCAACAACAGCTACAAAAATGAGTTGATAAAGTAGGCATATGATTAAAACTTACGGGATTGCTTAAATTATCTCCAATAGCCCTAATATGTTCTCCTAACGTGTCACCTTTCTTGAAATCCTGTAAAACAATTCCTAAATATAGTCAACAACACATTACATTGGCACAGAACTATTTGATATAGTGTACCTTAGGTCGTAATTCTCTCGCCATAGCAAACAGCTCGTTACATTTTTCGTGATACAAAAAGAATGCCCATGGTGAACGGAAGAACTCAAAAAAGTCATCTATTTTCATCGCCTGGAAAATATAATTAACATCAACAACGGTCAAAGCTTCTTTCTAAGGCTAAGGCTATAAACAAGGCTTTGAATCTGCTATAGGTATTTATAACGTCCACAATTGTGTCTCAGTGGCCTTAATTTGACATTTGTACTAAAGAAAATGTATAAGAATCAGATTACTGAGAGACAATTGTGGACGTTTCATCAAATAGCAGAATCAAGACAATATAGTGGTAACGTATGACGTCATATTATACAGTACGACGACGTTAAATCACGTACGTTAGTCGCAAGTGCTAAAACAAATTGCAAAGGCGTAAGTATAATAAATTTATCAAATCTGGAAATCATTATTAGTATTATTAACTTTAGTTTGACTTTGTTTTACTTAAACAATTTTTGACTTTTACTAGAGTCATCATCATCGGCCTATAAACGTCCCACTGCTGGACACAGGCCTCCCACGTGAACAACAGCACGTGGGGATATTGGGCCATAACCCACCACGCTGGCCCAATGCGGGTTGGTGGGTTTACTAGAGTACTGTAGTGGTACTGTATGACATTGTGGAAATTGAAACTTTTACATAATTATCTGATGTTTTGTGAACTTAGATTTTTTATTTTGTTTTTTTACATGTTGTGGTTGTCTTCTATATATTTTTTGTGTTTATTTGTAATGGAAAGTGTCCTGCTATGATAGGGTATTTTCCAAAATTTTTGACGCTATAAAGGAGAAAAGAGCTGGACACTTGCTGAGTTTTATGCCGGTTCTTCTCAGTACAAGATCTCCCGCCCAGAGTAGACTTACGAACCGATGGCATAGTGACATTCACAAGAGCCGCCATGGAATGCCGCCACTATAGAATAGAACTCATCGCAAAATAAAATTGTCATAACGTCACCTTGTGCTTGCAAAGACGGGAGCAAGTAATCTCTTCGCGGACTCTAGCGCCTAGTGCTATTGATGTGCAATGGCATCTAAACAGTTACAAGTTGGTCACACGAGTTCGTCACGAGTTACGTTGTCAAGTTAAAACAATCTCAATCTTCTATATGCTTCGGAACGCACGTTAAGCGGTTGGTTCCAGTAACCTGTGACAAATAGCTATGGCAGCAGTTAACACCAACCCGCATAGGTGATTAGATATGGCCCGATCGCCGTATGTGGGAAAGTTTGAGTTCACCTATAGGATATTGTTTAGACTGATGATGACGACAATTATAATATCTACTAGAGTGAATTTCCTATAATTTGTATGGGATCGAAGCAGCGCCATCTATGGACAAGCTTGTGAATATAATGCAAGGCATCCTTACAGTGTATCTCAAGTAAACATTGTTGAGCACGACGGCGGGCAGGCCATATATGTTTTTGAAGTTCTCCAGCGAGAACTTGTCGGGGCTGAGGCAGGTGACTCCGTCCACTATAAGGTCGCTGCTGAGGTGGATCTTGAAGTAGCCTCCTTTGAACGTCTCTAGGATGTAGCCCTGGAGGAAACAACTTTTAGTAAAATGAAGAAGAGATGACACGTGAGTTAAGTAACCGACAGATACCTATAATAAAACATATTATACTAGCGGCCGCTCGCGTTTCACCCGCGTGGTGCTAACGACCCCGACGACCCAATAACAGTTGCGAACGCCCCCCCGCCCGATCCTCCAAATGACAGCACACATTTACAGAATACACTAAACATGTACACTAATTTAGGCCCAAGACACCGTACTCGTAGAACAAGGGTACGAAGAACCGGTTCACACGCGCTCTACGCCAGGCACAGTCATGTGCCTGGGCGCTCCTCTCCTCCACGGCCCGGTCTACCCGAGCCGAGGTCCGTGCCTTTAGAGGCGCCCTCGGGTGGTTCCGCTCCCCGATCCGATCCGAACCCTTCGGAGACTCTGGGAGGGCACGGGGACGCGCACTTTTAAGTGTGCGATGCCGTACCCCTCTAGAAATCCTCCGAAGGTGATTCGTTTCAACACGGCTTGAAGTACCCTTTACGTACCTCGCCGCCCCTAAAACAAGCCCGGTGAAGCTGAAAATGCCCCTAGGCAATCAGCAGTCTCTCTCAAAAAAAAAAAAAAAAACCCGCGTGGTTCCCGTTTTCGTGAGATATCGGGATAAAAAGTTCCTATGTTTTAATCCAGGTTATAAACTATCTGTATGCCGAATTTCATTCAAATCCATCCATCCGTTGCAGCGTGAAGAAACAACAAATATACACACATACTTTCGCATTTATAATACGAGTATTAGTGTGATTAAATAGTGCGGATGCGGTGAGTGGATATTGTGTATGTATGCTAAGAAAATGCTAATTGTCCTGTAATGGCCGCCGACGTCGACCCGCTCTTTGGTCTTGCCCCTGGTTTTCTTCTCTTTTCCACCCTGCCGTTTGTAGTGTTGCCATTCCATCGTTAACACGGGTTAAAATAATAACGTTAGCAAAATATTTTCAACAACTGCAGTAATTGTATAACTTGTTGAGTTTTTATTACTTAAGTATATCTTTATATTAATTTTACCATACTGTTTCTATGAAACTCGATTGAATACTATATTGAAATGAAACCCTTTTTAAGAATTTCCTTGCGTATATGTTAGCGTTAAATAATATGTTAATTAAACGCGAGTAAATTCGTAAAAAGTATTTCCTAAAACTCTGATTTGCTTAATTAAAATTTGAGGATTTAAAACAGTCTATTTCTAAACTATTTTGTTTTTAATTCCTAATATTTATAATGCGCATAGGAAAAAATATTAAAGTTATGGGTAATGCCAATTAGTAATTACTAATGACCAGAGGTTGGAATTAGGTAGAGGTATTTATGTACTTACATTGATTTCATACAGCGAAAGAATAAAGTGGATATGCCTCAAATCCCGAGATTAATTTTAAAGAGCAGAAAAATCCCGTGATTTATTAAATAAAAAAGTTATTCATTTTTACACAATTTAAACCAATGCACACGCGACGTTGAAAAGTTTACATCAACGACATCGGATCGGATCGGTCCGAAGTTGCAAAATTCCAATGCGCACACGCGCGACGTTGCCACATTTGTAGTTCGCACAGCATAGCTTGTGAAAACAAAAGAAAACAATAGCGGAAATACAATTAGAAATCCCGGGAAGATCCATATTAATATCAACATTTCGATGCAAGTACATAAATAACTCTACCTAATTCCGACCTCTGCTAATGACTAACATTGTGATCCAACGACTGCACGTAATGGTGGGGCCTCTTCAAGCCCGGCGATCGCACCTCTAGGTACTGCAGGGCGCCGGGCAGGGTGCAGTGTATCGTGATAGGCCGCTTCAGGACAGGTAACTTTTCTTCGCTCTCTTCAGAATCCAAACTTTTACAAATAGTACAAAGTTGTTACCGCTGGAGAGACATACCTATTAAACTATCATGGTCTCTTGCATTAGAGTACCTAATTAATAACGGGATTTTTACCATAATAAAAGACATGGTAAGAATTCCGTTAATAATTACCTAACGCTGGATAGACGTTGTGTGGGCAAATCATCGATCAATAACAGAACTATTTTCGCGATGAGCGCTTCGAAAACAGTCCGATATATTAAACCACACATACTCTTTATGGCACAATACACTTATGTTTATGGTCTTACTAGCGGCCGCTCGCGGTTTCACCCGCGTGGTTTCCGTTCCCGTGAGAATATCGGAATAAAAAGTATCCTATGTTTTAATCCAGGTTATAAATTATCTGTATGCCGAATTTCATCCAAATCCATCCACCCGTTGCAGCGTAAAGAACCAACAAATATACACACATACACACAAACTTTCGCATTTATAATATTAGTGTGATTTCAAATAAGTAATCAATAAAATACATGATTGTTATGTATTACTTTTGTTTTTTTTTTATGGTAAAAGGAGGCAAACGAGCAGGCGGGTCACCTGATGGAAAGCAATCACCGCCGCCCATGGACACCGCAAAACCAAAGTTATCGCAGATGCGTTGCCAACCCTGAGGAAGGAGTTGGATCTTGAGGAGGGAGTAGGAATTGGGAGGGATTTACTTACGCTGATTTGCTGATATTTCCCTCAGAATATTTAGAAGGCCTAGTGTGGAACAAGTCGCCGCTATCGTTCTGAGTGGAGAATCTCACAGAGCCTTTGCGTTTGTTTTGCGGCTTACTGGTAAATAAAGGGTCCAGTTGATTTCTTATTTGGGTTCCTAGCTGTAATTGTTAGATTTTGTTTAAGGTCAATTTAATTTTATATTTATTTGTAAACATATACCTACAGGGCGAGCAATCCAAAATAGTTTAGTAGCAGCGCACAAAGTTGTTCTACAGAATCCTGCCTTCATCAAAGTAAATTCAATTAAAAATTCAAAAGTCAATATACCTAGTGAAAAAGCAAAATTTTCAATAAGTACTTAGGTATAAAATTTTAGACAAAATTTCGTAAACTATTAAAGCAGTACAATTTTATTTTTATAAAGAACACAGGCGGGACTCTATAGCAAAGTTCATTCCTTACAACCCACACATAATTAAAGCAAAAGTCTCCCACCTTCGAACTTACTATTAGATACCACCAACCATTGGGTCAGTTAAAGGCCAAGGGTATCCCGTGTAGATAGAAAAAAGATCTAACTTGTAAATCGAATTATCTATTTATGATAAACACAGAGAACAATTTACCTTCTCTCCAACTTCGTAAGAGTCATAGTACTTCTGGCGGAAGGTGTCCGCATAGTACCGGCGGTAGTACCTCGTGGCCGTACCCGCCGCGTACACCTTCGGGTCCTTGGTCCTAAACTCGTGGTCGATCAGTATACCCCCGTCGTATACTATCCCGCTTTTATTTATCGCTATAAGTTAAAAGAAATAGTTATTAATTTTCATAACAACAGCATGACAACTGGCTAGACTTAAGGTATGCTAGCAGGTGGCGTGGCTATGAAGCTCACTCAAGCATGCTCAAGCGATTCATCGCTCCAGAATTTAGAATGGGAATAGGCTTTCACATCCATCGCATTGAACGAGTTTCGAGATTTGAGCCACTATTGCCGTTTGAATCCCCCCAGCGCGAGAAGGCGTCGCGGACTCGCGGTGTTAAACCTTTGATATCTGTACATTCTATTAGTCACATGAGTAATCTGAATCAATGACCTCATTGTCTGCATCCTAATTGCATAACCCTTGACATGAGATATTATTATTTATCTAATATAATAAACAATGGCCATCTGCTTTTAATACAAATAATTAGAAATATTATTTAATTATCAAGAACACCATAAAGAGCCATCTGTTCTAAAAACATATCAAAATTAATAATATTAATTTTGATATGTTTATAATTACTTTCAATAAATACATGAAAGTCGTCTGTGTTTCCACAGCCGCGTTACTCCCACCATGTGCACCTATTGAATATCGCACCTCCAATAAAGTAGGGTTACAACTGGAAGAACCTTGATTTTCAGGAGAGCGATAACAAACACACGGATTTGTTATGTAGTTTTTATTCCTTTAATATTGTATAAATATGCTACAAAGTGTATATATTTAAAAAGATTGAAAAATATTCCTTCGAATGGCATATGCTGTTTTTCAATTTTCCTGGAAAATTACATGAAAATTTCAAATTGTAACGGTATTTTAGATAGCTATTTGAACTTTTATAAATAAAAATACAATATGAAAGTTGTAACAATGTTTATTTAAATTAAAAACAGGCAGTTACTTACGCTTACCTTAGCTAAATATTTTTTGTATCGTTGTAGACTCCAAAATAAAATCAACTTTAACAAAAACTTCAATTAAATCATACCTAAAAACATAATTATCTCTCTAGTCAGAGTATTTTTTAATAATCAGTTCAAGTTTAGATAGTCTCAAATTAATAACACTTAAATAATATTTGTTTTAATCTTCTCTTAATTCATAATGTTTATATAATCATTAAGTAGGAACCATAACTATCACTACAAAAATAAAATCACAGATCTTAGATTTCAGTAACACTCAGTAACACACATAGCAAATTTTCAATCACATTTGGTTGGTTTAGCTTCCGAAAAATCTTGTTGTTCGTATGAATTTTTATAGTAAGTTTCTTTCATAAATTTGACGACTTTGACGTCTTTTATTTTTAGGTTACCCGCGCCGAATCGTAGCTCTGCATGTAACTTCTTTAGGGATATAAAGTCATTAAATGAAAGCTCATTTACACTGTATGGGGGTCCAGTTTTTAACACTTACAAAGACCATTAGATATACTCCAGGCTCCATTGATAAAAATAAAAATAATAATCTTCGACTTTTTCAGATTGAGTCTGATGATCATCTGGGATATCGGAATTAGCTTTCTCGATTGGAAGGCTTTTGATGTGCTTATTTGAAGATGGCATTACTTGGACTTCCAAAGTGTTTTCGCTAGAGTCGAGTCTTATTTTCTGTAATACAAAATATGAAATTGGCACAAATGCACATAATGATAGAAAATTGCCTTAGTTGCACGTTAAAATTGAATAAAACCTTTGTCATTTTCCGCCAGGTCAAGAACTCTTTTCTCGATTCCTGATTGATTTACAACAACATCAAAGTCCGATTTTTCTCTTGATTCTGAAACAATAACAAAACATTAACTTCAATAATAAAATTAAAATACAACAATTAATTTTCAATAATATTAGATCATTGCACAAAATAAAGCTAAGTTTACCACATGTTTAAGCTACCTACATTTTGAAAATGATGGCAATAAGAATACTTAGGTACGTATCTTACCTTGCAAGTGTGATCCCAAAATCTTTGGATAATCATTTGCGGGAAGATTTTTATTTCCCTTTAGTGCTAAGCGCAGAATTGCGTCGTTTCGTTTTATTTTGACCCTAAAACCACAAAATAAACCAAATACTTTTATATGATACTTTGCTATAAAATATGGTAACAAGTCGAAATATTACGCTATAAAATGTATAGTTTTTTCGTCAAATATTGTTATAAAGAGAAAAGTAACACAGTATTATTAGGTACTCAAGGATATTACAATTAACCGTATCTAAAACACCGATACAATACAAAATGTATCACTGTATTAATATCACCTTTCAACAATTTTTATCCATCATTTTACAATAAACTGTAACAATACGACTTGTGACCGTTTATTAGAAAAATATACTTACCAAAATAAAATTTACCTGTCAAGACCACAGTAATATTTTAGTTTATAACACTATTTGTAACAACAAACGCGCGTCCACCTTTCACAACACGAAATGTAGCACTAACCGAAATCACTATGATGCAACAATGCTTTAATGGTGTACCGTTACAACGCCACCTAGGAGTGAGTTTTAGAGTTACAGATGTAACTATTTTCGAGAAGGTAAATAATAACATTTGAAGTATTTCTGTGTAATTAACACAAAATTCGAATTTTTCGAGTTGTAACCCTACTTTATCGGAGGTGCGATATTATATAAGTAACAACATTGTATCGAAACAGTTAGTTCTTCCTTATCCTTCAAGCAATAAACATTGCGTGTTAGCTTAGGATTTATTATTAAATATTTTTTTTTAAAAGTCTTTCTCTGTTTGAATTTGTAACAGCGGTAGACCGAGACGAAGATGTAGTGACGAGTAGAAAAGAAAGGAGGCCAAAGTCCTGTTGTATTTGAACAAAATAGGTCAGTCGAAAGAGGTTACTTTTGAATCAAGTGAAGCATTATGTGTAGCATTCATGAATGTCTTTCACATGTAAACCACCCTATAGACGTCTAGCCTAACTACTGTGTTCTATGTTATTTGATTCAAAACTAACTCTCTTCTACGATAGTCTTTATATTGATACGTGTACTATAAGTTTCGTACTCAATATAGCACATTGCGCGCACGGAGGAATGCTAGATTTGGCATAGTTACAAGTTCATGAGGAGAAGGAGTGCAGAAAGATACAATGATGTATAATACTCGTAAGTATGTGTTATATTGTGTATTTTGTAAATTTCGACTGCTAGAACCACATGCTCACCGTCCAGTGCCCGCGGGTCGATCCCCTGCTGGCCGTAATAGAACAGCGCGGAGCATTCCAGCCAGCGCACTCGGAAGTGGGACAGCAAGCCCACGCGGGTGGCGAGCCCGTTCGCGCCCACCTCCCACGACTGGAAGTAGTACGAGCGGAGGACCTTTATGTTGAGGCTGTCCAGGACTTCTTTGAGCGTTTGATCTACCTGTACGGGCGGTGGAGCTGATAAGTACGGTGAAGGAGTTTTTATGTATACTTAAATACTGCACGGGATATATATTAGACAACATCACATACATTGTTCAGATCCCAAGGAAAGTAGCTAAAATTCTTATTTCATGGAAATCAGAAACAACGACGGTACCACAACCACTCAGACCCGACACAATATCGAAAAGTTCGTTTTCGACATTGACCTGACCGGGACATGAACCCGGGGCTCAGAGTTAGCGCTACCCAAAGTCCGGCGTGCAAGCCAATAGGCTAGGGAGGTCGTATATTTAAAGATTATGGCACCTATGCCTTATTGACCTTGTTTTTGGAAAGAATTTGCTGGTGGCTTCTGGCAGCCTATTCAGTGTCACCGGACTGTTTGGGGGCGGTGAAAAACTTATAGGATTCTTCACGCTGCGCCGCCGCCGTGTGAACGAAACACCGTCAGAAGATTTTAAAAAAGCATTCTACCACACAAGCTTGCCGCCTTTCCCTACTAGATTCTTCGAAGGGTTCGGATCGGATCGGGAGCGGAACAACAGGAGGGCGCCACTAAGGGCTAGGACCTCGGCTGGGGTTGACCGAATTCTAAACGACCTAAATCTCCTATTTACCTATTTTTATTTTCCTTTTGTTGATGGCTTCGTGCGATTAGCACATTTAGCCAGTGTCAAAGTAATTTTTCTTACAAGTAATACTATATATTGTTTATTTAAACAATATTTCCTTTCTGTATGATGGATGAATGATAATAGAAATGAGAAGTGAGAAATGATAGACCCCTCGAGTATCTCAGTAAAGATGTGGGGCTTTACCAAGTCCTCACGCGGACTTCTTGAAATCATTTGAAAAGTGACGTTGCACTGTTTTGTTTCATTAGCCAACACTCATGCACGCTCACGAAAACTAAACGGTTAATAATCCACCATTATATCACAGTACGAGTAATATTCGACAACACAAATTTTAGAAAATAAAACAGAACCGCAGACATGACTCTTCACTTTTCCGCTAAGAAGTCCTTACCTAATTTTAAACATTGCAAAAATAAACTTTTTTTTTAAATTCACAACCGACCGATCCGAACCCTTCGGAGAATCTAGTAGGGCACGGGGACACGCACTTTTAAGTGTGTTCGTTTGATGCCGTTCCCTCTAGAAAACCTCCGAAGGTGATTCGTTTCACACGGCTTGAGGTACCCTTTAAGTACTTCGCCCCCCCCAAAAAAGCCCGGTGACGCTGAAAATGCCGTTTGAGGAAATCAGCGATCTCTCTCAAAAAAAATAATCGTGTAACAACAAAATTGACTAGGACACTTACGTTGACATTACAGAATATGGGGACTCGTGTATTGTGGATGTCATCGGGTGGGAAGGGCTCCACGAACACTATGCTTGCAGCAGGGATTTTGAGCTCCAACAGTGCGGCCAGGCAGCAGTAGGCGTGGATTGATGCACCGTAAACTACAATTTTGCCTGAGGGAAAGAAATTAAGTTTCTATTATTGCTTAGTATTTTATTATGTTGAGGAGCTCGATGGCGCAGTGGTTAACGCGCCCGGTCTACGGGTGCTGAGGTTAAGCAACTTTCGCAAAGGCCGGTCATCGGATGGGTGACCAAAAGTTTATCATCTCGAGCTCCTCCGTGCTTCGGAAGGCACGTAAAGCCGTTGGTCCCGGCGGCTGTATAAGCAGTCGTTAACAACCACCAATTCGCACTGGGCCCGCGTGGTGGTTTATGGCCCGTTCTCCCTATCCATCCATAGGGAAGGCTCGTGCTCCAGCAGTGGGGACAAAATGAGCTGATGATGATGATGATTTTATTATGAGATACATTTACTATATACTGTATAACTACATAGTATAGTATATATAAATATATCTTTTAACCTAGCATACTTAAACTCCATTGGTATGCTATGTATTTAATGTTCGCGCGTTGGAAATGGAATTTGAATTATACGAAATAGTAATCTGAGTAAGTCGTTTCAAAATTTGAAGAGCACGACAGTACTTACGACTATAGTCCTGCCAGAAGAGATTCTTGACATGGTTGAGGGCTTTGCTCGCCTGCGCAATGTTGTTTATTATAAACACGTTGTCTGGCACGCCCTCGGTCGCGATCATGGTCTCCGACTCTGCGTGTCGGGGAACGTCAAGCCGAACGTAGGGCGGCTTGTAGCCACTTCTGTAATAATTAACATAGGAAAGAAATGAAAAAAGAACAAAGTATGACATTTATTTGGGACAAAACACATTAATACATTACTCACAAAAAAAGAAAACCACTTTTATAAAAAAATATTTGTCACAAAAAACGGTCCCGACTCAGCATCTTTTTCTTCAATAACCAATTTCTAAATTTCTTCAATATATATTCAACCATATGTCATATAAATACGTACCTATAGAGTTCACAGTCTATTGAGGATTTGACAGTTTAAGGTAGTGTGTACGCGGATGTACAGCGGAATATAGCATCTGAATTATTTAAAGCAATATACGCGGTTCATGGTGACTGTCCAAGTGGTCCCACAAAATCCCGCTACAGAAGGTAACATCAGACTAGTTTTAGTACCTCTTATAATCGTCCTTCTGAGCGAGAGCACAGAATAAATAATATGGCGAGAGGTAGAGGTATTATAGGCAGATAAAACGCGGGTGTTCTACGACCCAGGAAAAATGCGAAATCAAATTCACATTTTCAAAGTTAAAATTATGTAAGTGTTTCGAAGTAAGTGCAGGTCTTCAATATACCTGCTCTTGTTTTTCCACCGCAATAATTAGCAATTTTAGCATTAACAACCTTTAGCCTCGGAGCACACGGGCCACACGCGACGCGACAACTACAAACGCCGCCACCTGAAGCTAAAAGCGGCTACAATAGCTGAAGCGCGCAACAGCCACTTGTGGTCGGTAATAGATACTTGCGGTTGGTGGCCGCTACTTTTTTTAACCCATTGCTAGCAGTATCACATGGACTCCGACGAAGAAGCTTGTGTCGGCGTTAAGTGGCGCGCGCCGGCCACTAGAAGCTAGCATCGACGATTTGTAGCGTGTGGCGGCCACCGGCGTCAACCGTGTGCGGCGAGTCCATATAAAATGTATGAAAACTATAGGAAATATGCCGGTGGCGTCGTTTTGTGGTTGTGGCCGGTGGCTCGTGTGCGGGAACCCTTAAATATCTCGAACGCTTCCGTACTTCGGTAGGCACGTTAAGAGCGTTTACGCCGCACACTAGCGCCGCCAATGGAAAAAAAAACATTAGGTGTGTAAAAATGCTAAATTACTTCATTCAAATAGTTTGTTGAGCATAATTTGATTTCCTATCTCTAATTACTAGATATGTTTTTTTTTTTCATTGGCGGCACTAGTGTGCGGCGTAAACGCTCATAAGTCGTTGTTGGTCCCAGCTGCTGTCGTAAGACACCCAACAATCCGCATTGGGCTTGCGTTTTGAGTTATTTGGGAGTTCATGTTGTATGACCTGAGCCCAGCTATGTATGGGACGTTTAGGCTGATGATGATGATGATAATGATGATGAATATATTTGGGACTGGTAGTTAGACTTTTTACTTAAGTAGGTACTATTTTTAGATTCATCAAGCACTTACTGTTTCATCATCTCTTTTTTGTGGATGTCTCGTAAATAGTTCGGGTGTTGATATTGCTTCCCCATCAACAGAAACAACTTATCGTAATGTAACTTGTTGCCGTTAGCTAGTACTATACAACTATCCTTCCTGTGAACAAGGACCCTTATAAGTGTAATACATTAATGACTAAAAAAAAAACACAAGGTTGTCAAAAATATAACAATAGATAAAACAAATATTTTTCCCATTTTACTCCTCATATACAGAATGTTACAAAAATACTCGTTAAGCCGAAAGAGGGTTAAATGGTGCCTTATAACAAGTCCATTTACAATATTTGAGAACCGTACTATCACTGTATAACTTACCGCCAAAAAAAATAAAACCATTATTTTTTTCATTGATGTGCAAACCCTATTACAGTAAAATAAAGAGTAAACTACGCAGAATGTTTATGTACATTTTTACCTAATTCGTGAAACTATAAAGAGACATACTTACTAACAAAATGTACAGAATTCGATTAGATAGATATTATAAGTCGAGTTTTGGAAGATTTTAAAAGACCTAACCTAACGAAGAAACCTAAACTAACAACATTTACTTTTTCGTAATGAACGTCAAATTTACAGGAACGGCTCAAAGTGAGCTCCGCCTTGCTCAATGCACAACCTCGATCGTCGGGATATGGCTTGTGTGGCATTTGCACCATCGTCGGTGTTATTGACGCGAAAACCGATCTTACACGCTGCTTCATCTCGAAAACCGTTGGGCAGTCAGAGAAATAGACTCTGTCCTTAACATAACCCCCCTCTTGGGTGGCAGAACAGACATATTATGACTTTTGAGTAATTTTGACATTTGAATTTTGACACCCCCTTGAGTGGCACACTGACTGCGTGCCACTCAACGGGGTGTCAAAATTCAATATTATGACTTTTTCAGCCACCCAAATTTCAAAACAATATTTTGTAGCGTTATCGCTACGTAACGTCCGTTAGAAAGGGACAAAACGTTATAGGTTAAACAAGAATCGCAATACCGAACGCCAACAGATTGATGTGTAAACAAAATTCCCGCTCTATGCGCGGTGACAGTATGCGACTGTACGAGCGTATCAAAGTCGTGTTTTGTTTAGCATAATGTGTGAGAATAATGTATGAAGACATCTTGTTCTTATTAAATTATTGTTAGATAGGGTGTAATGTTGTATATAAAACCAATACGTATTACAAAAATGGTTTTTATTTAATTATTAGAATTTAGATTTGAAAAAAGAAAAAAAACCATTAACCTTACATTCAACTAAATATTGGTAAAAAAATAAAATATCGAATGACCATATTATTTAATAAACAGCTAGCTTATTTCATTACGAACAAGTAGATATATGTTACATGCTTATTCTCTTTCGACCTTGTTTCGAACTCGAGTTAGTGTAACCCGATACCCTTAAGTAGGGACCACCCACGAAGGGGCCTGCCACTTGACGGGCATTTTTAATTATCTTGAATTTCGCCATTTTTTGGCACTGCCACTTGAGAGGATGAAGAAGTCCAAGGGGTCCGGGTGTGAGGTCCGGAGTATGAGCGGGCCATAGCACCGGTCACCCACGGCCGATCCATCTTCGCGGAAAGCGAACGTTGAGATACTCTCGCACGTCGCGAGCAAAATGAGCTGGAGCTCCATCGTGCTGAAACACCATGTTTCTTTGGTTGTCAAAGTAATCCCTATCGGCCACAGGAAAGTCGTCAATCGCCTCTTCGAAATCTGTTTGTAAAAACGTTAGGTAGTTGCCACCATTCAGACGTGATAGTAAAATGAGGTGACCAACGACATGCCCGTCATAAATGCCAGTCCACACATTCAGCCGCCACTGGTGTTGGCCAAACTGCAACATGGTTCATTCATACCGAATCTTGCTCGGCCTCGTCTCGTACTCGTGGTTGGCTCTTCTTTGAAATGCTCTAACACTAATTCAGCCTGCCTGGCATCGACTGTGCTGGGACGTCCACTTCCAGTAGAC
Organism: Eudonia lacustrata; assembly: GCA_947562085.1. Lineage (NCBI taxonomy): Eukaryota > Metazoa > Arthropoda > Insecta > Lepidoptera > Crambidae > Eudonia > Eudonia lacustrata. The sequence goes on along the minus strand of OX387324.1, from coordinate 7,088,969 downwards.
CGATGAAAGGAGCCTATGGAATTTCTTGACATGTTGAGAAAACACTGGTACGAAGGTAGCCGTCGTTGGTCAGCGTGGTGGTCTTCCATCGATAAATCGTTGCCGATACAGTTCGCGAGCACGATGTAAATTTCTGTTTTCATGGCCTACACATAATATCATATTGTAATATTCTGAGTTAGAAAACATCGTGGAAAACATTTTGGAAAAAAAATGGATAAAACACGAAACAGTTGTAGAATATCGATAAGAAGATTTGAAATTGACAACATATTTTTTTTTCCGTCTTGACGTTTTTGAAGCCAGTACTTAAGCATAAAGACATCATAGTATTGAACCTTTGTGGATGAAAAACAGAAAACCATTAAAGTTGACAATTATTAAAATTGGTAGGTAGGCCTCTCTGTTAAATAATTTAAGCTTACTCCGGTTCCCTGACGTGACAGCTTCCTAGGGTTGACAATATTTTTGGCTTTGATAATTTATTATATTGTTACGGGGTATTTTGTAACACCGTGTATAAGTATAAGAAGAATGATTAGTAGATAGAACAATTTTTTTATGGACGATTCATAGTGCTTTCGAGTTAAGTTTATTTGAATAAAGATATTTTGACGTACTACGTACACGTCTTACTGTCTATATTTTATTAGACTACTAAAGTGGCAATCAACTCGTATTTAGCCGTCATAATTTTCGATCAAATAAATATTGTTATTAATAAAACGGTAAAAATAAAAATTAATAAATAAATAAAGCTTAGCAATTACATAAAAATAAGACTTAACTACTTTGTTATATAATATACATATATATTATACTGATGTATAGTATTCATCTCTCACCCACCTATCAATTTCAGTCATGGTGCCCTGAACCACGTTGACATAGTAAGTGTAAGGCACGCTTTTGAGAAACTTGTCGGTGCTGGTTCGATTCCTAGGGAACATCATTTCGGCGAAGGGTCTCCCGTGGCGGATGTAGGGCAGCCCGTTTGGGGACACAAGGGTGACGCTCGTGAAGTTAAGGTATGACGCAACATCTCTGGAAAAAAATGTGTTTTAGTATGTGGATGAATATCTATCTGCTAGGTGTAATTTTATATCAGCCAGAACTGTCCCACTCTTGGCATCCCTACACTTTTTTCACACCTTCCGGTCCCCTGCAACATCATGCCATGCCAAGGTCAATCTTCGTCGTTCGTCAAAGGTCATTCTATCAAGGTCATCTCTCCATCTTTGTCTTGGTCTGCCTGGTCACCTTTTCGCATTATGCGGGGTCCACTCCGTTGTGATCCGCGACCACATCTCGTTCGGCATGCGGTACACATGTCCAGCCGAGTCCCATTTCAGCTTGGCGGCTTTTCGAGTAACTTCAGCAATTTGCGTGCGAGGGAGCAGCTCTGTGTTTCGAACGCAGTCTTGTCGCTTTACTCCAAAAATGCTGCGCTCTACCGCTCGCTGGCACACCCTGCCCCCCGACTGCCTAACCGATCGCTTTGACTACGCGAAATATGTAGTTCATGACGTCATTTTGCCACCTCGTACCGCCTATGAAAGCAATATCAAAAGCTGAAGGCTATAGCTTTCGATATTGCTTTCATAGGCGGCACGAAACGACAAGATGACGTCATAAACCACACACGAAGTCAAAGCGATCGGTTAGGCGGTCGGGCCCCTGAGCCTAGACTTAATGTTAGTAATTTGGAAAAGTGTTATTGAAACAATTTCTCACGAGAGGAATTTGAACCCGCACTCTTAAATACGGGTCAGGTGTCCTTTCAATTATGCTTTTGTGGCTCTATCCCACCCGTTCAAATTTATCAACAATCTACTCTTACTTTGTAAGCCAAACGCTATACTCACTTATTTGTATCCTAAAACATTTTTGTTTAATTTGGGACAAAATTATTGGTGTGTGATTGTTAAGAATAAATTCATAAACTACCAACCACCCTTGACATTATTCAAGGAGTTTGTCAGCCAGTAAGTAGGTACGTGAATAATATTGCTTATAAATACCTACATAAAATGGAATATAAAGATCCTGTGGTTCAGAAGACACATTAAGCCTTTACTAACGGTTGGTGTTAACCACAGAACATGGAAAAAGAGGTTCTGTGGTGTTAACTGATCAGCGCCGACAAACCATTAAAATTCTATTGTGTCTGTATTCACAGCAGACGACGGATAACATGATCAACCTGCATTGGGCCTCAATCTCTATTAGGGGACGGCCTTTACCCACCAGCAGGACGTTCAGAGGCGATGAGGATGATGATGATGATGTAAAAGATAAACTTACGTAAACAACAAGGTGTTGATGAAAGCCAGCGCGGTTCGCGAGGCGCCAATTACAACTATCCTCATGTTTATATCCACTTTTTGCAGGGACGTCATCTTTCTGCCTATGTACCACGTGCTAAATGCCGTTCTGTAACCGTATTTAAGTTTTTTTAAAGAAAGAAACTCATGGTTCCTCTAGACTAGACGTAAAGTAACAACCATGGGATTGTTTGGTTTCTGGTTTTTCAAGGGTTTATCTTTTTTTTAAAGGTTTTCAAGGGGGTTGGCATCATGCAAGCGTGTGCCTGTTTGTTAGCTGATTCTTTGAGGTATTTGAGCCGAAGAAGAGAGTGCAAAACCCAAGAGCTTTAAGGCTATGGGAGATGGGACCTCTGCTCGGGTTATCAAAGTGGCGGCGGCGCTCCGAAAACCTATTATCCCTTATCCCTCTTTCTTTCCAAGACCCGACCACAGTGCTGGTGATGGGTGTCACCGATTCACCGTGGGCACTTTTCAGTCACGAACGAAGAAATTTGTTGAATCATTTCTATGTCGCAATACCAACGGTGCAAATACCTAGTTCCTGATTCCTTTCGTCGTACAACATGGGATCCTTTGGGTTCCGTAGAACTAATTCTTACGCCTTGATAAAGAAATGAAACAAAAGCAATACAGATACAAAACAAATGTTTAAGTTTCAGATTATTCATAAGGTACAATCTTCGATGACAACGATGATAACGTGTGCGCAGTGAAAAAGACAAATTAACACTCAACTTACATTTTTCTGGACAAGTTCGTTATGTTTTTGAGTTCATTTACGAGCGTGCAGTCGATCTCTGACTTACGCGGCATCAGCGGGACCATGGCCGATGCAAGGCCATTGGCTTTGTGCCCAACCTAACACAACAAAATAACTAATTTAAAAAGTTACTTTCGCAGATTTTGTTGAAAAAAAAGGCTGTATTTTTTACGAGCGAGGAAAGAGGCCTATGCCCTGCAGTGGTGATGGGTGATGGGTGAGGGGTGATGATTACTTATTACTTCGTACTTTTTTGGTCGTAGATTTCTTTTAGACTTAATTTTTACTTCAAAATTATTTCAAAATTGACTGTCCACAGTTACATAGTGAATTTAGCTTTCGTAAGACTTTATTTTAATTAACATTAATTATTGACATTCACACTGACCTACCTCACCTATCAAGCTCCAAAAAATAGGTACAAATTAAGAAACTTTTTTTGCTGTCGCGTTTTTGTATAAACCAATAATGCCTCTAACTTCTTCTTAAATTTTATTGGTGCATGTGGTTTACCTTTAAATAATTTAATTGTACTTGGAACGCCTCGGTGGCCGAGTGGCAGAGCGCTCGGCCCGATACCCGAAGATCCCGGGTTCGGGCAAAATATATTTTGGATTTTTCGATGCATATCCCGGGATTGTGATCACCAACCCGCATTTGGCTAGCGTGGTGATTAAACCGTTAACCATCAATTGTGGCGATGCCTTGATTTCAATAAACGAGGCCTTTGCCCAGCAGTGGGACAGTTATAAGCTGTTTACTTTAGTCTTTACTTTACTTATTTTTAAGAAACAATGTAAACAGACGTTGGTAAATTTAATAAATAAATATATAGAATCGAAATAATCGAATAGCATAGAAAAACGTTTATTAACAACACACATAAATACAAAAAGAAAAAAGAAGAGTCAGACAGTATACAGACAAGAGAAAAAAAAGATTAAAAAAAAGAGTAATAAAGAAAAAAAACAAACAAGAGCATAGCGGTCAGTGCAGCCGCCCGGATTGCGGAAGACCCAGGTTCGATTCCTGGCTGGGTCGGGTAGGCGTTTAATTTTTTCACTGTATTTTGTAAATTTTATAAATATTTAATTTAGCTTCAGTGCAGCAATTAGCACTTGAAAATAAAAAGTAAAAAACAAAGAGTGTGAAGTTATTGGGCCCTGTCGAAGATGAAGAATTGAGTCACTCACCCACTTATTCCTGTAAGCAGTGAGCCACAGCAGGGTGGATGAGCCGGAGAGTCTCATCATTTCCCTGGCGAAAAACCGGTAGTGGACCTCGAAGGCGGAGTACACCTGGGCCACTTTGATGGTGGAGAAGCCGGCAGTGGAGCCGTGCCCCTTGAAATGGTACTTGTGGTTGTGGTATACGTCAACATTGAATTTGGCACGGATGAAGTCGATTTGTTCTGGTGGCCTGTTGAATTTGAAATGCTGTATTAGGTTGGTAACAGAATAGATGATTGAAAATTATGAGATAAGATAGATAGAAAAGATACGATAAGATAAGATGCTCTTGCTTACGAGCAATTACATTATTCAAAATCAAAATTGCGGACTGTGAAGCACAGCAGACAAATGACAGTCGAAGTAAACGAAATTAAATTGTAAGTGACGACTATGTTCCTTTCAAAAAGCCTTATTGCTTTGGTTTACCTACACATTAATTGTTTGAACTGTTCAACGAGAGATTGATTTGTTATTTATAAATTTTTTAATTATATAAGAAATATTACCCATTTAAAAATCGATTCAGCAGCCGATTTTTACCAAACTAAGTACTTCCATTCATCAAAGCGCCTGTTCTCTAATGTTGTCTTTCACATATCGTTCTACGGTATGTTGTGTTTATTTATTTAATTTAGGTACTCGGACAGAATCATCATCATCATCAGCTCATTTTTATGTCCACGTCTAGCACGAGCCTTCCCTATGGATGGATAGGGAGAACGGGCCATAAACCACCACGCGGGCCCAGTTCGGGTTGGTGGTTGTTAACGACTGCTAATGCAGCCGGGACTAACGGCTTTACGTGCCTTCCGAAGCACGGAGAAGCTCGAGATGATACATTTTTGGTCACCCATCCGATGGCCGGCCTTGCGGAAGTTGCTTAACCTCAGCACTCGCAGGCCGGGCGCGTTAACCACTGCGCCATCGAGCTCCTCAGCTAGAGTACAAAGCCATCAAGCTCTTGGACTGAATACAATCAGGTAAGGGGTCATGTTCCGGAGGTATTAGCACTAGAGACGCGTGGGATACCTATTTAAACAACTTAAGGATCTGCTGCTGCGATCAATATTCCACTTGATTCAAAAGTAAGCCCAACCTATGTTACTCATTGCAAAAGAAGAAAGAAAGAGCATACTCCAAAATCCCAACTCCGACAATCATCAGGCCGCTCAAGAATACGTAGGCTTTGTGCTGGTCCTTGTTTTGGATGCTGTTCTCTACGGTCCATACGGTCTGCTTGCCGTCCAGGTTCTGCAGTAGGTTGGCTATTTGGGGCACGTCTACCAGCTCGGCTTCTCTCACCCGCAACTTGCTGAGAAAAACTACTTATACTTACACCGTCCTTTTTAACCGTCTTAGATTCGCAGGGGGGTTGATCAGACCCTGGAACCTAACAACTTTTCCCCAAGAAATATCATAGGTCAAAAAACGAGATATTTTTTTTACATACGACCTCCTTGGTCGAGTGGCTTGCACACCGGTTTTCATGGTGTCGCTATCTGTGAGGTCCCGGGTTAGATCCTCGGTCGGATCAATTTAGAAATACTTGTTTTTCTTATTGTAAGTAAATATATATTTAGATATATTAAGTATGTTTATCCGTTGTCTAGTTATCCATTTATCGAGTTTCTTAAGGAAGGTTTTCTTGGGGCTAGATAATTGGTGTGAGTGTGGGAAACATTTATTATTATTTATTTTTATTTACTTTCCCTTACAAACTATGCTCGGTCAATAATGGTTTTGTATGGGAACGTTAAAAAATAATCTCGTTTTTTGACCTTTGTTTCTTAAGGAAAGTTGTTCAGTCGCATGGTTTGATAAACCCACCTGCAGGTCTAAGACGGTTAAAAAATAAAGCTGTACTGTATGTATACAATAAAATACTTTTTTTTAAAGATTATTATTAATGCGTTATAAACAGTATATTAATTAATTGTTAGCTCATCTAGAAAGCTTAAGTTTAAGCTGTGTTAGGAATTATGTTCACATCACGTCTAACTGAGCTATAGATTGAAGCACTATTTCACGCATTCTGTTCCGTTCGGCTACGTTTATTTAAAGTAGGTACCTATGTATCTTTAAAAAAAATAAGTAAGAAAATGACTCCGCTACGACTGATATTAAGCGGAAGCGGAGTCCAAAAACAACTCATGGAGCAGCATAGTGCTTCACTATTCACCTTTCCAGTTGCTTTTTCATACTTCGTTAAAAAGACAGATCCCGTGTCGTCAGGTCGGACAGGTCCCGGCTTCCTACACGACGCCGACGCGACATGTGCAGTACTGGGAGAGAATTGCACCTTTTTATCATCTTACCCATATACCAATATCTAAGGCTTCGGTCACACGGGATCCGTCATTGATGATTCGTAAAACACGATACGTCATGACGGATGGACGATCACATTGCATACGGAATCGTGTTTTTTCACGATTCGTCAAAATATACGAATCGGCAACGCTCGCTGGTGCGGGCGCATACGGAGCCGGGTAGCGGCAAGCGCATCAGCGGATCCGTCACAAATAATGCACAATTCGTTTTTTTTGACAAACATGATTTTTAAAAGACGATACGTGATCTAAGACTTGTCCGTCATTTTTCACGATTCGTGATGCGTGTGAACTCGGGCATTTAAAAAGCATTGCCGCCGTCAAAAAAAAGAATTGTGTTCGTCAAAAAACACGAATCGTCCTTGTGTGAACGCGCTCTTACCTGAGAATAGCAGCTCTGTGTGCGACGTACAACGCGTGCGTACTGCTTATTGTCGGTTTGGTCGGCACGAACTGCGGCAAACGAACAAAAATAAGCTACTATTACTGTACTAGTATTATTTCAAGTTATAACTAACTAGCACTTTGCCCGCGACTTCGTCAGCATCGATTTCGTATTTTTTCATACAAAACTCACATTTTTTTATCTGTAATAAAATATAGCCTATGTTACCCGCTGTGTGTGTGACTGTATCATTCTATCTCCAGTTCCAAATATTCCCCTCCACAAACAAACACAGTCACAAACTTTACCTTTTTATTAATATACTTAATTATTAATCAAATGCGCGTGAGACTTCGGTCATTAAATGCCTAGTTTGTTTACTGATTTTTCTGTGCTTACCGCCTTCAAGACAATACTGTACTTACCTACAATAAGTTTTTGCGTACGAAATGTGTAAAGACGATCTTAGTGTACGAATAAACCTTTCTGGTTTCTGTTGCACTAATATTTGTATTATTGTGATAAGTTTTGTTTAATAAATAAATTCAAAAAAAATACCTATGTCAGTGTACCGTATTTAAAAGTGTTATCATATTTTATTTAATAGTTCATACAGTCAGCGTTAAATAAATCGATGCAACAAAGTGGTAATACTTAAATACACTAGCATTTACCATAAAGTCATGCAATTATAAAGTACTAGTTGCCACTCGCGGTTTCACCCGCGTGGTTCCCGTTCCCGTAGGAATATCGGGATAAAAAGTATCCTATGTGTTATTCCCGGTTATAAACTATCTGTATACCGAATTTCATCCAAATCCATTCAGTAGTTTTTACGTGAAAGAGTAACAAACATCCATACTTACAAACTTTCGCGTTTATAATATTAGTAGGATGATTTTGAGTACTGTCTATATTTTGATGCAAACAAAACAACAACAGACTTAAAACTAACGCATTAAAAACTATTAGGTACTTATGTGATTGATGCCGATTGTATATTAAGTATTGTAAACAAATAATAGACTTACAGAGAAATGCTGCAGAAAAAGAGAGCTCTTCTCGGCACAAGGAATTTTGATGATGCAATAGTCGTGAGACTTCATCATTTCGAATGCTCCCTCAAGTAGGTCGAATATATGTCTAGAATCAACGAGCACAATACAGAAACTGAGTATATTACATTTTTTTTTATGAGAAACTGTTTGAACATAGAATAATAGCGCATTCTATTTATTCTACAATCATATTCCCTAAAAGGTCATGCACTTGAAAGAAAAACTCATGTCAAAGATCTTGGTGTCGTGCATGACACCCTATATACTAAATGATGACACCAAACTACTATTGGACAGTCATGTTGACAGTATTGCAACTAAAGCGTATAGGCACAGGTATAGGGCCCTGGGATTTGTGATGCGTAGTTCAGTGGGATTTGCTAGAGCTAAAACTTTGAAAATATTATATTGCACATTTGTTAGAAGTCAGTACGCATCTCAAGTCTGGAACTCGAATTACCAGGTATACATTACTCGTCTTGAGAACATACAAAAGAAGTTTTTCATATTCCTGTGCTACCGTTTAAAGGATACTTTTAACTCTTCGGATTACCTAAATGTCTGTAAGAAACACCACCTTTTACCTCTTGAACTAAGACGCGAAACAGCCGATATACCGTATCTGCTTAAAATTGCCTCAGCTAAGATAGACTGTCCCCAACTTTTAGCTAAGCTCTCGTTAAAAGTTCCTCAAAGGAATTTTTGGAGTAACTCTACCATCTGTTTACCGAAAGCGAATACCAATTACAGGCAGAATAGTTACTTATGGCGTGTGTGTGACAAATTTAACCTACTTAGCAAGCAGTTTGAACTGGACCTTTTCTGTACCAGTGTACCATCAGCGAGGCGGATGTTGAGCGAGCAGTTTTTTGAACCCACATAATATTTGTAACTATAATTATATTCTGTTGCGGTAATACTAATTCGTTAATAATTTGAGCGAGATTAATAATGCGTTGCTTAGTGCTTCTAGTTCGGTGAGAACCTATTAATGGTTTTTGGTGTCTTACTTTTTAATTCTATTAAAATTTTGTAAACCTTGGTTTTTCTAAGATAATAAAATATATATATATATATATTAATCCACTAGCGACCCGCCCCGGCTTCGCACGGGTGCAATGCAACCGCTATGTCCCTGCATTTTAAATATCTTCGAAAATATTCATTTAAATTACATGCTGTAAAGGGCCATATTGATCTATATTAAATTAATGCTGTATTGCTTAAAATCGCTTCGTAAATAAGCCATTATTTCTCGTAAAAAGTAAAGGATAAAAAATTATTATTGTGGGTTATCCCAAGAGATAGACATATACCTCGCGGACTTTTTTGTAGACTTTAAAGAATAGTTTAGTTTAGTTCTAGTTTTTAAAGAATATGAAATTTTATATGGCATTGAAGCAGCGCCTCCTGTTGAAAAACGAGGAGTTAGGCTTTATTTTTTTTATAGATAGATAGCTCAGCAAACGACTCCATCCCACCTGATGTTAAATGGAAATGGAATCCAGACGCGAAGACAACTGGTGCAGCGTGAAAACAAACGTAGCATCAGTCAACCTCACTCTGCGGCCCAACTTCAGCGTCACCGGACTTTTTTTGGGGCGGCGAGAAACTTAAAGGGTTCCTCAACCCGTGTGAAACGAAACACCATTCGAGGTTTTCTAAAGGGAGTGGCATCAAGCACTAGCGCGAGTCCCCGTTTCCTACTAAATTCTCCGAGGGGTCGTATCGGGGCAGTTTACCGTGATTGAATTGTGGATGAAACTAATACTCTGCACCCTGTGGTCTATGTAGATTAGCAGTTCCAAAACATTTAAGGCGGTCGAACACTCAACAAATCTTTTTATTTATTGGAAACTTGCGGAAAAGTGTTTCAGTGTTTTGTTTATGTCGCTCAAACATAATTTTGAATCGTAGGTATGTGTGAGACAAAACGCTGAATAACTATTCCAAGCTTAGACTCAGTTTATTTGTGAGAGAGCAACAGTAACTGATTCTTGTTATCTTGCTGACTTCCACTTAAGGTATCGCTGGTCTATACAACAGTGACAGTTAATAGCGGTTAAAGCTTACAAGCAGAAGTAAGTCCCTTTATAACAGGGGACATATATTCCCATCCAATTTTGGATTTTATGTTATTGAGATATGATTGAAAACCAATTAAATATATTTGAACATATTCTGCCTAATAAAGGGTTATAACAAAAACACACATTACCTTTCGTGAATGTCATCCTGGAAGCCGAGTAGCTCAATCATAAACGCGTTCGGTTCACCCTGATAGTCGAATGAATCTTTACTCTCCGTTTTAATGTGAACGGGATTGAGACCTATGTAGATAAAGATAAGATTAAAATTTCAGTAAACGTCATTCTTATTATAATAACTTATTACGATCATCGTGGAATAATTCAACAAAGTAAAAAGGAGGTCGGTGGTGCGAGTACGGATTGCGATCTTGTTAGTTAAGCTACTTTCGCAATAGCGGGTGACCGGATGACTGGCCAATTCAATTATCTAACAATACAGCTCCTAAGCGCTTCGGAAGGCACGTTAATGTCCATTATGTCAAGTTGTCATAGATGCTCCGAATAAATATTTTTCATTTCATTTCATTTCATTTCATTAAGCCGTTGATATTTAAAACTAACCAAACCGGCCTGGCTCAACGTGGTGAGTTTTGGCCAAAAAAATACAATTGGCTTACAAAGTAAGAGTAGATAGTGTTTTTTTTATATTGGCACGTCATAGTGACTACATCCTGCCTGATGGTAAGCAGCCGATGCAGTCCAAAATAATGAGTGCGCTCCCCACCGTGGAACAAGCACGGTAACAAGCGCACCCATTCATGACGGCCTGCATAAATACTGTTTCACGCCCCGCTTAAAAGACCCGGGACTATAGGAACTGGGAAACACATGCGCCGGCAAATAATTCCAAAGCGGAATAGTCTTACAGAGGAACGACTTGCCAAATTTTTTGGTACGAGTACTGATTGTCTGTACTTACAGTATGATGGTGGTTCCTAAGACCAGCACGTGTATTCCGGGAGAGGAAAGGAGAGAACGGATTAGTAGTGTTAATTAATTTCGACGGGTTGGACAGAACCACAATAGCATTGTTGGTAGTGCACCTGACGCCCTGACCCCATGACATGTCGTGTCATGGTGGTGCGGGTTCAAAGCCCGCTCGTGGAATTTTTTTCTACTCTTGTTTTTCAAATATTTTCTTAGTAAGTTATACGAGTGTAAGAATATTTACTTCGCCTCCGTTTCTTGATTTCCGCTAATTTCGTTTCTCTCCATGTTGCTTTTGGCACACTAAAAGAATTAGTTCACAAATTAGTTTGTTTGCAGACTCAGCGAAATATCATGAAGGGTTTTTATTATAGCAACTTCTTCTTAGTACTCTTGGGCAGAATGATCATGGTGATGACGAATGACGACTCTTAATATGAGTCTCTATTCGGCTCTAAGAATTGCACCACCCCATCTCTTCCCGTGAGTGTCGTAAAAGCCGACTAAGGGACTATTCTAGAAGATGGGCAGCAGCATCTCTCTGAGGTTACCCTCAACCTAATGCGATCGCCAACCCGCCTGCCAAGCGTGGCGATTACGGCAAATACCCCTCATATCCTTGAGGGAGGCCTATGTCCAGCAGTGGACGTCTTTTGGATGAGATGATGATGATGATGAAGATGATTCGGCTCTATTCGAAGCAGCCTTTTTTTCTTAGATGATTGCTTATTTGTGCGGTTAGCACAATAAGCCAGTGTCAAAGTAATTTTTCTTACAAGTTATATAAATAAACATACAGCAGGTATTCTTTCTTATTGACGATGATAATAATGACTGATAATAGAAATCAGTAGTGATAAATGATATTTACCCCCAACTGAACCCCTTGAGTATCAGTGTGGTACCTATCAGTTAGGGCAAAGTAGGTGTCCGACAACCTTGCGCAAGCACAAGAGACCATCTGCGTCAGGTCATAACGCCAGGTCAGGACGCACGGAAGCGCATTCTTCATCCGGAACCTTCAAGACTAGTGTCTCGAGCGAGTTGCCCCGTGGACACGTATAGCCCACTACCTAATATCCAGATAGGTTACCGGAGCTGTTAGCTCGCTTACTTCTCGCTGCACTAAGAGTACAACTCGCAGTTTCTACTGCTCGGGTCGTCAACTCTAAATTCGACTACCAAATGTCCTCTTTGGTGGCGGAGTTGTAAGCCCAGTTTTACTGAGACATCCCGCGGACTTCTTGAGATAATTATAAAAGTAATGTTGCACTGCTTTGTTTTATTTGCCAACACTCACGTACGTTCACGAACACTTAGGAAAGTAAAAGTAAGTAAATAGACTAGCCCTTTTGAATCGTCTCAAAATATTTTGTCTACCACCCTTTCTTTTAGCTCTGAAGATAAACGGAATATGGAAATATTAATATTTTAATTCAATAGTATAGCAGCTCCATGTTGTGTCCCGTCGTGAAGTTTTTATTTTATTTTATACGGTTAAGCTCAGTGCCTTCATCTCACCTGATGTTAAGTGATGATAAGTCCAATGGTGGAAGTGCACTTCACCCGGGATCCTCAACTACCGAGGTACAGGCTATCTTATCTCTAGATACCGGAACAATGCTACACACATTGACATTATGGCGGCATAATTAGATAGGAGGTAAATATAGTGTATCTATTCCGATCACACACAATAAGCCTAACTATTATAGCTACTAACAAGTCATGATATGACATCACATCCGGTACGTTCAGCAGGTTGTTGTCTATGTTGACGATTTCGTAGTCGAACGGATCTCCTTCGAGCAAGTCCGCGATGGAGAAGGAGCAAGCGGTGGCCTGCGACTGCGTCGGGGAGTCAATGATCAGTTTGTCACTGTAGTCGTCGGAATGGCGCTGCGCTCTATGAAAAGAATTAGAAACCATCATCAATAGCCCCCTTTCTTCTGATCTTCTAAACGCCACTACATATTTACATGATACACTAAACATGCACACTAGTTCAGGCCCTGGGCTCAAGACGTCGTACTAATAGGATAACCGCCTTACAAATAAACAAAGAATAAGGTCCGAATAGTTATTCTGTTTTTGGTTCCTGTCATGTAAACGTCATTACAAATTAGAGTAAAAGAGACAAAACACCGAATAGTTATATTCGGACCTTATTCTTCGTTTATTTGTAAGGGGGTAAGAGTACTAGGTAGAGTAGAGTAATAGGGAAGCTTTTTCCCACCCCCACGACTCGGCCAACCCGAGCCGAGGTCTTTAGAGGACGAGGGCCTTTAGAGGCGCTCTCAGGTTGTTTCGCTCCCGATCCGATCCGAACTCCTCGGAAAATCTAGTAGGAAACGGGGACACGAACTAGTGCGTGATGCCGTTCCCTCTAGAATACCCATGACCATGAGGGTGTTTCGTTTCACACGGCTATAGGAACGCTTTAAATTTCTCGCCGATCCCAAAAAAACGTCCGGTGACGCTGAAAATGTCGTCTGAGGCAATCATCAAACTCTCTCTCCTTGGTCGAGTGACTTGCACACCGGTTTTCATGGTGTCGCCATCTCTGTGGTCCCGGATTCGATCCCCGGTCGGATCTATTTAGAAATACCTGTTTTTCTAAATTGTTTCGGGTCTGGGTGTTTCCTATGTATAATGAGTATGTATTTAAGTTTAGTTAAGTATGTTTATCCGTTGTCTAGTTAACCATTTCTCGAGTTTCTTAAGGAAGCTTTTCTTGGGGCTAGATAATTGGTGTAAGTAACGAAAACATTATTATTTTATTTATTATTTATTTAAGTATCTCTCAAAAAAAATGTAATTGAAGGGATTTTTACAAAAACTACATACACATACAACAATAACACTAGTGCATACTACATTTTATAATTTTTCTCCATAATCGTAGGTATAAATAGTGGAAAATGTTACGTTATCAATTCAATACACTATCATGAATAAATGATCAAAATTTTAAATTAATGAAACGAAAAACTTGGATTGGAGAAAGTTTTTTTTATTTCCTGTAAATATATTGCTAAAAAGTTATGTTGTTTTTGTAAAAATCCCTTCAATTGAAATAACTTACACGGTTACTCGTGTTCATGTTCATACATTTTACTCATGTTCTGGAACGGGCGTCATTTGCCAACCAATATCGGCTAACTATAACACTCTCCAAAAAAAAAAAAACACTAGTTCGTTTTCATGTCCCCACTGCTGGGTCACGAGCCTATGGTTGGGAACACCACAGGAAGAATTGGCCATAGGTACACCACCAAGCGGCCTAGTGCGGATTGACGGTTGCTAACGTCTGCTTATGCAGCCGGCACCAACGGATTTACGGGCCTTCCGAAGCATGAGAACCTCGAGATGATACATTTTTGGTCACCCATCCGATGACTTGTCTCTGAGATAGTTACATAACTGCAGCAATGGCAGACCGCGCGCAACTGTGCAATTGAGTTTCTTCATTTGACAAATCAAATAAAAAATATTTATTTAGTTATGAAACATTACTTTTTTACAAAAATATAAAGAGTAAAACTAAAAAGTACTTGCCTATATATGATGTGATCTAAACTCTTGCGCATAGCGTGGTGCCCGAAGTTAACTTTGCCGCCTTTTTTAGAGTGACTCGAATGTTTTTTTGCGTTCTGTAAAAAACATAATTAATTATAATATAAATTGACTTTTTTCTGTTAAGTTACATGGCACAATATTTAACGTTTAAAAAGGAAAATAAAGAAAGGACATCAGCTGAGGTCCAGTTACCTATTTATGTTTTAAATAGATATAAGTATACGAAATACGAATCAAATTTGTCAGTTTAGAAAAAAAACTTCCCACATAAACAGAACACCCCAAATTTTTTGAGAGAAAATGGCCTCAGACGGCCATTTCAGCGTCACCGGAATTTTGGGGGGCGGCGAGAAACTTAAAGGGTTCCTTAAGCCGTGTGATCAAAACACCGTCAAGGGTTTCTAGGGAATGGCATCATGCTTCAAGCGCGTCTCCTTTTCCTACTACATTCAGGGTGCCAAGTGCGAGTTTCATTCGCAATTCGATCACATTAACGAAACGAGAAATTGTATGACAAAATGTTAACTCTTCTCGTATGCCGCCAGGAGGCGCTGCTTCAATGGCATACTAATTTTCCTTTTCGTAAACGTATATATATTAACACATATAACATATATATCGATGTAATGGAATGAATACGGATAGTATACAAAACTCACACTAGGCACCCAACATCCTTAAGCTCTAAGGGGCTCATTATTAAACAAAGTGTAAGCTTGGAGTAGTTACTCCGTGTTTTGTCTCTTTTACTTTAATATGAAATGAAGTTTACATGATTGGAACAAAACACGGAGTAACTACTCCAAGCTTACACTTTGTTTATTAATACGGGGGTAAAAATATACCTATATATCACGCTACAAGTCCAATGCGGGTTGGAAGTTGCGAATTTAATTTGTCACTCTATCACGTTTGTATTGCATAAACGAAATTGGGTGCCTCCACCACGGGGGCGTCACGTGACACACCGGGGCCTAGCACACGAACCCACCCACGAAATCATTGATGTGATAGGATCTAATAAAACTCGCACCTTGTAACTAATGACTAAACGCCTTACAAATAAACAAAGAATAAGGTCCGAATAGTTATTCCGTGTTTTGTTCCTGTCATGTAAACGTCATTTCAAATTAGAGTAAAAGAGATAAAACACGGAATAACTATTCGGAGGTTATTCTTTATTTATTTGTAAAGGGGTTAGTGTTTTCTGAAGCACGAAACTCTTACATAAATAAAAAATCAAAATGATAGAAGTTTTAAAATTGCTGAATCTATATACCCTGTAGGGTAGGCTCTTTGATAAATATGTAAGTATAACCTTACACTAACTTACACGGTGATGTACATCCTTTTTACTCATGTTCTGGAACGGGCTCCACTTGCCAATCAATATCGGTGTTCTGTAAAGATAAAAATATTTTTTTGTTAAAATTAAAGAAGTAGACGAAAAAAAATCTATCTACACATACATACACACGATTTACAGTACAGCTATACCTACTTAGACATTAAAACAAATTAAAATAAATAAAAATAACACAAAAAAATTATAAAGGTGTGTGAGGCCAACAATAAAAGCACCCTGTCTCAGCATAATTATCTTTATACGGATATACCACAGAACACCAGAAAGAACATAGAAGCACAGAACAGTTTATCTATTCCGTGGATATACATATTCGACTGATAAAATTACTTTCATCTCTTCTCTTCGAAAAGTGTCGCTTTGTTCCTCTATAAGTGCTCCCACTTATAGAGGAAAAAATAGCTCTTTTCCGATAGGAACTTTTTAGCGGGCGGAAATGAGATTTGAATTTGGAACATATATCATTCATAGAAATCGAACGCAAATCGATGGAATTACTGGCTGGTACGTGTTGGCTGCACGACGGCCCTCGCCGTAAAAATACTAGGTATTTTGAAATGAAACAACTTTTACGGATCTACTCGCGTTCATTTTACACATTACTTATTTAATGTTTATCCTGACGTTTGTGACCACGGACCCTGCAAAGGGTTCGAAACGTCAGGATAAACATTAAATAAGTAATGTGTAAAATAAACGCGAGTAGATCCGTAAAAGTTGTTTCATTTCAATGTGTAGTGTTCGCGTAAACTTTAGAAAACATTACTATTTTGCTCCATTGTATTAATCTACTTTTCACGTCACTTACTCGAAAAGGCTTACTTCCTCCTTCAAAATCTGGGTGGAAAAGCGCTTTTTCCCCGCGATTAAAGTGGAAAAGGTTTTTGAATTTAGAACGTGACTATAAACACTATGGTGCGCACTATTCTTATACTGCGAAATAAGAAATTCGAACTTCGTATTATGCCGTCCCGCTCACACTAATAGGTGTGTAAAAGAGACAGTCTAATACGAATTTAGAACTTGTTAGTAGACCCCTTAACTTTTCTTTCTAATACATTATATGAATTCAAAATAAAACTGTTCTAGAATTAAAGCTTAACTGTTTTTCTTCCATCCACCATTTTCTCGCAGTAGTGAGGTGAAAAGTTGTGTGTTTTGCTCGGCAGCAAAGTCAAGAAGAAGAAAAAACCCTCGCTACGCTCAGGATTCTTCTTTTGACCGCTCACTTCGCTCGTGGTTCAATCCTAGAATCCTTCGCTTGCTCTGGTTTCAATACAAGCACTCGCGCGAAACAACAACTTTCCAGCCTTGCATAACAAATAACTATTACATACTGTTGAACAATAGAACACAATACGAGTAAGTATTATCGAGATACAAGTCTGCTAATTCAATATCATTATTTATTTTTCTTACCGAAAAACAAGTGTTTCCAAAATGCAGAATACAAAGTCACCCTTTAAACAGTATCAATTTACATTATTATCTTAAAGCAGGTCGATGAAATTAAGTATACCTATTTATTTGTAATACTTATTAATAGAAGCGCTACTGTTTTATTGTTCCTCGGGTTTTTTTAAAAATTGAATCCAGTGAATCAAACACTGTTGCATCCTTTTTGCGCAGATCGACAGAGAACGCTGTTTCATGGTTGTTAGCGCCTTAAGAAAATGCAGTTGGTAAGCTGGATGAGAGTAGCCGCGGATCGTGCTCGGTGGCGTGCACTTGGAGAGGCCTATGCCCAGCAGTGGACTAGTATAGGCCAGGGCCGGCAAACCGCGGCCCGCGTGCCTCATGCGGCCTGATCCACAAGTCTTTTTGACAAACGGTTCTTTCAATTTCACAATACTTAAAACATTTTTTTTTCTATATTGAAGAGACAGCCCGCGCGCAGACTAAAACCGAGGAAGACCTATTCTAATCTTTAATAATTATTGTTGTCTTGTTTGTCGTATTTGGCTCTTTGAGCTCAAAATTGAAAATTATTTATTCAGTTAGGTTCTTAGGCTACAAGTAGCTCTTGTGAATGTCACTATTCCATCGGTTCGTAAGTCTACTCTGGGCGGGAGATCTTGTACTGAGAAGAACCGGCAAGAAACTCAGCAAGTGTCCAGCTCTTTTCCCTAGCGTCAAAAATATTAGAAAATGCCCTATCATAGCAGGACACAGCTGAAAAGTGAAAAACTGCCGACCCCTGTATAGGCTGATGATGATTATGATAATGCAGTCATACCCAAAGGTGTTGAGTAAAGTGTTGGCTCTCTTCCCCTGCTCTTTTTCTAGGGGGGTAGCTTTCATCAAGCCGTGATAAGGGCCGAGCTCGTACGTCGCCGTCAGCTTACGGTAGTTGATGTTAGAGTTCAGACACATCACGCCTATTGCCCGGTCTTGATACTAGAAATCATGTTATATATATATAATTACATTTTAATGCTGTAGTTGATATTATTTCAATTGTATCTATGTTTTCTTCGGCTACAGAGAAGGCTTGCGTATTCCTCCGATGATAATTGTCGATAACATAAATAATTAAATAAATAATGATAATAAAAATAATAATCCTGTTTTCCTCATCGTACTGAATTGTATTACTTATGTAGTTGTGCCATCTAAATAAATAAATTAATAAGGCTGGAAGGTAAAAGCGTTCTTCACCCAAAATCTTTGTCTATGTAGACAAAGCCCGTACATATGTACGGGCTATTTATGTCGATATACAACAACGCTATTAAATTTTTTGTTAAGACAATGGTAGTAAGCCGAGAGGACTTAAAATAATCCCTGCCCCTAACCAAACGGGGAATAATCGTACCAAACTTGGAATCAATATTACTCTACAAATGGTATATTATGTACTTTGTAGGTGGTATATTATTTACTTTGTGGCTGGTACATAATGTACCCTACCGTTATATAATGTACACTATAGCTGGTATACCTATAGTATATCATGTACCCTACAGTTAGTATATTATTTACTTGTTATGTATTATGTGGTAGCTGGTATATTTGGTACCGTATAGCTATATATATATTATGTACTTTGCAGCTGGTATACTATAATGTATTTTTCACACATTCTAATATACTAATGTATCCAATGTTAATATTAACTTTTAATTTGTTTTTTTTTGTAAGTAGGTATATATAATTAAATGCTTTATTTATGTAACACTGGCTTTTATTCTCTCGTGATGGTGTGAAAAGTAGAGTATGCACCTCGGGATAAAGCATGTCTTCATCTTGGGCGGCTTGTGAACCTCTCGCTTCACTCATGCATGACTCTAAATAGAATCCCTCGTTACGCTCGGGGTCCAATATGCCACCCGTGACGTAAGACATGCTTTACTCCCTTGGTGCATAATCTACTATTGTTGCTGATACATAATGTACTCTACAATTGGTATATTATGTAAGTACTATTACAGTATATATTGTACTTTGTAGATAGTATATATATAATAATATACCCTACACGTGGTATATTATATACCCTACATATGGTATATTATGTACTTTGTGGTACATGTACCCTACATACGTTATATTATGTACCCTATAGCTGGTACATTATATACTCTACAATTGGTATATTATCTACTATGTAGCTTGTATATTATATACCTACAGCTGGTATATTATGTGCTTTGTAGCTAGTATAGTATATACCCTACATATGGTATGTTATGTACCCTACAGTTAGCTTATTATGTACTATGTAGCTGCTATATTATATACTCTATAGCTGGTATATTATGTACCCGATAGCTGGTATATAATATACTTTGCCGCTGGTACATAATGTACCTTACATACGTTATATTATGTACACTAAAGCTGGTATACATGTTATATTATGTACCCTACAGCTGATATATTATTCCCTTAGTTTGGGACCAATTGTCTATGGTTAAAAATGTATTCTTACCTCGGCAACAATAATTTTTCTATGGCTATCTGGGTGCCGCCCAATTAACTCGCTGATGTAGTAATCGCCGTACATTTCTCTTAGTCTAGGACATTTGTTGTCAAGAAACTCTATTATGTCGTCATTGTCTTCCTCCCTGTGCCATAACAAGTTTTTAATTAGGTAAATGTACGGTGCACCACCATATTGTAAATTACCTTCTTATTTATTATCAGAATTTAAAAAAACCTAAATTTTACTGGGCAAATCATAACTTTTTTTATTACTTGTTAGTCGTTACAAACAACTTAATATACTATATAATTACAATATTATATTAACAAATATCCGATTTATAATTATGGCTCAAATGTAAGTACACACGCCAGCACATCAACCTTCCACAAACTGTCAAATTTCCTCAATAAACTTTGAACTTTAAGTCTAGAACATATGGTTGAAAATGTATTGAAGAAATTTGACGTGATTTACTTCTAAGTGATGTGTGTGATATATTTTATATAACTAGTTATCAGTAATACAACGTATATATATAGCTATATATTTACTTTACTTAGTGTTGGCCAATGTCTTTAATAAAATGAAAGCTACTACAGTGCGTGTATTGGTTGCAGTTCGGCATGGGCTAGGGGCGGACTACCTTTCGCCCACTATGGGAAAGGGAGGCAAAGAAGCACTACATGGGTGCTCTACACTCCCTTTCCAGCATTTACCTTAGCGATAATAAGAATGCCAACATCTTGCATTTAAGTACACTGTTAATAATAATAAATAATAAATAAATTTATTGTTCAACAACAACATCACATATATAGTTACAGTAATATAAACTTACAAAAGAAAAAAAAAACAGCGTTATAGTATGTCTCTGCCTCCTAGGTTTGGAAGACCTGTATTCTAAGAGACAGATCCTTCCTTTTCTTAATTTCTAAAATGTTAATATTCTCACAAACATAAAAGTGAATGGATGTGTGTGTGTGTGTGTGTGTGTGTGTGTGTGTGTGTGTGTGTGTGTGTGTGCGTGTGAGTGTGTGTGTGTGTGTGTGTTCAGCTAGGTACTAGGTATTTAATTATTATTAGGTATTAAATTTGTACTGTTGGGGTTGCACAAAAGATCCCGATGGGTCGAAGTGTTACTGGGAGACGGAAACCTCAGCAGGCCCCACTAAGATAAGATGTGTACTGTTGCATACATACACAGCACGCCGCATCTTCAACTTGGGGCAGAAGTCGGGACGGTAGAATCTGTACATTTTGTGGCAATCTTCGCAGTCATCAAACCGCCTTGCGTGAAATTTGTGTACGTTCTTCTTTTTCATTACAGGGTGTCTTTGCATTACTTCTGTGGGTAGATTATTATTATATACAATAGTGGTCTCACGCATTGCGGGAAATGCGGAAATCATTAACCGCCTTTTTTATTGACTATTCGCTTAATCTTAGTAGTAATTAGCCTTTTAAGTAGTTCATCAATGAAATCAGTAATCGCTACAAGCGATGGGTATTGGCTTAATACGCTTGCCAAATGAGTCGAGAGGGTTAGTGGTCAAAAACCTGTGCTAGGTATGCATCGAAAATAACTAAACACACTTCGCTCGAGCTGGGAATTGAACCCAGGGTCTTCGGATTACAGGCAGAACGCGCTTGCCACTCGGCCCCAGGCGTCTACATATCCTATCTATGCTTAAAATTTTGTAAATTATAAAATAATAAAGTATAACGCTTACGAACCATCTGGACAGCCGGGCGGCACAAACAACATGATTTGCGTCAAGTAAGAGTCGTTATCAAACACCGATGACACGGCTTCATCCAAGAAATACTCCAAAACGGAATCAACGCAGCAAATGTAATGTATAAACAGAGTGTTGCGAGACATGTAGTACCGCCTGGCAAGAAGAATAAGTTTATTCATGCGAAATACTTTCATGGCCACAAAAGAACAGAAGAAGTTTCTTCAATCATATGCCACAAAGTTCAAAGTATATTGAGGACATATGCAGTTTGTGGTAGTGTGATGTGCAGCCTTATTATACTTATTGGTTTCCTAGTGATTTTGCTCATACTATTACTGGTTTAACAGTTTCGCTGTCCAAAAATTAAAACAATAGATAATCAATTGTTATGTATCACATGTGATATATGGGACAGGGAACCTGTTAACACTCTATTTTTATATACTCGCTCGGAGATCCAAATGTGTGAAAAGAAGGGTCAAATCTTAAGTTTCTCAGTAGAATACGGTAGAAGTCTGCAACCAAATGAATCCACTAAAAACAAGTTATGTGCACATTACAAAGTATGTGCAACTGTGCATGCATACACACTTAGTATTAGTAGCACAAACAGCTACACAGGTACTTAAGGGTTTCTTATATTAATAGGTAGTACCTATTAGGTACCGTAAGTCTGTATTCAATATATCACTAACTGGAACATATTCCTGATCCACGTCTCCCAGTCGGCGGGGTCCACACCTGGGATGTTGGGATAGTCGTTGAGCGCCAAGAAGCCCACTACCTCTTTGTTCGAGTTTATCATGCATATCGACAGAGCTGATAGCTCACTGAAATCAGTTAACAACATTTAACACAAGTGTAAAACGAAGAGACACAAGTACATAGATCGATCATAGATCATGCGTCAGTATGTTATTCATTTCAACCTAAAATCAACTTTTATTTAATCTACCTAAACCAACAAAGACTATCATCAGTACCATAAGTAATCGTTTACCTGAAACGCTAATTATCTCTTTTCTATAGCTTCTGAGAATGAAACTCATATGCGGTTAAGACGAAAATTATTCTATTTACTAGGCGTAAAGTTGGCGCCAATTTAATTTAAAACCTAGTTGCTAATCAGGTTGAGTGTATTTTGCTTTAGCAGTGGCACACAATAAGGAGACTGCAGAAAGTAAGCTTAATTTTTAGTATTTTTAAGTAGACATCTATCACATTTTGACCGTGAATGCCCAACTTCGGCGTTCTTGTACAGAGAAACTGAAAGCCTGAGACAATTTTGACTTATTGTATGGTGGAGAATAGTTATTAGTATAATTCGTAGCGGCCTTGTTTCCTGCAATTTTCCCTTATCTATTTATAAAAAGCCAAAATTCCGATTTCAATTAAATACGCTGACGGCAATTTTCATGAATTGAACTACTGTACTAAGCAAACGAAATGAGAAATATACAATAATATTTTTATTTATTTTATTTCTTATAGGTATAGCTATATCTCTTAAATAGTGGTTAAGTTAGTAGCGGCCTCGGAATCTCGAAATATGAATGGAATTTCTACAAAAAAAATCCCATTCAAAGCAATAAAACGTTCAGAATAAGCTGTAAATATCTGCAAGCGCAAGCGGTTGCTACGCGGCAAGCTCGTTGTGTCGACACAACAAGCTTGCGTCGACGCAAAGAACTTCTTGTCAGATAAACGCTGCCTTACCCTGGCTTTGCAAAAAGCTTGCAAAATCTAAAGTTTAAATAAATGCTGAGACTGGTGATGGTAAATATTCCACTTACATTAAACTGCCAAAATCAACTTCACCGAACAATTTGTCAGACTGCCTGTCCACAATGGAATTGATGTCCCATTTATCACCATCCACCGCCCTTCGGAATCTCCTGCCAGCCGGTCCCACTTCAAACTCAAAGAATATCGACATTTCTTGATAACAACAAGCTACACAAATATATTTTCCAAACAAACACACAGAGACGGACGAATCTGGCAAATGTAATTAAATCTACATGGTTGCGGGACTCAATAAAACTCATTCGTTTAAACTATGCAAATATATTACAACCATAATTTACATTTAAAATAAGAAATTAAAATTATATTAGTAACGAACATCAAATCGCAATGTGCATAACGCAATACACACCGCCGCAAACTTCTCTGACCTCCCTGAAATACTGATTTCGATTAAGTACATTCTGCTTTTATATGATCGTATTAGAAATTGAAGCTGCCCGTACAATGTTGTGATGATTTCAATTTTAATATAATTTATTTTCATACATTGATGATATGATAACACGATCAACGTGGGCGTAAGGCGACTTCAGTAACATAATGTTAGTGCAGCGTATTAAAAGTAATCTAAAACGAAACAATATTCTGATTGTCTAAAAAGTTTATATATTCATTTCAAATAAAGTACTTACCAAACTACTCACAAACTAAATACTCATAACGCAATCTTTAAACAAAAAACTAACTCTCATAAAATCCGCTATTCTGGGCGGTATATAAATTGAAATAAGAGATTCACATTTTGTACATTAAATATTAAAATCGTAGTACCTACCTAAATAAAAATATCATCAATTATATCGCAAAGAATTATTGAGCAACATAAAATATAAAAACATTGTAATCAATCATTATTAATAAAAGGTGGTATGTCAAGTTTTAATAACAAAATCCTTATTCTGATAACTATTGCCTTAATTAAATAATATATCACAAGGTTCACATATTTAAACCTAAACTAATAAGGCTTTCGGAAATAGCGACCAAAATAGCAACGCACTATCTAAAGCTACTATTCTATGGAATTTTTTTTTAGCAAAGTTTTAACCAATTTTAAAGAGAAAACTTTATAAAATGTAGCAGTCAAGTCACGGAAATCAGTAGCGAATCCACAGGTTAATTGAACTTAACAGTCTTAACCCTCAAATGAGGGGTGGTAGATTCTTGACCCGTACTAAGTGCGTGTGCGATTTCGACCGACTTACACTGCTAGGGGTGGTCTTGACAGCTAAATTGCTGACTGTATTCTGCCTTTGCATGTTGGTTTTGGTAGCGCTGAGGGGGGCGCGGGGCGTCGCGAATCCATCGTTATTCAGCTTCAGAGCAGACCTGGTAAGTCTAGTTGGGGTATATAGAAGATTGCTTTTCGGCGTGCCTGGTACGTTCACTTGCTGAATGTTCTCCTTGCCCACTTTAGGGGTGAGGGGCGTTGGGAATTTGGGCGTTTTTTTTGGGGTGGTGGGCGTCCGCTTCTCTTCTATGGTGGAGTATACGATGGCGGGCAAAACGCTCTCGGGTGGTTTATTGGTAGCCATGGAACTGCGGCTGATTTGCTTTTCGTTTATACAGTCCTGGTGACAATAAGAAAGTAATTTGATTTATTCAGTTTAAGAATTGGGTCATTGAAAATTTATTTGATATCAAACTGGTCTCGAACCCCTATTTACACTAGCGTTTATCCAGTGTAGACGCTTGATAAACGTATGCGCAGCGCAG
The DNA here is from genome assembly GCA_947562085.1 of Eudonia lacustrata. Taxonomy (NCBI): domain Eukaryota; kingdom Metazoa; phylum Arthropoda; class Insecta; order Lepidoptera; family Crambidae; genus Eudonia; species Eudonia lacustrata. The sequence goes on along the minus strand of OX387324.1, from coordinate 7,063,723 downwards.
ACGCCGCCACAACGCAACGCATACGTCGCGTAAACACTGTTCGTTTCGTGCAGTAGATGGATGCAGTCACGGTTGTACTTGCACAAGGCGTAACGTATATGCATTAGGCCAGCCACATTTTGGTAACTTTTTCGTATGAATTTGACGAGCACGTACGAAAACGCACGATACATCTTGAACTCCGACTCTACTTCGTACGTGTATATACCTTGCACATTAGTTATCGAATGTGAAACTGGTGTAAATTGCACAGCTATTCGTACGTGTTCGTACGAAAACGCATCCAAAGTGCGGCTGGCCTTAAGGTCGCGCGTGCATCGCGTTGTAGCGTCTGCGCTGCGCCTACGCTAGAGACATTTTCGTGTTGAGGGGCTTTATGATAAGGTCGATGACGCAGTGGTAAACGCGCTGAGTCTACGATTACTGAAGTTAAGCAACCTTTGCAAAGGCCGGTGATTGGATGGGTGACCTAAAAAGTATAATCTCGAGCTCCTCCGTGCTTCAGGAGGCGCGTAAAGTCGTCGGTCCCGGCTGCGTTAGCATTCGTTAACAACCACCAATCCGCGCGGTAGTTTATGGCTCTTATTTAAAGGGAAGGCTCGTCGGGCCCCAGCAGTGGGGAAATAAAATGAGCTGTCGATGCCGACGATGACGTGTACCGACCTTGAAGTCCGTGTAGGTAGTAAGCAGCGTGGTCTCCATGAGCGGGTCCTTGGGCTTGCCGTCGTTGGCGTCGGTGTGCTCGGTGGTGGAGCGCGTACCGTTCATGGAGCGGCGACTACTGCTGCGCCGCTTGCCGTGAGACTGAATGTTAAAGAACAAACCATCCAATGAAATGAGAATAAAAATGTTTTAAACGACGATAAAGTACATTGTTATTGATAAACAAGCACAATAGATGTAGTTTATATTTAATATAATCTATATTAATATTAGCTAAAGCTGAAGAGTTTGTTTGTTTGAACGCGCCAATTTTAGGAACTTCTGGTACGAATTGAAAAATTATTTTTGTGTTGGATAGTCCATTTATCGAGGAAGGCTTTAGGCTTTATAACATCACGCTGCGATCTATAGGAGCGAAGCATCAGTGAAAAATGTTGCAAAAACGGAAACAAAAGCCTAAAAAATTTAAAATGCTGCCGAAAATCACTATTCCACGCGGACGAAGTCGCGAGCACAGCTAGTAGTAAATAATCTTTGTCCCGTATGCGCTCATAATATAATTTACTATAATTTTAAGTTTGATAAACAATTACTTCGATTTAATGTGATTCTACCGCTCTCTCTGGTTCTAAATGTTGGCTCTGGCTGGCTCTGGCATGGCATCCGTGTAGATAATTTGTGTAGTTGTATTGTCAACATCTATGTGATCTGAGTATTCAAACATAACAAAATATCTGAACCAATGTTTACCAAAATCAACCTAATGTCAATAACAATTGGGTAGGTCTGAAAACTATATAATAGAAAATGCACATAACCGGTCCAATGCTCTGACCGCTGAGCTACCTAGGGCCCAGAAGACTCGTTGGGTTTTTTATGTATTTGAAATATAGTAGATTTTTGTCAAAATTTTGATAGGTTCAAACCTATCTATTAACCGATCTATTATCAGATAATAGATAGGTTCAAACTTATCTATTAACCGATCTATTATCAGATAATATTAAATCAAATAGGAAGTAATATAAAATGGCCATCTTTAGTTTAAGCTTTTAATTAAGCCTCTTTTTTATAGGTTACAAGCGGTCTAAGGGTGAAAATTAAGAGTAATATGATTTTTTTATTCTAAGTCATGACAAAATTAAAAAAAATCTTGCCAAAAAAATTAAAGGTTGTATGTATTTTTGTATGTTTATATGTACTAGTCACAGTGTTTGTAATTAAACTCCAACGAAATGGCTCGACATTTCGGAGGAGTTTAATTACAAACACTGTGACACGAGAATTTTGTATATTAGATTAAAATACAAATAATTCAAAATTACCGTGCGTTTGTGCTTGAGAATGTTGCCATTGACGGTGACCTTGGGTGTTCTGCGCAGATTCTCGCCGTAGTCCAGCTTCCTCTTGGCATGATCGCCCTTACCCTCCACCACCGCGCGCGCAGCTAAGCGACCGCTGATGCGCCTGCGATCAATTACATTCGACTGTATTCACTGGAGAATAAGGTACACAATGGCTTGAGCATGCAGCTTCGATGGGTAAAAGCATTTAAAAAAAATTGAATTTGAAAATTCTTATTTGAGTTATGTTTCATGCTTATAAAATGAAGAAAAAAAGTTTTAATGTAAGATTTAATTTATTTTGTAAAAATATACATGTCGAAGTATTAAATTTTATTATCAAACAGCACAACTGCAAAACTATTAGTTCAACTAAAAGCTTGTAAACTTATGAAATAATTTGAACCGGTTAAATAAAATAACAAAGCCTATAAAAACCTTTTAGAAGATTTTCGTAAATACTAACTACAAGCTAATACTTAAAATTTACAATACAAATGTAACTATAACATATTGATAAACAAACAAACTACAATTAAGTAACTAACAATATTGCGACTAATTGCAAGTATTTAACGAATTACATTACATAGATTACACTGGACCGTTCGGTCGTCATTACGACACAATATGACGATCAGACAACTAATAGTCCAAACCAGTAACTACTTGTTTACATAACGGTCAATTAAGCGCGCTATATTTCTCATTCCCTCTACTCGCATAATGTAATAACAACGTAAACAATTAATTTCACTACTGTCACTAATCAAGCACAACTTGCCTCGTAACGTGTCTCACTTCGTTTCACAAGCGAGCACTGTAATTGTGAAGGAATGAAAAATATATAATGGTTACATAAGTAAGTATATGTATGTAAGTGAAGCCAAGGTTAATAATAAGAAACAAAAGTTAAGACTAATTTGATTAAGCAATAAAATCGTAAGTATCATCATTAATCTTCATTTCGTTCTTGTTAAAAAATATATTGTAATCTTCAAAATAAATAAAACAGTGCAAAAGATAGAATAGTAAACACAAGACGAAACGACGAGTCAATAGATGCTTTGAGACAACAACATTGTTCCTTTGGATATATTTATAATTATACAATCAGACACCGCCATAGACTTTTTTTATATTTACCAATACCCTTTTACCACCCTTAAACCTTCACCGCGAATCAAACTGAACTGATCGGTGATCTCGTTAAATTAAACCAATACTGTCCCACAGCTGGGCAAAGACCTCTATCATAGAAAACAATTCATCGCTAAATGTACGGATATTGGCTTAATCACGTTTGCCAAATATGGGTTGGTGATCACTGATCACACGTGGGCTAAAATCTGAAATACACGCGTACCCTGGAAAATTTACCCCAAGAACTTTAAATATTGGGCATAGCGTATTGCCTGCCCTTCGCCAACTGAGGCGACACGTACATGCATGTTGAAAATATTTTTAATTATCAATCTTATGTCAAGTAAAGATAAGGTTTATTTTACCTTTTGACGGTTGTGATGGCGGACCGCTTGAGCGCGGACAGATTGTTGGGCATTGTGGAGACCGCCTTGGTAGCGCTGCCCGTGATCAGCTGACGCTTGGACGGCCTAAGAGGAGAACGTCCTATTTTAATGTCAAACTAAGCTATGATTTCTAAGTAAGATTAAATTATTGCGCATTGTGGTAGCATGAACTGGTTTTTAATATAAAAAACAAAGATAAATATTGCCGTATTTAATACTAAATTCTGACTGAGGAGAGTAAGAGTCTTATTGACTTTCGTAAAAATCGCACATTCAGAAAACATATCCGAACATATTTGATGAGATTGATGTAATAATATTTTGGGCATTACCCTCGCCCGTTCCCAATAACCTATCTATCTGTTGTTTTGCCTACTATAGATACAAATTTGACATAAGCTCCATACAAATTATGTCAAATTTCTAACTCCAGTAAGCAAAACAACAGACAGATAGAATATAGGGAACGGGCATAAATCAACAACAAGAAAAGCGTAAGCGTGGATGTGGGAGGTTATTTCCGAAACTGTAATCATGTAAATTACCCGCACAGCGTGCTACGGGCGATCCGCCTCACGCAGCGCTATTAATATAGGGCTATATTTTATTTTGATAAATAATTGTTTCCGGAATACGATATCCTCGCGCACAAAGTGGTAGTAATAAATAAATAAGTACCTGTTCTTCTCAGCGGTGGCGGCGAGGCCGGCGGCGGTACGGTTGCGCTTGCCGAGCGGCGACGTGGCCAGCGAGCGGAACAGCGGCGTTGTCGGCGTCAGCGCCTGCTTGCGCGCGGACAGCTTGTTGTGGCGCTCCTGGAACAATAGCATACTTGTAGATCGAATGCTTAGTACAATCAACAGCAAAAGTTACTGATAAAAGGGATGTTGAAAACAATAATGACTAATTTCAGAACATTAAACATACAAATGAAATCACGTAACAGTACATACTTTAAAACATTGACCTATTTTTTAATTACCTAAGCATAAATTTTTGTAACTTACCTACCACTTTTTGGGACAAAGTCGTGAGAGTATTTACGTTTAACAGCTAACTGACTAACAGCTACATTGACTGGTACAGCTTAACTAGAAACGACTAATAGTGTATGTATGTAACTTACAGCTTTTCTGTTTTCCCAGTCTTCCTCGATCAGCTGCAGCAACGGCTTCCCATCCACAGTGAAGGTGCACCCAGTCTTGGCTTCGTACTCAGTCACGAGCTCGCGGAGTTGCGCCTCAATCTTCGGTAGCTACAGAAAAAATGACTTTTTGTAATATTTTCTCAGTTTTCGGATCCATTTCTGTACGTTCTAAGCTAACAGTTAAGTTGGCAACAACACCAATAAAATACATAACATTAATAGCATTTAATACCATCTCTAACACTTTGCAACAAACCTTTCTGTAATTTAAAAGGTTAATAAAGACTAAATTAATGGAACGCCATAGTGAAAGTGACATCATAGTTCGCAATTCCAACAAAATTGTTATGAAAGAATTTAAGTTTTGACATAAAAGTGGATTTATTAAGTCAACTACAGTCAGGGGCGGGTTGCAGAAGTTAGTCTCAACACTGTCACTGTTTGTGGCGCGCTCCAGCTCCAAACACGGCGAATCAGAGTGACCTATAAAATCTGGGCGGGGGAATAATACACAATAAGCCTTAATCCGTAACACATAATCATATATTACAATTTAATTATATTATAAACGGATTTAAAAAAAATCCTTACGGGTAAATGTCTTAGTTGATGTTAAGCGTTGATAAGGCCGAAGACGGAATCACACTTTACCCTGAATCCTCAACTACTACTCGTAAATGTTTGTCTAGCCAGTCTTATAAGGTTAAAGAAATTTATTATTCTAAAAGAAAATTTCTTTCTACATTTCACTTAATGAGAAATTACATAGTAACATTAGTAACATACATTACGTAAATTTAATATAAACAGTGAGCATGCACGAATTTAGAACTAAAGTAATAAAACCAATGCAAAAAGTATAGTATGCTTACTGCAGCGTAATAAGCAAAATGTCTAATAGCTACAACTTATCTCTTCATGAATGGCGTGTCACTACCCTAGAAGAAAAACTGGAATCCCTCACTGCTACTGCATCTAGTGGTAACTCCCTCTGGAAATTTACTAAAGCCGACCCCAAGAAGCTAAACTCCCAATACGGAAAACCGACAAGCTGGGCTAGAACGGCACAAGAAAAGGCAAACACTTTTGCCCAACATCTAGCAGAAGTTTTTACAACTAATGCTACAAAACTTATAGACTGCAGAAACACTATACAGTCCACACTAAATCAGGCGTATCAACTTTCTCCACCACCAAAGCCTACAACAGTATGGGAAATTTGAAGACTAATTAGAATCTGTGTCACGCAATAAACCAACCACAGTCGAGTGCCAACCTGCTGTACTTCTACTAAGAAAAATTACTTTGACACTGGCTAAATGTGCTAATCGCACGAAGCCATCAACTGAAGGAAAAAAAGTATGTGTTGTTGCACTCACATTGCTCGCGATGGCTTTACGTTCTTTCTCCTCACGCAGCAGCTGTCCGCCGCGGTTGTGGTAGCGGCCGGGCTCGGTGGCGCGCGCTTCTAATTCAGTCATCTTCAGCCACAAGTTCTTGCGGGTCACCACCAGCTCGAATATGTGCCTGCGAACAAAGGGAGCTGTGAACACCTAGTTGCTCAGTTGTTTGAGAAAGTGTTCGCAGTTATCGTTACTCATTTTATGACCCCACTGCTGGAGCACGAGCTTCTCCTATGGATGGATAGGGAGAACGGGCCATAAACCGCCACGCGGGCCAAGTGCGGATTGGAGGTTCTTAACGCTAACGCAGTCAAGACCAACGGCTTTACGTGCCTTTCGAAGAACGAATGCGCTTTAGATGATACATTTTTGGTCACCCATCCAAGCGAAAGTTGCTTAGCTTCAGCAATCGTAACCCTTAATAACCTCATTGAAATGAAACAACTTTTACGGATCTACTCGCGTTCATTTTACACCACATTACTTATTTAACGCGAGTAGACCCGTAAAAGTTGTTTCATTTCAATGTGTAGTGTTCGCGTAAACTTTAGAGAACAATACTTAATAACCTCTTTAACATGTTATCTCACCATCAAATATATGCTTTTAACACTAGAAAGACGGCAAAATCTACCTACCTAGAAGGACGGACGCCGGTCAGATGACTGCGCTCATACTACCTATTACACTATTTTCGTTATAAAGGTTTTATAAAATAATAAAGTAGTCTGAGAAAACATTTTATTTTTTTATAATTAAGTGCATTTTTTACATTTTAGTGTTTTATTAACATTATAAGACCCACTTGGCTTAATACAACCATCACATATTTTATTACTTTTATTTTTGCATTTACTCATATAACATTCCCTTCTCTTTTGAATCTCCACGGTTATTGGTAATGAAGCTTGAGAAGTCAAAGCGCATCGGAGCATGGGTGGTTCCAGCAAAGGTTCAGTAGACGAAAGTTCTCCATCAGTGTCAGTTTTCATGCTTAGTTGACTCGCTAACTCCAAAATAAACTTCCTCCATTCTATGGATTTACTTGTCATTTTCTTATATAAAATACTCGTATAGGAGTTGATGCCCGCTAGGTGAAGCCGTAATCTTCTTTCAGATCTAACATCAAATCTATTATATTTCATGTTTTCCTTGAATCTATCCCGAGCCATCGTTTTTGAAAAAAAAAAGTTTATTCCCCATGTTTTACTCCACAAATCGTTTACTGGAATATTTTTGGCTCCGTAAGCACCGCGACCATAGCAATAAAATCTTCTAGCTGTTCTAAAGTGACCTCCCAATTATCATGACCTAATTGTCTATGAGCTTCTAGTATTGTACATTTTTGAATGTGCCTCAACATAGACTCATTGATGAAGAGCCTCCATGCATCTAATATACTCTCTTTGAAATTTCTTCTTGCGTATAGGATGTAGGGCCTGCTTGCTCTGTTATGATATTATGTCATGCCCGACGACTACTTTGAGTTGATATGGACTGAGATCTCCAAATAATTCCATCAGTGGCTGTCATAGTTTCTTGACTACTGGTCGCGAGCAAAGTGCGCGCCCTTCCCCTAACCCTACCGCGACCATGATTTTCAATATGTACATTTTGACATAAACGTAGAGTTGAAAGCGGTACCTGATCTTCAGAGTCGCTTCCTCCGGTATCGGAGCTCGAGCTGACGTTTGGATCCTCACCATCACCACCACTTTATTTTTCTACACTGCCTGATTCACAATCCGATTGGTCCTCTGATATATTTTGTAGAAAATGAAGTATTTCACTTCTTAGGTTTCGAGACATATTTTTATACTCAAAAACGTTATAACAGTTACGAAACACGAATTGAAGTGACAAAATCTACTTTTTTGATCAACTGCAATAAAGCAACTCAAATGTTTACAATAATACCCTCATATTACAAACATAAAATTTACTCGTATCGGTTCAAAGTGTCGAGAGTCAAATGACCGTCGCCGTCTTTGTAAGTATAACTACATTTTAAATAAGATACAAAGTAAATGATAATGATTTGTTCACCTGGTTTTGAGATACTACACATAATAATAAAAGCCAAAAAAAATCTGTAAGTTTAGTCAAAACGATTTAGATTTATTTAACTTTTAAATTCAAATTGCAGTCAAATGACTGCTCCCGTCTTTCAAGTGTTAAAAAATATCTAAACCACCCTGGACCACTTTGGTTGTAAACTGAACCAAGTTTATTCACTTTTGTTCATCCTGAACCACGATTTTAAAATAGATTTATCATACTAAAGTTGTCTACTGCATGCCGAACGTGAGATGGGCGCGGATCACAACGGAGTGGACCCCACTAAATGCGAAAAGGCGACCAGGTAGACCAAGATAAAGATGGCGGGACGACCTTGATAGGTTCATGAAGGAATGGCGTGATGTTGCAGGGGACCGGAAAAATTGTAGGGAAGCCTTTGCCCAGGAGTGGGACAGCTATGGCTGATATAATAATAATAATAATAACCAAGTGGCCAGAATAATTCACCAGCAACATGCTCTTGGATATGGCCTTGTTGAATCGGAGGTGACGTACTATAAAAACGCCCTTGCGCCAGTACTCGAAAATGATCATGCAACGCTCTACTGGGTTCGCTCTATTATTACGGACAGGACTGTCGCCAATAAGCCTGATATCACCCACGACCACCAGGTCGACCGATCCCAGCGCCGGGCAATACTGGTTGATATCACCATACCTCATGATGAGAATCTCGTGAAAGCCGAGAAGGACAAGCTCAGTAAGTAAATAGACTTGGCTCACGAGGTTACCGCCATGTGGGATGTGGATTCAACCATTATTGTACCGATAGTCGTTTCGGCAAACGGTCTTTTAGCCAAGAGCCTCGATCAACACCTAAAGAGGCTCTCGCTGAAAGGTTGGGTCAAGGGTCAGATGCAAAAGGCAGTACTCCTTGACACGGCACGTATTGTCAGGTCTGCAGCCCTAACCACTGATAGCTTGGGTCTATCCCCGCTGCCGGTGGCAACCTAGATTAAGTTTTTTATAATATTTTATATTGTAAATGTTAACTAATATTTAATTATATATCTTAAGAACTTTTTTTTACAAATAAAATATTGTAAAAAAAGTTCTTAAGATATATATTTAATAAAGAGAATAATAACAATAACTAAAGTTGAGCAACAGAACTAGTACACTAGTAGAAAGGGCTCTTACACCTTTGTTACCCTATGTGATGCAAATGCAATGCTACAATTCGAAGCTGGAGCTGCTGTTATCACGTTTCCTAAACTGTTTCCGATATAAAACTGTGCATTAAAACTATTCAGCCTTAAAAGTAGTTTCATTGGCTCAAATAAGAGTGATCTAGTTCTCATATTGTTGTCTTTAGTTTACGTGAACGCTACACACATGTCACCGAGATTTACCACAGACCCTGCAAAGGATAAATCATACATAAACGCGAGTAGATTCGTCAAAGTTGTTTTATTTAAATGATCTAGTTCTTACTTACTTTTTATTCAGAAGTAAAAAAAAACACATACTTGTTTTCCTGGTAGTATTTAGTGATCTTGTCCAGGTATAGCTCGTGCAAGGTCAGCGTGTCCTCGGTGAAGATATCCTGGAAGTAGTGTATGAACTCCTCGCGCTCGCGGTTCGAGTACAGAATGCTGTCCCACATCAGCTTGATCTTGGTGCGGACGTTGGCGACGAAAACCTTAAGAAAATAAGAAGTTATGACGCTGTTAAAAGCTAGAAGTCACCTCTAGAACCAGAACAAAAATATTAATGGCATTGTTGGGCTTCGGGTGCGGTGAAGTGCACTTCCACCTTTTGCATTATTTTATTTTATCCTGTGTGTAGTCAAAATAAATAAGTTTTTATACATTTCTACTTTCGTGTAAGAATCTTTAAATAGCTATCTGTAGGTACTTAAATATATTTTCTACAATTATAGCTTCCTAAATTAAATAAATAAAGTTGCAATAAGTTGATTCTCTCTCTATATTTCACTCACTTGTATCTTCTGCCGTTTGATGTGGTCGCAGCGCTTGATTTCGTCCCTGATGGCGGCCTCGGTGCGCGGGTTGCAGCCGGGGTGCGCGTGCAGGAAGTTGTCACGGTACACGTGGTCTTCGTCGAGGCAGTCCCACAGTTTAGTGAGACGTTCACGCAACTCTAGTACCTGGGAACAATGCAGTTGTTTGGCAGACCTTGGCAACCTTGGCAGATCCCAGTAAGATAATTAATAAACCTTTTTTTACTTAGGGAATCCACCTTATATAGATATACTGGCCACCAGAGCGGCAGCACGGTTATGTGGCGGCTCTACCGTCTATATGAAATTAAAGCTTAATAATTAATTTACTTTGAAGAGAAAAAAAAGTACAAGAGAAATACTATAGTTTTATAGCAAAAAGAGATTAAAAACCAACAACTACCCTACTTAGCACATGTTACCCTACTTAGCTACATAACACCTTGATATAATTTTATTTAAATAATAAACAACCAAGAGACTTTAACACTCAACACAAATGTTTTTTATTTTGATGCTTGTCTGTTTGTGTCACTACAACTATGGTTGATCAGATTTTAATGAGTTTTTCAATGTTCTGAAGTTTCAATTTTAAGTCATAAAGCGTCACCACTTTCACTTTAACAGACACACAGTTAAAGTTAAGTTCTATTATCTGCTTTTGAGTAATTTCTGGCTTGACTAAAGGTTGTAACTTGGAATATTGGACACAGTCAGTTTTGTTTTCTTCCTACACCTCTTCTCTTTTAGCTTTAAAGTAACTAGATTTAATGAAGTATGGCTTATAAACTCAAAGCACCAAAATCTATGAACTTGGTAACATTAGTGATGCTAGCATTACAGCTGCTACTAGCAGTAGGAAACTATCACAATACTTATAAAACTTACAAAATATAATAAAAACATACCCTATTGTTAGTCTGCTCGAATTTCTCTTGCAAGTCCTGCTGAAACTTGGCGAGGCGGTCCATGTTGAGGTCTGTCACCTTGAAGTCCACAGACAGTGATGATACCACTATGTGTTCAAACTTGTTCTGCGGCTTGATTTGCAATTTGTCTGTAACAATTTGCATTACTTGCAATAATCATTTTGTATTTAAGAGATGTTGAATAAAAATTAATGTTATTTAATTTAATTTGATATTTGTTAACAGTACATATTTAGAAAACCTTCCTCAGTGCCAATATCATTAAGTTCACTTTCCCAATTTAATTAATAATTATGGAAATATTCATGTACTATGCAAATGTTACTTCATGAATCTAATGATTTGGTGTACATAAGCTAATGTAATTATCATCTACATCTTCAAAAAACCCCTTTTTTTATTTTTTTTTATTTTATTTTTGAAATGTGCTTTTTAAAAAGTACATCTCTAACATTAAAGACAATAGTCTAATAACTAACTTACCCATAATATCCTTAATCTCAACTTGAGTGTTCAAGAATATCTCGGCCCTCTTGTCTCTCTCTGCCTGCAAGATTTCAAGGTGCTCCTTCAGCCGGTCCAACTCCTCCTCTGAGGGCAGTGGCACCTCCTGCAACTCCTGGATGGTGACACCGAGCTTCTCAGCGAGGTCGCGTTGCCACTCGAGCAGACGTTCCATCTTCATCCGACGCTGTTCCATTTGTTCTCTATATCTGTTAAGGATTTTATAAATAAAGATATTAGTACCTACATTTGTATTATTTGTCATCTTAGAATTTACAACAATGACAACAGGCAACCAGTACAATTAAGCTGAAATTCAGAATCTTACCCTGCAATTTGTTCTTCTAACTCTCTTTTGTAATCAACCAGCATCATGTCTTCCTTAAAGTCCAGTATTGTAATGTCAACAGACAAGCATCTGCTTAGCTCATCTGTTTCTTCTTTTAACTCTGATAAAAAATATATACTATTGTTATTGTTATAACTTAATTAATGGCTTCAATTTCATGTTGTTTTTGTATTATAGATAAGAATTATATGGCAGATTGTGTTAAAATGGAGTTTCACAACACATCAACGGTTAAAAGGGTATAGGGGATAAGCGACACTTGGGTCGAAAATGAGTTATGAATGCTATCTTAGTTTGAATTTTCCACTCTTTCGAATGCACTTACTCCTTACTTACTTACTATGAGTTTTATGGTCGCTTACGCCCTAGGCGACAGCTTTTCACTTGAATTTTTATTTGATGTAAGCAACAAGATTTGGGGTTTTTTTATTTAGTATGGCACTTATGCCTGTGTAAAAACTGTTAAATTTATGGTTCTTGGTTGGTTTTTACTTTGAACCGACACAGACTTTAAAGGAGCTTAGGAGAAAGGCATATCCTTTCTACTCCATTCAACTTTAAGTTTTGAAGCTAATGTTTTTTTTCTTTTGTCCTAAAAATACTTTAGTGACGGTTACAGCCTATTTCCATTTTATCTTATATTATAAGTTGTTGCTTATATCCTACTACCTATTGTAAATTTAAGAGTATGCTGTCGCTTAAACCCTAATACCATTTGCTACTACAGTCTACTACCTTTACTCTCTTTCATACAATAATGATAATAAACTGTTAACATTGAAAACTGTTTCTCTGACTTTTCCACATTTCCCAGTATTGTGCAATCTCTGTTGCAAAAGAATAAACATTTTGTTCCTTAAATACAAAGGTTATTGATGGCAGTAAATAGTGTCGGTTGCAAGTCTTATCCTTTCAATAATAGGTACATGTCATGACTTTTATTACCTTTTTCTATATCTCTCAATTATGTAATGTTCTTTTACTTCATATTGTAAAAAAAATCAAAGTCCATAATACCTTTTTGCCTATTAGATAAAGAATTTGTGCTGTCAGTTGTGCCTCTTAATCTCACAGAATCCATATAGTATGTGTCGGTTACACCCTATTACCTCCTGGTGTAGCTTAGCAAAATGTAACTTATCTCTCCTAACTTAACCATACAGATTTTACACATTGATTTAGAAAATTATTTATACCCTATGTATTGTAGTAATAACTCATAAAGAAAAAAACCATTTGACATAAGCAACATAAAACAACTTCCAATTAGATCTGCCATGGTGCAGTTAAATAAAATGATTTTTTTCCTACAATAAGTTTTTATTTTATCAAAAACGACTACAAAAAAAATGTTATAAGTGATTTTGTGAAGTTTCCAACTTAAAGAGCTCTCCTGAACAATTAGGTTTTTGGCACTTATCCCCGAAGTCCTTTTAACCGTCAACATGTTTTTACAGAAAGAATGGGGTGAAATTCCAAAATGATACTAATACATTGAAAATTGAACATTTTTATTGTTTTAAATGAAAATTTTTTTCTTACATTAAGATGCATTTTATAAAGTAGGTATATAACTTTCTAATTTGCTTAATGAACTTTAGAATTATTAGTAAAACCTTTTGAATTTTACACTTGATTCAAATAACTGTCACAGAAGAGACTACCTAGGCTTTCCATTTATATTAACATTATTTGTACAACAATATTCATACACATTGAAATGAAATCATTCAATCAAATGAGATCATTTCAATGTGTAGTGTTCGCGTAAACTTTAGAAAACAATATAATATTCATACAGTAATTAGCAGCCACACTTTGAAAAAGTAAAGCTTATAAACATCTGATGGTTTCTTACTATACATTGTAGGTATTAATTAAAACTTCTCATAACAGCATCACCAGTATGTCCACACTAAGACTACAAACAGCTGTCAAAGCTAAGTGGACTAGCTAGAAAGGTACCTATCCTATCTACCTCCAGTTTTTCACTAGCCTTCTTTATTTTGTAACAACTAATTAAGTACTCACTGTCTACTTGTCCCTGCATAGTCTTAAGTTTCTGTCTTGTCTCAGAGATGACATCTCGATGAAGATCCTTCTCAATCTGCACCAGCTTAGCAATGTTGTTGATCTTCATACTATCATCAACACCGAGGTGTGACCAGTTCAGCCATAGCTCCTCCATCATTGAACGGATGTTTTGAGATATTTCTTGAAGGACTTCATTGCTGTAATATTATTTATAAATGTCATATACTATTAGCAATAGGGCTGATTGGGGTAGTTAGAAATGGTAAATGAATGTAGAATAAAAGTTTTACACTATAGATCAAATAAGCTAAATCATTAAAAATAAAAGTATTAGCAAACTTTTTATTAAATGAGTGTAAATCATTTACTTTTACCGCAAATGGGTAAGTGACAAGAAGGCCAACAAATGGAAGCACCTACTTAGGAATTTGAACTGTTGGAACATAAAAATGCTGCCAGCATTTACTACAGTAAAGGATGTCCTCTGCTAGTCTTAGCACAATATGTATTTGAGTTTGGTTGGTGGTAGGACTTGATACCTGGGCATTGTATTAAGACCTCAACTTGACTTGAGACCTAGGACCATAAAACGGAGCTATCTGCCTAAGACAAAGCTGTTTAACGAAAAAATCTGCATCAATCAACAACGCAACCAACTGCATACTTAAATTTACATGATTTGAATTAGGTATGTAGCATTGACAAAACCGTTGAAAGAACCCAAAAATCATGATGCTTATAAAAGTGAAAGGAATTTATTCTGATTTGTTACTACGAATTGCATTGCATTGCATTTACGAAGCAATCATTTTTTTTCATGTCTTATTTTGTTTTTCGATGTTGTAATTAAAGTTGAATGCATATTATTTAAAATAACTATGTTAGTTAAACTTAGAGTAAGTTCAAATTTCGTTCTTCCGGATGTTTAGATGTATTACAAAAATTTTTGTTGAATTAACGTGCGTGAGCATCAGCCAGCTCAATTTATACGTTAGAACCGGTAAGGAAATCATTATCAGTCTCGGTCTCGGTAGCTCAACGGGCTACCTAGAGTAGTCGCCCGGATTGTGTAAGGTATTTGTAAAATAGGTAGTAGGAAATATGTTTGTTGTTGCAATAATAAAATTATCGACAGGTAGTATACATAGCGGGATGAATTTTATTAAACTCTTTGAGCTTTGGCTGAGAAATACTTACAAAAGCTTATTGACATCTTCGGTTAGAGTAATCATTTTTCTACAAAACACCAACACAGCTTCACCAATAAATGCACATGTATTATAAAAACCACAAATATAACACTGTTACTGTTTCAAACATATAAATTCTCCAACTTTTCAATATTTACACGCAGATCGCAGATTCACCAGCACAGCAATTAATCGTTTCGTTTGAATGAAGTTTTCAAATTGAATACGTTAAAAAACAAAACGACCACGGCCCTCCTGTGATTGGTGAATTTTTCGTTACGTTCAGAAACTTATCTATCACAGACATTCTTTCTTTCTTATATTATATGGCTTTGTGCGGTTAGCACATTTAGCTTACAAGTTAGAGTTTATTTAGATATTATTTCTTTTGTTAGTATAAGATGATGAATGATGATGAATAATAATAGTAATGTGTGGGTTTGTGAACAGCTGCTATTGATAGTTGATGTAATTCGGGATGACTTCAACCAGATGAACTGGCTTACATTGAGATAGCTGAATAAATGAGAAGTGACAAAAAGATATATGCCCCAACCTCAGAACAATAACTAAAGCTAGCCCCAACCCAACCCCTTGAGTCTTAGAATCTCAATAAAGATAAAAAAGTAAGAAAATAGATTTTGCTTTTAAATTATTAAAATTCCTGTCTATCTGAAATATAGGCGATTGAAAGTATAAACTACAAAAGTATGTATTAACATGCGTTTTGTAGTTAATAATGTTTCACTATTTGCACTAACAAATAACGAAAATGAAATAAAAACTAGGCTGTATAGGCAAAACTCTTAGGTTTTCTATCAAATAAAGAATAAAAAGAGCCTCAGAACAATACCAAGGACTTCTTGGCGGAATATGAAGAGTTATGTCTGCGGTTTTGTTTTATTTTCTAAAATTTGTGTTATGTCGAATATAATATAATGAAATAATGGTGGATTATTAACTGTTAAGTGTTCGTAAGTGCGCATGAGTGTTGGCAAATTAAACAAAACAGTACAACTTCACTTTTCCAATTCTCTCAAGAAGTCTGCCCGAGGACTTAGTAAAGCCCCACATCTGTACTGAGATACTCGAGGGGTTGGGGGGTATATCATTTCTCACTTCTCATTTCTATTATCATTCATCATCATTACTGGAAGGAAATATTGTTTATTTATGTATTACTTGTAAGAAAAATTACTTTGACACTGGCTAAATGTGTTAATCGCACGGAGCCGTCAACTAAAGGAAAAAAAAACCGGACTAAAATCTCAGAATAATAACTAAAGCTATATAATATTGTTCTCAGACTAAAATAGCAACACAAACATAACACAAATCATCAGTTCGCACTATTTTAACTAATGAACCTTGGTGATGTATTGGAAAGAGATCGATTGTCCCTTTTCTTTAGTTATTTTGAAGATGTCACAAGATTTGTGACATCAATATGACGTCGACGAGGTAATGTGGTGACTATCGACTTTATTAACGATCTAACAACAACATAGTATTTCTTTTGTCGCTATATTTATGAAACATATATTTGGCAATAAATACACAATAATACAACCCAAACCATGAATGACACTATCAAACAGCAAACTCATTGAAAAGAAACAATTTCAATTAATTTTAATAATGAAAGAAACAATATTACATTACTACATTTTACTTAAGATTTGAAAAAATATTAATTAAATTAAACCTTGATAAAATTTTAGTGATATTTATTTAAAGATGGGCTAGGGTCAGTATGTATACAGAAAAAGGTTAAATCATCATTGAAAAAACAATACGATATCAATTTTAGCAATTACACAGAATTTGCTGTCAGAAAACATGATTTCAAAAATATTGACATTAGTTTCAAAATTTGATTTTTTATAATCATGTTTTGAATATGTCTGAGTATATTGTCATCTGTGCCAAGTGTTTCTGCAAAAAAATAATTTCACATTATAATAAATGTTTAATAGGTTCAAAATGGTAACCTTACTTTCGAAACTCTTTTGTTCGAATTTCAAAACTTCGAAAACGGTTTAACGAAGTTTTGAATTCCAGATATATTTTTTTACATAATATTGTAAGTACCAATAAATTTATTTTACATATTATGTTTCATTTTCCAGAAAAACTAGTAGCCGATTATCAAAATCACTTTTTTTCTTTTTGCACTGGTTTTGCTTACAATAATTATCTTTTCTAGATGTATTAAATACCAAAGTAACCTTTCCCCTATTCTTACAAACACACTTATTTATTTGTCAACATTATTCATCGAAATAAAAACAAGTATTTATGTATCGTCTGATTTATTTTTATTGAAAAAAATAAAAAAATATATTAAGGTTTAAAACATTTATTTATTTAGTGTGACAATAATATTATGACATAAAAAGTTTTGCGATATAGGGTAGACACTTAATATTGTGCTACAAAAGGTATTGACAGAAGCGAATCGCTGCAAAACCGACTCCACGTAGTCTTGTCTGCCCTACGCTAGAGTGTAATTTAAGCCCGCGTAGGCGCGGAGGGGCGAGGCGGCCCGCGAGCTGAGGAGCAGGTGGTGAGCGTTAACCATCTGCGACGATACGCTCGCGTGGGACCGCTGGAGCCCCGAAGCGCCAGAGCCGTGACAGAAACCATGCATGCTGCATGTCTGCTTACATGCTGCATGCCTGCTTGCATGCTGCATGCCTGCTTGCATGCTGCATGATGCGTGCTTGCATGCTGCATGTCTGATTGCATGCTGAATGCCTGCTTGCTTGCTGCATGCCTGCTTGCTTGCTGCATGCGTGCTTGCATGCTGCATGTCTGATTGCATGCTTCAACGTCACTACCACTGCAGCACTTTATTAGATTTATACACTTCTGCGAATTTAACAGACATTTTAGTACAAAATGAAACAAAGACGTTCTGATACTTGTTATTAACAATTATTGCTACTTATTAATGTTGAGTTTATTGGACATACCTACAAAAGCTGACGTTTGAAATTGTTAAATTAGAGTTGGAGTAATGCGACAAAAGATGAAATTGCTATTATTTTTCTGTTAGGCGTAAGCGTGTTAGAAACTTGATGGATTGTAAATATTCGTTCTTGGTATTATTTGTCTTTTTATAATATAGGACGCGTTTTTCTGGAAACTAAATCATCTAACATTAATATATTTATCAAAGGTTGAGTAAGATTTCAAAACGTATAAAATTTAAAAAAAATAAATAAAAAAATCAAATTCGGATTATCAGCAATATGCCAATCGTGTTTTCGGTAAAATGAAACTATGGGAAACAAAAATGTGGCCAAACGTTTTCGGGATAATGAAATTCGTACTAAAAAAATCGGTTTTAAAATAGGTAACCGTTCAAAATATTAATCAAAAGCTTTTTATTAATTAAATTACTAACCGGACTTCGGTGCGAGATGGTTTGGCAAGATAAAATATCTGTTGGTATGATATCCTGAAATTGCATTATTTCTTTATTTTTATGCACGACATGTCTTCGTGTTAAATTTCTGAAAAGTTTTTTGAATCTGCAGACCTGAGCTATGTTTTCCTTCACAGGCACATTGGCACTTTCTGTATACTGAAAAATCAAGTTTTGATGGTTCACCGTTTAAGTTAGGTTTCTTTGCAATTAATTGCTAACATGAATTAAATGAATTAATACATATTATACCATTTCATCAGATCCATCCTTTCTTTAAGTCGCGTTCATTTCACATTTCCCTTACTTATTTAATGAATCCATAGTAATATGCTTACAAATGTAATTAAATGCCTTTTTGAATTATAATACGATTTATCCACTATTATTTTTCCATTCGTTTTTAGGAAATCTGTAAAATAAAAGTATCGATATACGATGTAAAAAAGTATGCACATTGTTTACGTTACTATACATGATATAGATAGATAATCCGATTCCATTTCTGAATTTTTGCTAAATCTGCTATAAAAATTGAATTAACGGCTGGTTTTTGCTACAAAATGGTTCTACCAAATTTTATTTGTATTTTTATTTGCTTAACAGTTAACATTCGACAAATAATATAGCAAAAACATACCGATTGAAAGTCCATGATTTTTTTTTCTTTTCGGGATTAGGTACCTATTAGAAATTACAGCCCCCAACTACAAAAGAAATAGTGCCACGACAGGTATATAATCAAAGAGTGCCACATAGATCACACACTCACTATTTCTAGTAATCCAAAAATTCGTGCCATCTAGATAGAAATACTATTAAAATCTGAAATAATTATGAGATACGATACAGTGAGATACAATGTTATTGTCCGAAGTTATTGACAGTCGATACTAATAATACGCGAACAAGTCAAATCTCAAGATATTTTTGAACCTGAATTTATAGATAGTAAGCAACATAAGGCCTTTGTCCAACAGTGCCAGTGGACGTCTTTTTGGCTGAGATGATGATGATGATGATGATGATGAAGCAATATAAGTGATATTAACGACACAGATTAATTAAATCGTTAATACTTAAGCTGGAACAATACAAACCAATTTTGTAAAATAAAACCTATTAAAAACTCAATTTTGATATATTGTATTCACTCTTTACATGTTTTAATTTTGTTATATGACGGTTGATGATGGTTGATAATTAATTAAATTAATATACAATTCATAATATTCATGTTGTTCAGTTTTTTTATAACTATTTGGAGTTTAGTGGTACTTAAAATAATCCCTAAGAAAAATTAGAAAAAGTACCTAAGTTCAGCTTCATATATCTGGAAAATGGGGCAGTCCGAGACAATGCTATGTATATGGCGTTATAAAAGGGTTTTTCAACAAGGACGGGTCGATGTTAAAATTGAATAAAACTAGATGTGTGTGAGATATTAACGATTTTTTTTTATTTGAAAGGCCTATAGGTAATGCCATTATGAATGGAATATAAAATCGTTCAAATGTCCGCCGCGGCTTCGAATGGTGGCACGAATCCGAGAGGTCCAATTTTCAATGACTCTGCTGCATTGATCCGGCTGAATCTGAGCGATGGCCTGCGTTATGTTGGCTTTCAGGGCAACGGTCGATTGTGGGCTATTGGCATAGACCTGTGACTTTAGAAAACC
Source organism: Eudonia lacustrata (assembly GCA_947562085.1). NCBI lineage: Eukaryota > Metazoa > Arthropoda > Insecta > Lepidoptera > Crambidae > Eudonia > Eudonia lacustrata. The sequence continues at coordinate 7,043,482 of OX387324.1, read as the reverse complement.
CCACAAGAAAAAGTCTAGCGAGGTCAAATCACACGATCTTGGTGGCCAATTCACGTCACCTCTGCGAGAGATAACCCTACCCTCAAACCGTTCACGCAGAATGTCCATTGTGTCGTTCGCTGTGTGGCACGTAGCGCCGTCTTGCTGGAACCACATGTCGTCCACGTCCATATTGTTCAATTCAAGCCAAAAGAAATTGTTAATCATTGATCTGTAGCGCTCGCCGTTGACGGTGATTGCCTTGCCAACGTCGTTTTCGAAGAAGTACGGACCAATGACGCTGCCAGACCAAAATTCGCACCAAACAGTAACTTTTTGTGGATGCATTTCCACCTGGTGAACCTCATGTGGGTTGTGGTCATCCCATATACGGCAATTTTGCTTATAAACAAAACCATTCATCCAAAAATGTGCCTCGTCGCTAAAGTTTATTTTTCGGCCAAAATTGAAAATTGGACCTCTCGGATTCGTGCCACCATTCGAAGCCGCGGCGGACATTTGAACGATGTTATATTCCATTCATAATGGCATTAATGGGCCTATCGAATAAAAAAAAATTTCGTTAATATCTCACACACATCTAGTTTTATTCAATTTTAACATCGACTCGTCCTTGTTGAAAGACCCTTTATAAACACCCATAGATTAAACCTACAAAAAATCAAGCTGGGATCTGCCAAGACTTGGTACTGAGCATGTTAGATCGTCCCATACAATTTTTTTTATTCAATTTTTCTCGTATAATATTATGTTTACAAAAAAGTTGCCTTAATAAGACGTGATCGCCTTAATTAGGGCTATCAATTGGCATAATGAAAATAATGATATGTAGCTGTAACAAAAAATTCCTACGTCTGCAAATCCGAAATGCCTGCGACAATCATCAACCAAGCGAATTGAATTCTGGGATCGTAGAGCTTGTTTTTTTCTTTTCAGTATTTTCTCTTTGTAGTTATTTTATGTTAGTCCGGTTTTTACGAGTATATAATTGTTTTTTATATAGTTGTTTTAGTAGTCGGGTTTTTTGTTTTATTTTACTAATTATCATCGGAATTGAACCGACGACATCTAACATCTTCAGGGTAATCCTAAAATAGGTATGTTGTTAGTGAAAATAGGAATTAGGTACTTATTTTGTATTTAGTAAAAAATTTTAATACTTACCTACTAAAGTAGCGACACCGTACATGTTTACTAGCTATCCTTGGATTAAAGAAGGGATATTTACAAAGAGTTTATTTCCTACGGTGACATCTAAACGGATACACTGCGTCCGTACCGTGTAATAGGTACCGACAGATTTGCTGTGTTTGGAAATGACTACGTCCTGGGCCGAAACACATAAACACGATACGACGTCGCACCGCAAAAATAAGCGTTGCGCCAGGCTAGTTTAAACCTTATTGCCTGTCAAATACTAGACAGGCACCCCATCGTGGTACGACGCGACGTACGTATCGTGTTTAATTGTGGGAGCCCTAAGGCCTCTTTCAAATTAAATTAGGCGTTTCGTGTCGGACGGACCGCTGCTGTCGTGAGTTTGCACTGCGTTCCATATTATAAACAAGCGTGCGGCTGTCGTGCGGCTGGCGCTTAGTATGAAAACGCACGGCAGTGGTCCGACAGGAACCGCCTAATTTGAAAGAGCCTTAAGTGTGCGGATGATGCTGAGCTCTTAACTACATAATCCTAAATATTATCCATTTGTCCTTATTTCGCAGTATCGGATCTACGATATTTTTTGCACAGACAGTAGTATAGGGTGTCTTAAGCTACTTTTATCATATATAAATAAAATATAAGTACCGGGCGGTAGCCTATAAATACATTGGTGATGGTTGTTAAGCAGCTTTCGCAAAAGCCGGTCATCGGATGGGTAACCAAAAATGTATCACCTCGGTTCACCGTGCTTCGGAAGGCACTTATAGGTCTCAGACTACATACCACGGACCATGGAAAGGGTACGGAACGTCAGGATAATACTAGTTACAAGTAAGTTCGTAAAAGATGGAGGCTCTTATCTATCGGCAGCCAAGAGTCGCTTTAGTTCGCTGCTCCAACTCAATTTAGTTATCTATACGTAGGTACCTACCTAAAACAACACCAGCGAAGCCGGGCCGGGTCGCTAGTGAATTATAAATGGAATTATATCTTTGAGATGTCGTTTTAACTTCGTATTGCGTCATAGAACGTCACGCTGACGCGAGAACCGCAAAAGGCATTGATGCGATAGTGCTCGTATCAAAACTTCACGCATGATATGTGGGTAGGCAGCCTGAGCCGAGATACAATCTATATTGTTCAGACTAGGGAACAACATGAATTACTCATTTATTAGAAAGGTTAGAGTCGTTACTGAGTCGGCAAATGAGCATTCAATCTATGAAAAGCGGCCACTGCGCTTAGTGCAGCCTAAAATACCAGCTGGTACACCAATGGTCTTACGAATAATCAAAGAATAAGCTTCGAATAGTTATTCCGGGTTTTGTCTCTTATTCGGAGCTTATTGTTTGTTTATTTGTAAGGCACCAAGACTATTACACTTGCGTCGCCGGCCCTGAATTAGTTCTTTCTTAGGCCTCTACGCCATGTAACTTTACTGGATCTAGTAGTCAAGATAAAACATGGGCTGGAAGCTTTAGAAACTGGAATTTAAAAAAAGAAGCAGGAAAAGCAGTCAGCTTGTTTCTGAACGATTGTCGCCACCTGCGCCGTGTCGCGTTGCGGTTCGGGGCCAAACTAAGTCAGTATTATCTAGTTTAAAAGCTTTATAACTTTATTTAAGAAAATATGAATGCATTCAAGTCTTGAAATTTCTTAAAATAACAAAACAAGAAAATGACAAACATGACAAAATTAGTCTTGTGTTTGATTCGTCCAAGCACTTCATCACGGACAGTAAGTAATGAACTGTGCCAGCGTAGCATAGCATAATATATTATAAAAATTGTTATGCAAACGACTCAAGGTCCATCGTGCAACCAGTTCCCATTTCAAGATCAATGTTCATCAATCAACACGCTTCTACTAATGATTTGTCTAGCGGCCCGCCCACGAGTCCTGCCGAGAGAACACCCATATTTAAATATTTATAAAATACAGTGAAAATAAATAAATAAAATACAGTGGAAGTGTCTCCCTGTGACCACGGACCCTGCAAAGGGTTCGAAACGTCAGGATAAACATTAAATAAGTAATGTGCAAAATAAACGCAAGTAGATCCGTAAAAGTTGTTTCATTTCAATGTGTAGTGTTCGCGTAAACTTTAGAAAACAATATACAGTGAAAAAGACTGAAACTAAATGCCCGACCGAAATATTTAATTCGGCTTCAGTGCAACAATTAGCACTTAAAAATAAAAAGTAAAATTTACCAGTATTTAATTTATTTTTTATTAAAATAGGTACAAAACCAGCTTAACCTTAGCTAGCTTTTGGCTTAAGCCAAAATACAGATAACTCTAGTATGAAACCAAATAAGGCTGAAAGCCCTACATCGTACGCATCATTAATTTTTCATCATACCTTCTCATTTTATGGCCCCACTGCTGGGACAAGAGCCTTCCCTATGGATGGATCTAGGGAGAACGGGCCGAAAACCAAACCAGGGCCCAGTGCGGATTGTTGGTTGTTAACGACTGCTAATGCAGCTTGGACCAACGGCTTTACGTGCCTTCCGAAGCACGGAGCAGCTCGAGATGATACAGTTTTGGGCACCCATCCAATGACCGGCCTTTGTGGAAGTTACTTAACCTTAGCAATTGCAGACCGGGCGCGCTAACCACTGCGCCATCGAGTTGGTACAGAGGGCTATCAAACATCGTGCCGAAAATCAGTTCTGGGTGCTAAGTGCGAGTTTCATTTGCCATTCGATCACGTTAACGAACTAAAACGAGAATAAACGAGAATTTGTATGGCAAAATGTTAAGTCCTTTCGTATACCGCCAGGAGGCGCTGCTTCAATGTCATACTAATTTTCGTTTTCGTAAACGTAATCGATGAATACGGATAGTAAACAAAACTCACAGTAGGCCCCCTGCTCTCTCACAATAGAAACTGAAACCGTTTAAAAATTCAGCTACAAACTCTTATTAAGTAAGTATTTAAAATTGTAATGGTTTTACAAACACTAAAAGCATTGTGGGCGGGCTCCACAAATTTGCAAAGTTTTTGCATAATTATATTATACTAGCTGTGCTCGCGACTACGTCCGCTTGGAATAGTGACTTTCGGCAGCATTTTTAATTTTTTAGGCTCTTGTTTCCGTTTTTGCGACTTTTTTCACTGATGCTTCGCTCCTATTGGTCACAGCGTGATGTTATATAGCCTAAAGCATTCCTCGATAAATGGACTATCCAACACAAAAATAATTTTTCAATTCGAACCAGTAGTTCCTGAGATTAGGGCGTTCAAACAAACAAACTTCAGCTTTAAGTAAAATATAAATATAGATATAGATATAGATTGAATTCGAGTAGACTCTCAGGTACCAAGTAATATTATGTCGCGTCGTAAAGTTAATGTAACCGTTATTCTATAAAAGTATAGACGGTTTCAGAAGCTGTTTGGCGCAGCGGCACCTCTTTCAGGTTGTGATCGTGTATGTTAAGCAGCTTTCGTACTGTCAGGTCAAGATTGGTCACCAAATAAAAAGTAGCCTGAAGTGGTCCGTGCTTCGGAAGGCTTTACAAACCGACCAAAAAATGGCAAAATGTAGTCACGGATATGTCGATTTAATTGAAAATACTGTGTCGTATTAAATAAACCAAATATATATTTAGTATCAAAGGGAACGTGTTTACAATTAGTCCGATCCTTAACACACTATAGTTTTTTCTACAATATCATTTAAAGTTGAGCAAAAATCATGAAAACGAGTAGCGGCGTTTAGTTGATATCTTCTAATTTATTTCAATTATTGTACCTCTGATTTTGTCTAAACAATCAACAATGGTCTAAACTACAAATCGTCCGTCTCACATTTTCGATTTATCGAGCGGTTTTTTAAAATTAACACGTTAAATTCCCCATGCAAAATTTGTATGGCCGCGCGACATCAAATAAATATGGACGAAGACATTTCAAACAAAACATATGACACTGTCACTTACGGACGGCGCACCCATGCCGTTATATCTACTTATAGTGTTGTTAGTCAGTCGTAGCCATTAACCAAACTTACGAGCCCAATTTGGAGTTTTCAAAATAAAGCAATACTGGCCTTAATTTGCATACTGTATTTTTCAAACTTAAATAGAGTAGGTAGTTATGCAAATTAAGGTCACTCTCATTTTTCAAACTTAAATAAATAAATGTTTCCCACACTTACACCAATTATCTAGCCCAAGAGAAGCTTCGTTATGAAACTCGTTATATGGTTACTAGACAACGGATAAACATACTTAAAATACTTAAATACATACTTATTACACATAGAAAACACCCAGACCCGAGACAATTTAGAAAAACAATAATTTCTAAATTGACCCGACCGGGGATCGAACCCGGGACCTCAGAGATGGCGACTCCATGAAAACCGGTGTACAAACCACTCGACCAAGGAGGTCGTCGACGTCGACGTTGTAAACTTAAATAGAGTATGCAAATTAAGGCCAGTATTGCTTTATTTTGTTAATGGCTTACGGCTTAACGGTTAACGGCTACGACTGACTAACAGTGAGGGGTGCAAAATTAATCAAAATATCATCATTCTTCTATCATTGCATTATTTATACAATATTTTGCAATAAAACCTATATTTCATTAGTCGATGTGGTGGTACGAGTGCTATTCGACACAGACAATTAATTATCAAAAAACCGGACAAGTGCGAGTCGGACTCGCCCACCGAGGGTTCCGTACAAATTTACTTTAAATTACTATTTACTTAAATTTACTTTAACTTTTCCCGAAATTCAGTTTCCAAAACCTACAAAGATACTCAACCGATTTTAAATATTTACGCTGCTAGTGTATAATGTACACCTACCAATGTACTAAGTAATTTGTAATTTATTAAAAAAAAAAAACACTAATATTGAAAAAATTTCCACGAGCAGGGTTTGAACCTGCACCCTTCTGACTTACCGGGTCAGGTGCTCTTCCAATTGAGCTATCGTGGTTCTAACCAGCCCGCCGAAATTATTCATCACTATTTACTTTTTACTTTGAAAGCCAAAGGCGCCCATTCAATGTTAACAACTACCGTCATTAACATCCGATCATAATATTTTTACAAATACTAAAGATCAGTTAAGAAGTAGGCAAGCTATTTATAAATGTTTATATAATTGCAGTGCATTCTGGTCCCTCGCCAGGGCTGTCTTGGGGAATTTCTGTCGACCGTCACTTCCACCACTGCACAAGACCGATGATTGCCTTGCCCATACTGCAAAAGAGAAAGCCGATCTCTTGGGTACTCTTTTCGCATTAAACTCGACCTTGGACGATGGGGAAAACTCGCCACCAACAATACCGCATTGCGCTTGTTCTATGCCAAACGTTCGGTTCCTGCAAAGGTCAGTTCGTAAGGCTCTTTTTTCCCTTGACATTCATAGGTCGAGTGGGCCTGATGCAGTCCCTCCCATTGTGCTTCGGACGTGTGCTCCTGAGTTGGCGCCGGTTTTAACGCGCCTCTTCCGGCTCTCTTACACGACTGGCGTTGTCCCGAGTTCTTGGAAGACAGGCCTTGTCCACCCGATTCCCAAAAAAGGACATCGCTCAGATCCGTCCAACTACAGGCCTATAGCCATCACCTCTTTGCTCTCCAAAGTAATGGAGTCCATTACAAACTGCCAGCTCTTGAGGTACCTAGAAGAGAATCAGCTACTAAGCGATCGCCAGTACGGTTTTCGCCGCGGTCGTTTGGCTGGTGATCTTTTAGTGTACCTCACTCACCGATGGGCGGAAGCAGTCGAGAGGAAAGGGGAGGCACTGGCAGTTAGCTTGGACATAGCGAAAGCCTTCGACAGGGTATGGCACAGGGCTCTTCTCTCGAAACTTCCATCATACGGGCTCCCTGAGAAATTGTGTGCGTGGGTCGCCAGCTTTCTTTCTGGACGTAGCATCAAAGTCGTAGTTGACGGATCATGCTCTGACCTGAAGCCCGTGAATGCTGGAGTCCCGCAGGGGTGTGTGCTGTCGCCTACACTGTTTCTTCTGCATATCAATGACATGTTGCATAACAACAGCATTCATTGCTATGCAGACGACAGTACTGGGGATACGCTTTACACCGGACGTACTAATATTTCTCTGGAAAGCGTCATCGAGAACCGGAATAAACTTGTGACTGACACTGAGAACATGTTAAGTCATGTCTCGAATTGGGGCCGACTTAATCTAGTCCATTTTAACCCTTCCAAAACACAAGTTTGCGTGTTTACCGCTAAAAAACATCCCTTCGTCGTATCTCTAAACTTTGAAGGAGCTCCCCTTGATACCAAACCGATCATTGGAATCCTTGGCGTCGATATTTCGAGTGACGTTCAATTTCGCGGTCATTTGGAAGGTAAAGCTAAATTAGCTTCGAAAAAGCTGGGTGTGCTCAATAGAGCGGGACAGTATTTCACGCCGACCCATCGCTTACAGCTTTACAAAGCACAGGTCAGGCCTCATATGGAATACTGTTCCCATCTTTGGGCTGGAGCGCCCCAGTACCAACTCCTCCCATTTGACCGCATTCAACGCAGAGCTGCTCGAGTTGTCGGCGACGTGGTAACCTCTGGTCGGCTCGATCCACTGGCCCTTCGGAGAGACGTTGCGTCTCTCTATATATTTTATCGCCTTTATCATGGGGAGTGCTCTGAGGAATTGTTCGGTTTGATTCCTGCCGCTGATTTCCTTCACCGCACTACACGCAATCGACTGTCTTTCCATCCACACCATCTTGATGGATGGCGATCTACTACTATGCGTTTCTCACGTAATTTTTTACCACGAACTACAGTGCTGTGGAACCAGCTCTCAGCGGCGGTATTTCCGGACCAATATGACTTAGGAATCTTCAAGAAACGAGCCTATTCCTTCCTTAAAGGGCGGCAACGCATCTGTGATTCCACTGGTTTTGCGGGTATCCATGGGCGGCGGTGATTGCTTTCCATCAGGTGACCCGCCTGCTCGTTTGCTTCCTTCTAATATATAAAAAAAAAAAAAAATTAACGCAAATTTTATTGCGTGGAAATTTTTCCTGGAAATTTTTTCAACATTTGTGTTTTTGTAATTTGTTCGCATCAAAATTTGCGTTAAAAATATATAAACATTGTAATTTATTGTTAGGTGCTTAACATACAAAGTAATTGAATCTAGGGCTCTATTAACGTTTTTTTGTCTGCTTTCTACGTGAACTGAATGTGACCTATGTTTGTTTAATTTCCTATTCAAATATAATATGTATAATACTACTAGGTACAAGAGACTTAAGTAGGTAGGTACCTATTTAGGATTGTGTTTAATTACAAAATTAAAAAAAAGACTAAGTAGGTACGCATAGCAGTGCAAACTGTTAGGTACTACATACACCAAAGTTATTAGGTATAAAAGAGGAAAAAGTTATTTCTTTTTTCATTCTTCGTCATATCTCGAAAACTACAAGTACATCATAAAAATAATTAAAAATCTGAAATGAAACAACTTTTACGGATCTACTTGCGTTTATTTTACACATTACTTATTTAATGTTTATCCTGACGTTTCGAACCCTTTGCAGGGTCCGTGGTCACAGGGTCAAACGTCAGGATAAACATTAAATAAGTAAAGTATAAAATAAACGCGAGTAGTTCCGTGATAGGTGTTTCATTTCAATGTGTAGTGTTCGCGTAAACTTTAGAAAACAATAATTAAAAATACGTTTAAGCTTGTGCAAATGAAGCCCTTTCATGCGATACCCCACATGACACGGTTAAATTACTTCAAAATTTGGACCCCCATTCCTTGCATGAAGACCTTGTCTATTTGTGATTTAATTAAATATGTATAGTTTCAGATTTTTCCCTGTACTTGTAGTTTATGACGATATTACTTGCCAAACTTTATAGTTCTAGGTCAACGGCAATTACCCTATGAATTTTGAATCCCTTGAGAGAAATCGATTCTATTACTGATTCTGAACAAACAGTTTTCAGGTTTCGTATAAACTAAAAATAACATTGTATAAGGTGAGTACTTGCCAAACCGGTGGTTCCAGTCACCAGTGGCACGTGAAGGAGGATGTACAGACGCCTGCAAATCAACATGTCCAAAACTGTCAATTTTTTTTTTACATGTTTAACCATATGCCATATATATAAAGTTCAAAGTCTATTGGAGAAATTATATAGTATGTGGTAGTCTGAAGGTGGGAGCTGGAGGGGAGAACCCCACATAACCGTCGGCGCCTTTACGGGCGCGGTGGTACTCAGGCATGGTGTACTCATGCGACGAGTATTCTACTGGCAAAAAAAGGGGTAACTACTACTAGAGTCCCACATAACCATCTGCGTCTCCCCGGGCGAACGCTATGGTGTATACTAATGCATTTTCTCATGTATTAATAAAAGAGGGTTATTATACAATGCCTAGAAAAACTATTGAGTACAATCATCAATGTGGGACATTCATTTTTGTAGCATACAGGACAAATCTCCGTGATTTATGGTTTGCTTTATAGGTTTTATTTCATTGTTATATTATTAAATAAATAAAAAAAAGTAAAAAATTCTTATATTTATTTTATATGATTTGTTGACAAACATGCTGAAACGATAATTTATTGCATGACTCCTAGTTCTTTTTATTTAACTTTAACGTATGTGAAATGTTTATATAATTTTTAACGCAAATTTTGTTGCGAACAAATTACAAAAACACAAATGTTGAAAAAAATTTCCACGAGCAGGATTAGAACCCGCACCCTTCTGACATACCGGGTCAGGTGCTCTTGCAATAGGGCTATCGTGGTTCTAACCAGCCCGCCGAAATTATTAAAGGCGCCCATTCAATGTCAACAACTACCGTCATTGGCTTTGGCGGTATGTCAGAAGGGTGCGGGTTCAAATCCTGCTCGTGGAATTTTTTTTCAACATTTGTGTCAACGTATGTAATTTTTCATATGACGTATGAACGTTTTTATGACGATATCTCGTCATAGGCATACCGTTAATCACATACTTAAGTCTCAAATCATTACTTTCACGATCTTACGTTGCATATTTTGCGTAAGTATGAGAAATTCGAAGTTGATGTAGCGTACAAATCGCAATGTTGTAGCGCAAGAATTTGTGCATTTTATATGATTTTATACGAAATGAAAAGAGCCAACGCAATTTTGGGGTCTGCTTATTTTATTTTTTAAATGCAGTAACTTACTTACACAAGCAATATTAGTATATTGCTTGTTTTTTTGCTATTTGAACAAAGTCTCTTCGTGTTCAGTTTTCAATGTTGATGGCACTCTGTATAGTTGATTTCCTACTAAATATTTAAGTTTTATACGATTTCAACGTTCCTGTTTCCAAAAACCCATCATATGTTATCAAATTTGCTGGGTTTACATAAACAATTGCACATGGGAAGATCGGGTATAACAGTTCTCCACGCTAGCAAGATGCGATTTGGAGGGTATAAACAATTTCTATCTTACGATAACAACCGGTACCACAGGAGTTACATAAAACATAGCCCATCGGAGCATGAAAGAGCTTGGGGTATTATAAATTGGTTACTTATCGAGTGCTGCTATCTTCAATGCGTTCCAGCAGCTCCACTATAGAGTTCCACAACACATCAAGGCTTGGGGCTTGAAGGCGTTTTTAAGTCCTACCATAGATGAAAGGAGATTACGCTTAAGTCGGTACTACGTAAGTATAATATAGCTATATAGCTACTAGGTAGCTAGCTACTATGGCTACGTGGTACCTACAACCAACGAACCATGCGACAATAACTATAAACTGCCTTTATGAGTGAAAGTAAAATTATCGAAAACTTTGATGCGTGAATATCGTTACACTAATGATTCAATTACAAGATACGAGCTTATGTGAAAATTTTAACTCCAAAATTTGTTCTTAAATGCGTTAACAATACGGGCAATTGAAATTTCAAAAAGGTCGTTTTGAAAGTGCGCTCAGACAATGGTTTTTCAAAACAAAAGACGTTCGGCCACGAGACAATCTTATCGGGGTCTCGCAAAATCAAATATGCGTAACTAACTCTTGCGCAGTCGCCCGTCTGAGACAATTGCATGTGTGTATAAATGGCCGAATTCGAAGCCATTAGCAACGTTGCGATTTCTGAAATGCTTTTAACGAATAATTCAAATTAATGGTACTTAATGATGTTTTTATTGCAGTAGGTATAAGCTTATGACTCCGCTCCACCCTGTGTTAAGTAGAAGTGGGGTCGACAGTGACTAATGCGAGTTTGATTCATCATTCGATCATGAGAATTTGTATGGCATTGGAGTAGCACTTCCTAGAGGCAACCGAGGCAAGGTAGAAATTTGTTGAGTTGCAATTTTGCCATATCGATTTATTTTTAGTTAACGTGATCAAATGTTGAATAAAACTCGCAATCAGCACTCATTAGTTGAATGTATCTTACTTTTGAGGTATTCCACGAAGCACACCCAAACGAAGCACACCCAGACGAAACACACCTAAAGTATAGGTGTGCTTCAAATAAAATTTTAAAATTATTAATTTTCTATTCCACGAAGCACACCTACGAATATCACTCGCATAGTGCGGGAACTAAGAATAAAAATGTCGACAGAAGAAAATTTGAAGCGGGATCGTGTAGCACTAGACGTACTTAAATAGGCTGGAAGTTGCTTCTTCTTTTTCAGTACACCGTGTACTGAAAAAAAAGAAGAGGAAGACGATGAACTAGATAAAGAGATCGCTTTCGGATAGCGATCTAGCAAGCTAGGCAGCTTTCGCAATAGCCGGTCACCAGACGGGTAACTAAATTAAAATATCTCTAGCTCCTCCGTGCTTAGGAAGGCACGTTAGGCGTTGGTCCTACTTGTTACCTATCGTATGATTGCAGTCGCTCGGCTCCCATAAGCGCTTTGACCAGCGCGCGGGGATGTGGTACGTTCTCACGATTTTCTACTGTTCATGAAGGCAGGTTAGAACCCAGCAGTGCTATTCTCTAAGCAAAACAGCGTCGACCTCGACATTGAACTCGCTCATAACTTGCAAACGAATGTAGACTTTAATACTATTTAAAAGTCGGTTGAAAATAGTTTGCAAGTTATGAGCGAGTTCGACGCTGTTTTGCTTATAGAATAGCGCTGCAGTAGTGGGACAGTTTTTGCTAATGATGTGAGATAATCTACTTAGAATGAAAACATTTTTTTATAGAGAGTTTGCTGATTGACGGCATTTTCAGCTTCACCGGGCCGCTTAGGGGGCGGCGAGTAACTTAAAGGGCGCCTCAAGCCGTGTGAAACGAATCACCGTCAGAGGTTTTCTAGAGGGAACGGCATCACGCACTAATGCGTGCCCCCGTGCCCTACTAGTTTCTCCGAGGGGTTCGGATCGGATCGGAGAATAATACGAACCTGGTTTTCTTCGTGATATCACGTTTAAATGCTATACTAGCGGCCGCTCGCGGTTTCACCCGCGTGGTTCCCGTTCCCCTGGGAATATCGGGATAAAAAGTATCCTATGTGTTAATCCAGGTTATAAGCTATCTTTATGCCGAACTTCATCCAAATCCATTCAGTAGTTTTTACGTGAAAGAGTAACAAACATCTATCCATACTTACAAACTTTCGCGTTTGTAATATTAGTTGGAAGTAAGATAGCAACGCATTTTGGGTCAGTGTCTTGGGTTACAGCACATTCTCCTCAAGTTTTGTTGTTCATGATGGAAGGCGAGAGTTTGGCAGTGGGACGTTCTAGGCTCCTAGGCATATGCATACTTCATAGGCATTGAAAGTGGTGATGACTTACAATAATAACACTACCAGCTCATTTTTATGTCCCCGCTGCTATGGATGGAGACACCAAAGTGAGAATGGACCATAAACCACCACGCGGGACCAGTGTTGATAAGTGGTTGACAATGATTACATTGTAAGCCAACGGACTGTCAGTGATTTCTTTAATAACTTACAGCAACTTTGCTATGCACCATGAATTCTTTAATAGCTTGTTCTCAGTAACTTTGCTATATGTCTGTTGAGGTAACAGTGTTTCTCAATAGCGTTATGGTGGTAAACGGTTGACAGTGTAATTGGCGTTCACTATTCACGTATACACGACTGGATAGCTTATCGCTTTCCTTATGATAATTTCACCTGGCTCTTTGTATTGCAACCTGTTGGATAAGGTTTTACTTTTACTTGAACCATAAACACTTAATCTTATCAATTCCCGTTTTAAGGTCGTTCACATCTATGCGTTTCTTCAGTCATCATAGTAGATAGGTTATTTGTTTGACAATAAATTGGGCTCTTGTTTTATCCCAATAGCATAGCTGGGCCGTCAATTTGCTATTTTGAAACGTCCACAAACGAGTGTCGGTAGCTCGATTTTGACAATTTTGCCATACTGCTAATAACCACGCTACCGACATACTATTGAGAGTTTTTGGAAAGAGATTGCTGATTGCCTCAAACGGCATTTTCAGCTTCACCGGGCTTTTTTGGGGGTGTTTAAAGGGTACCTCAAGCCGTGTGGTAGAGCTTGTTAGTCCGCCTGGCTAGCTACCACCATCTTATCTAAATTATGTCGCCATAACAACAATGTTTGTAGCATTGTTGTGTTCCGGCAGCTAGAGATAAGATAGCTAGAGATAAGATAGCCAGTGCCTCACTAGTTGAGGTTCCTGGGTGAAGTGCGCTTCCATCACTGGCCTTATCATCACTTTACATCAGGTGAGATCAAGGCACTGTGCTTACCCGTAAAATATTTAAAAAAAAATGAATCACCTTCGGAGGTTTTCTAGAAGGAACGGCATCACACGTTTAAAAGTGCGTGTCGCCGTGCCTAGAAGGGGCTACATTCTCCGAAGGGTTGTTATTGAATTAGTGGAATTGACGCCTTGCTTGCGTATTACGGTTTTAAAAGTTTAGCGACATCTGTTTGGATGAGTGACCAAAATTATGTACTTTGAACCGGTCGATGCACGGGATTATCCAACACATTTTGCAACAAATAACTTGTACCGGTTGTGGATTAGGGCGAAATCCTGAAGGCCTGAGTCTAGCAACAGGACCTTAAGCTGATGACGCTGACGACGATGATACAAGACCACATTATTGTGTCTTCATAATTATGCTTTTTTCAGTGTTTACATCGATAATAATAAAAAAGGCCTCAATTAGTCGTCCCAAAAACTAACGAGGAATCGTTTCAATATTATTTTAGAATGATTCAAGGCAGCCTTTTAAATTTTATAAGCTTTTTTTATTTAAGCATTGCTTTCAGCCATAAGTGTAAGCAATTAAGTAGTTAGCATTATTACGCGCGGCACTCACAGCGACGACGATGGCACAAAAAAGGAACCCCACAGAACGTAAGCTTTGTACAAACGCGCTAGAGCAACATACACATCCCCTTCCCCCCGCCCGGTCCTCCAGAATACACTAAACATGCTCACTAGTTTTGGCCCAAGACACCGTACTCGTAGAATAAGGGTACAACGAGTCGGCTCACACGCGCTCCATACCAGGTACAGACATGTAACTGGGCGCTTCTCCCCACCACCACGACCCGGTCAACCCGAGCCCGAGGCCTTTAGAGCGCCCGCCGTCGGGTTGTTCCACTCCCTGATCTGAAGTCCTCAGAGAATCTAGTAGGGGACACACACTAGTGCGTGCATTAAGCCCGGTGAAGCTGAAAACGCCCAGTGGCAATCAGAAAACCCTCCCAAAAAAAAACGTCTGGAGAAGTAGTAGAGGCGCCCGCTAGATGCAAAAGTCTCCGGTTAAATCAGCCGCGTAGGATTTTAGAATTGATCAGGTGCCCTGGATGGGTACCGAGAAGTGAGTGGGCTTACAACTCCGCCACCAAAGAGGACATTTGGTAGTCGACTTTAGAGTTGACAACCCGAGCAGTGGTATCTGCGAGTTGTGCTCTTAGTCCAACGAGAGTGAGCGAACTTACAGCTCCGGTAACCTATCTGGATATTAGGTAGTGGACTATACGTGTCCACGGGGCAACTAGCCCGAGACACTAGTCTTAAAAGTACCGGATGAAGGATGCGTACCGGCGCGCTCTGATCTGGCGTTATGACCTGACGTAGATGGTCCCTTGTGCTTGCGTAAGGATGTCTGACACGTAATTTTATAACCGTAAGGTTGGTGGGGGGTGTCAGTATAATCTTTAAAATAGTGTGTAGCGGGGTGTTCCGAGCTGTTCCGAGACTCGTGTTCGTGAGAGCTCGAGCGCGGTATGTTTGAAGCTTAACCTTCTCTAGGTCTCCTTATCTTGTGACGATGGCGACGTGCAGTAATAATATCGAAGTGTAATTTTTAATTGCACTCGGTATCATTGCGACATGACCCGGCCTTTCGAAGGAAGTTACTATCCAAACAACGGTGTTTCCTAAATATTTTTTTAATGTTAGAACATAAATATTCACGAACTTACTAAGCGTTAGTCTATTTAAAGCTTGTAAAGTACTTACACTCTACTGTAATGTCAAATATCAGTTTAAGTTAACTAGAGTACCTTATTGCTATTAGTGATGTATGAAAATATAACTTAGGTTATCTATTGCCACGATGACATGCATTGTACAGTTTGTTCTAAAAGAGCTTTTTCTCTCTTTAAACAAACTGCTAATATTAGTTCGCATTTGGCTACAAAAATGAGCTCATATGAAACTCACTCAAGTATAATTTAAAAGTTATTATCATTTCATTGAAAAGCCTTATTACTCTGTAGACTAAAACATTTTAATTTTATAACCTTGGTTTGCATAAGAAAGCTTTTTAAGATCATTGCGCTGAATTTTTAATATGACCATAAAGATAACGTTAAGTAATAGACTCAACTTGAAAGTTAACCTTAAATAACAATAACACTCTGCATTATACCAAATTGCGCACAAAAAATGCTTTAAGTGTTTTTTTTTAACGATGTGGAGTTGGTAAGTAAGTAAGTAAGTAAGTAAGTAAGTAATCATTTATTCAGACTCTACCATAATCTAACATGATACTTTTTTATCAGCTTATGCGAATAAACCTTTCAGTTAAAGTTCTTAAGTTTTTCTTACACTTTGTTGTTTTTTTGTTTTAATAATAAAAACTAAATGACAGATACAATGATGTTTAATGTAAGATTAGCGCAAAATCAGGTTTACATGTTTTGAATGTCTGTTTTGGGACTTTTCTACAATATCTTTGAATGAAGCACCCGCCCCCAGTGAATCAACGTTTTAAAAGCTAATGTCGATTATATCCATAAAAACGTCATGGTAAAGTTTAAAGAATTTATATTTGCATATAAATGGTAGGTAAAGACTTTAATTTGTAAATATTATTTTTTTTATTTTTTTTGTTTTTATCTTAGTAATGAAAAACACAGTTTTCGCAAATATTAAAAAAAAATGTATAATAATAAAATAAGTCTCCCCTGTAAAATTTGCTACATGGAGTTATTCGTTTTGCGAATTAAGGTCGATATCTTGGTCAGACCACAGAATAAGTATTAGTATACGTCAGACTAGACTCCTGCCATATTCTAATAATAGTTTTTTAAATTAAATAACCTTCTGTCATGTTTAGTATAATTATGTTATACTATACAGGTAACAAGACATCCTCATCTATATAAATAAAAATGAATGCTAAATGTGTTGCTAATCGCAAAACTCGAGATCGGCTGAACCGATTTGGCTGATTTCTTTTTTGTTGTGTTTGATGAAGTCTGAGGAACGTTCTTATGGAGAGAAAAAATGAAAAAATACGAGGAAAATAGTAAAAACAACAATTTTCTTTTCCCATACAAACCATTCTGTCCCCAGCTGTCAAACATTTGACGTCAATCAAAACAAAACAAAGGCGCATCTTTCTTTCGCATTATCTTTGGTACCTATGCCTTCAAGTTGATTGTAGGTCAGATTTATTTATTTACGCGCCAAGTAATCAAACAAAAAATATCGTGTACCATAAGGCATTCAGTACAATAAAAATATCATCACATTAGATATAACTAAAGTCTTTCAATGTTATTTTATTTCAATTAGACTGCGACAGGCAAATAAATTTGACAGAACGAAATCTGTTGGGGCAGCTATTACCATAAAAAAACAATGTAACTTTGATTTAGAGAAATAGGGCAGAACAAGGTCTGCCGGGACAGCTTATTTTTATAAATAAACCCTACACTAACTACAGGTTTGGCCGTAATTTACAGGCGTGCAAAACATATTCATACAGTAATAAAATTTATTTAGAAAGCTTTACGTGCTTTCGACAAAAGTTTTACTACGCTCTAACACGCATAACATAATTTGACCATATAAGTTTTAGCTAGATCTCCCAAGGCACGTCTAATTCTGATCCGCTCTCTGAGCCACCTCGAAGCACTCCATGATGCCAACGCTGATTTTGATTTTTCATTTTACTGACTTATTGTAAAAAGTTTGTGGGATCAATAGAGTAATGTATGTAACTCTGAAGATGAAGATAGTGAATGACGTATTTATTGTAATGTGTAATTATACGAGTATCATTGTATAATAATCAATCTAATTTATTCGTGTGATAAATGTTATTGATGTATATGTCGTTGTTATCACTACACACAATAAATAAATAAATAAATATAATGAAAAATAAAAAAATGTAAAAATTAACCCTGATTCCAATCCTGCTCGTGGATTTTTTTTCAACATTTGTGTTTTTGTAAATAACCATTTTCGAATATCTAAATAATAGAGTAAGGGATGGGATGCTTAAGAACTCCGTGGCGGCAAGCCAATCAAAACTCAGGATCAATTTATAATTCTCACCGTTCTCCTCCCTTCACTAGGGTCCTATCAAGGCGACGAAAAATACCTAGTTTTAAAATAAGTGATACAGCTTTATACAACTTAAATGGTACATTTGCTGTCCTCATAATAGAGCAGCTGATGATAAGAAAGAATTCAGTCTTTTATAAACAGGTATACCTAAAAAGGTTGCTGATAAGTGTTTTGTGTGTTCGGCCTTCACTCCAAAAGACTGTTGTTATTGCCGTACCATACAGACCTATTTACTTCTCCGCGTTGTATCAAATTCCCAACCGCAACGGATCGAATGACATTTCACTGTCTATCTAATTAAGGCGGTCAAGGAACAAATGAAAAACGATATTTTATATTTCAAAATTATTAAAATTATCTTTTTTGAATTGAGAACATTTTTTTGTACGTTACTCGAACTCTCATAATATTAGCCAACAAGAAAGCTTGCGATTATGCAAAGCGCAACACAGTAAAGAACAATTACGCTAACTTATTACGTTGCAATTACTATAGAAAATCTGCTGAGCTGATAGGCAAAAATGCTATATCTCCCGACAATTTCTATCTATTGTTCTACGCCGATAGATTGTCAATACGTACGTACGTAATAAGTGGATCATACACACTCGTGTAGAGTGAAACGTGGTATATAAACGATGCAAATTACCAAGGCAGGCACAATTCATACTACATTGGTGCAGTGAGGTGCAGCAACCTACACACTCCGCAATGAAATACCATGTGCGTACCGTGAGTCGTGATTGTGCCGTGTTGTGATTAATACCTACGTTCCAAATAATGAGTGTTTGTTATTTTAAATTAGGAAAAAAGTAAAAAGTGTTTCGATCCATAGAGAAGGCAAACCTGACATTAACGTTCCTTTTTTGAAATTGGTTGAAAAACTAATTTGACAAAAGTCGAGAAGCGTTACGAACTGGAAAACCAATAAACATTTTAACACTAAGTTTTTATTTTCAAGTTTTTCTTTTGCTTTTACACTAAAAAACAACAAAAAGAAAGTTAAACAATAGCAATTAAAATCGTGAAGTAAGCCCACGGCTGTCGTTAACAAGTGTTATTAAATTCATTTATGTATCAATTCAGTGAGCAGACTGTTGGAACACTCTTCCTGATCTCAATATTATAGGAACAGGCGTTATATAATTACAATAGCGGTTCCTAGTCCGCTTTCAGTTGAATAAACTGGTTTAGAGAGTAGTACCTACTGTATTTTGATCTTGATAGTACCTCATCTAATTATCAACCTGCTATGATTCGTTTGCAATGTCATTTAAATGTACATACCTAATCTTGTTGCTGTTTTTACATGCGTAACATTACCCCGATACAGATTTAAAAAAAATAAGTTTGCAAACAATCTGTTAGGATATGTCCAATAGCAATAAAAGAGATAGATAAATGAGACAGATATCTTATGTTAGCTAACTAATAATTTTTTTATCCAAATTAATAGTATTCATATCTTTTTTTAGATTTTCCTGGGATTCCTGGCCGTGGCCGCTGCATACCCTGGCATCATCCATGATGAAGCACCTCAACTGGAGGAGAAGTACGACCACGCGCCGATAGGTGAGTCAGGACACCATCATCACATCCAACACGAGCACGCCAAGTCACACCAGTCCATCAAGTTCGAACACTTCCACCCAGTTCCTGTGTACGTCAAGAAAGAGCACAAACATTTGCTAGAACACCCACTAGAAAAAGGAAAGAACGAACAGAATCTGAAACTGATCCACCCTGAGACTGAGCACAAACATGGAGGCGGACTCGTCCTCGAAGACCATAGACTAGACACCGAGCATTTAGCTGCCAGTCTTGGACATGGTTTGGAGCATGGAGGCTTTGAACACGGAGGTTTCGAGCAAGGAGGTCTCGAACATTATGGTGGTTACGAAGGCTACGAAGGTGGTGAAGAGTTGAAGGGATACTCCGATTTTCAGCCTTCTCACGGCTTCGCATCAGAACATGGACAGTCCCTCTCCGGAAACGGCGAAGAAGGTTACCACTATGCTGCATATTAACGGCATTTCCTAAAAGCTTGCTAGTGGAAGATACTCGACAGACTTATAATTTAGGTATATTTTTTGCCTGTTGATAGGTACTTAGAGTTAATTTCGTTATTTCTGTTGCTCAAAAGCTACTTTGCTTCAGCGAAAATGTAAAAAAATATTCATATCTCTGTAAAAAAGAAATCATGGTCAATCTTTAGTGCAACAGAAATATTCTGGTTTAGATTTAACTCATTAGCTTGAGTTTGGTATTTGTTCTGTTCAAAATGTACCTGATAGGCTTAGTAATTGGTTGCAATCTCGACAAACGACAAAAAGTTTTGTTTCACGAAATAGTTGTTGCGAAAATTGTCAAATGCCTGATTTGGCGTAGAGTGAGTGGATGGGCGTATATGTTCGTATGTTTTTCGTTCGAAATATAGTAACTAGAGGCGCTTGATGAGTCCTTGTGAAATTGTGATATTAATAAATGTTTGTTATAACTTAACTTTATTGTTCATTTATTTATAACAGAACCACCTTAGTTTCCCCCCATCCGCGAGGGGATTTGGCCTGAGTAGAAGTTTCAAATATAAAAAAAATATGTAAAAAGTTTGTACTGAATTATGTATTGCAAATATCAAAAAAAAGTTCATATAACTGGATCTATACCACATCAAAACATACAGTACATATTATGTTACCTACCGAACTAGCACCGCAGTGTCAAATGACATAGTTAATATTACAAAATATACATACTTATGTTGAGCGTTACATAATTACTAAGTACCCAATACAAATTTGCATTGATTGACATCACCGACAGTTTCGACGTATTCAAAGCAGATTTGTTTTCTAATACTAAATGGTGCCAAATTACGTGGACACATAATTGCGAGAGCGATCAACTTGATAATTGAAAGAAACTGCATAAACAGGTACCACATAATTATGTATTACCGCGGTGTTATGTAGTGGATGACTTGCTAAGCTTTGTTATCCGTCATACGTAACGCGGGTCCGATCATGCAATTATAATTTTACGTTGCTTTCTTAATAAGGCATTGCGCAGACGACCGATTTAATTCAATAATTTTATAGGAGTTTGCAACTGATTTAAAACTTTAGCGATAATTGTATGCAGAGGTGGTTTATTCCTAGCTCTCATCCAGAAAATTTCAATGAAATTCTTTATTATTACTTCAAGTGTCGAACACTGGTGCGCCACTGGGATACGAGTGGATGGATTACAACGCACTTGATGTTTAAAGTTGATAAAGTCGATGGTGGGAGAGCACTTTACTTAAGAAATCCACATGTACTAAAATATTAGCTGAGGAATGTGAAGTAAAATTTTGTTTAAGTAAGCTCACACTCAGAAACTTTTTTTTAAAAGTAGTTTCTCTGCCAACATTTCGAAGTCTTCTATATAGAAGAGTCTGGTAACAGGCCCAACAGTTACTAAAGCAAATCCAACATGAAATCTACACAGCAGACGTAATTGGGCACTATGCATGCGTAAAACTATAAAATTAACGCTGACTAGTGCAGAATAGTAATGTATATGTTGCTTCTAACTGTCGAAACACAATAATGCCGTTAACATTGTTGTTATGACGACATACTTAGAAAACATGATGATAGCTAGCCAAGCCTACTTCAACAAACCCATAAGGAACAACCACACTCAGTAAAGCCTTATTTTTTTTTACAACCGAGAAAGGTACACACGCCTGCACATCAACCTACCACAAACTGTCAAATTTTCTCAATAGACTTTGATCTTTATGACTGACTCTTAAGGTTGAAAATGTATTGAAGAAATTTGACAGTTTTGGATAGGTTGATGTGCAGGCGTCTGTACCTAGTTATTGCTTGTATTTGTGTTTGTCTTGTTAGTTGTCCTTTAAATAAGATTTTTCTGGTACTGAGCTTGCAAATATGCGTACGTCAGGCGGGGATTGGAAGCGGACAGGAATGCTTGGCAAAACAAAACTTATGGCAGATCTTTACAGAGGAAGAAGAGTGAAAGGATGGGGTTGCACAAAAGATCCCGATGGTTCGAGGTGTTACTGCAAGAGGGAAACCTCAGCAGGGCCCACTAAGATAAGAAGATAAGGTCGAAGGTGGGAGCGCACTTCACCCAAAATTCTCAACGACTGAGGCACTGGCTATCTTTTCTGTAGCTGCCGGAACACAACAATGCAACTAACATTGTTGTTATGGCGACGTATTTGGATAAGGTAGCAAGAAAAGAAATATAAAGGCTAGGAGACACGCGCTCATAAAACTTATTTTCCATGATCACTCGTCGGTCGTCTGCATTGAGCCTAAGAGGCGGGCAGTGGCGAAATCTTGTAACTCAGTTTTTGTTGCCAACTAATGTAAGGCATTAACGCTAAGATGTTGTAAACATAATGCGTATATCGTTTTGTAATTAATTCTTTTTTATTGTGACATTTTTATTTTATTGTGATATTTTTTATGATTACAAAACTTTCGGAACGTTTGGTACACACGAATTGTACCACCCGACTACTCGAAATCTTTCATTAAAATAGGATGGAAAGATTTCTTTAACATTTTATATATATTTTTGTTATTATAAAACTTTTATTTTATTATTTTTTACCTTGCTTCTTGTAAGTAGCAAAATTTACATTAGCTAATGAACCGTAGATATTATGCCCAGTACCTCTTGTGTTCTGTATTTTACGTTAACTGGGATTTTAACTGTATGTTTCTTGAATTTATAAAAAAAAAGTACATTTGACTATTAGACTCTTATTACAATCATCTTAGTTATTATTAAGGGTTAGTTTTCGCTCTGCTTGTTTTTATAATACAGTGATGTGATTTCACGTCGTTGTTGGAGAGTTAATTAAGCGCTTGAAGCAACCTTGCGCTGCCTGACCCAGATGGTCTCTTAGCGGATTATTCCACGATTTACACAAGAATTACTTTGGGAAATAAATACTGGCACAAATATTCTTAATGGGCAGTAAAAAGGTGGAATGTCTCTTATGAAAATGTGGTGAGTAAACAATTTTTCATAGTTTATTGCTTCATATGAATTAATCAACAACACGTCAACAAAACAACGATGGATTTTTACCGAATGTAAGTTTTACTTTACAGAAGAATAAATATTGTTTCAAGTTAGTTTTTTATTACTTATTACACTTATTTATGTCTTATAATATTTATTTATTTATTTTTCACCACTCACCGTCGGGAGTTTCACGACGTGTTGGGTGGTTTTTCTTGTTTCCTTCCTTTGTCTGTAGAGCGAGCCATATCAAAAAACGCATTAGAACTCTTTGTTTGCATTTGTTTCTGTTTTGACCTTATAGTTAATAATATTGGTTTATTGTCTTTATGGTTTTGACATGATAATATCCAATGTTTATATAATTTTTAACGCAAATTTTGATGCGAACAAATTACAAAAACACAAATGTTGAAAAAATTTCCACGAGCAGGATTCGAACCCGCACCCTTCTGACATACCGGGTCAGGTGCTCTCCCAATTGAGCTATCGTGGTTCTAGCCAGCCCGCCGAAATTATTCAACAATATTTACTTTTTACTTTTAAAGCCAAAGGCGCCCATTCAATGTCAACAACTACCGTCATTAACATCCGATCATAATTTTTTTTAAAATACTAAAGATCAGTTAAGAAGTAGGCAAGATATTTATAAAATGTTTATATAATTTTTAACGCAAATTTTGTTGCAAATAAATTACAAAAACACAAAAGTTGAAAAAATTTCCACGCGCAGGATTCGAACCCGCACCCTTCTGACATACCGGGTCAGGTGCTCTCCCAATTGAGCTATCGTGGTTCTAACCAGCCCGCCGAAATTATTCAACAATATGATAATATCCGATTGAATCCGGAGTAGCGAGGGCATCTGGCGCATAGAGCCTTGATGCATGTATTTCATTTAATTTTGTGTTTCTATTGATATTATTTTCTATCCGTATTTCATCTTATTCATGTAAATATATATAATAAACGTCTTCTATCATTTATATAAAATATGTATGTAACTATGTCTCATTTTATTTATTTTATTATTATACCATCTATGTATGTACACGCACACACACAACATTACAGTCACACTCACACACTATAGGCCCTGTCAGAATACCAGCGTCGTTGTGGTGGTGTTTGTTTTTCAGCACCGCGACGGCACAAGCTGAGGTAGGGTCCTAGTTGGCCTTCACATACATTCATGCTTCATTAGGGTGCTCAACTTCTCAGGTAATTATTGGTAAACTCGCCTCTAATGAGTTTTTTTTTTGTATTTTAAAGGAACATCTATCATCATCAGCTCATTTTTGTGTCCCCACTGCTGAGGCACGAGCCTTCCCTATGGATGGATAGGGAGAACGGGCCATAAACCACCACGCGGGCCCAGTGCGGGTTGGTGGTTGTTAACGACTGCTAATGCAACCAGGACCAACGGCTTTACGTGCATTTCGAAGCACGGAGAAGCTCGAGATGATACATTTTTGGTCACCCATCCAATGACCGGGTTTTGCAAATGTTGCTTAACCTCAACACTCGCAGACCGGGCGCGTTAACCACTGCGCCATCAAGCTCCTCATCTATAATATATATTTTTATATGTAATTAACCTTTTCACCGCCCATTTATCCTGCACGCGATGTGCAGCTGTACAGCTGTATAACAGATTCTATAGTACGAAAGGTAACAACCATAGGAACCATAACATGTCAGATGTTCATTAGGTAATGTAAAAATGCTAAATTACTTCATTCAAATAGTTTGTTGAGCATAATTTAATTTTTTTTCATTGGTGGCGCTAGTGTGCGGCGTAAACGCTCTTAAGTTATGCTACAAGTACATAATTGATTCAATATAAACTAGTAGACCTATTCTAATAGTACATAATTTTAGAGTAGGTATATTATGCAAAACCGTCAAATAATAAAGTCGCATAATGATAGTCTGTAGCCCGCGTATGAGGCGCTATGGCAACACAGCTTTACGTAACGTTTGAAATCTCGTAATTTCGTAGACATCTCGCTTTCTTGGTACATTTAGTATTCAAGCAAGCCATTGCTTTCTCGGTCGTGAGCGATTTTGTCGTATTTTGTAACGACGGAAGGATGATAATACGTGTGACAGGCAACAAATGATTGTTAATAGCACTAGAATTAGCATTGACTCGTGTTAATAGTTTTATAACTTGCTGTTGCTTTGTATTGTTAGTGTTCAAAATCTCTAAGTATCACATTATTGTTAACTTTATGAAACGAGTTTATTGGTGACTTAATATTTTCTGAAAAGAAATCTCAAGTCAGAGTTCAAAGAGATCTGATTATAAATAACGATAACCTGAATAGAATTTTGTGTTTTGAATATTAAATAAGCGGCGTGCAATATAACTTATTACAATATAACGGAATAGAATGGCATCTACTAATTATACATATTCAAGTCACTAAAACATACTTTTTATCTAAGAAGCTATTCCTCTAACGCGTTGATGTCTTTAGTTGCGCAAAAGATGAAAAAGAAACAAAACCTCAGATATTCATAGTTTTTTTGACACAAATATCTTTATTGGCATTGATGTTTATTTAATTGTAAAAAACTGGCGCAGTTTATAGACGCACTGCGAATATTTAAACAAAATGTTGTAAAGCCTAATTAATTATAGCGAGCAATGTCGACGAAAAAAGAAATAAGCAATAATTTTCTTTATGTTTTTATTAAAAAACTTTAAACTTTTCTATTTAATATAGTTTACAATTAGCATTCACAATAATAAATACAACACGTATAAAAAGACCCAGACAATCCTCAAGTTATAACAAAGAACAATACAAAAGGATTATCAGGGCTTCCATAGATGACTTAGTTCCTTAGATAATCCTGTTTTTAACTTTGCAAGTATCGTTGTTGTACCAAATAAGGTTTATCTACCTTGAGTAAGGCGTCTGTCTTAACGATAGGAACAGCTTGAAGTATCCCTACCGGTATACGATACGGCTGAGAAACTTTAACTCCAGCATTAGTTACAGGAACAAAGAATGGTTTCAGAACAGGAATATTAGCATGTTTTATCAAAAGTTGGCCTTTAGTTATAGCCTCCTCTTGTTTGACTTCTATTGGAGATGAGTTCCCTAAAGCTTCAGCTTTGGCTACAGCGTTTTCATTCGCAATCTTAGTAACGAATCTTTGGTAATCAGCTGCTTGCTCTTCAGATTGAGCTGCATATTTGATGTCCGCGTTTTCCGACTTTTGTTTTGTTACATACTCCTCTTGTTTAACTACGACTGGAGCAGAACTCCTTATAGCTTCGGCTTTTGCTAATGCATTCTCCTGCTCTATTTTAGTAAGGAACCTTTGGTAATCGGATTGTTCTTTGTGATCTTCCAACTGAGCTGCATATTTGATATCAGACAACTCTTTTTGTAACTGCAATTCCTTTTCTCCCGATTCTTTTATATTTCCATATACAACTTTTGAGAATTGTTGGTTTTCAGATGGTTCGGAGAACAGTTGGTCCAAATGCTTAGGCCACTGCGGAGCTTGTACAATCACTCCCTGTTTAGGTTGTTCCGGTGTTTTCTTAGTAGCAAATTCATAAGGAATCCATTTAAATTGTTGACGTTGAAGTGGGTCCTTTTGTATTTCCAAGTTTTGTTCTAGTAGCTCTTCACCAAGCTTAAGGCCTTGAATTTGGGGGCGAAACAGTTGAGTATCAGGCCTTCCTTGGGTTTCTTTCACATTAAAGAATTTGATATACGAGTAACTTTCTGGTGATTTCACGTTCAATGGGCCTTGTACGTTTGGTAAGAAGTAGCGCAGTTCTTGTTGTGGCTTACTTTGAGGTATTTGCGGTTGGTTGTACTGTGGAGCAAATGCAATGGGTTTCTCTGTGTTAGGTTCCACAATAGGAGTAGGTGGTCTATTTTCTACTGGTCTTGGATTATGCTCCTCGTATATGTTATGACGTTCCAGTTGCTTTTTCAATTCAGCCTCTAATTTCTGTAATTCGTCGTTAGAGAAATTAACTTGTGCATTTTCGTTTGCTTTTCTGAATGGAACAACTTTGTTAAGTCCTTGTGTGGCTTCCAAAGCTTTTATCTGACTTGGAGTAAGGTACAAAACAACGTCTTTCATTACATATCCAGGTTTCAAACTGATAGGTGAAGATGAGCTTTGTCGAAAATACTGTGGTCCAAGGTCGTCCTGCAATGCGTCCGCTGACACTAGGCTAATGGCAGCTATTAAGCACTTCTGAAAAAACAAAATAGTTGTAATATAGTTGATTCATAATTTACAATAAATTTCAGAGTATTGGAACACTTTTTAAAAGAAACCTACTTTTACTGTTACCAAAGTGATAAGACTGTTTATTTACTATTTGTGGTATTAATACCAATTCTTAAGAATTAAAAACTATACCGAATTTCTAACTATATTACTGATAATTATATTTTTTTCTTAATTAGTTTGAACACTTACTAAGGAGATCATATTTGGAGATCTATGCGGGCGACTGTCGGACGCGTTGAAGCGCATCTGCAGATCTACCAGGAAGGCTAACCACTTTATACACACTGCACTATGTCGTCCAAACGCTATTTGACTTGCAATTAGCGCAGATATCGACAGTGACGACACCATATTACGATCGGTGACCGTGTATGCTAATATATTATTACCTAGTTTAGTAGCATTTACGTTTGCTCAGAGAAGTTCAAATTCCGAGGGGCTCGTAAATTTGTGATAATTAATTTGTACGTGTCATCACTATCCCTTAAGAAACACAGACCTTAATCTATTTCAATTTCTCAACAACATTGCGATGTCGTGCTGATATTGCTTAAATATTTTATTCAAAAGAAGAGCAACGACCTTTTGTAACATGTGTATAAATTAAATTCAAAATCATGGGCAGAAATGTATTTGATTGACGAAAGCTCTAGCGTTTCCTCGCGGTCTTGTAAGTAAAGCAACATAAGCAATGCCGGGACACCGGATGGATTAAAATATTTCTGTGTATAATACCGTGCTTAGGAAGGCACGTTAAGCTGTTGACACGTTTGTTGACGTATTATGGCAGTTAGTAAAACGCACTCAACCGCATGGGCTTAGGTTATCGCTTAAGCCCAGTCAACCCAGTAGTGGGACGTTTATAGGCTAATTCTATGTTGATGATATACCAAACGAATCGAACCCTCAAGGAATTTTAGAAATAAACATGTTCTTTTCGCGTATATTTTCAATTATTCTTATGACATAAGCAGAACTTAACGCAATCTTTATGTAATAAATTCTTTAAGAGAAACTATTATAATACGAAAGAAATACATAACATGATATTTAATAATATACATTGGTTTGATAATCACCATTTGTGCAATATTGATCGTAAAACCAGTCAGTCGCCATAATACTTTAAATAATTTCAAAATAGATAAAGTTTATTGTTTACACGATAATAATACTAATAATACTCTATATGACTTAAATACCATCACTCTTCAACATGCCTATAGCAAATTTTATTTGCCATTTGAAAATCCTCGTTTTCATTCACGTATTCAAATTGCAAAAAAAAAACTGGCACTGGGCACTCAAATCATAGTACCTACAGAAAACAATCCCATAAAGAATTCTGGATATGAGAAAATATATATATTAATACGTGAAGCAAAAACTTTGTACCCCTTTTTACGAAAGACGGAGGAGTATGAAATTTCGCACACTTATAGTTTATATATAGAAGGAGTACATAATGTTAATATTTTTTTGTAAGTTTGCATAAAAAATACATTAGATCAATAAAACAAACATTACACACACTACCATGTACACGCGCATATAAACACTTTTCAAAAATTCAATAATGGAAGAGGAGCGGCCGAAATCTGTCAATGCCAATCCAAACTCACATTCTATCTTTTTAATTTTTCATTGCTTAGGATACAATCCGTGCAGCCTTAATAAAATTACGGCCGAATTTCGACCACTGGGAGACCACTAGTTATTATAATGCCGCGACCAACGTTACTAGGTGAGATTAAAGGCATACACACCCACCGTTGCTACGAGCAACATAAACGCGTAAAATGTCGTCACATGCAGGTTCAAATTGGTTAAACTGACATTTAGGTGATGGTGATTTTGCGCCCTATTCTTATCTATACTAATATTATAAAGCTGAAGAGTTTGTTTGTTTGTTTGTTTGGTTGAACGCGCTAATCTCAGGAACTACTGGTTCGAATTGAAAAATTATTTTTGTATTGAATAGTCCATTTATTGAGGAAGACTATTGGCTATATTACATCACGCTATGACTAATAGAACGTGGGTGAAACCGCGGGGCACAGCTAGTTATGAATATGACTGTAAATCAAAATCACCTAAACCGGCAAGTGACGATGTGTAAAATACTATTATTTAAAAATGTGTCAGTAGCTCATTTAATATTACCTATGCAATAATCTTACATAATTAATGGAATTTATTCTAATGGTTGTCATATATTTTACAAAATTGTTATACTAATGTTTAGCGTAACGGAGTAAAAAAACCTGATTTACTAGCCAGTTTTACGGCTTTAATTTCTCTTAAAATCTATAATCTTTAAACATGCCTTGTCGCTCCAGCTATTGGCAAATAGTTCTTTAAAACATTAACCAATTTTTTATTTTACCTAACAATGAATTTCTGAAACATAAAGTTTAAAAAAAAGCACTGAATTGACGGAACACAAGTAGTGATGTGACTTCTTGGCGGGAAAGTGAAGAGTCATGTCTGCGGTTTTGTTTTATTTTCTAAAATTTGTGTTATGTCGAATATTAATGTGAAATAATGGTGGATTATTAATCGTTAAGTGTTCGTGAGTGTGAAATGAAACAAAACAGTGCAACGGCACTTTTCAAATTCTCTCAAGAAGTCTGCGTGAGGACTTAGTAAAGCCCCAAATCTTTACTGAGATACTCCAGGGGTTGGAGGGTATATCATTTCTCACTTCTCATTTCTATTATCATTCAGCATCATCATTTGGAAGGAAATACTGTTTATTTTATGTATTACTTGTAAGAAAAAATACTTTGACACTGTCTAAATGTGCTAATCGCACGAAGCCATCAAATAAAGGAAAAAAAAGTAGTGGTGTTATAGTTTTCCATTTACATACAATTTCTATAAAAAAATCAGTTGTGACAGTTGCTAAAAAGGTTCTCTATTGACTAACTAGTCAACTCATCAAATCTGTCAGCCCTTTGGGCCTCTTCACATTTCTTAGGGAATAGGATAAGATAAAATATTCATAATAGTACCACACGGCGGCAGATCAACCTACCCAAGCCAGTCAAATTTCTCCAATGAATATTGATCCTTATAGCCAAACGATAAAGTTCAAAATTGATTGTAGAAATTTGACAGTTTTGGGTAGGTTGATCTGCCGCCGTGTGTACATTGGTTTTGTTTAAGTCTATACGTTCATAAAGTGAAGTGACTGAAAGTATCTAGCCTTACTCAAGGCACAGAATAACTAACAGTGCTACTGTACAGAAGACTCACTCTCTAACAAAAGTTAAGTTGAGTTATAAAAAATTGCCTACTCTTACGACTTTCACGCGAAATTGAAACTTGTCGTGTGACCCGATCATTCATATTCCGTTTGTCAACGCTGACTCGATATCGATTTGACGTCAGGAGCGCAGGGTTCCCACTCATGGATATATTTAAGTATTGAAATGTTAATTTCGATTCATTGTTCTTTCTTTTATTTAGACACCCGTAAACACAACAGTATCTTTTATACGAATTATAAGATATTTTTAGTAGTCATTGTTCGTGCACAAAAATCACAGAAATGATTGTTCGAGCCGAGCGGCAACCATACATAGTCTATGGGCAACCTACTACTGCCATACGCCTGCCCGAGAGCACAATACACATAATATACAGTAGTTCGACTTCATGCTAAGTGCCCGAATCGACGCACGCACACACAGGCGTCGTTTACACGGCTGCTAAGCTATTTTGGAAATGGCATAACTCCGTAGTGCCACGCCGCGCGCCGTCGGTTATAATGTGGTTATAATGGCGGCGTCACGTCCGTCAGTATTATACAAACTGCTGTGTTTACGGATGCCTAAACACAACAGTGACAAAACCAACAATGTAATTTTTTGAACTTCCTGCTGAAACACTTTTATGTTACAAACTCATAAATAATGTAATTAATAAATAAATATGTTACTAAATGTTATTTATTATGTACATTAATTTTTATTCCTGAACCTAAAACTACACATAGGTACTTACAATACAAATCTACACACGCCTGCTTTATTTTTGTAGGCGCCAACCCTAGCGCTCCGCCTAGCCGTAAGTGTAGGAACACGCTATAATAATAATATAATAATAATAAATAATTTATTTCAGGCAACACAATGTATAAGATGGTAAAAACACAAAGGGGCCCATATAATATATACCTTACAGACTAACATACATACAATATAAAACAATTTTTGTTAGTAGATATATAACGTATAACTATGTTAGTATATTAAGCACTAACTTGTGCTGTTCCGGTGGTGATGACCGGTAATCTTCCGCGAAAACGCCGGTACACCACTCCCTTCGGCCAGAAGTCTTCCCTCATATAGGTGTCGACCAGCTTGGTTGTTGGGACTCGCGCCACAAATGCCTTAAAGCTGACATTGTGTCGCGACTCCAGCGGCTCCACCCTCACAAGGAAATTAGTCTTCGTCTTGATGTGCTCTATCACATCCCGCTCTGTGATGGTGTGGTGCAGGCGCGACAGGTACATCGGCGTAGTCGGCGTCGCAGCGCGCAACAGGAACTGGGACCCTGCCAGTGCGGTACCGCAACGGTTCTGATTCGGCCGGTGACGGCGTGCCCTCGTCTTTTGGACCTTGACGAAACCATCGTCGTCTCGATCCATGGTGGCACGCTCTGACACTCTGTGTGTATCCAAGTTGGATGCAGCAACAGAAGCGTAGTCACGACGGCTGGGCTTTGCTTGTTTGGTGACAGGCACAGCTGTCACGTGCGTGTCGTGCGGCACCGCGGGCAAAAGCGCGGGGCGGGTGGGCGGCGGAGGCGGCGCGACGGCAGCGGGCTGCGGGGCACGGAGCGCCGGCGTCTGCGGGGTGCGGGGGGCCGGCGGCTGCGGCGTGCGGGGGGCCGACGGCTGCGGGGTGCGGGGGGGCCGGCGCCGGCGACTGCGGGGCGCACCGAGCCGGCGTTCTCGCGGGGGCAACTGCTGCGTCAGCGCTGCACAACGACGAGGTCGGCGTCGAAAAAGCTGACTCGTAACTCAACCGCGGCGCAAATGCACCGCGCCGCGTGTTGACGTTTGAGTCATCAACGAGTACGACCGACGACCTAGTTACTGCGAGTGATGCACGCAAACTATCTAGGTCCTTGCGCAACTCACTCACAGTATTCTGTGATGCTTCATATTTAAGCATCACGTCCGCCAAGCCCGCCTTCAGGGTCACAATGTCCTTCAGCAAGCAGGTTACATCGACGTGGTCGAAAGTGACGGGGGGGAGCCTGTTTAGGTCCCTCGCCACAAACGTCGGCACGTCGTCAGGGTCGGTCTCTTTCAGAAGCGTTATTATCTCCTGCAGGCTCTTCGGTGTTCCGCCGCGTCGATGAGACACCATCCGGTCGCTTTTGTTTAGCGACACAAACAAAAGTTTCTTGGCAGCAGATATTTCGTCCTCGCTGAAGCTGGACTTGCAGAACTGCACCGCACTCACTTCGTCCATCACGTCCAGCTTCTGCTGCAGGAAGGCGAGGAGCTCGTTGACCACGAGTTTGTCGCTCGTGGTGATTGTTCGAGCGGCGACTCGCGCCGCGATACGTGTCCGATATACACTTTTAAAATTGCAATCGGCGCGTCTGCACAGAATGGCGCATACAGCGAGACAAGTGGCTATGCCGAAGGTACGCAACCGAAGTTCCGCGGCTGATTTTACATTCCGACGTATTCGGCTGATATGACACACCATAAGTGCCGAACTTACGCGGCAGAAATTCAGTTGTGCAACTTTGTGTGTGTATTCACAAGGTTCCGTTATTACTTTTAAGTTGCCGCTGAAATTACGCCCGACCGAAGTTCGGCTGTACGCTATAACGCAACGTAATTTCGGTATTATGTGTCGTCAGTAATTCAAATAGCATTGTAGGGGTATATGCCGAACTTCGGTCGCGTAATTTCGGCATAGTGTGTTCCTACACTTAGTATTTAACTCAAGAATGCGGCCCAGTTAAACTACTGTATATTATGTGTACTGTGCCGAGAGGCGTGCCGGCCGAACGTACCTAAACTAGCGATGCCCGATATGTTGCTTTGTATCGATATATTGTATCGTAATGTATCGCAACTGATTGTATTGATACATGATATTTGTCGTATGCTTTTGTATCGATATTGTAAATATCGTTTTGAAAATTCGAATCAAAAATATCAAATATATAGATAAATGAAAACTCATGACACTATTTAGATTTTTTATTACAATACAATACAAATATAAAAATAGAAATAAAAAGAGTTAGGTAGTGATGTTGCAGAAAACATAAAGTTTGTTAACATTTTGAATCTTTGTTTAAAATAGGCATTTTGTTACGATATTTTTGATACGATATTCCGATAAAGCGATACGATTCCGCCAAATATCGCATTGACGTGTATCGATACTAAATATCGACGTATCGTATTCCGTTGTATCGATACACCAATATATCGATACGTATCGGGCATCGCTAACCTAAACTGCAGAGTGACGCCCCACTGCTTATAGCTTAGTTTCAGGCTTACAGTTTCAATCTCCCACATAAATTTAAAGTGAGTTTGTAAGTTTGTAAGTGAGTAAACTATAAAACTATCTAGTAATAACTTATTAAGAACAAGTTTTTATATACGGCCTCTTTTTACAGTGTGAACTCTACAATGAATTTTTTTAAGCACAGTCATGCCATCTAACATTTATAACGAGTTTTTCACACTCACCGCTACCAAGTGGTCTGCAATAGAGGTGGATTTAGAAAGGCTATTTGCCGAAAGATGGCGCCAGCAGTGCCATTTAAACAGTTGCGTTTTTGTTTCGTCTCGTCTCGTGAAAAGGTTCTCAGTAAATAAAGACCCTTCTTTTCTTCCTCCTAGGGACTCGGAAAAGAGATCCCAATGAGTAAAGTGCTACTGGTAGAGGGAAACCTCGGCAGGACCCTTAGAGATTTTTATTTTATTTTATTTTAAAGATTTAGTGGGCCTTAAAATGAACATGGAGAAGACGAAAGTTATGTCGAACTCACGTGTCGTACCCACTCCTCTGAAGGTTGGGGACTCTGCCCTTGAAGTTGTGGACAATTATGTTTACCTGGGACAAACGGTCCAGCTAGGTAGGTCCAACTTCAGCAAAGAGGTCAATCGTCGAATCCAATTAGGCTGGGCAGCGTTCGGTAAGCTTCGAAATATCTTCTCGTCCGATATACCGCAGTGTCTCAAGACGAAAGTCTTTGACCAGTGTGTGTTGCCAGTGATGACATACGGGACTGAGACGTGGTCGCTCACTATGGGCCTCATAAAAAGGCTCAAGGTCACTCAAAGTGCAATGGAGAGGGCTATGCTCGGGGTTTCTCTGCGTGATCGAATCAGAAATGAGGAGATCCGCAGAAGAACAAAGGTAACCGACATCGCCCGAAGAGTTGCTAAGCTCAAGTGGCAGTGGGCAGGTCACATTGCTCGCAGGACTGATGGCCGCTGGGGCGGGATAGTCCTGGAGTGGCGACCGCGTACCGGAAGGCGCAGTGTGGGCAGGCCTCCAACAAGGTGGACCGACGATCTGGTGAAGGTCGCGGGAAGCCGCTGGATGCGAGCAGCACAAAACCGGTCGTTGTGGAGATCCTTGGGGAAGGCCTTTGTCCAGCAGTGGACGTCTTTTGGCTGAGATGATGATGAAAGATTTACCAACACTAGTTTATTATTATGCGTTATAATATACTTGTTTAGATCTAATGTCTAGTATAAATGTAACAAACATTTAAAAAAAGAGGATTTAAGATTAAGCCAAGAACGTTAAACTGATACGTAACACTAAATTATTAGGATCTAATTGAGCAAATCTACATATAAATACTACAATTTTGTATTATTTTGTTTTTGAGATAATGACATAAACAGTTCTAAATTTTAAACCCAGTTGTTACTACCGATCGTTATAACGATCAAAAAATGTAATGTGAGTTTCCATTTCTTAAGAAATTATTAGTGGTTTTCCGGACAACTCAAATATCCAAAAAATGTGAGATCAAAAATAGTTTCAGTAATAACTGGGTTAAAAGTTCAAAAAGCGCTTTGCGACTCTTTTGTAATGCAAACAGCTACAGATGGAACTCGTTGCCTGCTTATGTGTTACCCGAATAACTTGGGTCTCAGGCTAGTGTGAATAGTGAGGCGCCTCCCCGAGCGTGGTGGTGCTCGGGCGACGAGTTTTCCATTGTCAAAAAAAGGGTATTTGTAAGTAAGACCGATCTGTAGTCCACATCCTTACTTAACAACAGGATAAATCTAGATTTATATACAACTCTTAGGAGTTGTTAGTCAATGGAGTGGAGACTTGTTGTTAGCATAACCATATTTATTAATAACTAGCTGACCGGCGGACTTCGTACCACTTTGACAGTTTCCATGACAATAAAACAAACAAAACGTTGACAGTTTCCATGACAACAATACAAACAAATCATTCGTCCGCTTAAGAACACCCGTATCCCATGATGGATTCCCGTACACCTACCGGGTACAATTGTAAATCTAAACCATTCTCGAATCCACTTGAACACACAGAAAATTTCATCCAAATCGTTCCAGCCGTTTAGAAGGAGTTCAATTACATACACACGCACAGAAGATTTATTATGTAGTGAAGAAGATAAAGATTTTGTCACTTGACTATTTTGCTGTAAGACTGCCGAATACAAATGAATAAATAAATATATTTTTTGTTGCGAACAAATCACAAAAACACAAGGTTCAAATCCTGCTCGTGGAAATTTTTTCAACATTTGTGTTTTAGTAGGTAGTAAGTTTGACTTTTGTATCGTTATAACAACGTTTCATTTTCATTTATTTAACACTTTACTGTTAACCTTATACTTACTCGTATTTACAAAATCACACGTAATTCCTGATTAAGGTACCAGAATAAATTATAAAAAAAATAGGAGAGAACTTCTTGAATTTGTTAGCAGTGTCCATGCAGTGTGATAAATGTGTGTAATTGTAATTAAACTAATGGTCCAAATATGACTCTGAAAGCCTTGGTCAATAATAATAATAGATTCCCGTAAGCGCTTCAAAACAGTCTGAGGAATTAAAAGACAAACACTCTGTTGTGGTCTTACGAGTAAGTATCTCAAATTAAGAATGTCAACTACAGTATTAAGTAAAAATATTTCCCTCCGGCCACATTGGCAACTGAGATTCACAACCAGTTGCCAAAGAAGAACTAACATTCTTGCTACTCAACCAGTTGCCAAAGACGATAGATTTTTCTTTTCTCGCATCTACCTCACAGTTTCACAACCAGTTGCCACAGAAGAACTAACTTTCTTGCACACATTATTTCTATTCATTATTAGAAGCTGAAAAATCAGCCTGTAGAAAAGTTTTTCTACAAGCTGATTTTTCAGCTTCAAGAAAGATGGTTTTTATTTCTTCAACGCCTCTGTGGCCGAAAACAAAGTGCTCTGTCACATATCTGGAGGTCCTGGGTTTATTTCTTTGGTTGGAAAAATTGTATTTCAGATTTTGTTATGCCCGGGTTTGTGATCAGCAACCCGCACTTGGCAAGCGTGGTGATGAAGCCAATACCAATCAATTATACCGATGACTTGATTTCAAAGATGGAGGCCTGTGTCCAGCAGTGGGGCTAGTTATAAAAATCCCCAACAGTACGTAAAACAGTGGGATATAGGCTTAATATTTTACTACTATTACTACTACTAGAAATTTGGTTTTAATAATTCTAATTCAATTGCGATTTGCTATCACTGTATTTTTTAATTATAAGAATCAAAGCCACATTGTTGAAAACAGTACGCTATTACAGCGGGTTTTTTTACTTTTATCGATTTCAAACTATTTTACAAAAAAATGTAATTTAAATAATATGTAGTGTTAATTCCGCAAAATAACGCCTGATTCCATTAATTAACTATTTTACAGTTAGACTGATTAAGTGAATTGCCATTAAGACATTTTCTTTCGCAATATTATTTTTATGTAAAATGATGACAAACGAGCTGACGATCCACCTGACGGGAAGTGGTCATCGCCCCCCACGGACATCTGCAACATTCGGGAAACTGCCTGTGCGTTACCGACTTTGAGAATAAATCATTTTAGACTTTAATTATAATATTCAATAGAGCATTTAACCCATTTTGTATTATTCTACACTTACACACTACACACTACACTTTTGGTTATTTAAAACACATTTTTTCTATATCCATCATCACTAGCTAATTTTAGGTTCCTATTGCTGGGGCACAAGCCTATCTTATTACTACTTATTATTTCTAACTTATTAAGAAACAATTATTTTTTTTTTAAATTTATTTTGAAAAAGACTATTCAACTATTAAACGCTGAAATGTTTTCAAGAAAAAAATACTATCGCTACAGCTGTTGCTGACGGATACTTACTCTATAAATTATTTGTTTTCCCCACAAAATTGGACTACTAAAATAAAGGAAAGGCAAACACGTTTGTTTATCGTATTATCTTTACTATACAGTACATTCTATTTATTTACATCTAGTGACTATTAATTACAGGACTATTTTTGGTTCAATTAAAACTGGCAATCACCAGCAACAACTTTTCTTCTTTTTGTAGTGTGTGACGTGTTTGATGATGTGGATGGGATACGGCTTCCAGACCGGTACTGGCACTTCCACGTGCTTCTCTATTGGCACATGAACCTTCTTGATGACCTCGTAAGGCCTGTCAATTGGGATCTCCACCTTTCTGATCACTTCCACTGGAACTTGCTTCACAACTTCCACAGGGACTCTCCTTTCGACCTCAACGTGCTGGGTCTTGTATACCGGGTAGGGTACGTGTTTCACGACGTTCACGTGCACTGGGTAAGGCTTAGGCACCGGCACTTTGACCTCTTGACGGTATGGCACAGGGTAGGGCTGAGGAACGGCAACTTGAATGTGACGCACCACTTCGATTGGCACGCGACGGACGACGTTCTGTACCACAGACTGGAGCTCGTATCTGGTTGCGGAGGCGAGGGGGCGGCCTACGCTGACTGTTGTTCCGATCACTCTGGGTGCTCCCAATACTGTTGATCCTGGGCCAGCTGGGAGGCGGTTATCATCAAGGCTTAGGCTGCCTGAAGTTTCTGGTGGCCCGTACACTGGGGCTGGGTTGATCAAAGGCGCACTCTGGATTGGGGCGTGGATATGCTCGTCGGCTATTAATCCGCCTTCGACGGCTGGGGCGGATCCATAGGAACTGCCTATACCACTTCCCAAGCTGCTAGATCCAGAATAGCCCGGTGGCCCATATGATGTTGCGGGAGCTCCGTAGGATGCCGACGGAGCGCTCAGTGCTGAATCAGTGTACGAGTCGTGGCCTGAATGACTGTGGTGTCCTGACTGATATCCTGCTCTCGCACCATACACAAACGCTGTCAAGAAGAGTACCTTAACCTGTAACAATTAGATCTTATAAGTATTGTGGTTGGAAAACCTTTGCATTTACGGTATCATTGTATGAACTTACAACAAACGCCATGGCTTTTAGCTAATCGCTTTGAAGCCAGTTAAGTTGAGGTGTTGTTGTCCCTTCCGAGCCTAAGTGGTTTGTGAATGTGTGATCTAATAGCATCGTATATTTATACTCAAAAGTGGTTCCATTGATTCACAGCAAGCGAGCCTATGAATAAATTACTCTGCCGCTAGAGGATGTCGCTGTGTCCGATTTGTCTCCGAATTTCTGTGTTAATATGTAAAGTTGTGGTCCCAATATGACTGGTATTTCCTAAGATTATGTAATGTGATTGATTTATTTTATGTTCGGAGGCAGACAGCTGGTCAGCCTAATGCCATCTTTGTTTTTAAATTAGCCTTTGTCCTCCTTTTGATAAACTTTCTTGACTTATGGTGTAGTTTAGAAATTTGTCAATTTGATTTAGTACAGTAAACTCGAGCGTATTTCGTTTTCAATGGTAGTCCTAAAGACGGTTCTTAATTCTTAATCAATAAATCTAATAGTATACATGTAGAAATGTGAAACGATTATTTTTCATTTTGGTTCAAAAAAGCTTAACATTATCAAGCTTCGTAGATATTCAAATAATGATAGTAGTACTCGTGTTCCCACTGGACTATTAACGTAGTTAAATTCTTTTGCCTATAATGCCGGCTTAAATAAAGAAAGCCTTTCCCGTTGTCAACTACTTATCAACGATAATGTCAAAGGACATGACAGTTGTATGTTTGTATTTAGAACGTTGCATTGCGATGTAGTAGTAAAGTAATAAATTAAAGGCGTTTTGCTAAGGTGACGCGTATGTTAGGAGAATATTACAATAATGTTATCACATTTAGCGAGCTTTCACACCGATTACTTACCAAACTCTTTGTTCTTTAATCATGTTGAAACATTTTTAAGATAAAAAAAACACCTTGTGTGTGTAATGTGGTGTAACTTTTATAAACGTAATATTTTTATTCGATGACAGATTTTTGAAATGTTTGTATAGTCGACCATGAAATTGCTTTATCACTTTTGACAAAAACTTCCATAACAATAAAATTTCGCTAAGGCTCATTGTCTTTTAAACAAAAATAGAACTTGTTGTTTTATTTTATACAATTTTTTACAAAATTCACTTCGAAGGTGGTAAAGCAATTTCATTGTCGACTATAAAGCAGTGATCGGAATGAAGGAGGTTAAAATATCTAAAGTTGCTGATAAGACATGAAAAGAGTGGTTAAAACCACCACAACGTTGTTAATTTACTTTTATCGAATCCGGGATGCGGAAATAGTTTTATTTCTTAGTAGTCTGTACTAACATGAAAATACTCGTATTGCTGCATTTAAAATGATTTTGAATTGAAAACGTTAATCTATCATCATAAAATTGTCTTAGTTAGTTCAAAATCATATTTTTTATATGCGGACGTTGGCATTACTATAAAATATTAAATATTAGTAAAATATTTTTAAGCTACTACGAGTATAAGTTAGATAGACAGCTGCCGACTATAAAGAAATTGTTTTGTTATAAAACTTTTCCGCAATTTGGTAACACAAAACTGACATTTATGTAATTCCAAATGACCAATGATAAATATTTGTGGTCCATGTTTAGGCAACCATTATGCAACTGTCACAGAACCCTTAATGATTAACACCCATTAAATATTCTGTTGGCACGCAATACGAACGGTTGGTTTCTTCATTAAATTTCATTAATCGTATGAATTTACGTGCATATGAGAAATAGTAGCTTAACACAATTCTGAATGATTTTGCTGCCTATTCTTCCGGTTTGATTTCGTCATGTCGTTATGCAAACTCCGATATCAATGTAAAATGTGAGGGTTTAGCATAATTTGGCCATAAGAAACTGTGACATACATTCGCATTTAGTTTCTAAATAAAAATAAAATATTTTCTTTCGTCAATCGTTATGTTATCGTTATCGTTAACTTGACACATCAACACGTGAATAAACCGATTATTCTACCTTCTGATTTAATATCGCCTAATTTCGATTATTAGACAGATCGTTCAATTTTGATTTATTTATTTATTTATTTAAATCTGAATTGTTCATGGACATCTACGGTATATAGAATACTTGGAACATAATATTCAAACAATAAATATGAATCCAAAAATTTATGTTTAAGTAGTTACAAGATACAATTTTACATTTATTTTATATGCATTTTTTTAGTAAAATTTAATCTTGTCAATTGAAGAACGTTAATTTTAGCTTTACTTTAAATATAAGAAAGGTTTCCGCCTCTTGCTAAAACTAGTATAAAAATTTTACCTATTTTGCCTACCACCCGTTCAGGACGTCTTCTATTTATAATGAAGAACGGGCGCAAGAAACTGCACAGCTGTTTAAAGAAATAACGACATTAACAAAATCATATGTCGTGACCAAATTATTTTTTACATT
Organism: Eudonia lacustrata; assembly: GCA_947562085.1. NCBI lineage: Eukaryota > Metazoa > Arthropoda > Insecta > Lepidoptera > Crambidae > Eudonia > Eudonia lacustrata. Next base: position 7,002,261 of record OX387324.1, on the reverse strand, counting down.
TTTTATTTTTTTTCTTTAGTGAGTATTTGGGTTTAGTCAAATATTAAGTATTTAATTCAATTCAACTCGAAGCCTTAATTGCATAGAATAGGTAGTATAGACAAAGTACAGGCTATACTTAAAAACAAAGTTTTAGTTGTGTTTCTAAGTAGGTATGATTCGAATAAAGTTTTTCATTTACATGTATAGTGTTTGCCTAAACTTAATAATAAATGAATTTCTTTATTTTCATAAAACAGCAGATACAATAATTAATCTCAACTACTTACACGAGGAAGACTTGTATCGTAGGCAGTTAAACCTTCCTTTGTACAAATCAAACTGCATACATTATGAAAAAATAATATCATTAAAAGTAGGTACATTAGAAATTATTATTCACTAGTGGACCCAGCGGACTTCGTACCGCTTTAACAGTTTCCATCAAGTGATTAAATGCTCTTATAACAAAACAAACAAATAATTTTGTATTGGAAAATGAAACTATATTTAAAGTATAATTCCTGTGGGAATATCGGGATAATATCTATCCTATGTGTTAATCCAGGTTATAAACTATGTGTATGCCGAATTTCATCCAAATCCATCCATTTGTTGCAGCGTGAAGAAGGAACAAATATGCAGACATACTTACATACACACAAACTTTCGCATTTATAATATTATTGTGACTAATTTAATATTATTTGTAGTTATAATTTTGATTTTATTATTAAGCATGGATTTATATTTTAATTTGTATCTTAATTTGTACACCGTTTATGGTATAGCATGTTGAATCTAAAATAAATTATAATATTTTTTTTACACGTGTGCAAGGAAATAAAGTATCTTTACCTTTATCTTTAGACGATATACATTCACCTAGTAATTATTTCAGATAGTGGTGCTCTCAACCTTTTTTGTATGACAAATCCTCATAAAACTTACTCAGAAGTTGCATAATCATATAGAATTTAGTGAATAATTTTTTTTGTCGCATCACCAAAAAAGGGTGTGCTCTCCAAGCACACGTAATTCCTCCTGTCTTATAAGGTGGGGTCCTTTGAACGAGCTGTGAAGAAGGAACTTGCGGATCGGCAACGTGACGATGGCTGGTGAGCACGATCCTGCTCCACTAGCTGTCCTCATATCAGTAGGCTTAGCCAAAGTAACATTAAGAAAACGATAGCGAAGTTCGAAAATAATAAAATGTATGGGATTGACATAAGCCGCGCTAAATCACGTGGTCAATCTTATGTCAATACCATACGTTTTGTTCTTTTCGAACTTCGCTATCGTTTTCTTAATGTTACTTTGGCTACCGCCACTGGACACCGCTTCTGCTTAACATCGGGCAGAGCAGAGTCATTTGCCAACCTTTTTTTGGGTTCCGTACCCATCAGGTAAAACGGGAACCCTATTATTAGGGTTCCGTACCCAAAGGGTAAATCGGTATTGAAATAAAACACGAGACTTTAGTTTAAAGCTGATAATATTTTAGTTACGTTCAGACATTACACCGGTATACAGAACGCGAGGCGTGAAAGCAGAGATCGGATACGGATTCTTTGACAGATTATACAAAGCTAAATTTAGGATGCGTTCAAGTGACGTTGACGTTAAGTATGTGTTCGGACGTATGCGTCCTTCTCTCCAAGATACGGGAACTCTATTACTAAGAATTCGCTGCCTGTCCGTCCGTCCATCCGTCCGTCTGTCTGTCCGTCTGCCACCAGGCTGTATCTCATGAACCGTGATAGACAGTTGAAATTTTCACAGATGATGTATTTCTGTTGCCGCTATAACAACAAATACTAAAAACAAAATAAAATAAATATTTAAGGGGCCTATAGCAGTGCCACCTACCGGGCCCAATTGTAAATCTAAACCATTCTCAAATCCACTTGAACACACACAGAAAATTTCATCCAAATCGGTCCAGCCGTTTTTATAGATAATGGTACGGAACCCTTCGTGCGCGAGTCCAACTCGCACTTGGCCGGTTTATTTCATATATTTAATAACTTAGGGGTAAGCACTTTGCCTTCATATAAGCTGATGTATAGTGATGATAAGACCAATGGTGGATGCTAAAATCATTGATGTTATGGCGAAATATTTAGATAAGATGGTGGTGGCTCGCCAGGCAGACAAAAAAGCCCTACCAACAAAATGTGTATTTTAATTAAAAAACAAAGGAGATATTCAAGATTTAAATCTCTAATTTATCTAATCTCTAGTCTAATAATATATCTCTAAAGTGCAAGCGTCTTCCACCAGGCACGCTGGGTGAACAAGAAGGTGAAGTGGCGCGTTTAAATGGGACTTGTTGGCAAAATTACCATGTTTTAGTATATCTTAGTCCGATCCAAACTTGATTTATGATTAGATATTATTGTTTATTCTATATGCTCAATATTTTAGTGAACAATAAATATAAAAAATAAAATTACGTCAACATTGAAAAATGACTGAATTCAAATAATACCTATTGTTTTCTATTCAGTACCAATACATATTATATTTAATTTTATTTAATATATTTAAATGGTTTGCACCTTCGAACTTAGAGTGTATTAATTATCTCCATCCGACTGGTTGTCTGGAAGAAGTCGCTCTAAAGCAATAAGACCGCCAAATTGTAATTTTTTAACTAATTGTAAGTATATTGTTTTTTTTATTGTTTGCAACAAAATAATTATCTGTCTATCGATCTCGACGGATTCATCATCGCCGAACTTAAAATTAGATTGTAGGTTAATTGAGTGACCAGCCACTAAGAAAGGATTATACGGAAATAATAACCTAAGTCAAATAGGGGGTAAAAGTTTGTATGAAAGTCCGTCGGTTATGAAGTAAAATACATGAAAATTGGTATTTGGCTTAATGAAAACAAAAATGATTTGTCAATCATATGTAAAGGAAAGTCCTGACTCAGTGACTGGCTGACTCATTTACGTCCAGCCCATACTCTTAGGGCTCTTTCAATTTAGACGTTTCGTGTAGGACCGCTGCCGTGCGGTTTCATATTAAACGCCAGCCGCACGACTGTTTTAATATGGAACGCAGTGCAAACGTGCGTTAGCCGTCTGACAACAAACATTTAAATTGAAAGAGCCCTTAGACCTAGACCTAGCAGAATGTTTACAGTTAGGGCCTTCTTTGTGAAATAAGGTAAGAGTTGAGACAGGATTTTCCAAAATCCCCTTGAGATCACGGGATACGGTGTCTATGCGGACGGAGACGCAGTCGGTCGCTAGATAAATAGTTAAAAGCTTATAATATTCCTCAAAAAGGAACATTTATCTTACCCGGTGGTAGCTGGCCACCTTACCTCCAATAACGGAACACTAACGCTATTTTAATTGCGGCTTACTTAGGCGCTGCGCATTCGTAGACACTTTTGTGTCTTGTGTGGGATACAAGCTACCAGTGAATATGAAATCAGCCCTCCTTGCGTAGACGTAGAGACTTTTGTGTCCAGTTACTTCCACCTGACACTGATACACCAACTCGGTTTCCTTGTATGGTGTGCCGTGTCGGTAACAAAATGTGTCTACGTTTGCGCAGCGCCTTAGATAAGATGGTGGTAGCAAGCCAGGTGAAATTAGAGCAAGCATTATCACAGACCAAACCGAGCATATTGGCCCCCGCTGTGGATCGAACTAGGGACCACTGGCTCTAAATCCTACTAACTAAACCACAGAGACGATTAAATAATAGTAAAAGACAGCTACAGTGTAGTCGCCACATTTAATTCGGTCTGTCTTCTTAATCGCATACCACCGGGAACATTATATTTGCCCGGAATAAAAACTTACCAATAATGCTACTATTCGCTCAACGTAAGTTCATACAAAAAATCACATCGATTTGCTTAGCTAATTACGTTTTGAAGAGAAAGAAAGAGATTGAAATTTAAACTCTCGATGAAATTTGATGTTTTTCTGGATATAATTAGTACCTATATGGCACTCTCGGGATCATCAAAAATCACTAACTATGCAAAAAACACTTTGATCTGTTCGATGTTTGATTCGTTTTGACGTAAATAAAGGACAAGTGAATAAACACTTGCGCCTTTATATTATAAGTCCATCTAAAGAATATAAGTATAGGAAATATCTAAATAATGTCTAAACTACTGAACTAACAAAATAAAGGCGAAAGTGTATTAATTCTTCCTTCTTTAATGTCAAAACGGAGCAATGGATCAACTGTGAACAAGTATTGACGGTTACTAACGTATATTAAATAGGATTTTATAGTATTACAGTCTAATTTGATTAATCATATCAAATGCCCTTCAATTATAGCGTTGACATGATTTCAATGCTGGTAGCTTGACAGTTTGTAGACTCTACTAAATGTAATTTTAGCTTATTTGAATTTAACTTTAATATTTTCATGGCATTTTTTAATTCCTACCTTATTTGCTTATACACGAGTAATGAATAGAGTCAAAATTCTTTGGAAAATCGTTTTAATAAAGTAATCATCTTACATTACTATATACAAAACGAAAACATTAACACCTAAAATTATGACTTAGTTATCACCCTATGCCGCAGCCTCTCGATGAGCCATGTTGCGAAATATATTTACAAAAGAACAGACTAGGAATGGCTATAGTACTAATAATGAGGCGTGTGATGTTCTACCAGCCGTGGCTGTGTCCGTGGCTGTGCCCGTGGCTGTGGCCGTGATCGTGGCTGGTAGCATGGTGGTGGACGGTCTTGAACACTGGCACTGCGTACTTCTTCACAACGTGCACAGGAATCTTTATCAGTTTTACAACTGGTACTTTCACGATCTTCTCAACTGGCACTGGACGGTCAACATGCACTTTGACGACTCTCTCGACTGGTACTTTCACGATCTTCTCGACTGGGTAGGGCACGGGTTTGTCCACTTTTACATGCTGGATTTTGACCACTGGCACTGGAACATTTTTCACAACTGGCACTTGGACCGGGTAGGGTTGTGGCACCGGGACCTGTACTGTTTGTGGGACTCGCACTGGAACGGGCTGGGGTACTCTATGAGTTTCCTCACGGACCACTTGGTAAGTCTCTTCACGAACGCGGTAGCGGGTAGGAGCTCCATTGCCGTTGGCAAGACCGTGGATCTCGTTTATGACGGGTGCCTTGACACCTGGTGGGGGGGCTTCACCACCGGGGACAGTTGGACCTACTGGGCCAAGTGATCCAACTCCAGATGAGAGTCCGGATGACAGCGCGGGTCCTGCAGGTAAGGATGCTGCGGGAAATGATGAAGAAAATCCAGATGAAACTGGAGCTGAAAATCCAGATGAAACTGGGGCTGAAAAGCCAGATGATATAGGTGCAGATAATCCTGATGATAATTGCTCTGAGTATCCAGATGACAATGGAGCTGAATAGCTTGATGATAATGGTGCTGAGTAACTATCTAATGAACCAGATGAATAGGATGAACCTAATCCATGCGAGTGAAATCCGGATGAAAGTGACGCAGAATTCAAAGATGATGACAAACCGTGTCCACTGTAGCCAGAGTCTAGGGATGATGACAGCCCGTGTCCGCTGTAGCCAGAGTCTAGGGATGACGATAATCCGTGACCGCTGTAACCGGAGTCTAGGGATGATGACAGTCCGTGTCCGCTGTAGCCAGAGTCTAGGGATGACGATAATCCGTGACCGCTGTAACCGGAGTCAAGGGCTGACGACAGACCGTGTCCGCTGTAGCCGGAGTCTAGTGATGACGACAGTCCATGTCCGCCTAAGCCGGAGCTTAGAGATCCACTTGAGTGCAAATCATCTCCATGGCTGTATGATCCACTATACGAGGCCGATGGTAATGAACCAGAAGAGTAGCTGCTAGGTGAGTAACTGGATCCAGAGTCCAATATACTGGAAGAGCCAAGGTCAAGGCTGCCGTGAGGTGATGACGAGAGGCTTGAATGCGCTGGGTGGTGATGAGCGTTGCCATGCAGGTAGCCTGCACGGCTGCTGGTCACAAGGATGGCGAGGATGGCTAATTTAGTCTGAAAATAAAAAGAAAAGTCTTAAAATCGAATCGCATGGTTCTTCTTATCTTTTAAAATAATATTTTATGTCCAATTTGTTTTTGTTTACTTACAAAAGCGGCCATATTGACTAGCTAATCGCTGGCCACCGAAGCAGTTCTTTCTACAACAAGCGAAGCTTGTTTGTATGGTATCGAATAATCTGAACATATTTATATATCAGTGTCACCAGCCCACTGCCGCCAAAACAATATCGAGATTGAGAGCGAGGAACGGGTTTGGATACATCTTTCCTCTTCTAACGGAAACGAATAAATTAATTCACCTATTACTTAATGCGTGATATGAGACTTCGCTAGAGGCTCGCCGCCAATTTCTTTTAAAACTTAGTAGTGTCACATAAATTTGCATATCAATGAAATATATGAATGTGATGATATAGTTTACTTGATGCAATAAATACTGACATAATCTCACAAATATTTAACGAATTCGTTGTTTTAAGATTTATTTACAAATGTGTAACGAATGTTTTGGAATATGTTTCTGTAAACCTGATACAAGTAGATAAAATTGACTAACTGTTTCGGTTTTAGTTCTTTTTGTAATTTTTATAGTATCTTTACTAGTATTTTTCATTGAATGTTATTTTCTGTTTTGATAAATAAATGACATAAACCAGAGCTACAAAAATTCTGGAAAACTGGAGTTCTGGAAAATAAAGGAAATAATTATTACTAACTAGCTGACCCGGCAAGCGTTGTTTTGCCAATTATTTCTAAGGAATTTGTAGGATAGAAAAAAAAACTAACTTATTGTAGTTAAGTGTGTGTAAATCCGAAGTAAATCTAGAATTGTATGAAATAGTGAAGAAGAACATGATTCATGGACCGTGTTATGAACTCGATATGCATTACGCGTACGCCGACCGATATTTTGACGCCTCACAGGTGGCATTTTCTTTAAATCAATAACATTAAATAACACTACGATAAACCTTCAAACACACGAAGCACCGATATCTTTTGCAAAAAAGGCGGTAATGACAAAGAGTAAATATATTGGGATGACGTATTGTCCATTTGAAGTTGTCAAATGCTCTGTACGTCATTCAGTCACATTCATTCACTCACTCACTTTTCATAACATGATATTTAAAAAAATCGTATTTTACTAAAAATGACTTTTTTTCTTTTAATTTTCTTCTGTACAAACCTTGTCCTGACAATAACAAACTCAAAAAAAAAGAATTATCCAATTTTGTGCAGTCGATCGGAAGTTATGCGCGTACATACATTTCAGTGATTCATTTTTATATATTTTAACACACCAATTATCTAGCCCAAGAGAAGCTTCGTTATGAAACTCGTTAAATGGTTACTAGACAACGGATAAACATACTTAAAATACTCAAATACATACTTATTATACATAGAAAACACCCAGACCCGAGCCAATTTAGAAAAACAATAATTTCTAAATTGACCCGGCCGGGGTTCGAACCCGGGACCTCAGAGATGGCGACACCATGAAAACCGGTGTACAAACCACTCGACCGAAGAGGTCGTCCACTTTTACGGAAAAGTGTAATTAAAAAAATTGGACGGCTTTTTAAAAACGGAAATTAATACAGAAAAATCAACAATGACATAACAGTAGGTTCATATAGCATACTTAACAATTTATCATTATATTATGTGAATAAACATACTTTTATTCCTGTGTTTTGATAAGACATAGCCTAGTCTTTGAAATAACCTTTAAAGATAATTTATTTCAAAATCTAGCAGTGTTTCAAAGAACATACATACTCGTAATATTCCGTCAACCTTTTTACATATCTACAACGCCTCGTGACAAATGTTTCCGGCGCAATAAATCTAATAAAAAAAAATTAATTATCGGATCATGTTACATTTCAAATAAAATTAGAAGGGACTCTGATACCCTAACCATAGCTAATAAACTTAAGTAGGTAGGTTTATTTTTATTACTAACGACTCTAATAACCGCATAAAGCACTATTCTATTTTCAATAATCTAACTATATTTAAAACACGAACGCAATTGCCATCTTCATTACAAACAGTTATTCGAGTAATTACAATGCATCTTGATAATTGACATTAAAATGCCCATTTTCATCGCATGCAACATATGACGTTATTAAAATGTTTAAACGGCAAAAAGTGAATTTCATAATATGATCTGGCAGTAAATATCTGCAGACGACCGCTGAGAGCGGCATGGCCGCGAGGGCAGAAAGCGCAACGCACGCAACAGCCACTCCATCTCAGAGTGTACTGACCATTGATTGTCTGTAATAAATAACAACACACTATAGTTAACAGATGCTTTTTACATTCGAGTGATTGTGAGTCGACAAACAATCATGTTAAAGAGTATGAGTGACACAATTTTGAATATTTCGAGTACCTCTGGTTGTTGTTTTAAGATGGCAGTCTCACCATTGGGTCCTCGTGGTGAATATGGCAATCCCAATCTCTCTCAAGATTGCAATCAAACGATTACGTATTTCGTGAAAACACAATAAAATAAATCATAGGCCGCCTCGCAGTTAGACATTTTAAGGCTTAGCTTGCAACGCAATGTATTTAGTTCGAAGTGGTATTTTTTACTGTGGATTCTATTCCTGATGATTTTACTTGATCCTTCAAATCATAAAGCAGCGATACATGATATACTGCTTAGTGCTAAATTAGGGATAATAGAGACCTTTCTGCTTATACAACCTCATAGATGTAGACGAAATATGAAAACCAGGCCTACCTGACAGACTTGAACTTCACTGTAAGGACCTTACAAATAAACAGAGTATAAGCTTCGAATAGTAATTCCGTGTTCTGTCTCTTTTACTCTTATCTGAAATAAAGTTTACATGACGGAAACAAAACACGGAATATCTATTCCAAGCTTTGTTTATTTCTAAGACTCTATGTAAAGCCATAGCCTTTATTAGGAAGTCGCCGCTGGTGATCCTGGCTACACAGGCGTAAAGTGGAAATGGTGAGTGGTGACTTCCTGGATTATCCCGTATGCCTTTTCATTTACCTACCATAAAAAGCAGCACCAGAGTCCCACGATATACGATCCCGTTGTGTCTTCCCTATAAAAAAATATACGATAAAAAGGAACAGAAAGATACATATTATTGTTGTATACATGAAGTGCGCACCAAAAAAGTGTAATAAAAAAAATAGCAGTAGTGTACATATTATTGTATGTGAAGTGCGCATCCCCTTTCCTTTACTAGCAGGTTTGATGGAGGCAGATGTCTTCTACGTTGTAGAATAAAAAACAAAATTCACACTAAGCAAGTGTCATATCAAGTTTGTTTATAGATCTGTAATATTGATGACCAAATTGCTTTACATATTTCCATACTGCATAAGCCACAATCCCAAGAAATCTTACATGGTTGCCATGCATCTCGAAACTGCCCTTATCATTCAAGTTTTAAATAATCTTTTATTATTGTTATAAAAATACAGAGTTACTATAATTTATGATCAAACATGAAAGTTAAATTAACCGTGGAAATATTCAACTAATTGCATAATATCGATGTCGAGGACATTAGTCTTCTCATCAACATTATTCAAGTGAAATCAAACCCGAGAGTTTAGATTCAGCGTGATATGATGTCATATTTTTTCGGTACTTGAGCACATGAATAACTGTAAAAAGAAGTTAACAACACGTTACGCACGAATCGCGTCAATAGCCGTTGAGATGAATTCAATGTAAATGAGACCATTATTTATTATGACATAAATTTTCTTTATTTTTGTAACATCAACAATCTGATAACAAACGCAATGCGACTAAACTAATACGCTATTTATAAAAACTTATCACACCAATAACATTAAAATAATAAGGTACGAATATAAATATTTACAACAATCCATCTGTGTTTTGATAACACCTGAATAAATATAAAAGTATTTAAAAAATATTTACAAAAGCAGTGATCGAAATGAAAGTCAGTTTCAATCTAGCTTCATTTTCTTTTTAGCAAATCTGTTATTCAAAACAAATGCCAAAATGCAATACATAGCACCATTTATATACATTTTCAAACGTATAGGTACTGTACATTTGTAATGCAATTTTATAAAATGTAACACGTTTAATACGAAGTGTCCTTACTTATCCGTAAAAATACATTAACAAAATACCTTACTGTGAAATGTAAGCCTCGATCGAGATTTACATAACATTTTTAGAATTGTACTCAATAAGTAACCATCTACATAAAATTCTTTAAAATAAGCAATATGCTAGCAACATACGATATAAGCACGAGTATTAGATAAACTTATAACTTAATATAACTGATAACTTTACCAAACAATAATCTCATGTTTAAAATACGTTCTACTCAAGACGCATTAAATATTGAAACCTATCGTCAAACTGAATAATTAAACAATATTTATACGCAACCGATTTAAGAAATCCTTTAAGGTACAGATTGATTTGGATTGAAAGTAATAAAAAAAGATTCCGTAGTAGTTAGTTTTTATGAACCTAACGGCGAGTCCAAATTTTCCACATTCACATCGGCTTTAGCATCCGCGATTTGAGATGGTGGCATGAGAACAGTTTGTAAAGCAGGCTCCTCATCATCTACATCAGTGCCAGCTTCAAATAGTGGCTCTGTTTTCAAAACTCTTAGATGTTTTGGTCTAGGAAAGCGCCGCCTGCGCCCATGCTTCTCGAACTTACTACGTGCAGTTCGGCTTCTAGGTGAATGTGGGGGGGGAGGTTTCAATAAAGGATAAGGTTCATCAATATCAGCCTTAGGATGTTTCCTTTGATATGGATAACGACCTGGTGGCAATGCATTCGGGTGCCTCAATCTATCAGCTGGTCTCGGAGCATAAGAGTTTTTGGGTCTATCCTCAACAAAAGTATTCGACACGGCATCATCATCTTGCGCCGTCAATTCTGTTCCAGTTGCTGATTCACGAAGATTCGCTATATCACCCTCTTCTATTACCGCTCCTATTGGGTGAGTATTCGAAGCATCAGCTATAGGAACTATGCTTTCCTCTTCTTCTTGGCTTCTGGAATACTTAACACCTTGATATGGATAACGACCCGAATTATATATTTCTAAATATGGACTTCCTAATGCCGTTATACCATCGCCTAAAGAACCATAACTAGGATTTTCAGTTTTCAAAAGTAACTGTTGTAATTGACTCACGTCCAATTTGAGAGGCAATGGTTTGTTTATTTGATCACGTACACCCAATAGGTGCGACTCGTCAATTGTTGACTTTCCTTTTAACATTTCCGCAACTAATTTTAAGTCGACATTAAAAGGATTTGCCACTTTAAATCCGTTTATAGTCGATATTAGATCAATTTCGGGTCGGTTTAGGTTAAGATTTGTTTGCTTATTGAGTAGATATTTATTGAAAAGACTGTTTGTAACATCTAGTTGGTGACTACCGACGTTTTGATTAATCCTCACCGGGAGTGGTGTGGGTAGAGATGATTGATCAAAATTAAACCTAATTGAATCACCAGATAAACCTTGTGTTAAACGTTGAGGAATGTCATTTAATTTCAAAATACTAGATAAGTCAGACAATTGATTTGCAGGTCGTTGTAAATTGTGAATATTGGCTGTAGACTGAGAATTATCTTGGTAATTATTATTATACTGAGACAGATATTGAGTGGCTTGGGAATTTCCATCTATATAGCGCTTATTGTCATTCATGCCTTGGTTATGTAGAGCCTCTTCAGACTGTACTTTTGCATAGTATGGTGAATTATCCCCTTGCTTATAGCTGTCACTAGGTACACTCTCATCTGGTTTTGATTTTATGTTAAACCCATAGATAGCATTTTTATCTTTATAGTAAGAGTCGGTAATGGATCGGTAGTATTGTTTAAAATTTTGATCATTTTGACTCTTGCCATAATTTTGTATGCCATACTTATTGCTGTCAATACCTGCTGTAACAGCTTTTATTTGAGAATCTGAGTTTGGAACTACATTTGACACGTCAATGGGTACAATATTTTTTAAAGCCTTATCGTGATCAAAAGGCTGTTTAGGTTTGTTATCCAAGCTTTCTTTTGAAGTGGAATAAAAGTAGGGAGCAGCTGTAATTAGGTCATTATGCAAATTATTATAAGAATAAGAGTTAGAGGTGTCAATGTATCTATCTCTTTGTTTATCGTTATAGATGCCTGGTGCTGCATTTCCTTGGTAATTATTATTGTTGTAACTTGAAGAATAACTGTTTCCATACAGTTGCTCTTGCTGCTGCTGTTGTTGCAGTTGCTGCTGTTGCTGTTGTTGTTGTTGTTGCAGTTGTTGTTGTTGTTGCAATTGTTGTTGTTGCAGTTGCTGCTGCTGTTGTTGTTGCTGCTGCTGCTGTTGTTGTTGCTTCTCATGGGCCTTAGCAGCTGCTTTAGCAAATTCTTGAGGATCTAATGATTCAGGACTTGATTTAGATGTTTGATCATAACCATGTCTACCAACATCCATATGGAAACTCATTTGACTTATTGCTGGTCCATTTCCATTAGAGTACCCTAGAGACTGCTGACCGGCGTTTTGATATCTAGGATAGCTTCCAGAAGAATAACTATCTTGATTACTAGTCTTCTTTGCAGGCATTTTCCACCCGTAATCACCATTGGAATAATAATTGGGTTGAGCTGTTTCTTGATCGATGTCCCTCGTTCGAGCTTTTAAATTGCTCATAAGCTGATATTCAGGTTGAACAAGATTCAAAAACACATTATTTGCAGTTGGAACAGTATTACCGATGCGATGTATATCGCTGTTGCTATTTTCAGAATGGGAATCTGATCTTATATCTTGATTGTTGCTATAAGCAGAATTTTGATACTGTGATAACGCGTAGTCTTGTAACGACTTCTGCATTGCGTTAGCTCCCATATTATTTTGCCAGTTATCACGAACATGCTCAGAGTACGGGGAAGATGACGGTGCCGGTGTTGAGCTCGGATATTCATTTTGATATTGCTGCAAGTTAATAGGAGGATATCTTATACCATTAGCAGAGTTGTCGTAGTGATCTATTTGCATTTTTTTGCCGATTTCATTGTTGATATCATAATTATATGAGTTACTACCAATTGTAGAAGTTACTCGACCACTACCATAATCGGATGTACCCGATTGAACAGTCGATACAGGTGATGATACGTAATGTTGGAAGTTTGGCGGGCTTGACAAATAAATTGGCGAGGAACTTGACACGTAACTATTAGTTGGTGTTCCTATAAATTCGGTATTGGGTAATGACGTTGATAAAAAAGAAGAAATCGGTGATGGAGTGCTGTGAACACCTTCCAAGGCAAATGGGTTTGATCCGCTGTATTGATAATTAGAATTTGTAAGATATGTTGGAACTTGAGACATTTTCGATTCTAATTGGGGAATTTGACTCGGTTGTTGATCATTGTCATAACTAGATGGTGCGGCTGTAGAATATTGGTATTTTGGTTGCGGTGTCGCTGTATATCCCGAATTGGATGTTTGAGTGGACAATTGTTGTTGTTGGTAGTATTGGTTTTCTCTTTCCCTCATTTGTTGAAGGAACTCTTCGGGAGGAAAAGAGTACTGCACTGCCGCGTACTGGTTACTAGCACCCGCGCCGCTGTCTTGAGCTTCAGGGGAGTTGTCTTGCCGTCTCTCTTCGTCCTCTTCAGGACGTTGAAATGGATTCTTGATGCGATAAACTTTTCGTGATCTGGTGCGGTCCCCTCGGTTGTAATCGTCGCGTTTTTCTGGGTCAGTCATGTGATACTGTACGCGCACTGAACTGATCGATTGAGCATTCGGATCTCTCTGTATGATATTGGTGCTGTAACTAGTGATCGTTTCGACTTGCCCATCGTTGGATGCCAATTGCTGAAGACGCAGTAGGTCCTGTTCGCTGAAACCATCCTGACAGCTGGCGTTCTTGATGATTTGAACTATGACTAGTATCCGTATCTGAAAATAAAAATATACATGTGAATACGTGAAAACTCTTAAGCATGTAGTTTATGGTGGTCTTGGCGTTGTCAAGTAATATGTAGTTTGTTTACGATACAAAACATTATGGTAATTTGGAAATATATGGTAATTTGTCGCAATGCGTAAGCGTAGGACAGGAATTTACAGCGATTGAACTCGGAACGAGTTTTCCTAGATTTTTACAGTCTGACTATGGTCTGTTCAAGGTTTCTCTTTCGAGCCTAAGTACAGGTTATGGCGGGGTCTTCCGATTAGACCCGTGACGACCAGTCCCGTAGTGATGTTCACAGTTAATTATAGTATGATAATTGCGAACTATAACCACTTTCACGGTACTGACATGCAGTCACCTTCAATTAGTTTCTGTACCGTTTGTTCATAATGCGTAGATAACATTTGCCCCTTTAATATACCGTCTTGCATAATAATTGCATACGCATGGATAATATTTCTGCACTGCAGTACACCGTAGAATCAAAATATAATATTACGTACTTTTTGTATCGCGTTCACCTGTGATAAGGTTACATGCTACCAAAATTATGTTTTTTGAAAGTTATAAAAATATTGTTGATAAATATTTGGAAGATTTAAATTTAAAAAGTCTATTTATATTTATATAAAACCACTTTTACGGATCTACTCGCGTTACTTTTACACATTGATTTAGATTATTAAATTCTGACGTTTCGTACCCTTTGCAGGGTTCGTGTTTACAGGAAAACTGGAAGATTTATAAAGTTGACTCATTTAAATGTCTACTCTTCGCGTAAACTTTAGAAAACAATAGCCTATTTACATTAATATTTTATTACTATTGATCTATGGTTGGACAAACGGGCCACTAAAAAAATACTTATCAGTTTTCTTCGTTTTGACATGTGAAATGGCGCATGGCATCCTAACGAGCGGTTGCGACATGCGTGCGCGCTCGCGCGTGGAATTCTATCTAAGTGAAACACTGATATGGTGAGATTGAAGATCGCTGTTTCATTGCCAACCATAAAATCGCATAAAAATTTAATGAAAAAATGATTTTTAAACTACACTACACCCATGTTCAATTATTAAAATGTAAATGAACACCTAAAAAAAGAAAAGAAAATGTGTGCATTTATATATAAGAATAATAAATAATAAGTAGTATTTATAGATTTAATATTATAGAAAAAAAGTATGTATATTAATGTGTCAACATTATACCTGTAACACTAGTTTGTGTTTCAATATTCAAATGCCCTTGCAGGGCTAATTTGTGGTCGTTATGCTTAGTAAACCAAATGGATCAATAAAAAAATATAATTATGATTAGGATTAAGTAAATAGATAAAATGTTTTTCGTTGCGTTATGTGTTCGATTACACGGATACAGAACGGTCGAACAGAAAGATGTGAGTCACGCGGAATTATCGATAGCAGGTGACAAATAACTCGGATTGCTTACATAAATGCCTTGCCTTATGTAAACTAACCGAAACTTAAAAGTGGAAATGTAATGTAAACTACGTGGTGGTTGAAGTTAGGGTTGATGTAACTTGATAAACAAAATAATGATTTATTACATATACATATTAAATTTGTTCAAATCTCGCTCGTTGTTTTGTTTTTCAAAACTTCAATCAATGTTTTATTTATTTATTTATGAAAAGTATTAAAAAAAAGTTAATATTCATAATGAAGCTGCGTAGTTAATAGATGGTACCAAATTACTGATCACACTAAAGTGATAGCAATAAATCATTGACACCTAGCGGCGATTAATTACGTCTCTAATTAAACAATCAATTCATTTTCTTGTCTGGCTATTCATGTCGGTTGATTTATTAAGAGAATTAACTTCAATTAAACGATTTCTAAAGATAAACTTTTTACTGCTGTTTAATTTTGATAAGTTGTGCATGTATAGGGATCGTATCACACTGATTGATCTATTGTTCTCTTAAACTACAACAAAAGACGACGCGTCTGTCTGGCTTAGAAACAAATGATACACTGTAAGATATACGGTTAAATTCCATTGGCGTAACACGGAACGCACTTAATAAAATGTTAGCATAAAACAAATTAAATTTAAAAACCAACCATCGAATATATCCTTATAAAAGGTACAAAAGCTAAAACAATGACATGCTAAATGAAAGAAGGTATTACTTTTTTTTCTTTCAAAACGATATCAGCAGAACAGTATAGGGAGGTATTATCTAAGAATATCTTTATCATAACCCATTTCAATACACAGTTACACTAATAACGAATAAAATTATATGAAAAGTGTAATATTTCTCATAACTAACTTTATGCAACAAGACGCCATCAATCACATTATAGAAGCGCAATAACATTTCAATTGCACCTATTATAACCTAATGATGCGTCGTGAACCCCAACACAATAGAAAGTGAAGACTGCATGCAATCGTGAGCTTTGCCAATGCTAAACCCTGCGCAGGGTGAAAGGGCAGCCCATAACTCGCTCGGAGTCAGTCACGCCCACCATAACTTCCCATGAAGCCTTGATAGCTATGAATCAACGCGATAGGTGGTACATTATTGACATTTAAAGTATAATGAAGGCATTTACGTAAGACTACAATGAAGACGACATTGGTAGTCAACTCTTAGTTTGGCATAATTGTTCTCAAACAAGTACATTATTATGATCAATGCGACATTCCATGCATCGGTTACATTTAATCTTTAAAAAATCATTAATTCAATTAATAAAACATAAAAATAGATCAATATTTTTTATTTATTTCATAATTAGTGTAATAAACTGTTTTAATATTTTTTTTATAGAAAAGGAATCTTAAAGTAAAGATTACCTACCGCATTGTCAAAAATTTACAAAATTTTTAGACTAGCCTATTTTTATCCTGTTGCGTGCTAAAAGGCGGATAAAAACATAAAGACAGACCGATCTACAGTATAGATACACAGCTAACTTAACCAATAACAACTTGACTTCCTCAACAGGACTTGGCTAAGGAAGTTCCGCAAAGCAATGTGAAATGTAGCCAACATTTCTCAGCAAAATCGGTACCCAAGTTGATTTAATTAGAGTTGAGACCATGAAATGTCGAGGAATCGTGAATGCAGTGGAAGAAAGGGTAACTATTCATTATTTGCAATCACGTCTGAAGGGACATGACGCTCATTAGGTCTTTTTAATTTCTACTTTCCGTGACTATTCGTGACTATGCGTGACTATCGCTGACAGTCCATACGTAACAAAGCCTCTTTGAGGAAAACAACAACGTTTCGCTTAAACTTAATTATGCCGGGGTGGTTCGTCAAGCTAACAAATAAAAAGTTATATTATATTATATTTTATTTTTTATCGTTATAATTTACATTAGAATTGTGGATTACAGCATCGCAGAAATAGGTACTTACTGTTACTCAAGCTTCATCATATACGATGTAACAAGATCTTATATTAATGCCGTGACTTTGTGCATTGGGCTTCTTAACTTATGTCTCAACTCAGAATTTGAAATTTATGAAACAATATATTATTTTATTATGATATAAACTCGAAATAAACATCAGTTATTTTAAACAAAAACGGTTATTAGTACATTTTACAATAAATAAAGATACTAACCGCTTAAGTTTAGAACTGTGTTGCGGATACCAAAAAACGTTAAATGTAAAAAGTTATGCTACTCCATCAAATTATCTAGTATCACTACTTCAAGATCAAATTTTGTTAGTAAATCAATTAACAGAATTATTACAGTTACATTACATTTACATTGAAAATATAAGTAAATAAAACAGTCGTAAAACATTTTATTGAACTAAAAAGACAGCTTGGAGCGTCATACCCATAAACGCGCTGTATTTAAACGCATACATTATCCTATAACGTTTCGAAACTTGTCCGCGCATCTCACATTACCAGCAAGGGAACCACTTTCGAAACGAATGGAAACTGAACAACAACCGCATCCTAATACGATGGCCATGTCAGAGGTCTCCACGACAGTCTCCTTAACTGATTTCGCTGCCTATCATAAATATAGGCATATTCCAAAATGTAAAATTACTAGTAGTATTAGTAGTAGTAGTAGTTAGTTAGTATTATATTATTATCATCTTTATGACTTGATTTCAATTATGTAGGCCTTTGCCCAGCAGTGGGACAATTATAGGCTGTTTATTTTTTTTGTTAAATCGTACTCGGAACATCCCAAAGCTAATTGTGAATATGACACCAATTAAATTACCAGTTAAGCATGTAAAAAAAATGTGATTTTCGTCACTTTAAAAAAAAAAATTATGCCATTTTTATTGATAAAAGGCATTGCAGCAAGATAAAAAGAATTGATATAATTAACTGCAATATCAAGTCGTTTTTCATTTAAGTCCTTCTCTCTAAATCTTGGATCAATTGAATTTGCAACATAATGAGCTGGTGTTTGAGCCTGCTTTAATCTGGACTTAAATGTTTGTGTCACGCAATGAGTACTCATGATCTTGGTCATCTTCTTCTTCTTTAATTTATAGCGTGTTTTGTGTCTACAGCCGAACACAATTTCACCAATATCACGTAGGTAGCCTATACACGGAAGGATTCGTATGGAATAAATTATAATTTTGCGTTTTTTAGCAAATTTACCAAGAACAATTTGATAATCCACACATCTAAAAAAAAAAAAAAACATTTTTGTCCGTAAACAATATCTTATCATCATTTTCGAATTCTTTTCGCTTGTTTTAACGCTCGCTCGTCAAGTTGAAGTTGACGCTTGTTGTCTTTTTCGAAAGGAAAGGTAAAGCCCATGCAGTCAGGTCAGAACAAATGTTGATGAACAAAACTGTCAAATTTCTTTAATACATTGTCAACCATATGATTTAGTTATAAAGGTCAAACTCTATTGAGGAAATTTGATAGATTGTGGTAGGTTGATGTACATGCGTGTGTACTAAATAAATCAATGTTTTAAACATGAATAAAACATCGTAACAATAGGTTAAAAACATTGAATTAAATATAAAACATTAATTAAAACGAATAATACATATAATACTCGTCTTTTTTTAAATTCGTGTTTTTTTGCAACTCTGCTAAATAATATAAACAATACTCTTAAAACTGTCTAAAAATATATAACTTTTAATGCAATTTAAAAGAGGGCACTCATTGTTGAATTTACAGATCTCTAAAGAAATCTAACTTAACAATAGTAGCTAGTTAAATAGTTAATAGTAGTATGTTAGCTTTGATTATATTGAATACATTTTTAATCAAAACTATTTGCATTTTGAAAATGGAAAAAAAAAATCTTTTTTTAATAGGTTTTGTACGCTAGAACCTAACCCTAGGATGAAGAATGCCTTAGGAGACAATATACGCAGCGCCTTCACGCAAAAACAAAGACTATGTGATTAGTTGGTAAACGTGCGCAATATTTACTAGACGTCGTTAACTATGACATGATGTTTTACTATAATATACCTGCCTATATATTACGCGTGTAGCGTTTTGCTATTAACAAAAAAAAACGACGGGTTGCACTCCGGGAGTGCCGGCAGAAGTGAAAACTTGAATATTAACGTTGTGCATTTTTGATATTTTGGAATGGTTAGGGAATAATTTTGCACGAATTGCTTCAATTATCAGTATAAAAGTACTATCATTTATGTGGTAAAATACAATATTTATTTATTGCGCTATCGTACACAAACATGACAATTTATTCACGTAAGCGCCCTGCGCCGCCTAAATGAAACAGCAGGCATACATTTTTGCCGCGCCGTAGAAAGAGAGGGGGACACTTCCTCTCCTACGCCGCGCCGGCTGTCTACTACTACCGTCGTACGAATTTTCGATCAGGTCACGTGTCCTGACGCGAATTTAAAATTTTTTACCCATTACAAAAAAAGTGTACAACGCCGCTAAAGAAGTTATCACTTAAAAAAAAACAAAATCCAAAGCAACAAAAATTCGTTAAGGTTCCATAGAGATGGACAACCGATGAAGCTGCATACACCATCTGACGTCAACGTCAAACTTCTGTTAAACAAACAGACTAACAACGCATCCATACAGCAACATACAAAGCAGCTCCAGCAAACCTAAGCAAAGCCTTAACATCTATTTAAGGTCTAATAAATCTAAACACAAACGCGATACAAGGCCCGATAGGCGAAGCCAAAGGTCGCGACGACACCACCATCTAGGATGCTGTGTTTCTCTGCCCTTATGCCTAAGTTTCACTCAGCGAAAGTTAGCTTCCGAGTACTGTCGCTTTTAACTACCCGTTCGACCGCCTGTACCGTGAGAAGGACTGAAAGTAAAACTGAATACGTTCGGGAACCCGTCAGCCTTATCAATTATGCCATTGGCTGTGATAAGGGCACCAAAACCAAACCTTACTTAATTAACAGCTATGTAGTTTATCGTGAAATATATTCCATTGAAAGAAGGTTTACAAGCTCTCATTAGGCTATAAGCGCCCCACTGCCGGGCGTAGGGTTTTCCACGTAATATTAATTACGTGGAAGACCCTACGCCCGGCAGTTATTTATAATTTCTGTGAATTATAAATTCCTGTAAATATCTAGACTTTTTACTTTGAAAGCCAAAGGCGCCCATTCAATGTCAACAACTACCGTCCTTAACATCTGATCATAATATTTTTACAAATACTAAAGATCAGTTAATAAATAATAGTTTTTTTTTATAGAAACTTTCAGAGTGCTTGTTCACGGCATTGTTACTAAATTAAAATACCAGCTCCTTTGTCCTTTTAAGACACGTTAATCGTTGTCGCTGGTCCCGGTTGTAAACGTCTGTACGTTTAAAGTAAATATTGGACTAATTGGATTAACGTGTCATCTTTTATAGTGTAAAATAACGGTTGTTTTCTAATTTTATACTTTAATTGTTCCGTGTATGGTCTGAAGCTTCTATTAAATGAATCAGAAGCAATATACAAATAATTTATCGCTTCAATTTGTTGACTTTAACTACGCCTTCTGCGGATATAACCGCTATTTCAATTATAACCAACGGCCTTTTTAGATTTAAATATAGGAAGTTTTTAAGTCAAAATAATTATTTTTTAATACGAAATGCTAGAATTTGTGAGAAATAAGGTCTTTCGGTATTAGCTATTTTATGGTTCCATTTCAGTAATAAATAAATAAAATAAATAAAACCATTTATTTCGGATAACTTAATCCATATCAGTTAGTAGTACAATAAATACATAGAAGATTGTTAGTAAACTAATTAATTTAAAACTTTATTAATAAGACTCTCCCATAAATGTGAAGAGAACCTCTCAGCTATAGTCATCAGGATGCTATTGAGACTGTCCCGCACCATCCGGATCTTTTTTCAAGATAAAAAAGTTTGTTTTAACACAAATTGAATCTAAATTTAGTAATAGTAATTATGATGGCCCAGTGTTTTAAAATTTTTTACAGGTTTTAATTTACTAACCACAGTTCAAACTATTGTGTGAAGTTTTTTGTAAATTATGTTATATTTTTAGTAAATGCAATCAGAAATAAAAATATAAATAATGTAAATCATACAAAGCAAAATAAATAGAAGTCATTTTATTTCTAGTAATTGAATACAAACAAAATACGACTACCGTAAATTGATTTGCAAAATAAAATGTATTTTAGAGATCATTATTTTTAAAAAATGAGTAAAATCTATAAGGTTTTATTTTATTATAATTTCAGTACACGTTTTCAAAACGAAACAATTCAAATCATTTACTATAAACCGACCATCAAAAGTTAATTGTACACAAATATACGAAGGTTTCCACATTTAGACCCCGTCTTCTGCGCGTACGCACAAATCGTAGCTGACGTAATTTTACGACTGCGCTGCGACTGTTACGTGTTTTATATCACCGCGTATAGCTATGATTTATGAAATTATGACTTATGCCAACTGAGCTTACTAGCACGTAGTATATATTAATCTACGGGCACTAACGAGGTAGGTTGTTCACATGTTCGGTAATCTTATGTATATTATGATAATTTTAATTATGTATTATCTATCATCATCATTCACATGTTGACTGCCGTAAGTTGGGTATTCTCAATAAGGTGAGGCGGTTTTTCACTCCCGAGTAGCGTTGTTTGCTGTATAAGACTCAGGTGCGATCGAGTATGAAGTATTGTTCCCATCTATGGGACGGCTCCGCTAAATACCTCCTCGATGCACTTGATAGGCTGCAAAGGCGAGCGGTACGCATTATTGGAGATGTTGAGGTTACAGCCTCTCTTGAGGACCTCGAGCTGCGTAGAGACATTGCTTCTCTCAGTGTCATCTACCGGAATTACTACGGAGAGTGTTCTGAAGAACTTTTTGATCTAATCCCGCCCTCTCCTTTCCTCTCCCGGACTACACGTGCTGGTCTTAGGAACAACCATCATACTGTACAGACAATCAGTACTCGTACCAAATTTGGCGAGTTGTTCCTCTGTAAGACCATTCGGTTTTGGAATTCTTTGCCGGTGCATGTGTTTCCCAGTTCCTATAGTCTCGGATCTTTCAAGAGCGGGGCGTGAAACGGCATTAATGCAGGCCGTCATGAATGGGTGCGCTTGTTACCGTGCTTGTTCCACGGTGAGGAGCGCTCTCTTTATCTTGGACTGCATCGGCTACTTACCATCAGGCAGGATGTGGTCACTATGACGTGTCAATATAAAAAAAATCAGTACCACTATGAATAACAAAAAATAATCTCGTTATTTCAATTGAAAAAGCAGTATCCTGATGCAGTAGTTTTTTTTAAGATTTAGGTTTATATTTTTTTTTAATAAACATAATATTGTGTGCAAAAATAAAAGTAAATAAAAAACATTTCTATCACATTGCGATGGAAATGTTTTTTTATCGAGAAAATTGCTTCACGCTGTTGCGCTAAGCAATAATTAAGCCGCCAAACTATCCAATATCTATTTTACAACATCACTTGGGCATCAGATGTCTCACATTTGGGAATAAATTTTCCATGAAAATGACTTTATGTAACACTCTGATTTACGAGGCTCTATGTGGGACATAGCCCAAAACAGGGACAACGTCACGTAACCAAGCCGAATAGGAAAGTAGACATTTTATGAATAATGCGTTTGCGACAGATAACCTCCGAATCTACTATGACGATGTGCTAAGACACATTTATTTGAATGGCACCTATTTTTAACCGCCTCTGTGGTCTAGTGGCTAAAACCACCGGTTTAGACCTTGTCCCGGGTTCGATTCCCAGCGTGGGGTACGTGTTTGTGTACTCGGTTTTGGTTGCTTGTTTGTCCGCCTGGCTAGCTACCACCATCTTATCTAAATATGTCGCCATAAAATCAATGTTTGTAACATTGTTGTGGCAGCTACAGATAAGAGAGCCAGTGCCTCACTAGTTGAGGATCCCGGATGAAGTGCGCTTGCATTATTGGCCTTATCATCACTTAAGATCAGGTGAGATCAAGGCACTGTGCTTACCCGTTAATATAAAAAATATATCTGCACTAATATAATTAAGATAAGTATAGGCTTTTAAATATATTGAAAGATTCCCGTTTGATTTTCATGCTAGCTTGCGATAATTTTTCATAGTTATATAGCATAATATTTTTTGTATGTTTATAAACGTTACTAAGTAGGTATAGTAGTGGTACAAAATATTGTCTTCTTTTACAAAAACACAAATGTTGAAAAGTTTCCACGAGCAGGATTTGAACCTGCACCCTTCAGATATACCGATAGATTGAGCTAACGTGGTTGGGAGAATTGAACAATTGGGAGAGCACCTGACCCGAAATATCAGAAGGGTGCAGGTTCAAATCCTGCTCGTGGAAATTTTTTCAACATTTGTGTTTTTGTAGTTTGCTCGCAACAAAATTTGCGTTAAAAAATATATAAACAAAACAAAAACACTTTGTCTTCTTTTATTGATTTCGTATATTATTATTTCTTCTTATATTCGATAAATTCTTACAATAATAGAAAGATGCTCTTAAACAAAGTAATAATGGCAAATGTGATCTTTTCTCCGGATCCTGAAATCCAGAAAGTATCTTATACCGGGATAAAATATAGGCCCGGGTCCAGGAAAGATTCTGGGATGAATGAATAATGATAATAAATTAATAACAGCCAAATCTATCTAATCCTATGAAGCGACCTAAGTCCAGTAGTCGATCATTTACAGGCTTATAATGAAGCTAATAAACAAACGTATTGCGAATGCCACGACAGTGATTTACCATAACGCACATATACAGCAAGCTCATCAAATAGAACGAAATAATTGACAGCCAAGTGGGCGATAATAGCGTACGCGTGATTCGTGACAAATTGCTAGATGTAGCCGTTTCAATGACCGAGCGATTGACGGCGATCGGTTGCAGTGACCGCTCATCGATCACCGCACTCATTCATTAGCTAAACTTGTGATTTACGAGTATACTGCGATGCTGAATGCGTAAGCCTATCACTGATTGTATACTTGTTATTAAGACAAACTTTTCATCGGGAAAAATTATGAAAAACATTAAGTAATAACCGGAAAATGCAGTGTGGGCAGGCCTCCAACAAGGTGGACACCGACGATTTGGTGAAGGTCGCGGGAAGATACTGGATGCGAGCGGCAATAAACCGGTCTTGTGGAGATCCTTGGGGGCCTTTGTCCAGCAGTGGACGTCTTTTGGCTGAGATGATTATGATAATGATGATTACAACAAGTTGCTACACGGCCTATTACTGATTGATGTATACTTGTTGTGTTTTGAGACAAAAATTTTTGTAGGAAAATATATGAAAAAAAAACAGTTTTGGTAACAATAACTTACAACAAATTGCTAGACGGTCGCTGTGACCGCTCATCAATCACAGCACTCGTTAGCTAAACTTTTGATTCATACAGCGACGCACTGATTGATTTTTATACTTGTTGTGTTTGAGTCAAAAAAAAATATCGGGAAAATGTATGAAACATATTAAGTCGGCGTCGTACGTGCCTGCGCCGCAGCGTACGCAGTTCTCAGCACATCCATGTATTACAAAATCTGCCCTGCTCTGCGCTGCGCTGAGCTGCGTCGCCTGCGTCTCAGCATACGATTAGTCTAATACTTCGATCAATTTTATACTACGATGATGAGCTTACGCACTATACTGATTAATGTATATAGGAACTTGTGTTTTATAAAAATAAAAATGAAGAAGAACAAAAATAAATACATAGTACTACTACATAATACTAATTAGTAAAAAGGTATCATACCTTGTTTACACCCGACGTTTCGATCGAATTACAACGGCGTTAATCCCCGTTTAAATTTGTTTAACCATGGAACGCAATAGTTTAAAAGTGTATACATAATACTATTTCCACCAAAGTATTAAAGAGTTATCGTTAAACCTTAATTGTGTTATTAGAGTTCTTTGTTTTTTATAAATAATACATGATTGTAAATTGTTTTAAAAGATGGAGAAAAAAGAAAAGCCTTGTGAGTTTCTTGTTAGCACTTCTTGGTCGAACGCTTGTCCAAAACCCGAACTGGTAGTAGTTTCAATAGTTTCATTAAACTAAATTTAGTTTTTATATAATTTTAGTTTTTTATTATTATTTGATTTTTTATGCATAGTTTTGACGTCAATAAGTGCCGGTAAGGGCTTATATTTGACTTTGACTTTATGATTCCCTTTTTACACAGTCATATATACATGACATAACTTTACTAACTATGTTTAAACCTACTAAATTAAATGTCCAAAGCAGTCACCAGCCTCATTTTGTATATATTATTTATTGCACATAAACACACATACAGAGAACAGTTTACAAACAATGGTGGTGGTGGTTTTGTAACCATTATTATATAAAAAAGATAATAAATATCGATGGGCTTTCAAAACAATAAAAATGATAGTGATTTAAAACGACAATGGGTAACAATGACATTTATACAACAAAGGTAAGATATAATCACTTCCCATTAATAAATGGAAGGAAGAAACTACACAATTGACGGACATTGGAGTGATAGACGGTTGATGAATTATGATGATAATAGAAGTGCTACCTTTTCCGCTTAGAAAGGTAAGCCACTTAAACCGTTACCCTATTACAGTTTTTATTGTTTAGAAAAACGAATTTTCTGAAATCTTAATCAAATCCCACAAATGGATTGGAACTTATATGAAAGCTTTTCTTAAATTAGAATAAATTTGCAATAAAATAATTAAAAATGTCTGTAGCCTTGCAAAGTACGACATCTGAATACATATAGATAACACAACATAGGCGACACTTTTAAATACTTTTATTATATCCATAATACGCGTTGTCTTATTAAGGAATTTATTAATATAAAATTAACTATAATGATATAATCAATTTAGAATATATAATTCATTGTCGTAAATAGAATATATAATTCATTCATTGTCGTAAATCAGTTTTAATTCCATTTATGATATGGGCACACGACTAGATATAATTTGAATCATAAGAGCAAAATAATGAGAACTAGTGGTCGCCCAGTGGTCGAAATTCGACCGTAATTTTTATAAATAGATGTTTACTATTTCGGCTGAATGATGAAGCTGCAAGGCTGCACGGATTGTATCCTAAGCAATGAAAAATTTAAAAAGATAGAATGTAAGTTTGGATTGGCATTGAAAGATTTCGGCCGGTCCTCTTCCATTTTTGAATTTTTTTGAAAAATGTAGGAAACAATGTTTATTTTATTTAATGTATTTTTTATGCATAATTTAAAAAAATATTAGCATTCTGCACTCCTTCTCTATATAAACTATAAGTGTGCGAAATTTCATACTCCTCCGTCCGCGCAATTTTCGTAAAAAGGGGTACAAATTTTTGCTTCACGTATTAATATATAGATTATCCAAAGTGGCATTTTTAGATTGGCTGGTTTGGCGTTAAAGCTTGACGAAGATGGTTCCTACATGAGTTAGTTTGCTTGTTTATGGTACTATTATGGTGGCTACTCGTAAAGAAAAATATAAGTAACAATTGAATGCACCCAAATGAAATCTGTTACAATAATAGCACTTTTCTCTATAATATTACGGCTACGTCGCGTCGTTGGTGTCATTTTTGGTTTGTAACACTTTAACTAATACTCTTAATCTATTTATAGCTATCCTTGATCGTTTATAAATATGCGATATATTTTGTAACCGACTCTAATTTACTTCTTCAGTGTGTTGTCGTAATGTGATTAATGAATTAGAGCAATAACATAACATTTTGCGATTACCAAATAGGTGTCCGATGTTAATCCAAATTAATAGTCAAGTACCTACTTGAAACATAAAAAGTAAAAATTAAAATTAAAATTCAAAGTCTAAGTTAAATCATTTATTCATCATAAACCTTCACAGGCATTTATTGACGTCAAATCGTAAAAAATAGAATGTTTTTGTTTTGTTTATATAATTTTTAACGCATATTTTGTTGCGAACAAATTTCAAAAACACAAATGTTGAAAAAAAAATCCAAGGCTGGATTTGAACCTGCACCAATTGCATCAATTGGGAGAGCACCTGACCCGGTATGTCAGAAGTGTGCAGGTTCAAATCCAGCCCGTGGAAATTTTTTCAACATTTGTGTTTTTGTAACGTAAAAAATAGTGTAAACTACTGAATCGACTACCAGTTCGGATTTTCGCAGAGCCTTCGACCGAGAAATGCTGGCAAGGAACTCAGGAGTCTCTTTTTCTTTTTCTCCATCTTTTAAACCAAATTAAATTAATATTTTGGTAATAAGAGCCGTTTAATTTGGCTAAATCAATTTAAACTATAATATCGATTTGAACGTTCGTCGAAGTTCAGATTTGTGATGATACCGTGGTGGTTACAGTATTATTTAAAAAGTAGAGGTACTGTATTAACGTATGTCTACTTAATTTATAGTCTAATTGAGACTCATTAGTTGCCACAATGAAACAGCTATTTTAAAACGTCCACAATCTCAAGCATGACTTTATCTTAATCTTACTTAATGACGTCACGGTACATGCATTAAGCCAATTTCAAGTATTATAATAGTAAACTAAGATTGAGTTAAAAATGGAGTCACAAAACACGTGATATCACAGAAAGAACTCGGGGTGACACTCGAGCATGATTTTGACATTTGGTTTATGGGGAATATGTCAAAATCAGGTTACTAAGACACGATTGAGGCCCTCTGTTTAAAGTGTAAAAAAACTATAAAAATAACCAAACAAAAAGGTTTACTTACCGTTTGCAGTACGGCCCTCATCTTGACTCGTTGTAAGTATTGCACCAACGACACAGTCGTCAACAGCTCGATCGCTCACACATAGTTCACACACACGCGACCGGAACGCGGATAACCAAACCAAAGGGTTGATAGGTACTTTTATTTTTCTAATAATTTTCAATTATCTATGGTTTCAGTTCTGTATGGTCGTTGTAATGTGTCTGCTGGAGTGAAGTTCAAGGCTAGTCTGAGCTAGGTTTATATACAGGGGTGGCGAAGCGTGGCGTTGCATCTGTGTGCAGTGGATGCACCCAAGCCGAGCTGTGCGCATGCACACCTGCATAGCGGGGCATGTGGCTCCCAAACTGCATCGGTCAGTAGTGCCACTATTGTCTATTTTTCGATTTTCCTGTTAAATTATTCGATATGACGCTAACTGTTTTTAAAATATCCATTGTATTTATTTCAGTTGTTATGAAGAATGATTGATGGGGCAAACCAATAATTAACGTAAATGAGCCAGTTGTTATGTAAAAGTGCGAGTTGATATTTTCATCATTCAGGAAGGGAAAGAACTGTGGCTGTGATCAACAGTTTTACGTGCCTTCCGAAGCACGAAAGAGCTCGAGATGATAATTTTTTATTAAAAAGTTATGTTGTGTTCTTAAAGTATGTATTTGTAATGATCATTCAAATGTTTAAGGTGCAATAATTAATTAAGACTTTGAAGCATTACAGACTAGTTACTTTCGTGCAAGAATTGTTATGTCTATGGGACAAATGCAAAAAAAATTGTACATATAACAAATAGGAAACAAAGATGAAAATAACTTGATCTTACAAAAAAATAACAAAGATGAACTATAAGGACTAGTTCATGTTGTGCATTCTATTTGAAAGGTAAATTTGTTAATGAGTAAAAAGCAGTATCTTGATTGATTATTTTAATAAAGAATGGCAGCAAGTCTAGTTTGTATTACTTTCGACTTACTTAACATTTTTTTTGCAAATCAACTTTAAAATTAACTGTAATCATAATATTTTAACTTTAGTAATCCAAATCAACTATTACAATATGAGTGCGACTTTACTTCATATTTGTTATTTCATATTTGTTACGTCACAAAGAAATGTAACAAATTCGTAACAAAAAGGAACAAAACACTCGTGTGTACAACCTAAAATGTGTGAAAAATACTAAGAGATGTCTTTGAATCAAACTGTTTATATGTTTCTAAATATATCATGAAGTATCCTTGAAATAAACTATATAGAAAGCTAAACATACACTAACCAATTAGTTTAATGGAATGGTTATCAAGATGAAACTAATTTGTGTATTTTTCCCGCACAATTTAGTAAAATTTTTGTAGACCGTCTAACCAGAACTCCAGCAAAATGGCCGTCGTGCAGAACTAGCGCCACCTACAGACGTTATTTATGATTTTAGTTAGTCAGGTAAAAACTTATTTTTCTACTAAATAACAATAAACAAAGCTGAATAACAAATATGAAAGAAGTTACGGACGGCTTTAAAAATGATATTTAAAACAGTTTTTAATAGAGAGGCCTGATTTATTGTTTAAAGTATTAAAATGTATGTAGTATTCTGTAAATAACTAAAAATATTTAACAGTATAAAATCATTCAACTGTATTTTTTTCCCCATACACAAAGCTGAACACGGACGAGAAGGACACGCGTACTTGTATGAAGAAAACTAAACGTATCCTGATGATTTGATTTTTATTTAATTGATTTATCGGAAAAATATTATTTATTTCTTTTAGTTTTTGTTATAATGTAATTTTGTAAATGTATTTAAAAAAATATATGAAAAGAAGTTATGTATTGAATGTTTATTCTAATAGGACGTTCACGCATTCAGAAATGTACAATTTTTTTGCATTTGTCCCCTATTCTCTATAGCAAAGGAAAAGTAACGCTATAACAGTTCAAAATAATATAATATTATAATTATGTAAGTTTATACATAAATAAAATAAAATAGTAGTTTATGCAACTGTCATATAATGAAGGGTATTAAAACACGAGTGTGAGTTTATGAAACGAGCGCAGCGAGTTTCATAATAGTAACGAGTGTTTTAATACCCGTGTTATATGCAGTTGCATACACTACTTTATCTTCACTAATGCAATTAGTCAAACAACAAGAGTAAAAGCTGACAATAGTTTATTTATAATAATTGTTCAAATTTCCGCCATTAAAATCTAACCAATGAGAGCGTAGCTGCGCGCGCAGTGCCAATCAGGAGCGAGCGCGCGCTGTTCTTTTTTTATTTAATTGGCACAAGATCTTACCAAAGAGTTATGTGTATGTAAGTTTAGTAGTTTCGACGAAGTTTTCACGTATAACCCAACTGTTTTCAAAAGCCAGCCTAATGTCAAAATTTTATACAACTTGTATGAGGATTTTGACATAAGGCTCGCCAGGTTAATTGGTCGCGTTTTATTGATGTTATAATGAGATTTTACGATATCGATGTGGATATTATACCATCATGTGAAATTGCTTAAATTGAGTGTTTTGTTGTCTGCGCTATAACAGTAGTAATTATAAGTCAAGTATTGGAAACATAAGTAGAATGTTACAACATTAGTGTAGATAAAAATCCTTACCTTCTTTTCTAACACATTTTTTTTTGTTATATTGATCTAAAACTATAAGTTTACTCAATAACATAAGAATATCTGATTATTAGCGAAGATTAGCGTTTATTCCAAAAACCTAAATATTATATTTTGGTTCTCTTACAATTGCATCTATGTTATTCATCCATTAACCCTATGCCGTAAAGGACATAGAGTGATATATGATAGTTCCGAGTACACACGGCGGCAGATCAACCTACCCAAAACTGACAAATTCTACAATCAATTTTGAACTTTATCATTTGGTTATAAGGATCAATATTCATTAGAGAAATTTGACAGGGTAGGTTGATTTGCCGCCGTGAGTACATACAAGTCGGAATTATTTGAGTAAAGAATCATTCAACCCGAGAAAAAGGCATTACTAATGTTAAGCTTTTCAATTACTGATTGTTAACGACACGGATCATCCTAAATACATAATTCTATACAATCGATCATAATACTTTACATAAACAATTACGTATTTATGTTTTTCGTTAAGGCCGTCTGGTAAAGCTCCTTGTTTCATGGGCCAGACCATCATGGGAAGACGAGATCATCCAGTAAATACGTCTATCTATCCCACGTTCCCGCTATATTCAATATAGGTACCATTCCTCTTCCTCCTCTTCCTCTTTATCATTTAAAGTCCTGTAACTAGACCCTAATAATAGGACATGAGGATATAATCCACCTATAATCCACCTCACGAGCCCAAAGTGGTAGTCTGCGGTAGGTATGTTTTAATGTCTGTCATCTTACCGATCCGAACCCTTTGGAGAATCTCCCTGTTCTGTTTCCTGTTCCTTCTAGAAAACCTCCGAAGGTAATTCGTTTCACACGGCTTGAGAAACCCTTTAAGTTTCTCACGGCCCCCAAAAAAGCCCGGTAAAGCTGAAAATGCCGCCTCCAGGAAATCAGCAAACTCTCTCCATAAAAAAAAGGTTGTAGGTGGTCGTTGTAATACAACGACCGGTTATAACGTGCCGTAAAAGATTTACGCACTGATTTATGTTTACTAAAATACATTAAAAAAATAATTTATTCATTATATGAGTAAAGGTGCGGCATGATCATATCGTTTTGTTAACACCATTAGCATGTTGCACCATCGTAACGTTCTCATTTCGTAGAAAGTAATGTACAAGGAAATACGCCAATATTCAATTATTCCAACGTTTGATGTTCTGTTCTCTCAGGAGGAGGGAGCAACATACATCTACCCTAAAAACCATAGGACAAACACCGTCTGTTTTTTTATTATTCCATTAATTTATATCTCATTTCCCCTGTGTGGT
This sequence comes from Eudonia lacustrata, assembly GCA_947562085.1. NCBI lineage: Eukaryota > Metazoa > Arthropoda > Insecta > Lepidoptera > Crambidae > Eudonia > Eudonia lacustrata. Next base: position 6,970,048 of record OX387324.1, on the reverse strand, counting down.
GCCGGGGATAAAGAATTGCACCACCCCATCTCTTGGGGGTGTCGTAAAAGCCGACTAAGGGACCATTCCAGAGGATGGGCAGCAGCATCTCTCTGAGGTTACCCTCAACCTACTGCGATCGCCAACCCGCCTGCCAAGCGTGGCGATTACGGCAAATACCCCTCATATCCTTGGGGGAGGCCTTTGTCCAGCAGTGGACGTCTTTTGGCTGAGATGATGATATAAAAAAAAAACAAAACAAAATAACAATGATATTATGATTATATATATATATTTTTTAACAATGATATCTCATTTGCTAGTGAAAGGATGAACGTGCAAAAGCATTTCACCCGTAAACTATTAACATTATTGCTATAACATCAAGCTTCGATAAGATATTGGTAGCTAACCTTTAAAAACCGAACCAAATCGAAAACAATATGAACCTGTGCTAGGAATCGAACCCAGGAGCTCTGAGCTTTTTCCGACTAAGAATTAAACAACATCGGCACCTTTATCCTAGGCTGACGCATAAAGGGCCAGTGGTCTGAATCAGGCATTTTTCTCGTAGCCCATGATGACAAAGTCAGCTATACCGACTCACTATTGAGACGTTAGCGAATTAGTAAACTTGAGGTCCAGAAATCTATATCCATCCATAGGGTAGGCTCGTGCCCCAGCAGTGGGGACTTAAAATAAGCTGATGATGATGATGATGATGAGGCACAGACAGGTATGTCGTTAAAAATTCGCCCTCAAAAAGTTTGAGATGCGGTGGCCGGGCCAGCCGAGTGGTGGAGAGCATTAACATTTCCCTCCCAAGGACCGACGACGCGACGGCACCACTCAGCAAATAGGTAACACTTTCCGATGTTACGCTGCGCCCAGATGAAAGTGATCACTTTGGACGCGTTTACGTAATGACGATTAATAATTGTTATCATCTATATATTAATACGTGAAGCGGAAATTTCGTGCCCCTTTTTACATTGCACATGGTGTGCACAAGTTTAATCCCGAAAAATGAAATTAATGTATAATTTGTGTTTCATATATAAATTATATATTTCATATATTTTTATTTTCACGATCTAGTAAAGGTCGCGGGAGACCGCTGGAAGCGAGCCGCAAAAACCGGTTGTTGTGGAGATCTTTGGGGGAGGCCTTTGTCCAGCAGTGAACGTCTTTTGGCTGAGATGATGATGATGATGGTGATGTGTTTCATTACTTTGTATTTAAACATTGTATATTTTATAATTACGGTCGCATATTGACTACTGGGCGACTTTAGTCACGATCAATATGGATGTATAATATCGTGATATTGTATTTATCTTTGTAATTAACGTGTTAAATATGAGCATTCATTATCATTACCAACATAATAATTGTATTATGTACATCATTATTATTATTTTATAATTTAAACACACTTAAGTACATATTGTTTTCTATCGCAGTCGTGTACCAACTCATCAGCTGATACGTGACTGCGTAATATAATGGTTAATACATCTAGTATACTAACTTTGCAGTTGTTGTTGTTCGTTGTATACTTATGAAAAAATGGGATTTTTTAACAGATTTTTTGTCTTTATTATTTATTTATAAATAAAACATTTCGAAAAATAAAACATATAGACTTTTCATATCATACAAATACTGGACCGATTTAAAAAATTTTTTCACCATTAGAATGCTACATTAGCGCTAAGTAACATACATAAGCTATATTAAAAAAGAAATGTCCACCCGTGCGAAGCAGGGACGGGCCGCTAGTGCTAAACACGAAAAGAGAAGGTGTTGAACAGGCACTTGTGTTCAATATCCCAAATAGAAATGGAACCCAGCAGCTCCTTAAAAGCTGGTGCAGGGTGTACACACGCCTGCTCATCACATTACCACAAACTGTCAAGTTTCCTCAATAGACTTTGAACTTTATATAGGGCATAAGGTTGAAGCTGAAGAAGAAATTTGAGAGTCTTGGATAGGTTTATGTGCTGGCGTCTGTACGAGCTAACTATTATATTACGGAGTCATTATTAATTACAGTAATATGTGTTTAACAGTTTTATTGCAATGATAACAGTGCTTCTTCTAATACGCGTATTTGTAGAGTAGTTATTAGATGTACATCTATACTACTATATCTGTAGGCTCTGTCTGTACATGAAATTTTTCTGACAAAGTTTGGGATAAATATTCGTTTTATGACTCACTGACACCAATTCTACGATTTTTGAAATGTCTGTCTGTCTGTCTGTCTGTCTGTATGTCCTCTTATAACTCAAGAACGTCTCGATGAAAATTTGTATGTAGTAAGAACATGAGATTGTGCAAATGAAAGGCTATAAAAAAAATATTCACAAATTTTCGCACAGCGAAGCGGGCTGGTGACGGCTCGTTTATTATATAATTGTACATTTTACAAACTTTCCAACATAACTGTTGGTAGTTTTAAAATTTATAGGTAGCTCAAGCAGTTCGAACCTTGTGCGATGTTAATAGTTCATTTATAAAAGATAAACGTTGAAGTTTAATAAGCGTTTATATTCAAATGTTCAACTATCTTTGATCTTTAAGGATGAGTCGTTAACATTTATAGATAGATTTTGTTAACTTAAATTAAATTGAATTTTAGGCTGGACTATTCTGACTGATCTTTATTAATAGCGAGCAGGCCAAGAGGAAGACCGTCACCGAAATTTACTACGTCTATGGGTACCTATCCCCGGGTACCTGATTGGAGTTTCATTCGCCATTTGAAACGAGAATTTGATCAAATTTGACTTCTATAGTATTCCACCAGAAGGCACTGAATCAACACAAATATTTTTTTCGCTTCCGTTAACGTGATTGAATGACAAATGAAACTCAAAGTGCCAAGTTCTCTACGGTTTTAACGATTAATGGCTCGTCATTTATCTTGACGACATAGCAATCCATGATCGATACTTCGATTTACGAAATACAGCTTCTGTATATCACCAATCCCTGCTACGCCTACTTAAGTGACCTTTTCGTGGGTGTTTATGCGATAGATATCTTTAGAACACTCCGTACGCATACCTCCTACGCTTATTCAGACTAGTTACTTCCTCATAGCGCCTTGCTAATGAAATCCCGTTGTTTATTGCAGCCATGGGTGGAAATATCCTTAAGGCATTTTGTTTATAATAATATTTGCATAAACAAGATAGAAAGTAAACGCGTAGGGCCCGGCAATTACAATATAACATCACGGCGATCTTAAGAATAGTTTCGCGAAGAAATTGAAATTAACATCTAGAGAAAACTGTTGCGTAATTAACAGGTTACACCTTTAGATTTGCAATAAATGTAACGATTTGGAATAAATTTCGCATATTTCTTTAGAAATGTGGCTTGTTGTGAAGTAAGCTTGGTTTAGAATATTTTTCTTTACGACATAAATTTACTCTGCAGTGATTTATCATGTGGTATGTTTGCCTGTTGAATTGTAAAGCTGGCCTCGTAGAAAGTTATTTGGAGGCACTTATGGCAAGGCAGCCATAGAAATCAAAGGTTAATCAGCGAGATGCCATGATGCCTATCACAGACGACTGATTTCTTTTTGCTAGTTAGACGACTTTGTCGAGTCAGTACTTATCAGACTTTTTTCTACGCTAAAAGTGTTTTCTTTATAGTATGTTTCTCACTACTTTGTTTTTTTTTTATTTCTTCAACAAAGAGGTTTCAGAATTCAACTTATAGTAAGTGACGATACTTACGATGAGGCCGAAGATGGAACGCACTTCTCCCGTAATCTTCAACCACTGAAAAACTATCAAACTTATGTCTAATTATCGACTGTATACCAATGCAACTAACATAGTTTTTATGGCAACAGACTAGACAAAAACATGTCATAGGTAGTTATTTTGAGAGACTGAGTGCTGAGTGTAGTATCGTTTCATTTCCTAAAATATTTTCAGTCTTCTGTGGCAAGCCTTACTTAACGAATCAATTAGTGCTGACACAAACGAGTGAAGCGACAGTTGAAAGTTAGCGTATCGACTTTATGTGAACTGTGATTTATGTCCTACCATCCTCGGGTCAGTAAACCGATCAATTAAGTAAACAGACTGTTATTAAGTTTAATGTTTATTTACAAACAACCTTTTACAGTATAATTTGTATACTAACTACCTACTTATGTTTATTTTACATATTATTTGTACCGACGTTTCGAACCCTTTGCAGGATCCATGGTCACAGTAAGACTCTTCAATTGGTTCGAAACTACATATTGAAATTAAATTTACAATAACAACACATGTTCACGTAAATTTTATTAAACAAAAAGTTACAACATCAAAACCAAAGACAAAGTCAAATTGTTTTATTCAAATAAACTTAAGAAAGGTGCTTTTGAATCGTCCTAACATATTTTTAACCTATTCAGGACGTCTATTTTTTAGCTGTGGAGAAGAATGGGCGCAAGAAACTCCACAGCTTTTATAGAAGTAATGACATTTACAAAAAAAAAGTATGTCGATACCAAATTATACAATATTTAATTTAACACCCATCAGAACTTAAATATGAGGTCCAAATAAGTCCTCAGAAGAGTAGGTATTTATTCTGTGGAGTAGGTAAAAGACAGTTATGAAACAGTCTGACTCTAGCCCACGCCACGACCTTTCACAGTCCGTGCGAATGCTCTTCCAATTGAGCTGTGGAGATACTGGTTTTCCTGTAGAGTTTCTAGTTTGAAAAAAGACAAAATGTTGAAAAAATTCCTCGAGCCGGATTTGAACCCGCACTGCACTGCCAACTATGATATCGTGGCTCAATCCAACTCGCTTAAATTAATCAACACTATCTACTTTTACTTTATAAGCCAAAGGAGCCCTATTCAATGTCGACAACTACGTCATCAACATCCGATCTTAATATTTTTACAAATATTGAAAGATCAGTTAAGAATTAGGCAAGCTATATTTATGATTACCTACTTACAAATAATTTCAATTTATAATAATTTAATTTATAATTAACATAGTGTTTCTAGTGCTTGTTTCGTATTGCTAGCCAGCGGTTAAATCAATGTTGAATGTACTCACAATGAACCTTTAACATCACAAAGATATATTTTTACAAATATTTAGGTTGAAAACAAAAACACTATAGTTACTCAACAGAAAAAATATCTACACGAGTAGATTGACCTCTCGTCAAATTTTTGTACTATAAAAATAGTTCTAACTCTAACTCTACCTGTCGTTATTGTTGGATTAAAGTGCGTTCGCGGTTATCGAACCCAACACATAGAGTGGTGTGTTTAAGACATTTTAAACTACACCACAAAAGTTTAAAAAGTCGGCACGCCCTTTATCAAGTTATTGATAAGAAACATAATTGTCAGAGTTAGCATATCGGCGGCAGCAGGAACACAATTAGCACACGTCCTGTGTTGCGCAACTGATTGGACCACTGCGACTTCCCCACGTTGTTCCGCCATTTGCTGGCTCACACACGGACGCACAAAATGGCGGACGAAAAACAAAAAAATATTTGTGTGGCTGGTTGTTAAGTCACGTTTCGGAATTCAAGTGCCTAATTTAATTGAGGTTTGCAATTAAAACTTTATTGTAGCTAACATTTTATTTTTATTAAGGCAGTTTAATTACAAAATAAGTTTTGTTATATATTTTTTGGCATTTAAAATCCGCATGTTATTGTCTCAATACTGTGCTCCGGCCTTTCCACATGGGGGAGATAGATAGACACTAAAATATTAATTTATTTGTGATATTAGTGATAACTTTACTGATCGTTGTACTACCTGTAGATATATATGTACATAATGATTGTTTCTCAAAAAAATAATAGAAGCTAAAGCAAGGTTTGTGCGGTTTTTAATGTTTGTTACGACAACAATCGAAACGCTTAACGTAATTGCATGACTTGCATGTAATTGCATGAAATTGAAAACCGAGCGTGCAAGTTGCTGCGCCACGGAGTTCCTAATTTTATACTAAGTATGTAAATATTTCAAAAATTACAACTTCAAAAGTGTTGTCGTCTAATTTTACTGGCCGCGTGCATGTAGAATTAAGCATGAAAAATGCGGTTCGGCGCGTCCTGATCTGACGTCGAAGATCCCTTGTGCGAGTTAGTTGGCTTGCGCAAGGTTGTCTGACACCTACTTCATGACCTGACGGTTGGTGGGGATTGTCATTATAAACTTAAAGTCGGCCGCACCGGGCAGCCGTGTGTCCGCGCCCATAATGATAGCTTACCGGTCAAGCGCAGGCTTTCCTGATTCCCAACCGGTATAGGGTCGGCCAGAAAACGCGGAAACCACCAGAGCGGCGAGAGTGAAACCTCTACCCACCTTTTTAGCCACCTTACACCGGCCCTGCACTATGCTACCCATCTACTATGATTATACTTTCTTTATTATACATTACGAAAGTGTAATTCCAGAGTAAAGGCGTAAGCGTATTTGCGATTATGCGAGCTTTGAATGAATCGTTTATCGTACTGCCTGTAATTGGCAGTTTGTAGAGTCAAGTGGGTATTATTAAAGTAAATAAGCAGTCATGCAACACTATGCTGCCTTTAGTACTGAGCGCAAGGTGCGAATTTGTTACATATTCGTTCGTATTAAAGTTGTAGTAATCAAAAAATAGCTCCTATTTTCGGAGGCCAAAACTCATTTTGGGTCGCTGAGCCAACTTAGTTAATCAAAACAGCACCAGCTAATGACAATGGTTTCAAGTTCTTTGTTGTTTGTTTGTTATTTTGTTGTTGGTTGCCTTTAACAGTTTGTAGAACATACTGAAGAACTATGATTTCCTTTAATATCGCTTTAGGAGCTGGAAGCTGTTCATTACCAAAAATTTAAAGTACTATTGTAAAATATTAATGTCTCCTAACAAACAATAAGTCAAGGACATTATACCCAAATATTTATATAGTTTAATGAGTCTCTTAAATCAAACTGCAAACACTACCGACCAAAAAATATACTAAATTGATCTATTTTTCATTCCGAAATAGATCTGTAAAGTTCTTTTTAATCCAAAGCCCACTAGGTTCAGCGGAAATCAACCTTACAGACACCTACAGAAATCGTCTGAGCAATCGCGTTTTATTACAGAGAGCTTGGGGTCTCTATTTATCTACCAAGGTTCTTAAAAAAAGGTTAAACCTACTTTACATGTTGTTTAATATGCTTTTATATATAACTTGCCTTTAATAAAGAAAATTTTAAACACATACTTATAAAAATGCGATCTCCAAAATATTTTTAAAAATAGGTTTTAATATTTTAAACATCTTAGTCTTCAAAATTCTATCAGTATTCAGTAGTTTGAAGTTAATTGGTACTGAATGATGTTTATAGAATTTCTCCCGATCTCTTCCTATCGAAGCTCTTTGCTATTGCAGTTTTATTTTAAACTAACTATTTTAATTGCTGAGCATAAATATGACAATGAAGGGAATTTTAAACTTTAACGCCTGTTATATTTTCGTGCATTAAATGACAACTGATCCTATTTGCAATACTTTAATCATGAGGAAAGCATTGAACCTCGGTCCTCGATAGATTGATTATGGTATCTAAGGCAAAAGTTATTAACTAAATAAGTTATCTTTTATAAATAAAATAACTTAAACATCAAATGCTAAATCGAATGTAAAAATATCCTAAAGTTTAATAAATAAGCAGATCCTACAGATGTAATTATAACAAACGAATGATTTTAACGCTCCAATAAATTTCGAATATTACACTAAAGAGGATTCAATTCAGTTTTATACTTTTTTAGATTATTTAATTTTTGAACGAAAATAGAACAGGCGTGAATGCTTGTAAGTATGTAAGTTGCTTTTACATGATCAGTTTAGTAAGCAATAATGACGACCTCCTTGGTCGAATGGTTTATACACCGGTTTTCATGGCGTCGCCATCTCTGAGGTCCCGGGTTCGATCCCCGGTCGGGTCAATTTAGATCTGGGTGTTTTCTATGTATAATAAGTATGTATTTAAGTATTTTAAGTATGTGTATCCGTTGTCTAGTAACCAGTGAACGAGTTTCATAACGAAGCTTCTCTTGGGCTAGATAGTTGGCGTGAATATAGGAAAGTTTATTTATTTATATATTATAGTGTAGTACAATAATATGATAAAAATAGTGTTGCTTCGTCTCGTTGGCAACGCACTCATCCCCATATCTGGAGGTTCTGTGTTCAATTCCAGGGTCAAGTAAAGTGTGTTTCATATTTTTCAATGTACTACTCGGGTTTGTGATCACCAACCCGCATTTAGTAAGCGTGGTGATTAACCCGTTACCCATTTATTGTTTTTGCAGTGATGACTTAATTTCAATGATGGAGGCATTTACTTAGCAATGCGACACAGTATAATAGTGTTGTGTACAAATACTTATAAATACTTGAATAATTAACTGGGCATAAGAATTATTCGTAGATAATTTGATTTAGATAAAAAAAGTAATTCGAGATAGTTACTTAATGTAGGGTAGTTTTTTACTCAGACTTCAATTCTCGTGGTGTTCTAATGGCCGTCGCCGTCGGTCGGTGCGCGGTACAAAGGCTTGTTTAATCGGTTATTTGCATAAATTGCATCGGTTGTGCGGAATATCATATCTGTATATTACTTATGATATTTACTTAAAAACGGTTAATCAAGAAAAACGTTAATAACAAGTGCTGTGGCTTGTATGTGTCGACAAGGAGCAGGTCCATCGGACTACGGTGCATTAAAGCATTGTAAAAGAAAAAAAAATCAAAATTCAAAATAATTTATTCAGTTTAGGCCACAAGTAGCTCTTGTGAATGTCACTATGCCATCGGTTCGTAAGTCTACTCTGGGCGGGAGATCTTGTACTGAGAAGAACCGGCAAGAAACTCAGCAAGTGTCCAGCTCTTTTCTCCCTTACAGCGTCAAAAATATTGGAAAATGCCCTATCATAGCAAGCAGGACACTTTCTTTTACAAATAAACACAAAAAATATATAGAAGACAACCACAACATGTAAAAAAAACAAAATAAAAAATCTAAGTTAACAAATTTACATCAGATAATTATATAAAAGTTTCAATTTCTACAGTGTCATACAGTACCACTACAGTACATAGTAGTATAGCACTCTATCATGCTTCAGACTTTTGGGCCGGCAGGGTGAGGGTGACTGATGCTGCGTTGTTTTCGCACTGCACCTGTTGCGTTGTTGCTGTTGTCCTTGCGTCTGGACTCCGTTTCCACATAACATCAGGTGGAGTGGAGTCATTTGCCGTGCTAGGTATAAAAACAAAAGACTGCATATAGTGATTAGTGGGTATGTCACATCTAAATATTTGCTTTTCGGCTACCACAGACCACTACAAGCATATTGTATACTTGTGTCACATCGTCACTTTATGTAGGTGCTAGTGATAAATTTTTATCAAATAAAAACAGCATCGGATTTAATTGGCTCACTTCAACTTATGCCAAGGCATCAATTAAAACAGACATCCACAAAGAAGGCATACATTTTATTAAATGAACGCCTTTTTGTGTTATATTTTAACTTCACTCGTTGGAACGTTACTCAAATCATTAGCTTGGTATAATTGCATCTGCAAATAGGTTTTTTAAACTTGCTACTTAAGAGTAGTTTGAGCATTCTACTTATATAGGTATTTTAGGTATCTATAGATATAATAAATAAAGGTGTGTGAAAAAAACACAAATGTTGAAAAAATTTCCACGAGCAGGGTTTGAACCTGCACCCTTCTGACATACCGGGTCAGGTGCTCTTCCAATTGAGCTATCGTGGTTCTAACCAGCCCGCCGAAATTATTCAACACTATTTACTTTTTACTTTGAAAGCCAAAGGCGCCCATTCAATGTTAACAACTACCGTCATTAACATCCGATCATAATATTTTTACAAATACTAAAGAAAAAAAAAAAATTTTTTTTTCAACATTTGTGTTTTTGTAATTTGTTCGCAACAAAATTTGCGTTAAAAATTATATAAACATTTATTAATAGCTTGCCTACTTCTTAACTGATCTTTAGTATTTGTAAAAATATTATGATCGGATGTTAATGACGGTAGTTGTTAACATTGAATGGGCGCCTTTGGCTTTCAAAGTAAAAAGTAAATAGTGTTGAATAATTTCGGCGGGCTGGTTAGAACCACGATAGCTCAATTGGAAGAGCACCTGACCCGGTATGTCAGAAGGGTGCAGGTTCAAACCCTGCTCGTGGAAATTTTTTCAACATTTGTGTTTTTGTAATTTGTTCGCAACAAAATTTGCGTTAAAAATTATATAAACATTTAAAGGTGTGTGAATTAATTATTTACTGTGAAGTTACTTTACATATTGTTTTCAAAGTCTTTGCGTATTACATACTAAAATGAAACACTTTGTGTGCATTTACGTGTGATTTTTTTGTAATTTAGGGCCCGACCGCCTAACCGATCGCTTTGACTTCGTGTGTGGTTTACGACGTCATCTTGTCGTTTTGTGCCGCCTATGAAAGCAATATCGAAAGCCATAGCCTTTAGCTTTTGATATTGCTTTCATAGGCGGTGCGAGGTGGCAAGATGACGACATAAACTATACGCGTAGTCAAAGCGATCGGTTAGGCGGTCGGGGGGCAGTTTTCAACACAGTAACCCAGTGTTCAACATAAGTTTCTGCCGGCAAACAATAACATTAAATTTCATTGATATTTTACTGGATGTCCGTTAAGAAGAAGGTGGTTTAGTCGATATAAAGTAAATGAAGTGCTTAGTTTATTGTGTAAGTAATTAAAGTAGGCACTTGCCGCACGAACACTGGCCAGCGCGCACCTATCCGCCGTATGGTAGATACATACAATAGTGCGTTCAAATCAATTGATATATTTTTGTATGATGGGGTTAAATTTAAATCACTCATCTTCCAAAAACTCTTCAATGTATTATAATTAATTGTCATATGTATTATTATGCCCGCGTGGTGATTTATGGCCCGTTCTCCCTATCCATCCATAGGGAAGGCTCGTACCCCAGCAGTGGGGACTTTATGAGCTGATGATGATGATGATGATGATTATTATATATATAGGTACTATATAATCTGTATTTTGCTTGTTTTATATTTAATTTTAAATTCTTACTACTATTACTTACTTAGGTGTAAATGTTTAAATTAACTTAAATAATAAGCTAAGCTCTGAGAATAGCGTTGCGGGTTACATTACTGTTAATATAGATTTAGCTTTATCTTTATGTTATAATGTCTAGATGTAATGTAACTATTTGCTGTTCCCTAATAAAATAAAATAAAATAAAGTAAAGTAGTATATTATTCGTAATTTATTAATTATGGAAAAGTGTCTTGAAGGCTAGCGTATCGACGAACAACTTTATTTGAAAATTTCATTGAACAAAATAGAGATGACTCTTTAAACTATAAATTCTTAGATTGAACATATCATGGACATCTCACCAGTTTTAGTTGTTATAATTTTAGTTGTTGACCTAGTACTTGCTTAAAAGATAAGTAAACAAAAAGATAGGAAAGGAAAATAATTGTTTTCATTAAAATTTTATTAAAAACAACAATTAGGTTATTTATCCCTATAAAGCTTATATTGTTAAAATTATTGCACTTCTATACAGCCACGTTTTATAATGAGATTTTTTAATACAAAATTGTGATTGTTTACTATGAAACCATCACTATATAAGCAGTAGGTATAATTCTGTTATATTTTACAGGACATGTGTTTTATATAGTAGTAAGGGATTTTTATCTTTATGAAGTACGAAATAGATTCATTTTCGAATCACAATAAATAACTTAATTAAAACAACAAATTTTGTAAAAAAAAAAAGGTTAACAATGAGTACGACCTAGTCGTTAGCCGCAGCTAGGTATATAAAACAAAATTATTTACATCAATATTAAAGTATTGTCTATCTATTCTATATTTACAGCTTTCTTAACTCTATGGAACCATTGAACAATAACATTCAATCTACGCAGACTTCTTCTTGTTTTCAGAATCTGCCTGCTTCTTTTGTGTCGTCGTCGTTTCAGGTTTATTCTCAGACTTTACATTACGTTTAGGGTGGGAGTGATAGTTCCTGGGATACGACGGCGCCTTCTGCTTACCTACAGGAGGAGCATAATGAGTCGCCACAGTGTACTCAGCCTCTGGGTTATGTTCCTGATTCACAAGTTGGTTATAAGGCAGCGAGTGTGAATTAACATACGAAACCTTCTCAGTAGAAGGGTTCTTGAGAATTGTCTGCGGGACCATTATCTTGTATTGTGACTGGTACTTATGGGGCACGGGGGTGACGTAACTAACAGTTTGCACGGACGCCGGTTTCCTCTCACGCTTGTAGCTCAATGGCAACACTGTTGCGAGAGTGTGGTCTTTACCGGGGTAATTTTCTGACAGCACCAAGGTGTTGCCGGCTGAGCTGTCGCCCGTCTGTTTTTGATAGTAATAGCTCCGCGCTCCACTTGCACTTCCAGCACTTGATGTGGCAAAACTGTATTTAGGTACGCTCTGACTTTGGCTCAACTGAGCTTGGTAGGCAGCAAGAGTTTCCTTAGGAATTGTGTATTTAGGTAGCCCATATTGTGGTCGATGGGCCTGTTGTGAACTGTAGACTGGGAGAGTGACTTTACTCGGTCCATACTCAGTGGATACTGTTTTCTGGGGAGTATACTCGATTGTCTGTTGTTTAGGTGGCCCATATTCTTGACTTGCTGATTGTGAAGCTTCGTATTGAGCTTGCTGGGCAGCTGCATGTTGCGCTTCTTGACTCTCTGGTGTACCATATTCTACCGAAGGTGCCGCACTTTCGTATGTAACCGCTTGTTGTGGTACACCGTATTCGCTATGACCAACAGAACTGCTAGCAGATCCTTCGTTTACAGCTGAGTGTGCGGTCTGAGAATTTGATTGAGGTGCAGCGTGTTCTACTTGTGTTTGATACTGCGGCTGCATATAATACGACGGAGTCTGACCTTCATACTGAGGCACATATTGGAAAGAATATTCGTATTGTTGTTCAGGCTGCTGGTAAAGAGATTGAGTCATTGGAACATAATATTTTTGACGAGAGTAACTCGTAGGATACTTAGCCATAACTGGTTGAACTGCAGAGTATTGGACGCCTGAATAGTCAGCCTGAGTGTACGATGGATGTACGTATGGGGCTGCATAGTTTTGAGGCGCATGATTTTGGGCTGGTTCTTCAACAGGTTGCTGAGGCTCTGACAAAACGGAGTTTTGATAAGCCATAACCTGAGGTGCAAAAGAGTATCCAATTTTCTTGAAATAATTGTTAACTACTTCTTGCAAATTGATGTTGTTCAGATATTGGGAAGCAGAGTAGCTACTGCCCTGATTGGATGGGCCTGAGTAAAGTTCTGCTGTAGGTTTTTTGAGATAAGAGCTTGGTACTCTCAATACCAAAACTGGTACAACTCTTTGTTCCAACTGAGATCCGTGGCTGCGAAGATAATCCTGGTTGAGTCCAGCACTCTGGTACTGAGGATTTTTAAGTAATTGCGATGGCTCAATCAAATAGTTTGACATTACCATTGGGAACTGGCCGCTTAATCCAGAAAACTGTTGCCCATTGTACGTGGTATAGAAAGTAGGATTTGAACTCTGAGTTGTTCCGTGATGTGATTCACCGGAAGAGTACGGTGGAGGGGGAGAGACCAATCCCCTAATATTTTCATAGCTAGAGCTTGGCCTCGATGTTGGCTTTTGGTATTGGTAAGAGTTTTGCTCTTCTTTCACGTCAATCAACTCGTAAGCACGTGACGGTTGAATTTCCACGTTTGGTGAAGAAGTTGTGTATTTGGCTGACTGAGAGTAGTCAGAACTAAATGAGGGTTGAGATGGAGGAATGTCTTCTTGCGAATAAGGGTAAATCATGTATTTGCCTTTTTCCTGGCCTTGTTTGCCAAAGTAAGTATAAGTATAGCCGTTGTTGGTCCTGTAGCCATATCCTAAGTTGGCGTCAATGGTTCTTTTATTTTTTGTATTAGTGTCTGTATCGTTAACAATTTCTATGGCTATCACAGCTCCAGCTGGGAAAGGAGTCTTAACTGTAGAGGTTGAATTGTTTTCTTCATCTTTATCGCTCTTTGCCTCCTCTAGAGGAACATCTGATTTTATTCCGAACTTGGCTTCGACCTCTCTCAAGAATTTCCTCTCTTCTTCAGACAAGCTAGTGTTTACTGCTTTGTCCTTGTCCTTGTCTTTCACTTCTGTCTTGTATTTTTTTGGGTCTGGCTCGGCCCATGTCGACGACGCCACCGCGAGGCACAAAATCTGAAATTAAAAGAATTAATTAAAATCCGCATATGAACTTCCTACTCTAAGGTTAAGGTTTTTGCACAAACAATAGTACATGGGGAGATCGGGCGATTTGACGACTTATCACTTACACAACAACCGAGACCAGTGACTTCAAGTGTCTGTCTAAGAAGTGAAGAGTTAGAGATACTTTAATTTGGTCACTTATTCGGTGATCTGGTATTGCTAAAGTTGCTTTACTTGTAAGAACGAAACGAAAAAGTAATTACAACTGCCCAATCGAGTCCTCGCACCATCAAGCTTCTTTACTTACTTACAATGAATAATCGACAACAGTCCACATATAGGTCACACCACGCCATGCGCTTTTCTAGTAAGCTATTACAATTCTCGTTTCGAACGAGAAAGCTACACAACCTAAAATAACGGCTATCCAACTGATGGGATAAAAGAAAAATTGTCTAGAGTCTAGACTACAATGAGTTGACGCATTTTTTCACACATGTCGTTATTGCGTTCGACTGTATGAGTAATGTGTCGTGCTCGTGAAGATGATTGTTACGGACGAAATGAACACGGCTCATTTGACTTGCGTGCTCGTCACCACTGTACGCCATGGGTAATGCGTACACAGTAGCTTGGTTTAATAATGACTACTAGTGATCGCTCTAATGAGCGATCCTCTTGAAAAAATCGACCGTATTTCATTCTATGCTAAAATAACTGAAAAATCTGTTTAATATTCCGGCAGAAGGGCGGCAAAATATGCAAGTTAATTTTTATAAGTCTTCTTTTGAATCAAATTCACAATACCGAAAGTTTTAATTCATATTTTTCATGCTATAACAGCAGCTACCAAAATGTAAAATTAAAATTTATAGGAGATTATACTAAAGTTTATGTAAGTTAACTTTATCGACATGTTTAAAGTTCGTAACTTTGGAAATTATGAAACTATATCCTTAGTGACACATGACATTTAACATATAGTCGTCGGTATCGTTCGGCTGGAAGTTGTTAAAATGATCGTGTATGATGCAACTCGTAACTATACTCGTAAATAAGTGTTAATTGCGAGGAATGTTATAAGCAAGATAGAACATTAACCATAAATTAATGCTTACTTATTACTCCATAACGAAGCTGACGTACTGTTATTTTTATTTATATTGACTGCACTCTCTCGCAATTAGGTAACATAACATATAATGTACTAGGAGTTTTCTATCATTGAGGCGGTGTTGTGAAATGCTACTGGCTATTAATGTTGATGATCACCTTATATTTCAAGATTTTTCAATGTTTACAAATTTTTACAACCGTTATTACTATTAGATGTAGATATTTGTGTAGAGCATGTAGAGAGGAAACGGAGTCAATGCAGCACCTACTGTGTGACTGCGACTCTCTGGCTAGGAAAAGAATGGGACTCCTGGGACGCCTATCTGAAACCGGAGGACTTCAGGCTCTTCGCTCTTAAGGACGTTGCCAAACCTAAGGCATCTATCTTTACAGAGGAGGAAGACTGAAAGGACGGGGTTGCACAAAAGATCCCGATGGGTCAAAGTGTTACTGCAAGAGGGAAACCTCAGCAGGCCCCACTAAGATAACATAAGATAAGATACTATTAGATAAACAAATGACGTATGAAAACAATGATACATAAGTGCGTGTACGTTATGAAACTTACAGCCTAACTGTTTCTGAATATAGTCTAGGAAAATGAGACTTGCTTTTGGTAGGACTTGAAGTCACAAAGACAGCTTTTTTTGCTTCCTCGTCCCATGTTAAAAAGTTTGCGTTGACACTTATTAAAACTTTGTTTTAAATAGAACGCGACCGTTTAAAAGTACATAAAGTCACGTTTCGGACGACAGTTCTCCAAAGCTACGAAAACTTTTGTTGTAAAAGCAATGGGGATGCGGAAGGCCATTGGCTTTTTTATTTAATACTAGCTGTGCTCGCGACTTCGTCCGCGTGGAATAGTGACTTTCGGCAGCATTTTTAATTTTTTAGGCTCTTTTCCCGTTTTTGCAACATTTTTCACTAATGCTTCGCTCCTATTGGTCGCAGCGTGATGTTATATAGCCTAAAGCCTTCCTCGATAAATGGACTATCCCACACAAAAAGAATTATTCAATTCGAACCAGTAGTTCCTGAGATTAGCGCGTTCAAACAAACAAACAAACAAACAAACAAACAAACTCTTCAGCTTTATATATTAGTATAGATTTGGCAAGTGACAACTCTCCACCTACATTTAAGTGGCAACAAAATGCAAAGACAGCTAGTAAAATAGGATTGTGCCGCACTAGATTCCTTACTATGCCGACTTTGCAAATTGCTTTTTCGCATCTCGTTTTAGTTATACCTAGAGGTAAGACGTCTTTTTCATGTGGTAATTTCAGTTTCGATATACTTATTATTGTAAACGCAAATACACAATTTAAAGATAAATATCTATCAGATGAGCATTGTGGAGATCGGGTCATAACCCACCACGCTTTGCGACTTAACGTGCTTTACCAAGCACGGAGAGATATTTTAATTTGGTCACCCTTCCGTTGACCGGGCATTGCAAAAGTAACTCAACTTGCAAGATTGCGACTCGAACGAGCTCGACTGCACTATCGACGTCATTGTCACATGATATGGATTTGATAAAACTGCTTGTCCACCAAAGCGGCTCGATGTAGCTAAGAAAAATCCACCAATAGGATTCTATTGGTGGTTTTATTCCTAGCTCACCACTTAGCTAACCGACACAGCTCTGGTGGAAAAGTAGCCGAAGCAGGGCCTCTGCTGCATTACACAAATCGTTGTGATTATAAAATGAAAGCAGCCATCAACACGTGTGACCGAATAATCTGCAGATTAAGGTTTGCGGTCACACATTCCGAGTTGACCGCGGATCGTTACTTCGTAATCATGTGATTACACACATGCTTGATCATTTAATGTTAATATGTGATAACTGTGATCACTATAAACATAATCTATTGTTATTTTGTAATATGAAAAATTGTAAAATATTAATGACACGTCCGAAAAAAACGACAAAGTATTTAAAATTTTAAACATTAGTTACAATAAATTTAGTATGTTTTTTTATGTACACTATTAGTTTTCACAGCTGGGCAAGAGCCTTCCCCAAATCTTTCCACTTTTCTCGATCTCTGGCGGTTTTTGACCATCCCTATTTTAAAAAAAATGTTTTTAACTTTACTCTACTTTTTTTTTAAATATGTAAGCAACTACTGTATTACTTTACGTTTCCAGAATGTCAAGATACTGTACCATAATTAAACTAAAATACTAAGTAACACCACCAGTGTAATTTCAGTTCAAACCGTAGCACACCGCACATCACGATTGCGCAACCATTTTCTAGTTGAACCCGACGTCTTACTCCTCCTAGGTTTCCACGACCCGTATTACGAGCGATCTGATAAATAATCGC
Source organism: Eudonia lacustrata (assembly GCA_947562085.1). Lineage (NCBI taxonomy): Eukaryota > Metazoa > Arthropoda > Insecta > Lepidoptera > Crambidae > Eudonia > Eudonia lacustrata. The sequence continues at coordinate 6,952,283 of OX387324.1, read as the reverse complement.
GCTATCCATTAAGGTGGTAAATTATATGTTGTTCACCCAAACACGTTAGGGTCATGTGACCGAGGCTTTTGATCGTGGAAGTAGACGGCAGTCAACTTGAGCAATCTAACGAATGAGATACGACGTAACGTAGCAATTAACTTTCAAATTGTAAGATTGAAAATTATTCAACCAACCGAAATTTTTAATTACAGTGTAAAATTACATGAATCTCAAAAACCTGAAGGGGTACGATGCTTCACACAACTCGGAGAGATCACTATTTCGTTGATTGGCAAAGCTTCAGCGTGATGATGGTGATTGCGCAACGACAAGCCCACTTCAAACTAAAATATTTTTTGTCCATCCAAAGGTTGTATGGAAGGGATCACTCTTAGTAATAAGACCGCCCTTTGCTATCGCATCCGTATCCGCATCTATATATGTAGGTACACGCACACACACAACACTACAGTCACACTCACACACTATAGGCCCTGTCAGAATACCAGCGTCGTTGTGGTGGTGTTTGTTTCTCAGCACCGCAACGGCACAAGCTGAGGCAGGGTCCTAGTTGGCCTTCACACACATTTATGCTTCTTATTATTATTTTTTTTAATGTTTTCTTATTCACTGTTTTTTTTTCTGTAATGTCTGTGTAATCGTCAATAAATAATTTCTTTCTTTCTTTCTTTCTTGTTTTTATTTACAATTTTATTTTTGGTGTACAATAAAGTTTATTTATCATATCTTATCTTATTGATCCGACTGATTTCAGTCATGAAGACCAGTTCGACTACTATTCGGTACGGCCTTGGTGCGCTCGAAGATGTTTAGGCCGATCCTTAGTAAACTGGCGTGTTTATCTCTAGTAATCTATAGTCTAGTCTATAGTATCTAGATTGGACTTTTTAACAAGTTAGTACAACAGTTAAAATAGCCTGCTTTTTAAGATACCATCCTTTAACATTTCTTTGTCAATCGATTTAAAAATAGTATCGCAACACTACGCGTCTAAATGTCGGCTTATTTATCGTAAAAAAATAATAGTCTGAATTAATCGATTTGAAGGGAAAAGGCCGCCAGTTGTAACTTAGTATTTGTTCTAACTTGAATGATAAATGTTATATGTGGTGTTGCAATAAATATATTATATCTTAGCTATCTATCTATATGTGGTCTCCATAACCACACCCACTAAAGATAACATAATACGAGTAATTAATTAAGTCATCATAACGTATTTCTTAATAGGAACACTAATAACTCAAATGACGAAAGACACATGATCAAGTGTTCTTATGTTCTTACAAAACGAAGATGCGACTTTATAATATTCTTATAATGTGAGGTAAATACCAGTTCAGGCAAAAAATGATGATTCTTGTTACCAAATCAACTAAAGTAGGTACTGCGGCTACGCAAGATGTCAAACACGATATTAGGCAAAGATTGTGTTTGCAACGCAATACGGTAATAACGATTATATCTTTATGTCGACAATTCAAGTCTTCTTTGAGCAAAATACCTACGAGTTAGCTTAACATATCATTATTGAGCATTCGTTGTGAACGTAACAAAATGGTTAAATATTTAAACGATAGTATTTTAAATTATTTTAAAACAAGGCGTTACACTATAAACTGTTGTACATTACCTTACATAATCATGATGATGATTTGTTTTAGTTACCATAATAATGTTCATCGCACGTTTACAATAAAAGCACAGTAAAGCTGCAACAGTTTATAATAAAAGCTTTTCATAATAAAGACTTTGCAAATTGCTTTTTCGCACTAGTTCGACTACTAGTCGGTGTAGCCTCGGTGCGCCTGAAGATGTTTAGGCCGATCTTCTTAGTAAACTGGCGTGTTTATCTCTAGTAATCTATAGTCTAGTCTCTAGTATCTAGATTGGACTTTTAAACAAGTTAGTACAACAGTTAAAATAGCCTGCTTTTTAAGATACCATCCTTTAACGTTTCTTTGTCAATCGATTTAAAAACAGTATCGCAACACTACGCGTCTAAATGTCGGCTTATTTATACGATCCAAATATTTAAAAAAAGCTCTAAGTAGCACTTTTTGACCAACTTCAAAAAAGGAAGAGGTTCTATGTTCCACTATTCTTTTTTTTATGTACGTTCATCGATTGCTCTATCAATAATGTGGACCGATTTTCAAAGTTATTCTTTTAGTCGAAAGGGTATCCTCCTGAAGTGGTCCCATTTTATTTTAACTGATGAAGTTTTAAGTTCGTAAATGTAAGTTGTCTGTTTTTAGTAACTCACTTGTTTTGAATTGGTATGTACAATTTCTCGAAATATAGCGTACTCTCCTTAGACACATCAATGATATTCGTGTAATCTTGCCATCGTAACAGTGACTTTACAAAAAGGACACTAAACTGTTATTGATTGTTTATTTTCACATTATCTAGTTTCTATTGTAGAGCTTGTTTAGGGTTAAGTCTGTCGCCATACGAACATTGTTAAGAGCATTGTTGTATTCTGTCGGTAGAGATAAGAAAGCTTTAGCAGCTGAGAATTCAGCGTGATAAGCGCTTTTGACGTCTTTTGGCTGAGATGATGATGATGATGATGATGCGCTTCCACCCTCAAGCACTTGCCATCACAAGATATAAGCCAAACGCTACGTAGCTAGATATTTAAATATTTATAAAATTTATAAAATACAGTAAAAAAAATTAAACGCCTACCCGACCCAGCTAGGAATTGAACCTGGGTCTTCCGCAATCCGGGCGGCTGCACTGACCGCTATGCTACCAGGAAGGCTGACGTTAGCGCTAAATTTTGTCACTGCTTTTAAAAAAAAAATGAGTTTGTAATAGCGGCACAGTGCGCCATCTATCCAACGGTTATTGCAACCAATTGCAGATTCATCTTTGCATATGAATGCCAAACTTGATAACACAACGCTATAGTAAATTTTACTTTTTAGTTTCAAGCGCTAATTGCTGCACTGAAACTAAATTAAATATTTATAAAATTTGTATTTGTATTTGTATTTGTAATACAGGGAAAAAATTAAACGCCTACCGGCCTTCAGTGCAGCAATTAGCAATTGAAAATAAAAAGTAAAACTAACTAGATATTTATAAATCCTTTTATCCGCGGCAAAAGAGCTTTTCAATTTATCCATTAAAGCTTCTGCTGTGACTTATTTATACGACTACCAGGACCAATCACAAGGTCCTGATAGTCAAAAAATAAACCATGACAGAGCAAGAGCCATTCAAAGCACGGAGGAGCCCGTGAATGAATTTGGCAACCCAACCGGGATTCTGGCAATGCAAAGTGTGTAGCACAAAAAGCGAGCGCAGTAGCGGCTGCGCACACGAGATTAGTAGTCAGCGGGTATACATCAGCTGAGAGGAAGGTCCCCTGAGACAAATCGAATAAAGTGAAAGCTTTGCCCCGGCTGCAGTTTGCAACAAGCGCACGCGCACGCTTCCTTGTCTTGATTTCGTTTTGCAACTCGGGAAATAAAACGACATTTCTCTCGATCTTTGACTTGTGTAACGGGTGACATTTGAAATGGTATAAAGCTTGCATTGTAACTAATTGTTCCCACAGATCACGGAATACAAAAATATCTGTAAGTATTCCAGTTCCTGTATTGATCACGTCGTGTAAAACTTTATTACTCTATGGTAAATTGTTAAAAAAAATCCACAAGAATAAGAATAAGAATATTTATTTGCATAAAACATGGTTTACATGGTGGAGATGTTATACTTAAGTAGCTTATTTGATCTCATGTTTTGCTTGTTTCACACAGCATACAAATTTTAGTGCACATGTTGGTGAAGTTAATCTTCATTTAACTAATTTCAATAACAAATATCTAATAATAAAATTGAGAAATAACAGAAACAAAAATAAATTAAAATAAATAATAATCAGTATCTTTTGGTTACCTTACTTATCGAAGAACTGTTTCAGGCTATAAAAATTGTTTAAATTGAGCCATTTATATAATTTATTTTTAAATAAAGACTTATTTAAATCTTTAAGGTCTTTCGGAATATTATTGTAAATCCGTACACACATGGCGAGACAGCTTTTTCCGTATTTAGTAGACTTCGGTATGTCACTTAAAACTAGTCTGTAAGGATCCCTACGAGAACGTGAATTTTGTGCCTCACAAAACTTCTTGAACAAATGCATGTTATTGTTAACAAAATTACAAATTTCATATATATACAAAGACGGAAATGGCAGTAAACCAAGATCTTTGAAAATAGGTTCACATGATTCATCCGGTCGAATTCCCGCAATTGCTCGAATGCACTTTTTCTGTGCTATAAAAGCTCTGTTCCAGTCTGTACCATTGCCCCACAGTACTATACCATAACGTAACACAAATTCTATAAAAGCTCGGTAAGTAATTATTGCGGTATTTTTATTGGTAATATTTTTAACCTGACGAAGAGCGTACGAAAATTTATTTATCCTTTCGCAAACGTTTTCTATATGTTTATCCCAGCCAAGGGTCTGGCTTATGGTGACACCTAAGAACTTAGTCTGGGGTTCTTGTCTGATCTTGTCCACGTTTAATTTAAAATTATATTTATTATGTTTAGAGTGATTAAATTGTATAAATATTGATTTTTCTATGTTAATTTTTAATTTATTAATATCTAGCCATTCAATAATTCGGTCCGTGGTGTTATTAATGTCAGTTTCATGATTGATTATAGAATTATTTGCCTTTTTAGTCGTCACAATAATAGTTATGTCATCGGCGTATAGAATACATTTGTGATGAGTTATTTTAGTTATGTCATTTATATATAGAATGAACAGGATCGGGCCCAAAATACTCCCCTGCGGGATTTGAATCCTGATATACCAGGTCAGGTGCACTACAAGTACAAACAAACTATGCTATCGTGATTCTGTCCAACCCGAACAAATTTATCAGCACTCTTACTTTGTAAGTCTTTATTTTTATTTCTCTTACTGATTAAGGCGTTTGCGCCCCGTACCATAAGAAAAACTGTTTTTTTTCCTTCAAATTAAAACTACAAATTATTTAAAAAAAATTAACTAGCATATTGAAGTATGAGTTAAGACTAATCTACTAAGCAAATTAAGATGCTTAAATCGGTCTGGTTAGCCTGTAAAATGCAAATCTATGGTTTAAAAGAGGTTACTTTGATATTTTTTTCTCTGTTATAAAAGTTGACAAATCGTGTTTCTGCAACTAGCAAAATGAAGTCAATTAAATGAAAAATCATTTCATCAAATATCACTTTCATATGTTTTGTAAGTGTTGGGAAAATTCAAGATCCCCCGCCACGTAAATTTCCAATGCGTCGCCTTATCAGTGTTTAAAGTCTTCAAATAGCTATTCGCTGTTTTGTCTCTTTTATTCTAATTTGAAATTCAGTTTACATAATCGGAACAAAACACGGAATATGTATTCGAAGCTTTTATTCTACTTATTAGTTAAGGCTCTATGAAGACAGAACACGCCATTCTATATAAATTAATACTAGCTGACCCGGCGGACTTCGTACCGAAAGCGGTCAAACTGTCAAAGGACAGTTTCTATGACAACAAAATAAACAAATCGTATTTTTATTTATTTATCATTAAGCATACATACATACGAGCATACATGTGACGTCCTAGTGGCCGACGACCGGTTGGACGACCCAGGTACCGCTGGGAGACGAGGTCGGTAAGGACCTGCGCGAGCTCAACGCGGATGACTGGCACCAGGTGGCGGAGGACAGATCCAGATGGCGACTATTATAATCGGAGGCCAAGACTCACTTTCGTCGTCAGATGGTCGTTGCGCCATTCAAGTTAGCTTTTTTTATCATTAAGCAATTTTTTTTTCTAGTAAAGCCTATGGTACTCGGGGCTTATGTAGCATTTTAATGGTGAAAGATTTTTTTCTATAATTTTTGAGTTTATTCGTTACAAACAAGAATACAAAAAACTACAAAGCTTTCCTCTTTATAATATTAGTATAGATTTAAGCTGATATAATATGTAAGCTGTCTCTGTATGTTCTCCCTGCAATTATTAATGATTTTCGCGTTATATAAAAACAATAAATTAAATAAAAATTTAGACGATTTATCATCTCGAGCTCATCCGTGCTTCGGAAGGCACGTAACGCACGCCCCGGCTGCATTAGCAGTTAGCAGTCGTTTACAACCACCGCACTGGGTCCGCGTGGTGGTTTATGGCCCGCCCCGTGGTGCTTCGATCCATTAGGAAGACTCGTACCCCAGCAGTGGAGACAAGAAAAACTGGTGATGGCGATTTTATGACAGGATTGTCTAGTTGTTTCATACTTTTGTTCTGGCTGTGTGTCATCACTGTGTTACCACGTCACGGTATGTACACAAGTCTTAATAATCACATCATTATCATTGTAATATCAGACCCAAAAACCCCATTCAAGTTACGTTATAATATTAACCAATAATCAATTGTGCAGCGACATAAAATCATTCAGCCGGCATTATAATGTTGCGATGATTCGCTATTGCTCTGACTCCTGCGCAATCATGATGACTGACGATAAATACACGGTGGATTAAATTTGATTTTACACTCTTACAGAATACTTAATAACATGCATTGGGCTTTCGACTCTTACGAGGTGCCGACACAAGAGTTGCAATAATAACAATGCATCTAATTCTTTTGTTTTAGTTTCGCACAAGTAGTTAGTTGCGAACACTAACATGAACATATTGTAACTCTTAATACAATAGAATAAGAGTCAAAACTAGTCGAAAGTGTACACATGTTAATGCTTGAGACTGCGCGTCGGAAGCCGAAGGAGTAGATGTAGGGGCTGAATGCGAGATATCGTGGTTCTGTCTTCACCCCGCACAACCTAACACCTCCTCACCTAACAGAGCTTAGGTTACTGATGTAAACCCATACCTATTTATTACAAGAGCTTTTCTGGATGAGTTGACAAGACTTTTATTAATCTGTTAATAGCATACCTTATAATAATATCCTATATCCTACTAATATTATAAATGCGAAAGTTTGTGTGTATGTGTGTATGTATATGTGTATATTTGTTGCTTCTTCACGCTGCAACGGATGGATGGATTTAGATGAAATTCGGCATACAGATAGTTTATAACCTGGATTAACACATAGGATACTTTTTATCCCGATATTCCCACGGGAACGGGAACCACGCGGGTGAAACTGCGAGAAGCCGCTAGTAACTAATATATTTAAACTATCATGGTCACTTGCAATATAGTGATTATTGACTGAAGTGGTACTGTATGACCTTAGATTTTTTTTTTACATGTTGTGGTTGTCTTCTATATATTTTTTGTGTTTATTTGTAATGGAAAGTGTCCTGCTATGATAGGGCATTTTCCAATATTTTTGACGCTGTAAGGGAGAAAAGAGCTGGACACTTGCTGAGTTTCTTGCCGGTTCTTCTCAGTACAAAATCGTAACGTTCGTCGTTCAGACTTACGAACCGATGGCATAGTGACATTCACAAGAGCTACTTGTAGCCTAAACTGAATAAATTATTTTGAATTTTGAATTTTGAATTAACGGGATTCTTACCATGTTTATTATTTGTGAGTATCCGATATTTCGGCACAGTTGCATGCGCCATGATCACGGAATTACTGAAGTTAATGCCGGTGAGTTCTTTATGAGCAGACAAAACGATCTACCCTCTTCCTTAGTCGTTTTTTGCGCTCGATGCCCGTACCACCGCAGTTTCTAAGTCACTATTCACTCGAAATTGCTCACGACACACTACACTCACAGTATCGGAACGCGAAACGGCATTATTGTTGGTTTTTGCGGTTTTTAACAAGACTAATCACTGGATTCCAGGCACGCGACAGTTTGAATCCATCTTCACGATTGAAATTTTTGTATTTCGTAATTTCAGTCGCTTCTCTCACCAATCTAAGTACGTTGTGGCGTTCTGTCGAAATTATCTGAGGGTTGTAAAACTCAATCCAGTGATTAGGACCCGACTGGATCAGATGTTCAGCAATGGTCGATTTTTGCGTATCGTTGTTCTTGAGAGCTTTGGTGTGCTCCTTAGTTCGGCAGGCGACTGTACGTTTCGTTTGGCCAATATAGGAGCTACCGCAACTGCAATGGATCTTGTCTACACCAGGCTTTTCCATAGGAAAACTATCTTTCGGCGACCGTACTATTTGTGCTACTTTTCTAAATATCGGAAATATCAGATACTCACAAATAATAAACATGATAAGAATCCCTTTAATAATTACTATAATAATAATAATAATAGTCTTCAAAAAAAGTACGAGGAGAGAATGCATGCAGCATACTACTGTGCCCGGGGACACAGAAAAGACATTATTGGAAACACCCCAACCAACATCCCAATCCAACACCAAATACTACTGAGCTCCCCCCTCCCCCCCCAGGCACGCCAGGGTGGTCCGGGACTGCTATATAATCATCGGAGTTTCTTAGGTACGTTCTAAACATAGAGGTACTGTTGTCGTTTATTATATTATAATATGCTATGTGCTTAAAAAGCAATTAAGTTTAAAACACTGCCACACATGAAAATAATTTGATTTTATAATGTCAAAACTTTTTGCTTGTAAGTAATCATTGCCAATGATGACGATAATCAAATGTCTTTGAAAACTATTAAGTGTCTTGATGATGTGTCAACTTTTCAATCGTATCGATCATTAATGCCTGATTTTATAATGACATTTATGTGTTGCAATGCAAGTCAGTAGTATATGTTTCTAAGCCAAGTTGACTTAGAACAGGCGTCTAGTTAATTTTGAGAAAATAACATACCTAACATAAGCGTATTGGTTTATTGGATGGGTAACGGGACTATTATTATTGTGTATGTTGTAAAAAGTACTAGTGATCCACCCCGGGACCCTTAAGACCGGTGTTCTAACCACTGGACCACAGAGTAATTAAAAATGAATTACTGTATATAGGTAATACAAAAATGGTCAAATTAAATTAGTGACTATATTTATGTAACCAACATGCACTATGCAACAAGTAAGCTAAATATTAGTTTACATAACATGCATTCATTTATTTTAATTTATCACAGATCATAAAACCTTGCAAACAAATCTGAGGCCTATTTACTTTCATTTCGAATATTCATTACGATATTTACATAAAGGAAGCGTCCACTGTTATATATTAGCTACTCATAAATGCAAATATATAGGAGCGCGACGATGGCACAGCGGCCTGCGCGTTAAGGTCGCGATCTTGAAAGTTAAGCAACTTTTGCAATGGCGATTTATCGGATGGCTGACCAAAATATCTCTCTCAAATATCTCTCCGTTCTTAAGGCCCCGGTTACGTAAGATAGCAGTCGTTAAAACCCACCAACCCGCACTTGGCCTGCGTGTGTGTCGGAAGTGCTAGCTCATAGCCCAATCACTCCACAAGTCTAGACTTGCGTAAATTTATCATTAAGTGATTGAAAAGAGCTTGCGCCAGTCCCAAATAAGTTTCAAAGTTTTGTGCAATCTACAACATGTTACGTAATTAAAGCACATCCTGAAAGTACCTGCTTAATTAAAATAAAACAGCTACTGAATCGATAGCCATATCCAATATTCATTTTTATAGGGGAACGTAGGTACGTATTTGTTTTCTTATAAAATAAACATGAATTCAATTAAGGTCACTTCTTCGTTGACTAGTTAAAACAAAAGAAAAATGTAAGTAAAGGCTTTTAAAAAGAACAGACACGGGCCTCACTTACAGACAAAGTATAAACTTGGAAAAGACATTCCATGTTTTGTTCCCGTCATATTAAGTTTATTCCAAATTGGAGTAAGAGAGACAAAACACGGAATAACTATCCGAAGCTTATGCTCTGTTTATTACTACGGGAATTTCCATTTCTCTTACTTCGACTGTTCAACGAAGGGGTGACTGTCATTGACTCATATTTTTTTTATATTTATGGGTAAGCACGGTGCCTTGATCTCACCTGACGTTAAGTGATTATAAGGTAAATTGGAGAAAACGCACTTCACCCGGGATCCTCAACTAATGAGGCATCACTGGCTATCTTATGTCTAGATGCCGGAACACAACAATGTTACAAACATTTATGTTATATTAAGTTTTATATAATGGAAGAAAATAACTATATACAAAATGATACTACTACACCAACTACTATAATTGTGTACGTTTATCGACGGCAACGTCTCTCGGAATGGCCAGTGGATCGAGCCGACCAGAGGTTACCACGTCGTCGACAATTCGAGCAGCTCTGCGTTGAATGCGGTCAAATGGGAGGATTTGGTACTGGGGCGCTCCAACCCAAAGATGGGAACAGTATTCCATATGAGGCCTGCCCTGTGCTTTGTAAAGCTGTAAGCGATGATATCTATCCCACCTCGGAGACTTACTTTGACTATGCTACATGTGGCGTCGCGGTCATTACCGGCGAGTTTACTTAAAGTTGGTGATTTCGATGGTCTATCTACCCCTTTTGGGTTCTCCCAAATCCAAATCCAAATCCTCTCACTGCGGCCAAGACACCTTTAGCCGTCAGATATCTGATCAGTTCTGTGAGCCTGCTCGACTGGCAGTGAGAAAATCCATCCTTATACCTTATTCCTTCCACTTTCCGCTTGTTACCTTAGGTCGACTGGTACAAGCATCCTTATTTATTTATATGTGTAAGTTGTTAGGGCGCTAGGGCTGTTAGGGCACTAGGGTATCAATCGTTCTTCCCTTTCTAATATATATATATGTATAGTGTGCTAGGAGAATAACTATTTTACTATACATTTTGGTCCTTCTGGACCAAAGTAAGTATCATCATCATCAGCTCATTTTTATGTCCCCACTGCTGGGGCACGAGCCTTCCCTATGGATGGATAGGGAGAATGGGCCATAAATCGAAACGCGGGCCTAATGCGGATTGGTAAGAGTTAATAATTAGCAGAGTAAGTATACTTTTTTTATCAACGTCCAAACCTTCCCGTGATACAAACGAACAACTCTTACTATTGGACCAACTCCCTAACTCGAAACTAGAATTCAGCTGTTCCATACATTTTGGTCGAATGAATATTGATGTTTTGTATGGAACGGCTGAATTCTATTTTCGATTTTTAGGGAGTTGGTCCAATAGTAAGAGTTGTTCGTTTGTATCACGGGAGTAATCTCAGAAGGTTTGGACGGTGGTAAAAAAAAAAGTCACCCTGTAATAACATTTACTTTTTAAGTCATTTAACAGTTTTAGCTTAGCTTCTAATATTTCATGTTAATTTACCAAAGTACCGACTCTCAGCACGTCAGTCGTTTACGCAATATGTCGTAAATCGTTAATAATTATCTAACATGTAGGTATCAGAATATGTCAGTGTATAATAACGAGTATCATAAACTTAAATATCTATACACTATCCTCCTATAAATTTCAATGTAGTAAAGTCCAAGGAATACGTAAGCGTGTAATAAATAGCCAATATTATTATGACATCCCACTACTAAGCAAAGACCTTTATAATTGAAATCAAGTCATCGCGCTACAATTTAAGGGGATATTGACTTGCGCCGACCAAAAAAAGCTAAAAATGCAGTCACGGTTAAGTTGATATAATTGAAAATACTATCGTATTAAATAAACAATATATATATATATATATATATATATATATATTTAGTATCAAAGGGAACGTGTTTACAATTAGTCCGATCCATAAATTCCTAACACATTATAGTTTTTTCTACAATATCATTTAAAGTTGGGCAAAAAGCATGAAAACGAGTGGCGGCGCGGCGTTTAGTTGATATCTTATAGTTTATCTAAATTATTGTAACTCTGATTTTGTTTAAACAATCACCAATGTCTAAACTACAAATCGTCCGTCACACATTTTCGATTCATCGAGCGGTTTTTAAAATTATTATTTTTAAAATTAACACGTTAAATTCCCCAAAATTAGTATGGGCGCGCGGCATCAAATAAATATGGACGAAGACATTTGAAATAAAATATATGACACTTGTCACTTACGGATGGTGCACCCTTGCCAAATGCGGGTTGGTTAGACCTTGGCTATGCATTAGATAATCCGAAACACGCTTTGACCGACCTAGGTGCAAAATAACACTTTTAATCATATTTAAATTTATTACATGTTATATATGATATCGGTGAGACGAAGGCCAAAATATTGGCCGAACGAATTAGATAATGACACTATCTACTAATGTGCCATTCTTAATATTGAAAGGCCTGAGCCCATTACTGGGACATTTATGGGCTGATGATGAAAATGACACATTAAAGTCATCAAACTTCACTAAACATGACAAGAAAACTGTTATGTGAACGCATAAAGTTAAAATAAAATACTATAGATAATTTAATAGCGCGTCGATCCGGTTTTCTAACTATATCGTTATAAAACGATGCATACATTATTATATTGTGTAGACTGTTTTCGTTGGAGCTTTCTAGATTTTAATCGCTTTCTTTCTACTAACTGAGGTAGAATATTATTTTAAAGCAGTGTTACATTTCTCTATGGTAGAAATACTAATTGCTTATGGTCGATAACTTTGAAGAAATATTTGGAACGCTTTTATTAACTTATAAACAGTGATTCGAATAGGTAAGCCTCACGAAGATACACAAATGGAGCAGTTAATACCACCGAATTTGATGTAAGTATTTCCCGAAATTCCTTAAACTTCTAAGTCTACGATAAAAAGTTTTTAGATATTTCAATTCGACTATCCCAAAGACGATGAAGTTACGAAACAATTTATCGGTACACGAAATACCGGTATTAAATTTGGTGGTATCAACAGCTCCATGTTATGACCTGTTATAAATCTAGTCTATAAAATATATAGTCTACTTATTCCAATCACTTTTTATAGCATGCGTATATAGGTATATACACTCCTGCCTATCAGACAACCACAAATTGATAAATTTGCTCAATATACACTGAACTTTTTGTCTTTGGCATATGGTTGAACATTCATTGAAGAAATTAGATTTTGGATAGTCTGATGCGCAGACGGAATACGAATTGCGGTTGTTTGTATGTCTATATGTGTCCTAGATGTTCTGTTTACTTATAACTGCTCGCACTACTTGACAACAGCGAGCAATCTTTATAGAACACTAGCGGCCGCTCGCTGTTTCACCCGCGTGGTTTCCGTTCCCGTTTGAACATCGGGATAAAAAGTATCCTATGTTTTAATCCATTTTTAGGTTATAAACTATCTGTATGCCGAATTTCATTCAAATCCATCCATCCTTTGCAGCGTGAAAAAGCAACAAATATACACACATACACACAAACTTTCGTATTTATAACATTAGTGTGTAACACCAAATGTAGAGCCAAAGGTTCATAGCTCTTCCGTGCTTCGGAAGGTGCGATGCTTATTGTTATTGTCGTAAGATAGTAGTAGTTAACAGACATAGTTAACATTGTTTACATAATATAACAACTACAAAAAAACGAACAGCGCAGCGGAGTGTTTGTTATAACAACTCCGCTGCGCTGTTCGTTTTTTTACTTAATAAGAATAACTAAATAAATTGGCTTAAAGTCAATTTACTGTTTGTTATTGCCATGTCAAAAACAATCATTTAGTTAAAACCGACATCCCTTAAAATATTCCTATATGTAATCTTTATAAAGAAATTAGTAGTAATACCATAAATTTAGAAAACATGCATACAAGGCATCTTTAGCGGTTATCTCGCTGCGTTAAAATTTTATATTTGGTAAAAAGTTTTTTATTTTTAAAGTGTTGCCAATATTTATGATCGACCTTATATTATACTTAATTGGACTTATCAAAATATAGAATAACACTTAAAACGGCCAGTTAAAATGCATCCAAAGATAGTTTTTTTGTAATTTTTGCGATTGCTATTTTTGCGGGATATTATTTCTTATTTAATACTATAAAGAAAAAAAATCATTTTGCTAACAGACATGCGAGTTAAAAATAATAATATCAAAATATAAATTACCACAGCAATCCACCGCATCGCGTAGGTACCGGCCGGTTCTGTCAAAGAAACAAACAAAAACCGATCAGTTACACGTCACTATCACCACAGAGTATTAATATCCGACAGGCACATAAAACCCAAAGAGTTTTTAACGTCACGCACTACACACAATCACGGTAAAATTTACCTGTCAGGTCCAAAGGAAGGCACGGTAATGGTTCGGCTGCGCGGTACTTACCACACTTTTATACCTCGGAAACGTAAGATGCGCTCAGCCTCTGACCGTTGCCTCGTCGCTCACACCAAAGAAGTAAACAACACACGACCAATGTATGTGCAACTAATAAGAATACTGAATTTAGATACAGGACTGTGTGGCATTGTGTCAGTATATTTTGAAGTAAATAATAACTACAAAATGTATATATAGAAACAGATAAAAATATTGCAGTTATTAATTACTTCCAAATATTGAATGTTTTGCACAATATACTGACACAAATGATACACAGTACTGTTTTAGAATCAATCCATATTATCAATTTTAAAAAACTAATTAAAGCTGACACTGCATACTGAAAATATAATCAACATAGTTTTATACTTAATCGTTAAATATCTAAAATGTATGTTTATACATATCCAGCTCATTTTTTACAAATGTCAATAAAAATAATACTCGTTCAGCAAGTTTTAAGTTAAATCCGGGTTGTTGTAACAAATGTTATTAATCTATTATCAGATGACAACTAAGCATACATAACCTAACTATCAAGTGGATCTAGACGCCTTTTTTGCATCCTAAAGCCTTGAACTAAATTTATTTCCGTCTTATATAAATTACGTTTGAACTTTAAAAATGCACGGAGTATAAACAATTGCATTTGAAACCTTAATTATTCTCTGTCAGTACTGGTAAATAATAACTTGCTGGAGTGTTGTTTTAAATTTAAAACTGCAAGCCCGATTCTTTTGTAACGATTGTATTTGTCTTGCAACAGATAAATTATTTGAAAAATATCTTGAAGTAGTGACAGGCTTAGTACTTTTTGTTGTAATACTAATTAAATTACCAAATTGTTTTAAAGATTTTAATACTTACATTGTTTTTAATTATTTTTATTGCAGTCTTCTGTAAACTCCTACATTGTATTGGATATCCTGTAACCTTTTTAGTTTTTGACACCTTTGAAAGTTAGTTAGTAGTTTAGCAGCAAATCGGGCAGCTATTAAATAATTATGTAGATTCTTATATGCTGATGTACTCTTATAAGGAGACCACGCGGTTAAATTATGATTAATAAGAAATTTTTGATACCTATTTGTATACGTTGCGAATAATTGAAATCGCACCAGATGTGAAAAGTTACGCTGTTGTTGAGCGAACGGGTAATAGAGCTTGACGGCGCGCTTTCAATTTGTTTGCATGCAAGTAGGCAACGGAACACGCGGCTTTGATTCACGTACGCAAAACGGAATCCTTTTTATTTTATTTTTTGGTTTTTACTTACACTCAAAAAATATTTCGCCCCCTTGGCAGATATTATTCAAGTTTTTTAATTCTCTTTTTCTTTAACTATAGTGCCAGATATATAGTATATAGAGCCAGTGTAGCATTTTCTATCCATTCAATTCTTTAATTTCTTTATAAGACAGAAAGTTAGCCCTTTTTATAATTTTTATGAGTATATTATGTTTTTATTATTTGACCTTAAATAAAAACAAAGTTACAAAGACAGCCGTACAGTAAAAAGTAATTTTATTGACATAGCATTCTTTCGATACAGTGACCCAAATTGCGAGGGTCGCGCAATACCTTAATTGTCAATGGCAAGGCAATGTTTACTTAATAAGATAAGTATCATCATCGTATAAGTAACAATTTTAATTGTTTAAAGTCAACCTGTAAATGATCTGCTTATCTTGGCCCTTCAGACGAACCATAAACTACCACGTAATAATTTCGTTTGCATACAGTTTTCATTGCTTGAGCATAATAATTCAGATATTGAATGCTGACTTACTTTTGCATAACCTAATAAAGCAAATATATCGTGTATCCTCTTTTAATAATAATAACTTCACTGTCATAAACAATAAAAATGAAAAAAAAAACAAAAAAATGCTAGATAAGAGAAGATAAGTATTAAGTTATTTATACTATATAGTTTGTATGAGAGCCTCCTGCAACAGGCATTCTAGAAAGCCTTCTTGGAAAGTTCCAAACACTGTTTTTAGCATTTATTTGTTTATGATTATAATTATTACTCAAGGACAGCTAGCAAAACCTCAGAATAATAACTAAAGCTATAGAAACCGGACTAAAATAGCAACACAAATTCATCAGTTCGCACTATTTTAACTAATGAACCTAGGTGATGTATTGGAAAGAGATCGATTGTCCCTTTTCTTTCGTTATTTCGAAGGTGTCACCAGATTTTTGAAACGAACTGTCAGCTTTTAAATCAATGTAATTCTGATTTTGGCCGGGCAAAAGGACTCGAGATTTTATTTTTCTGATAACCGAATGACATAACAATACAAATAATAAAAACTAAGTGTCAACCATTTGTCACACTCCAATCTCTTTTTCTAGCCATATCATAGAACGGAACTAAACATAGTTGCATGTTTTTTGTTTTAACCTTCCTTCTATAGCTTTAGTTATTGTTCTGAGAGCATAACGTAAACCACAAACAATTCATTTTACACTTCAAGATTTACAAGCTTCTGCAGTGTTGCATTCAAGCTACCACGACATGTATTGATTATTATGATTAACTACCTAGGGCTGGTTGACTCTTTCTAATATCTAAAATTTTATCTTGTTACTTTAAGGGTCACTTTTTTATCACCGTCCAAACCTTCGGAGATGACTCCCGTGATACAAACGAACAACTCTTACTATTGGACCAACTAACTAAATCGAAAATAAAATTCAGCTGTTCCATATAAAATATCAATATTCATTCGACCAAAATGTATAGAACAACTGAATTTTATTTTCGAGTTAGGGAGTTGATCTAATAGTAAGAGTTGTTCTTTTGTATCACATAAGAAATTTACTGTTTTTTGTGATCAATAATTGAAAATAACAATCTAGAAATCCTTTCGTATCGGAAGGATATTATGTAAAATAAATGTAGTGTAAAGAAACAATAATAATACATAATGACTACATATTCGACTTTAATTTTTTGATTTTCATAGAACACTTTCAAGAAAATCAAAATTTGGCGAGGGTCATATTTTTGCTACCAGGGGGACATTCTGCGAAAGGGACATTTTGCGAAAGGGACATTTTGCGAAAGGGGCTTTTTGCGAAAGGGACATATTGCGAAAGGGACTTTTTGCGAAAGGGACATATTGCGAAAGGGACATTTTGCGACTAGGAGGCATTTTGCGAAAGGGACATTCTGCGACGAAGCCCACGGGAGTCATCTCAGAAGTTTTGGACGGTGGTAAAAAAGTCATTATGTATATAGCAAAATTATAAAAAAATCGTTCTTATCACTGTAAAGGTTATAAAACCACGGTTCTGTATGCCCGTTTGAGAGGGAAAGGAATAGATATAGCGCGAAAGCATGATGGGGCCTTATATCTGGGAGTAAACACGACGCACGCGAACAGCCTCAATAAACAAAGCGCAAACAGTTTTGAGACGTAAACGAAACGCGTTTCATTTATTTATTTTATAATGACAACAAAACAGATAACAACCAATTATCATTAAAAGATATGACATAACAAAATTCTGTACCAGATTGTGATCATACTTAAGTTGACACATAATTGTTATACAAAGCAACATGATAGGTCTGCTCTTCTAAAAACGTAATGGATTGTGATTCGTAGTATCGTTGTGGCACCAGTCTTCGTCTGTACGAAAAACAATGTGATTATCGGAATATCGTTATTACTCCCGTATAAATAGAAAATAGGGTTGGGTTACACACTAGTTCGACACCAGCTTTCCTTGCCAAAAAATAATAAGAAATTCATTGAAATTACACTGGATGCAGATCAGGAAGCAGGTGCTCTATCTTCAACTGTTGCTAGAATCAAAAATCAGTTGCTGTGACTCCCATCTATACTAATATTATAAAGAGGAAAGCTTTGTATTTTTGTTTGTAACGAATAAACTCAAAAACTACTGGACCGATTTAAAAAATATTTCACCATTAGAATGCTACATTGGCGCTGAGTAACATAGGCTATATTTCATTACTAGAAAAAAAATTGCTTAATCTATGCTAAAATTATAAAGAAGAAAGCTTTGTATTTATGTATGTTTGTAACGAATAAACTCAAAAACTTTTGAACCGATCTAAAAAATTCTTTCACTCTTAGAATTCTACATTAGTGTTGAGTAACATAGGCTCTATTTATTACTATTGAAAAAATTGCTTAATGATAAATAGATAGAAATACGATTTGTTTGTTTTGTTGTCATAGAAACTGTCAAAGCGGCACGAAGTCCGCCGGCCGTCAGCAAATTTTTAATAATTAAGAAAAAAGTTTAAATCACGTGTTGTATGAGTACTAATGAAATTCTACACAGACTTGCGTGCACCAGGATTTGAACACGCACCCTCTACCAAACACCCGGTTTGGTAGAGGGTGCGTGTTCAAATCCTGCTCGTGAAACTTTTTTCAATACTGAATTTCTTTATTTTTTTGTTTTTTAGGCTCTAATTTGCGTTTACACAATTCTCCCAGTATTACGTATCACCGATGTTTTTCCGAATTATGACAAAAGCATGTCAAATCCGTTCAAGTTTTTCTGACAATACAAGCATATTTTTAATTGATGTTGAGAATTTTTGTTTTAGTTAGTATGATAATTACATTGTATAGCACAAGGGGAATGAATCTTGTTTTTAAATAAAGCTTATTTTGATTTTACAGTTGATTCTTATACATGTTCTATCTATAAATAATAAATACTTATATAAATAACTCCACTGCTGGGGCACCAGCCATACCAAGAACGGGCAATAAACCACCATACGGGCACATTACGGATTGGTGGTTGTTAACGACTGCTAATGCAGCCTTATGGAAGGCACGTAAAGCCAATGGTCCCATTGGCTTTACGTGCCTTCCATAAGGATGAAGGAGTTGGAAATGATACATTTTTGGTCACACATCCGATGACCGGCCTTTACGAAAGTGGCTTAACCTTAGCAATCGCAGCTATCCTTTATCCGTTATTGGATGGTTTTTTTTTCGTTATTTCATGTGACAACTAAGCCAAGCGATTGGCGTGTTACACATATTTGCACAAAGATAGTTTAAGGGCCTGAGATTGCCATAGGTTATTTTTTATTTTAGAGTAGTCATCTCGTTTCTTTGGTGAATGTACGACTGACTGAATTTCAGGTGTGCATAGCCACAAGCGGAAGCTAGCTCGTAAGATGATAGTAATTAAATTTCTTAGGAAATTATAGACCTGAAGACATCGTGTGCATGTTATATATCGTACAATAATGAACAGCATACATAAGTGTACAACCATAGATCTGGTAAATATTTGAGCTGTTGATCTTAATACTTGTTAGCTTGAAAGCATTTTATTTTCAGTTTTCTATTGAAATTACAAAACACATTAGGAAAGAAAGTTAGAATAAATCACATAGCTGGGATTCCATCATGTATGCCAGTCCCAGCATGACTCTGTAAGACTATACTACTCGTATGCGCAATTTGCGTAAAACGGAACACATAATTTTAACAACAATTCAGCAAAGAGTTTGAAACGTCTGGCATAAATAAGATGTAAAAAAACCACGCAAAGCTATTTACGTTGTTACTCGTTTTAATGTTTAAAAAAAAAAGATAATTATTGAGTGAGTGGACTGACTGACCCTCAGCTCTTAGACTACATCAATAACAAAGACGGTGGATGGGAATGTGTCCATCATTACGAGTTCCCAAGAGCATGTAACGAGGAGAGAGACTGCTTCCCGCGACAAAATACTAGTGACGCAACGCCCAGTCTCTTAATGCACTAATTAAAACTTGAGACGTTACTTAACTTGCTTAATTGTGGCCGAGAGATAACGTGTGCTACAAAACGGCGTAGGAAACATTTTATTGGCTATAATTTATAGACTAGTACTAGAGGTACAGTTTAAAGTCAAACAGCTATTGTTACAATGTAAAACTTCTTAGTTTTTTTGCATGTCTGTTTGTGGGAACACACTTTTAAAGTGACTGACGTTTTTTACGAACAAATGAATCATAAATTATTAAGCTACTATTAACCGACTATTTTATCTTTTCTTAGTGCGTGCCTGTAGATATCTCTGTTTCACAATGATTGTTATTTAAATGTTTGGAAAAGGTACTCTATTAAATGTATAACTTTTTAAACGCTAACTGCCTCTTTGGCCTATTGACTGTCGTCGTCTCCATACCCAGAGTTGTAGATTCAAATTCCCGCGGGGCAAATATTGTAATCGAAATTGAAAAGGCTTCTCTATCCTATCTAAGTATGTCACTATAACAACAATGTTGTATTCTATATTATATTATATTTATATTTTATATTAGAAGGAGACAAACGAGCAGGCGGGTCACCTGATGGGAAGCAATCACCGCCACCCATGGACACCCGCAAAATCAAAGGAATCGCAGATACGTTGCCGGCCTTTAAGGAAGGAATAGGCTCGTTTCTTGAAGATCCCTAAGTCGTAATGGTCCGGAAATACCGCCGCTGAGAGCTGGTTCCACAGTACTGTAGTTCGTGGTAAAAAATTACTTGAGAAACGCACAGTAGTAGACCGCCATGGTGTGGATGGAAAGACAGTCGATTGCGTGTAGTGCGGTGAAGGAAGAGATGAGATCCTTGGTAGTTGTGGATTGAGGGTGAAGTACGTTTCCACTTTCGAGGCCTTATTGTCACGCTCCTCCTCACTCATCTTCGGCTGGTAAAACTCGGTCGAAACGTCGGATATAATGGTACGCCTATGATACATATACTTGTAGTTTGCGTTAATTCCCGTTAAAAACTGTTAAAAATGGAATGCAAAAGTTTATAGAATTGTAAATACAAGTTTAGTTAAAGTACCATAACACTAACTATTTAAAATGTTCTCCATAAACTTTGAAGCTGTGGTAACTCTTCTATCATTTTGTTTCATTAACTAAACCAGTCTAATGAGTTAGAGGAAAAGCAGAGACCATATTTTAGCTTACATGATTGGAAATATTACATTGGAGCAATTAATGATGGCAGCTTCTTAGTTTTATGTCAAAACATATTGCGCAGACAGTTATGTAAACTTCAGCTGTTAAATTAAGCTAAGCTGTTAAATTAAGCTGTTTTGAATGAACATAATTTACTTTGTAATCAAAATAATGTAAGAAATTAAGTTTAGTTACATTTTCGAGTAGATAAACTTTACTATCTTACCGTGCCTACTACGGCTTCGCTTAAAAATACTATAGTTTCGTCAATACTAAAATCTGTAGCTGGCAATTTTGTTCTAAAGTTAATGCTAGTGTGTCAAAATTATGTCAGCTTTACTAGGTTTTTGGTAAATTATGTATTTATTCTTAAGAGCGTTTACGCCGCACACTAGCGCCACTAAAGGAAAAAAAAAATAATTATCTAGTAATTAGAGATAGAAAATCAAATTATGCTCAACAAACTATTTGAATGAAGTAATTTAGCATTTTTACAGCACCTAATGAATACCTCACATGTTATGGTTTAGTTTAATAAGACGTTACGGCCACTTTTAACTATAACGCCATATTAAACTAAACCATAACATGTCAGATGTTCATTAGGTGACGTAAAAATGCTAAATTACTTCATTCAGATAGTTTGTTGAGCATAATTTGATT
Organism: Eudonia lacustrata; assembly: GCA_947562085.1. Taxonomy (NCBI): domain Eukaryota; kingdom Metazoa; phylum Arthropoda; class Insecta; order Lepidoptera; family Crambidae; genus Eudonia; species Eudonia lacustrata. The sequence goes on along the minus strand of OX387324.1, from coordinate 6,930,432 downwards.
TTCTATCTCTAATTACTAGATATCTTTTTTTTTCACTGGCGGCGCTAGTGTGCGGCGTAAACGCTCTTAAGATCCCTTGTATAGATTTTTTTTAAATATTAGTAAAATAATAAATTAACAAATATCAAGCTCAATCCAGTGTCCCAAACCGCCCACGCACATAAGCATCAACAAAAGCAACACGTATAAAACATAAAAAATCACCAAACAAAGATACAAGCAAAATTTGCTAGCCTAATAAATTAAATTGAATAACCAAATTATTACCAAACCAACCATCTTGTTTCCCTACATATAATTTTACAGATATCTTTCCTCCCTAGGAGTTCTCCTCATAATGCAGGCCTAAACTCTTTTGATGTCCTAGTAACATAAAAAAAGCTATTGGATTTATCGTCACTTGGCATCAAGTGTGATGCAGGTACACACGGCGGCAGATCAACCTACCCAAAACTGTAAATTTTCTACAATCAATTTTGAACTTTATTATTTGGTTATAAGGATCAATATTCATTGGAGAAATTTGACAGATTTGGGTAGGTTGATCTGCCGCCGACTGTACATCACCTTACGTGGAAGGTTTATAAAAAAGAAATACATAGGACCTTGAAATTTGAGCCTATCATTCGGTTTCTGAGATGGTCTTTAATGAACAAGCTATTGCATTTCACTTGATGTTTTACACAGATGTAAAGTTGGTATTATGTTATGCGGCTGTGGTCGCTATAAAAACAATGATGTAATCCTATAGTTAGAGATAGGATAGCCAATCCCTCAGTAGCTGAGTGTTTTGGGTGCAGTAGGCTTCCAACATCAGCTTGCTTCAATGGCAAGTGCCTATGGGCCACGGTAACCACATTCCATCAGTCGGGCTTAAACCTCTTTGCCGGGTCAGTAACTTAAAAAAGCATAGGACTTATCGTCACTTGTTATCATGTATGATGCAAGCAAAGCGACTTTACGCGGAAGGTTAAGAAATAAAGGAATAAATATAAATAAATAAATAAACTTTCCTACACTAACACCAATTATCTAGCCCAAGAGAAGCTTCGTTATGAAACTCGTTAAATGGTTACTAGACAACGGATAAACATATTTAAAATACTTAAATACATACTTATTATACATAGAAAACGCCCAGACCCGAGACAATTTAGAAAAACAATAATTTCTAAATTGACCCGACCGGGGATCGAACCCGGGACCTCAGAGATGGCGACACCATGAAAACCGGTGTACAAACCACTCGACCAAGGAGGTCGTCAAATATATAAGGCTTGGTTGGAGTAAGTCAGTACAGTAGTAACATTTTGTTTTTTGTATATAGTGTCAATTAAATAATTTATTGTAAACACCAAATATAGTTTGTGCCTCATTTAGAGATAAAACTGTTTGTCTTTTTATGAGAAATAAATAAAATTTAAACAAAAAGGTCCGTCCACTAGTTCATGCGTACTTCACTTAGTTTAATCTTAAAATGTAATTAGTTAATTAGTTCTTACTGCGTGTTTGGTTGCGTACTGCTGTGCTCTCACACTAAAGTGTTCGCGTAAGACAAGCGTCAGGCAGGTTACTCTTTTAGGTGACCTGACATATGCTGAATGGACACCTTTTAGTGCTACAATTAAAATTGTATTGTTTTGTTTTATTTTGTATTGTACTGTATTGTGATATTTGTAATAGTTATGGCACTAATAAACTTTTGCTATTCTATTTTCTCTTGTATGTTCTATTTTTCTATTAAAAATACATAGAACCTTGAAACGTGAGCCTCTGAGGTAGTACTATTATTTATTCTGTGCTCTGAGGTCGTCATTGATAACCATACTATCGCATTTCGCCTGATGTGTTACACATACGTAACGTTGCGTGCGATCGGTGTTATGTTATGCGGCTATGGTACAAGTAGCCGTCACGATGGTTTTGTAACGATGCTCCAATAGACATGTAGTTTTTTTCTTTATTTTTTTTAAATATAATGATCTCAGTCGCCATGTCTATATGGTAAGTATCTATTGAAACTATAAAATTTGTAAGATATAAAGGAGGTAGTTACTTTTGTGATGTGAATTATGAACCAGACGTTGCGACAAAGCATTTCAGTTTATGTCTACAGAGCCTTACTTTATTGTCACAATTATTATGATCAATAAATTGCTAGAGATGTGTATTGACGATAAATAATAAATTATTATCGTACACTAATATACAGACAGACTAAACATAATGAATAAAATATTTTTATGTGAATTCGTAAAATTACACAAATTTGCACATTGCTTTCTTTTAATGAAAGTTCAATATCTTTAAAACTTTGGTTTTAGATGAGCAATTCGTATTGCTGAAATTAATGTTCATAAAATGTATTTGTTTTGTTTATATAATTTTTAACGCAAATTTTATAGCGAACAAATTACTAAAACACAAATGTTAAAATATATTTCACGAATAAATTAATATTCATAACTAATATTAATTAATAACTGCCGGACTTCGCTTATTTTCGTAAACGGATTGTATTTCAAACTCAATCAACTCACTTTCTGGTTTCAAAATTTCGACTATTGGTAAGTTTACATAAGTTCTAAAGCCACTGGACTGTACAAGTACACACAAGACCTTATTATTATGACATGAAACACTTATCTTAATATCGACCATTTGCGAAAGCATCATGAGTTACAATCATTATAAACAAGAGCAGTGATCCATCAGAGACGCACGTGTTTTTCTCTTGACCGACGCATAAAAGGCTGAGATATCATTATGGGTTTCATCAGAGCAGGCTCACTGGCCATCATAGCAATAAATCATATGATGTAATTGAGTCATTGCATGATTCGGGAGCATGGCTACGTATAATTGGTAACGTTTTGATTGACTTCAAGTGTATCGTTTCCAATTGAGATGGCACACTCATTTACTAATATGCGTTGCTAAATGTTTGTTCGTACACGTACCGTCTGCCGTGACACCGCAGCAGTTTTATATTTAGTATTTGGTAACAACATACTATTCTAATAGGTGATAACTATGTATGTCAATAATTGGGTAACTCAGCTTATTTAAGTATAAATCGAAAATAGAATACTGTCAGTAATTAAGTAATACTGTCAGTAATTAATTCTAAATCGAAAATGGAATACTGTCAGTAATAAATTAACAATCAAAATATATTTTTAACATTATGTATTATCTATTTATTTATTTATTTATTTAATGATCAACAACATATTTAACGTCATTGTTAGGAAATAGGATTATAGTTAATATAGATTATTTTTATTCTTTCCAACACAAGTATATATGACGAACATTTCTGCAGGTTAATACTTACTTCCATTAAATGGTACCTTCAAAGTGTCAATAATTGGGTAATTTACCCTATTTATGATTTCTCTTCACGGCTGAGGAATGCTGCAGGTGGCGCTATTAATGTTTTTCATTGCGTAATAAGACTAAGAGCTCGATGTTTTAGCGACTAGCTTGTTCGGGTTATGATATTACAAGCTAAGCCACTTTTGCTAAGCCGGGTCACCGGATGGGTGTTAAAATTAAAATATGTTGAGCTTCTCTACGCTTTGGAACGTACGTTTAGCTGTTGGTCCTAGTTCCTTTTAAGATGACATTCGTATAAATTCACCAGCTCGCATTAGGCCAGTATGGTGGGTGATGATCTGATCTCCCTGTGCTTTTTTAAGGACGAAGATTTATTAATGTGCTATTAACACAATACCATTAGTCTGTGTAACCCATCCCAAAAGCATAAACGCTTGTGTTATGTGCTATTCTGTGGTAAGGTTCAAAGCACTACTTCTTGTGGGATAAGAAAGCCTGAGCCATTTTTTTACCCAATGAATCCTCCTTATGGGTTCTCTATCCCAAGTAGTGGTATTGTTCCGTCCCCCTTTTCAGTCTGAAAGCCTTAGAACATAGCAATCGGATGGTGGGAGGGAAGCATATACACACAAACACTAGGGAACGCCAATTTTAATAAAGGTGGAGGTCGCGGGACCTATCCAGGAAATGAGAAATAGGGTTGATGACAACCACAATAATTAATTCAAGAACATTAAACATATATTGGGTCCTTACCTATGAAATTGACGTTTTTTTCTCACTTACTAATAGGTGTATTACTTCTAAAAGTCATTACCGGTCGATAATATTATTATACACCTTTAATTAGGACTATGTTACTTAGGCTTCAGTAATAACAATGAGTATTAATTTTGTGTCAATTTTTTTAAAATTTACTGCTTTTTTGTTCGCAGAATTGCCCTTTTGTTTTACTGTCGGGAAATTGATTTTTTTTAATTTTTTTTTTTAAAAAAGACGTTAGTATGAAAAATAAAATTTTATAAAAAATCTTCATACAAAACGTCAATTCCATAGGTAAGGACCTAATAAATGAAATCACACATCTGTTCTTTAAAACATTAACCCATTTTATTTGAGCATTAGCATTTTATATCATGAATTCTGGAACAAAATAGGGACGTCATCGTTTGTCATTCCCACACAATTTCTACTTATTTAACCACTTATATAATTTTAGTACTGTTCTAGTTTATCAGTATCCGGATGGATTGATCCGAAAGGGATACTGACGTGAGTTTATTGCTAGCACAATCGCATAACGCAACAACAATTGGTGCTGACACGAAGAAAGGTTAAAGTATTTGAATCTCGATAACAGATCGGTAGCACCTTTCCAAAACAAATTAAAAGAGCAATGACGGTCTGCCTGTCAAACTCAATCGTAAATCAATAACGTAATACATAAATACATCTATCTATCTATCTATATATATAAAATTCTCGTGTCACAATGACATGTGAGTTGCCATACTCCTCTGAAAATGCTTGATCGATTTTTATGAAATTTTATATATATATTCGGTAGGTCTGACAATCGGTCGTACCTTATCTATTTTCTATACCCCTAAGTGATAAGGGGACCACTCTTATCACGTAGGGGTATAGAAAATAGATTTCGATTGACCCCAATTTTTTGTTTAATTTACCAATCGTACAAAATGCTCCTGGCTGTAAAATATATGAGTTGTTTGTTTTGTAGTCTTAGAAACAATTTGATTGTATTGTTGAAATATAGTTTATATTTCAACAATACAATCAAATTGTCTAAGCGATACGAAGTCCGCCGGGTCAGCTCGTATTTATATATATTTGAAGAAATATCATCATCATCATCTGCTCATTTTATGTCCCCACTGCTGGGGCACGAGCCTTCCCTAAAGATGAGTAGGGAGAAAGGGTCATAAACCACCACGCGGGCCCAGTGTGGATTGGTGGTTATTTACAACTGCTAATGCAGCCGGGACCAACGGCTTTACGTGCCTTCCAAAGCACAGAGGAGCTCGAGATTTAAAAAAAAATTTTTTTTTGGTCTGCCATCCGATGGCCGGCCTTTGCGAAAGTTGCTTAACGACCACTGCGCCATCGAGCTCCTCGGCTATATTTGAAGAAGTATATGTGCTTTATATTAATATAAGTGATTTTATGTATAGACGCCTGCACGTCAACTTATTAGATCAACCATTTTCAATCCTACTAATATTATAAACGCGAAAGTTTGTAAGTAAGGATGGATGTTTGTTACTCTTTCACGTAAAAACTACCAAAAGGATTTGGATGAAATTCAGCATACAGATAGTTTATAACCTGGATTAACACATGGAATACTTTTATCCCAATGTTCACACGGGAACGGGAACCACGCGGGTCAAACCGCGAGCGGCCGCTAGTTTTCAATAAAGCATAAAGTTCGAAGTCAATTGAGGAAAGACTGTTTGTGGTCGTCTGATGTGCAGAAGTGTGTACATTCATGTTATTTTTTAATAATTCTGCTTTCTTGTAAAATAGTTTTGCAGAATTCCTTTTATTACGAAATTTAAGATTTGTTAAAAGAGGTAGGAAGAGATAAACTCGCTTATTATATGTGTTTGTGTAACGTGTGATAAAAATAAAATGAGAAAGACTAATTCAGAAACGTATTAACGTCGGTACGCACCTAAAGCTTAAGAATTAAGCGCGTGTTTATCCGCTTTTATAAGCTTCGTACTGCCAAATTCAAAGTTCTTTTAGTATATGCATTGTGTAACGTGCGTATCTAATAAGGTTGCAATGAACTATTATGGAAAAGCCAAATTCAGAAACGTTTTGTCGGTACAAACCGAAAGCTTAACAATTAGTCGTTCGTTTATATCCTTTACTTATAAGCTGTGCGTTTCCAAATTCAGAGTTCCCTTTTGTATAGCTGAATAATAATAATAATATTTATTTGTTTCAAGTATCATGACTCATTATGCTTTAGATGCGCGTTTAGGTAATTTATAAACTGCGCACTTCCAAATTGAGAACTTGCCTTTATATCTGTCCTGTATAACCTAAAGTGTTTGTAAAGAAAAATAAGAAAAGTTTTGAAACAAAAGGGACAAACCGAAAGCTTAAGAATAAGTCGCGCGTTTATGTCTTTTATATGATACGCACTTCCAAATTCGGTGATAACATTTATCAGTCGGTCTGATTAATGCTTATTCCTTTATAGATATTTTAGAAGGAATCTTTTGAATTGTGTAAATGTGAAGATGAGTAACATCGTTTCTTAATTAATTATTACGATGCAAAACTTTCGCAATTATTCAATCAATTATTTATATTTTAAAAAGAACATTTTTGTTTTATAAGCTTGCATACCTAATTCAACAATTTGTCGAGACTCGTTTTCACGTTTTCAATTTCTCGTAATCACGTAATAACATAATGTATGCGCATAATGTTACTTTAAGATCTTTACTTTTCTCGGTCGGAGGTCGGAAGGCAGTGAGTCCATTTATTATCGTCGATTTGCTGTTAGAAATCAAGTTAACACTTCATTTTAATCTACTTATAATATTTTCGACACTGGCTACTATTGATCATTTTAATTATTTAACATTAATTGATGTAGATGAATTAAGATAACAGTTAACCCTCGAAAACTTAAGTTTAAATCTTAGTGGTTTTTTAAAGTTATCGCATGTATGTTTTTTGTAACTATTGGAATGATAAATATATAAATATAAATTTAAAAAAATACACTTATTGTTATATAATAATATTGAAGAATGTTTATTCATAATTGTTCTAAATTCTTTATGACTTGAATTTTTTGTACGTGTATGGATGGATGGTATGTATTATGTGTATGTCACAAATAAATGGTTAGTGACATTAAGACCGAAGACGGAAGCACAATTAACCCGGCCAAACTGAGATAAAAACAGCACAACATATAGATTGACAGGAGAAGTAACAAGGAAAGAAATACTCGGTTATTATACCATTATACCACTCTCACGTTCGGCACAAGGAAGTATCGACCCAGTTGCCACCAATTAAGATTGAATTAAGAAATCTGTTTCAAGAACAAGTGCGTAACATAATGATGTCCAGCTTAAAATTGCTAAGTTATAACATCGTGTTGATATCCGCTTCATTAATAATCATATTGTAAGCCTACCCGACTGTCAGCCTACTCGGCAAGAGTTATTTTATTTCTTATGTGTGGTTTTACGAAGTTATTCGACTGAGAACTAAAGTCACCGACATCACTCGCAGAATCAGTACCTTGAAGTGGAAGTGGGCCGGTCATGTTTACGGAAGGACTGACGACTGAAGTACAGACCGCGTTTAGGCAAACGCAGAGTAGGACGCCCTTTTTTGGTGAAAAACTCTTCCTCAGAGTACCACCGCGCCCGGGGAGGAGTGAATGCTTATGTGGGGTTCTCCCCTCCAGCTCTCGCTTCACTGCCCAGACCCGAGGGTCTTGACAGGGATTCGGGAGGAGGAGAGGCCTACCCACTAAAAACCACTGTACATCCCCTTCACGTGCCGCTAGAATGACTGGGATCACCGGTTTGGCAGTCACCGGTGTAGTGTAGGACGCCCTGCGGCACGGTGTACCGATTACTTGAAAAAGATGGCGAGTGGTGGAGTGCGGACTGCGCAGGATTGGGATGGTTGACGCTATTTAGGGGAGGCTAACGTTCAACAGTGGACGGCAATAAGCTGAAGATCCTTCATCTCATACGATGGTGCTGGAATTCTAAATGATCGAGAAACTGGCTTTCTTATCTCTTAACTGTGTGAACACAACAATGCTACTAACTTCGGTGTTATGGCGACAAACTTAGATACTAAGGTAACTAGCAAGCCGGACTTAAAATAAACAATACTACCAACCTAACTTAAAACAATAAGAACACATATCCGACGATGCATTTTCACGTACCAACAGTGTATGGAAATAAAAAAATATTTAAGTTTCATGGAGACTGGTGTTGTATGTACCATCTGCTGGAAACCAAACCTAGGATCTTAGTGTCTGAGACCAATGGTTTGACCGTTATACCATTGTGGCAGTTAGTAGCTTACTGGCCTGCCAAAGCATAAGCGGTCAACGATTGCTCAACGTAATGGCAGCAGTTGAACGATATCATCGTTTCAAAGTCTTTTGTGTATGCTCAGTATGGTATGGAAACAATTAGTTTCACATGATTACCTGCCGCAGCGCTCTGTGAGTTGATAAAGTCATATGGAAACAAAACCGCGATTGCTGCGATCTCTCATGAAGACAAAACGTCAAACCAAACAGAGGATTGGATAAAAGAGTACGCGTGGGAGATTGTTTCCAATCAGATCGTAGATGACTGCTTGCGTTACAACACTGAAGAAACTGAAAAAATTCTAGGTTTACCGTAGAATGCGCTTTATGTATTAAAATACAAAAACGTGGCGCTTTGCACTCAGTAATGTAGAACGTGCTTGTGTTTCTCATTGTTAGTAGCACACCAGCTCATTTTTATGTCTCCGCTGCTAGGGCACGAGCTCTCCCTATGAATGGAAATACCATAGAGAAAACGGGCCAAAAACTACCACGCGGCATGATACATTTTTGGTCACCCATCCGATAACCGGCGTTTGCGAAAGTTGCTTAACTAAAGCCATCGCAGGCAGATGGCGTTAACCATTGCGCCATCGAGCTAACTAACAAGGACTTAGTAGGTTCCTGTTTTCATATATTTTTACCGCGCAAATAGTTTTCACTGACAGTTGAATTTCTTTTTAGTTTTTAACTTTAAAGGACACAAATTTTGAATTTAAAATGTAATCTGGTAATATACCGAAATGTATAAAAGCTCTTAATTTATTATATATCGGTAAACTTTTCGTCGCCAGCAATTCATGAAAAAAAATCATAGGTTTTGTATGAAACCAGGTATAGACTCCAGCTCTCACAAAGGTTATGTGAACCATACTTTAAATAGTAGTAAGTTTAATTGTAACTACCTTTGTGGAGAAAACAAAGTTTTTATTATTATTATTATCTCTTTATTTATCTTTTTTCTTAGCCTAGGTTTCTTATATTATTATTATTATTATTATTCTATTGAAAAAGTTACAGTTTTAAAGCCTTTTTGCGTGTGGTCTCAAAAGCTTCTTAGTCCGTCCACTCACGGTCAGTTGTAGCCTTAAACGAGGGCAGTAGCTCACTACGCTTGTGTGTTTTGTCAACATTGCCCGATTCATTTGTAATAGTTCCTACCTAAGCGTAGATGCAAGAAATCGCAAGATACTACCAATTCTGCGAAATCATTGCTGTTGGTTTTAACGTATCTAGTTAAGAAATGTCAATGCAATGTACAAATGTTAGGTTTTTAGTTCTATTGTTTATGTCATATTTGTTCTTTACACCATAATTTCAAATGAAGGGAACATAATCTGGAATGTCTATTTCAAGCTTATACTCTGTTCCATCTTTAAATCTAAACTGCACAAGCATTTTCTACTTCAGTTATCTGCTAGTAACATGTTATAGTTTATTCAATGTAAATATATATTTTATTTCAGTATGTATATATGTGTGTGAAGGGTATTATATGTAAATTTTTACTTTTTATTTTCAAATGCTAATTGCTGCACTGAAGCTAAATTAAATATTTATAAAATACAGTGAAAAAATTAAACGCTTACCCGACCCAGCCAGGAATCTAACCTGGGTCTTCCGCAATCTGGGCGCTGAATTTTGTCACAGCTTTTTTAATTTTTGAGTGCTAATAGCGGCACTGTGCGCCATCTATCCAACGGTTATTGCAACCCATCGGTTGCAATAACCGTTGGAGCATTGTTGGCTATGCAGATTCATCTTTGCAGACGAAATAGCGGTCAGTGCAGCCGCCCGGATTGCGGAAGACCCAGGTTCGATTCCTGGCTGGGTCGGGTAGGCGTTTAATTTTTTCACTGTATTTTATAAGTATTATATGTACTTTTTTTTGCTTATAATGGCATATAATCTAAATTTATTTATTGAATGTTTGCGCACTTTCTCTATGAATTCTTTAACTAAAAGTTGTCTGGTAGAGATCGCTTGTAGCGAAAACGACCGCCTTTGCCCATGCTAGCTTTATGTTTTGTGTAACTGTTGTTTTCTTTTTGTTTCCATCTGTGTGTTTTTAGTATGTGTAACAAAAAGTATAATATAGTAGGGTGTATTACATATCAAGTATTAAGAACAAATTTGTCCTGATCTTGTAATTGATTGGCGCAACCTGATATTGTTAAACAATCTATTGTCATATTGCAGCCATGTGTATCCGATATGCAATCTAATAATGTTTAGCAATGTGTGTATCTACCAAACTAGTTACTTTCTTATGGTCTGTCCAAAGAAATCTCTATAATGAAGAATAAAGATAATCTTACCTGTACTATTTTACTCCTAAATATTTTAACTATAGACATTGCATGGTCTATTTGTTTACGAGTTCAAGAAATAAATAAAGGTATTTACATAAATCTTTCAATCTTAAACGCCGATGACTTCATACCATATGTGTGATGCATACGATTTCTATAACGCCGAGATGGCCATGAATAAATGTATCATTGGCACTTATTATAATCCGCGCACACTATTAGCATGAATTAAATAATACTCAACGAGAGACTCTTTCTATTTATATAACATATTTTTCTAGGAGTTTTAACATTAATAGACCTTAATTGCGTTATGCAATAATATCTGTAGATTCATAAAATATTTTTGTTTTGTTTATATAATTTTTAAAGCAAATTCGCAACAAGCGAACAAATTACAAAGACACAAAATGTTGAAAAAATTGTTACAAGCCTGCTCGTGAACCTGCACCCTTCTGACATACCGGGTCAGGTGCTCTCCCAATTGAGCTATCGTGGTTCTAACCAGCCCGCCGAAATTATTGACTTTTTACTTTGAAAGCCAAAGGCGCCCATTGGGAGAGCATCTGACCCGGTATGTCAGAAGGGTACAGGTTCAAATCCTGCTCGGGGAAATTTTTTCAACATTTTGTGTATCTGTAGGATCTTTAAATATATTTTTTAAGCACGTAGTGAATATAAATTGATAATTGGCTAATATAATGTCCGAAGTCTTCAACCATTAAGTAACTGGATAACTTACTTCTTAAAGAACACAGTGTATTGACATGATGGTAACTAACCAACTTAAAACAAACCCTGATACTAAGAAAACATGTTTACCTACCTATTAAAAATTAGACTTTTTATTTTTGTCAGACCTCGGTGATCGAGTGGCAAAACGCTCGGCCCGATACCCGAAGGTCCCGGGTTCAATACCCAGGTCGGGCAAAGTGTGTTTCGAATTTTTCGAAGCATATTTAATACCACCCTCTCACAGAATATCGGCGTAAAACAATGGCACTCGTTGTTGTTTCGTCAGGTGAGTGAAAGTACCGGAGGCCCATCTCTCACCCCTCCCCCCTCCCAATTCCTACTCTCTCCTTAAGATCCAACTCCTTCCCCAAGGCCGGCAACGCATCTGCGATTACTTTGGTTTTGCGGGTGTCCATGGGCAGCGGTGAATACTTTCCATCAGGTGACCCGCCTGCTCGTTTGCCTCCTTTTAACATAAAAAAAAACAATCCGCATATGGCAAGCGTGGTGATTAAACCATTACGCATCACTTGTGGTGATGACTTGATTACAATGATGGAAGCCTTTGCCCAACAGTGGGACGGTTGTAGGCCATTTACGTTACGTTACGTATTTTCTAAAATCTTTTTTCAAAGTAATTGTATAAGTTCGTTCCATATTTAAATAACACGACAGCAATGAGTTTTCATAGTAATTTATTCGGTCTGCTAACCACGACAAATATGAATATTCATACTGAATTTGCCGGCCGCAACTCTCGTGTATTTGACCAGTACAGCACTTTTGGTTTATCTTAAAGAAGGTTATCAAAATAGTTATACTCGAAATAGAGAAAATTACTGTTTTATTATATCCTCCTTAACATAATAATTACGCATTTAAGTACCACTTTGTCTTCGCTTATTCCGTAAGACTCTGAACTTATCAATCGTAATTAACTTAAAAGTAAAGAAATACTAAAGCGACGCCCGAATTGAATCGTCACAATACACTAAATCCGACATTTGAGAACTTCTTAAACAAAAGGTGAGAGATTTAATTTAATTTTTCTTTAAATTAACATCAAATCTCGCGGAGTCATGTAATTTGCATATATTATCTGCAGTACTACGAGATCTAGAAAGCTAGTGTTTCATTGTAGCGCTATAATGCTCAGATAATTTGAGCAATAAAATGAATAAGAGTCATGCAACAGTTTTTAAACTGATATGTATTATGCAATTATCATATCTACATGCGACTGAGTGATAACTAGTCAGTAGGCTTAGCCAAAGTAACATTAAGAAAACGATAGCGAAGTTCGAAAAGAATGAAATGATTGACATAAGCCGCGCTAAATCACGTGGTCAATCTTATGTCAGTCCCATACATTTTATTCTTTTCGAACTTCGCTATCGTTTTTTTAATGTTACTTTGGCTTCCGCCACTGAAACCAAGGAGATTGAGAGTAATATTATTTATTACTTTTATCGGTATTTTACCAGCAGAAAAACGCATTTACAGAATAGAATTAGAAAGAATAGAATAGTATACGTATTTATTTGACTAACACTGTATACTCAACATCCATAAACAAAATTTAAAAAGAAATTATGTAAAAAAATATATATTATTAATGAAAAGAATATAAAATGCATAACAAATCAAAATAAAATAGTGCGTATTATCGAGTAATGCGTACGTTGCTGCGTGCACAAGGGTCTGCACACAGCATTTATCTTATGACAAAGCACATATTTGAAAATTACAACAATAATGCTTTAAAGCTCTATTAAAATAGTGGTATATACAATGTAGCTGGTCAGTTGTGGTTGATTACTCGATAAAAACTTTCAACGTTACAGGAAACGAATCTCTCAATCAAACTCTTTCGGTTTCTTTGGATTTGGCCTCTGCGTAGTCATCGGATTTATGAGAAGCGAAAAATCTAGGACAATTCTGCTAATACTGTTACTTTAAAATGTCCACAATAGTGTATTTATTAGTGGCTAATTTGACAATTTTCCTATTGTCTTATGTCAAAATCGTACTAAGGTATTACCAGTATACACCAGTATTCGACATTTTAAGACCAGTTGTCGACACAGTTTTCGTTGTCAAAAATAAATAAATAAACTTTCCTACACTCACACCAATTATCTAGACCAAGAGAAGCTTCGTTATGAAACTCGTTAAATAGTTACTAGACAACAGATAAACATGCTTAAAATACTTAAACACATACTTATTATACATAGAAAACACCCAGGCCCGAGAAAATTTAGAAAAACAATAATTTCTAAATTGCCCCGACCGGGGATCGAACCTGGGACCTTAGAGATGGCGACACCATGAAAACCGGTGTACAAACCACTCGACCAAGGAGGTCGTCAAAAAAAGGGAAAATAGATTTTCATTGAAATATTACTGAGTGATAGCTAGAAAGCAGGTGGGCAGTATTCAATGGCTACTAAAGACTACAATCGGTTAACCCTTTTTTTTATAACTAAGTCGTGGACCTTTGGGAATAAACCCTAGTTCCATTACCCTACCGACATATTGTTCAGACGCCATTGGGTTAGCAGGCTGGTTCCACAAGCCGTGTAGTAACCAATCAACCCCACAGATTTTCTAAGCGTCAACGTCACGCGAGTGTGACCCTTCACCTTATAAAATACTTCGTGGTGTTCAATAATGATTTCGATGTACGAAATTAGTATCTAAAATAAGTACAAAAGCGCCCTCTATCGACGTTGGCTTAAGGTAGCTTAAATATTTATAAAATTTTACAAATATAGTGAAAAAATTAAACGCCTACCCGACCCAGCCAGGAATCGAACCTGGGTCTTCCGCAATCCGGGCGGCTGCACTGACCGCTATGCTACCGGGAAGGCTGACGTAGACGCTGAATTTTGTCACTGCTTTTGTAATTTTTTAAGAGTGCTAATAGCGGCACAGCGCGCCATCTATCCGGTCATTGCAACCGTTGGCTATGCAGATTCATCTTTGCAGATGAAATACTACAAATTTGATAACACAACGCTATAGTAAACTTATACTTTTTATTTTCAAGTGCTAATTGCTGCACTGAAGCTAAATTAAATATTTATAAAATTTGATAATTACAAAAGCAGTGACAAAATTCAGCGTCTACGTCAGCCTTCCCGGTAGCATAGCGGTCAGTGCAGCCGCCCGGATTGCGGAAGACCCAGGTTCGATTCCTGGCTGGGTCGGGTAGGCGTTTAATTTTTTCACTGTATTTGTAAAATTTAATAAATATTTAATTTAGCTTCAGTGCAGCAATTAGCACTTGAAAATAAAAAGTATAAGTTTACTATAGCGTTGTGTTATCAAATGTGTAGTATTTCATCTGCAAAGATGAATCTGCATAGCCAACGGTTGCAATGACCGTTGGATAGATGGCGCGCTGTGCCGCTATTAGCACTCTTAAAAAATTACAAAAGCAGTGAAAAAATTCAGCGTCTACGTCAGCCTTCCCGGTAGCATAGCGGTCAGTGCAGCCGCCCGGATTGCGGAAGACCTAGGTTTGATTCCTGGCTGGGTCGGGTAGGCGTTTAATTTTTTCACTGTATTTGTAAAATTTTATAAATATTTAATTTAGCTTCAGTGCAGCAATTAGCACTTG
Source organism: Eudonia lacustrata (assembly GCA_947562085.1). NCBI lineage: Eukaryota > Metazoa > Arthropoda > Insecta > Lepidoptera > Crambidae > Eudonia > Eudonia lacustrata. The sequence goes on along the minus strand of OX387324.1, from coordinate 6,915,311 downwards.
AAAATAAAAAGTATAAGTAGCTTAGCTTATAGCTTCTTCTATGAAATATTCGTAATAGAGTATGCTTGCTACTTTTGCTTTCACATTGCTTTTATACACAGCAACACTATAGCCACATATAGCTGCACCGCTGCTACTGGCAAAATAAGTGCTGCCATCTATCTTGTTTTCAACAAACTAACGTAAGCAAAACGATGTCAAGCAATGCTTGGCCGATTTCTCTTTCCATTTTTGCTGCTACACCGTAACGCTACACTTAGGTAGTTTTAATAATATCCGGCAGGGGTCACTAGTAGGTACATCATTTAATTTGTTATTCCCCAGGACGGAATGATAGGATTAGGCTACCTACAACAGAATCAACTAAATTCGGCAATAACTTTCAGTGTCTCTATTAGGATAAAGACTGGCAGAGTTCAAAAATAATTAAAACAAGATTAGTATTCAATTAATATTCAATATTTTGATACAATATCTTGATACAATACAATATCTTGATATTTTGATTCAATATTTTGATATTCCTCCGTACTTCGGAAGGCACGTAAACCCGTTGGTCCCGGCTGCATTAGCAGTCGTTGACAACCACCAATCCGCACTGGGCCCGCGTGGTGGTTTATGGCCCGTTCTCCCATCCATCCATAGGGAAGGCTCGTGCTCCAGCAGTGGGGACATAGAATGAGCTGATGATGATGATGATGATATTGATACAACTCCGCCTCTTCTATATCTACGGTCTATGCTACTTTGTAGAGGTATTTTTACTTATTTGCTGGTTGAAGTAGACACATCATAACAAATAATTCTTAAATAATCGCTAGTAAGAGTGATGAAACACAACAAAAACATAGACCTGCTTTCTAAATATTTATATTTAGATATTATGACGAACTTTGTGGTTCCTCAGCTCCTTGGTTATGACAAATTGGTTCCATTTCTGTAACAAATATAGCGTCGATATATCATTTTATATTCGTACTTATTATAGAGTGCATGCAATTACGTTAGATTTCTTCAACAGCGGTGATAGCTTTATAGTTCTCATCACCAGACGTTCACTTACATAACGGATCGATGGATCGCAACAACGATTGATTGATCGATTTTGATTTGCAACTTCAAACCATATGTCACTATACTCATCAGCGCACGAGTGTTTGTTTGACGAGATTAGTTAACTTCAACTTTCAATTAGAGACTTGTGGACGATTCCATAGTAACAGATAGTATACATTTACTTTTACCATTAAAAATAAAACAATAAATACGTTACAAAATATATTGAACCACCTCTTTGGTATTATGGTAAGAACACCCGTCTCAGACCTAAAGTTTGATTCCTAGCGGAGGGTATATGTTTGTACTAGGTTTGAATGATGGTAGGGCTGGTTTTAAGTCCATCCGGCTAACACCATCTTATCTATATAAGATAAGATAAGATATGATAGCTAGTGCCTCAGTAGCTACGGATCCCGGGTGAAGTGCGCTTCTACCTTTACATCAATTAATAACACCATCAAGTTGGCCATTAGGACTTAAAAAATGAAAATATAATATTTATTGACTATTAATTGTATATTTCAATGTGTAATCTTTTAAATGTATAATTTAAAAATTAACAGTAAGAATAAAAAACCGGCCAAGTGCGAGTCGGACTCGCGCACGAAGGGTTCCGTACCCATTATCTATAAAAATGGCAAAAAAATCATGTCTGTTGTATGGAAGCCCCCTTTTTATTATGTTTTTTAGTATTGTTGTTATAGCGGCAACAGAAATACATCATCTGTGAAAATTTCAACTGTCTAACTATCACGGTTCATGAGATACAGCCTGGTGACAAACGGACAGACGGACGGACAGCGGAGTCTTAGTAATAGGGTTCCCGTTTTAACCTTTGGGTACGGAACCCTAAAAACCGTACCCCTGAAGCAAAACATAATGAGAACTTAAAATTAATCCGTCGTCGTGGGCGGTCACTTATTAGAATGTATGTATTTTGTTGTATTTCCCATGAGCCCACAGTTGGGGGACATCTTTTATTTATAGGTCTTTAGTTTTTAATTTTCTAATTATTTTTCTGTTTTTTTTTTCAAGTTAAGTTATGTAATGTTTCTTTTTGTTGTGTAAATAAAGTGTAGAATGTATGTTGTTTTTGAAATGGGGCATGTGGGCACCAAGCGCGCACGTTACACTTATTTGCCACACAATTGAAGGGATTTTTACAAAAACTACATACACATACAACAATAACACTAGTGCATACTACATTTTATCATTTTTCTCCATAATCGTAGGTATAAATAGTGGAAAATGTTACGTTATCAATCCAATACACTATCATGAATAAATGATCAAAATTTTAAAGTAATGAAACGAAAAACTTTGATTGGAGAAAGTTTTTTTTATTTCGTGTAAATATATTGCTAAAAAGTTATGTTGTTTTTGTAAAAAACCCTTCAATTGATAGAAATTGTATTGTTAATTCTTGACGTAATGTCGGATCTAACTCGTTACTCGTAAGTGAGCCGTTTCTATTTGGGATGCCCGATATTTGAAAATATCGATATATCGAATCAAACCGATATTTTCAAATCATCAAATCTCCTCCGACGACCTCCTTGGTCGAGTGGTTTGTACACCGGTTTTCATGGTGTCGCCATCTCTGTGGTCCCGGGTTCGATCCCCGGTCGGGTCAATTTAGAAATTATTGTTTTTCTAAATTGTCTCGGGTCTGGGTGTTTTAGATAAAAAAAATAGATAGATAAAACTCTTTATTGCACACACACACAGAAAAGTAGAAACAAAACAACAAAATTTTTATATCGGGGTGGGCAAAGGCGGTCTTATCGCTTAAAGCGATCTCTTCCAGACAACCTTTGAGGTATAGGACAACTGAAAGGAAAATACAAAGGTAGTGCACTAGTTTAAAGCAACAAAAAATAAAAATATATAAAAATATAAGTACCTATTGAAGTATACACATAAGTATATACCTAAGTATGTATATATATATATATATATATATATATATATATATAACAAAAAATAATACTAATACATAAACATACTACATATACCTACATATGGACAAGTTGTTGCAAACTAAGACTTAGTCAAGAGATGCGAATGAAGTTTAGTCTTATAAGTGGCAAGTGACTTGGAGTGACGGATATCAGGCGGGAGGTTATTCCAAAGGCTTGTAGCCTTGACCGTGAAAGAATCTCTGAAATATTCCGAACGAGTCAAAGGATGTTTCAGGAGGTTGTCAACCCTAGACCTAAGCTCACGGTCGTGATCCGTACCAAGGAATCGGAAACGTGTGTTTTCTATGTATAATAAGTATCTATTTAAGTATTTTAAGTATGTTTTTCCGTTGTCTTGTAACCATATAACGAGTTTCATAACGAAGCTTCTCTTGGGCTAGATAATTGGTGTGAGTGTAGGAAAATGTATTATTATTATTCTCTTTATTTATCTTTTTTCTTAGCCTAGGTTTGTTATAATATTAATATAAAAGTAAAATACAAAAGCACATACAAAACATAAAAATATTATAAAAAACCTAGCCTAGGGTGCCACCGGCAACGAGGCAGGGCTCAAGCTGCCAGTGGTTAGGGCTGCAGAGACAGGAACCTTCGGACTATCCGCGCCGTGCCCAAGAGTACCGCCTTCTGTATCTGACCCTTGATCCAACCATTGAGCGAGAGTTTCTTAAGGTGTTGGTCGAGACTCTTCGCTACCAGACCGTTCGCAGACACGACTATCGGCACAATGATTGTCGAGTCAATATCCCACATGGTGGTTACCTCGTGAGCCAAGTCAAGGTACTTGCTGGCCTTGTCCTTCTCGGCCTTTACAAGGTTCTCGTCATGTGGGATGGAGACGTCGACAAGCACTACCCGGCGTTGCGATCGATCTATCAGCACGATATCAGGCCTATTAGCTAGAATAGTCCTGTCCGTGATGACAGCTCGATCCCAATAGAGCGTGGCACGGCTGTTTTCAAGAACCGGCGCAGGTGTGTACCTGTAATACGGCACTTCGAAGTCCACAAGACCGTATAGAAGAGCAAGTTGCTGGTGAATAATCCTAGCTACCAGGTTATGTTTGTTCAAATACTCGCCGTTAGCAAGATGAGTACAACCGGAGATAGATTGCCTGAGTGATTCCCCGGGACGGCGCCATGCCCGGCAAATGTCGACCGTACCGTCCTTCAGGATATATCTCCGGTAGTTATTCGTCATGATAACTTCGTCCGTAATTGCACAGACAAAACCTTTGGTTTCTCCGAAGTGGTCCCCGAATCGTAGCCAGTTCACCGACGCGAGCAAATCTATATCGGGGCCCGTGAGCACCTTGTAGAACCGCCCGTGTAGCTCCTTTCTCCTCCATACCGCCTTGCGGTCCTCTGTGCTCAGTACCACTGGCCTGCGCCAGTTCTCATTTGCCAAGGAGAGCGGGGTTAGGCCCTTGTTCATTGCTACCACATCCCGATGCATCCCACACTCGTTGTTGAGGAAATAGTCCCTAAGATTGCACACCTCGCGGTTGTGGAGGCTTTTAGCATTTAAAAAGCCGCGACCACCACACCTTCGCAGGATGTACAATCTCATACAGACGAGCGTGGGTGTAGCATCCGGTGTGTGGTGAGCAATGCACGGACCCTGCGGTCCACACTGTAAAATGATGTAAAATTTTAATAACTAAAAAAAAAAGATCTAGGTTTCCGATAATACAGTAAGAACACTGATTCGTACAAAACTGGAGCCTTAAGACAGTAAATCACGTGGTCAATCTTATGTCAACCCCATACATTTTATTCTTTTCGAACTTCGCTATCGTTTTCTTAATGTTACTTTGGCTAAGCCTACTGATCAGGTATCGTTAGTAGTTTGCAATAATGCGCATGCATTTATTAATTTGTTTCTTCTAGGCATCGTAAATTTGTATGCTATGATGCTATAATCTCAATATTCTTAACAATAATTTCAATATCTCTGCAACAAAAAGGTAGTTGTAATATTCCTGCGTGAGTTGCTATCCTAACGAAGGCCTGCAAGTTTTTGTTTCGTTTTTTTTGAGAGAAAAGTGGTACATTAGGATGGATACTTACCGGTCATCATCACATAAGGACATCTGCAGCTACTAGGAAGCTACCTGTGCGTTGCCGACTTTCTGGCTCTGTTTACAAGCATTTTAAAACCTCATGCTGTTAATATTTGTGATCTTTGGATGTTACAGGGTGACAAAGAGGCTTATCACAAAAAAAAGCTATTATTAATACTTTTTACTACCTATATCACATGGTGGTGGAAGTTCTAACATCACACGACTCGACGCAGTTACTCTCACTTTGGCATACCTAATCAAGATTTAAAATAATAACTAATCATCAAATCATCTTGAATCATTATCGTAATGAATCGGCCATTTGTAATGTTTTGAAAGAACAAATGACGATCGTTTTGATCGAGCAGCGACATGGCAGCTCAACAGACACTCGCATCCATCGATGTTAATGGAAATAAGCAATCGCACGTCATGAGACGTTCAAAACAATCAATTGCTTATTCATTGATGTGTTTCAGTAACAACATCTTCGCGATTAAGAATCGTCTCGATTAAGCTCTTATTATCGATTGTGTAACCAATTATGTGCAGTGATTATAAAATCTAAGTTTTAGATTCCTAGATGATGATTATTGATAATATTTTAAAGTTACTACAAGGATTTTTTTTTAATTAAACTGAATATGAATAATAGTTTGATTGTTAGACAACTTATGGTTTTAAGTATTAATCTATTGTAAGTTATTAAAAACAATAGAAACGATTATTATAATTAACGATCTATACATGCACTATGCGTGCAGACCTTTCCCACAACCGTCTATGTTTGTGGTGCATAGGTTAGTCCCAGGTTTGATTCATTTTGTTGACATTTTATGACAAGATCTGGCTTTGTCAACATGTATGTTTGGCCCTTAACATCTAGGCCTTATTCGATTATGGTGTAAGAAAACAACTTCATTAGTATAATCAAGAAATAAGAAAAAATAACACTTATTAACAATTTATTTATTATTATAAATAACACTTAATTAGATTAATACAATACTGACCATACGAATTAAAGAATTTAGATTACATATTGAGCCTCATCAAGAATTTAGTTCAAATGTGTAATTTCAGTATGATCTCATGAACACACTATATTCGTAAACTTAAATGCGTAACCTCTAAAACAAATTTGGTGGTGCTTGTGATTGACTTATTACGTCGACTTCTCGACTTTCGGCGCCCTTTTGTAGTGGCCGTAGGTGACCCCGCCTGCTGCAGTGTGATACATCTGATTAGGAAGGAATCCTCTTTCGTAATGTCTCGGAGCGACTGGGTGACCGAAGTGTCGGCCACTTGACAACGCTTCATATAGTGAAAGCGGATCTTTATTATAACCTCTTTTAAGATACTCAAACTGTAGACTGGATGGAATGTAAGATTCAAGCAAAGAGTTCGGACGCCGTTTGAAGGGTGCACCATAAACGTCGCTCGGTCGCGGGGTGTACGCATTCGCGATGAGACCACCTGCCCCCGCGTACACTGGCTTTGATAACGGACGGTACATTGGCAATGCCTTAGGTATATGAGACAAATGCGACGGTGGGCCCTTTAACAACAAAGGGTTGGGAGCTGGCAACTCAGATACTGTACTGTGCCTGTACTCATCTCTGATGGGTGCTCTCGAATGATAGTATCGTGGATATTCTGCAGACGGCGTTTTTGGATAAGGCGCTTCCGTTTGCGTCGCGTAATGTTTTTGATCTTCATCATTATCGCGTGTGTCTTCAACTGCATTGGTTTCGTATTGCGGGGTCTGATAATATCCCTTAGGGACTACTGGAGGAGCGACGATAGCCGTAGGGTACTGCACGACTGGTACTTGGTAGGCCAGGACAGGTGCAGCTACCGTGGCCTGCGTGGGAGCAATGGTCGGCTGAGGGGTGTAGCTGACGTAAGTGACAGGCGATGGGTAATGTTGAATATAGGTTTTTCCAGTTGGAGTGACGTATGCTGGCACTTCTATATAATTTGTTTGTGTTTGTACTGCCTCAGGTGCTGTAGGGTATGCCACTCGTGTTACTCCAGGAGCCGCGTACTGAATGCCAGGCTGAGTGTTGACGGCCTGCTCGGGTTGATCGTTGTAATACTGTGGGACTAGATATATCTGCATCGGTACATTGGACAGGTAACCGACCATCGCCTGCTGGGCAGTGGGCGGGCCATACTGTGCCTTAGGAGTTGCTATTGGCGGTCGCTCCGGCGGCTCAGTCACTGCGTACTGTTGGACGTATCGCGGCTGCTGCGGCTGCTGCGCGTGTGTCGGTGCTTCGAAATATCTAAGAAGACCATTCTTCAGAAATTCTAGTGGAAGAAGTCCATTCGTTTGACCGGTTTCAGAACGAGGTTCCGATTTATCGACATCTTTGCCCTTCTCGCTCTTCAAGTTGTCTTCCTCGATGTCCTGTAGCTCGATCTTCTTCTCGGCTCCCACGGCGAGTGCCAAGAGGAAAACTGGTGCAATCTGAAAGTAAAAGTGGATCGTTTAATGCGGGGTGGACGCCCGAGTATGCAGACTGCATCGCCATAGAGGGCGCGATGATCGCCGCGCCGCGCGCCGGCTCAACAGGTGTGCGGCAAAAAATAGACCCGCGCGCCTATTACGAAACCGGTCCACTTGCTACTTCGGAATGGGAGTGCTAGCTTTTACTCGTAATGCATGTGGTTAAAAGATTCCAGCGCTTTCGTACCGTGTTACGTGCGGTTACAATAATACGATGTACAATATTTATATAATGTCCTGCGTTTCAAAATGAAAATGCTATTAAGTTGTTATCGGTTGCAAAATTATGTTTTGCTAACAATCGTTTGAAACGAGTGTGTATTCGCCAAACCGTAAAACACTGAAATGTTGTAACAATTGATGGCATGCTAATTCATTCCGACACAATAAACTAGATGGATGTGTGAAATGTTTTCGTGCCCGAAGAAGCTAACGAGGTTTTGTGAAACGAAATCGCCTTTTGTTTTTAAATTTCACATCGCATACGCTAAAGAATGAATAATGCGGGACGTCCGGACGTTCGAACGGCACCTTTCGTTTTCGTGATCTCTACTGAAATGTAAACGGATAATGCTACCTAATGTTTGTTTCGCTAATGACGCGACTACAGCCCGATTATGACGTGTTGATTGGCTGTCGTGATCATCGCCGACTAACCGCCTCTCATTTGAAGAGGCAAGGTAATAGACGTGCGTGTACGAAATTACCGACCGATGTTATTAATTTTAGGTTGGCGTTACGGCTTGTTTAAAACCGACATCATAAAAAAGGAGGAGGTTCTCAACTTGACTGTTTTTTTTATGTTTATTACCTCAGAACTTTCGACTGGGTGATCCGATTTTTATGATTCTCTCTTTATTTGAAAGCTGGTGCTTTCCGTGTAGTCCCATTTTAATTTGATAAAGTTCTGATGATGGAATCCTTAAGGAATTGAGGGAACTCCTGAAATATTGTAGGCATTTCTATAGGGATTTTGGTATTTTCAGCAATAAGTCAAGCATTTGCATTCAGAAAGTTTTTTTTTTAAATATTAAGGAGGCAAACGAGCAGGCGGGTCACTTGATGGGAAGCGATCACCGCCGCCCATGGACACCCGCAAAACCAAAGGAATCACAGATGCGTTGCCGGCTTTTAAGGAAGGGATAGGCTCGTTTATTCAAGCATCTTTTGATGAAGTGTAAAAGATGAAAAAGACCACAGATTGCCACCGGAACTCCTTAATGATAAGTAGGTATTTCACGGGTGGCGATACGATATCTCGATTAAAAAAGTTAAGCGACTATGACGAAGCAACAGAAGGCAGGCACCGGAACTCAGTTATTGATTTCCCACTTTGAGATAGGCGATTCTCGTTTTCTTCGCTTGTCTCATTTAAAGGGCGCTGTCTCATACGAGCAGCGCGTTTAGTAGGCCATAATCGCTTTTGATAAATAGATCGAAACGAATCACTAAAAAGCGAGAAATAAACAAAAATTTTAACAAATAAAAACCGACTCCAAAAAATTAGACTGATAAAATTGCACTAAAAATTAAAAAATAATTGCGTAGTTAAAATAAGTAAATTAAAATACATATATACCCATCCTCTGAAAGTTGGGGACTCTGCCCTTGAAGTTGTGGACGATTATGTTTACCTGGGACAAACGGTCCAGCTAGGTAGGTCCAACTTCAGCAAAGAGTTTTCTAAAGTTTACGCGAACACTACACATTGAAATGAAACAACTTTTACGGATCTACTCGCGCTTATTTTGCACATTACTTATTTAATGTTTATCCTGACGGGTCTATGGTCACAGGGAGACTGAGGTGTTGGTCATCTCATAATTAGTTGGTAGCTTGTATACCCTCATTTAAATTTAATCAGGTGCGTTCCGTTTTACGCAGAAAGAGCTTACAGTATCTTTTGGTCTGGCAGTATGGTGTCGGGGCTGGGATTTAATATTTTGTATGATGGGATCTCCAGGTTGGTGGTAGATTTCAACCATCTTCTCTATTAAAATTAGGATGTTTTTTAATTTCTATAGCCTCGCGTATCATCCTAGGGATGAATCGTTGTTCTCTAGCGAGTATTTGTGGTTTATCAAATCTGATGTAATGGCACGGACCCTGCAAAGGGTTCGAAACGTCAGGATAAACATTAAATAAGTAATGTGCAAAATAAACGCGAGTAGATCCGTAAAAGTTGTTTCACTTCAGCAAAGAGGTCAATCGTCGAATCCAATTAGGCTGGGCAGCGTTCGGTAAGCTACGAAATGTCTTTACGTCCAATATACCGCAGTGTCTCAAGACGAAAGTCTTTGACCAGTGTTTGTTGCCAGTGGTGACATACGGGACTGAGACGTGGTCGCTCACTATGGGCCTCATAAAAAGGCTCAAGGTCACTCAAAGAGCAATGGGTGCTATGCTCGGGTTTTCTCTGCGTGATCGAATCAGAAATGAGGAGATCCGCAGAAGAACTAAAGTAACCGACATAGCCCGAATAGTTGCTAAGCTCAAGTGACAGTGGACAGGGCACATTGCTCGCAGGACGGATGGCCGCTGGGGCGGAATAGTCCTTGAGTGGCGACCGCGTACCGGAAAGCGCAGTGTAGGCAGGCCTTCCAACAAGGTGGACCGACGATCTGGTGAAGGTCGTGGGAAGCCGCTGGATGCGAGCAGCGCAAAACCGGTCGTTGTGGAGATCCTTCGGGGAGGTCTTTGTCCAGCAGTGGACGTCTTTTGACTTAGATGATGATATATATATCTTACGCGTAGGCACAGTGCCTTTATCTCACCTGATGTTAAATGATGATAAGGCCAATGGTGGAAGCGCACTTCAGCCGGGTTCCTCAATTACTGAAACACTGGCAATCTTCTCTATCTGCCGGAATACAACAATGCCACAAACATTGGTGTTATGACGATATATTTAAATAAGATGGTGGTAGTTAGCCAGGCGGACAAACAAGCCCTACCACCAACCAAACCGAGTACACAAACAAACATGTAGGTACCCCCCGCTGGGAATCGAACCCGGGACCTCTGGGTCTAAACCGGTGGTCTTAGCCAAGACCACAGAGGCGGTTATATAACTCAAAGTACTGTTCTTCGAAAAGAAATACTGAGAATATATTTAAAACAGACTTTACTTTTTATTTCACTCCATGGTACCTCAAAAAAATGAAATATTTTTTTGTCTTGGTTTCGTTTAAACATATTTTTCAGCTCTATCTCTCTCTATCTCTCTCTCTCTCTCTCTCTCTCTCTCTTCCACACGGTAATAGGTAAAAAATGAGGATTCAAATATCTTAAAGTTAAATTAAAATTATTGAATTATAAAAAATACTTTGACACAACGCACTACATCTTTCAAACGGTGTAGTCATATGTAATGTAACAAAGTTATGCAAATTGCGAGTATAGAGTATATTTGAAGCAAGCCCTACTTTTTTTATCAGAAAACAGTACACAGTGTATACGAGCTATTGGCAATTTAATATTAAAACAGAACACTTAAATTTGTTTGGTGCAACCGTCTCGAAGCCTATCTCAGATCAAAAAGCCGTTGCGTACTTTCGCTAGCTACATTTACACTTTGGATTTACCCGACCATTGATACGCTTTTATTGATTAGTCTTGCTTTTTCAAGTCAAAAACTAAGTGTTGGAGTGACTATAAGATTTGTGCAGTAAGCTTCCGATGTTTCTTTCGATAATATCGATATAAGTTTGCCCATAATGGATAATAGATTGATAATTTGTTTTTAGCACTTTTGAACCTTAGCTATGTTGTTTTGTAGAAAAAAAAAAACTTTTAAAAATCGTCACCTCCTTGTGGAGGGACGCGCAAAAGATTTGAAACGTCATGATTTATTATTAACGTTATTATATAGTTTATTAGATTAAACAAAAACAAAACGTAATAGTGTAAAATAAAAATTCGGCGTTCCACTTATACACACTCCGCCGTATTAATAAACAAAGTGTAAGCTTGGAGTAGTTACTCCGTGTTTTGTCTCTTTTACTCTAATATGAAATGAAGTTTACATGACTGGAACAAAACACGGAGTAACTACTCCAAGCTTACACTTTGTTTATTAATACGGAGTTCAACTCAAACTACTTAGTATAGTTATCCTTTTTATATTAACCTTTTTACCGCCAACAACTTCTATAGAAGTTCGAGATTTTCGTGCCGTCCACGCCAGCACTTCTATAAAAGTTCTTCTTTGTACCTACTTAATAATACATTTATACGTTGGCGTACACCGGGACATCGCGTGCAGGATAGTTGGGTGGTGAAAAGGTTAAACTGCTTTGCGCACACCAGGGCAAGGGGCGACCGCGCTATTTGCGATTCTCCTCCTCTTCCTTTGTCCCACTACTAAAACCCACTAAAAGCCTAATACCGTCCCTTCTCTGCCACGGGGATGCTCGGTCTTTTTTAAATAGTATTAATCGCATTGTATGTAAAAAAATTGCTTTCTTTAAAGCACATTTATTTATCCAAACGTTAATGAATTCCAGAGGTTTTACATGTAAACATATTGAATAAAACAAAATTAAATGACAACCGCGAAATTTCATTAAAATAAATTGTGAAAGACGTGCAAGTTATATATAGACTTTGATATAAAAAATGAGTGGGTACTTAATGATGACTTCATCGATAACACAGCCCACACCTTTCGAATAGGATCTATCAAAACAGACCATTCGATCCGATACTTTAAGCGAAAGCTCTGTAATGTGACTGCAACATGTTATATAATATTTTACAATAACATATAGTACATGAGTAATATTATGTTCATGTCAATGTAAACTACTCGTATTACTAGCTGTAATTTATTTACTACATCTGCCAGCGACTTCGTTTGCGTATAAACCCGTATACCGTGAACCCGGGGGAAACTTTTGGGTGGTGGTAGGCTTGTTTGTCCGGCTAGCTACAACCAAACTTAGTAATATGTCGCCATAACATCAATGTTGGGAGCATTGTGTTCCGGCAACCAGAGATAAGATAGCCAGTGCTTCAGTAGTTGAGGATTCCGGGCAAAGTGCGCTTCCGCCTTTAGCCTTATCATCGCTAAACATGGTGATATGAAGGCTAAGTACTTGCCCGTGACGAATAAAAATAAAATTAAGAAAAATGCAAATGCACTGTCGGAAACGAGGAGCTCGATGGCGCAGTGGTTAACGCGCTCGGTCTGCGATTGCTAAAGTTAAGCAACTTTTGACCAAAAATTTATCATCTCGAGCTCCTTCGTGCTTCGGAAGACACGTTAAGCCGTTGGTCCCGGCTGCATTAGCAGTCGTTAACAACCACCAATCCGCACTGGGCCCGCGTGGTGGTTTATGGCCCGTTCTCCCTATCCATCCAAATGGAAGGCTCGTGCCCCAGCTGTGGGGACATAAAACGAGCTGATGATGATGATGATGATTTTTATTTTTTTGCTGAGAATTGTCACATTGCTAGCTTCTCATCATTTTCGGACTCAACGTTTGCTTTTGAGACAACCTGTATGTTAACGAACAGATTAGCTACTCAGATGCACCACTTTAGTGTCAAAAGCTCTTAAAACAACTTTGCCCACTACAGCCTACACTGATACATTTAAAATCACTTAAACCAGGTACTTAGAACGTTACAATTTCGCTTCTTGAGCAATGAAGTGAAGTACAAACAAGTACAAGTTGAAATACTCTGCACAAATTTTGCTACGTTGAAGATTACCCAGAACAAGTAAGTAAGTAAGTACTTTATTGTGTAAAGAAAAACGTAACAGTATGCAGGTGTTATTGCTAACAAAAAGTGACAATTTATAAACTAACTTAGTTCTTCTCAGTAGGTACAAGATTTTATTTGACGTTAAAAAATTGTTTTTAGAAAAATATTTCGAATAAAAATTATTTGAACTTGAATTCTTGAACTATCGCTTACGCACTGAAATGCAAAATTGCAAACCCTCAAATTTGACTAACATGGAATTGTCCAAATATGCGACTTTGAATGCAGTTCAGTTTAAATATGGAGTCAGTTAATTAAACACACGAATAATTAAACGTTTGTGGTCAGTATTGACCACAGGCGATTCATTAACACATACTAAACGAGGTTTCAGACATTAAAGCTGTTGGCCGAAGTTAAGCCTTGACACCGTTGTTGAATGACTATTTATAAACATGAGGGATGCCATTTTGGATCGGTGACAATGACTCTCATACTGTGATATATATTACGATAGCCTTCGATCGCGATTGGGACTTGTGATTGAAGCTAACTGTGACGCTAGAAGTTAGCAGTGTAATAATGCTGGATTAATAACCGTTAGTGTTAGAAAACGTGCATTAGTGTTGGCTTATAACACAAAAAGCAGCCCTTCAGCTTTCAAAATAATTTAAAAACTCACGCGTAGTCTAAGCTATAGGTAAATATAAAAATTGATAGCTGAAACTTATCATACGTCATTAAAAATGATCATCAAATCATTCAAATATAGATTGTAAAGGCTTTGCTTTGGCTTTGCCTTTCCTGAAAAGTAAAATAAAGTAATAAAAATATGACTTATTCATAAAACACGAACATTATGGCGTCACTGCGGAAGTCACCAATTTAAGCCTAAACTACCATAAGCAAAGATCACCCAACCCCTATAAAATACTGTTAATTGATCCAGAACTTATAGCTGTAAAATAATGAATATTTATGAACTAGAATGTTTTTATTAGCAATTTAGAATTGAGTATTTAGCCTACTACTGATAAGACATTAATTTTAGCAAATGTACTGACGAGAGAAAACAAACAGAGTAAGTAGCGTTTTTAAATTCTGTCAAAGGTTTGCGTAAAGTCCATAACTAATATATTGGGGTTATATCGTTCGTCACCTATTATCCATCATAGAAAAACTCAAATAACTAATAAATAAACAAGGCTAAAACTAGAAACTGGCAACAATAAATCTCTTAGGATTTGAATGTAGAGGAGTACACTGCCATCATCATCAGCAGCATCAGAAGCAGCCTATAAATATCCCACAGCCGGCCTGTTAGGTCTTTATTTAAAAGGCCTAACAGGTTGCCAGGTGCCAGTTGCCAGTTGCCAGTACAATAACGCTAGGGTAGATTGGGCATAATGGGTTGTCGTACGAAGTTCAAAAAGAAGAGAAAGCATATAAATTAAACGATTATGCTAAGCGTTACTTTCTAAGTCCTGTTGAGCAAATGCTATTGTTTTGAGAGGCGTTTTGTAACAAGGATTCACATTTTTTCTTGACAATTGAGAACATATTTTTTATTAATGTATTAAACCTAAAGTGCATGGCAAGCTGTGTTAAAAAATATATGTTATAATAATGGTTTCAGACATTGATGAAACTGCAGGCTATAAAGACAGTTTAGACAGTAACTTTGGTAAAAAAATAATAATATTTGTTTGATTAAAAGAGGTTGGTAATTCATTAAATATTTGAAAGCTACGGTGACCGCTTACCATCAGGCGGCAGGCTTAAAAATAATGTGTATTTGTTTAAAAAGCTTTAATAAATGTATGCTCACCTTCAGTAATAACATGTTGACTAATCTCGAACTCCTCCCGTGTCACACACCATCAACTAACACTTATTGCCTATGGTCAGTCACTTTTTCAACACTATAATACTTTATTCCGTACAGTTAGAACAACCGCATCTTGACTCGGCGGCACTCTGTCTTCATATCCGGCGTTGTGACAAATGCACCAACTGTCCACGCAAGCGCAGCAAGGAAATCCTATAATTTGAACAAACCACAGGTTAAAAAGAAAAACTCTTACTTCACTAACGATTACACTGGGTAATTGATAACGATTTGCATGAAAACTTTTCGCACGGGAAATCTGACGTTACGAAAATCAATATGGCGTCATTGTCACTCTGCTTCTACTATTTATTTTCTTTACATCGTACAAAATAAAGTAGTATTTTAATGAAAAACAAGTCATTTTAGATGAGAAGTACTTTCAGCGTGAAAAGTCCAAGCGTTTTCAAAAATGGCGCGTTTCTTTAATTTTATTTTTAATGTTTACCAAAGAGTTTATGAACCTGTTTAAAAGAAAAAAGTTGGTGCGCGAATGCGTTCGACCGCGTGGCCGGTCTGAAAGTGGTCGCGCGTATCACTCGTTTTGTTGTTAAATACCGCAATACTCTACATATTAACGTGCGTACGAAAGGTGATAGTGGTATCACTGCTCCGTAACGAACACCTTGCGATGGGCCGATGAGTCGGATCTGATGAGAGTGAGAGTATCCCGTGTGTATCATATGTCTGTCAAAAACAAATCTAGCGTAACATTACATATATTTAAATAAGCAATCTTCAGTTAATGCTCTCCTCTATTAAAGTGAATTGATGTGGCTAATTTAATTATTTTTCCAGACCACATTTTTTATGTTATTATAGTTGTGTTTCTGTTACCTATGTAATTAAGTACCATATTTTATCTGTTCTAGTGATAAGCAAGTATTGCTTTTTGATATTCGTTTAACCTAGTCTAGTTTTGATGTATTTCTGTCGAGAAAGAGTCCTGCAAAAACGCGACAGTTGCTTTTTGTAAGTTTGTCCTATAATCTATGTATTATTTCTGGAATTAATTAAGAAATAATCACAAATAGTTTAATAAATTATTTCATTATTAAATGGTACTTTAATTTATTTGGACATGTTATTTATTAAAGTGTAATTTGTTATTTAATACTAACAATTAGTTTTAAGTCTACTAACAATTATGGATCATTGTTGTCTTTTTATTTAGTAAATTATTATTATTTTTGTAAATAAAGCAACTGTCGCGTTTTTTCGGGACTCTTTATCGATATAAAACGGCTCACCGAAGCGAGGTGATGGAATCAGGACTAATTCTAAATGATTCTGTCAATAAGCTTATTTACTTAAATCCTTATTCTTTTTAGTACACGATCACCACTGATCCATATAACCTAACTTTCATATCAATGAAAGTAAAGGTACTTGATACTCGCGCCCGAGTATCAAGTGCTCGCGCCCAAGGCACAGTGCAATAACCTATCCCAACATGTTATCGTACATATGTCACGTAAAGAAACAGTTCTTCTTGTTTTTTAGCGCTGCAGTGGCAGTTATTGCCTATAAAATGTTATGGAAGTGCTTTTAAAACACAACACTTAAATAAGATAAGAAGTTCCATAGCAAAGTGCTCCTTTTCTCTTATTCCAACAGTGACTTGGCTTATTTTTGACACCTAAAATTCTCGAACGGACATACAGTTCGTTAATTTTTAGATTAATTGATTGGAGGCCTATGTCCAGCAGTGGACTAATATAGGCCGATGATTATGATGATGATGAAATAATGTAAAAAATATTATATTTCATAGTGTATTTCACTAATATTTACACTTATCATTTCGAAATCACCAGTGATATTATAAAATCGCCTGGATTGACTTAATTAAGAGGAGTTTCTTTTCATGAATCTGCTGGTGACATACTTAACTTAGATATATTCAAACTATAAAAACTCCTATAAAAATAGGTATAATGGTGGTCGGCAATTAGTTTTAGTCGGAATCCCTCTTCCAGACAAAACCACGGAATCGAAAAATTCGACATTCAAGAATTTTGACATTTGAATTAGGGCAAAAATTACCAAATCAGACTATAAAGAGTTTAGACTTAGTGTCAGAATTAGATTACTAAAATTTTAAACGTTTCAAGAGCATAATTGAGGCTCTGAAAGCCTTAATAGTGTCACTAAGTTGGCTTTCTTTTAAGAAAATGTAACAATAGACGATCAAAAATAATATAGCACCGTTGCGCTGCTTCTATATGTTAATGAGTATGAATTAGCAGGCTTCTGCGCTATCTGTGGGCGGCTCCCGGGGCGCGCGCACCGTAAAATTCATACGGATTTTTGTAACAATAGAATTATGCGTTACGTCGGATAACGTAAACCTGTTACGTTTAGGCGTTACAATGCATTAGATATTATATATTTTTTGGTGTTTTGTAATAGTTATCTGTATTAAATTGAATATGAAGAAAGGAGGCAGCCAAACTGACTTCCTATGTTATTAGGATTTCCACATATTTGAATGTGGTTTTAAATATGAGTTTATTACGGGATATCGAAATTTATTTCGCCGTTTGACATGAGGTCAACAAAACAATTGGCCTTTGTATCGCTTATCAAATAGATCTAAGGCCTCTCGATCTTGATGGGATTAAAATATTGTCATCATCATCATCATCAGCTTATTTTATGTCCCCACTACTGGGGCACGAGTCTTCCCTATGGATGGATATGGAGAATGGGTCATAAGCCACCACGCGGGCCCAGTGCGGATTGTGGTTGTTAACGACTGCTAATACAGCCGGGACCAACGGCTTTACGTGCCTTCCGAAGCACGGAGGAGCTCGTGATGATACATTTTTGGTCACCCATCCGATGACCGGCCTTTGCGAAAGATGCTTAACCTCAGCACTCGCATACCGGGCGCGTTAACCACTGCGCCATGGAGCTCCTCATAAAGATATTGTGCTTACTTATTAATTTTGTCATAGCATTTTCTTAAAAGAAGAAAGAAAGAAGAAAAGACATTTATTGGAATCACATAACAAAACACACAATCAAACATACAACATGTAACAAAAAGAATAAAAAATAATAACAACTGACATTGCGCCCTGTTATTGTGATGCCAACACTGAACAGCTCAGTATCTTCTTAGCTTTCTCTCAAAGAGGAGTTTACAATTCTTCTTTATTCGATTTGAGTTTCGACCAAACGTTCATTCGATCAATTGTAGAAATGTCAATGGTTATATCGACAAAATATTATTTTAATCAGTTGTTTGTTCAATCAGTAACAGAAAGGCCAAATGTTTTGTCGACTTTATGTCAAACGGCGAAATGAATTTCGATATCCCGTGGGCGTGTTAAACTCGTTTTAAATTGTAATAGAAGATGATTTGTAAATTATATCATAAAGACGGCTAGCCTAAAAGTTGCTCGACTTATTGCCGTTAGAATATAGCAAAAAGATGGTTTGTGACATTACGGCGATTTTCAGTTTTAAGTGCTTGTAGCTATTCTTCTTCTATTAGTTATATTCCATGATTAGATACTACTTATATACTACTTTTTGCATAGGCTCGCTAATTGCGTCCTTCTGAATATAGGAGAATCTATTAGGGATTCAAATTTTCTTCGAAACATGCTTCGAAACCTGCATCGAAACTAGGGCACTGATTAAAAAATCTGTAATATTAAATTTTCATTACTAAATTACTTGTATTTCTGTTGATATTATATTTTATTAAACTTTTAATTACTTTTATGGTCGTTCGAGATCATAGATGTATTTTAGGGACAAAGTATTCAAAGAAAGAGGCTACCGCATCGCCGCAATGAAATTAACTGTCGTATTATAGGTACTTCGCCAAATACATTATTTTTGTCTCAAGTAATCTTCCAACCACATTTGTATGTCAAAACATAAATTTAATATTTCTTTACAATTGCCTAAAAGCTTATGATTATAAGAAAATACCAGTTATTAAAGCTTTATTATAGAGTTATCTGTTACATTTACGTCCATTTATTACGCAAGTAAAGCTTGAATCGATCGATCTCGCTTTAATGGTTGGATTCTGACAAAAAGATTAACATGTCTGGTTCATAGTGACTGCCGTTTTCTAATGTATGTATTGTTTCATTGAAAGTAAATTGGTATAATAAGGAACTTATAATAAGACGATGAAAAGTTAATTTAAGAATGAGCTGTTGCTATCGTTTTTTAAAAACCAGTTGAAATCATATATGGTAGAATGGGGAGGCTTCTTATGTATCAGGTGTAACATTGATTACAGCTCCTGTTCTCTAAAGTCTTCCACATGTAGTTCTACGGTATGATTATGGAGGTAATCACACTATAACGCTAGGGAAACCAATTTAAGCAGCTACTTAAGGATCTTTTTTGAGAGTGTTTGCTGACTGCCTCAGACGACATTTTCAGCTTTACCGGCTTTTTTGTAGGCGGCGAGAAACTGAAAGGGTTCCATCAAGCCGTGTTAAACGAAGCACCGTCAGAGATTTAATAGAAGGAACGGCATCACGCACTAGTGCGTGTCCCCATGCCCTACTAGATTCTCCGAGGGGTTCGGATCGGCGTGGGAGCAACTTAGGGATCTATAGCTGTGATCAATATTACTCTTGATTTAGAAGTATTCTTGGGCCCATTTTGAATGGTCAAAAGAGACCGCTAGCTTAACGGAGAGATGATATTAAACATGAGACTCCGTGATTTGATCTGCATATTATTTCCTTTTTCTTTCATATTCTTATTCGGAAGGAGCCTAGAGCAAGAGCAATTTCATACGAAGTTACATACTTCCGGAAACATTACATGTAATTAGACTCACACAGTATGCAACTTCTAACTGTCAGCATAGAATACACCGTGAATCCTATCCTTATCTGATTTGTTGCGATCCCAACAAATCCCAAAATAGGTCAGCACCTATTAACAAATTCACTTCAGATGGTTTGTAAAACAGAATTTGCCAAACAGATGTTAGAAAGTATAGGTAACTCGGAAATGTTTATTTCCCTACTTGGGACAAAACTGTCATCCAAAGATTTCATGTTAACACGACATGTTTTACCTACGTGCGAAGGTTATTGATACCCAAAATCAACCTATCCATCAGTTGGCAAGTAAGTGTGCGACAACTATTCGCACGATGTGCTGCCACTGTAACACGGCACGAACGACGGACGACGTGTTCACGATTATTGCTATCACACAATTTTACTAGCGCAGTAGACAACAACATGACACGTGACTGTATTCCGCTGCGAGTCGAAGCTACGTTAGCCGATAGAGTGACACTGCTGTCAGCGGTCAAAGCAGGATTAACCAAATTATTATTTGACAATAAGTCAGACGGAGCAGTGCCTTCAAGCTCACCATGCGAATCGTTACGATTATTCGCAGTGAATTTCGATTCACCTACATGCACTAAAGTATTATGACGACGCTTGCATTTTGCTATCTGGCTTTTTACAAGAGTTAGCATAATGACCCGAGTGAAATCAGTTAAAGCAAACCTTAATCCGGGCAGCAGCCGCTTTAAGCCGTGCTGCGTTACTTAAAGCAAGAAATTGCGGACAATTATTATATGTGGTCACCTTGCACTTGCTACAAAGCCTTGAAACATTCTCGGTACTTGATTTAATTGAATTTTGTGATACCATTGACTTAAGCTTAGGATGTGACTTGTTGTGTGAACTAGACTGATTGTTACAACTACTACACGATAATTTTAAAGTTTCAATAGGTCGGCACGACTACGTAAAATTTGAAGACACTCATCAAATGTCTTACCTAAGTGACCTTTATGCTCTTCTGTTACTCATATTTCAAGCAGAGGTAAAATTTGTATTCTACTCTCCTTTTTTATTTGACGGGACACGATTTAATGATTATATACAAGGCACAAGAAGTAACTTCAGAGTAATTCGGGATTCTTACTATGTTCATCCGTTATTTCGTAAGTAGTAACTTATATATTTATTAGGTGATTCCACTCCACCTGATGTCTAGTGGAAATGGAGTCCCGACGCAAAGACAATTGGGGCAGCGTGATGTGTGCAGTGTGGTGTGGGCTTCTGCAAGAGACCACTTTCCGCTCACCAAGTGACCATACGTTGTTGTTAGAAGGATGTGTAATGCGTTTCCCAAGTAAAATAATGCATATATCAAGAAGTAGTAGTGTACTATTTCTATATAGAACCACAGATTAAATCATTGAAAGTACTACATAGAGTTTTCCTTCACCAACTTAACGATTTTTTAACTAAAATACAATACAATAAATTTATTGTGACATATTTTAAACATACAAACTTCTTAGAGACGGCACAAAAAAATCTTTGGTTAGGGTGTAGCAAAGGGGGTCCGATACATAGCCGATTTTTCGATCATGTTTTGTATGGAGCTAGGACTTGTAAAATTTTTCACTTATTGCTGTAGGTCACGTGATAGGTTATAAATTTCGAGGTTTTTTTATTATTAGACAATAGAAATCTAGCTCCATACAAAAAAAAATAAAAAAAATGAAGAATCAAAAAAATTTAATCTTTTTTCGTTAGCTATGTTTTTTGGCATTTCGTGAAAAAAATAATTGTGTTATTTTTTGGGGGGCCCTTTTCTACACCCGGACCAAATCTTTTTATGTGCTGACTCTTATAAATGTTCCACTTGTGTGTAATTATTTGTGAAGGGGGTCAATGTGGATGTTCTGACTCGCTTTTTACCGCTATTGCCTAGACTAGTTAATGTGCTACAATTAGCCTGTCATTACTAATAGACCTCAAAACAAATATCAGAATTCTCATGCTCGTTACGAAGGTTGCATAACTTGGTTGTCCGTTTGAAGTTTCGATATTGGCACAAGCATACTTAGAAACATCATTATCATTATCTAATAAATTTTGGTCATTTAGAGCAATTTTGGAAAATTATTGCAAGTTCAAAATGTTATAATTATGCATGGAGGAAAGAGTTCGAAACACGGAGTAACTTGAGATATTTTAATTCAGTCACTTATCCGGTGATCCGCCATTGCAAAGTTGCTTAACTTGCAAAACGCTAGCTAGCCACAGCGCCATCGAGCCCCTTAATCTAATCTATATCGCAGAATTTTTAGTGTGTAGGTATTGCAGAATCAATCTTAGTTTGTTTAATGGCATATGCATGTTTATGAGGCGGTGTTACAAAGTGTACCACAGGTTGCAACGGGTTAACTACGCCATATCGAATGCCAATTGGTCGAAAATCAATTGATTGACATATGCGGCGAGCACTGATCAGTGCCCTAAACAATTAAAATTCTATTGTGTCTGTATTCACAACAGACGACAGATTAATCGAGAAGGCAAAAAAATCGAAATGTTTTGAACGTTAGATTTTTTGAACGTTTGATGTTTTGAACGTTCGATATAAAAGCACTTCGATTGTTTGACTTTTCGATTAATCGCTGTCGTCGATTAATCATTTGATTTTCGACTAATTGGCATTCGATATGGCGTAAGTAACCCGGTTGCAACAAAG
Source organism: Eudonia lacustrata (assembly GCA_947562085.1). NCBI lineage: Eukaryota > Metazoa > Arthropoda > Insecta > Lepidoptera > Crambidae > Eudonia > Eudonia lacustrata. The sequence continues at coordinate 6,892,581 of OX387324.1, read as the reverse complement.
AAGGTGATCTACATTTTGAAAATTTCGTAATTGTAAAACCGTGTAACATGCCAATTGCCAATGCCATCACGAATCACCACTTACTTAGATCAAGAGTAACTAGCAACAGGACAGGAGCTCGATGGCGCAGTGGTTAACACGCCCGGTCTGCGAGTGCTGAGGTTAAGCAACTTTCGCAAAGGCCGATCATCGGATGGTGACCAAAAAAATATCATGTCGAGCACTTCCGTGCTTCGGAAGGCACGTAAAGCCGTTGGTCCCGGCTGCATTAGCAGTCGTTAACAACTACCAATTTGCACTGGGCCCGCGTGGTGGTTTATGACCCGCTCTCCCTATCCATCCATAGGGAAGGCTCGTGCCCCAACAGTGGGGACATAAAATGAGCTGATGATGATGATGATGAACTAGCAACATATGTTTCCATCATCCTTTAGATAAGAGACGCTGATTACGATTATAACTTAATATGTTAACAACAACAATAATTAATTCCAAAACATTGAACGTATAAATGAAATCACGTATCAGTTCTTAAAAACAGTAACCAATTTTATATTTAACCTAAACATGAATTTCTGTAACGTAAAAAAGTTATTAATAAACACTCATTGGACGGAACAAAATAGTGACGTCATAGTTTCCATTCCCATATAATTTCTATTGAAAATAATCTTTGTGACAATTGCTTATAAGATTCTCTATCGCCTAACCACACAACTACTTAGTTATATCCTTTAAATTCCTAAGTTAAGTGGGATGCCAATATTCATAACATGAGTTTGATGATTTATTTTCTTTCAAAACATTATATTTTACTATCAATCACTATGCTATCAATAGACATCATTCTATCATTCATGTGAAGATTCGCCACCTCATTTCTATACGCCTTATAAACATATCTCCAAGTGATGTTGCAGTGCCACAATGTCAATCGATTGTCATCAATATTTACATAAAACTTCACAGATCGAGCAACAGAGCCCATATAAGAATATACATACTCGAGGCACTCCTTAAATAATATATATCAATAAGTAATTCACCAATAAGGGACCTTGGCTAACGTTAATGTTTGTTTACATTAAACCCACATACCATCGAATCGATCAAACTAAGAAGAGTATACTAGTATACTACTACACAATGTGTGTTACTACATTAATAATATTTTTCTTTTTTGAATTTTTTTCAAAAAAGAAAAATATTATTAATTTTCATTTGGTTTTCATGGTGTCGTGATCTCTGAGGTCCCGGGTTCGATCCCCGGTCGGGTCAATTTAGAAATTATTGTTTTTCTAAATTGTCTCGGGTCTGGGTGTTTTATATGTATTTAAGTAAAAACACAAATGTTGAAAAAATTTCCACGAGCAGTAAATAGTGTTGAATAATTTCGGCAGGCTGGTTAGAACCACGATAGCTCAATTGGAAGAGCACCTGACCCGGTATGTCAGAAGGGTGCAGGTTCAAATCCTGCTCGTGGAAATTTTTTCAACATTTGTGTTTTTGTAATTTGTTCGCAACAAAATTTGCGTTAAAAATTATATAAACATTTTATGTATTTAAGTATTTTAAGTATGTTTATCCGTTGTCTAGTAATCATTTTAACGAGTTTCATAACGAAGCTTCACTTGGGCTAGATAATTGGAGTGAGTGTAGGAACGTTTAGTTTAGTTTTATTAATGAATTAGGTACTATGAGTGATAAAATACTATTTGAGCCGTTTGATCTTGCTCTGAGTTGTATTGCGTCTTACTTACCGAGACACGCAGACGACATTTTTAACGACGGGATTTCCAGCTATGGCCGTACTTTCAAGACCTATCTTGATTCAATATATAGATTGCAATATAGAATACTTAAGCTAATAATATCTCCAATTTTAAAATCTGCGTTTAAAAATGAGAACGATCTTTTTAAATATTGCAAAACCTTACCAGTTTATGATAAAGTTAAGATCTGCCTTTTAAAAGAACAATTTTTTAATGGGCAGATACAAGCTAAAATAAATCATCCTACATATACACGTCGAGCCGCACAACATAAACTAGTTACCGTATCGGCAAACAACTACTACGGGGAACGGACGAGCGCATTCCAAGTTCCACGTCTGATTAATTCTTTGCCTACCTCCACGCGTGATGCAATCACTGAACACAATATTAAATACCAATTAAAAAAATATTTTTTGTCAGCTTTAAAATAATAATTCTATGTTGTGTTCGGAAATGTGATCGTACTGTCAGAACGGTGTCGATTCTTAGAATTTATTATAATATGAATGTATTTGATTACCTACTTTATTTCTGATAACGTGGAAGAATACCATTGTTAGGTACTACACACAAACCCAAGAGGCTTAAGTAGTACCCCATATTATAAAAGTAATGTATGTTTTGATTCCGATAATAAATAAATAAAAAAAAGACACTTTTTCTGTTGAATTCGCAAAGCTCTCGGAAAAAAGTGTATAATGTTAAAATAATAAATAATAATAATAATAATATTTGTTTAATACTTTTATAAAACTGAAACGGGGTCCTTGACGTAAACTAGATTCGGTTTCAAAGACGATAAAGTTTAATTTAATCCTAATTACAAATTTCCCCATGAGATGGAAGCTTTTTGAAGGCAAAACCTTTCGTCAGTATGGACGTCAATGGTCATTACATTAAAAAACATAATCCACGCAAGGCGTTGCCAATATAAAAATGCGCTATTTAGATTAATAGCGCAATATCCGGGGGCGCTCTCACTTCATGTAGGTTTTATTTTTATATTTTTGTAACAAAAGCCTCGCTTTTTACTGCACCCAATTACTGCTCGAGGGGTTTTTGTTGTTTCCACAGTGGAATTCTCAACAAAGTGGTGAAAGCATCATCGTAACATAACAATTGAATCGAAAACAAAAGTCTGCAAAATAAGATTAACAGAAGCTCAGGCGTTGAACTTTTACTAGATTACTTGGCATAATAAAATGCTTGAGCAATCGTCGAATTTCAACTCTGTGCCAATGGTGTTTAAGTTGAAAGTGTTTCTGTGGCAGTGGATGCGGAATGAAATTAGGCAGATAGTTGATAAAAAGAAGATTTGGCTAGATCTCGTGTGGCGTCCGTCGCTGACAACTTGATGTGTAGAGGCATTTCTGTTCGAATTGCTTTTTTTTCATTCTTCATTGTTGTTGTACGTAACAATAATGTTTTTGCGCAATTGCTAAACTTAATACATTTTTACAATCATTGTTCGAAATATTTTATTCTACATTCTAGAAATAAAGATTCATAAAAGTGATTGGTGATATAACCGTGCTTAAACTTAGGATTAAAAATTAGATACAATAAATCATATTTAAAAATACTTTTGTAAAATTTCGATAAGACCATAAAAACGAAATGATGAAATTTATAGTTAGTAGTTCCAAAAATCTAGACTTGTGTTGTAACGGAACTTGTTTTTTGCGTGTTGCATTCTACCAAGCCACAGTATAAGACTATGACCAAGCCTATCATATTAAGATGTGTAATCCATAGACTTACATAAACAATATACCAGCACGATAATTAAAGAGGCCACGCGCCTTTGTTCCAAAACCAACGCAATTATCAATGAATAGGTTTCGGAAAGTTATTGGATAGGTTCGCGAACAAATCATAATACCTTTTTAAGTTTTATTTGTACAATAAACATCGAAATAAGTCACTGCCTGCAAGTTTAACAGTTTATTGTCTAATCTTGCTCTGCGAGCAGATCTATCTTTCACTTTCAAAATATTTAAAAAAGTGGTAACTAAATAACATTTCTGGATAACTTTTGCTGGCTATCTGGCTAGCATATTGTACTAACTTGAGACATAACTTAACAGGCAAGCGGACATGATTTGTAGGACGAGGCACGCGGACATCGGAGAGATGAGCTTAATCACGATTGCGAATCTTGTAAATCTTCAACAATAAATTCTTAATGAATTATTTAGAAAGCTAGATTCCGGAACGTATAGATAATTTTATATTTTATTTCTTACGTCTTGCTGGTAGCCTGATTTTAACATTAGGACTATGGGTAACTTGTTAGAAACCACACCGGTACACGATTGTAAACGTGTTAAAATAACAGAATCATGGCTCAGTTGACATAAGTGAACTTCCTAATAAAATATTATAGTTTTATCTACGTAGTTACGTACTATGTATAAGACTTATTTAAAAGCGCTCTATTCACATTCATATGTCTATGGACGTAAGCCATTCTTCGGCAACCAGTCACAAGTTCATGAGCGCAGTACGGTGAAAGGTGACAACCATATCTGTTGCGTTGATCTATCGTTTCCGTTTTACAAAAAATGTAAACAAAGCAATACTGTATATCCTCTTTTCTAATTGACAATGAAATGGTGGCACTTCACATGGCTATTTGTATTCGCGTATTTGCCATATTTGGCCCTACAACACATGGCAATTATTTGCCAAATATGGCAAATACGCGAATACAAATAGCCATGTGAAGTGCCACCAAAAGGTGTGTTATATTATAATACAGGGTGGGAAGGAGTATACCGACAGATTGAAACCAACGATTCTGGTGCCTATTTGGACATAAAAAGTAAATTATTTAAGTAGTTCACAAGTTGTAAAATCTTAAGGGTAACACTCCTTTATAATATGACGTAATCACACACACAAGTACACCCGCTATCAATTTTATGTTTATTCTTAATAATCAAGTGTCATACGGACGTCATACTCCACTCGTCGTTTATCGTATTTTGTCGGAGTCGTTCGTGAAGTTTGAAGTTTTCTTTTTCACTCTTTTGATTAAGGTTTCGTTCACAAGGAAGTACTATAGATAATTTTTTTTTTGTTCCAGAAATTAAGTAAGTTAATAAGGCAGTTTTGGACCCATGTTGATACAGCATTATTTATTGTAACACCACCAGGAATTCATGGTTAAAATCTGTCGGTATACTCCTTCCCCACCCTGTATAGGTCACTATAGTAATAAGAATAACTCTAAATGTAGCAGTTCTTAACCAATTACCAAACTACCTATGCCTCTTACCAGTTGATAGAGTTGATACCAAACCTTATCCAAAATCGTACCATCTAATAACGTAATGTTTCATCAAAAGATTAAATTTAATTCAATTCGATAATTTTATTGCACTTCATAAGTATACGTAAGTAGAACACTATATTAAAATATTTACAAAGTTAATTAAAATACTTAAAACTAAAATACTTAAAAATTATCTAATACATTTTATAAATTTAAAAATTGCCCCAAATCATCCTCATCGGGCAGAGTACCCAGTAAGCTAGCAGCATTACCTCGTTGGCTAGCGAGGCTTATTCGCTGTCCCAAGTAGCTGTTAGCTCTGGGATCCCGGGTGGTCTCTGCTAATTTAATTGATATATCTTTAAAAAGTTTGTGAGCACCCAGGCCCCATGGACCTAATGTCTCTACCCCAAACGGCCCAAATATGAGAACCCCAGTCATATACGTAAGTTGTTACAATATTGGTTAGATAGAACGTTATGGGCCCGGATTAGGCACGACTATATTACTAAGAGTAAATAAATAATCAATCTTTAAGGATAAGCGGTCACAATTGCCTACAAGCTCTTTCTAAGTATAGTGCTGTAATAAACAATGATGTAAGACAGTCGCCGTAGCTGAAATCGGCTAGGAGGAGTATACGAGTATATATATAACCACCCACACAAAAGTTGCGTTGTCCTATTTGACAAAATTATATATATATATAGTGCTGTAATATCTCATCATACTGAGACATCGGTATTGAGACGGCAGGGTTCATTTGTTTTGATTTGTAAAATTATTTATTAACTAGCTGTCCTGACAGATGATGTCCTGTCAAAATTTTAATGAATATGTGATATTTTTTTGTATTTGCGATATATTCCCGTTTGTTTAACGACATTTATTAAAAGTCATCTAAAGTTGTTATACAACCGCACGAAAAGAATGACAGTGGCACGTCTTAGGTCCGCTAAGAACGCCATCTATAAAAAAAACCAAAGTAACGATTCTCACACAAAATTGCCGATTTAATTTTTCGATTTCTTAGCCGTTCTTTGGAGTTTTCCCATTTTTTTTCCTGTTAAACCGTCCTGTTACGAGTATTAGAGGGAATAAAACAAAAAACATATATTCGACTGATTTGAATATATGTTTTTTGTTTTGTTCCCTCTAATACTCGTTTAAAAAAAAACCCTTTTTTGAGTTTTAGCGAGACTAACGAACAGCAATTGGTTTTGATTTATATAGATTAATACTTTTTTTATAGTCCTAATTTAGCTAAACAAAGTAATCATCAATTATGACGTATTACTGCAAATAGTTTTTTGGTTTAGATATATAACAGCACATATTACTACATTAATATTGTAGATAGCATGACTCTCTGTTACAGTTATTAGATGCGTGGTCGGGGGCGTCGCGCCCAGCATTGCATTTCGCGGTTTCTCTGGACTTTCTAAGCTATTGGAGCGCTCCCTTTGTAATTGATGCCGATGCAACGGCAGCAGTTGCCCGTATATACTCGTACGACTTGTAGGTATATGGTATATTTGGTGGTATTTTTCATTGATGTCACCAGGGTCACCAGGGGCCTGGTGACCTGTAGTACAGGTTTTATACAAACCCCTTTCAGGCACCAGTCGTTCACAATCTTAGGTTACTAATTATTTTAAGATCTTCATATAATTTTGTAATAGCGTGAAGGAACAATAAAGAATTATATTATTTTTATTATTATTATTGATTTGCGTGTTTTTACCGGCCCTGCTCCCAATCCTATTTGGGGTAAACGCCGCAACATTTTCTCGATTAGCCGTATAAAATTTACTCCACTTACAATATTTGATGTGGATATTTGTATAAATATATCAATTATTATCAATAATTAAGTAAGAAGAAAAAATTATAGAAAAAATATAAAAATTTACTTAGGAACTTGCCAGACTCGCAAAAATCTGCATTTGGTTTTATTGCGTCCTATCACTTCCTATAACTTCCGTCGGCAGTTACGCCCGCATGAAGTTTGACTTGTCACAAAAGTATCCTATTGAATCGAAACACTGCAAAGAATTTGAAAGGTCAGGGTACAGTGACATGTAAAATAAACAAGAGCAGATCCGTATAGAGGGTTAACTTTCAATCATATGAGCCTTTTAACACCATTAGTCACCCAAGTGTCAAATTAACAATATTTACTTTTGTGATGACGGCTGTTGTTATTAATTTTAAAAAATAAAATATTAAAATAAAACACATTTTGGTATTCCATACTAACTTTTAAGTTTAACATTTTTCAAATCAACAAACAAATTGTAACTAATCATTCTATGCTTAAAGAAAATACAGCGATCTAGTGATGTAGTATAGACCACATTTAAAACATAAGTTTCTTTAGCAGAATTAATCAATTTAAAGTCTAGTTTGGAATGTGTGAAGTTATATGAATACATAATATACAGATGAATGAAAGAGTTTCAGTTTAAATAGAAATGGATCAATGGTTTCAAAATATTAAACTTTTAAGTTTGTACGTGACATCAAAATGTAAAAGGCTCTTCATGTTTGTTCAAAAAGGTTCTTACTGTAAATTAAATTGCAGAATCCTCGACCAGTCTAATGCAATATAGCAATCAACGTTAACATGCAAAGAAGGCCGGTTAACGTGTGTGTAATATGTAACAGCAGAGATGTACCTATCTACTAACAAAGTGGCATAATTACGAATCTTCAAAGTTTGGCAGTAATCATTATAATTGACGGGAAAGTAAAAAGATTGCAAATAGAATACTTATAAAAGACCTTGTACAGCTAATGCTTTTCTAAGCTGTTGAGCTACTGTTTGATGTAATGGAATCGAAGTCGGCATTGGAGGTCTCGGATTCAATTTCATTACACCATTTCGGTGTGTGAGTATTTGTGTGTTAAATACGAACATGTGTATTAGAAATTAAACACTTCATACGTGTTTATACGCATTTTATATATCTATATACATTATGACTGGTCTGGACTGGAGCCGGAACCGCTGGAGCTAATTAGATGAAATTTGGACTGTAGGTTAATTGAGTGACGTAACCATACCTAAGGGAGTCAAATAGGGGGCGAACATTTGTATGAAAGTCCGTCAGTTTATAAACAAAATACATGAAAATTGGTATTAGGCTTTTTGAAAAGAAATTAAGAAGGACTTGTCTCTGGAATATTGTTTATTTCCCTTTAAAGGAGTAAAAAAGGGAATTAGGTTTTTTTTGGGGAAATCGTTATTTTTAAAGTACTATATCTATAAAAATGAATAATTTAATCGATCTAAAGATTTTTCAATAAAAATAAAGAATGACATGTTTTGCATTTATCGAAAAATCTTCCCGAAAGTTTGCATGGAAATCTGTCATTTCCTAAATTTTGGTAATTGGCCTGGTTAGAAATTACGAATTGGTTTAGGATTTTTGGAAAATGATCCCTGAAGTAGGGAATGACAATTTGTACAGGAGGTTTCAAAACGAACCAAAATTACTTATACAGAGTGATCTTTATTACGTGGTTTGGTGTTAGACACTTTTTACTAATTCTAGCTCGCATGGATGGCCTTTTTAATGATACAAAATAAAAAACTTAATGTTGAAATGACGTGACATGTTTAGTTGTCTAACCCTTATTGCTTATACCCTTATGATATTAACATTTAATAAGTTTGGCTTTTAGTGCGAATAAACACAAGTCGTATAGCCCACGTGAGCAAAGCCGCGAACAAAAGCTATGCTGCTGTTGGTCGTCTCATAATAAGATTGTCAACAAAATGTTTAATTTCTATGTCTACCGACAAACTGCTGTTTAGTAGATAATAATTTGTAGAAAACATTTATATTTTTCTTAAAAATAAATTTAAAAAAATATATTCGTGTTGACATTAAAAAACAATATGTATAAGACTTCAGGATGACACTCATCTATCAAGAACCTGCTTATTTATTTGATTGAGACAATGTTATTAGTCTGAGTTTTAGTAACAATTTTTTTTTTGAGATTTGTTTATTCTAAACGTAAGCAGACTTTAACAGTTTACAACTCATCTGATGCCCACAGTATTAAACTAAGTTAAATAGTTCGTTAATGCTTGTTTATAACCCCCATAGTAGGAAAGAAAAAATATAAAAAAATATGTTTTTATTACTTCTCAACATCAAAGGATATACCTCCATAATCGTGCTTAATTACAATCTACAGAAACATCTCGACTTTGATTACCTAACACTTTATATGAGCTGAATCTTTTATGACAGGAACATCTAATAAACTTAACTGGCGTCCCTTTCTCTTCATGTCTGCTATAACTATAATTTAAACAAAAACGACATAATATTTAAAATGCGAAAAGTTATTTTTACTTGAAGAATCAATCAAAACAATTTATTGTTTAGGGTGATAATGTATTATGGTATCTTGGTAGGTGTGTCATCATCACAAGATCATTTTATGTCACTACTGCTGGGATCGAGCCTTCCCTGGCTATACGGCGGTTTGCAAACGGCGCCGCCGCGGCGGGGCAGTCTTTTTATTTATTTATTTTAACCTTTTGCATCAAAATATTACATGGCAGACTTAATGCCTGAGGCATTTTCTACCAGTCAACCATAGGGCGGTGCAGAAATTACATGAGAGGTGCAAATTTTGAGAGACAACAACAGTAGAAAACAGTGTAACAAAAAGATTCAAACTTATAATATATACATAAATATTCTATAAATTACAAATACATAAAATACTTTAAAAAAAGGATATAAATATACCTACATAAATAAATAATTTATAAATAATTTAAAAATCGGTCGTTACTGAAATGATTCTGCCAAGGTTTTATTAAGAAAAAGCATGCGGACTTTCTTTTTAAAGACATCGCGACTTGTAGCCATCCTGATTTCGAGAGGCAGCGCGTTCCACATGAGAATGGACTGGATATAAAAGGAAGAATGTACAAATCCGGAAATATGGGAACAGAGAAGAAGAAGATTATTAGAAGATCGGAGATTCTTACTGTGGGAAGAGCAAAGGAATTAAAAATGGAGGGTAAGTTAGGAAGGTGAATTTGGAGAATTAAGAATCGAAAACAGTGTGGTTAGGGCTCGTGAACTTCTTCGCTGACGAATGGGTAACCATTTCAGCTCGGACCTATAATGTGAGATGTGGTCATATTTTTTAAAATTATAAATGTGATCTGATACTATTGTTAAGCAATCTGTCAAGCTTATCAAGCAGGACGACGGCGGCGTTGAGATCATAATAGCACACGTCACCATAATCGATCATGGGAAATATTAAAGTTTGCGCAAGCATTACCTTCGTCTTGAACTACAAAAAAATCCTCAGGCGATTCAATAAGCGCAAAGTCTAGGTAACCTTTTTACTGACATGAGCAACCTGTGAATGTCAGCTGAGTGTAGAATCCAGATGCAGACCAAGATTTTTTACACTCGGACCAAACGGTATGACTGTTCAAACATCAAACATTATTGGCTCAAGAGAGTTAATTGCCACTTTACCCAACAATCGCAAGCTGCTAATGAGAACTGATTGACATTTTGTGGGATTTACGGCTACACCAAACCTACGAGGCCAGTCGTTTATCGCCTCTCAAGTCCCTATTCAATCTTCGAATGGCGTCAGATAAGTCATCCACACGTGATTGTGTATAAAGCTGCAGGTCATCGGCTTACAGATGATACGAACACTGAAGGTGATGTATAATGAAGTTAATAAATATTGAAAATAATGATGGAGAAAGTTTACCGCCTTGAGGAACGCCAGCATCCAGGTTGCATCAACTTGATGTTGTCTCATCAATACGGACTGACTGCTGATGTTCACGAAGATAAGAAGAGAACCACTCTTGCACTTCCGATGAAACCATAAGATGAGAAAGGAGAATATCGTGACTAACGGCATTAAAAGGCCTTAGTGAAATCTATGAGTACCAAGACTTTTTCTTTTGTATCCTCCATGCCCTGCTTAATGTCGCCAGTCATTTTAAGGAGAGCAGAAACTGTGCTGTGCCCTGACGTAAAACCGGATTGTAGCAGATTCACGTGGCCATTTTGGTAAATGAACCTCGAAAACCGCTTATACACAAGCTTCGATTACCTTGGATAGAAACGGAAGAATGGATATGAGACGAAAATGAGTCGACCCGTAGGCCTTACGCCATTGATAGGGGAATTGGCCTGAGTGAAGGGAAAAGTTAATTATGTGGGTAATCGGAGGAATGACATGGTTTAATATAGAAATAATCATCGCCATCACGTTCTACGGCCTCCGATTTGATGGAGAGGATAGTTTTTTTGATTTCATCTTCAGTAACAGGAGAAAAGTGAAAAGGATCAGTATTGAGATGAGACAGACCAGCAATATAATCTACCGCCTGACAAATGGTTGAACGATCCATAAAAGTAGTAGTAGTAGTGAAATGTTGATTTAAGTCATCCAATACAATTGTGTTAGGCAGATCAATCTTATGATCATAAATATATGAATCGAAAAATTCGAAACACATTTTGCCTGACTGGGAATTGAACCCAGCCCTTTGGGTAACGGGCCGAGCGCTTTGCCACCCGGCTGCCGAAGTGTTGCATGGGTTTATTGCCTTTCTTTAAGAAGTTATTAGGTTTGACATGAAGACATAACAAAACTATTTTCGCACATACAATATTAGACGGCCACATTATATAATCATTAACTTGGTTCACAGCGTGAGTTTATTATAGATCATATAATTATTGAGATTAAGTCGAAGTGCTGATGGGGTCAACGAATGCCGAATAGCTTCAATTAGCACTGCATACAACAGCAAATTAATTGTTCACGGCTTGAATATTAATGGATTGGTTAAGGCACACTTCGTTAATGCCTTGGAAACGTTCATGTTATAGAATACTAATATAATAAGTTTTGACGTGTTTTTATTAGCTTTTTTTAATTTGAAAAGTTGAATGATTACAAATACGAAGAGTCGAAGAACTATGTAATGAGTATGACTGATAGCTTTCTGATTTTTACATAATTTAATTTAACTATGGAGAATACGTTTCACAATTTTAGTTGCTTTACGACTCAAAGCGTATGAAAAATCTAGATTCTATATGGTATGGAGATGATGGTATTTAATCCATTCCATGGCACTGATGCCAATAATGACAGTCAATTTGCGTATTTTTTAAGGTAAAGTTACCAAATCTGGTTAAACTGTAAAAGCAATTTGCGAATTTTCCAAAACGAAAAAAAAAACAAAAAAATGCTATTGATTCCTATGTGTATATTACTGCCTATGTAATACGTAAAACTTTCGCGTAATGTTATACACAAGAGTAATTTAATTCAAAACGCCATAAACGCAATTTTCGTATACTTATGAGCAATTAACACACACACACTCGACGTTCCTTTAGAAATTCCGATACATAAATATAAATTAGTCGCTGTCAGAAGGCATTGGTAATCAACGTACAAGTTGGCATTAGCAATTGGGTAGTTGACAGTAGTCAATAGAGATACTTTTTAGCGACTGTCAAAACTTTTTTTTATAGAAATTGTATGGGAATAGAAACTACGTCGTCACTATCAGAGTGAACGAGAGTGCGGCAACTTCATACAAGCGCTCACGCACGCACACAAGCTCGTAGTTCACCTACATTAGCACACTGAAAAAAAGCACGGGAAAGGAGGACGCGATGACGCGGGCTGTCCCCGCAAACGCGGATCGGGCAGCGTATGTTGCTGTAGTAACGGAGAATAACAAGTATGTCAAGTAGTCAATAGATATACTTTTTTAGCAACTGTCAAAAATTCTTTTTTATAGAAATTGTATGGGAATAAAAACTATGTCGTCACTATGATGTGCCGTCAAATGAGTGTTTATTTATAACTTTTTAGGTTACAGAAATTCATGCTTAGATCAAATAAAAAATTGGTTATTGTTTAAAAGAACTGTGACGTGATTTCATATTAACGTTTAATGTTCTGGATTTACACAATACTTTTATCCTGACGTTTTGAACCCTTTGCAGGGTCCGTGGTCTATGTGATGTGTAAAATAAACGAGAGTAGATCCGTAAAAGTTGTTCCTTTTCAATGTGTAGTGTTCTGAAATTAATTATCTTTTGTCAACACCCTAAGTGAAAATGGAACAGAATTATAAACATATGGGATTGACAAACAAATCAAACGTCATATAAACGTATCGTTTGCTTATGTCAATCCCATACGATAATTATTCTATTCCATATTATGTTACTTGTTTAGGTCCTCTGATGTTGTATATTGTATACTTACATTGTGAAGGAGTCATCTTGGTAGGTCGAGAGAGTGGACTGCATTTACTGCATATTTATATGAAAACACTGCAACACACTAAAGAATACAATCTGCTTTATTGAAGCCCTTTGAATTTAACATCATCTTAAATTTATTATAATATTTCAATAGTAAAATCAATTATAATAATAATAATAATATATTTTTTTTATTTGCTGTGTAAAAACTTAGCCTAGATACAAAAAAAGAAAAACTTATGCTATGTAACTACTGTAAGGTACGAGTATGTATACAATAAAAATAAGCTATGCAATACCTAAACCAACCTAAAAAATTAAAGCTGTCAATAGGATATTTAAATCGAAAGAAGAAAAACAGAACAAAATCTATCACTTAAAAACATACCAAGTAAAAAGATTTTATTTATTGTTAAGGTAGCCTTTTGCCAACACATAGTTGCTCAAGAAACTCAAACATTTCGGTCCCTTGTATAGTAAATAATATTATATTTTAATGAAATACATACCTACGTGTTTTAGTTGTTACCCGAATATAGTAAACGATAATATCCAATTAAATTATTATTACCAGCTGTTAGAGCCAAATCGTTTGCCAGAAAAAGTTAGGCAATGGCTGTTAAGAATTTTTATAGAAGTGGTGATATATTAAGGTAATTAAAAAAATATTTTTTAAATCCGTAAAGGTATATATCCGTATAATATAACTTTAGATAAAACCTACTTTGTAAATGGCGCAGTCTCAGTGCCGCCCTCGTAGTAGTTTTAACTATTATTGACGTGCCGACGTCTTCAGCAATAAGTAATGATTGATTCATCGCATAGGTAATTATATCCGCGTTCATTTGCTATGCGATAATTAACTAGTGCTGGGTTCAGTTTTGTGTACACTTAATAGAAAAGAGTTACACTCTGACCGAGTTCGAATAAATAACCACATAAAGTAAAGCCTACTCGAAAAAAACAACTAGCCTCAGGAAGCTTGAGTGGGAACCGAACCCACGACCTTTGGATAACCGGTCTAATGCTCTAACCGCTGAGCTACCGAGGCTTCCGAAGACCAAACGTATAAATCGTATTTTTTTTTTCTAGTAGTTTGTGGTTTATGCTACAAGCAAGTGGTAATAAGTCACTGTGAGACTTCTTGGCGGGAAAGTGAAGAGTCATGTCTGCGGTTTGGTTTTATTTTCTAAAATTTGTGTTATGTCGAATATTAATGTGAAATAATGGTGGATTATTAACCGTTAAGTGTTCGTAAGTGCGCATGAGTGTTGGCAAATGAAACAAAACAGTGCAACTTCACTTTTCAAATTCTCTCAAGAAGTCTGCCCGAGGACTTAGTGAAGCCCCACATCTTTACTGAGATAATCGAGGGGCTGGAGGGTATATCATTTTTCACTTCTCATTTCTATTATCACTCATCATCATATAAACAAGAAGGAAATATTGTTTATTTATATATTACTTGTAAGAAAAATTACTTCGACACTGGCTAAATGTGCTAATCGCACGAAGCCATTCAACTAAAGGAAAAAAAAGTCACTGTGAAGTTACTATCCTCACACTCGAGCTTCCTGAGGCTTGTTAATTTTTTCTTGTAAAATTTTATCTTGTAACTATAATTATATACGAGTAGCATTGAGAATGCAAAATTCAAAATAATATAAAGCCTTCCCAATGCTGAACCGTCTAGAGGCCTCCATCTTTGAAATCCAGTCATCGCTATAATTAATGGGTTTTTTTATTTAATTTGGTCACCCATCCAGTTATCCGGTATTGCAGAAGTTGCTTAGCTTGCAAGATTGCTCTGTGTTGTTGACTCTTTTTAGGGTTCCGTACCTCAATTGGAAAAAACGGAACCCTTATAAGATCACTTTGTTGTCCGTCTGTCTGTTTGTCAAGAGCCTTTATCTAGGGAACGCGTGGAGGTATCGAGTTGAAATTCAAACCATAATATACTCAAGTCTGCGTTCCCTTGAAGCTGCGAAAAAATCAAACTTCTAAGTTAACGAAAAAAAAAAGATACGGTTATGTCGCAAAAAACGTATATTTCGACACTCTCAAGGGAATCAAAATTCATAGGGTACTTGCCGTTGACATAGAACTATGAAGTTTGGCAACTAATATCGTCTTATACTACAAGTACAGGGAAAAGTCTGAAAACTTTACATATTTATTTAAATCACAAAAAACAGGATCTTTATGCAAGGAACGGGAGTCCAAAATTTGAAGTAAGTTAACCGTGTCATGGTATGTAAGGGCTTCCTTTGCACAAACTTAAACAGATTTTTAATTATTTTTATGATGTATAATTTTCGATTTATGACGAAGAATGAAAAAAGCCTTAAGGAAAATACCTTTTCCCTCTTTTTTTACATCTTACGGGTAAGCGCAGTGCCTATTCATCTCACCTGTAGGCTTAGCCAAAGTAACATTAAGAAAACGATAGCGAAGTTCGAAAAGAATAAAATGTATAAGATTGACATAAGCTACGCTAAATCACGTGGTCAATCTTATGTCAATCCCATACATTTTATTTTTTTCGAACTTCGCTATCGTTTTCTTAACGTTACTTTGGCTACCGCCACTGATGTTTTTATGTATTAAAGCGCACTTCACCCGGAATTTACAATTACTGAGGCACTGGCTATCTTATCCCTAGCTGCCGGAACAAAATAATGCTACAAACATTGATGTTATGGCGACATATTTAGATAAGATTGTGGTAGCTGGCCAGGCGGACCCGGGACCTCTGGGGCTCAGGGTCTGAAGCCGGTGGTCTTTTAACTACTAAAAAACCAAGACAATTAATGATTATTTTCTAGGTGCTGGTATCACTACGTAGAAAAGAATTGATTGCTCGCCTTATTGAAGCCTCCGGTGACAAGGCTGGCAGCTACCTCTGCCAACGTATTAGCGTGGCAATCCAAAGAGGTAATGTTGCCAGCATTCTTGGAACCGTTCCCATGAGCCCATAGCTGGAGGACATTTTTTATTTATAGGTTTTATTTTGTATTTCGTGAACTTAATTTTTGTTTCTTTAGTTTTTCTTTAAGTTAGTTATGTTATGTATCACTACTGTGTATTAATACAATTCACGTAGAAATATTTCTAGATCTTTTAAATTCTCCGAGTATTACGTTTAAGAGCTTTAATTAGACATTAAGAGATGAAAACCATTCTAGGACTCCGCTAATCGTTCCCAAAGTGAAATGTGTAGATGTGGACAATATACTTGGTAATTCCTTGCTTATGTAACAGGTAACATTTGTCTCTCTTTGCTAGGTTACCTTGCTCACATCACATTATCTTCTCACTCTAAATAATTTAAATTAATTTTGAATTCCATAACTTAACTGTAGGTAATCATAAAGCAACTTTGAATAATATACATTAATGATTCATTATCATGCTAACACATCACATTATAACAGTCATCGCTGATAGATTAAGAACAACACTGTTGGAATGACGGTTGTATGAATTGAGTTATAGATAACATCAATAATGCTTTCTAAAGTTAACGCGAGCAAAACACATTGAGATAAATTACTTTATACGAATCTACTTGCTATTATTTTATGATTTTATTATTATACCGATGTTCGGTGGCGCAGTGGTAAACTCGCTCGGTATTGGATTGGTAAAGCAGATGGATGACCAACAATTTATTATGTAAAAAGCTGCATTAACAGTCGTTAACAGCCATCAATTCGCACTGCGCCTGAGAAATAGAAATAAAAATAGAAATATCATTAATTTGCGCTTGAATGTTTATTACAATAAATATAAATTCTGCCTATTCGGCTATTAACTAATAGCATGCAAATATGTCTTGGATTATACAAAAAAATTCAAATCGTAATTAAAAATCACATCAATAAATGTCAAGTTCTATTTAAAAATTCATTAACCATATAAAAAGCCTGATCCATAAGCTAACTGTATAAGGCCCTTTTAAAACTATTGAACGGCATGTCTTATAAGGATTGAGGTATTTTATTATATATTGTCATACTCATCCAAAAATAATTTAATTTGAGTGGTGGTTTATGGCCCGTCCCTCCTATGCTGGCTGGTGAAGATGATGATGACACTTTAAAGCGTCCTCTTTTTACATTTAAAAAGTCTCGCATCAACCCTTATTATATATTTTGGAAACGCGTGAAGTTTTATCTACATTTCATGGGAATAAGACAAAAAAAATGTACATAATATTGACCAGTTGTTCTGATACAAACATTCGGCGCTCTCTTTGCAATACTAATTGACAGTTCTCTTCCCTTTATAGTAAAATACATTCTCGAACCGCACGCAAATACTTCAACAATGCGACAAACGACGATCGGATATAGCACTACAACGAGAAAATCAGCTTTCACAGGAAAAGGGCTAGACCCATAATGTATCCAAGGCTGGTTGTATTATGCAACCGTACTGAATGCTTGATGGTAGGATGTACCACAACGTACTGTCTTGTCGGTCCTGAATAGTAGAGCAGCAAATAATCTTTAGATCTTGTGGGTGCCAGTTACATTGATTGGTGTGAATGTAAAGTGGTAACTATGCCATTATTATTATGTCTGTTGTTATATGTTTATTTTTAAATTTAAATGAAAAACTGGTTTGTTTCATCTAAAGTATATGACAGTAAACAAAAACTGATAGTTTTTGTTTTGAGACTAAATTGTTCATTTGAATATAAACAAATGAATTCGCTCACCAACCAAATGACAGTCGCAATATTTCGTAATTGCTCGCAACTCGATATCCTCGAGTATCCGATATATGAGTTTGCATAACAACGCATACGTAACAAATAGCACCAATTCATGTTCCATCTCCTTACCCATCACAACCGGACCACATTATCTAAGTTGGCGACACCAAATACTAGTATATTTAAACTAGTTTCCTTCAACATAGCCGACATAAAATCTTCCCACGAAGACGTCTATTAAAACTAAGAATATTACTTGGCTATTGAGCAATCCGCATGGAGCAATACTTCAGTTACCCTGTTATAACACTAGATCATGTTTCGACAAATTGTACCTCAATTAATTGAGGAATAAATTTAAAACTTCCGTCTTCCAAAGTTCCATTGATAAGTGTGTGAATTTTGACATGCGAATTAATTGTGGATTATTGTGTATACATACATTGTACAACATCCTATGGCAAGCTGCTAAACAAGATACTTAGTAAAGTACTAAATCACTTTAATTTATATAACTAAATATATTAAAAGGCTTGGTATAAATAATAGTATTCATTAGCAATGTTTACAGACAGGTCTGCATTGAAATTGTAAACTTGTTTTTACTTTAGATAATTTATAAGACCCGATCATTGAAATAGTTCATTAAAATAATAAAATTGGTTTAGCTGGTTATACCTCAAGATCATGTAAGGTTAACAAAAATAAATTTAATTAGAAATTGTAATAGTGATTATTGAGGTTTGTTTCACCAACTGATGATAATGTCATCTACATCACTGAGTTTACATAATTACGGTCCAGTATATGGATCTTCCTTAAGCTAGCTTACAAAGCTATCATCATTAATTTGCATACTACGATCAATCATCATTCTATTTGGTTAAAAGCAATCAAAAAGTTTACATTAAAAAAGGTTGCATTTGCTAAAGTCCCAGGCAAGAGTGATGAACGTAACGAATCATAAATTTGCAAATTATCATTAGCTAACTAATCGTGAAAGTGATTACTGACCTCCACCACCTTTATGTATATCTAAAGTTAAATAAATTTATAGCGGAGTCTGCATAATAAATACATTTTAAAATCCTTTATTGTAATAAAGTGTTTTTGCTTTGTTTATATAATTTTTAATGCAAATTTTGTTGCGAACAAAAGGCGCCCATTCAATGTCAACAATTACCGTCATTAATTAATTGTTGACATTGAATGGGCACCTTTGGCTTTCGAAGTAAAAAAGTAAATAGTGTTAAATAATTACGGCGGGCTGGTTAGAACCACGATAGCTCAATTGGGAGAGCACCTGACCCGGTATGTCAGAAGGGTGCAGTTTCAAATCCTGCTCGTGGAAGTTTTTTCAACATTTGCGTTTTTGTGTCACGAAGGCTATTTTTAGGCACCTTCAAAAACAATGCGGATTGATGGTTCTTAAACGACTGCTAATGCAACCAGGACCAACGGCTTTACGTGCCTTCGGAAGCACGGATTTAATCCCTTACATTTGCAAACAAATAAGTTGTTATATTATTCATCTGCAAAATCATATAACTGACTTACACAGTGTTTTGTTAAATGTTGTATCATAACAAAGTCAAACCGGCAAGTTATATCTAACTGTTCCATTAAAATAGTTGCCAATTAATGTCAAATAAATATTATTAATGGCTGTCCTCGTGCGACAGCTCTCCTGGGTCATAGACAACAACTGGTATATAAAGTAATAGACAATTAATGGATGTTACATCGCGCATTGGTCCACATTCGAAGATGCGCCGACCGGTTAGTACAGAACTTAACTATACAGGATGTTTGTACTCGTAGTTACGACTTCATTCGGCTTATTCATTTTTATGGGAATATTATGATTATTATGATCATTAGGTACATTCAAATGAATGCTCTACTTTAGTACAGTGCAATGGTTTATTATGTTACGTTTCTTTAAACAGATTTCACAACTGCCAAGCCAGTCTATGACTTAGGATGCCTCATTTTAATTATGAAAAAAACCGTTTTACAAATTATAGTTTGGTACTTTTTCGCAGGTTTTGTTTTATTCCAAGCCTAATCAATTCAATATATACAACAGCCAGTAAAGATTAGATTAATAGTAGATTGTACAACAAGAGCATAAAAAGAGCCATATTACCCGAGACGTGCATATAGCCACCCGAGCCGGTACGGCGAAGGTAAAATGGGTTTTATACTCGAGTTTTACACTCTGCTTTTCACTTCGATTGCAAGGTAATAAAACAAACCACACACAACAAAAGCTAGTTTCTAGTTTTGTTTAACGAATAATTAGCTTCCCGCCACACAATATTACTGATTTTTTTTTTAAATTTTCAACTAGATTTGTGACGTTCGACTATGGTCTGAGCCGTAATGCCAAGTTATTAAAAATATTTGCGTTATATTTTTTTTACGAAAATGCACGCCCGCATTAATCGTAAATTTGTATTTAGATAGTACATAATTATGTCGTAATTAAATTAAAATATAACCTAAATCTCATAAAAATATATCAATTAAATGAAGGTGTATTTAATTGTGTATGTGTCTGTAAGGCCTAATTGCCTTAGGCTTAAAAGAAGAAATTACTTTATGCACAAGAGCATAAAACACATTTTATGCAGCATTCTCTCGACATAAAGAACAACTTTACAAGCATGAGAAGTGAAAAAAATATTGTGCAGCCATCATTGTTTTTATAGTAACTAATTTTCAAACAATTTGGTATGCACCTAAATGGATATTATCTATCTAACAGAACGTTTTCTAAAGTATATTATTTAAAAAAAAAAACATCATAAACCATCCCAATTAACTCACAGAGTTGTACACACGCCTGTACATCAGACTACTACTAACTGTAAATTTTCTTACAATAGACATTGAACTTTATAACATAGGCTTATGATTGAAATTGTATTAAGTAAGTAAGTATTTATTTTATTTTGCCAAAAAAAAAAACATAGACAAAAAGGTCTATGGCTCAGTGTTTGCAGGAGACCCACAAACCCTGTTATTCTGCCATAGCCATAAATTAATACTATAATAAACTTACAATATTTAATCTACATACATTATTCTATGTTTATTTACTTATATTTGTAATTGAAATTAGCTAGTGCCAGCGCCTGCTCATGGATCAGCCAGTTGCGACAACTCCCGCGAAACGTTGGTAGCGAGAGATTAATCCCTGAACGAACTGGCGGCGGGAGGTCATTCCAAATTTTGGCTGCACTGTGCTTGAAACAGCCTCTAGCACTAACCAATTTCAGTTTGGGGATCAGTAACTGATATCCCCTATCTCTTAAGGAATAAAACGATTTGTGTTTCGGGGAAAGCTTTTTGTACAAATAAGTTGGCTTTTTAGTGTGATGAAGGGTATGCAGAAAGCACGCATACTTCAAGGTGGATTGTCTGGACATACAGAGAATGTTCTTATTGATCAAAATTGGTGTAATGTGATGACGTCTGGGGATAGAAAAACAGAACCGGATGCACGCGTTCTGCACTCTCTGCACGGTCTTTGCAGTCTTTTTAAATATACAAGGAGTGTAAACAATATCACAGTATGTAAGGTGTGATAATACCAAACTATTACACAACAAAAGTCGTATATCTTTTTTTATGTATGCCCGAAACTGATATAGTTTTTTGAGTGCCCCGAAACATTTACCAACCTTATTACGGACGTGGTGCTCAAACCTTAAATTTTCGTCAATTAATAACCCGAGATTGCGCACACAACCCTCGTTAGGTACTACAGTGTCGCAGACCCTAATAACCGGGCTGGCATTTTTTATTTTCTGTACCTGATTTTTTGTCCCAAGCGTTATGGTGACACTTTTCTTCGGATTTATAACAAGACTGTGTCTCAATGACCAATCCATAATGGCATCTAAGTCCTTATTAATGTTAGCGACAGCTGCGTAAACTTCACTAACAGAAGGTAGAGTGTGAATATACAGCTGACTGTCATCCGCGTAAAGGTGGAGTTGTGAATGCTCTATGACATTTACGATGCTCGCTGTATAAATTGAAAATAGCGTTGGACCCAGAATTGACCCCTGGACCACGCCTCTATCCAGAGGCAGCTGCGCTGACAACGTCACCTTGCCTTCAATATCTGGGCATTGCACTCTCTGACTACGGCCCTGAAAATAAGACCTAAACCATGCACATGCCTCCATACCGACTCCGCATGATTCCAGCTTTATCAATAATGTTGGTATGTCCACACAGTCGAATGCCCGGCTAAAGTCAAGCAACACCAACAACGTACCCCGACCCGCATCCGACGCCGCCAGAATGTCATCAGTTATGTTCATGAGGGCAGATACCGTGCTATGGTTTTTCCTAAACCCCGACTGAATCGAAGGCAAAATATTATTTGACTCTAAAAATGAATCAAGTTGCAATTTTACACATTTCTCAACTATTTTTGACAAAGCTGGTAGAATATTAATTGGTCGCAAATCCGAGTAACTATTAGGCATGGAACATTTCGGTATTGGAGTAACAATCGCACACTTCCAGGCATCTGGAAAAACTCCCTCTGTCAACGATTTGTTTACAATGGCAAGTATCGCAGGCATGGAGTAAAGAAGAGTTAAATGTAACATTAACATGGATATCCCGTCACCACCCCTAGACGTAGAGGGTGCCGCCGAAGAAACTATCTTATTGACGATTGTCTCATTAACAATTGCTAATCTAAATTTAACATCATTACGCCAATGTGATCCACATTCTTGTGTATCACTTGACATGTTCTGTTTTATGGTAAGCTGTTTACGAAAAACGAGTTTAGGGCATCGGGGTCGGCGAGATGACTAGGTACCAAGCCACTTTTACCAGACGCGGTCATGAGGGAGTTGATATGGCGCCACATAACTTTTGGTTTGTTTTTATTACTATTTACAAACTGAGTGAAATAAGCTTGCTTTTCAGCGGCCAAGGCACGGTTGTATGAGTTACGAATGTCACGATAACATTGTCGGCTAGAATCTGATTTAATAACTTTAGCTCGGCGACACGCTCTATCCCTCACTGCTCTCATTTGCTTAAGGGTGTCGGTCATCCAAGGCGCAGGAGACCGTCTGAATGTGCGAGTTTGCACAGGGGCAAAAGTGTCCATCAAATCCAATACAAGGAAGTTAAATGTTCCAACCATATCATTTATATCGGTATAAGCTAAAACTAAATCCCACGGAGTAAATCTTGCAGCATTATTTATAGCATCAGCATTTGTACCTAGTGGCCTAAAAGTGACCTGACGGGGTTTCGATCTACTGTGTTTAATTGGGAATTTAGCGGAAATAAGACCGTGGTCACTAAGGTCGTCATTATGACTCACATCGATCATTAAAGGCTTAAGATTTGTTCTAGTAAAAATAACATCAATTAGAGTACTAGACAAAATTCAAAAAAAAAAATTCAAAATTCAAAATCATTTATTCAGTTTAGGCTACAAATAGCTCTTATGAACGTCATTTTAAGCCATCGGTTCGTAAGTCTATCTACTCTGGGCGGGAGATCTTGTACTGAGAAGAACCGGCAAGAAACTCAGCAAGAGTCCAGCTCTTTTCTCCCTTACAGCGTCATAAATATTGGAAAAAGCCCTATCATAAAGGACACTTTCCATCACAAATAAAAACACAAAATGTAAAGGACAATCACAACATGTAAAATAACACAAAAAATAAAAAATAACTAAATAAAATATTTAAGTCAGCAAAAACATAATTTACCAGTTTAATTTTTTACAATATCATACAGTACTAGTAAAAGTCAAAAAAAACTATAGTTAATAATAATAAAAATAAAACTAATTGTAATGTTCAATGCAACGCTATTTTGTTATCTGCAGGACACTATTTATAAGTAGTATTACGTATATGTTTTTTATTATAGCCAGGCTGTTTTATCATCTAAATATTCTTTGACTGTATAATAACCTTTTTTTAATAAAGAAGACTTTACATGTTTTTTAAACTTATCTAAAGGTAAATCTAGTACAGTATTTGGTATTTTATTGTAATAGTGTATACCTTGCCCCAAGAAAGAACCAAGCACCTTCTGTAACCTGAACAGTGGCATTGCAAGTTTTGACTTATTTCTAGTATTAAAATTGTGTACATCACTGTGTTTAGCAAATGAATTGATATTAGACGTCGACGTAATACGCGTTGCTTTATCTATAACTTGATGTAAATTGTAACTTTCATTTAATACCCTAAGACAGCTCGGAATGTATGTGCTACCATCACTTGATAAGCAATTTATGTTAAGGTCACCCAATAAGAACAAGAAGTCGTATTCTAACAAATATTGTGCAAGTGGGTTTTGAAGACAGTCAATGGCTAGTCCAATACTCACCGATTCCGGACGGTATACAATTCCAAAGGCGGCGTTATAACGTTCAAACTTAACAGCTATCCACATTTGCTCGAGTTCCCCATCAGGTTCCTCCAATCGCTTTACCCGCAAACCAGTTTTCAAGTAAGCACCCACGCCACCACCCCGACCACGACGAGGTTTGTGCACCAATTTATAACCAGGTATCGAATATAGGCTATTATTTGAGTCTGTTTTGAGCCACGTTTCCGTTAAACACAAAATGTCGAAATTACCTAATTGGATACTTTGCACCAACTCATCCCATCCCGTATTTAAAGAGCGAATATTTAGAAGGCCCAGTGTGAAACAATATTCTTTAGATTTACCCATTTTGGAAAACTAAATAAATTCTAGATATAATACACATTAATTTACAAAAATATACTACGTACAACACCAGTTCACTGCAACTTACGCAAGCACTCATAACTTTTTATCAGTATCAGTATCAGCATACCCTCGCACTTACGGACATACACCAAGCCCCTACGCACCCAAACAAACTTAAAGCCCTTGTCTTTACCCACTTTTCTAGTGTCTCTAAATAGTTTTTTACATTCTGGTGACAGATGTTCAGATACATAAACGTTTTCTGTTGCGCCTTCGATTTCCAGATGTCTTGAGTTAAGTTTACCACTCGATGATGTCTTGTTAAATCTGGAGACAGCCCTAAGAAGATCTTCACGTAGCCTCGGCGATGAGAGCGTCACCAGTATGCTACGGGGCCTATCGAAAGTCTGGTCCATCTTAGCGATACGACGGCAACATCTTATATCTGAGTCGGCTACTGATGCGTTAACTGTTTTGCAAATATTTTAAATATTTGCAACAGGTTCTCACTCTTAAAGTCCTTAACTCCGTGTATTTCTACGTTATTATCACGTGAAATTTTTTCAATAATTGCTATTCGGCCATTAAGCGTATGAATCTCTTTTTGTAAGTCTGAAGATTTATTTTGGAGCTCCTTTATTACCTTTTCTTTGTGTTCCAGTCGTAACTTTAGATCCGACTGTTCAGCTGTTAAGAAGTCGGTGGTACTAGTAAAATCCGTCTTTATTTGATCGATTACCGCATTCAATTTTGCAGTAATATGAACCATAAGGTCCTCTTTAAGCGCTGATCGCAGGTCACAAATAATTGATGATGTAGGAGAGAGCTTACTGTCAAGTAATCTGCTAGTCTCTATTAAGGAAAATTAAGGAAATTTGACAGTTTTGGGTAGGTTGATGTGCAGGCGTCTGTACGCAAAACGCACCAATAAAACCATTTTCATTTTAATTGCCATCATAACAAAGTACATCGATGGTCATTCAATTAAACGCTTCAAACGATCAAGGCAATAATTCGGTGTAGTAACGGTCGTAGAACGGCTACACCATGTATACAGCAGGTGGCCGGCGGCCGGCAAATGATACAAATATTACTAGGCAATTAGGTATATTCTGTTTCCTTTCACTGCGTTGAAACCACAGCGCAGATATAAACAGTAGTTTTTTCTGTCTAACTCTTAATTATTCAAATTGTAGGTATATGTTTTTTTTTCCTACTTCAAAATAATATAATATAATCTTTATTATCCACAAAAGCGTGATTACAGGTGAACTTTGTCCTGCCTCCAAAAGTAGGTTAGAAGCCTGTATGTCAGTAGGCAGTTGCTCTCCAAATGGAGATACATTAGCAGACAAACGAGAATTTATAAAACAAAGTTAATGTAAAAAAATAATTACAATAATAAAAAATATAAAATGTGTTAAAATGTAACTAAATATATAAACAATAAACATACACCGTCATCATTAGCATATAGTCTAGCGTTCTAGTCTTCCCACTTGAACTAATAGCAAATGCTTAGCAATGTGCTAGACATATTGGGAGATTGGGTTATTCAACACCCACCACCTGTGGCTTAAAGCGGATTGATGGGTTAACCATAAACAATTATTATATAAACTATTATTTTTAAATTTTCTTACGATTACGACAGCAATATAAAATGAAAAAAAATGCAGAGAAAATGTAAGAAGAAATATTATTATACTACAACTATGAACTGATTACAAAAAATAAGTATTAGTGATTACGAAGTAATATATCTTAAATAGTATATTTATTTACTGTGCACACCTACTGTGGCTGACTCATCACCGACTACAACATACTTAAATCGTATAATATTACGCAATTCGCACGTGGACGAATTCACATGTCATTGACTATTAGTATTTTTTTATTTCCTCGCTTCACTTGTCGCCATTTGTAACTTTAAAGATTAGATAATGAAGCACCTACTTGCAATGTTTACTGCTGAATGAGTTATATCCCTTAGCAGACCGTTTAGTTTAGCTAATTATGAGAGAAAGTGTGTAGTGAAGGGTATAATGTAGTAAAGGTAAATAGTTGGAGATTACGTCATTATATGAAGTCGGACCAAAAGTTGGTTATCAAGATCTTATCTCACAGATTTATCATAGCTCTATATTTCTGGTACTAGCAAATAGCATTATAATAAATTGAGTTTTTTTTTATCTTATCAAAGAAGTTAAATTGCTTATTGCGACTGCATCTTATGAGATATGTATTTTGATTTGATGAATAAATAGATTTGTAAGAGTTCACTGAGTAGATGATTATTCTTAAGATGGCTCTCTGTGACCTAAAAAATAATGTGAAAGAAACGCATGTAGAAAGTATGAAGGTAACCGTTTTTTTAAATAGTTAAGAATGCATATCGTTTACAATCAATCCTTTTCTATTATGAACACAAAAAAAAACAAATAAATATTAGAGATTTAACTCTACTGACTACCGAAAATGGTTTCGACGACTGACGTACGGATAGAAAAACTAAATTATAAGGGTTCCTGGTTTGCTAAGAACACTTAAAAAATTTAACGGCAAGATAAAATAATAACCGTTTTTGAAATAAATAGCACTTTGAAAAAGACGTATTGGTTCTGATGAGACTTCGAGTCTCATCAGAACCAATACGCCTACGCTACCTACGCTACCTACGCTATTCAATTTCAATTTCAATTCTTTATTACTGTTCCATAAGTATTACAAGAATCTTAATGAAAAGGGTACATACTGGCATACGAGCATTTCAAGAATTAGGAGTGAGGAGGACGTTTGATGTGCTTTTGTTTTTATTTTATTTATATTTATCACTAGCGGCCGCTCGGGGTTCATCCGCGTGGTTCCCGTTCTCGTGGGAATATCTGGATAAAAAGTATCCTATGTGTTATTCCAGGTTATAAACTATCTGTATGCCGAATTTCATCCAAATCCATCCATCCGTTGCAGCGTGAAGAAGCAACAAATATACAAACATACACACAAACTTTCGCATTTATAATATTAGTAGGATTTTGTAGATTGTCTTTAAAATAGTCTTGTAATGTATAGTAACCCCTTTCTCTAAGTAACTGTTTGAATTTACCTAAAAAATCCTTTTCTGATAGGGTGTTTTTAATTGTATTTGGCAATATGTTCAATATTTTAATGCAGTTTACTAAATTCAAACAACTAATCTTACATTTCTTTACCGGCACATTAATTTCCCTGTCATATTTCTAAGTGCTGGTTTCAACATTGTTTCATCACTATAAATTTACGTAACTTACGAAATTAAATCATTTCGAAGTATTAAGATTCAATTTGATTCAAGCCCCACCTTTTATATTCATTCAATCATTTCGTGTAATATCCGACAAAACAGATAGAAGTGTATGAAAAATAAGCTATCTTGATAGCTTTAATATGTCTGCCGCCTTCAAGCAAAGTGCATTGCGGATGCAAATGTCAGACTAAATACTCGTACAATCGAACAATAGGCCACTTTCACGTCTTGCAAATTCAATCAGGCAATCGAGAGAATGGCCTAGCATTTTCGAGCGATCCCTATCGACGTGCTTCGTTTTTGCACCGACAGAGACGATGATTTAATTAGCATTGATTAATTGTTTCGCTAATAGTTCGTACATGTGCAAAAAGTTAACATCTTCATCGTATGCAAATCGTTTCGCATGCGAATTATGATAAATCACATTACACAATTATGTTACTCGCTTGCGTCTCGTTAAAATTATTAGATAGGATCCTCTTACCGAACCTCTTGGAGAAGCAAAAACTATAAATACATTTTTGGATCTTTACGCAATGGTACGAGTGTATCTATGAGGTAGTCCACTTAGAGCATAAGACCGAATAGCACATGCGCGAACAGCACAAGGCCTTACAATGACTCGATTTCCATGCTCGAAAGTTTGATTTAAATCGACTCCTTGTGTCGATGACATCTTAGTCATTACTTGTTGCATTGCATTACGATATTACACATTCTTTTTCTTTTAATCTTCAATTCGTCTAAATCTTAAATCGTAGAATAGACTTATTATCCATATTTGGATGCATTGGATGGATAGGATAATCTGAAAGAGGATGCAATTAGAATTACATCAAACTGAGACAAATTTTGTCTAGATTTTATTTCGTATTCGCATATATAATTATTAAGATGACAAATAAAAGACCATTTAACCCGTGCTTCGTTTATTGATTCAACCGACTATTATAACAAAACACAACTATTACATTAACTAACAAAACGATCTTAATACAGTAACGAATAATAAATAAGATTATAACATTAAATGGCAGCACTACGTTTAATAATTAACATCCACATTATTAATGATGTTATTAAAGCTATACCTGTCGTTATGTTAATTACTATTTTAGTTTGGCGTATGAGGAACCACCCCGGCTCGTTGCATACGTGTTTTTGTAGCTGGAGTCACTGGCTGATACATATTCGGTGTTATGAGCTATGTCATTATCCTCTTTCGAAATGCTTTGCTGGACGGGACCTTTCTCGTACTCCGTTGATTGCGGCGATGATGAAGCATACGAGCCGTACTTTGCTTGGGAACTTGAAGGATAATAATTGTACAGACTTTGAAGTGGGTTCTGATAAAGAAGGTTGTTATAATTGCTGTAGAGTGAAGGATTCGGCTGCGCAACGAGCAGCATCGTCGAAGGTTGCCCCAAATAAGAGTTGCCTAACGATAGCTGCTGGTAATTAGGAGCAATATTGTAATGCCCCTGGGGAATCGAGTAAGGAGTCTGTTGGCTCTGATACTGATTACTTGGACTCGGTTGCACTAATTGTTGAGGGTATTGCAGAATGGGCGATTGGTAATTTGGAGGCTGCTGTAGGAAAGTTAACTGTAGATTCCCATTTGACGCCTTCGATGGTACAAGCTGGTATTTAGCTTGATAACCGGGATTGGGTATGAAGTTGAGAGGCACGAACTGCGAAGACGCCCCAGGAGGTATCAAGTTAATTTGAGGCTGTTGATGGTACGAAGGCTGCTCCGTTTGTATGTTTGAAGGTGCATAGTATTGGGAGCTTTGACTTGGATAGAAAGAGCTTGGTACTTGAGACTGATATGTTGGGGATTGGCCAGACTGCGAACTGGGGTTTTGGGAGTATATGTTGTACGTGTAGTCCGGTTTCTGCGCTCCAGTTGGGATCGCGTTCAGGGTAGTAGTCTTCCCGGTTCCCCTCTTCTTCTGTTCACTGTCCTCGACCTCACTTGAGCACGCAAGCGCTGCGAAAGCGATCACCACCTGTAAACCGAGAAAATTATCATTTCGTAAAATGGATATCTAGTGGAAGACCCCACTAATATTTAGAAAAGGTTCTATAATAATGAACTTTATCTTTAGGACAATAGGTTATACTTTCTTTAAGGTAACATATTCTACGGTCTTGATCAGGATATTGCGAACTTTCAGACAGAGGTCTGTACAAACCCTCGGTCTCCCGCTTCGTAGTGATAGTTTAGTCGATCCATCATAGTTAATTCAAAACAAGCGAGGAACATAATCAATCAGTTATGGTTAGCACATGATTAGTATTGCAAAATTGTAATGACCATTTTCATCCTTCCTCTAACAAATTGTGACTTTGACAGCAATGAGAAATAATCTATTGAAAGTTACATAAATATATGTATTATTATTATACATATTGATTGATAATATATTACAGATCGGTCAAAGTTTGTTTCAGATCTTTCTATGCTTAGCCCGGGTTGTTTGTCAACCCGCTTTCGCATACGTGGTGATTAAGCCATTACCCATCAATTGTAGCTTGATTTCAATGATGGGAGGCCTTTGCCTAGCAGTGGGACAGTTACAGGCTATTTACTTACTTACTTATAATACATATTAACACTCACCAAAAGCTCTACCTTCGTCATGTTTATCGATTAACAATTGCCTTTATTAAATGTAAAATAACATTACATGTTTAATGAGAAAACTCAGGTATCGAAAGGAAAAGTGTTCTAGGCTCTGGCGCACGTAAAAGTGGTGGAGTGTATCAAGTTCATGTATTTATATGAGCGGCTGTGGGCAACTTTCCTCTAACTCCAGATCATTGCGGGAAGTGGCCGCTCTATAGGTCTTTGTCCTGCGCAGGGCTGTACCTGAATAACTGTCATAGTGACAGAACAAGAGTAATGAATATTTACTGACATCAGTGCTGAGTGTGAATTTCTTTTCAATTCAATCGAGTTAAAGGTTACCTTTAGGTAACTACAAGTAGTTTGGATCGAAGCTACCACTTAGTGAAAAGTTAATTTCACAAATTTATCACGATCATCAGATACGATAGTCATCAGAATAGCACTAGTAGAATAGTAGTTTGAAGTCAGTTTGTGCTAACTTTAGTTTCGGATAAATTTTCTGTTTCTGTCGCTTCTGTTTCTCTCTATAACCGCAAATCTAAAATTAGTTCAAAACATCTGTGAAGTGAAGTAGCACGTTGAACGTGAAAAAATAAAGTATACCCTCTCAAAAGACACTCTTTGGGTATACTTCACTTGACGACCAGTGAAGTATACCCAAAGGGGTCGTTTTACTATTAGTTTCATAGATGATTCCATAATTGCAAGTTTCTACCTTTCATCTTCTTTGAGTACTTATTTATCTTCGAAACAGTTAGTCCTGCAAACTTTGTAGTATTGATGCATCCCGACCTTTCTGACCTGCAACCGCACGAGCACTGTCTAATGGGAGCAATTGCGGGCATCGCTGCCAATCACAAACCTTAAAAAGACCCTAGGTCTCACTAGATTAGTAACCATTTACTATATATAACTAGTGGTCGCCCAGTGGTCGAAATTCGACCGTAATTTTATTAAGGCGTCACGGATTGTATCCTAATGCTCTAAGATCCTAAGCAATGAAAAATTTAAAAAGATAGAATGTGAGTTTGGATTGGCATTGACCTAAGGCATTGACAGAAATCGGCCTCTCCTCTTCCATTTTTGAAATTTTTAAAAAGAGTATATATATGCGTGTGTGTCAAAAACATGGTAGTGTGTGTACTGTGTAATGTTTGTTCTTTAATGTATTTTTTATGCATAATTAAAAAAGATATTAACATTCTGTACTCCTTCTCTATATAGTGTGCGAAATTTTCTTACATACTCCTCCGTCCGCGCAATTTTCGTAAAAAGGGGTACAAAGTTTTTACATCACGTATTAATATATAGATATCCTTTGTTCACCTACTCGTAGTAACCATGTACTAATAAAATAAAACTGTAAGATGTGCTGTTGAGCTTGTATATTAAAAACATTGGGCAGCTACATAAGTAGTACGCACCAAAACACTTCTATAGCGCGATTCAGATAATAATACATCATTTTAGGCAATGTGCCATCTGTTGGTTAGAATACCCAAACAATATTCAAATAGTTGTACTTTTATTTTCGTCTATATCGCATTATGGCTTGTACAGACCTGATATTAGGTTTTAGGTAGTGTGGTGTGAATAATAACACCACTTTCATTTAACTTTGTCTTACAATATTCCCCTATTGTAAGGAGTATATATGCAGCTCATAGTAAAAGCTAGTTTAATTTATTTGTATGTAAACCTCTAAAATATGTAATTAAAAAGGTTTACATACAAATAAATTAATCAAGGTTTTACTATGAGCTGCATATAAACTCCTTACAGTAGTCAAGAGCCAGCCCTAATCCTTGTCGCGCCCGGTCCAATACTCCTATTTCCTATTTACGCTCGGCTTAAGGAAATGTGTCGTTCACATATCAGTGCAGTTTGCAGCACGCACCTTACGTACGACCGGAGTGCAGTCTGATTTTTATTAGTACTTACCTACAACAACAAAAACGGGCAAGCAAAAAGTCAGACTTGTCTGCAATACTAACGATGCATCGTCTTCTTTCTTATGCCTCTTCAATATTAAAGGTTGGAAATAGAAATAGGAAAATCTTTATTTGGTAAAATACATTACACACATAAATGGCAGTTAGCTTCTCATAGGTATTATCTCTTATTAATAGCGAGACGGAACCGCTGCTCGACGAAGGTAATGATACAGCAATACCTTCGTCGACAGCGGTTCCGTCATCATTTATATTAACAACGCCAGTTATCGGAGAATCTAGTAGGGAATGGGGACACGCGCTAGTGCATGATGTCATTCCCTTTAACAAACCTATGACGGTGTTTCGTATCATACGGCTTAGGGAACTTTTTAAGTTTGTCGCCAAAAAATTACCCAGTTATTTGGTGTGTTTGTTTGGTTGTTATTAGTAAAATCATGGACAAAATACAAAAAAAATAAACCTATTACGACTCTATACTAACATTCAACAACAAACAATACATACATGTGATTGTTTGAAATCATCGAAGAATTTGATATATACGTTATTGCGACCCCAACAAGGGTACGCGTGCGTTGTAACCCTGAAGCTTCTGTTCTTATACCTGAAAATTCACTGGATACTTCTGGACTGGACTGCACCCTTCAAACCTCAACCTGAATGCTACACAACAATGCTTGGCGACAAAGTTAGTAATTGGAGCGCGACGGCCTCGCTAATAATGCACCCTCAGAGTGCGCCATATTTTAAAGCAAGTGTATTATAGGGTGGTCGTCATAGAGTCGGATTCTGGGCATAATCCTCAGGAATCTCTATCGCTTTAACTTCGGTTTGCCTAATAGGCACCTTTTTATTATTATTCGGTCACCCACTACGGGCGCCAGGCGCTATCCGCTGCGCAATCAAGTTAAATGATACAAAAAAATGTAATTTAAATAATATGTAGTGTTAATTCCGCTAACTCACTCGTTTATACAGCTTGGATGCAGTACGCATGCACCGCCCTCCCGCCCGCAAAAAGTATGCACATGCAGGAGAAACACTACATATTATTTAAATTATATTTTTTTGTACTATGGATTTCCGGAAAATAACGCCTGATTCCATTAATTAAGTTAAATGATGTTTAACGAGAACAGTGTTTTATTTAGTAATTCATGAATGATAATATTTGTGAATTTGTTTGTTTGTTTGTATTTCGGGGCTAATCTCTGGAACTGATCACTGGCACATGAGTAATTCCAATACCAAAAATTCTTTCACTAATACGAATGTGTAATCTTTAATTATTGTAATTGGATTTTTTAATACCGTTTTAGTTAAAGTAAAATAAATAAAAAAAAAATACTAAATACCTTGTGAGTAACATAGGCTAAACTTTATTTTAATAAAAAATATTTAATTGTAGTATTTTATAGTTTAAAAATCAAATACGAGAATTAATTAATTCATGATATAGTTTAACTATTTGCTATCACTTTAGTTTTAAAATAGTTTTGTAATAATTAACATAGCTCTGTGCATTTATTTTGTCCTTTGTCCTGTAACAATTTGTGTGTTTTAATTATTTGTGGAGACTTTTCTGATAACTGTGTTATGTCTATTGTAAAACATGTATTTTATATTGTTTGATTTCCAAATAAACAAAAAAAAAAGAAATAAAAATTTATTTTTAAAAATTCAAATCCACGCGGACGAAGGCAAGACAAGTAAAGTGCTAGATTAGTAATAAATGTATCTATATAATGTTTATATAGGAGCATAAGCGTGCTGCCCAAGTAAAAGGGCTAAGGGCCGGGAGCGATCGGCTAATCTCGGTGACTTTCTACCGCGAATTACTCGTAATTGCAATAGCTAATGTTGCTTGCACACAGCACGATACCACGCTTTGTGTGAAGCTTATCTTAATTGCGACGGTAAATATACAGTGAGATGTAAAGTAAATAGCCTATAACTGTCCCACTGCTGGGCAAAGGCCTCCATCGCTGAAATCAAGTCATCTCTACAATTGATAGCCAAAGATTTTTTTTTTATTATTTAATAATATTACAATGAGATTAAACTATAAAGCAAACCATAAATCACGAAGATTTGTCTGGTCACTTAATCACCACGCTTGCCAAATGCGAGTTGGTGATCACAAACTCGGCTTGACATTGGACATTGAACCCGGGAACTTCGGGTTTCGGGCCGAACGCTTTGCCACTTGGCCACCGAGGCCAGGCTACAGTAAAAAAATTAAAATTAAAATTAAAAAAAACTTTTCTACACTCACACCAATATCTAGCCCAAGAGAGGCTTCGTTAAAAAACTCGTTAAATGGTTACTAGACAACGGATAAACATACTTGAAATACTTAAATACATACTTATTATACATAGAAAAACACCCAGACCCGAGACAATTTAGAAAAACAATAATTTCTAAATTGACCCGACCAGGGATCGAACCCGGGACCTCAGAGATAGCGACATCATGAAAACCGGTGTACAAACCACTCGACCGAGGAGGTCGCCAAATGAAAAGTGAGATGAGTTTTCAATATTTGTTTCATATTCCACAACGATGGAGATCTATCTTAACTAATGGGTTGGTAAGTGACAATAAGGCTAAATTGAAGGTGACAACGCACTTCAACAGTTTTAATAAAACTACTTTTATTTTGATACACTTTTAAAATTCTTGTCTAATGAGTAGCTATCTTATTCCTTACTTTCGGATCAAAATAATTTTATCTCAAAAACAATACTCAAAAATGTATGGACACCGTCCCCACCTTTGTAGCACTTCACAACCTATGTTAATCGAAGGGCCATAGCCATCTTATCATTTTATTGTAGGACAGTACATCTGAAATGTTCATCAGAAAAAAGTTATATCGACATGAGCAGCCGGAATCTGCAGTCAGTTTATGATTTTTTTTATCAAAACACTTTCACGGTCCAAAGAAGCTAGAGGTGAGCAAGATGGTATGGTAATTAGTTATAATGACAACCGTACGCGCTTGCCGCAGCGCGACACAATACAGAGTGTAGTAAGTGCGGGGCAGTCGAATTTTATCAAGACATTAAAAATAGACATAAATAGACAAATAAACATAAATGCGACCTATTACACATATTTGCTACTGAATAATGCACGCACAGGGCATAAACGCTATTGAGGCATATTATTTTTACACATATTAAGAAAAAACAAGCAAATACCAAATATTTACTTGCAATCCACTTAAGGAATCAAATAAAAAAAAATTTTTAGACAGACTTATATAGCAATCATTTTATTAGGAAAATATATAATACAATTATTGTTATTTTTGGAGCCGGTGCCAGCCAACGAAGTTTTTGGAGCCGGTGCCAGTCAAAATTTCATGCATGAGATTGAAAGTACTATTATGATTCTATATATGAGTAGTATGTCGTTAAATATTTATGTTAAAGTTACCTTGGCTGGCACCGACTCCAAAAATAACAATAATTGTACTATATATTTTCCTAATAAAATGATTGTGTTCTATGCAGTCAAAAATATATTTTTTATTTGTTTCTTTAAGTGGTTTGCAAGTAAATTTTGGTATTTGCTTGTTTGCCATAATATGTGTTCTGTTAGATGTGAACTTAAGTATATGGCAGTCGCATAATTTTTAAGAATATAAGATTGAGTTTATTAAAGGTTAATTGCAAGTAAATTATGTGTTCTTTGTTATAAAAATAGTTAGATAATAAGGAACTACACTATCGCATTAGGAATAAGTATCCTGTAATGATAGTTGTAAGATCGTAAATAAATAAATAAAATAAAAATTGAACAAACTAAACTACGCAATTATTTTACCCAATAATTATTAGAATCGGGGGCGTCGACCACGGGTGCGTCCACCACTGGGGGCGTAAGCCACGGACCCATTATTTTTTTAATTTTTAGTGCAATTTTATATTTTTTGGAGTCGGTTTTTTTTTGTTAAAATTTTTGTGTCGTTTCGATCTATTTATCAAAAAGCGATATGGGTAGACCTACTAAACGCGCTGCTCGTATAAATGAGACAAGCGAAGAAAACGAGAATCGCCTATCTCAAAGTGGAAAATCAAAAACTGAGTTCCGGTGCCTGCCTTCTTTTGCTTCGTCATAGTCGCTTTAGTATCTTAATCGAGATATCATATCGCCACCCGTGAAATATTTATCACTGAGGAGTTCCGATGGCAATCTGTGGTCTTTTTCATCAGTACACTTCATCAAATTAAACTTTATGAATGCAAATGCTTGACTTACTTATTTCTGAAAATACCAAAACCGTTATAGGTATGCCTGCAATATTTGAGGAGTTCCCTCAATTCCTTAAGGATTCCATCTTCAGAACTGGACCAAATTAAAATGGGACCACACGGGAAGTACCAGCTTTCAAATAAAGAAAGAATCATCAAAATCGGTTCACCCAGTCGAAAGTTCTGAGGTAACAAACATTAAAAAAAAATACAGTCTTTACGAATTGAGAACGTCTCCTCCTTTTTTTTGAAGACTGTTAAAAATAGGCCCATTTCTTTGATACAAGGAGAAATCCATCTTACTGATACGAGCGAGCCTGTGGAAGCCTGCTGGTTATATGGTGACTCTCCCCCCAGCCTTCCTTCCTGTCCGGGTTTGGAAGGCTTGACAGGGATTCGGGAGAAGAGAGGCATACCCACTTAAACTGCTTGTACCATCTCATCAAATATCACGAAGGTGGTTTTTTAAGAGAGTTTGCTAATTGCCTCAAACGGCATTTTCAGCTTAACCAGGCTTTTTTGGGGGCGGTGGAAACTTAAAGGGCTCCACAAGCCGTGTGTAACGAAGCACCATCAGAGGTTTTCTAGAGGGAACGGCATCACACAGTCCCCCTGGATCGGATCGGGACAAGCGAGGGTGGTTAGGACCACGGACAGCTGACTCCGACCACCAAGTTAACCGAAATGAAATAAAAGTCTAATTTATATTAATAACTACGACGCTTACGTTACATAAGGTATTTTGTAATCATTCTTCGTGTTTTATATAAAAACACTTGGAAATCTAACTAGTTTTGGCATCTGCTGCTAATTTAGAGGCACATGCTAACTGTTACACATCGTAATGAATGACTTGCTGAATACAAGTATGATTAGGTTATGTAAGTTTCACTTTTAAGCTCCATATGTACTAATTAATGTGTCTTCCTTCATTAGTGCGTAACAAAGGATTGAATGAAATAACTTATAATCGTATTTTGTGTAAAATTAGAAGGTATATTTTATTACATAAATATGTAGTTATAAGATGTTGCTGTAAATATATTACGACAAATGGTGAACTAATTTGATGATTGACTTTGATCACCGATCCGGTGACCCGACATGTCGAAAGTTGCTTTACTTGCATGATCGTAAACCAAACACGCAAACCGGTGTGTCATCAAGCTCAGCATTACAAGTGTTAGCTTGTTAGCTAGCTATTTTGTATCTTAATTATAGTTGCTGACTGTAATGCTTTGTTACTGTTTTTTGGCGTAATATATTTATACAAGTGGTCGCCCAGTGGTCGAAATCCAACCGTAATTTTATTAAGGCTGCACGCATTGTATCCTAAGCGATGAAAAATTAAAAAAGATAGAATGTGAGTTTGGATTGGCATTGACAGAATTCAGCTGCTCCTCTTCCATTTTTGAAATTTTTAAAAAGAGTACATTTAAAATATACGTGTATGTCAAATACATATGCGTGTGTGTCAAATACATGGTAGTGTGTGTAATGTTTGTTTTATTGATTTAATGTATTTTTATGCATAATTTAAAAATATTAACATTCGGATAACTTTCTCTATATAAACTATAACCCCCTTATTCATAAAAACTATTTAAGCATTATTTAGTTAATCATTGTTTTGTCTCTTTTTCTCAAATTCAAAATGACGTTTGTGTGACGTTGACAAAATATATTTACCAATATAATGCTCAAATAGTTTTTATAAATAAGGGGGTAACTGTGCGAAATTTTATACTCCTCCGTTCACGCAATTTTCGTAAAAAGGGGGTACAAAGTTTTTGCTTCACGTATTAATATATAGATTATTTTGAATTTTGCATTCACAAAGCTATATAGTACATACAAGATAAAATTTTACTAGAAAAAATCCACCAGCTGAGGCTGGTAGATTTTTTCTAGTTTTTTGGTGGAAGCTTGAGTGGGAATCGAACCCACGACCTTTGGATAACCGATCCAATGGTCTGACCGCTGAGCTACCGAGGCCCCAGAAGACTCGTGGATTTTTTCTAGTAGGTTGTGATTTATGCTGCAAGCTAATGTAATATTAGTAAAGAGCGTTATAAATATATGTAAGTATCAATTATTTTATATTAAAGACTTCGTTCGCGGGGACTACACTATCCCACAGGAAGCTCACAGGAATCCACACGAATCAGATAAAAAAGTATGGTATGTCCTAAACCGGAGAATGGTCTGACTATGTGCAAAATCTAAAGTGACGCGCTTACCAACGAACAGCATTAAATTTTTATTTATAAAGAAGATAGATAAGTTGCCATCTTTATATATATAAATCTTCTATGCGTGTGTTTGTAATTGAACTCCTTCTAAACGGCTGGACCGATTTTGATGAAATTAAATGTGTGTGTTCAAGTGGATTCGAGAATGGTTTAGATTTACAATTGGACCCTGTAGGTGGCGCTTGCGGGGTCCATCATGGGACACGGGTGTTCTTAAGCGGACGAAGTCGCGAGCGGGCTACTAGTTTTCTTATAATTTTCTTCACTTAGTATTTTATGTGTCTGTAACGCCATCTATTGTGCTACAGCCGCAACAAGTAGTATGCCTTTCACTTGCAAGGCTTCTTGCTTGTTCAATGGTAGAAGAGGAGTTCGACCTACAGATGCGAGGTTTTAATACTTCTTCATAGATGGCGTTGTAGCCGACACACAAATCTACAAATCTACTCGCGTTTACTATTTACATAGTAATAGATCAGACATTTCGACATTTACAGGGTTCGAGATATAAGGGAGACAGGTGTTGTTCTTCAATATTTTTATCAGATGTGTCCATTTCAAAATAATAATTTAGGATGACGTGACGATACAACTTTTGTAGGGTCACAAAAGAGATAATGTAGAGAATCGTACACAAAAATAATATGCAAAGGAACGTGGAGCTTTTTACCGTAAATAATGATACTACTTTCGGGTGAAGTGCGTTTCCACTTTCGGCCTTATCATCAGTTAATTCAGGTGTGATGAAGGACAACGTAGGGAAAATGTAAAGCCTGAGGGGCTTTACTTATATCAAAGCGGTTGTTGTCAATGAAAACAAACAAAACGTTTAAGACGTATATTCTTTTATCTCCAGGAATTACAATCATGCCCTACGCGTGACGACGGGCTTATATAGAAACTTACTGATATAGAAAAAAAGAAAAAAATCAAGTCCCTTCAAAGCTACAATGAAACAAAAAGACAATTCAGCGAACATGAAAAGTAGTCAATTTAAAAAAAAATTGGGCGATAAAGACACAAAATTAATAATCATTGTTATTACTGAAGCCTAAGTAACATAGTCCTAATTAAAGGTGTATAGTAACAACTGGTATTGACTTATAGAACTTTTAGACCTTTTAATAAGTGAGAAAAAAACGTCAATTTCACAGGTAAGGACCTAATATTTAAGAGCGCCGTCATACACTTTTAGCTCGTCAATCGCTCGCTTGTGCCGCTATCGTAGCATTCTACGTTCCGTAATACGAATATGTGTTTTTGTTAGCGATAAATTGTAAATTGTCGCGATTGCGACTGTCACAGATTGATAATAAGTCTGCCGGAACCATACTAATGATTAGCTCGATGGCGCAGTGATGAGCTCGATGGCGAAGTGGTTAACGCGCCCGGTCTGCGAGTGCTGAGGTTAAGCAACTTTCGCAAAGGCCGGTCATCGGATGGGTGACCAAAAATGTATCATCTCGAGCTCCTCCGTGCTTCGGAAGGCACGTAAAGCCGTTGGTCCCGGCTGCATTACCAGTCGTTAACAACCACCAACCCGCACTGGGCCCGCGTGGTGGTTTATGGCCCGTTCTCCCTATCCATCCATAGAAAAGGCTGGTGCCCCAGCAGTGGGGACATAAAAGCTGATGATGATGAACCATACTAAGCTTAATACGTATATGGGACCTCTTAGTCTGAGATCATTGCTCTAACCACTCGACCACAGAGGCGGCCGTGATAATATCGGTTTACGTCAACACATCCCACAGTGTAACGAAGGTAATCAGATTCTCATTGAACTTCACAATTCACTCAAGCCGTGGCCGAGATACATTAAGCGCGGAGTCACTTGATTTGATCTTAATTCAGAACAGGTTAGGAATTCTATGCTGTTAACTTGTTTACGTTTAAGTTACATTAACTAGGTAAATACTAACCCCCTTACAAATAAACAAAGAATAAGGTCCGACTAGTTATTGCGTGTTCTGTCTCTTTCACTCTAATTTGAAATGACGTTTACATGACAGGAACAAAACACGGAATAACTATTCGAACCTTATTCTTTGTTTAATTGTAAGGCACTTAATGTTATTGAAATAAAACATAATTCATCATCAACTCATTTTATGTCCCCACACACGAGCCTTCCCTATGGATGGATAGGGAGAACGGGCAATAAACCACCACGCGGGCCCAGTGCGGTGGTGGTATTGGTGGTTGTTAACGACTGCTTATACCACCACGCGGGCCCAGTGCGGTGGTGGTATTGGTGGTTGTTAACGACTGCTTATACAGCCGGGACCAACGGCTTTACGTGCCTTCCGAAGCACGGAGGATCTCGAGATGATAAAATTTCGATCACCCAGCCGATGACCGGCCTTTGCGAAAGTTGCTTAACCTCAGCACTCGTAGACCAGGCGCGTTACCCAATGCGCCATCAAGCTGCTCAAAAAAAACATAATTATTTTATAAAAAGAATATTGGAAAACGATATTAAATATACTATGAGCAGGATTTGAACCCGCGTTTTATCACAATCTGATCCGGCTTGCGACATTACGAATGGCATACTTGCCAAAAGCACAATGTGTGTGTGTGCGTTTGTTCGTGTTGGTGATTGTCATGGTCATGGTACATAGAATTATTACATTCCATAAACATTCAGCGTATTAACATTTAATGGTCGACAGTTTTCAACGTCACTATAATGACTTCAATTTCAAATGATGACGTTTATGATACGACAAGTTGGTAGCAAGTATGGTTAGAGTATAGACGCTTTTTAAAACTATTCTAGATGTTATCGTGCACTGATATAGTATTTGTAAGACACTTTATTATGTTTAAAATGAAGTAAACGGATAAGTACTAAGAAACACTTGGCTGCCTATCATGAATATTCCAACGGCTATTCCAAAATGTTTCATTTTTCACTTTATTGTATTACTCGGACCATCCCAAAATTTATTTTGAATTTGATTTTTTTTTTGTTTGAAAAAATATTGTCCTAAGTGGCTAGACTTTTTTTTTAAGTAAGTAATACAAATTATAACATTGCATTGCATGACACATTTTTATCTAAAAGTACCTTGAATATTTCTCAACACGCACATTCCATATTGTAGTTACCGTAACAAGAAGCACCGGAAGAAAGAACTTATAAATAGGCTTTTTTTGCTTCTATATATTATGATCCAAGCTTCACATCAAGATTATCTATTCTTACCTCAAATCCATTCTATGTAGTGTTATTAAGACTTAATTTTACGATGCACATGTCATTGTTGAGGTCCCATCAACTGTACTTCGTGTCTATAAACGAGCGCTCTCGTACACAATGCTAAGAATACACAGCAAACAAAATATAAAAAGGTTTTACCCGACTAACCCATTTACTACGCCTGTCTGAGACAGCTATTTGTAGCGTTATGTAACTATCGGAAGTGAGGGCGGGTTGCTTCCATTCAGTCTACATAAGCCTTCGACCATGAAGTTGAGTAACACTTTTTATGTACAGGATCTGTGTATAATTTTTGTCGATTCGATAACACTATTCTCAACTATAATCAACAATTCAATAACACAGTCAATTTGTTTAGGGTTAAACAATGTGTGAATGCCTATGTGTAAAAACCTGTGCACTTGCACGAACAGTTCGGTTAGCGTGCATCTTAGGAACATATCCTTTATTATAC
Organism: Eudonia lacustrata; assembly: GCA_947562085.1. Lineage (NCBI taxonomy): Eukaryota > Metazoa > Arthropoda > Insecta > Lepidoptera > Crambidae > Eudonia > Eudonia lacustrata. Next base: position 6,849,695 of record OX387324.1, on the reverse strand, counting down.
AAATAAATTAAATTCCCAGTGTGGTGCCGGGGATAAAGAATTGCACCACCCCAATTCTTCCCGTGGGTGTCGTAAAAGCCGACTAAGGGACCATTCCAGAGGATGGGCAGCAGCATCTCTCTGAGGTTAACTCTCAACTACTGCGATCGCCAACACGCCTGCCAAGCGTGGCGATTATGGCAAATCCCCTCATGATGCACACCACGAAACACCGGCCCCTAGTCCCCGGCGGCCCCGCTCGCCCTAGCTACGGTAGCGGCCAAGGAAGCGACGGGGCAGGGGGTGCTAAGAACCTCCGGCAGAGATCTGGCTACCGCCAACGACGAACTCTGGCCCTGGCAACATATAACACGCGCACATTGCGGACTGACGAAAAGATTTTGGAACTAGAGGAAGAATTGAGCAAGATACGGTGGGACAAAATTGGATTATCTGAAGTCCGAAGAGAGGGGGATGACTCGATAATCCTTAAGTCTGGTAACTTGCTCTATTTCCGGGAGGGCGAACAACTGTCCTAAGGTGTCGGGTTCATCGTCCACAAGTCCCTCGTGAACAACGTTGTCGAGACCGGGAGTGTGTCGCCAAGGGTAGCGTACCTTATACTCAGAATAACCAAACGGTATTCGTTGAAGGTCATACAGGTTAATGCTCCTACTACGACACACCCTGACGATGAGGTGGAGGCTACGTATGAGGACATCTCTAGAGCCATACAAGCCTCCAAAACTCATTACACCGTTGTCATGGGAGATTTAAACGCAAAACTGGGCAAACGAAGCGGCGATGAGATGAGAGTGGGACGATTTGGGGTTGGTAATCGGAACTCACGGGGCCAACTGCTGGCGGACTTTCTGGAAAGGGAGGGACTCTTTATGATGAATTACTTTTTCAGGAAGGCTGAACACCGCAAGTGGACCTGGATGAGTCCCGATGGTGCAACAAAAAACGAGATTGACTTTATTATGTCGACGAGAAAGCAAATATTCAATGATGTCACTGTGATCAATGCGCTTAAAACTGGCAGCGATCACCGGTTGGTAAGAGGCACGTTGAATATCAACGTTAAGCTGGAAAGACGTCGATTGATAAGGTCTACGCTCCGTCCTGCACCCATCCAAATCCAAAACCCCGAAAGCTTTCAGCTCGAATTGCAGAATCGCTTCGAGTGTTTAAATGATTGCGAAAATGTGGACGAATACAGCAACAGGTTTGTGGAAACTATCCAAACGGTTAGGTCCAAGTTCTTTAAAACCCACCGTGCAAAAGAAACCAAAAAGTTCTCAGACCATACCCTAAAACTGATGGAAGAGCGGCGTGCAATGGTTCTGCTTTCCTTAGGTGATGCGTCTCAGTTTCGGCGGCTAAATAGGCAGATCTCAAAGTCTATGACTCGCGACACGCGCCGATTTAATACTAACCGTATTAAAGAGGCCATTGAGCGGAACAAAGGCTCAAAAGTGTTCGCAAGAGATCTGGGTATTGGGCAGTGCCAACTGACGACGCTGAAACCGATGACGGCAGAACTGTCACGACCAGGTCCGATGTTATGGGAGAGGTCGACAGCTTTACACATCCACACGGCCACCTGTACAAAGCTTAGCTAAAGACCTTAGAGCTAAGTTAACCCGGCACTATACTGAAGACATCCCGGACATCAGCCTATACGAGATTAGTATGGCTCTCAAACAGCTCAAAAACGGCAGGGCACCAGGTGCTGACGGAATTACGGTCGAGCTTCTGGAAGCAGGCGGAAGACCGGTACTATCTACCGGATCGGTAGATCTTCAGAAGCTATTTAATTCCGTCGTACTAGGGGGCAGAACGCCCGAGACGTGGCACAATGGTATGGTGGTACTGTTATTCAAAAAGGGCGACCAAACCCTGTTAAAGAACTACAGGCCCATCTCACTTCTAAGCCACGTCTACAAGCTGTTTTCGAGAGTCGTAACGAATCGTCTCGCACGTAGGTTTGATAACTTCCAGCCTATCGAACAAGCCGGTTTCCGAAAAGGCTTCAGCACCATAGACCGCATACATACGCTGCGGCAGGTTACACAGAAGACCGAAGAGTATAACCAGCCTCTTTGCTTAGCGTTTGTGGACTATGAAAAGCCTTCGATACGATTGAAACATGGGCCGTGCTACAGTCTCTCCAGCGCAGCGGTGCCAAATTGACTACCGGTACATCGAAGTGTTGAAGTGTTTCTATGAAAGCGCCACTATGTCAGTCCGTCTTCAGGACCGGAGCTCGAAATCTAGCCAGATGCAGCGAGGAGTGAGACAGGGAGATGTGATATCTCCGAAACTGTTCACTGCTGCACTGGAAGATGTTTTCAAGCTTCTGGACTGGAAAGGACTCGGCATCAACGTTAACGGCGTATACATCACCCACCTTCGATTTGCTGACGATATAGTGGTCATGGCTGAGACCCTGGAAGACCTCGGCACAATGCTCGGTGACCTCAACAGAGTCTCTCAACAAGTGGGTCTTAAAATGAACATGGAGAAGACGAAAGTTATGTCGAACTCACGTGTCGTACCCACTCCTCTGAAGGTTGGGGACTCTGCCCTTGAAGTTGTGGACGATTATATTTACCTGGGACAAACGGTCCAGCTAGGTAGGTCCAACTTCAGCAAAGAGGTCAATCGTCGAATCCAATTAGGCTGGGCAGCGTTCGGTAAGCTACGAAATATCTTCTCGTCCGATATACCGCAGTGTCTCAAGACAAAAGTCTTTGACCAGTGTGTGTTGCCAGTGATGACATACGGGACTGAGACGTGGTCGCTCACTATGGGCCTCATAAAAAGGCTCAAGGTCACTCAAAGAGCAATGGAGAGGGTTTCTCTGCGTGATCGAATCAGAAATGAGGAGATCCGCAGAAGAACAAAGGTAACCGACATAGCCCGAAGAGTTGCTAAGCTCAAGTGGCAGTGGGCAGGGCACATTGCTCGCAGGACTGATGGCCGCTGGGGCGGGATAGTCCTGGAGTGGTGACCGCGTACCGGAAAGCGCAGTGTAGGCAGGCCTCCAACAAGGTGGACCGACGATCTGGTGAGGGTCGCGAGAAGCCGCTGGATGCGAGCAGCACAGAACCGGTCGTTGTGGAGATCCTTGGGGGAGGCCTTTGTCCAGCAGTGGACGTCTTTTGGCTGAGATGATGAAATTAAATTTAAACACACGTTACACAGGACATATACAAAGGTGAGCTTATGTCTAGAAGATGTGTCTCTTCCAGCCAACCCTAGCTGTTGTGTAAGAAGCAAGTATGCGGGACTAATAAGTTGTAAAATAATATTAAACTAAAATAAACATTTTTAAACTAGTTACCTAAGACCTATTTAATTGAAAATAAAATATAATATTATAAATACATATATACATACATAGGTACATTTTATAATAAAATCTAATAAGGTTACAATAGGATGGCACTGATTAGCCGTTAGACAGGTCACTACCTGAGGTCTTTGAGTTTACATTTGAAAGATTCTACCGATGAACTCTCACGAATGCTGGCACTGAATGGACACTTTGATCATATTCATTTCAATTGCGCAGGCGTGGATCCTTGCACGCGAGCTGCGCGTTCCTGGCACGCAAACCGTTCGCAAAACATGCGCGCGCCTACAATGTGACGAGTCATAGCCTTTCGAGCGTAGGAGTGGAGCCTTACATTTAAATGACAAACACTTCAGTCGATTTCGTTGTTGACTTACACTACTTACATAAGAGACAAAAATTACATAGTATGTAATGAATGATATAAACTTACAATACAACAATGGACAGAAACGACCACGTTGTATAGTTATAGTTCTTGATTGCCGCGTGGGATACCTCATCCTTGCTTATCACAAATTTGTCATTTGTGTCACTGACAAAAATAAACGGTGACTTCTTTGGGCATTTCAAAATCTTGTGCTGGAAACATTGTCTTGTAAAACTGTGAGGTTCGTTCACTTTTAGTCTACTAAGTATACAGTATGTATAGTATGAGGAGCTCGATTGCGCAGTGGTTAACGCGCCCGGTCTGCGAGTGCTGAGGTTAAGCAACTTTCGCAAAAGCCGGTCATCGGATGGGTGACCAAAAATTTATCATCTCGAGCTCCTCCGTGCTTCGGAAGGCACGAAAAGCCGTTGGTCCCGGCTGCATTAGCAGTCGTTAACAACCACCAATCCGCACTGGGCCCGCGTGGTGGTTTATGGCCCGTTCTCCCTATCCATCCATAGGGAAGGCTCGTGCCCAGCAGTGGAGACATAAAAATGAGCTGATGATGAAGTATCTAGTAGGAGTTTTTTTGTAAGAGTGGAATGAAACGTTTTTTTTTTCATTCACAGAATATAGAGTTAAAACTAAGTACCCACGTAATAAAAATGTTCGTCCGTCTTACCTGCATTGGTCAGGTGAATGCGTTAAAATTTTAATTAAGGTTTTGAAAACCATTCAGATATTTTTTTTACTAATTATATATTTGTTTTAATGTCGTACTTATCTTACGTCGTTTTCCCAGAAAGTAAGGTAGGCACGTGAAGAGGATACAGTGGTTTTTGTGGGTAGCGCCTACCAACGAGCAACGAGCCAAAAACGTGGAAATCTATTTTCCCTGCCTTTTTTACACAGTGGAAACTCGTCGTCCGTGTACCATCGGCGCAGAAGGTTATGTGGGGCTCTCCCTCTCGAGGCTCTCGGGCCTGAGCAAGGTGGCGAGAGCTGGAGACCTTTGTCCAGCTGTAGACGTCTTTTGGCTGAGATGATGAACAACAAGATCAACACAAATACAAGCAAATTGTTTTCGTACAAAAATGGACCTAGCTAAGTGTCATCTTACTTAAAGGCTGCCACGGCATGTAATGTGGACTAAAATATATTATTTAAATACATTATTCAATACCTGCTTAACTAGGGTAAATTTATATAACATTACTTAGCTGACCCGGCGGACTTCGTACCGCTTTGAAAGTTTCTATGACAACAAAAAAAACAAATCGTGGAACATTTTGTATTGGAAAAATAAAAGTTTGGGTGAACCACGGAGAAGTATGACAAATCACATGTGACACGAGAATTTTATATATATAGATTATAACAAATTCTTGAAATATACATTCAATCTAAAACATTCCTATTATTTACAATCAACAAGGATAATTGTTATTATAAAAAATTGATAAAAAATATTATCAATTATTTTATAAATTACCAGGTTACAGACTATTTGTATGCCGAATTTCATCCAAATCCATCCATCCGTTGCAGCGTGAAGAAGCAACAAATATACACACATACATACGCGCAAAAATCGCATCTATAATATCAGGTATGATTCCTTCTCGGTCCTCCTTATTTTGCGCAGTTAATATCCGTTAAATTGAGTTCGCAGCAGGGCAATTCAATTTTCTTATCACTTCTACTTACAAATATATTTTTTCACGTACCGATTTTTTGTTAGTTTATACCAACATATTTTCAACTCTCAGCGGGATCTCGTCTGTATCTGGATGGTGTTATATGGAGCTCTACTTCATAAAACACTATTAACTGTCTTAAAATTTACTAATAAGCCCCCTAGTGAGCAAGTTGATGATTGATGATTAAACCACTAAAAATTGTTAAAATAAAACCAAAGACCCGACTGCTAAAACAACTACACTGGCCTGCAAAATTAAGTATCACACTTTTAAAATTGCAATAACTTTTTAAGTACACAAGATATACTTTCGAAACAAAAAGGAAAATGTTACTAATGTATAATTTACTTTAGTTTTAAAGAAAGCTGATAAAAATTGCTGCAAAATGTTTTTATTTAAAAATCTCTAACTTCTATAGTTTAGAAAATAAATAAATATTAAAAGTGTATTACTTATTTTTGCAGGCCAGTATATATAAAAAATAACTGCAAAGAGAAAAAACTGAAAAGAAAAAAACAAGCTCTAAAACAACTATTTTTTATATAATTGTTTTTGCAGTCGAGTTTATTGTTTTATTTTAATAATTTGGTTTATTTCAAACTTTTTAGTTTTGTAAAGTAAATAACCAAGTATTTCAAAACCTACATAAAATAATTATATTAAAACGTCGATGATGTTATGATCAATTATATATTTACTAATATCTCACATCTCGGCCCGATACCCGAAAGCCCCGGGTTAATTCTCAGGTCGGGCAAAGTGTGTTTCGTTTAGGATTTTTCGATGCATGGCCCCGGGTTTGTGATCACCACCCGCATTTGGCCTGGCGATTAAGCCATTACTTATCAATTGGCGTGATGTCTTGCTTTCAATGACAGAGGCTTTTTCCCAGCAATGGGACAGTCATAGGCTATTTACTTTTGCTTTTACTAATATCTAAGTACATAATTAATAAAAAAAATAAAAAAAACTATCCTACACTCACACCAATTATAGCCCAAGAGATGCTTCGTTATGAAACTCGTTAAATGGTTACTAGACAACGGATAAACATACTTAAAATACTTAAATACATACTTATTATACATAGAAAACACCCAGACCCGAGACAATTTAGAAAAACAATAATTTCTAAAAATGACCCGACCGGGGATCGAACCCAGGACCTCAGAGATGAAGATAATTATAATACGTTTGCTAATAAAATGACAAATATGTAATACTTTTACTATACTCTAAAAAACGTAATTTACACTAAAATAAAACAAAACAAAAAATGTAATTTATTAAATAACAAATTCAATCCACGTAACAAAATATTTACAAATACAGTATTTTTGTTTATAGCACGCGTATTGAAATGACACGCATTCCGAGGTGTAACGAAATGTTGTATTGATAAAATGGGAATGATTCATTTAAATATCCCAATTTTGTTTGATAATTAATAGCAGTACTTTAGAAATGAGAACTTATTACGTAAGCCTACTATTTGCATGTTTTGACATGCATATGTTCACAGATAGTAATTGCGATTCAAACGAAAGTGATAGAGATATAAATCATGAATATTTTTAAGGTACGGACACGCTTAGAATGTTAGAGGGACACGTTAATATTACCATAACAAAGTTTTCTTTGTTTACGACGCGACGGCGATCTTCATTTACATACCTATTTGAAAACATTTTAGTAGGCTTTATAAATCAGTTACGCATACGAAAATGTCTGGAAGTGGCAGTTGAGTAGCTATTTTTTCATCTCATTTAGCTTTTCATAAAGATCAGTGTAATTTGAAAATTTAAAAACGACAAACTTTATTTTTGCTTTCCCCTACACAGAATACTCACAAATACTCAGATTCCCTAGACAGAATAATCGGCAGTGCTATTCTCTAAGCAAAACAGCGTCGACTTCGACATTGAACTCGCTCATAACTTGCAAACGAATGTAGACTTTATTATTATTAGTAAGTAGGTTGAAATTCGTTTGAAAGTTATGAGCGAGTTCAACGTCGAGTGCGACGCTGTTTTGCTTAGAGAATAGCGCTGCAGTGTCTAGTGCGGGTTTTTTTTGCCATTCTATAAATGTAACTGTAAATAATGTAAATGTGAATTCATGTTGTTATAATATGTGTAGAAGTTTATCTAGTTTTATTGTTTTTTATTCGTAAATAAATGACAATTCACAAAAACCTGCTTTTTTTAGCAATTGAAGCTGTCCCGATTTGAAATCCCAAATCCCGATTATTTTTGCCTTCCGTTCCGAAATTTGACACACAGGACCTAGCAACACTAGCCGACATCGATCACCTGCACCGTTAAGTGTTCGTGAGTGTGCATGAGTGTTGGCAAATGAAACAAAACAATGCAACGGCACTTTTCAAATTCTCTTAAGAAGTCTGCGGGAGGACTTAGTAAAACCCCACATCTTTACTGAGACACTCGAGGGGTTGGGGGGTATATCATTTTTCACTTCTCATTTCTATTATCATTCATCATCATCCTATATAGAGTTTAATTTTGAGAAACGTGTAAATTAAGTTTTCGACTGAAGGATAGTATCCATGGTCATGAATAAATAAAAAATAAAAAAAATCGATCACCTGCCGACAGCTGACTGACGATGATCCGTCGATTGGATTCGCGACACGTCTCTAGATTTCTCTAGGAGGCTTTACTGCGTTTGCCAGCGTTGTTTTCTATTGTTTATAGAAAATACGTGAGTTGACGTAATGGTTGCATTACTGGATAAACGAGCACGTAATTGCTATGTAACTTTGTTATTACAATTGTGTATAGTTTTATCGTGAATTAGGTTATCGCCTGCAGTTTTCACACGTCACAACAGAAATGTTATTGTTTAATACTGGCAATCATCATCAGCTCATTTTATTTTATGTCCCCACTGCTGGGGCACCAGTCTTGCTTATGGATGCAAACACTACAAGGAGAACGGGCCGTAAACCAACACGCGCCAGAGCAGATTGGTGGTTGTTAACGACTGCTAATTGAGATAAATTTATGGTCACCCATCCGATGACCGGCCTTTGCGAAAGTTGCTTAACTTCAGCAATCACAGTGCCTTCCGAAGCACGGAGGAGCTGAATATAATAAAAAGAATTTGGTCACCCATCCGATGACTAGCCTTTGCAAAAGTAACCAACTTCAGCAATCACAGAGCGCGTTTACCACTGCGCCGTCGAGCTCATCACACGTTCAAGTTCAATCATATCAAAAGTTAAAATTGAGGCTATTACGACGGACAATTTGCATTAAATTTATTCTTATGACGATTTAAATCATTGTTGTATTAGTACTTATGAAATTTTAATCATTGTGTATATTGAATTGATACAATACATACTTTATATGATTGACAATGAAGAAACACTTTACGAACATTGTAAGGAAATTTATCTGCAAGAAATTCAGAAGTAAAAATTACCTGAGTAGTAGGCCAAAGTGATACTTATTTAAAGGTATCATCAATATATCTTTTTAAACCTTTGGTTAGCATTTCTTTTGGAGAGAGCTCGCTAATTGCCTCTGTGAATTTTCAGCGTGTCCGGTGACGCTGAAAAAGCAAGAGGCGGCGAGAAACTTCAAGCCGTGTGAACGAAACACCGTCAGAGGTTTTCTAGAGGGAACGGCATCACGCACTAGTGCGTGTCCCCTTTGCCTTACTAGATTCTCCAAGGGGTTTTGATCGGATCGGGAGCAGAACAACCTGATGGCGCCTCTAAAGGTTATATAGGACCTCGGCTCGGGTTGAGAATAAGAATAAAGCTTATTTCGTTAAAAAGTTTCATGTTACAATAGCTAGTGGCTAGAATCTCCTTGCTTAACACTTGTACCAGGAGACTCTGCTCTTCCAATAAGTAAAATGTTTTATGTGTACAGTTTACAGTCTCTATACAATATTAATTAAACTTACCACTAAAGTAAACTTAAAATACTAAACAATGTGCGTTTATATGTGTGTTAGTGTTTATGTGTTTGTGTGTGTGTGTGTGTGTGAGGGTGTGTGAGGATGTGTGTGTGTGAGGGTGTGTGTGTGATCATGAATCATGAAAGAAACTGTAAAACACAATGTTTCAAACTGCGTCGCAGCTATACGTATGATCATCATTATAACGTTAAGCCTATAAAGGTCCCACATCTGGACTCAGGCCTCCCACATGAACAATATCTTAGTGGCATAGAGATCCGGCCATGACCTACCCAAACCCAAAGCGAGTTAGTGGGGTTGGTTCGTGAATTTTTTTTTTTTGTAAAAGTATCGAAAAAGTCTACGTGCAAAATTCGAACCGTCATAAACTACCAAATACGCTATCGTAGCTCTATCCCACTCGTACCAATAGTGGCCCATCTTATGCAACAAAATTAACATTTACTTTTAATTTATTTTGAAACATACTAAATGTATGCAGAAAAATATGATTTAACTACTAAAGAAGTTCGTCGGCGCATCGTTTAACGCGTTCTCGTAACGATCTTGCAAGGTCACTTTCGCTAGAGGCATCTGACATAGCGCTTGGCTCGATATCCGGAGATAGTGGGTTCAATGCCCAGGTCCGGCAAAATGGCCGGCGGATGGGTGACCAAATATGTATAGCTCGAGCTCCTCTGTGCTTCGGAAGGCATGTAAAAGCCTTAAAAGTCCCAACTACATTAGCAGTCGTTAACAACCACCAACCCGCACTGGGCCCGCGTGGTGGGTTATGGCCTGACCTATCTATCCATAGGGAAGACTCGTGCCCCAGCAGTGGGGACATAAAATAAGCTGATGATGATGATGATGATGTGTCAATAATCCCTTTTTGTGTTTTATCATATTTTCTAAATAAAAGGTGTAGCAAATCTTATTTATTGGAGCGATACTAAGAATTCTACTATTTTGCTTATGTCCGTCCGTCCGCTTACATCGGTTTTCTTCGCTTTCTTGCGAGTGAAATCCGCATTGATATCGCTGCTAGTGTGTTGCTCAAGTCGTATCACGTGTCCAAAGCTGATCTCTTATCACTTGGTTGGAATAAACTATCGTAATATTCGTAATATGTTCATAACTCTGGAAAAGGTTTGGTTTTTTTTTGAGTGCAGAGATTTGTTTTACCTTTTTGGTAGGTAAACGATTTCTTTTTTTATGAATTATATAACAGAAAATGGTTGTCTATATTACGTGACAATAAAAATTTGGGTCATGAAATATTTGTCACTGACACATTAAAAATTATAGAAAGAGTCAGACTACTATTTACTAGCCAAAAGTACCTATTCTAAACCTAATATAGAAACCATAGTATTGTTTTAAGACATCACAACAAATAAGTAAGTTTACATTTGTCCATGGTGTTTACCAAATATTTTGTAAGATATGACAATAAAACAATAATGCTTAAAAACATATTTATTGAAAACAAAAACAATTCTAACATCAAGCAGCAGATAATAAATAAGCTATCTTACAACTAATTTTATTTACAGAAATTCACGGTGTTCATTCATTACAATAATAACATAGTCGAAAGAAATAGTACAATTTGAACCTTTTATTGACGTTATTTATTCTTTCATTGTTACGATTGTAACCAGCCCCAAATAATGCTCAACATAATTAGCTAATTATTACGTATGCGTCCGAAATGAAAGCACTCGCATCCACTCCACACAGACGAACGGCTAGAACCTAAGCACACACTTAATTAGCGGAACGTACGTAAATAAATAACAACAAAGCAACACTTTCACTACGCGCCGTGCTATCATCCTGTGCACCACACAGCCAGCATACCTCATTTAAAGCCTATATTTACAGTTATCAGATTTTTCGACTTTGTACCTAATATCATTATCAACAAATCCTTTTAATGCGCATGTGGCTTTAGTTCTTCGCTGTATTTAATGGTGTTATAGGATGTCTCGCTGTGAGCACCCTGGATGTCTTTCGGCAGACCGTATCTAGAGCTAGGCCCGCTGTGGCCACTGAAACTGTGCTTAGGTCCAGATGAGAATGAGCTTATCGAACCATGTCCAGAACTTGGGCCTCTGTACGATGAGCTGCTGCCTCCGAAGCTAGGGTGTGTGGACTTAGATGGCACGTAATACTGAGGGCTTGAGGACGACGCGGCGTGAGCTGCTGAGGGGAGTCCGTAAGATGATGTAGGGATTCCGTAAGTGGTACCAGGGGGAGACGCTAAATGGCCATCAGACGAGAAAGAAGCAACGGACTCAAGGGAAGAGCCGAAACCGCCAGACTTAGGAGGCGACGAGACGTAAGAAGGTCCAACAAATTTAGATGATCCTCCACCAAAGCCGCCAAAAGAGCCACCAGTGCTGCCGCCGTGGCCAGCTGAGCTAAGGGAAAGCCCTCCGTGACCACCATCGCTGTAGGAACCAAATGACGGTGCGCTATAAGAGCCAGAAAGGCTAGAGATCCCAAGACCAGATTCACCTTGAACAGAAGAACCTAAGAAAGCAGAAGGCTTGAAAGAGTTCTTAGATGGAGATCTGTAGCTATGGCTAAGACCTTTAACCAATCCACCAAAATGGTGTAAACTACCGCCAAACGAATGTCCAGCACTGCCAAACAAATTTCCAGCACCACCAAGAGAGTGTCCAGATCCACCAAGAGAGTGTCCAGAACCACCATGCGTTTGTTCAGAACCACCAAGAGAGTGACCAGAACCGCCAAGAGAGAGGCCGGCACCACCGATAGAGTGTCCTGGAGAGTGTCCTGCGCCACCAAGAGAGAGGCCAGCACCATCAAAAGAGTGCCCAGCCCCACCAAGAGAGAAACCACCCGGAGAGTGTCCAGAACCGCCAAAGGAGTATGCACCTTCGCCAAAGGAGTGACCAGACAAGCCGTTGCCAGACAGACCAGCCAAAGAATGACCAGAGCTAGGAACGTTAATGTAAGCTTGAGCGGATCCAGATGCGCCTCCTAGGGAATGTCCAGAGCTTGGTGCGCCGTAACTGTAAGTGGGTACTTGGCCATTAGTAGAGTCTGATGGCGAGAATAGTACCGGGCCGGTAGAGTATGATCCGAGACCTTTTGTGCCAGCAGCATAAGAAGGTATGCTGGGTTGTTCGGCTATCGCATACTGCTGCTGCTTAGGACTGCCGTATGAATACTGGGGGAGAGATAGTTCTTGAGCGCCGCCATGTCCTGCCTGTTGAAATTGACCGGATTGCAGAGTTAGGGCGCCAGAGTTGAGACCCTGGGAAAGCTGCGCCATGAGCTGGGATAAGTCAGAAGAAGCGTATCTTTGCCCGGACTGTAGAGAGATGGGAGATAGTTTGATGGATTCATGGTCGCTTGATTGTAGGTTTTCTGGAGAGAACTGGTACTGAGATCCACCGTTGCTGCCTTCAAAATTGTAGCTAGGCTTGTTTCCACCGACGCTGTAGCCGGCTCCGACGCTGATGGCACTTGCTTCTTCTTGACCGTGCGAAGGAGACTGGTAGCTGTGCGACGAGTGGGACGGGTAGCCGACTGGGGCTTCCCTTTTGTCCTTGAGTTCGTCCGACTTCTTCACCTTGATGGCGAATGATGCTGATACGCTAAGCGCAGCTATGAGTACGACCTGCAATGAGAAAATGCACTGTTTAAAATAGCGGACTTAGATAGCCATAATAAGATTAACGAAATGCATAAGCCATAATAACAATACCCATATTAGTAGGTAATTTTATTGTGATTTTATATTTCTGTAAATTTGATTATTATTTTGTTATTTAAGCACAATTTAATTAGTTTTCAATTAATGAAGATTCTTTAACAAAATAATAGTTAAAATACTGAATGAAATTAGTTAAACTTTACGTTAAGACCATCAATATCGTTCATATTAATGCTAAATATAGCTACTTCCGATGAGATTAAATATTACATTATTTATGTAAAAATAACTGGACTTCAATAAAAAGACGCTAAAATGGTTTTCGAAAAAAAGGGAAATACTGAGTTCCATCGGCATCGGCGAGTTAATCAGCCCCGCATGGCGCTGGTCGAGATTAAAACCCACATTATAATTTGATTTCACTTTTACTACTTTTACTTTAGTCAGAGACATGTGTAACTTGTGAGACACGTGATCGTAGCCACTGTCTCGAGACAGTATTTAGATCAACGAGTGCCGCTAACGGAATTGTTAACTCAATTACATTCAGTAGCGAATCGCACAACCGCATACTATAATTATAGTATATATTGAAAATCCATAAACGATAACCCATCACAGTTTGAACTACAAAGAAAGTCCTTCAATTCGGTCACCAACACTTATTGTCACTACACAATTTCACCGCACACACTCACCGTGAATTTCATATCGGATGCTTATAAGAATGCCGGTTGCGTTGTCGAAACTAAACCACTACAAGAGGGTTATAAAACAAGATAGCAGTGTGATCGGCTGGCGCGCACAGCCGCCGAATTCGTAATGTGTCATGTTTGTGTTTTCACCGAATTTATAAGTGAGTGCGCGCGCGCACCCGCCGCTGGCGCGGAGGGTAAGAGGACCCTTTCACTGCAGCCTGAAAGAATGGGAACGGGCGGGCTTCCGAGCCCAACAATGAGGTAAGGCCGGAAGTTGCGTCACCTATCACGGTGGATGCACTTATTGGCGCTGATCTAGATCGGCCTCGTCTCGTGACAATCGTGTCGGTGACCCTACTAAACTAAATCAGGACGGAATTCAATTGTTTTTGGGAAATTAAGAACCATTTTATACATTTTGGTGTTCCCTTCAAACTTTAATATTCTAATCCTTTTAGACCCATAGTCCGATTTTAATGATGCTTAAGGGTTAGCCGACCAAAAAATTCCAAAAATGCAGTTACGGTTAAGTAAGTATAATTGAAAATACTATCGTATTAAATGAACAAAATATATATTTAGTATCATAGGGAACGTGTTTACAATTTGTCAGAACCATAAATTCATAACACGCTATAGTTTTTTCTACAATATCATTTAAAGTTGGGCAAAGATCATAAAAACGAGTGGCGGCGTTAGTAGATTTCTTATAGTTTATCTAAATTATTGTACCTCTGATTTTGTCTAAACAATCATCAATGGATAAACTACAAATTGCTAGACTACATTTTTGATTCATCAAGTGGTTATTTAAATAATATTTTTTTATTAAGCACCTTAAATTCCCCATACAAAATTAGTATGGCCGCGCGGCATCAAATAAATATGGACGACGACATTTCAAATAAAACATATGACACTTGTCACTTACAGACGGCGCACCCTTAAGGGAAATACAACGATTCTGGTGTGCAACAGGCACACAGCAACAGCAGCTCTGTTGTGGCTACTGTTATTACAATACGGTGGAATCTCAAATGTCGGTGTATTTTTGAGTGGCAGTGGTCTTGTGACGTCATCGGCAGTGTCATTTATTAGTTAAATTAATTTTTTTGAGACTCTATACCCAAAGTCAAACTTTTTATATAGTTTCGTGGGTCTATGTTTATGACACTGGACTTCAATCCAGGTCAAGCCCTCGAACCTGGCTGCAAAATAAATAAATAAAGTTTTTCTTGTACTAAATTAACGTAGTTATAAGTCATCATTGTTACTAACAACTAATATGGAAGATGTACCAACTTATTCCGAAATAAATGATTTATTAATATTATTATAAATTTGTACTTCTTAAAGATTAATAGAGATATTTCATTTATTCATTAAAGTCGCACAAAATCAATTGAACAAACGTTTATATTTAATCTATATAAATAAAAATAAATCGCTAAATGTGTTGCTAATCGCAAAACTCGAGAACGGCTGAACCGATTTGGGTGATTTCTTTTTTGTTGTGTTTAATGAAGTCTGAGGAAGGTTCTTATGGAGAGAAAAAACGTAAAAAAATACGAGGAAATTAGTAAAAACAACAATTTTCTTTTCCCATACAAACCACTCTGTCCCCAGCTGTCAAACATTTTTGACGTCAATCAAAACAAAACAAAGTCGCCTTAGGATTATCGTTGGTATGCCTTCAAGTTGATTAGAGGTCAGATTAATTTATTTACGCGCCAAGTAATCACACAAAAGATATCGTGTACCATAAGGCAATACAATAAAAATATCATCACATTAGATATTACTAAAGTCTTTCAATGTTATTTTATTTCTATTAGACTGTGACAGGTCAATAACTTTTGACAGAACGAAATCTGTCGGGACAGCTGTAATCCAAACTACTATACTAATACTAATTATACTAAACAATTTATAAATAGCTTGCCTACTTCTTAACTGATCTTTAGTATTTGTAAAAATACTATGATCGGATGTTAATGACGGTAGTTGTTGACATTGAATGCGCCAAAGGCGCCCCCTTTGGCTTTCAAAGTAAAAATGTAAATAGTGTTGATTAATTTCGGTTAATTAGAACCACGATAGCTCAATTGGGAGAGCACCTGACCCGGTATGGCAGAAGGGTGCAGGTTCAAATCCTGCTCGTGGAAATTTTTTCAACATTTGTGTTTTTGTAATTTAATTTACTTCCAAAACAGGCTGATGGTACTACAATACAATTGCAATGCTACTAAGATTATCGTTGTGTTGTGGCCTTAGGTTGTGGCGTTAACCAGTAAGCCAGCTTTCGTAAGATGCGACAGTCGTTAAAACCCACTAGCCCGCATTGGACCAGCGTGGTGTGTTATGGCGTGATATCCCCAATTGCTATTGTACATGTGTAAAACCAAGCCCAGTAGTGGGACGTTTACAAGCTGATCACCATGATAATGACTTGTGTTATAAAAATTTTGTGAAATATATTTTCATATAATAACGCGTACTTACCTATCGTTAATTAAACCTCAAGAATAGGCATTATAAGTATGTCATCTTACTGCTGACAATGATATATTTTTGAAAATTTAGCACAATACATAATATTTTTCTTAAGGAACATCTTCATCTTTGTATGTCCCCACTGCTGGGGCACCAGCCTTCCCTATGAATGGGTAAGGAGGACGGGCCATAAACCACAACGTGGGCCAAGTGCGGATTGGCAGTTGTTAACGACTGATAATGCAGCTGGGCCTATAGGCTTTACGAGCCTTCCGAAGCACGGAGGAGCTCGAGATGACAATTTTATTTTTGGTCAGCCCTCCAGTGACCGGCCTTTGCGAAAGTTGCTTAAGGCGACGCATCGCTAAACAATAAATCTCATACGTTTTGATACGAGCGTTTGCGCCCCGTACCATAAGATAAACTGTTTTTTTTTCCTTCAAATTAAAACTACAAATTATTTTAAAAAAATGAACTACAATTTTGAAGTGTGTGTTAAGAGTAATCTACTAAGAAAATTTTGATGCTTAAATCTGGTTAGCCTGTAAAATGTGAATCTATGTTTTAAAAGAGGTTACTTTTATATTTTTTCTCTGTTATAAAAGTTGAAAAAACGTGTTTCTGCAACTAACAAAATGAAGTCAATTAAATGAAAAATCATGTCATCAAATATCACTTTCATATGTTTTGTAATTGTTGAGAAAAATCAAGATCCCCGCCACGTAAATTACCAATGCGTCGTCTTAACCTCAGCACTCGCAGACCGGGCGCGTTAACCACAGCGCCATCGAGCTCCACCATCTTATCTAAATATGTCTCCATAACATCAGTGTTTGTAGCATTGTTGTGTTCTTTCAGCTTGAGATAAGATAGCCAGTGCCGTAGTAGTTGAGGATTCCGGTTGAAGTGCGCTTCCATCATTGGCCTTATCATCAGTTAGCATCAGCTGAGATAAAGGCTGCTTACCCATAAGATACAACACCTTCGTCACCCATCCGATAATCGGCCTTTGCGAAAGTAGCTTAACTTCAGCAATTAACCTCTGCGCCACGTAATTGCAACCTCAGAGCAGGCAACCGAGGTTCTTCAACGTAGCTGCTGTTTCTCTCGGACGGAAGTGGTAAGAAAGTAAAGTGACTGTTAAAACAGTAAAGTGCTGTACTCATTGATTTATATTTGGCTTTACTCGGTTGAACATTATAGATAATTGTGCATTTCGTTAATCGATTGAACATTGAAAAAGTATTTACTACAAATTGGTATGTCACAATTACCTATTGTTGCTTTATAGCGATGTGTGTTTTACTATTTCAACATTATAAATACCCTAAACTTATACCTAATTTTAGGGATTATTTAACAAAACTTCATAAAACTCTTAATTTGGTACTCAATTAATAAATTAATCATTTTCTTAATTGTACATGAACTGTATTTTATAACTACTAACTATAAGAACCAAGAATTTTTAAATAACTACCAATTCCAGGGATAAGAGACTCATTACTTATTTTCATTTTTTATTTATGTAATAATATTTTCCGGTGCCAAAGGCAAATCTAAAATAACTTAGAATCCATTGAAAAAGTAAAATTGACAAAGCAGATAGATTTATGTAAGCTAGTGTGAGGATTTATGTAAATAAAGTCATTTTTATTTTAAACATTAAGTACTTGTAGATAGGACTGTAATATGATTTTTAGAAAGAACATAAATTGCCTTTGTGCAATAGATTTCATGTTTATTATTACTACCCACATTTCTTTCTCTACATCAGATAAATTTTAAGAAATATCTACGAGTATAAAAAACTAGCGGCCCGTCCCGACTTCGCGCGGGTGATACTTTTTTAATATAGCTTATGTTACTCAGCTCTAAAGTAGCATTCTAATGGTGAAAGGATTTTTGAAATCGTTCTAGTAGTTTTTAGTTTATTCACTGCAAACATACAAAAATACAAAAATACAATGCTTCCCGCTACAATCTTTATAATATTAGTATGACAAAATAATCAAACAATATTTTGGCTGAGATGATGATGATGATAAAAAACAAACGAAAAAATAGCTCTATTAATAAAAGATTTCCTCCAACTTTAGTTTTCTTTTAAATTTAAATAAAAGTGATTATTAGTTAGTTTGTATGGATAACTTATTGAATTGAAACTAGGTCGCCTGACTATAACGTATAAGTGGATAAGTATAAGAACTTATTTATACATCCGTCTTTCGATGTGTTTCTACAAAAATCACTCAACTCAACGCTCACAATTTCCAATTGTCTCAATAAAATCTCGAAAAGTCTCGCTTGAAAGACACACAAAAGCGCTGCATTAAACTGTCAAACCACAGTCATAACATTGCCATTCTACATTTGGTTACAATACAATGAGCGAGTGTCGTCGGTGTTTCGGATGTAGCAAATGCAATTGCACTTTCATCCAAATGATGTAATTAACTCACCGCGGCCAACGCGCAAGTTATTACGCCTCTTCGCTGCCGGCCACATTATTCAATACTTACGTGGTTAAAGTAACACAAGAAAAAGTTACAGCCTAAAACATGAACTAATCATAAACAAAAAGTAATTTAATATAATTAGCCTATGTACTGTCGCACTGCTGGGCTCTCTAGCCTCCCTTCGTCCTCCCTTTTGACCCATTAACCGAATTCAATTTCCATTGATAATGTCCAATACGAAATGTGAATAAACCTCCAGTACTATAACTACGAAGGGGCAAATGGGAATAAATACCACTGGGGTGGTAAACGCAACTTATTATTCCCAATCACCACCCCGGTGGCAAACTCGAAAGGGGCAAATGGGAACAAAGGAAATAAACGACTCTTATATAGATACGCCGCAAGTCCTTTTTTTTGAGTTTGCTGTTTGTATTTTCAGCATTTTCAACTTCACCTTATTTATGTCTGAAACGAATCACCGTCAGATGTTTTATAGAGGGAACGGCATCACGCACTAACGCGTGTCCGCGTGCCCTACTAGATTCTCGGATGGGGTTCGGATCGGATCGTGACCGCGGGTCCAGAACGACACGCGCCTTGTGTAGGACTGTCTTGCTTCCTCCACTTTTATTTTATTTTAGACAGTGGAATGCTTGTCGTCCAATTACTACTGCGCCCTGGGAGGCGTGACTTGACTCGCCTAAAATTATATCTTTATGTTAACCGTCGCCAAGATAGTACCATCGATCTCAGGCTTGCCGGAATCGCACTCAACTTCCAACGAGGGTGTACTATATGCTTGGTTCGGTTGGTTGTAAAACTTTTCTTAAGACTAGCCTAACTAGGTACCTTATCTCATTCATTGTTTTCATCTGACAGTCCGAGATAAATAAGCCAGTAAGCACCTAGGTGCCTCAGTAGCGATTCGTTCATCGGCCTTATCGTCATTAACCATCATGTATGCATAACTAACTGGCCTAATTGTTACAGGATATAACGACAATTAAGAAACGAGCAAATGGCTGTTATAATAACCTCTTTTTTGTTATTTAATATTACGAATACCTGCCATAACATTAAAGAAAGGAGACGATATAAATCTTTCCTCATTGGTGTTACGTATTCCGTTTGATAGACAGCGCATCAGCTAAAAAGAGTGGGCAAGTTGAGCGACCACTCTAATAGTATGATGTGATGATATACTGTGATGGTGTAGTAGACCTGCGGGCTAGTAACCCTTGAATGGTATATATACCTCCTTCGCGGTTAATGTTTAGTATTAAAAACCTTTTAGTTGTTATCTTTTTAAAGAGTTCACATCGAGTTAGTAATATGGTCCAGTGACCTTAATACCTACGGTTTTACAATGTTTTTTTTTCTGTTAAAAAGAGGCAAACGAGCAGGCGGGTCACCTGATGGATAGCAATCACCGCCGCCCATGGACACCCCCGTAAAACCAAAGTAATCGCAGATGCGTTGCCGGCCTTGAGGAAGGAGTTTGATCTTGAGGAGGGAGTAGGAATTGGGAGGGGGGAGGGGTGAGCGATGGGCCTCCGGTACTTTCACTCACCAGACGAGACACAACAGCAACGAGTGCCATTGTTTCACGCCGATGTTCTGTGAGAGGGTGGTATTACGCCGGGGCGAGCCGGCCCATTTCGTGCTGCAACGCAGCGTGGCTCTACCACTCAGCCAGTGTCACTCGTTTAACACCACCTGGGGTCACGTGTAGGGTCTCAAAGGTAAACCTACGGACGCGAGTAACTTTAACCACCTCAATGTTCCTGTAGCATTGAGACATAGCGGTGAGTTTGTATAATTGTTTTATAGCACTTGTGTTTGGAAAACATACGCACGGTCATAACAAAACAAAACTGGAATGTGCCTGCCATCCAAGACTCGTTCAAAAGGCGTGTAAAGAGGTTTGTTTTAAACGGTCAGCAACGCAAACGCAACATCTCTGATATTGTTGATGTCCGTAGGCAGCGGTGACATCTTGCCATACGGCAGACTGTCAGCTCCCTGACCAGTAGACCATCGTAGCCTTGTAGAAGCGGCTTGCAACACCAAAGTCAAAGTCAAATATTCTTTATTCAAATAAACTTTAGAAAAGTGCTTTTGAATCGTCCATAATTTTTTTACCTACTACCCATTCAGGACGTCTATTTTTTAGCTGTGGAGAAGAATGGGCGCAAGAAACTCCACAGCTTTAATTCAATATGTAACGACATTTACAAAATTATATGCCGTTACGTTACCAAGTTATACAAGTTTAGAAAACCTTAACAATATTTTGGATTAGAAATACCTGTTGGAATGATTGGAGCATTTTAAACCCGTGCTGTTTTGTCTTCAATGTAATCAGACACTTTATAATAAGCTTTTTTATAAAGCTTTTCTTTAATAGCGATTATAAATTTATTAATATCTAGTTTTTGGATATTACTTTGAACTTTATTGTAAAAACGTACACACAGGCCTCTAAATGAATTATTTACTTTGTGGAGCCTAGTATAAGGTACTGCTAGTTTGTTTTTATTTCTAGTGTTTACATTGTGAATATCACTGTTTTCAGAAAAAGTTTCAATATTTTTAAAAACATACACCAGGGGTACATCTCGCGTTGCTGATCCAATAAAAACCATTTTTCCTTAAGTGAAAAAAGAACCCCATATTGTAGTCTCTTGGGAACACCTCAGAGCTATACCACAGATAAAGAGACCTACAGAAGGTAAGCTTCAAATATACCGCGTTCGATCACACCACCCTCTCATGGACACGAATCTCGGAACAGCTCGGAACACCCTGCTATACACTACTTTAAAGTTTATACTGACCCCCCCCACCAACCTCACGGTTATAAAGTTAGGTGTCAGACATCCTTATGCAAGCACAAGGGACCATCTACGTCAGGTCATAACGCCAGATCAGAACACGCCTACACTCCTTCATTCGGTACTTTTAAGACTAGTGTTGAGACACAAGCTAGTTGCCCCGTGGACACGTATAGTCCACTACCTAATATCCAGATAGGTCACCGGAGTTGTAAGCTCGCTCACTTCTCGTTGCACTAAGAGCACAACTCGCAGTGTACCACTTCTCGGGCCGTCAACTCCAAAGTCAACTACCAAATGTCCTCTTTGGTGGCGGAGTTGTAAGCACACTCATTTCTCGGTATCCATCCAGGCACCTGATCAATTCCAAATTCCTATGCGGCTGATTAAACTGGAGGCCTTTGCATCTAGCGGGCACCTCTATTAGTTCTCCAGACTAGTGCCGGAGATGTTGGAGTAACTACTCAATGAAAACCACCGAGCAGCATAACCAACTAAGGGTAACTTACGTATCCCGCAGGTCTTTTCGCTTCAGGCCCCCACCGGACCGCTACTAAGACCCGCTCGCTATGCACGAAATGGAAGCCTGGCCAGACCAACCAGGCAGACGAACATTCCCACTTCTATAGCTAACCACATGCCACCACGAGTCCAACCCATGTCCGGGGCCTGCCGGAGACGCCCGCGAAGGCATAACCGGCAGGGGGCCTAGGATCCGCTCGGAACAGTTCGAGCGCAGCTGTTGCGAGATTCCATGTCCGTGAGAGGATGTCCAGTCGATGTGTGCTTTGTTCGAGCGTGTTTGTGCACTCCCCAATCCGGTCCGAACCCTCCCCGATCCGATCCAAACCCCTCGGAGGATCTAGTAGGGCACGGGGACACGCATTTTTAAGTGCGTGATGTTCCCTCTAGAAAACCTCCGAAGGTGATTCGTTTCACACGGCTTAAGGAACCCTTGACGACCTCCTTGGTCGAGTGGCTTGCACACCGGTTTTCATGGTGTCGCCATCTCTGAGGTCCCGGGTTCGATACCCAGTCGGATCAATTTAAAAATACCTGTTTTTCTTAATTGTTTTGGGTCTGGGTGTTTCCTATGTATAATAAGTATGTATTTAAGTATATTAAGTATGTTTATCTGTTGTCTAGTTAACCATTTCTCGAGTTTTTTAAGGAAGCTTTTCTTGGGGGCTAGATAATTGGTGTGAGTGTGGAAAACATTTATTTATTTATTATTTACTTTAAATTTCTCGCCGCCCTCAAATAAGCCCGGCGAAGCTAAAAATGCCGTTTGAAGCAATCAGCAATCTCTCCAAAACAAAAAGCGTTCGTGTAAAGCTTACCTACTACAGTATCTTTATTTTGTGCCTATTATAGATACAGTTTAGGTTACTGCCATAATGACATGATGATTGTCTGAATGTCATTATGTCATGTTGCAAATAAGATTGCCGTAAAGATTGTTTGTTTTTTTTTCACATCGCATTCCTTTGTCTGTATTTTTGTTGTATGTATACTATAAGAACGGAAGTAGTCGTATAACGGCAAACTTTATTTTTAAATACATCATCATCGTCATCAACCTACAAACGTCCCACTGCTGGACGTAGACATAGACAACCACAAAAACAACTGGGTAGTTGACCGATTAGGTTATTAGCGCTTGAAAAGGTGATTTTGGGGCCACGAAGCCACAATGACGTATGTGGCGATAACAGCAAATGTTAAGTACTGTAAGGGAACCCTACTAGGATATAAAATAAAAATAACAGTTGCACTTAACTTTATGTATTATAATAAAAATGTTACATTAGATTAAAACCGATCTCAGAGCACCTCGGCTCTTAGCCGGGCTGTCTAGCTCCTGTCTACGACTGTGTCAAACCATTGCAAACCTTTTTAATTTTATGTTCGATGCTTCGATCAATTCGATGATTCAAATATTCATCCCGACTAAAGAGGCTTACATACAAATACAATAAACTAACTTTTACTATGAGCCGCATAATATAACACAGTATCTACAAATATTTTGCAACATTAATTAATCTTTATGGTTAAGATTTAAGGTTCACAGTAAGCTGAAGTTGTAGATGCTATCCAATGTTTTTTCAGATTTTGTTATTCGAAATTTAAATGTAGGTATAGGTATAGAATTGGGATAAGGAAGAACAGTAAAATTATTGAAGAAATTTAGCTGTTTTTGGATAATGTGATGTGCACGCGCCGGTACATGGGGAGCTCATCCCATCAGCGTTGGATTTATGGGTTTAACGACTGTACCACAGAAGAGATCTGTCCTGTGTATTATTAGGATCGAGGGGTGTGACGGAAACACAAATATCACTTAAGTTGTCTATTTTTCTCAATAATGATTTACAATACAGCCTTCGCTTCTCGGCAGGCTGTCACCAAATCTCATCCTCTCCTTCATTTGTTCTTCTCGATTATTCTTCTATCTTTTGAATTCAGATCACGTCGTGTGCCATAGAGCTACCCGGCGCCTCCACCATTTATTAGGATCGAAGGGTACGCCAACAACAAGATGAACAGTAACTTGTATTAATTACTATTATCAAATAATAGATAGTTTACAAATTCAGCCCTAGCTTCTCGGCGGGCATCTTCATTTTTCTTCTCGATTATTCTTCTATCTTTTAAAATCAGATCACGTCCGTCGTGTGCTTTAGAGCTGCCCGGAGCAAGAAGTCCCGATCACTACAGTAGCCAGTCTCGCTAGTTACCGCCGCTGTGGTCACCGGTGCACACAGACGCATTGTCCGCACAATGAAATGTCGTGCGGTCACCACTCACCACAGTCACAGAACGACGATGTGAAAGTACCTGCATTATTCCGCGCGGCAAACGCTATTCTTCTGACAGTGATCTCAATAGCTGCATTGTTGACTCGTGCCATAACGGCGTAAGCACATTGGTTGCGTTGGTAACGTCATTTATTAATAAGAGGTCTTGTTGCATTGTACTTTAAACATTGTTGAGGCCGAAAAAGATATTTGTATATTCTAAATACTGCAGCGTTTAGAAGTAGGATGAGTGACTCTCAGTCAAGCGGAGTTCACCAATTAGGGTCTGAGTACTGCCACTAATCTGAGAACATATTGGATAAAATTATGATTATATTATGCCTGGCTAGCTACCACCATCTTATCTAAATATGTCGCCATAACATCAATGTTTGTAGCCTTGTTATGTTTCAGCAGCTGGAGATAAGATAGCCAGTGCCTCAGTAGTTGAGGATCCCGGGTGTAGTGTGCTTCCACCTTCGGCCTTATCCATCACCATCATCTTCCATCACCACCATCACTTGACATCAGGTGAGAGGAAGCCCAAGTGCTCACCCGTAAGATATATTAAAAGAAATGTAAAATTTACGTTAACGTTAATAAAATTATTGTTTAAACTGACGACTCTTAAAAATAACACAATTATACTAATGTAACATTATGCAATTTTTATATTATTTATTAAAAGTGAGGTTAAAATAAATTACGACAAGCGTTGTTACATAAACTGCCTTTCTTACAAAAATAAACAAAGAATAACCTCCGAATAGTTATTCCGTGTTTTGTCTCTTTTACTCTTTTTTAAAATGGCGTTTACATGACAGTAACAAAACACGGAATAACTATTCGGAGGTTAAACTATGTTTATTTGTAAGGCACTTGTTTAATATATTAATTGAACGACACTGAAATGGCACAATATAATAATATATTATCAAAATCAAATCAAATCAAAGTATTAATTCTGTTTTAAACAAAAATAAAAAATAAAATAAAGATGCGAAACCGAAAAGGACCCCCTGCACGTTACGTACCTAGGTATAAGTTGCAACATGAACATCACCTACAACGCTGATATTCTGCGGAGCCCTATAGTTTTGTCAAATACCCCAATTACTTTCCAATAAAACAATGATGTGCTTTGTACAGCACAAAAACAATTCTCAGTGAGCGCACCTCAATCAAATTGGTTAATTACGGCATCCATCGCCGGCGCCGGCATTCCAACATAATATTGCATGAACCGCTGTGTTCTGACATTGATCGCATATAAGGTATGCCTCCGTAACAGCAAACGTAAAGGATATCACAAATAGCTGCCGCTGACGCCCACCATTGTATACAACAATTCAATTAATTTCGTTACGGCTGCGAATTTTTCAACGGCGAGACATAACGGCTCGGCCACGACATCTGAGTGCCTAGCGTGCGTTTCATTTGACATTCGATCAGGAAAACGAAAATTAGTATGGCATTGAAGCAGCGTCTCCTGGCGACATACAAGAGTAAAAATTTTGCCATACAAACTTTCGTTTTCGTTTCGTGACGAATGTCAAAAAAAACTTGCACCCCTCAGGTGATGCGACCTATGATTATTGTGTTCATTGCATTCTTTCTTTCTTTTACCGTTGACGAGGACTTTTTTTAGTATAGCGCACAGTGAACTAGAAATTCGCTCGCTGCGTCGAAAGACGTTTCCGCTCGTAGCCATAAGGCACAGATTAAGAGATAGTTGCCGTTGCCGTTGTTGTTGGCATTCAAATAAAAGAATAAAAATTGTTTAGACACAAAACGGATAAGCTCTTTTTCGTCGTCGTTCTGATGATGTTAACCTGACTTTAGGGCTAATTTGGAACAATGAACATAATTAGGCCACCGACACACGATTGTGGACGTTTTAAAATAGCACAATCGAAATAGTCGAATCGCCTACGTATGAATTACCAATGTCCCTGAAAAATAATCTTTTGACTTTCTCCGTGAAAAGAATACGCCAGTAAACCGAATACGTTTTTATTTTTACTTATAAACATGAAAAAAAATAAAAAACACTAGATTACTGCTTCAGGGCTATTATCTAAAGAATCAAAAGCGTTGTTATGAAAGAGGTCTGCCAGATAGAAAGCACATTATATAAAGAGGCTGTTAATGCTGTAAATAGTTCCACGGCTCACATTTGCGATGTGTAAAGTGATAAAGAAAACAATTTACTTTATATCTTCAGTTTGAAGGGATACAGTAAACAGTTACCAGTCACCTACAGGTCAAAAAGGGTTACGCAATATTTTTATTATTAAACGTTCTAAACTCAGGCCTTCCCACAGCAAGCATGGCACCATGGGAAGATCGCGATCTTCCCAATATCGTAATACTACCCAATACACTACATAAACCAACCAGCTGTCCCAATGCTGGTGATCTTGGACACATTCCTCAGATTCTTTTTTCGTCAGAATGAATACTTATCAAATTCAGTGAAAAAATTAAACGCCTACCCGACCCAGCCAGGAATCGAACCAGGGTTTTCCGCAATCCGGGCGGCTGCACTGGCCGCTACGCTACCAGGAAGGCTGACGTAAGCGCTGAATTTAGTCACCCCTTTTTAATTTTTTGAATGCTTTTTTAGCAGCAGAGTGCCATCTATCCAACGGTCATTACACCCGATGGCCATGTTAGATTCATCTTTACAGATGAAGAAATACCACAAATTTGATAACACAATGCTATAGTAAATTTTACTTTTTTATTTTAAGTGCTAATTGCTGCACTAAAGCTGAATTAAATACTTATAAAATACAGTGAAAAAATTAAATGCCTACCCGACCCAGCCAGGAATCGAACCTGGGTCTTCCGCAATCCGGGCGGCTGCACTGACCGCTACCAGGAAGGCTGACGTGAGCGCTGAATTTCTTGACTTTCGACAGTAAATTTCTTAAGTTAATTTTACGTGCCTTCCGAAACACGGGGGATATTATAATTTGGTCAGTAGGTGCAAAGGGCAATGTACGAAGTTCTCTCTGTTCGGTGAACAGACTAACTTTTTTGTTTCCGTGCCATTCGATCACGTTGTAAACGAGGATTTACCTATGCCATAAAGCAACACCTCCAGATATAGAGTGACATATAAAACTCGCACTACGCCCCCTGATTGATTGGTAGTTTTATAAACGACTCTATTACGTTAACGGAAAGGACAATTTAGTATGATAGAATTGCTCATGGCAATACTCATCTCACAACACAAAACTCGCAGTCAACACCCCGTTATCTCGTATTTATAACACAATTGTAGATATTATACAAAGAAGTAAATATTTCGAGAAAGTGCGTTAACAATTTCGAATTAATTCCGAAACAGCCACTCGTCATGATATTAAGGTAGTACTACGCGGATTTTATGGTAATGTAACTAATTAACATTACGTCCATTATGAATTCACGCATTACCTACATGATTATCACGATTATAATGATAGCCGTTATGTGATCCTACGCTTAATTGTGATTGATGTAATGAGAAAACTAATCTAACCAACATAGGCAGATGGTTTACAATATGTAATGGCTATCACCTTCAGTACTTACAAACTGATGAGTGTCTTGCTGATCAATTAAACGACTTTGAAGCGGCTGTTCAAATTCAATCATCAATTTCTCTGTGTTAGGTTTAGAGAATATTTATTGTCTCAAGAAATTACAACTTAAATATATTGCTATTACATGCTAAAAGTGAGCAGTAGTGAGCTGCTTGTTACAAATCATGTTAACTTATAGAGTACAATACTTAAAATAATATATATATATTAGAAGGAGGCAAACGAGCAGGCGGGTCACCTGATGGGAAGCAATCACCGCCGCCCATATATATATATATTTTTTAATGTTGATTATAATTGTACTATTAATTTTTATTGAGCTTCTTCTTAAAAATATTAAAAGATTGACTATCCTTCAATGACTTGGGTAATTGGGTGTTTGATACTATACGCTCATACAGTCCACAGCTCACTATGTGAGCTATTGAAACGTAAGCCAGTCACAAATAAATATTCATCCCAAACGAACGTCTTATAAGTGTAAAGATTAATCCCTTCACTACATTCGACCTTATTGCGTAGACAGCGGCATTATCATTGAACAGTTTGAATGCAACTTGAATAACAATTTTAAATCATTCTGACGAACTCAATGCCGTGAATTAACGTTGACAATTAAAAATTAAAACTTAGTTAACTTATGTTTTACTTCTG
This sequence comes from Eudonia lacustrata, assembly GCA_947562085.1. Classification (NCBI taxonomy): domain Eukaryota; kingdom Metazoa; phylum Arthropoda; class Insecta; order Lepidoptera; family Crambidae; genus Eudonia; species Eudonia lacustrata. The sequence continues at coordinate 6,821,126 of OX387324.1, read as the reverse complement.
CTGGACAAATGCTATATCATTGATAGTCGTCTCTACAATTGATGGGATATCGGCTTAAACACCACACTTCCCAAACGAAGATTGGTGATCGATCACTTACTTTACAAGCGACCGTCCCCGACGTTGTCCGCGTAAATACCCGTATTCTGTAATCCTGTGGAAATGTAGAAAATTCCGTCGTTGCCTTGTCTTTTTATTATCTATATATTAATACGTGAAGCAAAAACTTTGTACCCCTTTTTTACGAAAATTGCGCAGACGGAGGAGTATGAAATTTCGCACACTTATAGTTTATCTATAGAAGGTTATCCGAAAGTTTTTTTTTTAAATTATGCATAAAAATACATTAAATCAATAAAACAAACATTACACACACTACCATGTATTTGACACACACGTATAAATACTCTTTTCAAAAATTTCAAAAATGGAAGAGGAGCGGCCGAAATCTGTCAATGACAATCCCAACTCACATTCTATCTTTTTTAATTTTTTATTGCTTAGGATACAATCCGTGCAGCCTTAATAAAATTATGGTCGAATTTCGACCACTGGCCGACCACAGAAATTAACCTTGACACGTTAGCGTAGACAATTTTTATGCTGGCTTGGGACGTGAAAAGAATGTATCAGCTTAACTTCCTGTGCATGTCGTAAAAGATGACTAAGGGAAAGGGTCCCAAGCTACTCGCGCATTAGGCGATCGGCTAGAAAAGTATCACTGAAATCATGTAAGTATTTCACCTCGGAACCCTACTTTATCACCAGGATGCTGCTTCAATTCTCGTTATCGTTAACATGATCAAACGGTAAATAAATCTCATACTCAGCAGTCTAGTTGTGGTAAACACATTATCGTTAAAGTTACATACAACAAATAAATCACAAAGTGCTTCACTTTCATTCACTCCGAGTCCAAATAATTCAAAGCTATCAAGCGCGCTCAACGACATTTTTTTATTCTTAATGTTTCATTAATTCTTACTAGAATAATCTATCGTCTCTCTTCATCAGCCAAGTTTAACTACGTATTTTAAATAAACTCACCATGTATGTAACAAATGGAAACTAAATCTAAAAGCATCACTCAAGCAATTACTAAATTAAAAATAATTAATTATTAATTAATTATTAATAATTCTGTGCTCCACATCAGTGAAAAATAGAGATTTGCCAAAATTAAAAACTAATTTATATCTATTACCGACGGCGCAGTCGAATTGAACGACTGTGTCATTCAGAAACTGGAGCGCTCTACAAATAGAGAATTGGTTTTTGCAAGTTACGTAAGCCCGTTGCATGGTGTTACCTGACCGAAATCTATGTCAGATTGGTTTTCGTTTATACCCCAGCGGGGAAGCGATGGCCTACAGCCCATTTGGATGGTAAGTATCCTGAATCACTGGGGGAACTGGCTATCTCACTTATTTTTATCGGAACACAACAAATCTGCTAATATCTTTGTTATGGCGACTGACCGACAAATTTCAAGCTTCATTATGTTTATGGAGTGCAAGTGAGTTAGGTGTTCTAACACAATTGTATTATATAACATAACATTTTTGGTTTAAGCATTCCTATAATGGGCTAGACTAGACAAATATGTAGAGGTGATGGCAGGTGGTGGTGGAGGCTACTGGAATGGAGGCAAGGACTCTGGGAAAAAGAAGCGTCCGACGCCAATCTGCTAGAAAGGCTGATGAACTTTTTAGGAGGGCGGGACGGAAATTAAGATCTGTCAGACTAAGTGGGTTAAAAACAAAAATCACTCAAAGTCCATTCGATTACGTTAACGATATCGTATTGTGGCACTAAAGCAGTGCTTTCTGGTGACAAACAAGATATAGCTGCTTCAATGCAATACAAATCAATGTACGTCTCTTTGTATCTTTGGGAGGTTTCCAAAGGTATACCACGCCCAACGAGAAAGCGGGCCGCGCAGTTCTCATGCCTATACTACTAGCATGAATTAGCAAGTCGTAATGTTACCGAGATGTGAATCACCATAAAAAGCGCTGGCGGTCATCCCGCGGATGTGACCTTTGTTACGCATAAATTATTTGTAGTGAAAACTTTTTAATTCGTTTTCTAGATGTTGCCAGTGACTACGGCTGCGAACGGCACATAATCTATGGATAATTTAAGTAAATTAAAATATTGCACTATATATTACTATTATATTACTTTGGGCGCCCTCCGGCCAGGTGGGATGATGACCTGCGAAAGACTTCAGGCAGATGCTGGATGCGTCAAGCCGAGGACAGGGCGCTATGGCGCTCATTAGGGGAGGCCTATGTCCAGCAGTGGACTAATACAGGCCGATGATGATGACTATATTATGTCCCAATGCTAGGCAAAGTTAATAACAAGTCAACGCCTGAGTGGCTCGGTGCGATATCCAAAGATTCTGAATTCAATTCTCAAGTCAGGCAGAATGTGATTCGAACATTTCTCTACACAGCCCGGGTTTCTGATAATCTACCCGCATTTGCAAGCGTGCTAATTAATATCTACGATTATAGCGAATAATAATTTCAATTAATGAGGTCTAAGTTTTCTTATTGAGCTATACTTATACTGCTGGGGTCTAGCAGTGCGATGCAGTATGTATGTATATCGGCTATCTACTTACTTACTGACATATTTATGAAAGCATGTTCAAGATTGAAAACTCATTCAAAATATATACATATTTACAGTTACATCTAGTTATAAGATGCGACCGTCATAAAAACTATTTGCAATCTATACTTGTTCTATAACATGGTGTTAACTGGTTTCTCGCAAGCCAATTGTCAATTTCAATAGAGAAACACTTCAATAACGTTATAGGTAATGTAATTGTTGTTCGTAATAACATGGCATGTGTCGCCTAATCGCGCTTGGGTGCTTATATTATGTTGTAGTAGAAGATTAGTTTGCTCTACTTTTTATATAAAACTTAGTTTAACGATTTCAGCTCTTTACTTTTATACATTAGTGTCTTACGAATAAATAATTTTAACAGTAATTACTACTAAAAATATTTGCCATAGATAAGCTTAGCTTAGCAATAAACGTTTTATAACAGTAAAGTGAATAATAAAACGTTAGATTCGTTCGCAGGTTGCAACAGATGGCGGGTACAACTTTGTATTCATCTTGTTATTAATTATATTAAAAATAAAAAATAAATAAAAAATGTTTATGAATGTTTCTCCATTTGGGACATGGGACATAACAGATACATAATGTACATCCGATTACGATGACACCTGGTAATGTATATTGTGTGAAGACTTCTCAGTTGGGTAAACCATCACAGGATACCAAAGTTCACGTAGGTAAAGTCGCGGATTGTCTACTTTATATATACACTCCTATTTTATTATTATAACAAAAACTGGAAGCTAAGTTTCTGTTCTGCTTACCATTTTTTATTTTTTTTTATAAATTGTTGCTGTTTCATAAATTTTTAACAAGTTAGGTACTTAGATATGGTAAATATAAGTGTATGGTATGTGTATAACAGCTAAGTTTTTTTTACAATTTCAGAGTTAATTATAAAACAAAAGTTTTATGAAATTATGAGGAAAGACTATCCTTAAAAAAATTGTGGTAATTAATAAACATAGTTATATTGTATATGTATTTCTGTGGAAACACAACAATGCTATTAAAATTGTTGTAATGGCGACAGACGTAGATTCCGTTTACATACAAACGGGGAACCTATGTTCTAAAAAATTGTATTAAAAATGAGGAAGTCGGTAATGTTATGTAAAAAAAACTTCCAAAACTATATTCGGAAGCGTTAACTCTCATAACATGATTCAATCACCTACTTTACAGTGATGGACTACTTATCCGTACCAGTTTCAAATTAACTCATTTGCTATAGGAAGTGACTAAATTGTAACTTTCAATTTGCCGACTTGTTGTTACTTGTTGCTTTGCTGACGATTGGTCTGGCTACGATAGATCAAATGTAACATGTGTTATAAACAAACATGAACCTTATGTCTTTGTAATAGGTTCGGAAGTAAATGCGAAAGGTATAGAATTAAGTTTTACCGCCTGTACTCAATGAAAGGAACTGTGTATCGATTTGAATGTTTTTATTTCTTGGCTTACGCAAGATGCTGAACAATACGAACATGCCTACTGACAGTGGAAGAATTTGTAAGAGGATTTTTAAGAGTACAAGAATCCATATAATTATATTTGTTTTTCTGATTTCGTCATTTGCAATCGTTCATTCGTTAAGCGAAGCTTTTTAAATCGTGTAAAAATGTGGATCATCATTCCTAATATCAGTAATGATAAAGTAAGGTTTTTCCACCTATCATTATTATTATTATTTACTTATCATTAAATATTTATAAAACTTATAAATATACTGAAAAAAAATAAACGCCTACCCGACCCAGCCAGGAATCGAACCTGGGTCTTCCGCAATCCGGGCGGCTGCACTGACCGCTATGCTACCGGGGAAGGCTGACGTAAGCGCTGAATTTTGTCACTGCTTTTTAATGTTTTTGAGTGCTAATAGCGGCACACCGCGCCATTATACAACGGTAATTGCAACCGATGGCTATGCAGATTCATCTTTGCAGATGAAATACTTACCACAAATTTGATAACACAACGCTATAGTAATTATTTAACTTAAAAAAAAATACTTTATTACTCATCGGTTTATACGTTTGGTTGTTGCCCAATATCTTGCGAACAGCTTATAGGATCTACAAGAAAGGAGAATGCCCATGTTTGTATGGAGCTTTTGTATTACGATTATAACGATTGACTTGCAAGAATCGTATAGACGCGACTTACACTTAACTGCAGGAGGTAGTTAATGCAGAAAAACATCCGGGAAACAATAAGGGAAATAAAAACATTGCAAGTGGATTACGGATTATGGAATAGATACGGAAATATAATGTGCCGGTCCTGTAAGCTTAATTCCTAATTGGATTAAAAGAGGAATAACTGTTCGAAGCTTATACTCTGTTTATTATACTACTACTGTTTTCCACCAATGGCATTGACCTTTTAGTTTCATTGTTACTTTGTACCATTTCGTACCTTCGTGGTTTACGAGAATTGAGGACTGACACAACGAAAATTAGATCATTTTGTTAATATTGCTACGTGAATTAGGTACTCAGCGACTAAATGAAATTACAACAAATAACGACAATGATTGTGTTTCCATAACATTTATTGTTTATATAATTATATGGATCGCCAACTGATGATACACAAAAAATATCGCAGAACACAAAACAAATACAACTACGCGGAGTACTCACAACAACGAACAATACATTGAGTATTGTTGGTACAGAAAATTAAAACGAAATATTAATAAACAATTAAAAACAAAAAATAAAATTGATTGTTGTAAATGTTAAAACTTACCCTTGTGTATGATATCTAACTTCTATCTTTTGGGGTCCAATAAATGCACTTTAAATTATACGGTACCATAATTTATTCATTACAACAAAACATAAAACTACAAACACTTCATCTAAATTAGCTCTTATAAAATTAGGTACATATTCAATTAATTATAATCATAATAATACCGAGACCAAAGCAACAACAACTTCACAATTTTCACTACATGACAACCTCAATAATATTTGAAATATATTCCATACATACAATATTTTTAACTCGAATAAATTCCAGTCAGTAAACAACCATAGACATAAAATTCTATCAAATTTATATTCCAACATTGATAAATAAAAACAGAAAAAAATGTGTTATGCTCCCTTAAACTTATCTAAATTATTTATTTATTTTACTTTAATCAAAAATGATAGAATGAATACACACTTAATACATTAATTATTATTATCTAAGCTATCCGGAAAAAAAAGCAACACAAACCTGTAAATAATCGGAGAAAAATTATAACCACACCTACTGAAAAGGAAAACCTATAAACGAAGCGCCATTTCTCTATTTCCAATAGTTGTTTTTATCGGGACCCGTCGCGGCAGGTACAACCACTTTTCATTGGAACTGTCATTTAACTAGTTTTCGTTATACTGTAACTACTTAATAAAACCCTTTATTAGAATGTAATGTGGCACCATCAGTGCTCGACACTTTAAGGCGCGTCATCGACACAATTTTCGTCGCCATAAAATAATATAGAATTTCGTTGAAATTTTCCTTGATGACAGCTGACATGATGGTCTGTCGTGTAATCATCTAAAATAATCATGAAGTCTACACACACTATACTATAATAAAAAATTAAGTGCAGTATAAAGATAAACAAATAAACATAGATATTAACAAACTTAATAATAGTAATAATAGGCAGCACTCCTTGACACGGCACGTATTGTCATTGTAGCTTGGGCCCTGCCCCGCTGCTGGCCGTACTCTAGGATTAGGTTTTTATATTAAAATATTGTAAAAATCTAGTTTTAAGAAAGATAATAATAACAATAAGCTCTCGATCGCAAGGACATATGGAAGAGCAAGGTGCTACACGGGGGCTACTATCGGGCTCTAACTGGACCTGATGTAGATTTGCCTGCCTCGGTGAACTGGCTACGTTTCGGTGACCTCTTTAGGGAAACCGAAGATTTTGTCTGTGCCATTGAAGATGAAATTATCAAGACGAATAACTACCGGAAATATATTATGAGAGACGGTACGGTCGACATCTGTCGGGCATGCTGCCGTCCAGGTAAATCACTCCAACATATTATTTCTGGTTGATCTCATCTTGCTAATGGAGAGTTGCACAGGCACAACCAAGTAGCCAGAATAATTCACCAGCAATTTGCTCTTGGATATGGCCTTGTTGAATCGGAGGTGCCGTACAATAAGTACGCACCTGCGCCAATACCTACTCGAAAATGGTCATGTAATGCTCTACTGGGATCGCTCTATCATTACGGACAGGACTATTGTTGCCAATAAGCCTGATATCGTGGTGGTCAACCGATCCCAGCGCCGGGCAATACTGGTTGATATTACCATACCTCATGATGAGAACCTCGTGAAAGCTGAGAAGGACAAGCTCAGTAAGTACCTTGACTTGGCTCACGAGGTTACCGCTATATGAGATGTGGATTAAACCATTATTGTACCGATAGTCGTTTCGGCAAATGGTCTTTTAGCCAAGAGCCTCGATCAACACCTAGAGAGGCTCTCGTTGAAAGGTTGGGTCTAGGGTCAGATGCAAAAGGCACTCCTTGACACGGCACGTATTATCAGGAGGTTCCTCACTCTGTAGCCCTAACCGCCTATAGTTTGGGTCTATCCCCGCTGCCGGTGGCAACCAAGGTTAAGTTTTTTATAATATTTTATATTGTAAATATGTTTTTATACGAAATATTGTAAAAAAAAATCTTAAGATGTTTAATATAGAGAATAATAATAATAACTATAATATACCTAATTAAGACGATTTTTTCCAACGACCAAAAAAATCAAATTCCAATTAATTAAATTTCATTATTCTGTTTTTTTTTCATTATTTTCAGCGTCACCGGGCTTTTTGGGGGCGGCGAGGTACGTAAAGCGTACGTGTTGAAACGAATCACATTCAGAGGTTTTCTAGAGAGAACGGCATCGCACACTTAAAAGTGCGCGTCCCGTGCCCTACTAGATTTTCTGAAGGATTCGGATCGGATCGAGGAGCGGAACCACCCGAGGACGCCTCTAAAGACCTCGGCTCGGGTAGACCGGGCCGTAGAGGAGGAGAGAAGCGCCCAGGTACATGTCTGTACCTGGTATACAGCGCGTGTGAACCGGTTCTACGTACCCTTGTTCTACGAGTACGGTGTCCTGGGCCTAAACTAGTGTGCATGTTTAGTGTATTCTGTAAATGTAAAGTGGCATTTAGAGGATCGGGCGGGGGTTTATTCTGTTTACATTCAGATCAATAAACTATAATTAATTACCTAACATAAGTCTTTTGTATCTAGGCTAAGTTTTTTTATACAGAAATAAATTTATCTTATCTTATCTTATCTTACCTATTAAAATCTGCCTGTTGTTTCAAATTGTCATACCCTACAGGGTTCATATGTACTAGACCCACCTGTAACACCCTATTCACTATGATTGACATTAAATCTAATGTATTGTATTGTGTTGTATTGTATGTACTCGATTGTCGCTAAAGTCACACAGCAGTTGCAGACCCCTATGTCTAATGATTACAGGAAAAGTGTTGTTCATTGGTTCCTGTCGAGCACCAGTGCTACTTTAAGAAACTTAAAGGGTCGTTCATCAAGCCGTGTATTTTTTTTTAGAGAGATTGCTGATTGCCTCAATCGGCATTTTCAGCGTCACCGGACTTTTTTGGGGGCGGCGAGGTATAGTCGACCATGAAATTAAATTTCGCTAAGGCTCATTGTCAATAATGACAACGTATCTGTCACTTGGTCTTTTAAACAAAAATAGAACTTGTTGTTTTATTATATGCAAACAAAATTCACTTCTAAGGTGGTAAAACAATTTCATTGTCGACTACATAAAGGGTACCACCTCAAGCCATGTGAAACGTATCTCCTTCGGAGGTTTTCTAGAGGGAACGGCATCGCACACTTAAAAGTGCGCGTTCCCGTGCCCTACCAGATTCTCCAATGGGTTCGGATCGGATCGGGGAGCGGAACTCGCGGCCTCTAAAGGCACGGACCTCAGCTCGGGTAGACCAGGCCGTGGAGGAGGAGAGAAACGCCCAGGTACATGCCTGTACCTGGTATAGAGTGCGTGTGAACCGGTTCTACATACCCTTGTTCTACGAGTACGGTGTCTTGGGCCTAAACTAGTGTGCATGTTTAGTGTATTCTGTAAATGTGTAGTGGCATTTAGAGGATCGGGTCATCAAACCATGTTATCGAAAGATCGTCAGTGGGTTTCTAGAGGGAACGGCATCACACAAGCGCGTGACCTTTTTCCCTACTAGATTCTCGGATCGGATCGGTGGAGGCGCTCGGTGCTTCAAAGCTATTCAATTTCTTGTTTTCGTTAACGTGATCGAAAGGTAAATAAACGATTATTAATGCGTTGTTGTAATACGGCGCCAATGCAGTTGCTAGAAGCGTCGGTCATAAGTGCTAGGTTCGCATCCGGTGTCGGGTACGATAAGGTTGCGGCTGATTGTAAGCTATTCTTACATTGAATGAATGCTTCATTTGTTTCATTAGTCCAGATAATTTTAGATTTATCTCGACGTTTAGTTCCATGTAAATAATTATTTAATAGTGACTGGTAATTAGTTGATGCCTTCCGAAGTGACCTCATGACCTAAAAATTCGAGTTTGCTTTGACCAAAAGAACATTTAGATAAGTTAATAGTTACGCCAAACTCATTTAGGCGCTCGAATAACGCTTTTAAGTGTTTTTTATGAACTTCTTTAGACTGGCTTGCCAAAATTACGTCATCTATGTAACAATAAATAAAATCTGAGCCATACTCGACTGTGCCGTCGTCATTTACAATTTTTAAACCACTTAGTACTGTATTGTTCATGAATCTTTGGAAAGATTGCGCAGCGTTGCGCAAGCCAAAGCTCATGCGCGGGAATTCGAATAGGCCAAACGGCGTAATTATAGCCGTTTTTTCTATATCCTCTGGTGCTACAGGAATGCAATGAAAAGCTCTATTAACATCAATTTTAGAAAATATATTCTTTCCTGCCAAAATAAATGTGAAGTCATGCAACCGAGGAATGGGGTAACGATCAGGTTTCGTTCTGGCGTTGAGTTGTCTGTAGTCTCCACAAGGTCTGATCTCCCCATTGCTTTTGGGAACTACATGCAACGCGCTAGCCCATGGGCTTTTAGATGGCCTACAAATACCTAGTTCTGACATGATACGAAATTCTTCACGTACCTTTTTGTATCTGTCGGGAGCCAGCGGACGTGCTTTCGCATGGACAGGGGGTCCCGTTGTCTCTATGTAGTGATACACTGCATGCTTAGGAGTTTCCTTAAAAGACAATGGTTTGGTTAAGTCTGGGTATTGCGACAAAATATCATAATAAGGGTGCGAGTTATCAAAAGTGTTGATTGACGAATGCGCAATACAATTTATAAAACCTAAGGTTTCTAAGTTAGTTAACTTATCTATTAGTTTGCGATTGCTTAAATCTACTAGAAGCTTATGATAACACAGAAAGTCTGCTCCTAGGATAGGTTGACTAACATCGGCTAATATAAATGACCAACGGAAAGGTCTTCTTAATTTTAAGTCTAAAACTAAAGTTTTTAGTCCAAATGTGTTAATTATTGTGCCGTTCGCAGCGTACAATTTATAGTCTTTACTGTTGTATGATTCACTAACACACTTTTTACGACACGGTATGACGGAAACGTTCGCACCAGTGTCCACTAAAAAACGATAACCGCTAGATTGGTCCGTAACACAAAGACGATTGTTCATTAGGTTCGCGCAGGCTTCCGTCGTAGTCTGCGCGACTATTAGTTTCCCTGACTTTGCTTCCACGAGCAGGGTTGGACGCACTTGAGTGCTTTTTCGCTAAACTTTGAGTGGTAGTAACACAATCCATTGTTGTTGCTGCGTTTACTCCGGTAGTTCCGGTCGTTACTCCGGTTCCTAGAAGAAGTTCTTCTTGGATGCCTGAAGTAGTGCTTCTGCTGCGGACGTGAACGTGTACGTTCTAGCTCTTGCACTTTAAGGTTGATCTTTGCTAGCTCTGCTCTCAGCAATGCCGTCTCTGACAAGTCGTCTCTGGGGGTTCCGGTTGGAGGCATGCTGTGGTTGATTTCGGACACCTGGGAAAATCCAGTGGTTTCCAAAATTTTGTTGGCAACTGTGGCTAACACGTTGAGATCTTTAGATTCAGTGACAGCGAGAATACCTCTAGCTTATGCTGGTAAATGACCTTGCCACAGGATCTGAGTCTCGTCTGGAATCTTATCGCGTGCGAGATCCTTCATTCGTCGCAGAAGCTGGGATGGCCGCTGGTCGCCTAGTTCCATCTCGCTGATGAGCTTCTGGATGCGTCGTGTTTCCGACTCTTCATAGATAGATAGAAGTCTATCTTTTAGCACCTGATACTTGTTTTGATCTGGTGGGTTAACAAGGATGTCTGTGACTTGCTGAATCGCACTCTTGCTTAGTTTGGTAACAACAGTGTTGTATTTTACCTCATCTGATTGCTTCTGTGGTCCCATTATTGCATCGAACTGTATAAACCAGACTCTTGCTTGGTCCGTCCAGAAGTCCGGAATGCGTGCTGATACCGTAATTGCTGCCATATCGGGTGTGGGCTTGCAGTCCTTAGAAGTGGATGGCACTGGAGGTTGAGCAGGATACATTTTGCTTTCTGTTTGCACTTATTTTCGCGTTTTTAGGTTATCATATAAGCGCGGTGCGAAATGCGGTCGTATGGTTGCCACGTGAGTCGTTCCGTGTGCTTGTTCGCGGTCACGTTATTGCGCGGCGTATTTTTTCTTCGGGGTCACCACTTTACCTATCAGTTGGTTACTGATGGTATTTATAGTTCCTGTCAGTTTAGGTAGGTCAAATAAAACTGATTTTCAGGTTCAGAAATTTGTATTGTAAAGTTCACACGGTACACACAGCAAATATCAGTAAAAGTAACCGGTGTTACGTTTTGACAATTGACAACTGACAATGGGCAACCATACTAGACGCGCGAACGGGAACGACTAACGAGCCGTCGTTTGTTCTGGATACATTATAATAAGGTGCTACGTTAGCACAAATATACAATGTTGCGACACGATAGTGCCGCTACACTCGCTATAGGCACTCTATTTATCTTCTTTTGAAGTACATAATAGATTTTTACTAATATAATACACTAGCGACCGCTCGCGGTTTCACCCGCGTGGTTTCTGTTCCCGTGGGAAAATCGGGATAAAAACTATCCTATGTGTTAATCCAGGTTATAAAATATCTGTATGCCAATTTTCATCCAAATCCATTCAGTGGTTTTTACGAGAAAGAATAACAAACATCCATCTGTACTTACAAACTTTCGCGTTTATAATATTAGTAGGATATATATTTTTAGTTGGTAAGCTTCTTTTGTAAAATAAAGTAAATAAATAATATACCCTGCGCTTATTAGATCTTTGACATGCCAGACGGCATTTTCAGCGTCACCGGACTAGAAACGGCTAGAAACTTAAAGGGTTCCTCAAGTCGTGTGACGGTGTGATACCAAACACCGTCAGGGGTTTTCTAGAGAAAATGGCATCACACATTACTTATTGCGTGCATCGAATCTGTTTTGCAACTACAATCGCATTCGGGTAATGTTAAAATTTTCCGCAATCAAATTAAGTCGTTTGTATCAGTTCAGAAAGTTGTTTGTGTCGAGTTTTAATTGTAATGTTTATAATTATGTTTTACTTAACAATTTAAAGGGGTCAACCCTGTCTGCTGTCCGCTCGATGATTGTTACGTATGAAATATACTTTATTAACTACTTCCACGTAAAGGTAATACAAGAACACTTCCGATAGATACCTTTCCAAGCTCGCAGTCTGTCCCTTAGGTCTTTCGTAACTGGATGCGTTCAAAGTTGCCACAGTATATACATATTTTTCCTAAAAAACAAAAAGAATTGAACTTTATGCTAGTAGTAATAAAGAAAATTCGATAGCAGCAGTTGGTCTTGTGCCGCTATTATTTTAACCGGCTGATGTTTTTAGGTCTTTTTTCAGATCACTTTTACTATCACTCGTCGGTTGCCAACTCGAAACTGGTTTGCCAGGTTACGTTTACTGACATAACGATGAGACAAGTGGAGATATACGTTGTTCACATTCGTAAAAAGTGAGGTTTAAGTCCTTATTAAGGAGCTTGACACGATTAAGTCTGCGTTTCAACAACAGCTGTGCGAGGAAATATTCACCAATTGGATTTAAGTACTTCATTTTCTTTGCTTCGTTCTGGCTTTATCTATACATATAATAAGAACGTAGGGATAAAAAAAATCTGTAATTGCAAGATATAAAAAAAAATTACACAGATTGCCTTAAAATCACTTACGGAACACGATAGAATAGTTTTAAAAAAAATTGTTTGTTTGTTTGTTTGTTTGTTTGAACCCGATAAACTCGAGAACTACTGGACGGATTTTGATCCAGTTTTTACCAAAATGCTAAGAAAAATCCGGAGAATAATATAGGCTACATAAATACTCGAAAATACAGGGTGTCTCATTTAAATCGGTCAGTATGGGAAAGTCTGAAACTATAAGACATACGAAGATCTGTCTTCAGGAACCATGTCATCGATTTTAATAAGAAGAAAAACTGCATTTATACATTTTAAAAAAACCTGTACTCAGCTCGGGAATCGAACCCGGTTGTTTTGAAAAAAATAAACTTATACTATTTCTATTTAGATATCGATTATGTAGGTCTTAAGCAGTAAATGGCTCTTTGAAACATGATGTCTAAAATGAATAAAATGCATTGTTTTCACGTACTTTAATTTATTTTAGTAAGTAGGTGTTTGAAGTGAACACCGTTACATTCAACAAGTTCAGGCATGTAATATTGTCTCTATGGTTGTTTGTACCTCTTTGCTGGTTTTATAATTGTAAGATCGTTACCTAAACGTGTTGAATATTGTTTTGAAAAAAACGGTGGTCACTTCAAACACCTTCTAAAATAAATAAAAGGATGTGAAAACAATGCATTTTATTCATTTTGGACATCATGTTTCAAAGAGTCATTTACTGCTTAAGACCTACACAATCGATATCTAAATAGACATAGTGTAAGTTTATTTTTTTCAAAACAACCGGGTTCGATTCCCGAGCTGAGTACAGGTTTTTTTAAAATGTATGAATGCAGTTTTTCTTCTTATTAAAATCGATGACATGGTTCCTAAGAACAGATCTTCGTATGTCTTATAGTTTCAGACTTTCCCATACTGACCGATTTAAATGAGACAACCTGTATAATAAGAACGTAGGGATAAAAAAATCTGTAATTGTAAGATATAAAAAAAAATACTTTAAAATCACTTACGGAACACGATAGAATAGTTTAAAAAGAAATTGTTTGTTTGTTTGTTTGTTTATTTGTTTGTTTGAACACGATAAACTCGAGAACTACTAAACGGATTTTGATCCGGTTTTACCGAAATGCTAAGAAAATTCCGGAGAATAACATAGGCTACATAAATACTCGAAAATTGTTAAATTTTGATTTGGTCTAAACCGGGATTTAATCCTTGGTTGCTTGGCAACTGTTGTTGATTATGTAACATAGGGGAATTTTTTTAATGAGTTTTACGGCTCTGGCATTTGAGGCTCTGGCTCTCTATTGCTATCGTGTTTTACGGCTCTGGATTCTTTGCCCTTTTGAGCCTGTCATTGATAGTTGTTGCCATGAGAATACCGATTTTGATGCGGTTATCACCAAAATGCTTAGAAAATTTCGGAGAATAACATATAAATCGAAAAATGTTAAACAAATTTTGATATACGTATTTACGCGACCAACTGTTAGATACGTTCGTTGAGTTATTATTTTAGAAAAGTTTTGTTACTCTCTAAGGTTACCTACCCTTTATAAATCTGTGAGGCACCTAAGCGAACATTAGCACCGCAGTAGTAAAGCGACGGAAAATAAAAACAAGCTCGAAATCACGCACATCATTAAACTTGGCTGTACATAGGTACACCTTTTGTTTCATTTTCCAAAATAACCAATAATAATATGGCTATTTAGTCGCGCCTGCGCGCGGCGCTTATTGCAGTTTTCTAATACACAGAAATGTTAAAAGTTAAAACATTACCTATATTTGGCGTTATAAACCTCTGTGTCGTTGGCCAAAATAATTTCTCTTTTTTTCGTTATGCATAGAAATGTTACCTACTCATTAAATTTGACTGTATAAAACTTTGTATCATTGCCCAAAATCATGTCTCTATTTTTTAAAATATTGCACATAGAAGATATCTTGAATTACATAGCTTGGCTGTATAAACCTTTGGGTCGTTGCCCAAAATACTGAATGTTTTTTTTTAAATCTATTTGGTGAAAAAACGCGAGAACAGGAAAATTTAAAAAAAAATTGGCGCTCAAATTTTGAAACGAACAGAAGGAAATTTTGATGTTTTGCAATGCATTAAGTACTTACCTATTTTTATTTTGTTAATAATTTTCAAATTATATTAATTATTCATTGTGTAAAAGCTTTTTAAAACATTTTATGCAGGTATGTTAAATATTTCAGTACTTATTCAGTTCTTATTAATTTACAAATAAGATTTATTCATTGTGTAAAAGTTTTATGAAACATTTGATGCAGGCAAGTTAAACACTTATTTCAGTACTTATTTTACATGTAAGCGGTTTTTTACTTTGGTTTCTTAATATGTTTATAGGATAAATCTGTGTTCAATGATACAATATAAGTAAGTAAGTATCATAACAATTTTAATATCATAAAACCTATAAAGAATGAATTTTTTACATACTTCTAGATTACAGAAAAATGGTTTTTTCATTCTTCTATCGCATAAGACGATGGCTACCTCTGGTATCAGAGTTGCAAAAATGTTTAAATTTGCAGGGTACAACTGTATTAGAGGCACGGTCTTCAGATTTTTTTTTTATTAGAGGTAACTTCTTTCTGTGTCCTGTGATCTACCTCTAAAAAGCTACCTACCTAACAAGATGCCACGAAGAAGTTCAAATTTATCGCAAGTAAATATGTAACATAAAATACTATACTGTATTACCTAATAGACAATAATATAATTTATTACAGTTCTCAATTTATTGATATTTTGTATCTACGAATAAGAACATAGTTGGTAAATAGTTTTTTGTGCCTTCTGGCCGACAACCAATAATCCTGGACCGCTACCTGCTACTCGATATCCAGCTTCGGTGGACAAGGCAAAAAAAATTTTGAAGTCCGTGGTTGGACAGTATAACAGTAGACACATATTAGCTAAGATACACCAGTGCCTAGGACGACTCCGGACGAGTAGCTGAGCAGTAAAATACCAATTTTATTACATATAATTGAGCGTCAGTAAACCCATTTCAGGTTTGTATGACGTAGCAAATACGCGCAACCCACCAAGAAACGGTGTTGTATACTGAATGTATGTGGAGGGATAATTGAAACGGGAAACTGAGTGAGAATCTGTATGAACGGGACGATTCTGTGCTTCAAACTGAATATATGTATGTACATGGCAGAGATGATAGTCGAAAGAATAAGAGATAATGTATGAAAATAATGATGGACGTAAAGGAGGCACAGGAAGTATGCCAGAACCACACTAAATGGAGATCGTTTGTCTTTGTCTATCTCAGCATTCCCAGCTGAAAGGATATTAAGATTGAGTAGATGTACGTATGTCGGTAAATACAATGTCAATTTTTTTAAATTTCCGATGCATATAATTTTATTATAGCCTAATAAGCTTAAATAGATACCTACATAAAAATTAAACTGTACAGACTACAGCCTTTAGCTCACGCGGACGAAGTCGCGGGCAACAGCTAGTTAAAAATAAGTTTTTTTAGGGTTCCGTACCCAAAGGGTAAAACGGGACCCTATTACTAAGACTCCGCTATCCGTACGGCTGTCTGTCTGTCTGTTTCTGTCAGCAGGCTGTATCTCATGAACCGTGATAGTTAGACTGTTGAAATTTTCACAGATGATGTATTTCTGTTGCCGCTATAACAAGAAATACTAAAACAGAATAAAATAAATATTTAAGTGGGGCTACCATACAAACACGACAGACATGATTTTTTGCCGTTTTTGTAGATATCCCTTACCCAGATCGCGACGTCCCTCAGACGGAATCTCGACTTAAAATCGCCGGGCTATAGTTTATAACGAGTCGTCAACTAATATTATGATCATCGTCGATATTTATTTCGTTATTTCTTCGGAACGCCCCCGGCTTCCAGCTTTTGTTTCTTTTATATATTTTTTTTTTTTATTTCTTCCATTAAAAAAATCCGGTCTAACACGATCGCCTGAAACAGGCGCAACAATAGGGTATTTGACTACAATGAAAATATTGATCAAACTGTTGTTAACTTAATAGTAACATGATTTTAAACTAATTTAGCCAGCACAAAATTTTAAAATAAGTATGATTTTTATAAAAAATCATTAATAACATGATAAAATTTTTATGATTGACCACGTGATCAAAAACGCACGGGATGACGCTGAATCTGGAGTGACGTCACCAGCTTGTTTACAGTAAATGTCAATCAAAGTTTTGTACGTTTAATTTGACAGCTAAGAGTTTGCTTACAAGCAGGTGACGTCACGACATCACGTGACCTGCATTCAGCGTTTTGGCGGCTATTTTATTAATTTGAGTTTTAATGGCGATTTTCATAAAAAATAAAGAAATTCATAACGAATTCATCAAATTGCAAATATATTATGCTATAATGAACCATTAGACATATTTTTCTAAAACCTGTCAAATACCCCATTGGCGTTAAGGGTCAAATTTGATCGTGGTCGAAGCGCACGATCGTGCTCGTGTGGAAAGGGATAATGATACAGAACCCTTCGTGCGCGAGTCCGACTCGCACTTGGCCGGTTTTTTGTTCACACACCGCTTATTTACCTCGCACACTCCCGATCTGATCAGAAGCCCTGTAGACAATGTAGTAGGAAACGGGGGCACGCTTGGGTATTGCCATTCTTTCTAGAAACGTTTCGATTGTACGACTTGGGGAACCGTCTAAGTTTCTCGCCGCTCGGCCCCTTTAAATATCCGGTGGCGCTGTAAACATCGTTTGAAACTTTGAAGCCAACAGCATGCTCTGATGGAAACGCAGCTAAATAGTTACTTATGTCAAACTTTTTGTACCTATACGTGTATTTTTATGAAATTTTTTGTCAAATGTTTTATTTTTAGTGTAATATGAAATTTATTTATCTTATCTTATCTAAATAGGGTCCATAAACAAGGTGTGAAGTAGCGAACTGCGGGCCGGCAAGATGAGGACGGCTTATGCGGCACAATACAGCTTCACTAGCTGTCTTCGTCTCTGAACTCTGCTTCTGCTTGCATTTTGAGTTAAATTGGCAATGGCTTCCTGTGGCGGTAGCCAAAGTAACATTAAGAAAACGATAGCGAAATTCGAAAAGAATAAAATGTATGGGATTGACATAAGATTGACCACGTGATTTAGCGAAGTCAATCTCATACATTTTATTCTTTTCGACAGTAATGTTCTTACTTTAACGCAATGTAGCAACCTGCTAGCAATCTAAGTAAAAGTAATGTTAAAGCAACGCATCGCTAAACAATTAATGGTACGGAGCGTTTGCGCCCCGTACCATAAGAAAAACTGTTTTTTTTCTTTCCAATTAAAACTACGAATAAGTTTTAAAAAATGAACCAGCATATTGAAGTATGCGTTAAGACTAATCTACTAAGAAAATTTAGATTCTTAAATCGGTCTGGTTTGCCTGTAAAATTCAAATCTATGTTTTAAAAGAGGTAACTTTGATATTTTTTTCTCTGCTATAAAAGTTAACAAATCGTGTTTCTCCAACAAGCAAAATGAAGTCAATTAAATGAAAAATCATGTCATTAAATATCACTTTCATGTGTTTTGTAATTGTTGGAAAAAAATCAAGATCCCCGCCACGTAAATTTCCAATGCGTCGCCTTAAAGTTTTTATTCTATTTCTATATTACTTTACCCCTTTATTTTATTTTGATTTTATTTAAACTTTTGAAACATATATATTACATGGCAAACTTAATGCCTAAGGCATTATCGCGTTTATAATATATTATATATTATATTTTATTATTTTATATTATATTATTGCGTTTTATAATATATTATTTTTATTTCTAAATTGTTGTCTTCACCCAATTGCACCTACCTTGTTATTTCTGCACCACCCTATGGTTGACTGGTAGAGAATGCCTCAGGCATTAAGTCCGCCATGTAATATATGTTGCAAAAGTTTTAAAATAAATAAATAAATAAAAATATCTACCAGTCAACCATAGGGTGGTGCAGAGATTACATTGGTAGGTGCAATTTTTGGTGCCTTTCAATAGATAGAAATAATAAAACGCTAATCAATCCTTACATGAAGTATTGTTTTGTTAAACGTGAAAAAAAAAAGTGTTGTTATCGCGTAGACATAAGAAAACAACAGCTGTAATAAGACTCGTTGCCCGCGGTCGATGTTATAATATTAACAATTCTTGGTCCAAAGAACATTTCGTAAGTCTCTTAAATAACTCCTCCAGTCATTAGGTTACATGGACCGTAGTTTTTTATCCTTTTACAAGACGTTTGCTTTGTTAAAGAAATTCCGTTTCTTAACAGCGCTATCGGCTAGCCTTTTATTCTGTATACTTTTATCAGATTGTGTGTTTTTTATTCAAGTTGTTGAGGGTTTTTTTACATACCATATTATTATATCTTTTTGGGCATTATATGTAATATATATTTTTTCTACTTTCATCGATGTAACACCCAGAAGTAGGATATTTGGACACACCTCACGTGTAGGCCAATACATTCTGTTTAATAATAATAATATATTTATTTATTCAAGTATCAAAGACTCATAATAGTTAGTAACAATGGAACTTTATTAGAGCTATGTTAGTACTTATTAGAATTTACAATACAATTAAAATCAAATTAAATAAAAATAAAAAAATAATTAAAATCCAGAATTATTGTATAAATAAGGTCTATTATACTGTAGATATAGGTACAGGAGAAACTGGTATGATATTGCAGGGGACATGAAAATGGGGACCAGTATGGGGAGGCCCAGGAGTAGGACAGTTACAGCTGATATAATAATAATAATAATAGGTATAATACTGTAGCACATGTAGGTAGATGATGAAATAAATTATAAAATGCATGGAGTGCACATTCTTCACACTTGATAGGTGTGCAGCGCTAATGTTGTAGTTTTGTTGTTGTATTTAATAAGTTTGCTCTACCTTAATACTCGTATTGGAGGTATCACCTTTTTCTTTGTTTCTTAAATAAAGACTTAATTTAAAAGCATAACTAAGGAATCTTATCTTATCTTATTGGGGTCTGCTGAGGTTTCCACCTTACACATGGAAAATCGAACATTATCCTGGTCCTAATTCTTAAGCAAACATTCAATTTTATTTTAAAAAGTATTTTTTTAAATTTTACCAATTAAGAATTTTTTGAGGTAAATAAAGTAAATAGACGTACAAGTAAACAGGCATTCGGAGAATATACACACAGGTAAATAGACGTTCGGGGAATAGACATTCAAGGAATAAGACATTTGAGGAATGGACTTTCAGACAATAGACTTTCGAAAACTGGACATTTAGGGAATTGGACGTTGGTTGGTGACCGGACCGGTTTTTACTGGCCTTTACAACGTAAACGTTTCACTTCTTTCACTGGTAATATAAGCTATATAGGGTCTAACAATATCAATAAGCGAACGTTTAAGGGGAGCATCTATACATCACACTGAGCATGCTCACCAAATTTGGTCCGAAACTACAGGCTCGTTACCGAGATAATCAACAAAACATTATCATAATTCACCAAAAAATACACCCTTTCCAAACCCGAATCTTTGTGTACTACACGCATACAAAGATAGCCGTGTGTGTATGAATGGCGTACAATAGTTTTTCAATTGTGTGCGTGTATCTGTACACTATCTACTTATTGACGCTTGCGTGCGTGTTAGTAAAGATACAGCATGTTTCATGATGTGCATTATTTTAATTGATTTAGTTTGTTAGAAAACATAACTTTGAAAAATCACTATAAAACTGGAGCCCATTTTTTTGTCATTGTATTCAGAATGATGTATAGATACCGCCCTTAAACGTTCGCTTATTGATTTTGTTAGACCCTGTATAGTGACTGCGCAATTCATGGCATCCCGTCCCGCAAGCGCGTCCTCTAAACCTACTCGATTCTCCGAGAGAATATCTCGGCATTTCGTGGTAGTAATTAGCTAGTAGTTAGATAGCCTAGAACTTTTGTTATATTTTTGATAGCATACTGTCCAAACAGTTATGAAGCTAGCACAGTAAGATCAAAATTCCTTGTTTACTTTTTAATCCTGCAAGATTATTTAAAGCTACTAGACTAGACATAAAAGATTAAACAAATATTCCAGTAATCAATCAAAAAGCTCAATAAAGCGCTAAGTCATAATTAATTCATTTGCGATCCAACTAATTTCTTGTCATCTCGTCGTATGTCTTGGGTTATTTATTACCCTTGATAAATTATTCATTACGAGAGATTCCTTTGAAAAGATGCTGATATTGTACAAAGATGTTTGGTTTTTGCAAATATTTATAGACACTAAATAGGTTTCTCAAAAAACAAATGCTATTTAAAAACGAACATGCTTTTTTAAGCTGTATGCTATACTATTGCTTATTTTAAATGTTTTTAAGTAAGAGACCTATGAAGACAAACTATGACGGGAACGATATGATGACTAAGCGGTCACCTTATGGGAAGCATTCAAGTTTGCTGCTAGCATATAATTTTTTTTAAACACTACTTTGTACTATTGTTTTTATTTTTAGCTGCTCCACACAAAAATGTATGTCAATCTGTGATCAGCGTTGTGGGATGCATTATCGTTAAAAAAGTCTATCTAGCCCTAATATTAAGCATAATTATTGTAGCTGTTAGCTTTTCCTTAATAAATAAAAAAAATAAAAAAAGCGCGCGTGTTTAGTCTTTAATACTCATTTTGTTTTGTGAGGTGCTCACTTTTTCTACTTTTCTTTGTGTCTTCTCCTTCTACGGGCCTGCTAGAAGAAATTTCACTTTGCAATAAGCAGTGGCCTTGTACTTATCTATTCTTGCTAAGTATGTTCTCCCTTCTGTTTGTTTGTGTATACATAAACTATAAATAAATAAAAAATAAGCAGGCGAGCCATGTAATAGGAAGTGCTCATCTCCGCCTATGGATATCTGCATCATCCGGGGAGCTGCCTGTGTGTAACTGACTTTGAGAGCTAATTACAAAAGTGAGAAGTGGAGTTAAGTAGTTGCTTAGTGGTTAAGGATTTCGAGCAGGTATCTAGGTACGTAAAGGGATCTTCTGCCTTATCGATGTTTTGCTTATTACTTTTATATTTTCCCATTCGCTTCTAAGCTTATGTTACGATATACTCATAATGGAAGACTGATACCATAATTTACCAAGTTTGGAATATCGAATTGGTATTCCAATTGTGAATAGTAGTAGTTCGAATCCCGTTTGGGTCAATGTCAAAAATGAACTTTTCGATATTGTGTCGTGTGTGTGTGTATATTATATAAATACATATATTTATCTAGTCTAGCCATAGATATTTTTACAAGGAAATGATTTTATTTCTACTGCATAAAACATTTATTTCTGTAGTGTGCGTTAGTTTATAAATGAATATAATAGCATTAAAAAATTATGAAGTTCATTCAAAATGATCTCCATTGACCTTAATGCAATCCTTAAAACAACACTCTCTAAAACTGACCATAAGTCATAATCCAGTGGATTAAGATTGGGATTAGATGACGGCCAGTCTCCAGCTCTGATGAAGTCAGAAACGTTAGTTTCCAACCAAAGTGTGGTTCGAGCTTTATGACCTAGTGCTGTCTTTCTGAAAGGACCAATCTTGGTTATGGAACATGGTGTTGTTAAGAGGCTTAAAACCACCTTCTCAAGAATCGTATCACTGATACACCCGTGCCGATGTTTTGACACCTTTTTCACAAAAATATGGCTCAGTTACTCCTTGATAGCTAACACCCCCCAAACCATCACTGAAGTCGGATAATGGCCACGATGTACTCTGCTGGCTTATTGAGAAGCTTCTCTACAGCATAAACTTGATCATTCTTGTTAAAATGTTGCGCGATAGTAAAAAAATTCTCATCAGTAAATAATTTTTTTCTGTGACCACCCTTTGCGTACCGCTTAAGAAGTTGTTTTGATTTTACCACCCTATTCATTTTTAAATTATCGGTTAAGTAATGACCTCTTATATGTTGCAGGTCCTAAGTCATCTTTTAAAATACGCGACATGGTTCTAGGAGCTATATTCATTTCCCGAGATAATTTTTTTGCTTTCGGACAGTTCTTCGAATTCTTTCCTTTACTGCTTTGATCGCCTTTTTAGTACGAATACTACGTGGACGGCCAGATCTTTTTCTGTCACAAAGAGAGGACGTTTCATTGTACCTATTAATAGCCCGATATACAAACATTCGACTAATACCAAGCGGATGGAAAGTTTCAAAAATTGCATTTGGCTTCATACCAACTTTGTGTAATGCTATCACAGCAGTTCGGTTCTCTGTATCACCCCACTCCATTTGAATATCACAAAAATATTTACATTGATTGGCGCGAAAATGAGAAAACACAATGAATATTCATATAAGAATGACAGGTTCCAAATTCAAATGTAATATTATTGTTTTTTAATATGTATATTTAAATTGTCATTAAGAAAATGATAAGGTTCGATTTATAAACACGATGAAAGCTTCACGCACATAACCTATACCTTCGGCGCACGGAAGGCAACTCGCTAGTCTCAATGCGGAACAATAACTTGTCGTCCTATATAAAGGGATTATCATTGTACCTAGTTACAGTGTAGGTACATTTTTACGGAAACTAGCTTTTTACTACTTCCTGCTACTTTGAGATATATAATCCACATAAATGATTTTCGAAGATACTGTCGGCCAGAGACTGCATCCAGCTCTTCTCCAGTTGTAGCGGTTTCCGTTCCACTGGACCAAGAAGGGTACGGACGAGAGAGTGCGCCTGCAGTTGCGCGTCTGCTTGTGCACTTTAATATATCCTGCGCAATTGACCGCTTCCGTTTCATGGACTCCGAAATACGTTAAGCCCTGTGGCGATGGGATAAGGTAGAGAGGTCCAGTTTGATGCAACTTGGGCTTTGTCTGAATCCTGCACATGGGCGGCCCTGGGAGTGTGACAACGCCGTGGTCGCTTCTACACTGCAAATTCAGGACGACAGTGTGGATTCGGCAGCACCTGGGGTGACAGAGCAGCCCTTTTTAGGGAGGCACTGCTTTCCTCGCTCAGACGAGGAGGGGGCTAGAAAAGGTGCCCTAAAAAGTGCTCGTCCTTCTTGGAAAGGTGGTAGTAACCGCGGCTGTCACTGCATCTTCTTCAATCGTGGTCGAAGCTACATAAGCGGTGTGCTCACGTGCCCTCATTGTGCACGAGAGTTTACTGCCAAGATCGGCTACATAAGCCATCTTCGGGTGCACCAGCGCCACCAAACCGACTAGGAGTCGAAGTGGTCGCCATGGCCGAAAACGGTCGGAATGATCATCATCATCAAATGATTATCTTTGGTACTTTTTAACATATCCACACAATGTAGTTGAGAAAACTAAATAGAAGAGTCAGACCGTGGTCAGACCATGAAGTTTGTAGATGGTTAAACAATGGTCTGACTCATAAAGTTAATATACCAACGTATATTAACTGTATGGGTCAGACCACGTCAGACATAGACAGTGACGTTTTAGACTTTCCCGTTAATAATAAGGCCTTTAGGAACAACAAAAACCAAACACAAAAATTACATCAAGATTTTTTTGAGTGCAATAAAAATAATTTATGTAATAAACTTTTTGTGCAATATCGCGTAGGTATACCTATACTTTAGTTAACATGAGCGAATTCTGTAGTCAGTACGATGATTATACAATAAATCAGCGTGTATCCCGCCACCATTATCGCGTCTTATGTAACTATAAACGATTTAAATTCCACGCCAGATTTGTCCGCTTGTTAATGCAAATATATTCTCAGTGATGTCACCTGCGGCAAAGAAACATTTCCAACCGAAAAAGAACTTACTTTCCCAAGATTTTACGTGCATTTAAATATTAGGCAATTCAGAGCTGTCCCGCCCGCTATTTTGATAATGACGCGATTATGAGAAGAATCCTAATTACGATTGTTTTGCAAATAATATATGTTTTGCAAATGGCTGATCGCATGACGTTATTATAAACATCTTAATGGACCTTGTCGTGCAAAATTGTTACAAGCTATATGTTGGTTGACCTCAAAACAGCTGTAATAAACAAACTAAGTAGGTAACTATATATAAGTTAGATTCACTGCAATATATCTTATCTTATCTTATTGGGGCCTACTGAGGTTTCCCTCTTGCAGTAACAACACAATATATACTCGTATCAACTAGTTTTACGGTTTTCTAGAAGAACCAACCTTTTTATAGTATAGTTTACGCGATTTTGAGAATAATCCTAATTGCGATTTTAATATGTTTTGCAAATGGCTGTTCGCGTGATGTTATAAACATCTTAATGCACCTTGTCGTGCAAAAATGTTACAAACAAGCTACATGTTGGTTGACCTCAAAACAGCTGTAATAAACAAGCTATGTAGGTAACTATATATAAGTTAGATTCACTGCAATATATCTTATCTTATCTTATTGGGGCCTGCTGAGGTTTCCCTCTCGCAGTAACAGTACAATATATACTCACTCGTAGCAACCAGTTTTACGGTTTTCTAGAAGAACCTTTTTATAGTATAATTTACGCGAGTATGAGAAGAATCCTAATTACGCTTTTAATATGTTTTGCAAATGGTTGATCGCGTGACGTTATAAACATCTTAATGGACCTTGTCGTGCAAAAATGTTACAAGCTACATGTTGGTTGACCTCAAAACAGCTGTAATAAACAAGCTAAGTAGGTAACTATATATAAGTTAGATTCACTGCAATATATCTTATCTTATCTTATTGGGGCCTGCTGAGGTTTCCCTCTCGCAGTAACAGTACAATATATACTCGTATCAACCAGTTTTACGGTTTTCTAGAAGAACCTTTTTATAGTATAATTTACGCGAGTATGAGAAGAATCCTAATTACGCTTTTAATATGTTTTGCAAATGGCTGATCGCGTGACGTTATAAACTTCTTAGTGGACCGTGTCGTGCAAAAATGTTACAAACAAGCTACATATTGGTTGACCTCAAAACAGCTGTAATAAACAAACTAAGTAGGTTTATATAATTTAGATTCACTGATATCTTATCTTATCTTATTGGGGCCTGCTGAGGTGTCCCTCTCGCAGTAACAATACAATATATACACCTAGCAACTAGTATTACGGTTTTCTAGAATAACCTTCTTATAGTATAGTTATTATATTGACAACGTATTGTATCTAAGTCTAAGTAAGACCTTGTTTAATCTAATTTGTATTCTGTAACCTTTAAGTACCTACTTATTTAATTTTAGGTTATAAATAGGCATAAGAAACATGACTTGTGTCTAATGTTATTAGTTTATTATATCAAAAAAACGCTATAGCAGTTTTATCATGTTGATATGTTGATGTCGACCAATATGTAACTTGTATCATTCCGGCCCAACTCGTTCGGTTACTGGAATTATGAAGTTGTTTCTGTGAAGTAGCTACCGGATTCATATCCGGATATGATTATGAAGCCACTCTCACAGTGCCTGACGGATGTTTATAAATCTGGAACTCCACCTTATTTCTGTTAGGCTGCTCGTCCTGGGGTATTACCAAGACCTCTTAGAGCATTATTGCCTGCAATATTTTTACAGTTATGAAATGGAGGCGCGTGTTTAAACGCTAGTTTCGTTTTCACAACCGCGACACCACTGCTACAACCTTGCTTTAAGAGCTTTCATTACCACCTGATTTTTATATTATAGGGTACTTTATTAATGTCGTCGTACTTATGCCTTTTTTTGGAATGAGTTATATGAACCAAGTTATTATTGATCTCAAATTGACCTCTCTGCCTACGGCACTTAGGCTTAGATTTGTTAATACAACGCTTCATGATTGAAATTGTATGCTAAGAGCGTTATGACTTTAAAATATAGGTATGACCTTAAATTATGAAAATACCTTTTTTAGTGCACCTCTCCGTAAAACCGAATTATTCCCCAGAGATACACTTTCCCCGTAGATTTCCCAGTAGACTTTTAATAAAACTGCGCTTTTATTCCTGTAAGATACACATTCGGCTTGGACACTTAAATAGAAATGTGTTTTAGATGAAAAGGAAAAATAAATAAATCATATTTAACCAAAATTAAAGCTTTTATTCCCCAGAGATACACTTTCGGCTTGAACACCTAAATAGAAATGTGTTTTAGATGGAAAAAAAAATATTTTTAGTGCACTAGATTTAATATTACCAACATGAAGTACCAGGCTACCATAACTATGCAGGAAATTGCTTATTAATATAAAATAATAATATAGTCTTGTGGTGCGGGTTCGTTAAAGGACAGCTGTTGGGTGTCGTCGACCGATGTATTCGGCAATAAAAAACGAAGGAATACTATTACAATTGATTATCTTCCAAAATTAAATTACAATATGTGAAAATTATTAATAGTTAGTTACGCGTGTGTGCGCGGGCGCGTCGGTGCGCAGAGTGCCGACCGGCCCGGTGGCCGATGGCTGGCTCGAGTCGCGGTGTCCGCGGCGTCGGGCCGCCGAGGGCGCGGCGCGGCTGCGCCGCGAGCTGCCGTTCAGCGTTGATGCGTCAACAAGCTGCCGCCCTTGGAACTTGCTGTTCCAAAACTGGTAGCGGGCAGAGCCTGTTGAAGGCCCTTCTGATGGTGCCTGTAGTGGTCCGGACATCCGCCACTCGGTTGACTCCGTCGGTGCCTGGGTAGACTGCGACAACTCGTCCGAGCAGCCATCTGTTGGGAGGCACTCGGTCGTCTTTGACCAACACCATGTCGCCTAGGTGTGGTTGGTTGCCATGCTTGCCCCATTTACTCCTTCTTTGTAACTCTGAAACATATTCTTTATAGAAACGTTGCCAAAAATGGTTCTTCAGGACTTGGATTCGCTTGTATCTGCTGATGGAACTGATGTGAGCGTCTTCCACCTGAGGAGCAGGCAACGTAGCATGTGGCCGTCCAATTAGGAAATGCATCGAAGTAAGTGGGATTAGGTCACCAGGATCGGAGGAGAGAGGGGTAAGAGGCCTTGATTTCTAAAGTTTACGCGAACACTACACATTGAAATGAAACAACTTTTACGGATCTACTCGCGTTTATTTTACACATTACTTATTTAATGTTTATCCTGTGACCACGGACCCTGCAAAGGGTTCGAAACGTCAGGATAAACATTAAATAAGTAATGTGTAAAATAAACGCGAGTAGATCCGTAAAAGTTGTTTCATTTCAAGAGGCCTTGAGTTTAAAATTGCCTCTATCTGTATCAATACAGTGTTCATCTCTTCGTAATCTAAATGGGCCTCAGACAATACACGCTTCATGTGGTGCTTAACCGACTTCACTGAACTCTCTGCTAAGCCATTGAAATGTGGTATAGTCCAAGTCCAAATGCTGGGTAAAATTTAAAGTTAATATAGTGTTCGCTAGCCGAAGAGACAATGCTATCATTATTGTGTTTTAAAAATTTTGATAATTCGTTACAAGCACCTACAAAATTGGTCCCGTTATCGGAAAATATAGTGTTAGGCGTGCCCCTGCGAGCAACAAACCTATTTAGAGCTGCTAAAAAACCTTGCGACGTCAACTCGGTGACAAGTTCTATGTGGACCGCTCGTGTAGCTAAACATACAAATATACATATGTATGCTTTCTTTAGTCTGCAACCTCTTCCTTTTATGTTTGCGATCAAGATTGGACCTGCATAATCGACAGCAGTATTTCCAAATGGAAATTCAGCCTGTAACCTCTGCTTAGGGAGGTTACCCATGATGGGCTGGAATGTTTTACCTGAGAATAAAAAAAAGTAAAAAGTAAATAGTGTTGAATAATTTCGGCGGGCTGGTTAGAACCACGATAGCTCAATTGGAAGAGCACCTGACCCGGTATGTCAGAAGGGTGCAGGTTCAAACCCTGCTCGTGGAAATTTTTTCAACATTTGTGTTTTTGTAATTTGTTCGCAACAAAATTTGCGTTAAAAATTATTTTTTTTTTTTTTTTATTTTATTTATTAGGAAATTCAACAGCTTTTTTACAAACACGTTTTAACTTACTTATTTTATGTTACTTAAGCCAATTAGAGAATTCCACAACTTAGAATAATTCATTAACTAGGTACATATTAAGAACAACAAAAGGCACTTGACAACATAATATGCTCGTGTTCAATAATCAGTATACAATCTGACTTAAATAACTTACATTTGCACGAATAAATTTAAGCCACAGACCAAAACCCTACAAACAAACATACAAACAAAAATACACATCTTTATACATATATATACATATATATATATATTTTGGACACAATGAAACTCGCACATTCATGCTTATGTGCATACATGCACGTACGTACACACACACGTCAGCACACCAGACCACCACAAGCCGCAAAACTTCCCCAACAGATCCTGAACCTTATGCATATGACATATGGTTGAACATCCATTGAAGAAATCCGACAGCTCCAGATAGGTTGATGTGCTGGCGCCTGCACAAACATACACATAAAAAAAAAATAAACAAACAAAAATCGCTAATATGAAACACTAATATGCTATATTTTACTAGAATCTATCACTATTCGAGATCAATATTCGACATAAATGCTTTCCTTTTTAGGGACCGTTTGCCCGTATTAAATATATCAATATGCTGAAACTTTTTGTTGTATGTCCTGGGCAAACGGGTCATAACAGCGTTATTCGAGTAATTGGTACGGTGATTCGGTACGTTAAACAACGGAGTGTGTCTTGTACGGTATTTGGGAGTGCAGAAACTGACAAGTGAAAGAAGGTTAGGTGCGTCTAGGTTGTTTTCCAAAATATCGTAAAGTAAACATAAGTCAAGTAGGTCACGACGAGAATCAAGAGGTAACAGATTATAGTGCTTGCAGTCAACCTCGTAAGATTGACTTCGTCTGGAGGTTTTAAAATTTAAATGCCTTATAAAGCGTTTTTGAATTTTTTCCAGTTTATTTATATGTGTGATGTACTGGGGGTTCCAAATGGGGCTCGCATATTCGAGAATACTTCGACAAAACGCATAATAGACTGCTTTAAGGCTATGAATATTTCTGAAAGGCTCACATGTTCTCATAAGGAATCCTAAATTACGGTACGCTTTATTGGTAGCATAGTTGACGTGGCTCAAGAATAACATTTTAGAATCCAGCAAAATTCCAAGGTCTTTTACTGAGTCTGTCCTAGCAATAACTGTACCGTTAAAATTATAGGAAAACCTGATAATTTGTTTTTTACGACTAAAACTAATGGATTGACATTTATTTATATTGACATTAATGTTATTGAGCTTGTAGTATTCGTAAAGAGTATCCAAATCGCGCTGAATGAGTTCACAGTCAGAAAGCGATGCCACTTTCATGAATACCTTCTTGTCATCAGCGTAGAGTATGTGTTCAGAATGACTGAAACAATGATGAATATCGTGAATGTAGGCACAGTAAAATAGAGGACCGAGATGCGATCCCTGTGGGACTCCTGAAGGAACCTCAATAAAGTCAGATCTAAAACCTCCCACGACTACAGCTTGCGATCTATTACTGAGATATGATGTGATCCACCTGAGCAAATCGCCTCTAATACCAAGATTAAAGAGCTTGTCGAGCAGGATGGCGTGATCAACACGATCGAAAGCCTTTTCGAAGTCTGTGTAGATCACGTCAACCTGACCACAGCTTTCCATTCCACACAGAACATAATTGCAAAACTCGGCTAAATTTGATGTGGTTGATTTACGTTTGAGGAAGCCATGTTGATGGTGTGATATACCTTGAATAATAAGGCGGTAAATTTTATCGTATACGATTCTTTCGATCATTTTATTCAAGGTATTCAAGATAGAAATAGGACGATAGTTACATATATCCATCCTGGATCCCTTTTTATGAACAGGAACTATGTGCGCCTTCTTAAAAGAAACAGGACATACACACTGCTTCAAAGACTTATCAAACAGTAAAAATATAGGATAAGCCAAAGTCTCAGCACAATTCCTTAGGAATACTGGTGGAACCCCGTCACACCCAGGTCCCTTGCTAACATCAAGGGTTTTAAGCAATTTTTCCACCTCAGCTTTAGTCACAGCTATACCCGTCAGTACATCCACAGCATTATCATCGTTTACGGCCCGAGATAACCCAGCGTTACGAGTTACCATTTGCGAAAACATGCTATGAAAGTACGTATTAAAATTTGCGCAAATTGCGAAGCCCTCTGTCAATACTTTGTCTTGATAAGTGAATTGCTTTGGATACTGCGAGCCACCACGTTTAGACTTAACATAAGACCAGAAAGCCTTTGAACGATGGCTAATTTTAAGTTCAATGCCAGACATATATTTATTATGACACTGCTTTTCCAATAAATGTTCTCGCTTTCGTAACATTGCAAAAGTATCATAGTCACGAGGGTTACCATAGAGTTTAAATTTTTTGTGGACTTTGCTTTTTTCGCGTATCAGTTTTATTAGAGCAGAGCTATACCACACGGGATATTTTTTTCTAGCATTACTTATTCTAATTACTGGAATGAAACGGTTAAAACAGTCATCCAAAATTTTGTAGAATCTATCCAGAGCAAACTCCACAGTGACATCGCTTAAAATCAGGTCCCAGTCAACCCCACTTAGGAAATCATTGATAGCCGTATAATCACAGCGATGGAAGTTACGATGCGAGACATTAATTTCTTCTAAAGGCTTGATAAATAAATCCTTAATTGCTACGAGTAGAGATGGGTGATGTACATCCTCTTTTATGAGAGGTAAGGTAGCTTTAGTTATGTTAGAATGTATATTACAAAATATAAGGTCAAGTGAGCGTCCACTGTTATTAAGAATTTGATTGTACTGTATTAAACCCGTATACGTCATATCTTCAATGAATGACTGTGCAGCATTTTGCATATTTATTCCCATATTCTTAAGTACTACGTACCTACCGTCATGCCATTGTAAACAAGGTAGGTTAAAGTCTCCGACCAGAAGAAATGTCTCACTCGGCAACCGTTCAACCAGACCAATGACATACAATTTTACTTCCTCTAACTGTGCTGGTATATCAGTACGATTAGGAGGCAGGTATACCAGTATTATATTTAAGTTATTTTTTGTTCCAATATTATGTGCTGGTATAGTTATATGAAGCAACTCCGTATTACAGTTAGTCGAGAAACTATAATTCTGTTGCGCACCAATTGTACCCTTAACACATGCCATTACTCCTCCACCTGTTTTTTTTTTGCATTCTTGTAAATTACGATCCATACGGAAGGTATCATATCTGTTGTCGCATAATTCTGAGCTAGATATATCATCCTGAAGCCAAGTCTCTGTAAAAAGCAGGACGTCGAAGTCGCTGCGAGCCACATTATTAAAAAGTTCTAAACATTTTGTTCTGAGTCCCCGTACATTTTGGTAGTACATAATAATATCATTAACCTTATTATTATATTTTATGCCAGTATGCGTAGGACTCTTTGATAGGTAACAGAACAAAATGTATAGACACCACCCCATCAACCTTGACCATAATATTAATTAATACAACCCTCCATCCATATATGAAATACATAGGAACAAAATAGCAGGCACCAAACCATAACGCCTTTAATATAAAGTGTATCGGTAGTATTTTCTGTGACGATTGTAAGAAGTAAATAAATGAAAAGTGGTTAGCCTTCATTAATGTATTATTCGTAACAAAATAACCTTTGTATGAGTTTTTAATAATTGCAACATAAACAATAATTGATTTAAAAGATTTTGTAACTTTTAATGACTGTTGCTGATTAACTAGAACACTAAAACGCTGGCTATGTTTCAGTTTGCCATAGGCACATAATACTATATATATATAAACATTTATAAATAGCTTGCCTACCTCTTAACTGATCTTTAGTATTTGTAAAAATATTATGATCGGATGTTAATGA